>CM057454.1:20647500-21999166 GCA_016271365.2 Neoceratodus forsteri | reverse complement strand
GCTGACATCATTTTAAATACAGGATTACAGTCCTAGTAATTGGTGTAGGCTGTTTTGTTTTTCTTCTTAGATGTATTTAATGATGTTGTTTTAAATATAAATAGTTAGTTAGCTACTTTTATCATGCCTCAAAGATCTAGCTCACTATATATTATTTAAGATCAAGTACCAGGAATGCTATGGAGCTTAGCATCTGCCTCAGTATTTATCTGTTGCAGTGCTGCCGTAAGATGCAGAGAGGAAAAGGTTAGGTTAAGTACCTGCTGTTGGTCTAAAGTACAGGACTTGAAGTTCCACAACCTACTCTCCCATATTCTGTTGTCACAGTTGAGCAGGAAGGGTGGTTAAGGGGAGGTGTCTCTAATGTTGTCCACAGGGTATAGTGCTGTGGCAGCTAGATGTTAATACATCTGTGAAGTGTCTTTGAACTGAATGTTATGTGAGATTTTAAAACATATAAAACAGTTTTCACTTTGTATCTGGCTGACAAATTGAAAGTACCCTGTTGGGCTCACATTCTAACATAGCTCAGCTAGTAGCAGTAGATACCAGCTACTGTGTGTGTGTGTGTGTGTGTGTGTGTGTGTGTGTGTGTGTGTGTGTGTGTGTGTGTGTGTGTAACAGTGCTTACAGCACAAAACTAAAACCTATTGGTCTGCCCCTCCCACTCCTCTCCCCAGTTTGAAATTTTTTAAAACCTGTCACTAGCATCTCATTTGGGGTTCGAGAGGGTTGTAGTAAATATGAATTTGGACATAGTTTCATGGTTATTTTAGCCCTGAGGCAAAAAGTCCTTCATGGTCTCCAGTTACTTATTATTTTCTAAATGTTTTGAATGTTATTACATTACATTCATCTTCATCAGGGACTGAGAGAGATGTTACAGAGCTCTGCCAGGAGGACTGCCAGGACATCCACCAGTTGCCTCAGCACCCTGGGATGTATCTTATCTGGCCCAGGTGCTTTCTCCATCTGAAGAGACCTGAGGGCTTCCTTTACCTCTCTATCGGGATTTCAGCCTCCACCTCCTCCCCTTTGCACTTATACTGCTGGCCCCCACCCGTCTGTGGTGACCACTCCTTTTCCCCAGACCCAGCAGGGCCCTGATCTCTACCAGTCCCATCCCTTCCTCCAGTTTGCCCTGCTCCCTCGCAAGACGTAGTCCCTTCATCCCCTGGTAAAAACTGATGCAAAATTCTTATTTAGGACCTCTGCCTGTTCCCCCACCTCTCCTGTGCCCAACACCCTTTATCCTTATGCTCATCTGCCCCTTACTTTCCTTTTTCCCTATGTATCTAAAGAACCCTTGTTCCCCATCTGGATCCCAATGACCAAGGACTGCCTTTTTTGCCTTAGCTGCTCTCACCACCCTGGTGACTCTCTTGGCTATCGACTCATACTCTCCTGATCCCTTTCGCTCCTTGAGTGCTTGAAGCACCTATAGACTGCCTTCTTGTCCCTCACCACCTTCTGAACCTCCTGTGTCCACCAGCAGGGTTTTCTGGCCTTATCAAACTTATATCTTTGCCTAGTGCTGGATCTGGTAACCTCCTGTGTTCCCCTCCTATTGATCTCCCAACTGCTATCAGCATCCATATCTGGCCTTATCCTGACCAAACAATCTTAAGGATCCTTCCCATCTCCCAAAGTCTGCACCCCTAAAGTTGGTTACTGCCATCCTTGTTCAGCTTTCCCTGTCTAGGTCTAGAAGAACCAGACTGTGGTGTGATCACTCCCACCAATGGGTCCCTCAACTCTAGGCCCCAATCTGATCACTGTCCACCAGGGCCACATCCAGTGTCTGGACCCCTAGTTGGCCCACCCACCTGCTGGGTCAGGAATGCATCCTGGAAAACATCCAGCAGCCTCTGCTCCTTGGCCACTGGTGATGACATAGTCCCAGTCTGTTCCCGCAGTCTTGGTCCCCATTACCACTACCTTTCCTTTCCCAAACTACAGTGTCCCTCCAGATTTGCCACCAAACTTTCTTCCAGAACCTTCACCAGTACAGGTGGTCTGTATACCACTCCAACCTTTACTATCTTACCCCCACATCAGCAGGGTGAACCAAATAGCCTGTACATTGCTCCTGCCTCCTCTACCCCTCCAATTACAATGCCATTTCTGACTAACAGTGCTACACCACCCCTCTTCCCTGTCTCTTATCTTTTCTGAACATAGTGTATCCTCCAGATTTAGGTCCCACTCATGACCCTGGGGGCCCAGGTCTCAGTGACTGCTGCTACATCCACCCCTCAACTAACATTGCCTGGATCTCAGGCATCTTGTTTCCTAAGCCCGTGCCATTTATCAGGACCACCCTCCATCCCTTCTCCCTCTTCTCCTTCCCCTTGAGCTCCAAATTATCAGCTCCTGCACCCCTACCTGGTGATTTATTTCCATATCTCCCTAGCTCCCTAGAGGTGAAGACCGTGTCCCTGTTTTGTCTTACCTGCAGGCACTGCCCTTTTTGATCCCTACCCTTCACAAGTTTAAACCACACCTTTTGCTGATGAACCCAGCTAATTTGAGCTTTAGACACTTTCCCTCCAAATTTAGGTGGAGCCTGTCCCTTAGTGTACAGCTCCTTATCCTTCCAGGCTCCCCCAAGTCCCCACCAGGCCATACCCCAATTCCTTACACCGCTCCTAAGCCACTGATTTGTCTCCCTAATCTTCTTCTAGTTTTCCCCACTTGTGCCCCTCTCATTCCTTCGTCAAGCCTCTCCCCCAACTGGCTCCTTACACCTCCCACAATCTGGGTGTTGAAGGTATCCCCTTCCATTGTCCCTGATCACCCCATCTACTCTTGTCCTGGCTCTCTTCATCCTCACCCCCATATCCTTCTTTGTATCATTATCCCCACTCTTGACTAATCCATCCACCCTATCTGTTTGTTTACTGTGTTCCTGCTCGCTATCATCCCATTTACTCATTGCCTGTCATGCCCTGTTCCATGTCATTAGCCTCCTCCTTGTTCACCTGATCCCCTTTTCTTCTCCCTGTACTCCTCTTCCCCATCCTCTTCGGTCCCCACCATTGTTCTCAATTTTCAATGCCTGCTTCTTGCTCCCTTCACTCTTCTTATCTGTCCCTGCCTCAGCTTCAAAAGCAACATCATTATCATCATCAACATCCTCCCCCACTCCCTCTCTCTACCAATTGGGTAGAGGGTGAAAATGATTTGTGAGCCTTAACCCATCCTCAATTCCCCCTTCCCTACTGCCCTCTTGGTTCTCTTTGGAGAACCCAGTATCTTTCTACTGCTGTGGAAATATCCACCTTTTGAGCCTTCTGCCAGGGTCCCTAGAAGCTCCTCTCACCTCCATGCCCCCACATGCCTCCTGATTTCACCAACCTCCTCCCCAAGCTGTGCCAGCATATGAATTTTATAGTACCTGAACACACTAAACAGTTTCCATTTCTGGAGATTATTCTGAATTTTAAAATATAGTGCATAGTTTTAACTAAAGGGCAAATTTATGCCCCCCAGCCCACAACACAACACACAAAGATTTGCTACTGTTGTTAGCACATACTGTATGTATATTTCTCAGCCTGTACCAGTATATTGTTAAAATAGGAAATCAATGAGATTAAAATGAAAAAAAAAATTATGTATCAGCCCTATTACTGAGTTAGGATTGTTTAAGAACAGGCTTTCCTGAACAGCACTAAAATCATTGTTTTGCTGCAGTTGCTGTGTTATAATTTCTGATGCCCAGGTAGCTTTCCACTTTAAACTCAGCTTTATGTCAATTATGCTTTTCAAGGGTGGTGGACCTACATTATATGATAAGTATCAGAATAGTAAATATACTTTTTGTATATTTTATTACATTACATTCATCTTCATCAGGGACTGAATATCCAGACTGTGTAAAATAAAGTGGTTACAAGTAAAAGCACAAATGTTGTTATCAGTAGCATGGTGATACATGGTTTTTTCTTTAGTTGTTTAACCAGGATAGCTACACTGAAACTGGCTTTTTACAAGTGTGACCTGGGAGCACAGAGAAGTTAAGTGACTTGCTCAGGGTCACACAGTATGTAAGTGGAAGCTTTGGGTTCAAACCCAAGTCTGGTCTGCTGGATGTCACCAGACCTGCAGCACTGGAGCCTTAAACCACTGCGCTATACTGTCTCGAAATGATTCTTTATTCTTTGAAACAGTGTAACATTTTTAGAATATTTTTTTAGACAAATACAATGTTGCAAATGGAACAATTTGTACAATGTATCATGTTGTCAGTCCTTGATACAGAACATGGTATAAGCCAAACTTGAGCAGTTCTGTTACACTTTGAATTTGTCTCCTGAAAACTTACAGTACAATTAAATAAATGGGTACTTTGTATGCACCTTTTATATTTAATATTGGATACCTACAAGAAATATGCTGGCATCATTTTATGTACAGGATTACAGTCCTAGTAATTGGCGTGGGATATTTTTTCTTACTTATAAGTATTTTATGATGTTGTTTTAAATATAAAAAGTTAGTTACTTTTATCATGCCTGAAAGATCTGGCTCATGATATATTATTTAAGATGAAGTACCAGGAATGCGATGGAGCTTAGCATCTGTCTCAGTATTTATCTGTTGCAGAGCTGCTATAAGGTGCAGAGAGGAAAATATTAGTTAAGTAGCTTCTAGTGGTCTTAACTGCCATATTTTACCTCTTGAGGTTAGTTGCTTTTACAAAGAGAGGATAAATTACCGGAGTTGAGTTCCCACAACCACTCCTCCTCTATACTCCGTTGTCACAGTTGAGTGAGAAGGGTGGTTGGGGGCTCTAATGTTGTCCACAGGACATAGTGCTGTGGCAGCATGATGTTAATATGTCTGTGAAGTGTCTTTGAACTGAATGTTATGTGAGATTTAAAAGACATATAAAATAGTTTTCAATTTGTATCTGGCTGACAAATTGAAAGTACCCTGTTGGGCTCACAGTCTAACATAGCTCAACTAGCAGCAGTAGATGCCAGCTACAATGTGTGTGTGAAGCAGCACTTACAGCACAAAGCTCAAATCTATTGGTCTACCTCCCCAATTGTCTCCCAATTTCCCAGTTTGATATTTTTTAAAGCCTGCTTACTAGCATCCCAAGAGATTTGGGGTTCAAGAGGGTTGTAGTAAATATGAATTTGGACATGATTTGATTGTTTATTTATTTAACATACTTTAGGATTACAACCTTTGAGTCAGGGACTGATTTACAAAAGCTCTACGTCCAGAGTATGAAGAATAGAACATAGAGAGTACATAGTTAAAACATGATGGAATTACAGGTTACACATGAAATTAAAGTAACAACAGGAATTTTAGTTACAGTTACATACAGCTATGTTTCAATATACAGTTTGCAAGGTTAGGTAGAGTTCGGTAGCTGACATAATAGGTCTCAAACTGGTTTATCATCATACATTAGACATTGGCTAGATATGACTGATTGTACAATGGAGTGGAAGACTAGTGCAGTTAGCATATGCAAGCAGTCAACAGAGGCCTTGTCAGGAAGTTGAATGTGAGGTAGCAGCTAGGTTGAGCCAGACTAGATGGTACATTGGCACTGCCGAGAGGTGAGTATATGTTCCTTGAGTGCTACTTTGAAGGACCTAGGTTAGAGATGGAGGATATATCAGGGGAGTTGCTTGTACCAAGTTGGTACCCTGTAGGAGAAAGATCTCTGGGCTAATGAGGTCCTGACACTTGGAGGTCGACTACCTGTTTGCTGGTGGTAATGTTGTTCACCAAGGTATGAGGGACTAGAGTGTGACACATTCCCCAATGGGGAGAGCCCCAGGTGAATTTTTTTGTAAGGAAACAAGCTTGGTAATCTATTCTTTCATCCAGGTCTAGGAAGTTTGTGAGGGAATATAGGGTGCAGGTGTGGTACTCTTATCTGCCCTCATATGCTTTATTTATGGCCAGATGGATTTTGTTCAGTGTTGTATGATTGATGACTGAGTAGATGGCAAGCTGTAGTTGACAGGAGAGAGGACCAGCTGTGACAGCCAGGTTAAGGGCTTCTGGGGTCAGCAGGTTTTATGCCTAAAGAGTAGCCCATATGGGTGTTGATGGCTGATGACAGGTTGTTTATGTGTGAGTGGAAGGAGAGGCAGGAGTCAAAGGTTATGCCTAGATATTTATACATGTGCACCTGCTCAAGAGGAAGGAGAGAGTGAAAGAGGATTGACAGTTGCATATTCTTGGCCTTACTTTGATGGCGGGCAAAGAGCATTGCTTTAGTTTTTTTTTTCATGTTAGCTACGAGTCTTTGGTCTATGAACCAGGTCTCAATCTGGTTAAATGCATAATGGAGGGATGGCTGCAAAGAGGTTCTTTTAGCCCTGTGGCAAAAGTACTTCACAATCTCACAGTTACTTATTATTTTCTAACTTTTGTGAATGTACTGTATACAGTATGAGCACCAAGTTGGGACTTGCCATAGTGGGCTTATAGCACATCCTCATTTGGTTTTAGACACTGTATTACTAGATCATCTTTTATTGAGATATTGTAAATAAGATGATTGGAGAAGGTAGGATAGTCATTTAAACACTGCATATGATATATTTTTGGGTTTATATTGACATATACAGTATACATAGATATAGATATGTATATAGATACAGATATAGATATAGATCTCTCTCTCTCTCTCTCTCTCTCTCTCTCGCTATATATACAATAGGGGTGAGTGGTAAATGAGTGAGATAAAACAGCGATCGTCCACTGCAGTGTGATATTTTACCCTCTGCTCTACTGTGATGATATGAGACATTTACACACACGGGTCACGAAAGGTCACTGATATCATCACCCTAGGCAGCTTTCCCTCCAGCATGAAAGAAACACCTGTGTTGTTACCATAGACACAAATGCAGAACTACCTGAGAGGTCTCACTGCTGCCTACAGCTAACCTCTATGAGCATTACAAAACACACCTATCCCCCCCACAACTTCCAGCTCATTACTGTGATGCTCTCAACTTGTGCAGCCAGAATTCCAAACAGCACAGATTCACAGAACAGTCTAAACTACTGCCTGCAGCTAACTCAACTACCACTGAAACACATTCTCACTTGTTCCTCAAACTCTGATTCTCACCCATTACAAATACTGTGACAATTTCAACTTCACTGCAGCCAGAATCCTAAAGAGCACAATTTCACAGAACACTCTGCACTCTGCCCGTAGCTAACTTAATTACCACTGAAAACAGTATCAGCTGTTCTGACACTCTGCCTCTCATTTCATTACAATTACTGTGATGCTTTAACTTCACTGCAGCCAGACTGCTAAACTATACAGCTTCACAAATGTATGTTTATCATTAAAACTAACTCATTTAGCATTGCAAAACACATTCATGTGTCTCAGAGTACATAACACCGCCAGCCCATTCAGAAAAGCTCACACACAGAATGAGCAAATACATTAACAGGAACAGAACACAAGAGAGCATAACAAAACTTCTAAAAATCTTGGCCCCTATTGTATATATCCGAATACATGATGGGCAGATCGTGTCTTATATGGCAAATATTGTCCTCCTGCATCGTGAGCTTGGATATCTCACTACGTGCCCATCATGTATCCCCTATATATATATATATTATGGTAGCACGGTAGTGCTACCATAGTTAGGGTTGAGGAGCCATTTACATGTTAAACCCAAAATTTGCACCTTAATAACTTTGCAACCATTTGACGGATTTGCCTGAAATTTGGAATACACGATCAAGACCCATATGCCTTGGGATCTGCCAAGTTTTGTGCCAGTTAGATACACAGCTTTGGAGTTATTAAGCATGATCTGCACATGCATTTACACTTTTTCTGGAATTCCTACGGTCGTGTGCCTACAGGTGCACGGTTTATGCTGACTGGCCCAAAATCTTCAGAGAACATGCGGCCGGTGTCCCCGATGTGCCTTTCGAAGATTTTGTGAAAAATATTTAACTGTTCAAAAGTTATGGCAGTCCGAACTTCTGTTTTTTCCCATAGGATAACATTACAGCTCACTGCGCTTTTGAGGCCCGTGATTCGAAAACGGTGCGTAGATACGGAGTTTTTGCCAAAAAATTATATTTAAGAGAGTAATTATAATTATGTATAAAACTAGCTAGGAAAGTGATAATACATATGACTTTTAAATTTTTTCTATGTCATACGGTTACTGAAATAAAGCAATTTACTATTACAACTACTGATTTTTGTGTTCCAGGAGTCGTTATTTTGCATACATTCTTTCTTCTCACTGTCTTTCTCTATACAGCTTTTGGGAAAAACCAGCCTGTGCGCTTACATTACTCTTATCATTACCATTTCTGCTTGTGGTTCCGTACCCTTTTCACTTACACGTTCACATTTATGCCACCATGTAGCGTTACCCTTTGCATTTTCATTTGCGGTTGCGTTCCATTGTTTTAACATTTCTGTCTACAGTACTGTTCCTCTTTCTGTTTTCGCTTGCGTCACCATGCACATTACGATTTACGCTTGCAGGCAAAAAGTTACAATGTGACAAGACATCACCTTCACACTCCCCGCTGCATTACATTCATTATTTCTCATTATCATTCTCGAAAAGAAGGGAAATTAGAGGCAAAAACTCCATTTAATGCATCAGCTAGGGTTGTTCCACAGTGACAAAACCAAGGAAATTGATGTTAGGGTTGAAACCCCTTTGCACCCCTCCTGCCCACCCCCAACTGGAATCGGGGTGTGCATTGGGGTCAATGGTCTAACTGTCACCCATTCTCCTATTCCTCAGCTTCTTCCACATGTGATTGGGTGACCTCGGGGCCAGCCCCAATGTGCAATTCAGATAAGGCTGGAAAGACAAGGGGGTTCTCAACCTATCATCAATATATATATATATATATATATATATATATATATATATATATATATATTATGGTAGCACGGTAGTGCTACCTTAGTTAGGGTTGAGGAGCCATTCACGTTAAATCCAAAATTTTGCACCTTAATAACTTTGCAACCATTTGACTGATTTGCCTGAAATTTGGAATACTTGATAAAGAACCATATGCCTTCAGATCTGCCAAGTTTTGTACTGGTCAGATACACAGCTGTGGAGTTATTAAGCATGATCTTCGCATGTGTTTACGCTTTTCTGGAATTCTACGGTTGCACCTACAGGTCACACGGTTTCGTGACCGGCCGAAATCTTCAGGAACATGCGGCCCATGTGCCTTCTCAAGATTTCATGAAAAATGTTAAACGGTTCAAAAGTTATTCAAAAACAATTTCCATTATAAGTCAATGGAAAAGTTAACAAAAGTTCGACAGTGTCACAAATGCATTTTACTTTCGCAAATGGCCCTCTTACTTCCTGTAAATCCGCCATCTTGTTTTCAGTTAGTGATCAGAAAATGCTTGCCATTTAAATTTGGGACAATCTAGCAACCTAATTCTTTTTGTATTCACTTACAGTAGTCGGAGCCTGAGGATGCTAGCCATGTCTTTATTTTGGGAAAACACCCCAGAAATATATTTTCAAATTTCTGGAAAAAGTATTTCCTGCAAACTACTTTCATGCTTAGAAAGTTTGGCAAATTTTGTAAAGCTTTGCATAAATTGCAGTACTTTTCTAGGCTGTGGAGAATGACAGCAATTCTTTGGCACCCCGCTGCAAAAGAACGGTTCGGAGTTTTGGGCTGAAATTTGAAGGAATGCAGCCGACATCGCATAGATGTGCCTTTTAGTATTGTGTTGAAAAATATTACATGGCAGCAAAGTTACAGTACTCCAAATTTGATGGTTTTCCCATAGGATAACATTCGGCACCTGACGACACGGAATACTTTGGCACCCTGCTGCAAAATAACGGTTTTGTATTTTTTCCTGAAATTTGGAGGGAAGACAGCCAACAGCCCACAGATGTGCCTTTCAGTGGTTTGGTGAAAAAATATTACAGGGAGACAAAGTTATGGCACTCTGAACTTCTCTTTTTCCCATAGGATAACACTACGGCTTTAGCGTGCCTTTCAGAGCCCGTATATCGGAACGGTGAGAGATACGGACTTTTCATCAGAAAATACTTAGCCCCTCAGGGGCTAAGTTCAAAACAACCAGGACAGTCGTAAATCATATGACTTTAAAAAATTTTTTCACGTCCATACGGTTCCTGAGATATAACCTATTTAGTATTCCAAGTCCTCATTTTTTGCTTTGATACCCATTATTATGCATACATTCTTTGTACTCACTGTCTTTCTCTATGCAGCTTCTAGGTAAAGCCAGCCTGTGTGCTTACATTACTGTTACCGTTGCCCTTTCTGCTTGCGGTTCCGTACCGTTTCACTTACCGTTGGCGTCTATGCCACCATATGCGTTATCCTTGCGTTTTCATTTTGCTTGCATTTCTGTTATTTTTTGCCATTTGTGTCTACAGTACTGTTACTCTTTCTGTTTTACTTTGCGTCCACCACACCCATTGACATTTCCATTTGCAGGCACCATGTTACTATGTGACAACACATCACATGGCACACCATTTCGTCTATGCCACCTTGTGCATTACCCTTTCTGTTCTCATTCACACTTGCATTACCATGTGCACCACTGTTAGTGCTTCTGCTTGCATTGCTGTTCCTGATACTATGCCACAAGACATCACATGGCGGGAGCATGGGGCTCTCGGACCCCAGCGCTCCTGCCGCTGCATCCATTCACTATTTCTTGTTATCATTCTCAAAGAAGAGAAATTAGAGGCAAAAACTCTGTTTAATGCATTAGTTAGGGTTGTTCCACAGTGACAAAGTGAGGAAATTCCAGTGTGGGGTTGAAAACCCCCTTGGACCCCGCACACACACACAACCGGCATTGGGGTGCGCATTGGGGTCATTGGTTCTAACTCTCACCCCATTCTCCTATACTTCTGCTGCTTTACAATGATGGGGTAAGAGTTAGGACTGATGACCCCATGCGCACCCCAATGCAGGTTGGGGTGTGGAGGGGACCAAGGGGTTTTCAACCCTAACACCAAATTTCACACTTTTGTCACTGTGGAACAACCCTAACTAATGCATTAAACAGAGTTTTTTGCTCTACTATATATATATATATATATATATATATTATATATATATATGGGATATGATTATGTTCATCTGAAGATATCATTATGTATTCGACGAGCCAATGATATCAAGATATCTTGCAAGTGGCTAAGCCACGAGTGAGATATCTGATGTCATTGGCCCTCGAGTGAAGATAAATATGATATCTTCAGTCAGGTCATGTCATATTCTGTTTATACAATATGTGTTTTGTGCCACACGTGATAGAATGTCTTTAAACACACCTCAATACCCTCCAAGAGGCTCCAACATAAAAGATGAGCTACAGTATGTGTTTTGGAAAAAAAATTATTTGGTGGATTTTTGTAGTTTTAAAGACATTTATCTGGTTGATCCTGCCATTATTTTACATAAATAATCATTTAAATAAGGATTTAAAATGTGACTGGTTGATCCTGTCCCTGTGAGTTTTGTTAGCCCACTAGTAGCCATATTGGTAATTTCACTGTTTTCCTGCATTATTCCCTTCAACAGAACTGATGACATGTTGCATTAAAAAATTTAAGTTGATCCTGCCGTATTTGTTTAGCTAAATACTGATTTTAAACACTTATCTGGTTGATCCTGCTACATTGCACTTTGGCAAGTATGTGAGGATTCTTCTTTCTCCCATAACAGTGTGGGCGCTAGAGAGACTCCATTTTGCCTCAGACTGAGAAGAGGTCCATGAGTTGTTAAAAATGTGATTTTCTCCATTGCGTCGATTGTACGAATAGAGAGGAGTCAGAGCCTGGAGCAGCAGAAGGTAGTGAGTGCTTGCTACAGCAACACATGCTCACTCTTCCTTCTGCTGCTCAGAAGCTCCATGACTCGCCTCATTCTCAGTACAGTCGGCAGCTTTTGTGGAGAAATTCAATAAAATGACTAGAACTCCACATTTTTTCTAACTTACCTCATGGACACTGCTTACCATAAGCCTGGGAGCGAGTTATGGGAATCTCTTACTAACGCCGCCATGCTACATTTCTGGGGAAAGTGAAAGTGTTATTACTTGAAGAGCAGAGCGGCAGCGTTAGCAAGATAAATGTCACTGTTTATTGAGGTTGGACATTTTTTGAAATGTATGGCAGCAGATTAGCAGTAGTAATAGCGCTCTGTCACGCTACACTGGGGAACAAAAGTGAAAGTTGTGACTGTGAGAATGACAGTTTCAGTTTCAGTATGACGTATAGGAGTGTGGAGATATCACAGTGACGTATTGGAACATGGAGATATCAGTGATATCTTCACTGCCTAGCTGAGATATCACTTTTATCTCCACATTTATCCCAAAACACGTGTTGTATAAATATATATATATATATATATATATAAATATATATATATATATATATATATATATATATATATATATATATATATTTCAGGTGCTGTATTAAATAAGGATCATTGATGTTTGAGACCAATTAATACAAATTCTATAAATTTGAGATTGGGTTGGTTATTATACTTTTCTTGCATGTTGTATGGGCCCTGCTATCCTAATAGATATTATGTGGCGCAGCAGATGTTACATTCCCCATTCCAGTATTCCATTGCATTTTTTTGGGGTGGCTGTTGCTCCTAAACATCTCAAGTGATTTTGATTTGAGAGGGCTGTTTTAAACATGTAATTTTGAAATATTATTTTGCCCTGTGGTTATACTCCCCTTCATCACATCCAGTGTGCAGCAGGGTGCAGGCAGACAGCAGCAATACTAGAGCGAGCAGCTCTATGTTTATCTGATTCTGTGTCCATGACATGCAGCTTTTATAGTAGAGAAATGAAATGTATTCTGAAAACAAATGGTGTGTTTTAAGTAATGAAATGTAAAAGAAAACTGTCTTCAAACCTATTAGTGACTAATGAATAAAAATAATTGGATATGCTGAACAACCTGTACAAGGTAAACTGATATCTGTAAGATGCAAGTTAAACTAAGTGACTTATTAACATCGTTTCTGACTGTCTGTATGTGCACATAAAACCGCATGATATTGTAATGTGCAGCACAAACATGGCAGATCACTATCTCCTGTTAAAAAATGATGTCTCTAAAGCATAAAATAATTATTGCACAAACAGGGATTAGGGAACCTAAACCTTCCATTGGTTAAAATGGCATATATTTGAGTGTTATTTTGCAGCTAACTGTAGATGGATAATACCTGTAAATAGAACTCTGGGGAGGTTGAAACAAATGTTGTGGGAGAAAGTTTATATGTTTGGTTGGAATTATGTATGCCCACTGTTAGAGGTACACAGGCAAAATATGATGTACAGGCCCAGATTGTTGAAGAAACTGAGAGAAATTTGTTAAATGTTTATCTCAATGAAACACTAAGCAGGATAACAGTGGATGTAAACCCTTTATTTGGCTGAAGAAACAGAAGGTTCTATGAAGACTGTATGATTTAGAATTCTTTTTAAGTGTGTGGGTATGAGCTAGTGCTATGCATAAAATATACAATATGAAATATATAACCAGGAAAATAATTACAGTATATAAAATGACTTAACACTCAAGAAAAAATAAAGACTTTCACTCAGAGTAATCAAAATGAAAGTGTGCATGGTCATTTTGATGAATTAGCAAACGTTACAAAAAAAGCTTTCACAAAGTTTAGATTTGAACTACCGTATTTTATAGTAAAATTATGCTGTCATGTTATGATATAAACATCAGCCCTGGAACTGGAAGCTGTAAATGTAGGGAGGGAGGATGTTAACCATGCAATTTTTCTGTGTCTTTGGTATGCAAAAGCCAAGATATTTTGTATACACATTTTCTTAATTTAACACCCCCGCACCATTTACAATTACCTGTCCAAATCAGGTCAAAGTCATGCAAGAGTTTTAGTTGCTGCAGTGATTTAATCCTGATCTGACTAGTTGATGTGGGATGACACCGCACTGTCAGCACTAGTTGTCATTTGACACACAAGGCACACCACTGATCTGATAATCTGCAGATAGATGGAAATGCTTTTTTATTGGCAATCACACCAGAGGCAAAACTGTACCTCTGCAGACAAACAGTGGTATGATAATGTTTGTTTTTGTAATTCAAAATGTGGATGCACATTCTTTTGAAATAAATTAGCAAACTTATGTTACAGCATAATCAATACATTAGTACCACACACAAAGGAAGCTCTGATATTGGTGACCATTAACTGAAGCCAAACAATATAATACAATCCTGAATCAATGATTTGAAGTGACTGTGCCACTATCAGTTCACCAGGTGTACTTCACTTGGAATGGCACCCCCATTGGGCAAATGCCAACACTGCCTGCATCGTGATTATGGTGGGGCTGGGGTGCTGCCTGATCACAGGTCTTTCTGTGGTTCAGATTTGAATCTGAGGTGTAAAATTTCAAATGAAGCATGCCTGGTGATCTGTCATTGGCAGCACAGTCAGTTCAGATCATTGGTTCGGGGTTTCACTATATCATTTAGCTTTAGTTGATGGTCACCAATATTAGAGCTTCTTTTGTGTGTGGTAATATATTTAGAGAGTAAGCTATAACATAATAAGGGCAAACTACAGTCTGCTAGTTTATTCAACAGAATGGGCATCCACTTTTTAAATTACAGTAACCAAACGTCATTGTTCCTTTCTACTTTCTCCTGTGATCTGGTTGTACAGCACATCTGCTTCACTAGACTACCAAGCATCTTTGTGGCCTATATACTGTAGTGTACCTTCACTTACAAGAAAGCCCCGCCTGAGAGAGAGAGAGAGAGCTCTATTTGACAAAGTAAAATAAGTTATATAGTCTGCACAAGTGACAGGCTGCTACAGACTTGCCCAGCACTTTATTTATGTTTTCTTGCTACTTCTCACTGCATTGTGTTACACCAATTAGATGAATACTATTTTAATTGGCAGATAGCATCTATTGCATTTCCAAGTTTTCAATTTCACATGCGATCGTTTATGCTGCCATGTTGTAGCAGATTATGAAAAAGAATGAACAGAAACCCCACAGAATTTAGGCAGCAGACTACACACATGAACGTATTGTACATGTATTTCCTATTTTATACATTAATGGACTCACTCCCTGCAAGTAGCAATCTTAATTTCACAAAAGATATTGGGACAATAGCTTTATTAATATTACAATATGCACAACCAAAACCACTACTACTACTCAAATTTCTTCTCCTGCAAACCCATAATTAAATTGATTTATTTAATATACTGTGAAGCTGTACTTGTCTCTAGTCCAAATCACCATGAATGTGAGATACCCAAACCAATTCAAAGCTCAGTACTCAGGTGGTGGGCAGTTCTAATAGTGAAAGGAGGTCTGGTCTGCATTTTGGACTCACAGTTTGTCTTCAGTCTCCCTATCCGTGGTTATGTGTCTGTCCTGTGGTGTAAGATGATCACACCCACACACATATTGCAGCTTCATGAATGCAATATTTTTGTAAATGACTCTCCATAATGATATTTATTAGGAAGACACATATGTAGTGCCCTGTATGTAAAATAAAATTAAAAATAAAATAGTGAAAAGTTTTGGACAGTCAGAGATTCAAACTCAAACCCTTTGCACCAGAGCTATATGAACTATTCTCTGAACCATCAGCTAAAGGATTAAATGCATGTTGATTTTTGTTGTTAATTTCTTTTTGACTATAAAAATGAAACCACCAGATGCTTCAGTTGGCAGATTTGATTGATTAGATGATTGTGCATATGCCTCTTATGATGCAAAGCTAGAGAAAGAGAAAGTGCAGCTTATTCTTAATAAAACATTTTTATTTCTATTTTTTACTTTGTATTGTATGATCAGACACAGCATATAGGCGTAGCATCGAACTATCTTTTCTTGTTAGCTTATACATAGACCAAATGGACAATATGTTCGGAAACTTTATTTGTGATGACTATATATTAAAAATAAATAAATAAATACAAGAAAAATATTTGTTTTCTGTTGCTGTTAGTGAACTCAGTATTCTTTACATCAAGGGCATAGACACATTCCTCTAAGCAATCTTGAGGCATCCTTGCAAACATTTGGTAAATTGCTACTGCTGTTCGACAGAAATAAGATCACTGTTGCAATTCACAGCAAACATGTGAATGGAAAATGCTGATAGTAAAACAACTGATCAGAATCTATTTATAATTAGGAAGCAGAACATCTACCTAGTTAACAGAGCTCGTCAGAAATATTTTGCTCACTTCCTGGTAGCTGTCAGTTAAAATCACTAATCGCATATTCCTACAGGTCAACATTCTTTGTGGCCACCCGATTTCATAGACTACAGTACATGTAATTATTGGGTCAACCTTCCTGGCAGTATGCTTCTACAACAAGTACAATATCACTTCATCTCAGGACATCACTTTGGATTTGAAGCCACTGCATGATATTGATACTTCACTGATGTAATAGACTGCACAACACACAATTTATTTTTACAGTCCAGGATTACAATAAATGATTCAGTTATGTTACGTACTGTACAGTATAGTGTGATATGTTCCTCTCTGTAAAATGGGTGCTCAGGGCTTGGGAGACCTTGGTGTTTTGGTCCACTAAAACACTGGGAAGATATTAAGGTTGAAAAATGGGGACCAAGCTTGTGGGTGGGGGACTACTAAATCTTCAGGAAAATATTTAATTTCAAAGTGTGGGATTGGGGCTTTAGGGTAGGAGGACCAGCAAGGAAACCACCATGGGACAGATATTTTATTTTATTTTAAAACAGGGCAATGGTGGCTTGTGGCTGGAAGTCCAATGCAGTATTCTCTAAAATGAAAAGGATCAAACAGGGAGGTCCTGACTTGGATTGTGGACTGTGTGGACACCTACCAGAAATTTGACACTTATTAAGAAAATTGTTGCAAATAGCACCATCCGGTGCATTTAATTCTTGCAGAAGGGAATTCAACTAAATCACCTAATTAAGAACTCAGCCACTGTTTGATGCATTACTGAGCAGAGTAACAAGTTGTTTCTTATTACCGACTGTTATGTCTTCAGCATATAGAAACATAGAAACATAGAATTTGATGGCAGATAAGGACTGCTTGGCCCACTCAGTCTGCTCATTTCCTCACTTAATGGATAAGCTGCAGATCCTAGTTAACCAGCAGCCTACTTCTTCCTACCCCACTCCCTAGAATTGCCTTATGACTGTCCCATGCATGCTTAAATTCCACCACTGTTTTTGACTCCACGACCTCCTCCGAAGGCCATTCCATGCATATAGAAACATAGAATTTGATGGCAGATAATAATCACTGATACTGCCCATGCCTCAGTATACCATATTACCAAGCAACTTCTCTGTAGCAACCATTGTATATGGGGACTATAACCACTCATATCTCCAGGATTCTGGAATGTAATTTTCCATTATGCATCTATTGAAAAGGAAGTATTACAACTGCCCAAATCTGATCCCTACATTTAAATAGTTCTCTGAGTATCATATCTGGCCTGGTACCTTCTTTGGTTTTAATTTCACTATTGCCTCCAAAACCTCCAATTGTGAGATTGGTTGAAGATTGTATTGAATCATTGTTTAGTCCAATACTATCCAACATCTCTTTTCCAGGTGATCCAACATTACGGAGAAAAATAATTTACCCATGTATCTGCAGCCACATAATTTTCTCTATTTCCCCATTTGTCCTTTACATCTTGATGCTACTAATAACCAACATTTTCTACTACCTTTGGTTTCAATTACTTTTATCATTTGATTCCATTGAGTTATGTAGAAGGCTTTATTTTTGTTAGCAATTAAGTTCCTATAGTCCTTTCTTAACTTCCTTAAGTCTTCCTTAGCAACAGATAGGGGGTATTCCTATAAAATCTAATAGCTTTCCCCAATTTCTTTTTAAACATACTGCATTCTTTATCATACCATTCTGTCTTACTAGCTTGATTCCTCTTAAAACTCCCTTCTATATAAAAATTCAGTTGTACAGTTTTGAAAAACATCTCCAGTAGATTATAAAACATATTAGAATCCATATTTTCCTCTAGTGGTAATGCATTACTCAAAACTCCTTCAGTACATCTCTTATTTGTAATTTCAAAAATCTGTCCATAGCAATCTTTTTTGTACCTGTCCTTAGTTAATTCAGTATCCTTCTTATTTTTAGATATTCCTGAGTCATGAGAAATTTCTTTGGTAAAAAACAAAACCAGAAAATTGTCACAATCAGTCCTTACTGGTACCTGTAAACAATTCCAAAGTCTAATGGTTCCTCCAACATACCAAATCCAGCACTGTGCCTCCTTTATTAGATAAAATGTAACTGCACCTTCAAGATCCTCCTATATTCTTCCATTCAAGATATAAATTCCTTGTTATTTTTTAATAAATCACATAATCATTCCCATTTGAGTTTACCTTGGTATCTCTTGTTAAATGCTTATATGATTCAACATTTGGTAAATTTAATGCATAATTGTATTATCTACTAAACAATCATACAATCCCATCCTCACATTGAATATACCCACTAATAATAAAAATCCTCTGGTAATCCAATGAAGTATCAGAGATCACTTTTTCTAAAGTAGACCAGATATTCCCTTTGTAAAAGTGAGATTTAACTGTAGGGACATAGCATGAGATCATAATCATATTAAATTATTGCACAGTCAGCCTAATAGCCATGTAATGTCATCTTGGCTCAAATTTATCTATATTGCTAAAGATCCCAATTTTAATATGTTTTATTAACCCACCTGCTATCCTATCAAGTTTGGAGGTCTTTTGACTTGGCAGTGGAAAGTTATATACCCATTTACATCAATGATGTCAGTCTTACTATGCCAGGTTTCTTGTAGACATAATATTGTGTACATTTTTACGAATGTTACCCAGTCAGTATCATTCTTTTATGATTTGTAGTCAGATATATTCCAGGTTGAATAAATCATTCCCTAGTCTTCTTTCTTAGTTATGCTACATTCTATCTCATCCATAACTTGCTGTACAGAATTACTTGGCTTAACTTGGGAAAATATATGTATGCTCAAGCCATTTCATATCCTCCTATACTTGATATATATTATTATACAATGGCAAGAACATTTCTGGTCTCTGACTGGTCAGTGTATGCTAGAGACAGTGATGTTATTACACAATAACATCACTGTATTGATTTGCCACAGCATTATTTTCTTTTTCTTAAGAAACGATATAATGCCTTACTAAAAATCTACTAAAAACATATATTTTTTTATTTTGTATAACATCGAGCCATTGTATATTGCAGTAAGGCACTCAAGTGTAGGTTATTTGTAATAATGTCACTCCTGGGGTGGTGGAAGTACTCTGGTTTGCCTCATGCTTCAATCCACCCCAGGAGTGACGTTATTACACGATAACATACACATTGTCATGCCTTATTGCTTAAATAAGAGGTATGACATTGTGGGAATTTGAATAAAATTTACCTGTACTTGTTGGTCCATCCTTGAACCTATTTATCTTTTGATGTTAACCCATTATCTCATTTAAATTTACCACATACATCCCTAGCTGATCACGTTTCTTAGAGCAATTTAAAATTCTACTTGCAACTTGTTCATTTTTGTACAATGTATCTACTTATCTCCTCTTACACTGTCATGCCTATACATATCTATTATACCCATCCATCCCAATTTAACATTTATATATTGCAAAAAAGTTACCCATAGGCTTTAGTCAACTTTTTTTTTGGTCTCTTGAAAATCCTCGGATACCCAACTATTGTCAGGGTTACTAGATTATCTCTGATGTCTTCCTTATCTACTGAAATAGGTGGATTTTGATTTTCCAATGGTTCCAAATATAATTCCCATTTTTCTAGAAGATGACCATTCCATCATATGTAATTTACAATCCTCCTATGAGCAGATTGCATGAATATATAACAAATCCAGAGCTAGGCGGTCTAGTAACTTCAAAAATATCCCACCCTCTACATTAAGTTCCAGATTTTCATTAAACAGTTTAATTACTGTAGTTCTTAATGTATAGTTTGTCTCATCTTTATCTTGTTTTAGATTGTATAACTTAATATACAGATCTTTAAATGAATCTGCCCCATAGAGTATAATTGTTGATCCTCTTTCCAAGGACTACTATTTAGAACCAAAGCAGTTTCTACATAATGCATTCATGTTTCAGTTAACAGATTATTTTCTAATTTTCTTTCAGCACAGCTCTGGATTTGCTCTAAAGGGTCTAAACCACAGTCCATATTATGTTCATCAGAACCTCACATTCTTCATCTCTCTCTCTCTCTCTCTGTGTACTTGATTTTTCCTATTTCTGTCAAAGTGGTCACTTCCTTATTTCTTATTTCCATGCTCCTTTGTTTTTCCACCTTATATTCATCCAATATTTTTGCACCTTCTTTTCTTCCTTTTATCTTATTTAAATTTGTCTCCTTTGCTTCTTCATGTTTTTACCCTTACCATACTCCTGATTCTTATCTACCTTCTTATTAAGTGGAGATTCAGGAATTATAATGGTAGAGAAGTCTGGTCTAACTTGCACCACCTTCCTGTATGTCCTCCTTTCCTTCAACAAGTGGAATAGAGGAGGACTCCTAGGTGGGTGTATTAAGTTTAGTACTCTTAATGCATCATCCATGTGACAACCATTTATAGCATTTTTTTTCTTTAGTGTATAAGTTTAGTTTCTAATGACTATCATTTGTTCCATCAATATCACGTTTGCAGCATGCTGATTTTTCATAATAGCCACAATTTCTTCACTCAGAGATGTAGGGTAGTGTATCATAGAGTCCTCCTTTTCACTCTTCCTAGTAATTTCCAAACCTACCTGCCCCCAAGAAAGCCGAGGAAGGCCTTCCTCTTGTTATGGAAGAATTTAGCACACTCAGAAAGGGCTCAGAACTCATCTTGACTGGTGACTTTAATATTAACTGGCTGTGTAAGGAGGCAACACCTCCAGAGACCTAATCACCTCCCACAATCTCACGTAACTCGTAACTAACCCCACCAGGCAGAACTACAAGGCTGGTACCATCACCCTTATTGACTAGGTCTTAGCTAGCTCACTGACTCAATTCTCCAAACTCAGGGTTCTCCCAGACGTGCTAAGTGACCACTCCCAATCTCCTATATATGGACCACTAAACTTTCCAAGAGCCCAGCCTGCCTCATTGACAGCAGGGTTATGCAGAAAGGCAAACTTGGATCCCTCAGACTGATCCAGTCTGCCTACAACTGGTCCCCATCAGCAAGGCACCTACGCTGGACCAGGCCCTTAGTTTATTCACTGAGGGCTTCAATTGCATCTCTGTGATACCTATGCACCATGCACAAACAGAAATTTCAGGGGAGGTTAATGGCTGGATTGATGGCAGCTACTCTCTCCTAAAGGAGAGGGACTGCCTCTGGAAAAGGCCTTAAACTCACTAAGCAAGCATGAACTACAGTGCTACAAAATGGTTAGAAATTGGTGCACCAAACTTATCAGGCTCAGAAAGCCAATTTCCATAAGACCCAGCTTAACAACGCATGGGAAGATGGAAAGGTATTAGGACAACATCAAGAACATCCTTGGTAAAGATCAAAAGCAGTACCCTGAGATGCTCAACATTAATAACTCATCTTCCTCAGATCTGCTAGCCATTGCTGATGCCTTTAACTAGGCCTTTACAGACACATCCTCAGTGCTGCCTCGAGACTACCTTCTGCCTGTGGAGGACCAAGTTTGCACCAACCTGCTCATAACTTACCACCCAGCCTTCTATTTTAAGAAGGTGATGGTGAAGGAGGCCCCTAATGATGGTCAGGAAAGTCCTAGGCAAAACCAGATTGTGGAGTGACAGGCTAGACATGAAGTTACTATCTCTCACCCTTGATGTTCTTATCATGCCCATAACAATGCTATTTAATAAATCCTTGGCCCTAGCTGAATTTCCAGAGGTACAGAAGCAAGCCATGGTAACTCCAGTGCATAAGAATGGTGACAAGGCACTGGTGTCAAACTACAGGCCAATATCTATCCTCTCCCACTATCCAAAGCTTTGGAAAAATCATGGCAAGTCAACTCACAGAATACCTCAATAAGTACAATCTGCTCTGCCCAAACCAATATGGCTTCAGGCAAAACAAAAGTACAACCACGGCACTGCTGGAATACACTGACTATGCATACAAGGCACTGGATGAAGGCAAATTGGTGGGTCCATCTTCATTGAACTCACCAAAGCCTCCTATACCATCAGCCACCTTCTACTAGTACTACAGCTCCAAAGATTCGTGTGGCACCAAACGCCGTGAATTGGTTCAATGACTACCTAACACACAGGAGCCAGTAAGTCAAAATTGGGCAGACGTTGTCCAGCTCCAGAGATGTATTCCTATGAGTCCCTCAAGGATCAGTTCTAGGCCCCTGCTTTTCAGTCTCTTTGTAAATGACCTACCCACAGCCTGTGACACCAAACTTATTCTGTATACGGACAATGCCATGTTGCTGAGCAGCAGCACCTCTCAGGCTGCCCTACAAAGAGAACTACAGAAATCTTTCAATAAACTTGAGGACTGATTCAGTAGGCAAAATTGCAGGAAAACCAAGGTCATGCTACAATCCAGCCCTACAACAAACACAAGCATGCTCCCTCGTAATCACCAACAAGGCTGGTGAGCAGATTGAGCAAGTTCACTTTTCAAGTACCTTGGAGTCAGCATTGATGACTATCTCACTTATACGCACCATGTAGACTCCTTTGTCAAAGTGGTAAACACAAAGATTGGGATCCTCTGTAGGCATAAGAAATCCCTCACCCTGGAAGCACTCCGATCTCACTCTCCAGCTCCATACTCTCCACGATAGATTATGGGCTGCTGGTCTGTGGAGCTGCTGCTGATATAGTGCTCAAAAGGGTCCAAATTGCACTCAATAAGGCATGCTGCCTCACCCTGTGTGCAGATCACTACACTCATATTTGCACCCTGTATGAGCACAGAAACTGGCTGAACCTAGAAGACAGGATGAAATACCAAACTTGCCTCCTGGGAAAGAAGACAGTCCTTGGAAAAAAACACCCTGTATAGGAAACCTGCTTGAGGCTTCTTTCTCAATACACGCCACCGACAGAGGAAGAATGGAGCACTGTCCATACCATTCCGCCGAACCTCACTAGGGCAGCATGCTTTCTCCTATCAGTCCCCTCTGGATAAATGAACTCCTGATGAAATTACAAACAAACAAAGAGCCTGTCTCAATTCAAAATTCAAAAGTAGGCCTGAAACAGCACCTAATGTCTAACTCAAAATGCACTTGCTTCTCAGGCCCCACTTGATAGACAGACCTACCCCCAAGGTAACAACCAGCAGGGCTACCTAGAGAACCCTGCCTCCATGCCAAGGGCTTAAGTAAGCTATCAGTCCTCTTTAAATGCACTTGATACTGCCCTTCCCAAACCAACCCCCAAACACACCATACTCGACAAAGCCCTCTGGAGCTGCTCCTCCCATCACAGCCCCTGTTTCACTATCCCCTACCTCTCTCTCTCTCTCTCTCTGTGGTTGGTTTCAAACCCAATCCCCTTGTTTCACTGTTACCCAGCCTCTTGCCATCTGGGATAGCATTAAACCCTATGCAGTTACTCTGCCATAGTCTACCAATGGATTTGGAGGTTTCAGGGTGTGCTACCTAGGGCAACCTATTAGAAATAATTTAGTATTCAATTACAACTGCTTAGTTTTTTCTCCTATTTGTCTAATTGTCAAGTAATCGCTCTTTAACGCCTAATGATCAAGCCTCTGCAACCACTGAATATGTGTATTGCCTTATTGTCCACCCTGACATGGAAACTTTGCAAAAGAGCTCACGCTCAAAGGTCTTTCCAAAATGCTGATTAAACAAATTAAATAATTACATAAATTAAACAAGAAGTACTACTGAGTTTGTCTAAAATTACAACCTTTACTTTCTCTGAATTACACCACTTTATTTTCTGGCACTCATCATCTAACTCATTTAGTCATTGGATAGTAGTTTGCAATTTAGACAATTGTACCTTCATCATCCTGTGCATTTCTGTCTTTTTATTTCTATGCTCATTTAACTCCCATACAGTATGTTTGTCATGGATGCAGGTGTTATATATGTGGTAGTATTCTTCTCACTATTCTCCAATGAGACCTGTCCAATTATGCCAGACTAATTTCTTGTTTATCACTATTCAGTCCCTCATGGAATTCCCATTAGAGTTAGGATACCACTGTTTCTCTGAGATTTTATTATCAGAAAATATATCTATTTGTCCTACCTCTTCTGCATGATAGATTCAAATATGTTGGGGTTACACTCAAATCTCTATTAATTAGTGTTTTTGCAGAAAATAAGTTTGGTGTTGAAGTGGAAATATTGCTCATCATAGGTGTTTCCATATTATTTTAATCTAATTCAATTGGCATTCGCTACTTTTTAAATGTACTTGTTTTTTATCAATATAGGTGAAATCTTTGTTTGTTTCTTATCACTAAGTTCCATTCCCCTTTTCATTTTAGTTTTCCTTGCTTTATTCCTCACTTGTTTTACTTCATTTACTGTCCCACAGTTCTTACTCTTTAGCTGATGCACCCGCTTGGTCTCTCTTTTTCTTTTTCTTATTAGATTTTGTAAATCCTTTGATTTTTTGAATCTTACTCTGAGTGGTCATCTTCCACATCAGATGTTTCCAGTCTTATATTATTCACTTTCCCATAACTGTATCTACAAGTACCAGATCAGACTGGCTCAGTTGCTCCAGTAACGACTTGTCATTAGAGGCTATTTGAGCCCTTGTTGCAACCATCATAAAATATAGTAGTTTTTTTATCAATCTAAGCTTCCAATTACTTATTAAGGTATACACAAAGCTATTCGTTATCACAATCAAGTGAAATTCACAATTTGTAGTAAAACAGTAAATAGCAATAAATGTTCACTTCAGTTAATTTCAATTATTATATATTATTGTTCCCAGTCCATAAGTCTCAGTTGAAACAAAGTTCTGAATAATATAAATACGTACTTATTCCTTAAATAATGACCATCTGGATATTAGTCACTGAAGATATCCATGGAAGAGTTTCATTGTGTATTCCAAAACATATGACACAGTCAGAGTTAGTCCCAATACTGACTACAAATTGAAAACCACAGGATACCTCAGGTCAACAAACTCTTTTCCACCTTCATTGAGTCCCCTTCCCCTGAAGTCCCAGGGATGTAGAAACTTCCAGATCACAATGTCTCCAATGTTCTTTATTGTACCAGTACATATATCAGACTAGATAACTCAGACTTCACCCTCAAAGGTTTCTAATAGTTATCTGTTCCTCTAAGCATCCCAGAACTCCTGCAGGCAGAATGAACTGGGTTATCACTGCTATGTAGCTGATACCCAGCTGTACTTGTCCTATGTGTCTGATACCCAGGTATTGGCCTCTGTATTTAACAACTGCCTTGATGAGATCCAGTCATGGATGACTCAAAACTGACTTAACTTTACCCAGCCAAGACAAAGGTACTGGCTGTGTATTCAGGTTGTCGGGGTGGGGGATGAGAAGTTACCCACTGGCCTAGTGTTAGGGGTGTCCTCTTCCCTATCTAGACAGGTGAAGGAGTTGGGCATGATTCTTGATGATGGTTTTATGCTTAATGTGCAGGTGCCTGCCATCATCAGGAGTGGATTTTACCATCTACGGAATATCACCCGAATCCTAGTCCTGATCCCACCTGAAGACTTGACCATGCTGTTGCATGTGTTCATCACTCCAAGCTGGACTACTGTAATGCCCTGTACCTAAGTTTGTCTGGAGACAACCTTCACAGGGTGAAGCTGATGCAGAATGCAGCGGCAAGGTTATTGATTGGGTGAGACAGTGTGAGCATATCACCCCGGTCCTCTGTGAACTGCACTGGCTGCTGGTCAGGTGGAGGATTGTCTTCAACGTAGGGCTTCTGACCTACAAGACCCTGAATGAAGGGGAACCTGTCTATCTGCAAGATCTCCTTGCCCCTACCATCCACCCCAGGCACTCTGCTCTGCCAGGGAGTCTTCTGGAGTTCCCAGGGTTAGGTTGTAGCACTCTGGGGACAGGGTGTTCTCAGTAGTGGCACTCTACCCTGTGGAACTCCTTCCTGGTTATCCAAGGGAGGCTCCTTTGGCAGAAACCTTTAAAAGGGTTAAAGATATACATGTTCCAACAGGCTTACACTGATTAATTAGTTTTAACAGACAAATGAAGGGCTAGATAGAGTAATTTTAAATGTGTTCTCATAATGAACTGTTGTGTATATGTATTGTTGTTGTTTTATTGTACAGTGCCCAGAGTCTCTGGAGACAGATGTGTTTATAAATAAAATACCTAAAATATCCATCTATCTGCTTCTAGTTTCTTTTACTTTTGTATTTCTTTTATATGTTTGGGCTGAAAGCATATTTGGTGGTGCACAAATGTCAACCTTTGTCAGCAAATACAAAAGAAACTAATTAGAATTCCAAACACAAGTTAATGAAACAAGCAGAATGATCTAGCAAAGTAACAGAGTTTACAATGCCTAATTAAATAACACTAGTACTTATTACACTCCATTACACTCCAATACATTTCTTCAGTATCCTTAATTAATCAATCCTACCATTAAATTTAAGGTTTAATCCTTCACTACATATGTTACACATATATTGTCCCAACACCAGACACTAGATAAGGATTCAGACAAGAAACTATTTAAACTATAATTCCATTATTTAAAAATAAGAAGAGCAAATTTAACATACAACTGTTGACCCATCTTAAATTTCACACTGGCAAATAGAGATTCTTATTGCATATGTCACAGTTCACAAGAAACCATGTTAAAAAGCCTTGAACTACTTCAAAATACTTTGACTCAGATAAAACTTAGCCAGCATGTGACTACTGCTAGCTCGATGCTAGTAGAAAGTTGATAACAAGTAAGCTAGTAAGCAGGCACAATTCAGTAAGTAGTGCAAATGCAAATATGCTGTTTCAGGATAAAATCCAGTAAATACAATTTTAAAATGCTGAGTAAGATCATAGCAGGTTCCTATACAGGTGAAGAACGCTGGCACCTGCACACTTATCGCAGCAATCATACAGATCATATGACTCACTCAGTTTCTGTTCAAAACTATAAAGTCACCCTGCTGGTATATTCTGGTAATTCTATTGATATATTCAGTCTCTATCTCAAAAATAAAAAAATAAAACAGAACAGATTCAGAATCCCACTGCATCAATTCAAGGAATTGCCCCCAAAATGGAGTAAAATACAAAAAAATGTATAAACATATATAAAAGGAGAAAACTCCCTTATCATCCCAAAGTACACAGGACGTCCCCAGAATCAAATGCAGAGAACTTGGTTTTGTGCTGATACAGGACAGTGTGGTTAATTTAGACTTCTTTCATTGAACTAGTATCTCTGTATTTTCATACTTGTCCTCACAAATGTTTGTTGTAGCTAATCTCACTGCCGATAGCACTCCACAGAGTTTTTGCCTACTTCCTGCAGGGTGGGTTTAATGGCCACCACAGGACTCCAAGCTCCTGCGGTGAAAAAGCAGTGGCAGAGAAAAGAAGTAAAACAAATGTCCAACAAGGTGTACTGGAAAGACAGCTATACTTTTGGAAAAATAAAGTTATAGAATTTTAGAACTCAAGGGCAATGGTGGCATACCTTACTTAAATCAAAGTATCACTTTGTACAGTAGCTGTCCTGCTACAGTTCACTCCTCCACAGTGAAATAGCATGTGTGTCCTTCAAGGAACATCTAGGTTTCGATAGAATGCCAGTGGAAATTTTAAGGCTAAACCAGAGTGATGGTCAAAATTCTGGCTCCTATATACTCCTACATCAATCATACTCTGATAATGCCTTCATAATGGAAGGAAGGAAGGATTACTAATACCTTATTCAACAAAGGTGACAGAGCAAACCCATTATCCTGCTTTGTACTCCCACAAAAATATACACCAGAATCATCTTAGAAATATTGGAAATGAGGATAAAGGAAAAGAAAATTAACATCAGTACTCAAGTGAGTTTAAGAAAATAGTTTTGCAAAGTAGAGCATATATTTACTTTGGATTTTTGAGCTATAAATATGCAGAACAAAAAGGGAAATTGTATCTAGCAATCTTAAAGAGCAGTTCAGCATTTGACATTATAGATAAAGAAAGTTTAAGGCAAATCTTGGGGGAGTTGGTTATTGATTCCAGACTTCTACTTATTCTAAAATGTTACACTCAAACTTCAACACCAGGGTAAGGACAACAGAGGAGCAGTAACAGAAGCAATACAAATTCATATAGGTGTCAAACAAGGATGCCTCTTGGCACCTGTACTATTTGCTCTTTTGTACAGAAACTCTTGTAAAAACTCCAAAAGATAGATACTTACAAGCCCCAGATTAATAATCAAGAGATACAAATTTTATTATATGCAGATGACATTATTTTGTTGTCAAGAGTCTAGGGGCCTTAAGAGGGCTTTAGCCCTCTCATTTGAACATCTGCAAACATTAACTTTAACTGCCAACAAATAAAAAGTACAACAATGGTTCTAGGTAATAGGAAAAGGCTGAAAAAAGATGGGTGGTTAATAACATGGGCTTGCAAGAAGTAGCAGAGCTTATATATTTGGGAGTGATGCTTCATAAAAATAAAACATGAAAAAACATCTGTTAAAAGTAAAAGAGGCTGGGATAGGATCAGCAAAAGCAATCAATGGGTTTGCAAAACAGTTTGGTTTAAACTCTTTTGTTACAATGCATAAAGCGTTTGAAGCCAAGGTTAATGACCAGCTCTTGTGTAGTAGTGATGTCCAGAGTATATTTTGTAATTCACAGATGGTAGAAACTGTGCAGCTTTTTTCTTATCAGACTTACACTGGGTTTACCAAATGATACACAAACTGCAATTTTCAGGTTATGGTATGGTCAGGGTATGAAAACCATTGAACAGCAGGCTATCTGCAGAACTTTATGATACTGGGATAAAGTAATCAAAATGGATGAGGTCAGATTGCCAAAACAATGTTGGGAAGAAGTTAAAAGATTAAGATATACAAAAACATGGTTTAATGCACTTAATAATAAGTTATGAAAAATAGTCTTGAAGCCTATTTGGGGACAGGAGATTACTGGAGCCCTGGGCTCATATTTAGAAAGTGCAAAGCTGAGGCTTATAGAAATTACTTTCAAAAAGATTTGAAAAGATAGAAGGCTTTGCGTGATGCAGCTGTACAAGAAGGTAAAGACCAACAAGAAAAAAAAATGTATTTAGAGTCTATAGAGAATAAAAGGAAAGAAATACATTATGCCTCCTGAGATTGGGTATATTAAAAGAACACAAACGTGGAACAGTTACTGGATGGAACCAGACAGGATGATTTTGTAAATGTGATATAAACACAAAAGAACTACTATATGTTTACTGTTGTATTGTCCATTGCTATTGGAAGAGAGAAGGAAATATACCTTACCATGTATTAAGAATGATCCAGATGCAATAGACAAGAAAATTGAAGAATTACTATTTTCTGATAAAAAGTAAATATTTTGTTGTAGCCAAATTTGCACACAGAATATTTACTATTCGTGGTAAGCAATAAAGTGTTTTTAAAGTGTCTGCTGTCAGTTTGTAAGCATTTTTATGTGATAAACTATGTGTTTTATACATGCCTTATAATAAAAACAATCTGAATCTGAAATCGGAAAAGACCCTGCAGGCTAAGGGTTATGTATTCTGTACAGAAAAGTACTTCACATATGCTGCTTCTATTGGAGGATAGAGGTGCTCTCTCTCTCTCTCTCTATCTCTGTCTCTCTCTCGCTCTCTCTCTCTCTCTCTCTCTTCTCTCCCCTCTCTCTCTCTCTCTCTTCTATCTGAATATTTTCCTCCTTCCAAAGATGTTTTGAGCTGTCTGTATAACTGAAGAAGCCCTAAATGGAAGGACTCTACACCCTGTGGAAGCAATATGGGCCATGTCCAATGCTAAAGGAATAACAGGATTACTGAATGGATCCAATGGAGAGGGAAGACATACTGCCAGATGCCTCAGACTTCACTGCCAAGATACTCTTCTCTGAGAACAAGGCTCATGATATGAATGGAGTCAAGTCCTTGTAGAATGGCTAGATGGGACAATGATGGAGTTGAGATCTTGAGAGGATCAGCCCATATGGAAGGCCACTTGAGGTGTGACGAGCTAGTGTTTGAGGTCCAGAAGCATCAGGAGCAGACAGGTGGAAAAATATAAGTAGGTCTGAGGTGGAGCTGGACATTTTTCTGGGAGCTGAGGGAATGAGCAAGAGGGCAAAGCTTGAGTAAGTAGGATGAAGAGGTGGGTGACTGCTCAAATAGGTAGTAGAACAAGAGGAAGAATACTTGAATAGGTAGCATAATGGAAGGTAAAGCCATGGATGGGTTTATACTATAAGTGTTAAGCCCTGTGGAGAGGGCTTGGACAACTGTCTGGGCAGGCTGTGGACAAAATAAAGGGGTGAGGAAGCAGGCTGAGGTCCAGTGCAAGTGAAAAGGCCAGAACCACAAGGGACAGAGCATGGCCTTCCAGTGTGGCTGGCTCAGACAACAGCCAGAAGGTAAAAGAATGCAGAGGTATAGTGCAGGAGGAGAGAGGTGTTGTGTATCATGGGAACTCAAGGGAAGGGTCAGAAAGGTGGCTAGGGGGTAGAGTAGCAGCAGGATGAGTTAAGAACCAGGAGGCAGGAAGGCAGTATTCCAACAAAGGAAGGGTTGAAGGAATAAATGGAAATGTCTAAGAACTGGGCAGAAAGAAATGAGGAAGGCAGGACTGGGAGAGGAAGGAGGAAGGCAGAAACAGGGGTGGCAGGAAAAAGCAGGCAGGAAAGAGTGCACAATATAAGAGAAGCAGGATCACATAGAGGAGTGTGAAAAACAAAGTAGCTAGAAGAGAGAAACAGATGTGACAGCGCTCCACTTAGAAGGACAGAAAAAAGAACTAAATAGCCTCCAGGGACCATTCAGCACATAGAAGCAGAGGCATTTGGCCAAAAGCACACATGAAGATGCCTGAGCCCACACATGACAACAAAAGAGGATGTCTAGAGGGAAGACATGATGCAGTAGCTGCAAAAGCAGCAGGATTCCACCAAAGGGAGGGAAGAGAGACAAGTTAGACAGAGTGGGAGGAAGAAACAGAGCCAGGCATACCACTGGAGAAGCAGAGATGTCCCAAGTTGCTGCCACTTGGTGATGCCAGGTAGGATAAAGAGGGATAGGTAGGAGAGAGAGATAGCATCTAATGGCTGCAGCAGAGAAAACAAACATCCGAGGGACATTTATGCATGCAAGGCTTAAATACCACTCTGTTGGAGCTGGGGCCTGGGGGCATGGTGAGTTTGCATGCTGCACCACCGAGTCACAGGTTTAGCCCAAAATTATGATCTTCTTCTCAAGTCCTGTGTGCCAGAATTGCTCAGCTTCACTTCACAGTTCTCTTATCCAAGGAACTAAAGGATGCACTTATAACTCATTCAAGTGCAGTGGTTTAAGGCTCTGAGCTGCAAACCTGAAGACCTGGGTTTGAATCCTACAGCCCCCACTTGCATACTGTGTGATCCTGAGCAAGTCACTTAACTTCCTTGTGTTTCCAGGTCACACCTATAAACAAGTTTCAACTTACTGTGTCTCTCCTGGTTAAAAAGATAACTGTGAGACTGTACAAATAAAATACGGTTGAGTATGACATCATGGTTCCGATTCTCAAATGAGATAGATCGACACAAGGACTTTCATCTAAAGATTGTGACACAATAAATTACTTGCTTCACAACTTGTATCAGTCAGGATTTTGTAACACATCTGCATCAACCCCGAAACAGCTGCACCAAAGCCCACTTGCACCATGGTTGCATCACACAAGCAGGTGGGCCAGGTCACAAAGTGGCATGCACCACAGCTGGGCTGCAACATCCTCTTTATTGGTATTTTGGAAGCCCTGCCATGGGTACTGCAAGAGGCTTGAGTTAGACCAGACAGGAGGTGGTCTAAGCCCCTGCACCAGTGCCATATAAGGTGGTGAAATGGGGGACTCTGAACATGTGGTCTTGGTGCTGGAGAATGCAGGGGGTGCTGAAGGGGTGTTGAAGATGGTGGGCATGCCATGGAGTGATGCAACACCCAGTGGGTGCCAATTATATGACTATTAAGTTAATGGGATGGCACCACAGTGGGTTCTAGGACAAACAGTGTCATGGCCCCAGGTGGGCAAGCCCTTGTAGCAGCCCTAGCCTCTGGCACTGTTTTCCCTGAACCTCCCCATGGTACTATTCTATTAGCTTAATAGTTATATGAAAGGCACCTGCTGGGTGCCACATCACCCCTCACATGTCCACTGTTGTCCTAACTCCCCTGTTGTACACCATGCCCCTTCTACCTCAGACCCTTCCTGGCAAACTTGTTTCACCACTCCCCCACCATCCCAGTCCCTCTAGTGTTTCACTGCATGGAGGGGCAGGATGCTTGTGGCAATCTCGGTGAGCCTATTATTTGGTTGCTAGCCTGTGGGTGCGGCAATTCTCAGGTTTTTGGCAGAGGAACCTGTTTTTACAGAACTGAGTGCAGGGTCCCTGATGCATTAGAGTTTGCCACAACCTAGATTACCATAAATTGCAAGTGATCCAAGAGCTGTTTGAGAATTTGGACCCACAAATCCAGTTATACATAGCTGAGATGTCATACCTATATGTAAGTCCCCTCCCATTCTCTAGAGGCATGCCAGATGGTAAATCCAGAGGAGGATGCACTTGTAACAGGAAAACACAGACACAGAAATCAGAATCCTTACCTGGGTTCCATTGAGTGGTCATCAGGGATTGCAGGCAGTTCACACCTACAAGGTGCAACAGCTATGGGGTAAACACTTTAGTCAAATTACAAGATGCCTTGATTGAATCCATTGTCCACTCAAAAGTAAAAGTGCAGCAAAATGATTTAATGAAAAAATTGATTAGTTCAATCCATGGAACATGGGGTACAAATCAGCGGGGTAACTTCCTAGGCAGAGAGCCTGACAACAGTCTACAGTAACCTTTTTCCAAAAGCTTTTTCTGCCGTGCTTACCTCCAAGTCTGAGGCTCAAACCTAGAAGCAGCACTTTGCAGTGAGCCAAAATAGGCTACACTAGATTCCCACTAAATTCACTGCTGCACAAGGTATACATGGGCTTCACATCTTCCATTTCACACACAACACTTATGGACACCCCAAAATGGCTTGAACTCAGCTGAACCTGCATATAGGCAGTCCCAATATCTTCAGTGGTTGTTTGAACCTAGAACTCTCCCACTGGTCTGCTACCAAACACAGACCCCCACACAGAAGCAGCCAAGTATCTTCTCACTGATACCAGTGCAAAGCTATGAGCATCCCAGGGCATCTTACCACAGAGGGGCCCTGGTGATACCAAATAAACAGAGTACTTTCTGATTTTGGCTATATAGGTTTCCTGAATGTTTTCCATCCAGACTGCAGTACCACCCAAGAAATGGAGACAGACTGCCACCACTGCCTTCCCCACCATGTGGGCTGCCACCTCCTATTGCCACAATTGCCAGGCCAAACCAAGAAGTCTCCTTGCTCTCACCCATGGATGAGAATGACTGGACCACTCTTGAGCAGCCCCGCTTCAGTGCCAGAGATCATGAGGTGGGCATCAGTTTACACTCCATGAGTTCCAGCTCCCACAAATGGTGCAGGCAGTCCCTTTCTTTGCTCCAGAAGATATATGGTTATCCAACTGCATACACTAATACCACTCTCCTAGGGCAGCAGGCTGGGGCAGCAAGTGGCCCTACCCCGGCCCTGAACCTCAGCCATCACAGCCAAAATGGGCCATGCTCCTCTTTACCTCTCTCTTTGGACTTCTCCCTTTTGGTGACAAACTTCCCTTTTAAGCCCTCTTGTCCTGAGGCCCCAACTGCCAGCAGGCAGGCCCCAAAGATCCAGCCCCACGGCAACATAATTAAACTAGTAAGCTCTCAAAGAGCTTTTATATGATAATGAGACTTTTTGGAATGTTGAAAGAGGTTTAGATCTGATTTCCTTTTTCCCATATTTTAATCCTGCCTTTCTCCAACATATTCAGCATTATATGTGTGCCTACGAAATCCCCAAACAAGTTATAGCTCCCAAACAGATGTTAGTCTATGAATTTAATTTTGTAATATTTTTAAACATTGGAAAAATATAAAAATAAAACAGGAATACAGTGTCAGATCATTTTAATCATCCTCAGATTGTGATGACCTTGCTCTACGTGTTTTTTAAAGCGAGGTAATCAAAAGACGGGTGTATAAAACTAACATACTATAAATGGTTCCAAGACATTATTCTATATGTAATTCATAGTTGTCTATCATGTATTCTATATTATAATGCTTTAATCCAATAGGACCAAAAAGTAAAGAAATTAATTTATATCCAGTATTTTTAACACATTAACTTTTCATCATCATTTAAAGAACCTTTAAACTTTTGGTAAAATAAGCATGTGTTATATACAACAGAGCAGCCCACAACTGAGAAAACTTGTTAACAAAGATTAGCTTGGGTAAACTGCAAAAAAAAAAAAAAGAAACTCTTGTGTTGTGCATAGATGGATATTCTCCTTTAAACTGCATTTGTTAGTCATGCCAAAAGCTATGATTCACAGTTCTAATGTCAAAATTAAGAATGATGACTTTTTGACAGCATAACTGTGAATGATGACTTTTGATGTTGGAATCATGATGAATCATGACTTTTACATGGTATTCCTTTTCCATTAATTATAAAGGCCTTCCATGTAGTACAGCATTTTACTTGTCATGTTTTGAAGTTAATAGTTATGCTTTAGAAGATGAAAGGCTGGCTGTGACTTTATTTTCAAACAAGAATTACAGTACATGACACAGAATCTAAATGTTTAATTTTAAAACATTTACTTTTTAAAGGCTTGTATGCATGAACCGTTCCAGCTGAGGAATGTTGCCTGTTGTATATGTGCGCTGTGCTATATATAAATGTTTGTTAACAGTCCTTGCTGACTCCTCTAGGTAGGTCCTAAAACTGGCTTTTTACCACTGGGCTTACTCAGTAACCTGAAGCTAAATCTAAAACAAATAAATAAATAAAGCATAGAATTAAAAAAATACTAACTTTTTTGGTTAGCATCCCTAATTGTTTGACCCATCTTAAATAAAATCATTGTTTGCCTTTTACACTCCCTCAGTCTTCTTCAAGGGCAGCAGCTTCAAGGCCAATGGAAAAGTCAGTTTGTTGTACAATATATTATCTTATCAGGTTTCTTTGATTTTACCAAAAAAAAAAAGCCCAGTTACTGTATAAGTAAAATGCATGTATGCATACTGTTGACAATGTTTAGGAATGAACTCCTTTGTGTCTTGTGAAAAACAGCATAAACTGTTTTCCTCATGGGCCAAGAAGATACATAATAAGAGTAAATTAACTGTTTTACCCTTGCAGATAACAACTACCATGAAGTTGAAGGCAAGACTTTCAGAATGTCTACCTATGCAAGTCAGGTCAGGTGCTGCTGCAAAGCCTAAAAAATTTGGGCAGAAAAATGTCTGCCTAGCTTTTCCAGCAACATCATCTCCAGTACATTTCCAATATCTATAATTTCTGATAATATCATTACAGATTTTGGATAGTCATTTTCTGCAAAATATTTGATTTATGCAGAAGAAACCATAATATACAAACAAATGGTGTTCCCAATCTTTGTCAGACCTGGCATCTGTCAGTTCTTGTACTCTTCTGCCTAAGGGCCCATCCACAAAACAGTTTCTCCCATTCTATGCCTATGTGAAAATCTTTCATAGAAATGGCCCTCAGTTTATGATGAATGAATGGATGAATGAATGAATGAATGAATGAATGATCTTTATTTTTATCGAGAATAGACAATTAGGACATGCCTAAGCACAATTCCATGCAGAGATCAAATGTTCTAAAGTTTCAAATACATATAAATAAGATATATAGGATAACCCAACCGAGCTGCAGTACTTACACATTGTAACCCAACCGTGCATCAATATTTACTAAAGATAAGCCAACTAAGCTGCAATATTTATGCATCATAACTCTACTGAGATGGAATCTTAACATATGATCACTCAAATGAGATGCAGTATTAACAAAGTATAACCTGAGGTGCAATATACTGCATATACTTGATAACCACCTGAGCTACAATATTTACAGGAAAGCCCAACTGACATGCAATATTTACACAGAATAACCAAACTGAGATGCAGTATTTACAAAAGATAACTCAATGCAGAAGCAATATTTACACAGGCTACCCCAGCTGAGCAGCAATATTTACACAGTATAACCAAACTGAGCTGAAATATTTACACAGGAATAACCAACTGAGCTGCAATATTTACACATGATACTCCAACTGAGTTGCACTATTAACACAGAATACTCCAACTGAGCTGCAATATTTACACAGTATACCCCAATTGAGATTTAATATGGACACAGGGTAACCTAAATGAGATACAATGTTTTTGCACAGTGATGCCTTGATTCTACATAAGTGTACAAAGTGGAAGACTGATGCCCAGCAAGGTCTAATACTTAATAAAGGTCATATAGTTTTGCTTGGATTGAAGTCTGTGATCTCATGCATCATAGTTCAGGCCTGTAATCTACCTATTTGACTATACTACCTCTCCAAGCTTGCTGAACCCCATTTTGTAGCCTTCAAAATTAGCTGATGTGCATTTTAAAGATACCTGCAGGTTCATGCCTGAGCCTGGGCAATCTGGAATGGCAAACAGGGAAATATCAGAGCATTTGGGTGACTGCTCTGCTCTGTGGGGATAGAGGCAATGCTAGCCTAACACAGCAACTCTCAGGGTGACCACTGGCTATCAGGTGACCACTGGCTATCACTGATCTGTAAGATGACCAGAGTTGCAATGAATGAGCATGTGCTTGCTGGCGCATGCTCATTCATTGAGCTCAGTCGGACTGCCAGCCAAGGAGATGAGTGGAGGCTGTGCCAGTGGCTCCACTGTGTGGACACGCCCCTAGATGAGGGGTGCAGTGTGGGGGACTACTACTGGTCAGGGTGGGGTGAGCAGTCAACTAGACACCAGGGAAGGGTTTCTTTTCTTTTTGTTAGTACATTAAAAATAGTGATTTGTCCCCAGTGGGTGGCAGCAGTACTTGACAATGGGGGGTGGGTGTGAAGTCTGGGGCATTCTTCATTTGACTGGCAATCTGCCAGGGATGGGGCCACTAGACACCAGGGAAATTTAGTTTTAGTTCAAATTATGGATGGGGATGGGGCTGAATCTCTGCGGGGTGATTCTTCATATTGTGGGCTGTCAATTGGCCAACAGTGTGCACCACTAGACAGTTTTATTTTTTAATTCTGCATTTCAAACCAGCAAAATTCTGATGAAATGTGTGAATTTCAAAATATTTTGCAGGAAAAATTCTCGATTTCACCAGAATTTTGCGGTGAAATAAAATTTCACTGCATCTCTAATGCCAGAACATGTTTTAGATGAGCAAGGAACTCATTCATGTATGTGGAAAAGGAGTGTTTTGTAAACTGTAGCATAAGCATCTTGGTGGCTGGAGTTACATTAGGGTGGCTCACATGATGATGTTATCCTGCAGGCAAAAGTTATGAGTTCAATGGATGAAGGAGGAACATGACTGAGGCTACTGAAAGATGGAGGCAATGAAAGATCTGCAATTAGATTCAAAATAATAAATCAGCTGCTTTGTTTGACATAGACCAGAATATGAAAACAATGTAGTATAACACCAAGATGGGAAAGCAAGTTGGCTTTGAATGAGCCGTACAGTACAATCAAATGTGATGAAGACTTACCTCAGTGAAATATCCATTACAGGTTGACTGACAGTAAGGTAGAATCAAGAATGTTGTAAGTCTGATGCATAAAGGAGGGAACATGATTGAGGCTAAGGGAGAATGGAGGCAATAAAAGGTTTGCAATTTGAACTGAGATATAGAATCAGCTGCTTTGTTAGACAGAGTCCATAATATGAAAACAGTATAGTGTAAATCTAAGATGGGAAACGAGATGACCTCAGATGATCCATATAATCAAATGGGACAAAGACTCCTTTGTTGAAATGTCCATTAGAGGTTGACTGATAGAAAATCATGAGACTGACTGAAATGATCTGTGGTGCTCCCATATGGAGGTGGCATTTCTTATTAGGTAATCTTACAAGGAGATGTTAATGGCAATCTTATAGAGATGCAACGGCTAGAGGCCAGGAGCAGCGACCGAGGACTGCTTCAAAATGGCTGCATAGCCATGCAGTGGAAATGCAATGATATATTCCAGTGTATAAACAGGAAAAGGGTCTTTGTAGCAGGTTGGACAACCATTCCAGTAAGATGAAATGGTCCCAACTAGCTAGATCAGACTTAGAGCAGTTGGGAGTGACAGTAATGCTGTAGTTCAGGAACCAATGATATCCAAGTCAGGAGGTAGGAAATGAATGATCCACTTTTATGAATTATCTGGATTGCACAGATGAGGTATCATAGTAAGAAAGAAGTTCTCATTTCAGGCAAGAGCCTCAGATTGAAAAGGACATGACTAAGCTAGTATCCTGCGATGGTAACAGGAGGTAGCCAGGCTGCCATACACATTAGCTTTGAAGGCCTGGTGGCAGTACTTGATCTATCAATCCTTCCAGAGTGACCCAGAAGCCCTCATGGTAGCTATAATATGGCTATCTTGGTGGCCCTGGATGTCATTGCTCCTGTCCATGTTCGCCTCTCTCCTTTCCTCGGTCCCCATGGTTTGATGGGACCTTGAAGGAGATGTGGTGACTAGGACAAAGGTTAGAGCATTTCTGGCAGAGATCCTCCTTGATGCCCACCACCTTAGACTAATGGAGCATTATCAAGTCTATCAGTCTGCAGTCACCCTTAAGAAAGCAGAGTTCCTGTCCAGGAGATCTTGGCTGCTCAGAACTGACCAGCTCAGCTCTTTTGCATTGTAGACAGACTGTGCAACCCAGCCTGCCTCACAGATTCGAAAAGCCTTTTCGCAAATAGAGTGTGATGAACTTGCTCAATTCTTTGCAACTAAGGTAGACTACATTAGGTGGCACTCCAACTAGCACACTCTAAGGGTGTTGCTCTGGATCAGCCCATGGCTGCTGCACCTCAGCCTCCTGGAGCACCTTCTACTGACCGGAGTTCATGAATATTACACGGATTGTCCAGGGTGCGCACCCTAGTGCTGTAGTTTGGATCCTGGATATACTTCCTGATTTTGGGTTGTATAGATTCCATCAGTCCAGTTCTAACATGGATAGTCTGGTGCTCCTTGGAAACAGGTGAGTTTTCTAGCTTCCTGAAGGAGGCAGTGGTAACACCCTCTTGAAGAAAGCTTTTGAACCCTGACTGCCATGCAAATTACAGACCAATCTCTGACCTCCCTTTTTAGGAAGGTGATTGAGAAGGTAGTGGCCATAGAGCTGGAGAACCATTTCACCATCCATGATATCTATGAACCCTCCAGTCCTGTTTTCAAAAGAGGCATAGTACTGAGACAGTGCTGGTTTGGGTGCTCAATGATCTCCTGATGGCTTGGACCAGAAGAACCGTTCCATCTTGGTTCTTCTAGATCTCTCATCAGCTTTTGACACTGTGGACCATGGGGTTCTACTCAAGCACCTGAGGTTCATCTGTGGACTTTCAGGTAGTCCTCAGGTAGTTTACATCTTACCTCACTGGAAGAACGAGAGGGTGGTTTACGGGTTTATTCTTGGACCCAGTTTCCTGTTTTGTGGGGTTCCTCAGGGCTCGGTGTTGGCCCCCATGTTGTTTGCAGTCAACATGCTGCCTCTCAAAGAAATTGTAGAAGGTATGGGCTGAGGTTTCACTGCTATGCCGATGCCAGCTCCTTCCTTCTTTTTACACCTGACCACGATGAAGCTCTCTCAGTCTTTAATAACTGCCTCAAAGAAATCCAGTAGTGGATGCAGTCAAGTTGGCTGAAGTTGAACTCGAAAAGACAAAGGTGCTGATTGTGGATCCAGTGCATTGGATAGGGGGCCAGGGGTTGGATCACCCTCCAGGTTTTTCTTGGGGTGTTCCACTCCCGACCTTTGAACAGGTGCGTAACGGGGGTAATTTTTGGCAAAGGCTGACTCTGCATTAGCAGGTGTCTGCTGTCGTCAAGTCCTTCTTCTACCATCTGAGGAATATCTCCAGGATTAGGCACCTTGTTCCATCTGGAGATCTTCCTACGATGGTCCATGCCTTGCATCCTTATGCTTGGAGTATTGAAATTCCCTTTACATAGGGCTTCCTGGTGTAGAACTATCACCTGCATCTGGTGCAGAATGGCAGCCTGACTTTGACTGGTACTTCTTGGTCCAGTCGATTTCACCGGTCCTGCAGACTGCATTGGCTGCCAGTTCAGTTGTGGTTCACCTTTAAAGTCAGTCTTCTGACTTTTAAACCCTGTATGGACTTGGTCTGACTACCTGAAAGAGCTCCTGGTCCCTTATTGCCCTGGGTAATCACTCCGCTCAACTGATGAGGGGTTTATAGATTCCAAGAGTGTGTCTGAAATCTTCTGGTACCCATGCATTTTTGCACGTGGCCCCTACCTCTGGAATTCTCTACCCAGTCAGTTACGGAATGCACAACCGTGGAAGGATTTTAAAAGGCCCTGAAAACATATTTATGGATTCAAGCCTTTGGTGACTAATTTTATTTTCCTAAATGTAACAGCTGGTTTATATATTTTAAGAACTGAATTGTTAGACATGTTTTTAAATTCTGTAAGGCGCCTTGTTTTTGAAAGGCACCAAATAAATAAAGTTATTATTAATTAAAGTTATTACATCCAATGTCATGCAGTGGAATTCGAAATGTCACTTGACAGGAGATTTTCTTTTCAGCAGGAAAACTGATAGCTTGTGGAACAGTTAGATAAGAGACAGAATGCAGCCACAAGGAGTATTCTGCCTGATCTATTGAAAAAGGTCAGTTAATTGATGAAGGACAGCGGAAGGTGGCAGACATTGAGAAGGACCATAATGTGCTGCATAGATCATAGTGAAGAGCTGGGAGCTAATGCAAGCTCAGATGAACTGCATAGGAACAGCAGTCCTTCCCAAACATATCACAGATCATCAAAGGTGAATGATGGAGAAACAAATGGAATGCAAGGCTGAGAAATGCTTGACAGCCAGGAGCCAGGGCTGGAACAGTGTTGAGAGCTAGTGCACAGTGAATATGAGCATAGTATGGAGACAGTTGTGGAAGGATGTTGAGAACTTGAGACTGGGACTGACTGAAGACAGAGAAGCAGAGAAACAACGATGAGGTGTTACACACAAGAAAGCCATCAAGTGGCAACACACATGGGAGTAAGAGAGGCATGAATGACTGTGCTAAAACTAATGCAAATGGAAATCCTCTGTACTTTCTGTGCAAAGTTGATGGATAATGGTAGGATCCTGAATGGTAGAATAAGGAGCAGGATGTCACATAGTAGTAACACATGGAGCACTTAATGATGGAAGAATACCTGGGGCACCAGAGGCGACAGAATCATGGCTGGCAGACTGCAGTACAGCTGAAGCTGATGGGTCGAAGGCAGGTGAAGGTGAAGACAGAAAGCAAACTTCAGTAGCCACCCATGGGATGACAAGGAGGAAATTGAGGATCGTTGAGCTATGATGCCTGAAACTGTGGATGAAGGAGCAGGAGCTGGTGGAGGCATGACTGATTTAGACCAGAACATCAAATAAGAGGAGACATAGAAGCCTTGGAGGAAGCATGTAACTCCATCCTTGGGTAGAAATTGAGTCCAGAGTATTGAGGAATTCAGATCAGCCATAAGGCAGGAGTGGTCCAATCCATAGAGGAGTAGTTGGAAGAGAAGCCATTGGATGAGCGAAGGATCCTGAAAAGTCAGAAGATACCTTGCAGAGAATGAAGAAAACATGGAGCCAAAGTGCAGAGAGAGGAAGAAAATGCATAACACCAAAGACACTGAGTATTGCACTGAGAACTAAAAAGTCTGAGGAGACCTTGGAGGAGGCGGACATGTTGTGTGATTGAAGTTGGAGAGCTGGTAAACAATGAAGATGCTGTGCTATGCTGAGAGCAGTAGGAAGTCCAAGGACTGTGCAGGATCTCATTGGTTGGTGTAGTCGGAGAAGAAAAGGCATATGATAACAGAAGCCCCAGCTCAGGTGGATAGGCAAGTTCACCAGCGCATAAATACTTCACTTGGTAGAAGTCAGGAATGGAGACCGGAGGAGCAGGTATGGACTGGAACATGGTATGAACTGAACTGTATCAAATGGGTGCCCATCTCCAGAAGACAAACACCAGCTCGACTCAAATACCTCAGGAGGTAGGAGAGAAGGAGGCTGATGCTGTCATGAATGACTGAAGAGATTTGACTGATACAATTGACTGATAAGATTGACTGAAATAAGTGACTGATATAATGGAAAGATTTGACTGAGAGGATGGACTGATATGATGGACTGACATGCTTGACTGATATTGACTCCCATCCAGGAGGACTGGACAAGTCCAACATCACTTGATACCTCGAGGTAGAGTTAGAGACAGAGGCTGATGTACTGCTGATATGAATGACTGATAGGAATTATTGACTGAAATGGACTCCATCCCTGGAGGACTGGGTGAATACACCTTCACCAATACCACATAGGTAGAGTTAGGGATAGAGGCCGTTGGGCTGCTGATAAAAATGACTGACATTGCTGACTGACTGAAATGGACTCTCATCCCCAGTAGATCAGGTGAGCCCACCTTCACCCAGTACCACAAGGTAGGGTTAGAGGATGGAAGCCATTAGACTGCTGGTATGGGCTGAACAAGGAAAGAGCAGCTGGCCACTGCATCAGAAAATAAAAAGCTGAGGTAATTAACATGAGGAAAGGGGTAAGGAGCAAAGAAAGGAAAATGGAAAACAGCAAAATGGGAGGACACATCATGCACTGGCAGACAAGAGCAAGAAAAGACACAGTGAAACCAAGTGCTAGGAGAACAAATAGGTGTTTATGGAGTGGAGATTAACACAACGCCATACATACTGGTTTGGCAGGGTTGTCAAACATGCAACATAAAGCAGCTGATCCAATGAAATAGTGAAATTATGTGGAAAATTAGTACCAAACATGGAAGCTCTATGTGCATGATGTGGAGATTGATTCATGGGAGAGAGAAGTGTTAAAGTTTGAATGACTGAGACCAGATAAGTAATGGTAAATGTGCCAAAGTCTGGTGGTAAAATTAGCTTGGTTTACATGTAAGCAATAATAATGCATGATGGGTTGTCACGTGGAACATTTTACACATGGCGAAGGAACATAATAAGGCATGAGACCAAAGCTGAGTGACTTTAGTCACTGGCTTTGTGGTAAATGTGTTCTACGCACATCCCAGAGTGCCTTATTGTGCTTATAAATGGGATCCTGTTTAAAAACTTTTACAGTTGGGAAAACATGTTTATATGTAGGAACAATAGATTTACTTGTGTGCATTTATGATAAAATAGTCCTTTCACCCACTGCAAATGATGTCATTGATGATATCATTGTATTGCCTACTTTTTTCTTCCTGCTTTTTTTTTTCTGTGTTTCCCACATTCAAGATATGGATTGTTTATCATGGAATGTTTACCATGGAATACATAGATTCAAAATTCTGCTAATTTCCATTGGTAGAATGTTACCTCCTAACATACTCTACACACAGACAACAAAGGCCTGTTTTAGAGCCAGAAACTTAATTATCTCACTATCAGGGCAAGGAGAAGAGATTTCTCATGAGCCGGTAAAGATAGAAGGGAGGTCACGTGATGCAGTCTACCTTGAAGCAGCCCTTGTCTTGAGCTCCAGCCTACTGCCCTCTGCAAAGCCTCCTATATTGATTTGTGTAAGTCTAAAGGCAGATCTCAAGTGATATCTAAGTTACTGCTTCCCTGCCTACTGTATTTGAGCTATTAAAGTTACTTGTAGCAAAGCCTTTTAGCGGTGATGGATGCCGAGATGAAGCAGGCCACGATTAGGCATTCCACCGACTACCAGAAAAGACTTCAGAAAGTCAAGAAGTCAAGGAACGGGAGTTCGATCAAAATGAATAGCCCTAATCCTCCAGCAACCCTCTGACTGAAGAGAGGTTTCTCCAGGAGCTGCTACCATCTCGAGAATCCTTGGAGGATATTGCCACAGAACTAAAGTCGATTAAAGGTGATCTCGCCAGCCTTAAGATGAGAATGGCCGATTCAGAGGCCAGAGTTTCATCCCAGGAGAAGTGGAAGTATAGAATTGACCCTGAGATCACTCTGTTCAGACCAAACTTCAAACTTCAGCTCAAAACAGAAGACTTAGAGGGAGAAACAGGAGAAATAATCTCCTGATTATAGGGCTACCAAAGCGGAAGAGGGCACCGACATCATTGCTTTTTGCAGAAGTTTCTACATAAGGTCGGGGCCCTGTCCCTTGAACCTCCAATGCCACATAGAAAGAGCTCACCGCTCCCTTAGACCGAAGCCTCCAACAGGATCTCCTCCCGACCTACCATTATAAGATTTCTCAGTTTCGTGAAGAAACAGAAAGTTATTATTAAAGCTAAGGATCTGCATTCAGTAACCTGGAGTTCCTCCAAAATTAGAATTACGCAATATCTTCCCTTTGAAACCAGACAAAGATGGGCAGCATTTCTCCGATTGTTAGAAGTTAATTGCTGCTGGTATTCGCTTCAAGATGCTATATCCAGCCAGACTACAAGTGGCAATTGAAGGCACTTGGCACTCCTACGACTCTCCGGAACAGGCTACAAAAGACCTTACTTCCAGGCTTCCTAATCTCTTCAAAACAGGCTGATGTCACAGAGACTAATAGGGTCAATTATGCATTCTGTTTAATTTTCCTAATGTTTGTTATCATAATTGTGGCTGATTACCTGCTGGGTTTCTCCTCAATGGGAGGATTGGGTGTGTGGGCCTTGCTGGCAGGTGGTAGGCCCATCTCTCCCTTCATGGGGTCATGCGCTTGCTCTCATGCAGGGGGGACTGGGAACCTTAGGGCTGGTATGAGTTTACGGGCAGCAGCTTATGATGTGGACCAGTTTTGGTCCCACCACTATTATGGTTCCCCTATCAGTTCCGCGCTATTTTGGGACCAGGACCTTCTGACTTGCTGAAGCTATGTGGTATGCAGTGCGGTGTCTCGGGGACTCCTTCCTTTTATTTCTTTACTTTGTGTTGACTTTGGAAAGCGTTGCCCCAAGATCTAGGATTACAAGCTTTAGCACGGTGAGTCAGCTATATTTCACCAAGGCAAGTTATTTAGAATAGAGCATTTGTGTCAATGTGGGGATCTATCCCTCCCACTGGATAAGAGGAGACTTGGAGATGCAATCCCAGAGAATATATTGCTATGATAGTCTCGAGTCCAGGGGCATGTAAGGCCTCAGTTTCCCTGGGTATATATAGTTTGGCGACACTCTTACCTCAAGTAATTTTCATGAAGGTGATCGGATTGGGGTAGTAGAGGTCTAAGGGCAGGGAAGAGGCTCGGGATTGGGGTATGCTCTGGGAAAACTGCACGGGGCTGGTAAATGGAGGGTATGGCATATCTCGGAGGAATCTGGCACTGCGCGGACATATCGGGTGTTTGGCTAAGCACCCTCCCAAACTACAAATTGGATTCCTCTCCCATGATAAGATGTGTAATTTCTGGATAATAATTGAATGAGATATCGCCAGGAGGGTTTGGGCTCCAAGTACTCGTGCATGGTTTTTTGGGCTATTGTCTGGCTATACTTGGGGTCCCTTTGTATATAGTTGTATTAGTTTTTGGGGAGTAGGGAGGCATATGAGACAGGGACTACTCCTTTGGGTACTGTCTATGGTAGTGGGGACAGTTTGTTACAGTTTATCAGGTGGGGTATTATTGGAATATTTTTCAGGGAGAGATGGGAGGTGGGCTTGGAGTGTGCCTTTCAGAATGGTTACTTCAGTCAACTATTTAAGACTGTTCTTTCCGTTTAATTGTTCATGATGACTACTGCACCACTTAAAATTGTCACATGGAATATAAGAGGTCTCAGAGACATGACGAAGAGATATCAGGTTTTAAAATTGTGATCTACTAAATGTAGATATTCTTTGCTTCAGAAGCCCATTTACTAGATACAGAATCAAACTGGTTATGCAGACAAGGCTTCTCCCAAGTCTTTGCTGCAAGTGGGTCGGCATTGAGCAGGGAATTGCTATTTTAATAAAGAAACATGTATCATTCCTGGCAGAACAGAGTCTAACAGACCCAGAGGATAGGTTTATATTAGTTAAGGGTTCTCTTAGTAATAATAGAGTAGTGTTAGGTTCCATCTACGGACCAGTAGGAGGTGATGCCGAATTCCTTATGGGCTTAGCTGACAAGATAGGTGGTATGCTGCCAGCTCAGTTAATTCTGGTGGTGACTGGAACATCCCCATCTCAGGACTTAGACAGAATGCATCTACCATTAAAACCTTTATCCCCAGCTCAAAAGGCCCTAGCAGATTTCATGGAACTTTTAGGATTGTGTGATCCCTGGCGTCTTCTCAATCCTTCACACCGGTGTTCTCTTCTATTCTCATGTTCACCGTCCTGGCCTAGAATAGACTACATTCTAATAAATGTCTTTCTCCTATCTGGCCTCTGCCAGACAGGAATCAAACCAATTGTCTTATCAGACTGTTCGGTCGTATGGCTGAAGATCTCTCCAGACCCTAACCTCCAAAGAGACACTGCTTGGAGATTAAACACACAACTTCTTAAAGAAGAACAAACAATATCCCATATTAAAACTTTAATCTCCGCCTTTATAGATATTAATAAAGGTTCTATGCCAAGGGAGGATTTAATATGGTGTTCCTTAAATGCTATCTTCGAGGGAGTTAATTAAAGTAGCATCCAGGAGGAAGAAGCTAAGAGAAGCAAGAGCAATTTCCTGCTAACTCAAATAAGAGAAGTAGAAAGTTCTCTATCTTCAGCCTCTCCCCAAACTCTCTAGAAACCCTGTTAGCATTAAGGAATGAATATGCAGATTTACTAAAGGAGAAAGCAGAGTATGCTATTTAAAACCCAATCTAGATACATCGATCAAGGGAGAAGGCTGGTAGAATGCTGGCCCTCTGCTTACTTAAAATGGAAAGTTTGAGGCTAATCCCAGTGCTGCAAGCATCGGATGGCACTATTAAAACCTCACCAAGGATATCACCCAGGTTTTTGACCTTCTATAGTACACTTTATAGTAAGTGTTCCTCTCCGGTACCTCTATCGAGTATCGAAGTTATTTGAGGGCCTGAATCTTCCTAGCTTACAAGCCCATCACAGTTTGGCTCTGTCTTCCTATTACATTGTTGGAGGTGAAAGAGGCAATTACGGATTAGCATTAGATAATTCACCTGGACCTGACGGCTTTCCTCCAATTTCTATAAATTTTTTGCAAAGAATTATCCCTCTTCTTCTTAATCTATTTGAATACATGTTCACCGTAGATACTTTGTATCCCATTACTAGAAGCCATGATAATTTTACTTCTTAAACTGGACAAACCACAAAAGGATCCTGTCAGTTACTGACCAATTTCCTTTAAACTTCGATATTAAAATATTAACAAAAATTCTATCTAATAGGATTAAAAGATCTGGACCCACCTGCTGAGCCCTGAACAAGTCAGTTTTTGTCAAGCCGTTCTTCGCTGACCATCTTAGAACTCTCTCACATATTTTTCACATAGCCCAAATCTCTCAGATTCCCATGGCTCTAATTTTGTTAGATGCGAAAAGGCCTTCATGGAGTCAACTGGGATTTTCTCTGAGCAACACTTATGAAAATGGACTTTCCGCCTCCTTTATTCGTGGATTCAGACAGTATATAAATCTCCTTCCGCAAAATTTATTGCAATGGGGTCTTCTCAGTTTTCTGTTCACTGGCACCAGACAAGGATGCCCTTATCTTCCTTCCTATTTAATCTATACTTGGAACCTCTCCTTCTCAGTATCAAATGGTCTCCGCATGTTCAGGGTTGTTCAGTGCTTCAGCAGTCATTGACTCTCTCAGTGTATGCCGATGACATCTTGCTTCCTTTGGCATATCCGATACATCTTTAGCTCATGCCTTACAAATTATTACACAGTACAGTCTTTTATCCAACTACAAGTTAAATCTAGCAAAAACAGTAATATTTCCTTAAATGCCCTCACCTACAAAGCCAATTTCACCCAATTCGAGATGAAATGGTCCCCACATTCAATTAAATATCTAGGAATACATCTTACTAAAGATCCTGTGTTGCTCAGGAAACTTAACCTAGATGATCTAATGACAAACATTCAACAAGATCTCCAAAGATGGGCTAAACTCACCTTTTCCTTATGGGGTTGAATTGGTATCATCAAGATGAATGTTTTGCCTCGCCTTTTCTATCCTTTAAATCTATTGAATCTGTGGCTCCTCTATCCTATTTACAGCATTTTCACTCCATCCTTTCCAAATTCATTTGGCAAGGTAAACTTCCCAGACGTTCCTTTCTCAAGTTTAGTCTTCCCAAAGATCTGGGAGGACTCTGTCTTCCCAGTTTTGTTTTGTATTACTGGGCTAGTCACCTGTTCAAATTGGGGAGATGGTTTTCGGTCAGGGTCAATGACCATCCTCCTATTTGGCTTCAGCTTGAAGACGGATATTAGAATTGCATAGTCTCAACTTGTCTACTATCTTCTTCCTTTCTAACTCGGCACTACCAGTTTCAATACAATATTTGGTTATTGGTATCTCACTTAAAGTCCTTGCCCAATGCTGCCATTTTTGGAATCTTCCCTAAGAGGGATATGGCAACCCCTTATGTTAAATCCTAATATTAAAATAGGCAGATCACCAATCTCATCAGAATGGCTTTCTCAGTTACAAGGAGCCCTGATAGAAAATTTTTATTCTCATGACTCTCTTCTTTCTTCTCCCGAAATCATGACCAGACTTAATGTACCCCAGAAATGTATTTTTAAAGTCTTCCAGTTGAGGCACCTTATTAATTGTAGTTTTGGCATTACTTTTAGGGAGTCTCGGTTAGGCCTTTTCTACTACAAATACAGGAGTATGCAAGTAAATCCATGGGATCTCACTGATCTACTCCTACCTATTAGGTCTTAAATTCCTGATACCCTTTCGGGATCCAAAGTCTGGACTTCTGTTCTGCTGGACAATTCCCTAACTGGTCCCAAATTTGGAAGGATCTACACAGATACCACACCAAGATAGGTTCAGACTCACTTAATATCATATCTTAAATAACATGTATTATACACCAGTTAAATTAGCTAAATTGGGTAAGCTCCTGTCTCTACGTGTACTAGATGTGGTCAATCTGAAGGAAACCTGATACATATCTTTTGGTATTGTGAGAAGATAGCCCTTTGTGGCATACAATTCAATCCAAGCTAGATCCACTACTAGGTTTGGATGAGTTGTTTACTATAGAGATATGCATCTTAGGAATGTATTCCAGTATTGAGATCCAAGAGCGTAAATTCCAATTGGCATTAATTTTAATGGTGGTTAAGAAACTAGTACTTAAGCACTGGATGGACCAACTGGCCATAACATACTCCGAATGGTTTAGGGATTTATCAGTTTGTTTCAATACTGAAAGACTGGTTGCAAGTTCTCGCAACAGCATGGACTCATTCAATAAAAAGTGGGGTAAACTATATGCTTTATACTTGCATTAATAACCATCTTATGTATGTCTCTGCAAGCACCTTTGTACTTTATTAGTATACTGTAATTAATTGGCATATGGTTTCCTATTATGTTCCTGTAATGTTGGGCTAGGTTGGTACACTCCGGGGTGAGTTAATGGAGGGTGGGGGCTTGGGGATTGTTTTAAGGGTTTCTTTTTCCTTACTTTATATAATATGGATAATTTACTCGATGACAGAGTGGTTTGTTGTCCATCCTGGTTATCACATTATTGAATATGTTTGTTGGTGCTTCTTTATATTATAAAATTAATAAAAATGCTGAATTTAAAAAAAAAGAAGGGGATTTTTCATTGTCAGCAAAGAAACAGTTGTAATGAAAACTATAAACAATACTTAATGTTTCTAATGTGTTTATGTGTGTAAGGAGAGTGTGATGATCAGGAAAATGACATTGAATTAATTTGCTTTATTTTGTATTTAATGTAATTCTATTTTTAGGGTCCAGTGCAAGTAAATGTGATGCTTACAGTTACAGGGAAAAACAATGACTGCCAGTTGAATTCTTAATATTTTGTTAGTGCAATGATTCCAGTGGTGATCAGTGCACACTTGGCAGCACTTTTCATTTTCCATGCATGGAAACATAATTGCTACATGAACAACAGCCAGTCAGATTCCAGGATTTCCCATACCATTTTGTAAGACAGTGATAAACATAAAATACAACCTGAATGCAGAGTTTCTCTAATTGTGAATACTGTTTACCTTGTAGGAGCTTTGTAATATTACATGAGGTGTATGAGCCTTGAGGTACTTTAAGCTCCATGAGTACAGCTTTAAGAGGAGCTCACACAACCCAGAAACGCTGTTGTATAGATTGAGCGGGGCTCCAAGGAGCAAAAAATGCCCAAAAGCAAACAGAAATAAAAGTGAGCAACAGATGCATGGAAAATGAGATGGGAGACTCAGAACAAAGGTAGGAGTGGGAAGGAATGGAGGGGCAGAAAGAACAAAAATGACAAGAACGAGTAGGGTGGAAAGGGGCACAGCATGACAGAAAAAAAGGGACAGAGAGCAAAATAGAGTGAAAGAAAGGGAGGGACAAACAAATGAACTGGAAAGGGAACAAAGGAGGAGGGCTACAAATAGGAATGAACAAAGCAGGCAAGGGAAAGAGAGGAGCAATGAAACAGGATATCCAAGGAGGCACAGCCACATGAGCCACGCAAGAGCCCAGAGTGCACCCAAATACCATTGCTTGAAACATGCTAAGCATGGGCTGCTCAAAAGGCTGGATTTTATTGGGGATGTGGGAGGAGCTATTCTCAACATTGAAACACGTGTTCAGCCATCCCTTTGTGCACACTCATACAAGGTTGCCCTAATACCAACATTTAAGAATCCCATCTCTCCTTCATCAGTGTATAATGCTTACCCACCAATACAGTTAAATCCACAATGATACTATAGCACAGTTTCTTATGTATCACAGCCATTTCAAGTAAACCTTGCCAGTATAAAACATAACTATTATATCAAATAAACTGAGGTGATCTGGAAGGCAAATGTTTAACAAGAGAAGAGTACTGCATAGATAGGTTCAGGGCCACCAACAAAAGATATTGTTTGAATGACAGTATAGACTTGCTCCTAATGATCTGCTTAACGGATGTATATTTATCTTTTTTTCATATCCCAACATCTCTCTGGTTTAGAAACTGGACAGCAGAATAGTATACTGTCCTTCTAATGGTGTATTCTCTCTTTCCTGTCTATAGCTTGAAAGTAGGTTCAGTAAGCATTGTTGTTACTCCTGCACATAGGTGCTGTACTTGTAAATACATTTTACACCCTCATAAAGGGAGAGCAAGGATCCCTGAAACACTGATATTACAGAGTAACCCTCTATGAGTGAGCAAATAAATACATGTATTGCAATGTTTGTACTTTCAGGATGAGTGGCCCATTTTTTCTGTGTCTCTCAGATGCTTACAGTGACTCACGCATGAACAGGCTGCTCCTGGATTTATATCCTTTATTCTTTGCCATCTTGAAGGCTCCAAATTTCCTTTTCTGAAGTGACATAAATACCAGTATATACATTACCTAGGTCCTTCCTCCTATTGTAACTCCCATGCACCAAAATGTATACCCTAGTACCTTTGCTGCCTCATACTTCTCATACCCTTCTCTCCCTAATCTTCACCTCCCCAGTACCAGCTCCTCTGTCCCACTTTGTCATTTAGCGCCTCATGACATCACCATCCCATGACGTGCTTTTCATAAACATCCCTTCATCTAACTCAGTTACCTGCCTCTTCCTCTGGACCAGCTCCTGTGCTTAATTTTTCCTGACAGCCCATGCCCTCTTCTCTGCCCTATATCTTGTGTTGCACTCCACCCAGTCAAAGATTTATCTGTTCTCTCTCTGCATTACTAGCTTTCCTAGCACCCTCCAACCACCACCCTTACATAGTAATACTGCATCCTCTTTCTGCCTCCCTCTGAGGTCACCACCATGGTTTAATTTGCCTGCTCTGAGGATCTGGAACTTGCCTTCACCACAGGTCAGGAGAGGGAGAAGCTATATGCCCAGGATTATTTGGATCATGACTTGCATGACTTTCACTCAGATTTTCAAGGACATCAGACCAAGAGAACAGTTGATCTGAGCTTCATTTACTGATTTTGTTTATTAGCATTCTATCTACCTCTTGATGCTTCCATGCCCCAACTCCCATCCAGAGCACCTCCAAACTACTGTGGCACCTCCTTCAGCCACAATGCTTTGCCTATCAGCTTATCCATTTCCAGCTGCCCATCCTTCAGTATACGCTTGGATGGAGCACAAGATCACCAAGCCATGGACAACATTGATCTTGCTATTTGGAGTGCCTAAAGAATGTGGGTAGAGCTAGGCACATCTGTCATTCTGCCTCAATGGTAGTTTTTTCCCATTTTCTTTCCACGTATCTCCCTTTTCTTAAACATGTTTTTCTCCCGTAAGTCCAAAGGACATATAGTGTCAGTTGTCATACTGGAGCATGACAGCATTCTCATAGTATTTGATTCATAGGCCATCTCCTCCTGAAACAATTTCTGTTTGGCAGTATTTTCCTAAAATGTAATGTGGAGCCATCTACCAGCCTCCATGATTCTAGCAGGATCATTGTATCATTTGGGCAGCTGGCCAAGGCGGTGAGAGAAGGATCTGTGACAGTCATCATCTTTTTCTTTTCACAGTTCTTGTATCCTTTCATTTGTAGGCATTATGGTGAGTTGGTTGGGTGTTGAGTGGCTGGCCTAAGGACATGTACCATTGTCTTTTTGGCTGTGGCTGGCAGGGTTGTGGGATTTGGTGTTGTGAAGCAGAAGAGGGAAGAGATGGTGCTGCAGAGTTGGTGGTGGAGGGATCATCATGATACTGGTTGAGGCTGGTTGAGGCTGGGGAGAAGGATGGGATGGGATATTGTGCAAAAGAGGTTGGGAGATTGGAACTTACATCTTAAGACTTTTGTGGCTTTAAAAACTTTATTTGCACTGCAAATTTTTAGTGAAGTGTATGTGTAGTTCAAAGTGTGGCACTTTGCTACCACTTTGCCAGCAAAGAAAAACTTCACAACACTCCTAGCAGCAAGTCTTTTTCCTACTTGACTGTTGGACTTTTTTTTAAAGGTCACCAGACCAGAGGTGCACATAAATGCTTCTGATTAAAACCAGCCTCCTTGAACTTGAATGGCTCAGCAGGAACCAGCAGGAACCAAGTCTCAGAGCTCTTTTTTTTCTTTTGTTGCCATAAAGGTTTTTCTCCCTTGGTTGATGCAGGCAGGCTACTAAGCCCTGTCTCTGCTTCCCTGGAATCTACCTCCCCAGACTTACTTTGCCAGTGTTTCCCCAAAATTCTCTGCCCCCCTTGTTGAGTGGTCAGGAAAGGAGGGCAGTCCCTGGTGTCACTCTTTTAGCCCAATGGCCAATCTTCTGATGCCTCTACATATTCTGACCTCTGTACAGTTATGTTTCATTCTCATAAACTGTCCACTTGGTATAGAAACATAGACTTTAATGGCATATAAGGACAGCTTGGCCCACCTAGTCTGCCCATGTCCCTACCTACAGGATAAGCTGCAGATCCTAGTTAATCAACAGCCTATTTCTTCCTACCCCCAACAAGAATTGCCTTATGTCTGTCCCATGCATTCTTGAATTTTCCCACAGTTTTAGACCCACAACCTCCCAGGAAGGCTGTTCCATGTGTCCACCACCCTCTCTGTGAAGCAATACTTCTCTCATTGCCCCTGAGCCATCCCCCATCTTCAAATTGTGTCCCTTGTTCTTGCACATCTCTTTTCTGAAAGATGCTACTCTCTTGGACTTTGTTGATTCCACTGAGGTACTTAAATGTTTCGATCATGTCCCCCCTTTCCTCAAGGGTACATTGACAATCATATGCCATGGGTTACAGCTATTAGATTTTAGAAGAGTATTTTTGTCTGTTAGTTTATGATGCAGGAGGCCATAAGGTCACCATTTGCACTCCCAGAAATTTTAGATCAAGAAAGTGAACTTCTTTTTCACTACAATTTAACTCAAATCTAAAACCAGGATCTTGCATTTCTAAATAATACCAGCAATCTAGTAGAGGAGGTTGTGTTTCAGTTGCAAGAAAAAGAAAAGGTAATGCAACAATTTAATTCATCCCTATACTTTGAACATTACCAAAAGTGCTTAAGAGATGCAATAGAAAAGTGTGATCTCATAATAAAAGCTAAAAGTTAAAAAGTTTATCCACTGAGTCAGAATATGTAGAGGCATCAGAAGATGTTGCTTCAGCAAAAGAGAGGGGTTATAGTGAAAGGGTTATTAATAAGGCAAGATGTGCAGTAGATGATATACCAAGGGAGACTCTATTGCAACAAGGTGCACAAAAAAATGTACAAAAATAAAATGTATACATTTTGTGACAACATTTTCAACAGATGCACAAGTAGTTAGAAACATCATTGATAATAACTGGGGCATTATTAGAGTGGAACCACGCCTTAAAGAAGTAGCAGATATTTTGCCAAGCATCACATTTAGAAGGGCACTTAATATAACGGATCAAGTTGTACAAGTGTGCAACCTACATTTAAGAACACAAGTTTTTGGGGTCTCAGAATCCAGGCTGCACTAGATGTGGCCATTGTAAATATTGAAGTGTTGCACATAGAACAAATACTTTTGTGGGTCCCTAAGGATGTTAGAGAATGTAAGACTCTACATTGTATTACATGTGACACACAAATGTGATTTATTTGGTCACCTGCAGCTGTGGGGTGTTTTACGTTGGTAGTACAAAATGTAAATTCAAAGGAAAGAATAGGGTATACATGACTGTCGTGGGAAAAATATGAAGTATGCGTAATGAGTGCATATTAATACTGCCATGACAATTGCCAGCATGTACCCCATTTTTAGAAATAGATAAATCTGTCATAGGAAGGGCATATTGAAACCAAGTTAGCAAATCATGAAGCTTACTGGATTTATCAGTTGGGAGTATTAGATTGGCCAGGTCTTAATGACTAGACAGTTATCAAAATTACTGCATTGATTATTTTTAATAAGAGAGAGTAAAATGTATTTACTGTTGTGAAGGATTGGACACAGGTAAAGATTAAAGTAAAATGTGCTTTTATAAATTATAACAGTGGGAAGGCTTTAAGCCTGAGGTTCAATTGGTGGAGCAACAATGACATTCCCCCATCAGGCCTTAAAGGACACTCCTCCTGGACTGTTACAGGATTCATTCTTCATTGCCCCACCATCCACCCCTCCTCCTCCAGTGGCTCATCTCTTTCCTGTGGGCTTCTTCCTAAGCTACCTGTAACCAAGGGAATTATTCCCATGGCACCTACATAGGGGAGCCCTCCTCTAGGGTTCCTTGTGTCATACCCTACAGGGTGATATATCCATGGATAGAGAGGCAAACAGCCACACTGTATCAAAGTCACAAGCATACATCTCATCCAGTTGCATAAGCACAATTGAACTATGGATTTTGAACATTTTCTCCTCCCCTTCTCTGTTTTTGTTTCTTCACTTCACAAACATCAAGCTGCAATATGGACAATGAATCAGTAAATAAAAGCAATTGAAGTTCAGTGTAAGCAAATGAAATCATTTAACAGTAAAAAGGAAAAAGCTGCACTAGTACTAATTTAATTTAAATAATGCTGTTAAATCTTATAAAGTTATATTGTGATACAGCTGTATAACATTGCTATATATGTTAAAACAGTATGTGAATCAAATTGGAATTTTTGTGTTAAGCTTAATTTATTAATTGAAATGGCATGAGAAACTATTGTTCATTATAGGCATGTTCAATTTTTAGAATTAAATAGTTGAAATAAGATTATAAAATCCTGTTAGAAGGTGGTGCATTATACCTTGACAAAGAGCCCAGTTACGGGCTTGAAACATTGGTTTTTGTAGCTCTCTGAGCTACACCATCTCCACTGTTGCTGTATTATTCACAATGAAATGATAAAAAGGCTGGGGTCTGAAGTCAGGTTTATGTCCACTGCAAGTTGTGGTCAACATAAATCCGTTGATGTGATGGTGGTCAGCAACTTATTTGTCAAACTGCCATCGTAGAGCCCCTGCAGGTTACTAGCAACAGTCCTTCCAGAACTTGTGTAGTGCTCATATAGAGCAGGACTGGAACAGTATGCGACACATGGAACATGCTTGACGAGAAAATGAAAAAATAAAAGTAGCAAATTTAGTTTGAATTAATGGTGCAAACATTGTCAGAAAAATAACAAACATACCTGTATGTCCATGAACAGTCTGTGACCAAGACGTGATGTATTTCAGAGGGACAGTTGCAATTGCTGAGAGAAACATGTGTTAGCAATGTTGTTACAAATTTTCCAGTTTGCCACCCCATACTGGATTTTCTACTACCTAGTCATCATATTCAGTATCCCTGTTTGCAGGCTGTTATTCATGTTCAGGGTCGGAATCACATAATTCAGTGTTTGGGACAACTGGGTAATTGTCAGCATTCATTTTAAGAAATGTAAGCTATTCCACATTTACAGGACTTAACAGAGTTCTTTGGTCAGTTACTATTCCTCCAGCTCACTAAATATGCATTCTGAATATATGCTTGAAGGTGGACAACTGATGTACATTATTGTAAGATTTACTAAATCTAGCCATATTGTTTCTTTGTTTCCAATAGAGTAATGGATCTTTCTTGAGACCAGTCACAGTTTGGTCAGCAAAATACTCCAGGATCATTGCCCTTATAGAACTATAGGTTGGCTGTGTACATGCAGAATGCATGCCACATGCTTAACTGTGCAATGTCTGCATGCAGTTCACATACACAAGTGATCCTAAGTGAACTAGGTCTAAAATGCAGATCAGGTTTGCATGCTGCAAGCTTGGCTTGTGTGCAGCAGGTAAGCTGTGTAAACATCTTATAAAAATTACATCAGGTTCATCTGTTGCAGGCGTGACATGAGTGCAGCAGTTAAGCTGATGAACATCATTTAAACATCACATCGGGTTCACATGCTGCACGCTTGCCATGTGTGCAACAGCTAAGCTGTTGCAAATGTCAGCTAAAAACACATCAGTTTCTATTTCAGATACTACTGCTAGCAATCAGAGTCATTAAAATACATTTTTATTTGAATTCCCATAAAAATTTGGTAAACTCATTAATTCTGATCCTTTTACAAGATGTTTAATAACTTTCAATTTTGTCATTAAATCACCACTAATTTGTAAAGTATTGTTTTCTTACTGCATTACATGCCTAGGACATAGCCAGTCGACATCCCCATTTCAAATGTGTGAAGAGGGACTTCTGTGTTGTGAAGCCTATCCCTTTGCTTTGGACCATGCAAATCCCTTATGCGTATTTAGTGCTACAAATGTATTTCTCCATGACTGCTTCATCTCACCTTCCCTTTGCCATTCTGTATTGAGCATAAACACTATGGCCATTCTCAGCACTCTTTGTGTTGAGTAGGGTCTTGGAAGCATGCACCATACCTCATTTTGTCACCGAAATGAGGGACATGGGCACAAAAATGATGGACAATGAGGGCACTAACCCACATGAAGTTCAGGACACATCATGAAACATGGAGATACAGTACCTCAGAACACAGTGGAAACCATTGCATTAGCACCTGAGAATGAATTTCTACCACTAAGGAGGGCGTCATTTAGGTAGGGCAGAGGAGGCAGCCCCCCATGAACTGTGCCTAAGTTGTTATTATGGCGTGGCAATAATGGCATTGCATTTGGATTTAATATTTTGCACAATAAGTGCCCCCCCCAGCCTGTGTGTGTGCTCATGTTGCAGATGCATTCCTGTGTCTGTATTGGGTTGTCTGCTCTCTCCACTTATTAGCAGTGGCACAATCACGTGTGATATGGATGAGCTCCAGTCAAGAAAGAGCACATGAGTCTTGCAAGTGGGACACTGACTTTCCTACCACAGAGTAAACAGATTGTACACTACAGCTTGGAGGAGTTGGTGAGCATGGAACTCTCAATAGCAGTGTTGTGGCACCATAATTTTGTTGGTCTACTCTTAGAGAGTCTCTGTATCCCTGGTGGCTGAAGGGTAGAGGTGAACTGGAACTATTCAAGACTAGGCAACCTACTTACTCACTAGGCTTGCCTTGCAAAAGTAAAATCCCACATGGTAGTTGGAGAGGCAGAAAATTTAAATTCCGCCAGTGAAGTGAGCGTAAGTGGGCACTTCACATTGTGGGCAAGCAAAGGACTAACTCCGCCTTGTCATTACCACTTCACGTTAAGGCAGAATGGCAATGCGGCAAGGCAAAGTCATTGTTTTTAATGGATGCATTCCTCATTATGATTCTAAGTGATCCACTTGGTGTTTCAGATTTGGCAGCCCCACACATCACATGGCTTACAGTACTGTAAGCCACATGCTCTTTAGCTAGGCATGAAGAAAGTGAATCATACAAGCAGACACTTTTACTTTCTCCTGTGCAGACGGAGAGAGAGAGAGGAGTGTGTTTTGTGACTGCTGATACTTTGAGATCAGAATGAGGAGGAGATTTAAACTTTGATTTAGACCCAACAGCTTTTTTAAAAGCTACCTTTTTGTATTTTCTGTCTGTACTCTTTTTACTTAATTTGTTCTTTCTGTAAATTTTATTTTTCTTACATAGAGGGACATCAGTTGCAAATTATGTTCATGCTGGAACTGCTGCTGGATCACCATGGGATCCCACATTATTTTTTTTTCTCACACCATGTGCCACCCCACACCTTCCTTGATGTGTTATAAAATGTATTCCTCCACCATCCCCAACCCTTGTATGTAATTATATCATTTTTTGTTGTCTTCGCATGTATTCTGAGCAGTGGAAGTATACTGTGCTAAACTACATTGGTGCAGTTTTCTTTCCAGTCTCGTGTGTACTGCAGACACTCTCTGTCCAACTTCCTCACTTAAAAACATTTATTAATGAGTACAGTGGTGGGGTGGTGAAGCCTGGAGAGATACTACAAAACAGGCTTACAATACATCCAAGTAACTAGTAAAAATATTAATGTTGTAACTCTGGATTAATCGTAAATCATGATTTGTGACTGCATTTGTGACTGTGATGATGAAGAAACGTGAATGCCTATGGCTGTACTTCCCTGGGCCCCGATGAGGTGTGGCACAAAACTCCCAACTTAAAAACACTCATAAATGAATACAATGGTGGGGTGGTAAAGCATGGACAGATACTACAAAACAGGCTTACAATACATCCAAGTAACTAGTAAAAATTACTGTTGTGATTCATGACTTGATCAAAATCATAATTTGTGACTGCATTTGTGACCGTGATGATGAAAACGTGATTTGTATCACGAGTGACTCCTGATGATGGTCCTGACTTAAAAACTCATACTAATGAGTACAATGTTCATGCTGAATTATGCACCACACCTGTCCAGTACTCTGAAGGAAGCCAAAGAAACAACTGTGACTTAAGTTAGAGATGGAAATTGGGCCTAAAGAGATGCAAATGTACAGACAGATTAAGATTGCACTGTGCACTGAAGAGATGCAGATGCAAAGGCACAACACCTTACCTGTGCTCACTATCAGAAATTCAAATCTGGAAAAGAATATCTTTGCCGGTTGTGGCGGACCATGGGGGGAGTGTACTGCACTGCTGCAGTAGGACTCACTAGTATGAGTACCAGTAAAGATACCACAAAGAAGTACAAAAAATTACACAGCTGCAGTGGATAGTAGGTTCACATTGCTGAAATTATGTGGCACAATAAGGTGTCTGATTTGATGACACACATCACACACTTACAGACACACTAAGTAATGCGTAGCAAATTGAAAACTTCAGTAATATAACCACACATTTCAAACAAACTAAAATTATGCACTACTGCACCAGAACAATCAACAAAAAATGACAAGAATTATTGAAAATATTACTGTGTACACTAACACAGTTATACAAGAAATATCACCAAAACAGAAAGCACTGTCTTTTTCTCCAAGTTAATCTACCTACACCACAGATACGCCCCTTCCTCAAGCACACTTCCACTGTCTCTCAGTACATAGATTGAATGTTGTACATTAACATTCAAAATATACACACAAACAATAAACGGCCGATGATATGAGCACAGGATTTCCTATAATTGATGAACTAAAGTTTCAGCAAAAAAAAATGACTCAAAAGGCTTTTTTCAACAGCTTTAGAAGGTTTGAATCACAGAGAGCTCTCAGAGCAGATTGTCTCCTACAGCTTTCTACACACACTACCCCAAACTGAGACTGTGTGGAACAATCTAGAGCCCATGTGACCTGAAATCCCATGAATCACCACAAAATTCACCTTTGGAGTTTAAAAACAAGGCGAAAAAGACAAAGTACATTGTTTTCAATGTACTTCACCTTAAGAATTAGTGGAGTAGTGGTTTGGGAAGGCAGTGTAACTTGAAGTCATTGTTCTTAATGGACTTAGCGACTCTTTAATAATGTGAAGTACTCACGCTTTTGTTAGGAACATTCCTAAATTAACCTTTCACTCCGCGTTCCACTTCACGGAGCCACTTGTCCATCTCTAATGGGCCACTTCGCCATCTCTAATGGCAGTAACCAGGCTTAGTAGCAGTGCTGATAGCAGTGTGGGTGTCCTTCATAGGCCTTGATAAGTGCAGTGCAGCAGCAGCCACAGTAGCAACCAAGCATAAAGCAAGCAACCCAGGTTGGGTGGATTTGGTTGGAGAGGTACTTGGTCACAGATCACAGTGGGGACCTTGATGGTTGTGTCTAGAATCCAGCTTCTGGTGGAGAAAGGGAGGGAGAGAGGAGGGTAGTGGACTGAAAACTGTGCTGGTGGAACACTGTGCCATGCTGCAGGTTCTGCTCATTTGGTTGGGTAAGTAAAAGTAAATAATTTTGTTTTACAGGGGATTGAGGAAGGAGGAAGGACTGAAATATTGTTGTGTTTTCATGTTTCTTTATCTTTGGGCAGCTTCAAGACCCATAGGGATGGGTATTAAATGGAATGGAGTAGGGGAGAAAAATCAGGACAAAGTTCTTGGGGGAGGGCAGAACTTCAGCCAGGAAAAAGTTGGTTAGTAACTGGGTGGGTTTAAGACCAAATCTAATGCACTGATCAGGGTATATACTGATGAATCTTATACATTTGAATTTTTCCTGATTTGCATTTCACTTTTCAGTCAAAACAAATAAGTTGTACCTTTTAGAGATGTTACAGACATTCTAGAGCTGTCCTTGCATTCACAGATAGTTGAGCGGTATGGTATGCACAGACCATTGGAGCCCCACTATAGTCAGGCTTATGCCCCCAGTGAAGCTGACCTCCACATCCCCCACACTCAGGCAGATTATGACCAAGGGCAAAAGAAAACTGCGGGGTTGTTCTACCATTGAAATGAATGGTGGTACTTTTTATTACTATTTTATACATTATTGATGGAGAGTTGGAGATTAATTGAGGCCACCTTTCGACTAACAAGGGCCTTGTTAGTAGAACAGTGGCCTTAATTATTCTCCAACTCACCATCATAATGTATAAAATAGTAATAAAAATAACTTCATTCATTTCAATGGGGTACACCGCAGCACTCTGACCCATGGACATCATCTCTTAATGACTCCTGCCTCTGGCTCCTAGTACTCAGGTAAGATACTTTTTTACTTATATCTGTAATTGGTGGGTTGTCTGTTGCATCATGGTCATACCTTCTGCAGCTTATCTGTTAGGTAGGAAAATGGGCAGACTAGGTGGGCCAAGCGGTCCTTATCTGCAGTCAAATTCTGTGTTTCTATGTTTCTAGTGTGTGTACATGGGGAACTGGCCATGTGGGAGTGTGCTGAGTCATTGCTACATTTGTGCTTGCACCTTAAAGTCTGTTTGTGTGGAAGCATTCAAAACTACGGAGAGAAAATAGTAGGAGTAAAGGTCAGACAGAAATAATTAAGTGGTTTTGTGGGTAAGTTTGTATATTTGGGGTGGGAGAAACCACATATGTTTCCATTGGTATGTGTACTACAGTACAACTCTGAAACTGAAAAGCATAACAGTAGCTTCAAGCATGCTGCATGCATGCAGATGTATTCAGATACAGTATGTATTGAAGTAAAATGAGCCATATGTGTGCAGAAAGCATGGCTTAGTGGTTTAGGGCACTGAAGTGCAATCCAGGAGACTTGGAGGCATGAAGATCTGAGTTTGAATCTCATCAACCCCCACTTGTGTATGGTGTGATCCTGAGAAAGTCACTTAACTTTTACATGTGCAGTTATCAGTGACCACTTGCTTTTTGCACGCATTCTACATGCATGCACTCTTTCCCAATTTAACATAAAATCATGGTTTTCACACTTGCTTGCTGCACGATGCCATATGTATGCAATCTGTTCTAACTTAACATTTAAATCATAATTGCAGCATGCATATCACCTGGGTAGTTTTATATGTGAAGCATGAAAATATTTCATATAATTATTTCTGTAAGGATGTGCTGTGTGAGATGGTTACCAGTCTGGCAGATGAACTAGTTGCACTTTCTTACAAGATACTAGTCCATGTTGTTCCTAGTGACTCAGAATTGTTTTGCCTTTCTGACCATGAATATAGGATGCCTGAGAAGTAGCTGTAGATGTCCTTTCCCTTGGTGATGACACTGGTGATTGTGAAGAATTTAGAGATGTGCTATTGTTTGCACCAGAGATGCAATCTGACAGTTCAACAGAGTTTGACTGCTGTGCATTAGTTAATAATGTTAGAAAGGCAATGTCACATTTGGTTAACAAAATATCTCTCCAATACTCAGTGTCTTCCCATACAGAAAAGGATACCTTCAATGTTATCCTTAAAGTGGGATCTAGCAATGAAGCCAACACATAGGAGTCATTCTTAAACATGGCATTTATTCTCTGATCACTTGACAGTGGTGGTGTCTTCTTTGACTGAAAATCTTTCTTTATATCATCAAGGAAAATGGGAAGAAATCTTATCTGAGGAAAAATTTAACTCAGAGTTGCACCATCCTCACTAACATCATGTGTGGCAGCCTCAAATGGCTCCAATAAGCTAACCAAAGATTCAAATAGACTCCAACTGCTAAAATAGAGCGTGATGTCTACTTTACCTATTTGATTGTTTGTGGACTTGGGGAAGCAGGGTGTTGGACTTGGTCTCCACTGGGACTCTCTCCTCCCACATCACTCAATGAAGGAATTTTTGGGACTTTGCTGAGAACCAGTACCAAATTAGCTCCTGCCTTACATAAGAGCAGAATCCCAGTTCAAATCAGGGGCCGATCTCTGCAACCAGAGGAATTGGGCAAAATAGGAGTCACTTGCTCGAAGAAAAAGGCACAAATTTTAAACTGCAGGAGAAGTTTAAATTAAGCCACATCTTCCAAGCACCACCAGATCATTGGTGGACTGGAGGAAGGAGGGTGTTAGACTTGGTCTCTGCTGGGACCCCTTCTCCCTGCATCTCTTGACAGAGGAATTTTTGGACTTTGCTGAGAAGCTGGACCTGATCAGTTCCTGCCCTACATCAGAGCAGGATCCTGGTTCAAATAAGGGCTGCCGTGGTTCTGCAACTGGAGCAGTTTTGACAAAAAAAAAAGAACCTCTTGCTCATAAGAAAAAGCACCAGCTTTAAACTGTAGTGGGCAGTTTAAATTGGGTCACATCTTCCGAGCACCAGGAGATCATTTGTGGACTTGGGGGAAGGAGGGTGTTGGACTTGGTCTCTGCTGGGACCCTCCCTTCCCACAATGCTCGCTGGAGGAATTTTTGGGACTTTGTTGAAAACCAGGACTGGATCAGCTCTTGCCTTACATTGAAACAGGATTCTGGTTCAAATCAGAGGCTGCCGAGCTCTGCAACTGGAGTAATTTTCTCCAGTCCACCCACCCTCCCTCTACCACCCTTATTAAATAGCCATGCACTGACAAGGAGGAGTTCTTCAGGAGGTTGACCAATCTGGGGGCTTCACACCCAGGAGCTTCAACACCAAACTGTGGGGTGAACTGGGTTGTCCTCCATCTAGAAAGGCAAATCCTGTACATATAAGTTGGATCTATGATACTCCAGGTGTTATAGGGTGAAACAGTGTTAATTCATATTTAATGGATGCTGTAGAATAATAATACAGTACATGGGTGAATCTGGGGTGTAAAAGTGTTAAGTTATACTATGAAAGATAAAGAAAAATAATACAGTACATAACTGAATAGGATTTGAACCTGGCGTGAGGCAACCAAGAGTTGAAAAGTGTGACGTTTATACTATGAATGCTACAGGAAAAACAGTACAGTACCTGACTGTGATTTGTACCTGCACTACTCATTCAGCTGGGTGCAGTAGTGTATCACTTTGTGGAGGAAACAAAAATTGAGTAGAGAGATGACTTACTTGGTGTAGGGTACAAAGCCACTAACAAGGGCCACAAACTAAGGATGGAGGCTAGAGTGGGAGCAGGGCCCACGTCAATATGACTGGCATTTTGGAAGGTGTGGTGGGTGCATGGGTTGTGGGTCTGCCATGATTCTGACCTGGGAAAGGAGGAGGTGGGATGTATGGTCTGCAGCCAGCTGGCTAGTTTAAGGGAGGAGTTATGGAGGTTAGGAGGAGCCAGGAGGGGCAAGCAAGGATGAAAGTCATCCTGGCAAGGGGGATGAAAGGTGTGGAAGAGGTGGACAGGGACAGAGCAGATAGAGCCTGTAACTGACCCCAGTACCAGAGGAAAAGGCAGAATAGAGAGGGAAGGAGGGAGGCAAGTGGAAAAGAGGGGCACCTGACAGGGGAGGGAGGAGGTTGTGAGGAATACCATAGGGGTAGTAGTTGGTATTGGGTAGAAGAGACCAAGTTGGAGGGGATAACTGATAGAGGGCAGCAAAGGAGGAGGTGTATTGACTACTAATAGTTTTGAGCCCCTGCTATTAGTGAGGGATGGGAGGAGGAAAGTAACAAAGGGGTGGAGGACAAGCTGGGGAAGAGCTGGCTGACAAAGGAAGGGGCTGGAAAAGCATGGGCAGCAGGGTTGAAAGGTGGCAAGTAAGGGAGGTGGTGTGTGTAACTGGGGGAGAAGACTTGAGCAGTGAGAAGGATGAGATGGGGATGTAGGAAGTAGGGCTCAGAGTTGGCAGTGGAGGGGTAGGATGAGGTTGGTGATCAGCGGGAGTGGGGGGAGAATGATAGGGAAAGGCCAACAGACAGAAATAAGGCTGGAAAGGTGATTGGGGGAGTGGGAGGATCTGGACAGAGACAGGGAATGGGGTGGAAACGGGGAAGTTGCAAAAGACACAGAGGGTGTAGCTGGAGAGTGTAAGGGGAAGGCGGTATGAACTCTGGAGGTGAGAAAAGAGTAAAAAGAGGAGTGGTAAGGAAAGGCACAGGGAGGGTACTTGTGCTGGGATTCTATAATAAAAGGGGTCAGATGGAGAGGAAGAGGGAAGACACAGTCGGATTTGGGTTGAAGCTATTCCTGGGTTGACTGTGGAAGGGCGGGAAGGCACTGCTCAAGTGCACAGCAAAGGGGAGGAAGAAACTCACAAGTGTTGCACATGGGTACAAATGACTTGGTGGGGAGACTGCAGAGGTGGGGAAAGAGAGGTTTTAGGAGCTGGGCAGCAGTGTGAGGAGGTTGGGGAGACTATGGCATTCTCAGAGCTACTCCCGTGCCAAGTGCGCAACACAGGGAGGAACAGAAGGATAAAGGAGTTCAGTGAGTGGCTGAGGGACTGGTGCCACACCAAGAATTATGGTTTAGTAGCAGACTGGGGTAGGATATGGAGTAATAGAGACTTATATGCAGGAGACAGGCTACACTTGAGCTGAGAGGGAGGGGAGTACTAAAGGGAACAGAGGAATATGTGGCAAATAAGGTAGATTTAAACTAGGAGGGGGTGGCATGAGGACTGATGATAGTAAAAGGGTCTGGAGAGGGAGCCTGGTGAGCTCAACCCCAGTTATGAGTAAAGGCAGAGAAGAGTCAACACAGGGAAGGACCACACAGAGTAGATAGGGGAGTGCAAATGCACCACCACCCTGTAATAACAGGGCAGATAAAGGTGTGGACTACCGAGATGGGGGGAACAGACCAAGGGGAAGAGGGGAGAGAGAAGGAGGGGTACAGATGGAAGGTGGTCTCCTAAATGAAAGAAGCCTGGGAAACAAAATTGCAGAACTCCAAGTGCTATTTTTGAGGGAATGTGGATGTGGCTACAGTAACAGAGACTTGGGCCACTGAGCACCATTACTGGGATCTGGCAATCCCAGGGTATAGGATTACAAGAAGGACAGAGGGTTGGAAGAGTGGGGGTGGCACTTTATGTGATAGAAGGGATCAAATGCATGAGGGACAAGGGGCAGGAAGGAGAACGAGGCACTTTGGTTGCAGGTTCTGGGCTCCAAGGGTAGAAAGCTGAGGCTGGGAGTAGTGTACAAACCAACAGTCCAAACATGGGAGCTGGATGGGAGTTGGCAGAACAGATAAGGAGGGTGTGTAGGAAGGGAGTGTGGTGACAGTGGGATTTCAACCTACCATGGGTTGATTGAGTACCCCTTCACCAATAGTGCCAGGGAGCAGGTGCTCCTGGATGCAATCCAGGATGGGCTCCTGACACAGATGGTAAAAGGGCCTACAAGGCTTGGTAACACACTGGACCTGGTACTGGCAAATGAGGAGGCAGTGAGAGGTAAGGGTTGTGGACCCACTAGCTGGCACTGACCACAAAACTGTGTGATTCATACTCACATTGGGGAAAGAGAATGGAGGCATGGGCACTAAGGTGGTAGACTTGGAAGGTGGACTTTGGGAGGATGAGATAAGTACTGTAAGGGAAACCCAGGATATAAGATCAGAAATTGATGCAGAGCAAAAGTGGAAGTTATTAAACTGGCCTAACAGAGGCTACAGTAGCCTGCACAAGGACTAAGAGCAAGAAGGGCAGGACTTTAAAACTATGCTGGCTGAACAGTGAAGTGCTGCAGGGGTGAAGAAAAGAGGGCTGCACATCAGAAGTACAGGAGAATAGGGAAGGAAGGGGCAAGGAGGCTTACAGGAGTTGGTCCAAAGAGGTGATCAGGTGGTGAAAGAGCCAAGGCCTCCAGGAAACTAAGGTTGGAGCAGGTCATAAAAGGAGGGAGAAGGACTTTTAGATTTGTCAGGAAAAGAGGATGTGCAAAGAACACATAGTGAGGATAAAGTGGGAGGGAATGGGTGGAAAAGGAGAGGCACAAGCGAAATGCTGAATGATTATCTCTGCTCTGTTTTCTTTTTTATCGTATAACATTTTATTGAAGGTATTTTAGTTTTCTTATACAAATATAAGATACATCACAGCCAATCAGCTACCATTGTTCATACATCACGAATTAATAATATAATTCTTGAGATTCATAAATCTCTTAAACCAGATTCTCTATAATACCATATTACCATTAAACCTAACAAAATTATATTGATCATTGATACAGGTATCTTGAAATAAGATATACCAAGGAGAGAGAAGGAAAATAATTAGACGATGCTCACATCAAAGTCACTTGCATAGAGTACTAGCATAGTCATTATTAATAATTGAGGGAGGAGAAATACAGGGAATAGTATACAGCCCTTTAGGTGGTGGGAGAATTTGTGGACAAGGCTGGGAGTTTACAGAGGAAGGAGGGAGTTAAGGATCCCATCTTTGGTGGTAACAGCTCATGTTTCCACAATGCAGAGACCTTTCAAATATGGAAAGTTTGCCAGGGCTGCATGCCATACAGCATTGCTAGGAAAACAGATTGCCACCACTGGGTAAGAAGGAGGTGTTTAGCCTCCAAAATAGCAACCATAATCCATTCTTTAATTGATTTGGGAAGCAACAAAGGGATGTGGTATCCCCAGGAACAACCTAATGTCTGAAAGTGTCACTGGCTGGGTAAGCACCAAACTGATGTCTGAGGCTACCATTCCCCAGAAAGAGACCAAGTTAGGGCAGGACCACAAAATGTGCAAGATATGTGCCTCTGTGTGGGTGCAGCACCAGCAGTTGTGGTGGTAGAAGTAGGCCCTTGCACAGACAGCTGTGGGGTACGGTGCCATAAGAGAAGAATTTTAACTGCACAAATGGCTATTGGTGTCACTGTAGGTGGAATGAATACTTTTAATGTAGGAGTTCCACTGATCCTCCAGAATGGGAGCACCAATGAAAATTTCCCATTTCTTTTTACATGACAGTGTGGCATTAGACTGTGAATCTTCCAAGAGGTGTAGAATCTACACATGACTCCTCTGGTAGAGTCTGAGCGATGCAACCTTTATCCAAGACCATTGTGTGACGGCCTGAGACTTAGGAGGGCGAGGCTGCAAAGCACCCTGATTTGTAAATATCTCCAGAAGTCCTTCTGAGGTAGTGAAAATTGCCTTTGTAACTGAGTGAATGGGAGTATGGGGTATGTGCCAGAAGGAAAGGTCTTGAATGATCTGGATGCCTGCTTTGGCAAACAAGTGCCAAGGTATTGCTGGCTCTGCCTATTTGAATCTGATTGTTATGTCATAGAGAGGCTTATTGTATAGGAGGGCCCTACTCTGTATAGGCAATGTGATTTTTGCCATAAGGCATTTCAAGAGCATGCACAGCATGTCACCGTAGAAGGGAGAGAGTGCACAGTACTAAGTCTGGGGTAAGTAGTGCATACAAGGGTACCATTCTTACTAGGGTGGCTTCCAACTGGACACACAATGGGGAGGGATCAGTCCTGGGTATAAACCATTTAGTGGCTTGTGCCGCTATACAGGATAAGTAATAACCATAGAACCATGGCACATTCAGGCCTCCTTGGTACCAGTGTGCCCTCATCCTGTGCTTGCTCCACCTGGGTCATTTGGCATCCCATAGAAAATTAGCTGTTAATTCCTCTAGCGAATAGAAATGTTTGGATGATGGGGGTACCGGAAGGTTGTTGAATATATACATAACACGGGGAGAAGAAGCATGCGAACAGCTGTAACCTTACCTGGTAAGGAAAGTTTAAGTTTAAGCTATCTTTCTATTTCAATCCTTAGTTGCGCCTATTAGGGGGCGGTTAACCGACTCAAGAGCGGACCAAGATATTGGTATACTAATACCAGGTAATTAACCCTGACTTGCCTAAGGCAAACTTGTACCATGGATGCAAGTTCTGGTACAGTAGTGGTTTAAAGGAGCCAAAGTAGTTTTTTCTGGTTAATACACAGTCCAGAAATCCCCGCAAAGTCAGTTAGGATTTGAAGTACCACTGGGAGAGTTTGTTGGGATTGGCCAAATTTAGAAGGAGGTCATCCGCATATGGTGCAACCAAATAGGGAGTGGTCAGCCACTGTGATACCTTGGATTTGGGGGCACAATAAGGATCCTGATTAGGGGTCCAGAGCAATCAAGAATAACAAAGGGGATAGCAGGCAGCTCTTGCCAGGTGCCGCGATGTAATTCAGATGGGGGAATCTATCATGGTAAGTATACGGCTGTGGGGAGCAATAAAGGGTACATACCCATTGCATAAAGGAATCACCAAACTCTATATCTAACAAGCACTCATAGAGGTACTCCCACCAATAGAGTCAAATGCTTTCAAAAATCAGTCGATAATGCTGTTAAGGGAAGGAAGATTTTAAAGTGAACCTTTTAAGACTGAGGAGAAGTCTGGTGTTATCACTCTCTGATTTACCTTGCACGAATCCCGTTTGAGTGGGGGTGTATAATTGAGGAAAGAATGGCTGACAATCTGGATGCTAATGCCTTAGCTAATATTTTCATATCTCAGATAGAGGGATATTGCCAAAAGTTGGCACAATCTAACGGGTCTGTCGATTTTTAGGTGCAAGAGTGATTAGTGCCTCCTTCATAGTGAGGAAAGGACTCCTTCAACATAAGCAGCTTGCAAAGCACCCTGTAGGGGCTGAAGAATGTCAGGCCTAGGACCTGATACAACTCCATGGTCTTAACATTCAGGCCGGGGGCTTTTCCTCTAGCCATCTGGGCTAGCACTGCTTGAAGCTCCTCACAGGAGACTGAGACCCAAGTGTGGAGGGCTAAGGGTTAACAAATGGAAGCTTCACAGGTGAGATGGAATCTTGCAAGACTTTTATTCATTAGGAACTACATTCCTATGTGCCCCTACCACACCAAGTAAGTTACTTGTTCTGAGGTAAGGGTCGGCAATAGGGTTTGATGACAAAATTTAGTAAGGAGGGTTTGCAGCTCCTGGATGGTATTAGAAGAATGGGATTGATAAAGGGCTTGGTAAAAAACATGCATAGTAGCATTAATCTGCTTGGGGCAGAGGCTGTGGAACCCGATGGAGTACGAAGGGCAGATATCTTTGGGCTGCCTGCTGTTTTATGGATACAGTATGCAAGGAGTTTCCTGCATGCTCCTCCAGCCCTAAAGACCTGCTTCGATCTCAGAAGATACATTCTGCCTTTTGATGTAAGATTGTATTTAGTTGATATTTAAGGCTTACTATATGTCTTTTGAGGGTGCCATCCTGGAAGTGCAGGGGTGGCCTTAAAGGCGCTCAAGAACTTCTAGTTCCATTTGCAAATGATTAAGGGTTGCCTTATGCTTACGGTCCCGCTGCCAAGAAAGCAATGATATGTCCCTCAACACTGCCTTAAACTCATCCCTACTATACCCAGAGCGACACCACAATCATTGTTCAAGGCAAAATAATCCTTAGTGACTTATCCTAAAAAGGCCAAAATCATGGTCATGGAAAAGTGATGGTTGCATCACCATCTGATTCCAGATGGTGCGAATCAAAGAGTGTGAATCTAAGTGATACCGTGGCATGATCTGAAATTAGAATAGACCCAATTCTAGGCTCAGAGAGTCATCTGGCTGCCAATTCATTAGCAAGACATAAGTCTATCCGACTATATGAGTCATGGGGACAGAATAAATGAGAAATCTTTGCCAGTGGGATGGTCTCTGCGCCAGATGTCTGAGAGGGCCTACTCTTCAATCATGGCCTGTAGAGATTGTCTAGCTTTGGGGTTGGCATGTGAGGTGGGTGAGATTTGTCTAAGAAAATGTCCCCTACCATATTAAAATCACCCTAGGATGACAGGAGCAGCATCCCATCCCTCTGCAAGTCTGGCAGAGCTTAGGCTTAAGGCTGGGAAAAAATCAACATGGTCTATATTAGGGCATATATATTCCCCAGCAAAATATTACCCATGGAGAGGCCAGTCTCGCTATGATCCATCAGCTCTGTGCATCCTTCTTAACTTCTTTCACCATCCATGGGCAGGTGTGACAGATAAGGATAGCTACTCTCTTTGGATTTAGTGTTGGAGGAACTAGCTAATACTTCTCCAACCCACATTTTCTTTAACCAGTTGGTGCATTTGGGCAACAGATGGGTCTCTTGAAAGAGGGCTATATCCACTTTTAGAGATTTTAAATGTTGAAGGATTCTTTGTCTGCTTAACCACATGGTTAAGTCCTTTACATTCCAGGATATCCAGTGGTATCCCTGGGAGGTAGAGAGAAACAGGCATAATTCCACAAAGTAGACAAGAGAAGGTACTTACAGAATTTCCAGCTGAATTATCATAGGAGTGGATGACAGATTCAAAGTTCACCACATACCAAAACAAAAGTAGCACTATCAGTGTCTGTGCAAGCATTAAGGAAGAAGTGAGCATCATTTGTGATGTTGAAACTGCAAATCTCAGCTTAAGTGGCATTGTGACAGTAAGTCTAAACAACAAGAAAAAGACTCAACACGTTATATCTTAACAAAGCGGGCAAAGGCCCAAATTTAAATACACAAATATCAAAGAGAAACACTCTAATAGCAACACTCTGAGTCAGGAGGTCTAAGCAAAAGAGGTGATATATATATATATTATATCTATCTATACAGCTATACATATCTATATCTGTATCTCATCTATATCTCTATCTATATATCTATCTATCTATCTCTCTATCTATCTATATATCTATATATATCAGCCCTACAGCTATGCTAACTCCTGCACTCAACTGTGGGGTGTTACAAGGATGAAGTATTAATCCAACTCATCCTAGACCCACCCAAACCAAAGGCCAGACAACTCGATCCATGGAGTGGGGGGAGAGGGAGATGAGGGACGGGAAAGGGAGAGGGGAAGGGAAAGAATGAATGGGAAAGGAGGGGGCTAGGGGTGGGCACACCCACCCACTGGTTAGCTGGCATGGAAGAAAGACCCCAATATATGGAGAGGAAAGAAAAAAGGAGGGGAGGGCACCGGCTGGTTTGTAGGAGATGACTTTAGAGGAGGTTCTAGTATAAGAATAAGGGGTAGACAGCCTGAATAGATAGAATTCTGGGGTTTATCCCCACCATAATAAAGTGAGCTAATGGAATTACAATGTGTGCCTTTGCAGGTGGAGGTGCATGAGATACTCATGCCACAGTTACTTTACTCCATATCCTCCTCTGCCATGAAGGCTTGCCAAGCTGCTGAGTGTAATTGGAGTGCTGAATGTTGATCATCCCCTACAAAAATATTGTACAAGTTAGAGCCAAAAATAAGCTCAGGTTCCTTGAAGTCCCATGGATTAGCCTCTTGACCAGCTAGGGGAATTCCAGGGTAAATCCAACATCCACCAAAGTCATTGCTGCCACCACTACATTACTCAAAAAGGCCAGGTCACACCAGAGAAATGGTGTCAACTAGTCCACCATCGCAGGTTCTGCAAATCCTCCCAATCCATCATTCGCCCTGTGTCCATATTCAAGCCTTGAGTAGGAGGTCAGAGCAGCTGCAGTAGGGAATTCATCTCTAGGAATCTTTGCAGGTGCACCACTGTAGTTTTGGAGGGTGAGCCTCGAGAACCACCCAGGGCACTGACGGATTTGAACATTATATTGGAGAGGTGCTGAGGAGAGATTGTTTATGGGAGAGCTGTGCACCACCTGATGTCAGTGGGGGACTGTTACGTGTAGAACCTGTCCCTCCAGCACTGTGGAAGCAGCCAAACGGAGGTTATGAGAAAGGCTTCTACCAACAGAAGTTACTGAGGGAGGCTTCCAAAGCCTTCTGGGACTTGTAGTAGGGCATTGAAGGCCTGCAGAATTGAGCAATCCAGTGTCTGGCGTCTGTAGGTTGTTCAGTCAGAAGTTCCCAACCATCCTTGAAGACATGCAGTTTAGTAAGGCTTTTAAACTTAAACTAAAGTTCTGTTGGTAAAGAAATCTTTTAACTGGCCCAGATGCTTTCTGCTTTGAGGCCATTTCCGGAGCAAAGTCCTGTAAATTGCTATTTTAGAGCCTTGCTATGACAGTTCCCCAGATCCCTGCAGCTCGGAGAACTCTCTCCTGGTGGTATACCTGAGAGATACACCACAGTTGGTCTGGTGTTAGCATATTTAATCAAGTGAGTTGAGACCCTAGGCCCTCTCACTCTCAATTGGTCCCTCCATCAGTCTCCCAGTATGCGGGCAGCTTCTCATTTAAGAACTGCTCCAGACTGACATTCAGCCCTTCTGGGAGCACGATGATCCGTAAATTATTATGCCGATTCCCATTCTCATGATCTTCGGCATGGTCCCAAAGGAGGGAGGGTAAAAGGAGGAGGAGTAGCTCCTTGTAAAGGAAGGGATCAAAGCAACAGAACTAAACAGTAAACAGGGAGCAGATGAGGCACTTTGGGTCACCCTGGAGACAGAAAATGGCACCACAATCCGCATGGGGTTGTATACAGACCCCATCTCAGGGGAGGGAATGGACAAGAAATGATAGAAGGCTTTCTTAGAATGGCAGAAAAGGGGAGATATTATTGATGGGGACCTGAATATGCCAGATGTTAACTGGAGCACCCTTGCTGCAGGCACATCCAAGAGCAGGGTCATTCTTGATGCCCTACAGGGGCATGCCTCAGACAGCTAGCATTGAACCCACTCGGAGGAGCAATCTTAGACCTGGTACTCTCAAATGGGGATGGAGAAAGAATCTCAGATTTAGAAGTGGGTAGCCATCTGAGAACAGCGACCACCAAACAGTATGGTTCATGATAAACACAGCCATACAATCAAGCCATACAAAGCAAGAGTACTGGACTTTAGGAGGGCTGACTTTGGGAAATGAGAGTGTGCCTCAGAAAAGCACTAGCAAACAGGCAAGAAGGAGGGGTGGAGGAACAATGGGGAGGATCAAAACAGCCATCACAGAGGCAATGCTTTGTGTAAAGCAAATCAATAAACACAATGAAGGAAAAACGCTATGGTTCTCAAAAGAGGTGGTAGGGAAGGTTAAGAGAAAAGGACAGCATTCAGGAAATATAAGGAAACACAGAAGGAGCAGGACAGAGAACTTTATCAGATAAAGCAGAAAGAGGCTGGGAAGGCAGTCAGAATAGCAAAGGCCCAAACTGAGGAAAGAATAGCCAATTCTGTTAAGAAGGGGATAAGACCTTTTATAGGTACATTAGGAGCGAAGAAAGACCAAAGGAGGGATACTGAAGCTTAATAAAGGGAGGGAAATGTGGGTAGAGGGTGACAGTGAAAAGCAGGGATACTGAACTAATATTTCTGCCTAGTATTCACAAAGGAAGGAAGGGGAGTTACCTAAACTAAAACAAGAGAAACACTCTTGAAGACGGGGGTCGATACCAGTCCATTTACAGAAGAAAGGGTTCTGAAAGAACTAATAAAATTGAAGGTGGACAAAGCATGGGGCCTGATGATTCACCCAAGAATTCTAAAAGAACTAAGGATAGAACTAGTGACACCACTGACTATTCTCTTTGACAAATCACGGAGGATGGGGTGGTACCTGAGGACTGGAGGAGGGCAGATGTGATTCCTCTTCATAAAAGTGGGAACAGGACAGAGGCAGGAAACTACAGACCTACAGTTAGTTTGACCTCAGTGGTAGGGAAATGATGGAATCACTTATGAAGGAAAGAATTGTTGAGTACCTAGAGGCCAGTGGGGCACAGAACCCAAGGCAGCATGGATTCACAATGGGAAGGTCATGTCAGATGAATCTAATAGATTTCTTTGACTGGGTGACCAAAGTAGTAGACCAGGGAGGGGCTGTGGACATGGCCTACCTAGATTTTATAAGGCATTTGATACAGTCCCACACAAAAGATTAATACATAAGATAGCCAGCCTTGGAGTGGGTCCCAGGTAGTAGCCTGGTTAAAAATTGGCTAGACAACAGGATGCAAGGTAGTAGTAAATGGAGTGCACAGTGAAGAAAAGGAGGGTTACTAGCAGGGTACCGTGAGGTTCAGATGGGACCGGTCCTTTTAATGTCTTTATAAGTGACATTGCAGAGGAACTAGAAGGAAAAGCTGCCTTTGCAGATGACACAAATATCTGCAACAGGGTTGATACACAAGATGGAGTGGAAAGGATGAGAAGGACTTGGCAAGGTTGGATTAATGGTCAAATGTATGGCAGCTCAGATTCAATGCAAAAAGTGCAAGGTAATGCACATGGGAAACAAAAATCAGGGAAGCATACACAATGGGGGTGAGATATTGACAACAGTAAAAATAGAAAGGGACCTGGGGGTAATTATATCAGATGACCTAAAGGTGGGCAAGCAATGTAGAAGGCAGTAAGGAAGGCTGGGGGATACTGGGATGCATAGGAAGAGGCATCAATAGTAGAAAACAGGAAGTTGTTATCCCTCTGTACAGACAGTTGGTGAGACCCCATCTGAGTACTGTGTGCAGTTCTGGAGACCCCATCTCCATAAAGACATAGACAGAGTGAGGCTGTCCAGAGGAGGGCAACAAAATGGTGCAGGGTCTGCACCAGAATACATAGAAGAAAGACTAAAGGAGCTTAATATGTATAACCTTGAGGAAAGAAGGGAGAGGGACATGATAGAAACTTTCTGGCACCTCAAGGAATTAACAAAGTCCAAGAGGGTAGCATCTTCCAGAAAAAGAGATGTGCAAGAACAAGGGGCACAATTTGAAGATTGAGGGAGACAGCTCAGAGGTAATGTGAGGAAGTATTTTTCACTGAGAGGGTTGTGGATGCATGGAACAGCCTCCCTGATGAGGTTGTTGGAGTCAAGAACAGTGGGGACTTCAAGAATGCATGGGACAGGCATAAGGCAGTCCTAGTGGGGGTGGAGGAAGTAAGCTGTTGGTTAACTAGGATCTGCAGCTTATCTGTTAGGTAGGAAATGGGCAGACTAGGTGGGCCAGCGGTCCTTATCTGCCATCAAATTCTATGTTTCTATGTTTGTAAAGTATTGCCATCAGCTCCTCATGCTGTTGTAGTCGCTGCCAGACCTGAACCTGCTGTGCTTCATACTCCTCAGATTTTTACCAACAACATTCATCCTGTCCTGTAAGTTTTTGACATCTTTGTGTACCAGATAATGCCAGGCTAATGTTGTCCACCCTAGCTATTAAAGTTTTATGAGACTGGTGATATGCTGCAAAGGTTTTCCAACATCTGCCTGTGGAAGCATTTTAAAAGAGCAGTGCTTAGCGGTGAAAAAGACTGCAATTTGATAAACGTTAAGCTAACAGTAATTACTGGAATGTGTTTAATTTCCTGGATTAATAGCAGGATTCAGGCGAGAGGGGATAGTAGTCCAATCCAACTGTGTGTGTCCCGCTAGGATCCCCCTAGAATAGCAACAATATGCGGCCTGTGGGGCCTGGATCAGTCAGGATAGAGTCAGGTCATGGCGCACTTGGAGAAATATCAATTAACTTGGAATCTGCTGACCGATTCACGCTGCCTGGTAGGTTGGAAGTTACCTCGCATAAAACCGTCAGTTTAGAAGGGCGACTTCATGGGATCACGATGTCCAAGTGCAGATTGAACTAAGGTCTGGACGTAGCTTGGGAATTAAGCTGCCATCTTCTTGGCAGCTAATCCACACCCCTACTTCTGTTCTGTTTTCAATAAGGAGAAGGATGGACCACTACCACTATGGACTGGGGTGGGGAAGTGGGGAGAAGGTGACAGACAAGATGATCATGGGGAGTAGAGCACTTTAAGGGCTGAGGGCATTAATGGTGGATAAGGCACCATGTCCTGATGGCATCCACCCCAGGATGCTGAGGGAGATGGCAGAAGTGTTGGCCAAGCAATTGGCAGATCTTTCAGTACTCCCAGGAAACAGGTTTTGTGCCTCAGGACTGGAGTGTGGCTCATGTGGTGCCTATACATTAAAATGGGCCTAGGTAAGAGCCATGACATTATTGGTCAGTCAGTCTCATTTCCATAGTGGGGAAACCTATGGAGACAATATTAAAAGAGAGCTGATGGCATTCCTTGAGGGTAATGGCCTCCAGGATGGGTGGCAGCATGGGTTCATCTCGGGAGGTCCCTGTCCAGACAAACCTAATAAGGTATTATGACTGGTTAACAAGGTAGCTGGATGGGGTCCTGCAGCGGATGTCCTGTACTTGGACTTTAGCAAGGCCTTTGATACAGTGCCTCATGGGAGACTGGGGAGGAAGCTGACTGCCTGGGGGTGGGAGGAAACTAACAAACTGGATGGGGAACTGGTTACAGGAGAGAGTGAAATTGGTGGTGTGTGGGGGACTCTCGACACCCAGAGCAGTGACAAGTGGGTGCCACAGGGTTCAGTGCTGGGCCCAGTGCTATTTGGGCTCTTTATCTCAGATATTGCACATGGAGTTAGGAGCAGGGTTAGTCTGTTCACAGACTTTACCAAAATAGGGGCAGTAGTGGATGAGGAGGAGGAATGAAGGAAACAATTGCAGAGGGATCTAACCAAACTGGAATCATGGTCAGAGAAGTAGCAGCTAGGATTCAATGCAAAAGTGCAAGGTGATGCACTTCAGGCACAAACCATAGGAGGGACTACTGGTTGGATGGGGTGAGGATGGGGATCACTGAGGAGGAGAAGGGCCTTGGGGTGTCAGTAACAAGGAGTATGAACAGCTCAGCCCAGTGTAGGAAAGCAGTGGCTAAGGCAAACAGGATGCTGGGTTGCATTGCAGGGTTTCTCATCCAGACATATAGTATGATCCTGCCCTCTACAGATTCTTGGTCAGACCACATTTGGAGTACTGTATGCAATACTGGAGGCCATATCTGAAGAGGGGTATAAAATTACTGAGGGTACAAGGAGTGAAACAAAATGTTACAGGGATGAAAGGAAAGGCATGAGGACAGGCTACAGGATCTGAATATGTGCACACTGGAGAAGAGGAGGGATGGTGGATATGATTGAAATGTTCAAATATGTGAGGGGCTCAATAAACCTAGCACCGAGGGGTATTCAAACTGAGGGAAAGTAGGAAATGAGGGGGCATAGGCTAAGATTGAGGGTGGACAATTTAAGAGGGAGATGAGGAAGCACTACTTCATGGAGGGGTGGTGTCTAACTGGAATGTGCTACCAAAGGGGTGATATCATGTAAGACAGTAGGAAGTTTTAAGAGAGTGAAACAAAGAAAGAGGAAGGTTCTGTGTGATGGGGCTGTGACAGGTAAGGAGGGACAGTAGGAGGAGGCTGGGGCAGCTGCAATCTAGGTTCTAGCTGCAAACTTGGCAGAATTTGATAGACCAGTTGGTCTGTTTCTGCTGGCAGATTCATATGTCTGTATGGTTCTGCATGGTGGTGTAGTCTTCTATAACTTTTTGTTGTTCAAGAGCCTTTACAACATGTAAATGTTGAATTTCAGTGGGTTGGAACTTCCTGCTTTGCATTTAGCTTGCCAAAATTAAGTTTAATCTACATATGTTCAAAAGAAAAGATTTACAGAAACGAGATGAGTAATATTGATTTGAATGAAAGTAGTCTTATAAACAGTGAAGAGAAATTGATGTAATGGCACAGCAAAGGTTTAAAAAGAGCTCAACCTTTAACCCCACCAAATGGCAGCAATAGATTTTTAAGATTTATGTTAAAAGGAACTAGAAGAGCTTTTAAAGATTTACCCAGAACAGAGCTCAATAATTTGACCAAAATGGAAAGGGAAGCATTGCAGTCATTGAAACAGGACAAGATGATCACTATAAAATGGAAGACAAAGGTGGTGCAACTATGAAACAAAATACAGAAGATTCTATTAATAAATGTGAAAGGCAATTAACTGATACTTTTATTTGAAGTTAAAATATGATCCTACATATGAATTTAAAAGCAGAATAGGTCAACATGTGCAAGATTTGTATGAGAAAGGCATGATTGATGTTAATATGAAACATTTTCTAACAGCTGATTTTCCCATCCAGGCCACCTTTTTATACTCTGTCGAAAATACATTAGTCCATGAGTCCTCCACCTGGCTGAATGATAGTCAGCGGCATTGGGTCATTGACCAAGCTGCTTTCCCAATATGTAGACTACTATATTTCCCATATGTGCTCTGGATCTTATTTAAAAGACACTACAATACTTTTAACTGTTCTGAAAGAGGTGGAAGTGCATAAGAATTGTACCTATAACAATGGATATAGAATCTTATACATATATACCTCAAGAAGAAGCTGTTGATGCAATAGCAATGCATTTAAATATGTGAGGGGATAATGCATTACCACCAACTGAATTTCTGGTCAGGCTGTCAAAATTTGTTTTAAAATTCAATGTTTTTTCTTTCCTTGACAGAATGTATTTGCAAATGAAAGGAAACAGCTATGGAGGCAACTTTAGCCCTAGTTTGGCAAACATTTATGTAGGACAATGGGAACAAGAATTTGTCAGGGACCCAGATGTGAACTCATACTTATATAAAGTAGCTAGGTGGTGCCACTTTATCGATGATGTTTTATTATATGGAAAGGTACCATGGGTGAATTTGAAGAATTTGCAGATTACCTACATTCTACTAACACACACTTACGCCTTTCCTTACCCACCAGCTTAAAGGAGATTAACTTTTGGACCTTAGAATCCAAAAAGGAGAAAAGGTAACATAATTACAAGTGTTTGTAGGAAAGAAACAGACTGTAATGCTATATTCTTTGCCTCTAGCTGTCACCCAGCATGTTACCAAAAACATTTCTAAGAGACAATACTATAGACTGAGAAGAAATTGCTCTAACATTGATTTACATAATGAAGCAGCACAGGACCTGATTCAGCATTTTATAGAAACATAGAAACATAGATTTTGATGGCAGATAAGGACCGCTGCCCACCTAGTCTGCCCATTTTCCTACCTAACAGATAAGCTGCAGATCCTAGTTAACCAACAGCTTACTCCTCCTACCCCCGATCAGACTGCCTATGCCTGTCCCATGCATTCTTGAAGTTCCCCACTGTTCTTGACTCCACGACCTCTCAGGAGGCTGTTCCATGCATCCACAAACCTCTCAGTGAAAAAATACTTCCTCACATTACCTCTGGAGCCATCCGTCCCCTTCTATCTTCAAATTGTGCCCCTTGTTCTTGCATGTCTCTTTTCTGGAAGATGCTACCCTCTTGGACTTTGTTAATTCCTTGAGGTACTTGAAGTTTCTATCATGTCCCCCCTCCCTTCTTTCCTCAAGGGTATATATATTAAGCTCCTTAGTCTTTCTTCAGATGTCTTCTGGTGCAGACTCTGCACCATTTTGCTGTCCTCCTCTGACAGCCTCCACTCTGTCTATGTCTTTGCGGAGATGGGGTCTCCAGAACTGCACACAGTACTCAGATGGGGTCTCACCAACTGTCTGTACAGAGGGATAACAACTTCCTGTTTTCTACTATTGATGCCTCTTCCTATGCATCCCAGTATCCCCCAGCCTTCCCTACTGCCTTCTCACATTGCTTGCCCACCTTTAGGTCATCTGATATAATTACCCCCAGGTCCCTTTGTATTTTACTGTTGTCAGTATCTCACCCCCATTGTGTATGCTTCCCTGGGTTTTGTTTCCCATGTGCAATACCTTGCTCTTCTTTGCATTGAATCTGAGCTGCCATACACTTGACCATTCCTCCAACCTTGCCAAGTCCCTTCTCATCCTTTCCACTCCATCTTGTGTATCAACCCTGTTGCAGATCTTTGTGTCATCTGCAAAGAGACATACTTTTCCTTCCAGTTCCTCTGCAATGTCACTTATAAAGACATTAAAAAGGACCGGTCCCAGTATTGAACCTCATGTACCCGCTAGTAACCCTCCTTTCTTCATTGTGTACTCCATTTACTACTACCCTTGTGTCCTGTTGTCTAGGCAATTTTTATCCAGGCTACCACCTGGGACCCACTCCAAGGCTGGCTATCTTGTGAATTCATCTTTGTGTGGGACTGTATCAAATGCCTTGCTAAAATCTAGGTTGGCCATGTCCACAGCCCTCCCTGGTCTACTACTTTGGTCACCCAGTCAAAGAAATCTATTAGATTCATCTGACATGACCTTCCCATCATGAATCCATGCTGCCTTGGGTCCTGTGCCCCACTGGCCTCTAGGTACTCAACAATTCTTTCCTTCAGAAGTGATTCCATCATTTTCCTACCACTGAGGTCAAACTAACTGGTCTGTAGTTTCCTGCCTCTGTCCTGCTCACACTTTTGTGAAGAGGAATCACATCTGCCTCCTCCAGTCCTCTGGGTACCACCCCATCCTCCCATGATTTGTTAAAGAGAGTAGTCAGCGGTGTCACTAGTTCTACCCTTAGTTCTTTTAGAATTCTTGGGAATCCCATCAGGCCCCATTGCTTTGTCCACCTTCAATTTTATTAGTTCTTTCAGAACCCTTTCTTCTGTAAATGGGCTGGTATCGACCCCTGTCTTCAGAGCGTTTCTCTTGTTTAGTTTAGGTAACCCTCCTCTTCCTTTTGAATACTGAGCAGAAATTCGTTCAGTATCCTAGCTTTTCACTGTCACCCTCTACCCACATTCCTCCCTTTATTAAGCTTCAGTATCCCTCCTTTGGTCTTTCTTCGCCTCCTAATGTACCTATAAAGGTCTTATCCCCTTCTTAACAGAATTGGCTATTCTTTCCTCAGTTTGGGCCTTTGCTATTCTGACTGCCTTCCCAGCCTCTTTCTGCTTTAACTGATAAAGTTCTCTGTCCTGCTCCTTCTGTGTTTCCTATATTTCCTGAATGCTGTCCTTTTCTCCTTAACCTTCCTGCCACCTCTTTGAGAACCATAGCGTTTTTTTCCTCGTTGTGTTTTATTGATTTGCTTTACACAAAGGCTTGTTGCCTCTGTGATGGCTGTTTTTATCACTCCCCATTGTTCCTCCACCCTCCTTCTTGCCTGTTTGCTAGTGCTTTTCTGAGGCACACTCATTTTCCCAAAGTCAGCCCTCCTAAAGTCCAGTACTCTTGCTTTTGTATGGCTTGATTGTATGGCTGTGTTTATCGTGAACCACACTGTTTGGTGGTTGCTTGTTCCCAGATGGCTACCCACTCCAAATCTGAGATTCTTTCTCCATCCCCATTTGAGAGTACCAGGTCTAAGATTGTCTCCCGAGTGGGTTCCAATACTAGCTGTCTGAGGCATGCCCCTGTAGGGCATCAAGAATGACCCTGCTCTTGGATGTACCTGCAGCAAAGGTGCTCCAGTTAGCATCTGGCATATTCAGGTCCCCATCAACAATATCTCCCTTTTCTGCCATTCTAAGAAAGCCTTCTATCATTTCCTTGTCCATTCCTCCCCTGAGATGGGGGTCTGTATACAACCCCATGCGGATTGTGGTGCCATTTTCTGTCTCCAGGGTGACCCAAAGTGCCTCATCTGCTCCCTGTTTACTCTTTAGTTCTGCTGCTTTGACCCCTTCCTTTACATAGAGAGCTACTCCTCCTCTTTACCTCCTGTCCCTCCTGTAGATTGTGTATCCTGGTATGTTGACATCCCAGTCATGGTTCCTCTGTGTACCATGTTTCTGTGACTGCCACAATATCCAGGCAACCTCTTCCATCAAGGCCACTAGTTCAGGGAGCATGTTACACAGACTACGGGCATTGGTACTCATCACCTCCACTTTTTGATAGCCTTACCCCTTTAGCCCCATTTCTGTCCTTACTGCCTTTGCCTTTTTACATTTTAAATCTGTTCTGCTCCCTAATAACTTCTGTACCTTGGTGTTTACCTCACTAATCACCATGTTTTGTGGGGAAGCTCAGATTTCCTGCCCTTTTCAGTGCCTCCCTTGGCTAGTTTAAATGCTTCAATGAAGCATTTAAACTCTCTCACCTAGGATCCTGGTTCCTCGGATGAGATGCAGACCATCTACTCAGCATAGGTCTGCATCCTCCAGGTGTGGCTTCCCAGTCCCCAATGAAGCCAAAACCTGAGCTCCACACCAGTTTTTCAACCACTCATTGAATTCCCTGGTGAGAAGTGCCCTAGCATCTCCCTTGTCATAGACAGGCAGCACCTCCGAGAAGGTTATCGATGCGCTACTTGTCTAAGGCCCTTCTCAACTCTTCAAACTCCTCTTGCACTGCTCTGATCCCATTCCTAGCCAGGTCATTTGTCCCTAGGTGGACAACGACATCCAGCCCTCCCTCGTGCAGCTCCTCCCATGATCCTGAGGATTCGCTTCCTGTTCCTCCAAGCTGTGGCGCCAGGAAGGCACCTTACCTCCCTCCCCTCCTCCCCATTCTACCCCCTAATGATTGAGTCCCCACCAGGAGTTGTTTCCTTCCTTGGGGTCCCATGCCACCCTCCTGTGGGTCTCCTTGTGAAGGTTCCCAGCATCCTCCTTGGTCTCCACTGCAGGTGCCTCCATAGAGGAAACCACTATCCACCGAGAAGAGCGAATGAATTGTGGAGAGGTACAGCTGAGGATGCAACCTGTTCCACCACCCTCTCCTCCTTGAGCCCACCCTGGTCCAGCCTCCTCTTCTTGGCAACCTTTGAGGTAGTGGCATTGGCCCTGGTGGTCCCTGGGTGGGGAGAGTTTCCACCGAATCCTAGCTGGTCAGCCTGGAGACGGGCAACCTCCTCTCTCAGACCAGAGGTGCCTGCAAATAGGGCAGCATCGCAGCCTCCAGAATGTCTCCCGAACACTGCCGCCCCACAGCCATTGCACTGCACCACCCTTTCATGTCTTATTTTGTGTCTTCTTACTATTTCTCTGGATGCTTATTCTCTCTCTCCTTACAGCTTTCACCCTACCTGTTCTGGGACAGCAACTTCCTATCTTCTTCAGTAGCCTCCTTCTTCCTTGCTCAATATCAGACCACCAGCAGCTGGGGGGCAGAGTGAGCTACTTTTTCCTTTAGGGTTGACAAAACCAATGTTTCTCATGATCCTTTCTTCCTACTGCCAAACAGGAAGTTCCTGTTGACAGTCAAATGCAGTGGCTATAAAAGTAGAACTGGCTTTTATGGTGGGATGGAGGGCAATTAAATGCCTCCATCCCATAAAATGGGTTATGGACAAAGGGTCCTATATGAAGCTAAAGAAGCCACATTACAGAAAACAAGACGTGAACTATTAACTCTGAAAAATAGAAATGAAGAACAGAACAATAGATTTAACTTTGTAACCACTTTCTACCCACAGTGCAATAATACACAATATTCTAAAACAAAACTGGCATATTTTGAAAGGAGATGTGGGACTTAATGAAATCAGTAACACTATGCCAACAATGTCATACAGAAAAGCAACAACGCTGAAAGACCAACTAGTACACAGTCAACAGATAAAACCAGAGAGACAAATGTGACTACAGAAGAGAAAGACTGGATCTTTCACTAGTATAAAATGTTCTTATTGTTCAGTAGTTTCAACAGGAGATTACTTTGAAACCCCACATAACAATAGAAGTTATCAGATTAGACAGTTTATAAATTGTGACAGTGAGGGAAAAATTGATGCTGTTTAATGCAAGTGTGGTGTATATTATAATCTAAAAGCAAAAGAAAATTCAAAACTAGAGCTGCAGAACATGCAGAGCTATTAAAATCTAAATATTAAACATGCTACTGCCATTCATATTCTGACAGCTCACAACAAGAATGATCATCATTTCAGAATCAGAGCTATTAACAATGTTTGTGAACAACTGTGTGTGTGTGTGGGGGGACGTTGACAACTTGTTACTGAAAAGAGAAGGTTTCTGGATTTATACCTTGAATGCCTGTGGGCATCCATCTGCCTGGATTGGTGGTAGTTCAGGTGGATGCTAAAGATCCCATGGCACTTATCGAAAGAGCAGGAATTTCCTGGTGTCCTGCCTAAATTTCCTAATTCACTAAAATACCACCAACAGCTTAATCTGGTTCAAGGTCAGTTGGCATTCATCTGTATCCCCTCCCCTGGGTCGTGCCTGAAATTAGGCAGGATTTGTCTAGTACTAGCCGGTCAACAAAAACTAAATAAAAAAGTATCTGGGCATAAATGGAATGTTTGAGATTGCTCCATTTTTGAAAATAGCAGTTTTAAAGTTTAATCTTTAGGTTATTTACAAAACTGTGATATTTAGTACAGCTATATATGGACATTTTATTTGTGCAGTATGGACATAAAAAATGGTCACAGAAATATATAAATGTTTTAAATATATTGGATAAGAGGACTAGGTCCAAAATAATATTATGAAAAATATAATTCTTTACTAATATTGTTGCATATGTCCTTTTTCTTTTCAGGTGTTACAACTGATCTTATGAAGATAAATGGCATTTTGAAATGTTTTTAGTATTTATTTACATTTGTTTTAACTTAATATTAATGTATAGTTATTTAGGATATGTATGTTGTAATGATGTGATATTCTGAAAAAATGTATATGTCTTTAAATGAAATTAATGTATGTACAGTATCGATGGTGCCTTTGTGACATCACACTTACTATATAAGGAGGCCTCCATTGTTTGTTAGCTCATCCTTTGATAAAGGAGTCTATTAACTCTGAAATGCATCAGGAGGGTGCTGTGTTTTTACCTGGGCACCTTTAATAAAAGCTTGCAACAAATTTCTACATTTCTATGTGAGCATCATCATTTCTCAACAAAAGGTAATAAGAACTAGATTCTTTGTTAAGTATTCTCTGCTTTCCATGAGCATCCTATTCCAAGTCGACTTCTCCTTCTGCAGTAATTCCTGCTTTAATGTATGCAGCTGTAAGTTGTTTGACTTCTGCAGCTCCTTCAGGACTTTTTGTGCTTTCACAGAGTGGTTGAAATGACCACACATTTTCCTAGCAAGACTAATCATGTTGACAACATTTCTGTTTCCATTTAAGAAATTATGGATGAGGAGATTAAAAATGTAAAACAAGGTATGTGTTGGTACTGTAGTTGCAATCTCTAACAGTTTTGACTATGTTGCCACCATTATCTGACACTATGAACCCTGGAGATAAGGAATACATTGTCAGCCATTTCTGTAACTGTTTCTCAAGCCCCTGCAAAATATTTACTGCAGTGTGGTTTTCTCAAAATTGTGACACATAATACAGCCTGACTCCTACTGCTCATAATAGAGTGGGGTTATTACTTTCTGACTGAAAACTTGCCCAATGAGCTGTAACAGTTATGTACTGTAGTCAGTTGGTTGCTGGTCCATATATAGATACATAGACACTGTCAGCAGATAAAAACCCATGGCCCACCCAGTCTGCCCATTTGAGCTTGTAAATTCACTTTATGTTTTTCTAGAAGTCTGTTGACCCTTACCCTGACCTCCAGAATTCCTTTATGTCTATCCCATGCATTGTTAAATCCTGTGATTGTATCAGCCCCCACCACTTCCTCTGGCAGGGTGTTTCACTTACCCACCACTTTTCTGTGAAGAAATTCTTCCTCACATTTCCTCTAAATTGCCCTCCTTCCAACTTCATCCCATGTCCCTAGTATTGAACACTTTTTTGCTGGAAACACATGTATTTCTGCACCCTGTTCCTCCTTTTAAGGTACTTGTATGTCTCTATCATATCACCTCTCCCTTCTCTCCTCCAGAGAATACACATTCAAGTCCTTCAGCCTGTCCTCATAGGACTTGTGATGCAATTCCTGTAGTTACGTAAGCCTGCTTCACCTTAGAGAGTTTCAACTACTTAATGACTTCAGTACAGATTAACTCATACAAAAGTGGAAAAGCCTTTTTTGAGAAATATGTTCAACAGTAAACAATGTACCATGGTTCAATCTGGTTCATGAATGTGACAAAATATTTTTGGGCAACCAAAGCAAAAGGGAGCTGACAATCATCAAGCAGCTCTGCAATGGCTCTCATTTAACAGCTGGATGCTGGCAGGTAAATTTTGACCTCTTCACAACACTTTAATTTAATGTTAGTTGATAAGATATTTTTAATTTTGGGGTTATGTATTTTTACACCTTTTTCACATGGGGAACTACTTTGGGGATTTTCCAGTATGATAGTATCAGAAAACAATTCTATGTTTGTCTGAGAAGACTGCAACAATACATCAACTGATTCAGCATCACTTCCTGCTTCTAGTTTATTGTCACTATGGTCACTGCCACCACTACCTTCACTACCGCCCATACCAACCACACCATCCCTTGCCTGCCCCACTCAGTTGGGTGTTTTGCCTTTGCATGTCGTATCATTACTGGTGTTTCAAAATCTGCCAACTGGTACTCTTTTGCACAGACTGCATACAGCTTGAGAGTTGTCTTCAGGGTCAATATAAATAAATTTCATATGACAGATTTATCTTTTTGCTTTCTGTCATGGTACTTGGCACTATTCCTTGTACAATCAAGGAATCCAGAGGAAACCATACACTGTAATTTCCTTCTTGAGATGAATTCTTCTCATTCATTCTCACTTTATTATTCTTATGTTTAGCATATGATTTTTTCTGCACTTGCCTCTCATGCCTTACAGCAGCATCCTCTCCTACCCCATCAATAAAACTACCAACGTCATTGTCACAAGATTCAGAAGAACTGGAACTGCTGCCATCATTATATGGGACATAGCCTGGGCTATCCCTTTCCCAGTCACCACTATCATCATTATCACCTCCATCTCTATCAGCATTCACTGCCTCAGCATCTGACCTTATATTTCAGGAGGATGTCTCCTCGCATGCTGCTTCAGCAGCTGGATGTATCCTGGCACGTGTGACAAAATGTTTAGCACCTCTACAGGTAACTCCAGTCAGTTCTTTGAAAATCTCTATCATTGCATTGCTAACATGTATTTTTGTTCAGGACATTTAGTGCCAGTCGGGATTTTATTATTTGTTGCTATGAGTTTCAACAATGATATGATTAAAATTGTCTATGTTATTAACAGCTGCAACATGCAGCAGCACTGTGCTTCCTTTAATAGGCTTAGATCGGGAAATACGAGATACATTAGAGACAGCTGTGAAAGGATATTGTTTCACTAACTGCTGCAGAGACAGATAGTGTAGTAGAAGCTGAATGTCACAGTAATAAATGACATTGAAAATGAGCTTTGGCTAAACTGGGTTATCCTGTTCTGATGTGTCTCCGAATAAAATTGTTACTACTACTTAACTACTTACTACTAATACAGCTGTACAAGGATTTCTGTATGCTGCAGAGTCAGACAGTGTAGTTAACTTATGTCACAGTAATAAATTACAGGGCTCAGGCCTTGGGGCACCTAACAAACAGTGTAATACAGCTGTAAAAGGATTTCTATGCTGCCGAGTCAGACAGTGTAGTTGACTATGTCACAGTAATAAATGAAAGGGCTCGGCCTCAGGGCACCTAACAAACAATGTAATATAACTGTAAAAAGATTTCTTTGCTGCAGAGACAGACAGTGTAGCTATGTTACAGTAATAAACAAAAGGGCTCCAGGCACCTATTAAATAATGTAATAAAGCTGAAAGGTTTTCAACATTTAATTTCAAACAGGCTGCCTTCTGTGTTTTGGTTTATCTTTCCCCACCTTGCTCTTCTGTTCTCTCCCCAGCATCATCTCCTTGACTGAATCTGATCCTCTCCTGAAATTGTTTCACCCCGAGATTGTTTCAGTCCCCATTATTTCTCCCTTAAAGTTGCTCCTGTATGACTCCTAGTTTTTGTAGTGAAGGTTTTTCAACTAATGATTCAAAATCAAAACACAAGTCATTACTGCCACAAGTACCCACGGAGCTGCTTCCAGACTGCTCTATCTGTGCCACAGGCTCACAGCAGATATAGCACATTCCTTTAGACACCGCACTGTTCAATCAGCTGTCAGCCCAGTGTCATGTGCTCCCATCATGCTTTAAACTGTATGAAGGACCCACAGGCTGCTCTTTTAATGCCTGTTTCTAGCCTGGAAGTCATTTACTCATTACCCATTACCATTCTTAAACTACCATTCTTACCTGAGAATAATACTTTTATGTTGGTTAGGTAGTACATTACCCAAACTACCCTGCCCTGCCAAAAATAGGCAATAACCACACTATCTGACCAGCTACCCATCAAGTATCCAATGCCTACTTATAACAGGTGCACTGTCTCTTAAATGCTGCTAGAGTGCCTTCATAATATTCATTGCATTCATTTGCATATCCCTGCCCTCCTGCATTGTCTCTTGTAGTGTGCTCTCCAAACCCACCCTGTGGGCGGTCCTGTGGATGGGGGTCTGCCTGCCCCCAGCCTCTTGCTCTATATAGAGTTTTTTCTGTTCTGCCCAGTGGGCAGTCCTCCTTCTTGGGGCCTGGTTGCTCAATAAAGCTGTGCTACTTTTGGTGGTGCTTGAGGTGCCAAATTAATTTATTTAAAAAAGAAATATTTTTGTGCAGCACACGCCTGGCTTTGGTGCCACCAATCACCCTGCTGCCAGCTTCACTCTTTGCAGAGGTGCTGCTGCTTCTGAGGGAAGAAGGCTTGTACCCACCTCCTCCCACTAGCATCCTTTACAATGCTGCTCAGCTTCTGGGAGAGTAGCGAGGATGGCTTTTCACTGCCACCCCTCCTTGATGGACTTTCATTGCTGTTGGTATGGTTCCCACAATGCCAGACTACTGCCACTGATGGGAAGGAAGAAGAGGTAGAGCCACTTCAATTCCAGACCAGTCAGGACATTTGGAGGGACAGAGAACCAGCAGGTATCTATCTCCCTTTCTTGATTTGTCCAGCTGGCCGGTCACTCCCCGCTCCTGCTGCTACTGCCTCTTCCTGAGTTCTCCAACAGACTAAATGGCTGTTGCCATTCAAAGGGCTGAGGATTCCATTCTGAATCCCCATGAGCCCTACTCTTCTTGCCTGCCCCTGCTGCTCACATGCTCACAGACCACCAGAGCAGGGAGGATTTCTGAAGGTGCTGTCAGGCAGGGTGAAAAGAAAACCCAGGGAAAAAAGTAACATTTTAAAAGCAAGCCCAGCTGGAGCTTTACATACTGTGCTGGGATTGGGGTCCTATCTAGGCATGTCGACCCTCTATTCCACACACTATAGCCCTGGGGGCCTATTCTAGGGCACCTTTGCATAAGGGAACCCGGAGCATGCAGACACCCATTTCTGGAGGGCATCGGAACTCTGAGCACTACAGATTCACCCCCACAAAACATACATGTTCCCATGTGTAGCTAACTTAACTCTACATACATTACATGTTCTAACCCTTTAACTGTAAGCACACTAACCCTGTACTTTACTTTAAACTGCATTCTACACTGAGTTATCTCATGCTTTGGACATCTTGTCATTTTTATCCTGCTGAATATGCCAAGGATTGTAGGAGACAAATACTGACCAAACTCTAATAGATCATGTCGGTGCACAGATCCACCTGGATATATCTTGGAGGAAAAAATAATCCGCAATGCCAAAAATCCAGAGGTGTATTCTTGCAAACACCCAGCCAGCAGGCATCAGGAATATAGCAGAAGGAATCCAGGCCAGTTGCCACTGTCTGGTACCTACAAGAAAGAGACAAGAAGCTAACTCAAATGGAACAAAACTGTGTTAGACATTTCTAAAATAACAACAACCTCTATATTAAAGTATCTTAATTGTAATATATTCATGAAACATCTAGAAATTATTCTTTACACTCTCAGTTTATTCATAACACTTCAAATGAAACACCTTGTTGACATACACTTTATAATCTATTTGAGTCCAGTCACCAGTGGGTCTATCAGCTAAAAAGGAAGCTGAGTTGAGAGACTCATTGGATTACTAGGACAGTTTCCTTCGGTGGAACACACAAGCTGCAGAGAGAAAAGAACATTTCAAAGGATACATGTCATCAGCTTCTGGCCCATTGTAGACCACTGGTACATGTTACCCTCCTGGGCTGAAAAACAGGACACAACTGAGGCAGTGAGAATCATCGGTTGAAGGTTACACATGGACACCCCAAAATGGGTCATCCTCGTGGAAGAAGACAGATGAACTGAAGAAAGCTGTCAACCTTTCAGACCACATCTAGGTCTTTAGGATGCAAAAGATGCTGAGGAACCTCCTGTAAGAACTGTCTGGAAGAAGCTGGTCTGGAATAACAGGGATGGGAAACAGTGTACCACCCACAGACTGGAGTGGTGACTCAATAAAGGATGTTTCAAACATTAGTGGTGGTGGTTATTTAAATAAATATCATAGTCTTTGAGTAGTTACTTTTCCTTTAAATAACAGGCAGCCTTTAATAAAGTTTAAGCCCTTTTAGGGTTGTGCGGGCTTAGATATGGGCTGTGAACCTTCATTTTATATGGAAGTTCAATCATTTAACACTGTTCAGAACTCTGCCATTGGGGCAGTAGGAATTTTAGGTTGTCTCTTAGTGGGCTTGTGGGCAACAGGCAGTCTCTTGGTGGGGCAGGTGGGCAATAGGCAATTTTGGTGGACCCATACACACATACTATAGGACAGAAGGCAGGTCAATTACTTAGAGACCCCAAAACACCAAGCAGTCTTTTTAAATGCATTTCACATAGTCAGTCTTTAGATAAAACACAGTATGACTAGCCAGCTTATAACAGGTGCATTGTCTCCTGAAATGCTGCTAGGATGCCTTCATGCATATTCATCACATTCATTTGCATATCCCTGCCCCTCCTGCATTGTCTCTTGTGAGCTCCACAAAGCTGCCCTGTGGGTGATCCTGTGGATGGGGGCCTGCCTGCAGTCTCTTGCTCCCATGGAGCTTTTTTGTTCTGCCCTATGGGAGGGCTCCTCTGTGGCCTGATTTGCCCCATTCAGCCATGTTGCTTTCCATGGCACTGAGGCACCAAAGTTAATTTATATAAAACAAAAGTCTTTTGTGGCCAGCACCTGACTTTGGTGCTACTGTCACTTACCCTGCTGACCACTTCACTGTCTGGATCAGGTTGCTGATGCTGCTTGGAGAAAAGGAGGCCTTGGACCCCTTCCTTCCACTGGCCTTCTCTCATGATGCTGCTGGTCTGGAAGGAGAATGAAGATGATTGCCTTCCTGTGCTGCCCTTCCCTGCCAGATATTCACCACCACTGAAACAGGACTAATGACCACGAAATTACTGCTGACAGGGAGGAGAAGGAGGGAGAACTGCTGCAATTCTGGACTGGCCAGAACATTGTGAGGAACACAGGAACAGCAGGTATGTCCTCACTTTCTGTTTTGCCCAGCAGGCCAGTCACCCCTTGCTCCTGCTGCTGCTGCCTCTTCCTGAGCTCTCCACAGACTGAATGACTGTTAGCCATTCAAAAGGCCAAGGATTGCATTCAGAATCCTCACAGGTCTTACTCTGCCTGCCTGCTTCTGCTGCCCATGCATTCGGGAACCACCAGAGCAGGTTCCCAGTACCTAGCAATGCTGGGGAGGGGGTCTGATGGTGCTGTCAGACAGGGACAAAAGAAAATCCAGAAAGAGAAAAGAAAACATTTTAAAGGCAAACCCAGTTGAGGCTTTACATGCTGTGTATTAGCTGGGGTCTTACCTAGACATTTCCCCTCCGTTCTCCACACAATGGTCCTTGGTCACATAGTCTAGGGTACCTTTGCCTAAGGCAGCCTCGGAGCACCTGGACACCCTTTCTGGAGAACACCAGGAACTCTGGGAACTATACCTGTTTAACAAGGAGAACACACACTGTGTGAAAAAGCCTGTCCTTTAAGAAGTTCTCTGTGTTTGTCCCATTTACTGACACACATGGCATCTAACAATGGATATCTTTGATGATCTCATTTCTAACCTGATATTGGTATCCGTGAGCCTTCACACAAGGATCTATAAATTAATATCATGTTACTGCTGATCTTTCTGTGATAAAGTGAGTAAAGGTTAAGATATTCCAGTCTGGAGTCATAGTCAATATTTTGTGTGTCCAATATTATCTTTGTAATCTATGCTGGGCATTCACCATCCTTTTTGTGTCTCCTTTTGGTATGGACACAATAAATGAATACAGTACTCCAAGTTTGGTCTCACTGATGACCTGTAATGTGGCTTCAATAGTTTCTGTCATTTCATAACAATATACTTTTTGATATTTCAAAAGACCATATTACATTTTTAAATATTTGATATACCTGACTATGAAAATCAACCACCTGTCAATTATTAAACCCAAATCTCTTTGTTGGTCAGTTTTCCTTATGATTTGCCTGTTTAGTTTGTATGTATTTTCCACAGTCCTTTTACCAAAATGAATAACTGCATTTCTTGATACTGGACCCAAGTTGTTTTCTACTGTGCAGTCCTCCAGTGCTGTTAGATCAGCTTGTAGTGCCAGCTGTTGTTCCCTGAGTTGATAGTACCTTCTATTTTGATGTCATCAGTACATCTGATGCATCAACTACCTATTTGGGGTTGCATATCCCATATAAATATATTGAATAATGATGGCACCAAAATGACCCCTTATGGGACTCAGCTTGGTACCTCTCCCAAAAAGAAAGGGACCCATCTAATCTTACATCTTGTGTCCTCTCTGAGAACTAATCAGATATCCCAAAGTCTATATCTATAATTAGTGGGATAAGACTAGGAGTGTGGGGGCAGGAGGGTGAAATGCTTCCCAATGCTTCAGCTTGTAGGGATGGAAAGTAGATTGAGAGGATTACTAGGGTGGCAGGAGATGAGAGGGAGCTAGATGTAATTGTGCACCTAGGAACAAATTACCTGGCAAAGGACAGGGTAGAGATGGTGCAGGGTAATTTCAGGGAGCTGTGGAGGGGCCTGAAGCAGGTAGCTTACACTGTGGAATTTGCTGAGGCATTACCTATCTACAGCTGAGGAGAGAAAGGGCAGTCCCACCACAAATTGTAACAGTTGGTTGAAGATATGGTGAATGGAGGAGAACTTTGGCTACACTGGGACTGGGGACCAGACTGGGAGGATGTTAGCCTTTATAGGGGAGGCAACCATGCTCCTTGCACGAGAGGGACCACAGTTCTTAGTGGAGGTTTAAATGTTACTTGGATGAGCATTTAATCTAGCCAAGAAGGAGGAGGCCATAATACTAAAGAAGGCAAATATGCCTTCCTGGAAGACAAAGCAACAAGGGGGTGGGGGTGGGAGTGGAGGAAGACCCTCAGGGCAGGAGCCTAGGAAAACTGGGTTGCAGAGGGCACTAGGTGGAGGACAAGCAGTTCATAAATGAAGTAGCAAGAGAGAGAAGTAAATGAGACAGAAAACACAGATTAACAAAGGACATGGAGAGCTTCATGAAACAGTGCAGGCAGAAGTGGGGAAAGCAGTGAGGCAAGCAGAGGTGAGTAAGGTATGACAGCCACGTGTGCCAATACAAGTAGTGTGGGAAGTAACATTCTGGACCTGGATGCCATCATGGAGGAGGCTAGCCAGATTTGGTGGCCATAACAAAGTCATGGTTCACTGACTGGGATGTGGCCTTACCAGGCTATCTGATCACAAGAGACAGGGAAGGGAGGAGGGAGAGGAGAGGATGTACTATGTGTGAGGGAGGTAATCAAGACTATGGATGTACAGTGGCACATGGAGGAAGAAGGAATGGAGGTGTTGTGGGTCATCCTTCAGAGAGGTGCTGGAGCCGTTATCCAGGAGGAGTTTGAAAAGGCAATTGGGGATAACATCATCAGTATGGCAAATAAGGGAGGTGATTCTAGTTGGTGACTTTAGTCTGCCAGATATTCATTGGAGCCTTAAAACTGTAGCTTTGGCAAGAAGCAGGGCCATACATGATTCCTTATAAGGGGCTTTTCTCATACAACTCATCACCAAACCCACTAGAGTGGGCTAGGGCTGAACCTGGTTTTACAAACAAGGACAGCACTGCAAATGTTACAGTGGGTGTTAGACTGGGTACCAGTGTAACCAAACAGCATGGCTTAACATTATGACAGAAGCACAGGTAAACCACACAAGGACCAGGGTTTTGGACATTGAGAGAGTGGATTTTAAGAAAATGGAGACTGCATCAGGAACTGCCTTGTAAGGTGGAATGCAAGAAGGGGGTAGAGGAACAATGAGGGAAAATAAGGAGGACATAATTAAAGCAACCAGCCTCTTTGTGAAGGATGTGAGTAAAAGATAAAGATAAAAGAGACCATTATGATATTCTAGGGAGGTGGCCACAGTGGTGAAGAAAAAAAGGGTGGCATTCAGGAGGTATAAGGAAATGCAGAGGAAGGAAGACAGGAGATGTACCTGGTAAAACAGAGGAAAGAAGGTAAGGCAGTGATGGATGCAAAGACATGGGCAGAGGAAAGGATAACCAAAGGGATAGCAAATGGGGATAACACTTTCTTCAGGTACAAGTAGGATATAAATCAGATATAAATCAGGATAGCAAAAGACATGCTCCACCCTTCAAGTTAAAGTATATAATTGAGAAGAGGAAAACAAGGGTAGGGATGGTGAGGATAAAATGGGTGGCAGAGGGAGAATGCACACAAGGAGACCAAGAAAATCAGACATCCTGAAAATGAACTCTGCTCAGTCTTCACAGTGTGGGGGGACATACCACTAGTAGTGATCAGGAGGAAGAAAAGTGAGGTGAGAAAGATTCAATTCCATTTTCAGAGAAAAGTTCTTCGGGACTTGCAGCTTTGAAACAGGACACAGCTATGGGACCATACTGCACAGGATACATTCAAGGTACTGATAGCACTTAGAGGTAATGGGTGCCCTGCTAACAGCCATATTCAATAGCTCACTGGAATCAGGCATGGTTCTGAGGACTTGAAAAGCAGACATGTTGCCTCTATATAAGGGCAGCAGCAGGAAAGAGGCTAGTAACTATTGACTGGTGAACCTCATCACAGATGTGGGGAAATTAATGGGAACACTGACAAAGGAAAGATTGGTGGGTATCTTGAATCCAATGAGCTGAAAACCAAAGGCAGCATGAATTCACAGGGTGGAAATTATGTCAGATGAATCTGATTGAGTTCTTTGACTGGGTGACCAGGAAATAGATCAGGGAGGGCAGTGGATGCAGCTATCTGGATTTTAGCAAGGCTATCAACATTGTACTTCACAGGAGATTGGTTAAGAAACTGAGCAGCCTATGGATGGGATCCAAAGTGGTGAACTAGGTTAGAAACTGGTTAGCAGATAGGCAACAGAGGGTGCTGGTTAAGAAACATTCACTGTATTGATGGAGATTGACAACCAGGGTGCCGGGCTCCTCCATATTGGGGTGGGTACTTTTCAAAGAGGCAATCAGATTTGGGAGACATGATCTAGTCACAGTAAACCCATGTTGTCGTATACCTATTTAGTTGTTGCTGTTAAATTCTGTGATATACTCTTTATGAAGCCTTCCGCTTAGTTGCATTTCACAGATGTGAGACTCACTGGCCTGCAATTATCCTGGTTATCTCTAGCAGCTTTATTAATCTGTGATATTACAATGGCCTTTTTCCAGTCTGATTCCACATTCCCTTCCACAACTGATTCATTTATGATGTGGGTTAGTGGTGATGTTAACTCCTCAGCAGCCTCCTTTAGAAGTATAGAATGATTTCCATGTGGTCCCTCGGATTTGTTAGGTGTTATGGTTTTAGTTTTATGGGGGCATGCTCATTGCAACATACTAAAGGGATGGATTCTGAACATAATATTCAGTCAGGAATTGTATTATCCTTTGTGAGCATATTGGGTCCGATGCACAAAGCAGAGGACAGCCCACAGGCCATGTAGATGAAGTGTGCAGCACACTACAACAGTACATCATGCAGGATATGCACAGCTGGCATGCATGAACTGTGCACAGTGTTGCACACCCTCAGCAGTCACAGATGAGCTCAGTAGTGTCACCAGGAGCAGACAGAGGGTGTGTCTGTGCAGTGTAGACATGCCCCCAGAATGCACATGCATGACTGCTGCCACATAGGGAAGGTGCATGGGACCACACACCAACACCATGCCATGGGTAGGGCTGTCATAACCCCTGTGCAGGCAAAGAAAGGGCATGGTAGGGGAGAACACAGACACAGGCAGAGCCACATGCCCCTGCTACATAGTGACCAGCACACACCATGGCACGGGGGCCAGGTGGACAGGCATGCTCCCACCACACAAACCTGACCTATTCTGTCATAACGCAGCTAGCCCATGGTCCAGTGGCAGGCACACTAACACCTGGTCCACTCCACTGTCACTGAATACCAGGGATGCCACTGTAAGAGCTCCAGAACTGTCCACCATCCCCAATACAAGGCATGTGTAAGTGGCTGCACAGTTGGGAGTGTTAGCACCATGAATGCCAAAAGGAAATAAATGAACATGACTGTACCCCACAAAACACAGCCCACACCAAGCCCCTGAACCAGTCAGTTGAGTGAATAGTACTGTCTGTAGGATGTGTCCCTGGCACCGTGTTGTTGACCCTGATTACCAGAAGCCATGACCTGATGTATGGGTCAATAGTGAGAGGCATGCACACCACACAGGCACTAACCCCTCAACTTTGGATGCCAGTGGTACCAACTGAAACAACGATATGGACACAGGGGATTGGGTTACCACATGTTTATTACTGTTTCAGTACCATAAATACCACGCCCCCAGCCTGGACTTCAGTACCCCTCAGATGATTCACCAGATGATGCCAGTGGCATGCTCCTTGTGTAAGGTCTCAGCACCAGGACCAGTTGATGTAGTGGGCATGTGTTTTGAAATGAGAGAAAGAGACAGGAAAGGTGGTGTGTGGTGACCTGCCCATGATGTGCTACCACCACACCACATGCACGCTATGGAACATTTACCTTAGAAGGCTCCTTCACCACCAACAGATCCCTGACCTCATCTTTGTAATAAATGTCCTGGCGCCCAACCCCGAGGGACAGTATCATCAGGATCTGCTGGTGCAACTTCCTTCACCAGGCGACCATGGTCATAAACTCACCCAGGCACAGCTCCTTCCACACCAGAGTGATGCTGTCCAGCCTCCCGCTGAATGTCTGTGGGGAAATAACAGTAGGAGAACATGACTCATTAATATTATGCTGCAATGCCACCTCACGCCATCCCCATGCAGCCATGTACCCATCTCGCCAGAGTCCGTCACCTCCTACACAATGCCTTCCTCCCGGCATCCTGATACATGAGGGCAGCCTCCACCAGAATTTACAGGAGTACTCCCCAAGCACCCCACAGCTGCTGCAGTGCTTGCTGCCTCATCATGTTGCATGAATGATTGGACATCACCCCATGGCCAGTGCCTTAGCACGCCATGCCGATACTGGTGTGCACTGGAAAAGCCTCCATAAAGGGCATGGTGCTGACAGTGGGAGCTAAATGATACATGCAGGCCACTCTGCCATGCTGAACAGCAATCTGTGGCACAATGCCAGGTGTGTTTTGTCCAGTTCTGCATCATGTGCCTGGGACTACTGCTCAATGCCTTCCTGCTGGATGAGGAGCTGGCATGGGACCAGCGGCAGCAGTCACACCCTTTGGCCAAGGATATTACGCAGCAGACTACAGGCTCAGTCCCTCCAGGACACACACTGCATACAGCGGTTAGCTGGTGGACTATGATGTCATCTCACACCTGTGTGACATGGTAAGACCACACATCACACTCCACATCAGATGGTCCAGGGCAATGTCAAGTTGGGGGACATGCTGTCGAGCCATGCTGTGTGGCACACTGTGACACACAGTACATTCCCCTAGTAACTGTGTTGTCCAGGAGACACCATGATGACACACCCTCAACGTACACCTTGCCAGATATGGAGACCGTGGTGTATGTGCTGTAAGTGGGGTGACCAAGGTGGTGTTGCTGACCTCATTTAGGGTGGCTGTAGTGAATGTGTGTGTTCATGTGGTTAGAAGCGTAGGTTCAATAACAGACACCAGTCCTTAAATCAAGTGCATAAAAATGCTTATAGCATTTATCATTTTATTTTCCAAAAATGATAAAATTAACTGTTCAAAAAATATTTACAGTAAATAAATGGGTGTTTAAACTTTCACACCATAACAACAACAAATAAAACAAAACAAAATAATCAGGCTAGTCTTTCCTCAGACTCCTGCTCGTTTCTGTATATTCAGTATTTCTTCCCACTCTGGTGTGTAGGCACTCACACCTCCTCTCCTTGCTTGGTCAGGAAGAAACTGACCAGCACACCTGAATTAGCCTCCTGGTGGGGAGGTTAATATAGCACAAATATCATGACATCATTGACATGTGACTATCAATTATACCCAAAAACCTTATTTCTTCTCTGAACTTAAGATAGGCTTCAGTTTCTCTAAATCTAAAGCTTATGGTGTCTTTTTTTCAACATAATATTAGCAATACTTGTAGGTACTCATTTTAACTTAGAGGAACCTTAATTGGTGTGAAAGCATCATCAAGGACCTTTAGCCCCTCCCTTTAATGGCATCATCACACCACTTCTATATTAGCAGCTATTTTCTAGGCTACCAGCTCTATAGAAGCCATCTTTTGCTACCTGCCACCATTTCAGGTAAAGTAACCAAGAAAAGCAAACTTGTTTATAGAGGACTGTATTTAAACACATTTTATGTTTTACATTTCTCCACCCCCATGGCAGCTCTGCATTTCAGCAGTCAGCAAACATTGCACTTATTTCACCCCCATACTGTACTTCACTTCTTGATAGCTTTGAACAACACAATAACAAGTCAAACACCCCTTATCATGACTTTATACACAGGAACAGTCTGCACTAATGCTGCAGTCCTTATTTTAACTTTTTATTTACTCTCTTTGTTTTTTAGGCAGCAAAGTGAGATCTACAGCAAGCAGCTGCAGGGAGAGTTTTCTTTCTCCCTTGCAACAGCCTGCTTGCTCATCTTCCAGCCTTGCAGAGACTTGTTTAAAATGGGCTGTCTGGTAATCTGCTCTGGTGTTGGAAACACTTGATTCTTGGGGATTCAAAATCTTCCACAGAATCTACATAGCTGGAGGCTTTAAAGGGATCTGCTTTTAACTTCATGTGACAGTTTTGATAGTTAGAATGACAACAGATTAAAGGTACAGCACAGATAGAATAAAATTGCCAGGTTGGCCACCCTGACAAGAAATTAAGGATAGACAGAAAAGTTTAAGAGAATAGGACAGAGTGAAAAGAATAAATGTTTTATTTTAATTTTATGTTGACATTCTCATCCTGCCACATTCCTCCCCATTCAAGAGGGCAACATTATTATGATGCCTAGTCCTATAACCCCAGGAAGGGTTGGAACTTCCACCCACCCACTCCAGAAGTTCCCCAGGGACCCTTAAACAAATGGAACAATTACCAAAGGTAATTGAGGTAATTATATATCCAAACAATATTGTTTCAATTAACTACTATTCCTGAGGTGTGTACATCACAAACTGAGGCATACATTTTACAGTTTGTAACAATCAGACAACATTATACAGAACATCAAACATTTCCTGAAACAGTGTTGTCTGCACCAAACCTGGACAAGAAATCCACATTTTTATGCTGGGACCCTGCCCTATGTGTCACCGTAATTTATAGGGCTGTAGAGACAGATACCACCTCATGATTCTCATGTTTTTATCTTTCATGAGGTTCAGCCAACACAGTGGATTGTGATCTGTCACTATTGTGAACTCATTCCCCAAAGATAGTATTTTAAGCTCGATGGCCCATTTCATGGCCAGGCACTCTTTTTCTACTGTTGAGTACCTCCTTTCCTTTCATGGAGCTTCCTACTTAGAAAAGGATGGGATGCTCTCCATGTTTGTCCTGCTGTGTAAGAACTGCTCCAATGCCTGTGTCAGAGGCATCTGTCTGAACCTCAAAGGTCTGGAGAAATCTGGACTGTGAAGAACTGGTGCAGAGCATAAAATTGCCTTTATTTGTCTAAAAGCCTTGTCACAGTCAGCTGTCCATTTAACCTTGGTGGGAAAACAATTCTTAGTGAGGTTTGTAAGGGGGTGGCAATGGTAGAGAACCGGAATAAACCGGCGATAGTAACTGGCCAGGCCTAAGAATGAACGTACATGTTTTTTTGTATTAGGCACAGGACTGTTTGCACAGCTTCTACCTTGGTGATTTCAGGTTTATGGTTCCATTTCCAATAATGAAACCAAGATAACGGGTTTCAGTTTTGCAATGGCACACTTGGCTGGGTTAATAGTCAAACCAGCATCTTTAAGGCTTTGGATGACTGCACTCAAGTGTACCAAATGGGTTTCCAATTGGACTGTAGATCACCACATCATCCAGATATGCTGCACTATATGGTTTATGGGGCCTCAATACATGATCCATGTATCTTTGAAAGGTAGCAGGAGCCCCATGCAATCCAAATGGCATTGTTGTAAAGTGGTATAAACCAAGTGGTGTGCAGAAAGTTGTTATTTCTTGTGCCTGAGGTGCCAAGGATCTGCCAGTACCCTTTTGTTAAATCAAGGGTACTGATGTACTGAACAGATCCGATTTGGTCCAACAAATCATCTATCCGTGGCATGGGGTACCCATCAAACTCTGAAACAGCATTTATGCGTCTAAAATCCAGGCATAACCTCACTCACCTTCTTTCTTATTAACTACTACCAGGGTGATGACCATGGACTTCGTGATGGTACAATAACCTTGGCTTGCTCCATCCTTTTTACTTCCTCCACTACCTCCTGTCTAACCTTTTCAGGAAGCCTATATGGTTTCTGTGTATGGGCCTGGTCTGTGATAGTTTGATTTCATGGACCACCCCTTTGCTCTTCCAGGGCTTTAGTAAATGTACTTTTGTAATAGGTTAAGAGACCATCAATCTCTTGGCGCTGTGCTGGTGTTAAGTCTGGGTTGATCTGAATGGGTGTTTCTTTATACAATGGATCTAGACGCCATATGCTATATCAGGCTCTGTTTTGTCTTGTTCTGGCTGTATGTAGCAAATTACATCAGTTTTGATTTCTCCCATTTCCTTAACAAATTAACATGGTACACTCGTTTTGTGGTCTATGTCCTGGCATCTCTATCTCATAATTTACTACGCCTGTTTGTCGGACAATGACATAGGGACCTTGCCACGCATCAACAACTTATTCTCGGTGGTGGGCAACAACATTAGTACTTTCTCCCCAGGTACAAACTGTTTATTCTTAAGTCCCATATCATACCGGCTTTTGGGCTGCTGTTTCTGGTCCACATTTCGTAACAGAGTTACATATTTTATTAACCGCTTTTCTGAGTGACAACATGTAATCAATAACATTGGTATGCCCAACAGTTTTCCAACTTCCCAGTGTTCCTGACCACATCTAATGGTCCTCTTGGATTGCGCCCTATAACAAGGAGAATGGTGAAAATCCTGTGGTGGCTTGGGGCACCTCCTATATGCAAACAAAGGTAGGGAGAAATTTGTCCCAGTCTCTACCCTCCTCATTTACATACTTCTGGAGCATTTTCTTCAGAGTTTTATTAAAGTTGCTCCACTAATCCATCCGTTTGTGGATGGTAAGGTGAGGTTCTGAGTGCTGTCACCCCAACAATCTGTATAATTCAGTTAACATGACCGGGAAAATTACTGCCACAATCTGTCAATATCTCCCTGGGAATCCCATCCTGCTGAATATCTTTGCCAGTTCTTTGGCCACTCGAGGAGCTGTTACCGTCCTCATAGGGATAGCCTCAGGGCACCGGGTAGCATAATCACAGATAACCAGGATATACTGATTGCCCTTGAGCTTTTAAGCAAAGGCCCTACCACATCCATTGCTACTCGATCGAAAGGTGTTGTAACATATGGAATGGGCTGCAAAGGTACCAGGTCTTTTTACCCTTGTGCTACCAGCTGACATTGTGCACAAGTTCTACAGTAGCAGCTACATCTTGGTGGATACCTGGCCAAGAAAACCTAGACAGGATTCTTTGAACAGTCTTGTCCCTTCCCTCATGGCCAGCCATGGGAATGTCATGAGCTACTAACATCACCTGCTCTCTGTACTTGTGGGCACCATCAGTTGTTCAGTCTCAGAACCATTTTTTACATCTACAGCAATTCTATACAACATTTTATTTTTCTGTATAAAATATGATTGTCCTTGTTTTCCTGTAGACACCTGTAAAATAAAGGTTGCAATGACTCATCTGCTAATTGCTCTCATAGAAGTTTTTACTAGATAATCCTGGTAACCTGTTTAATATTCCAGCAGTATGCTGTTCTTTCCACATCTTTTTCTCTTTCTTCTTTCCTTTAGAGACTTTTCCTTCTGCCCACAGTCTCAAAATAGTCATCTTCAAAAGGAAACACAGAGTCCAGTTGGGCTTTTGCTTGGGCTCTAGTAACCACATTAACTGGCTCTGTAAATGTCTGATGGTTACTCATCAAGGTAGCAAGGTGGGAAAATCTTGCCCAATGATGACAGGGACTGGTAATCTAGGTACCAGACCGATGAGCACTTTACAACAAGTATTATTTATTTTAAGTCAATATGGGCAGTGTGATACTGGTGGATATCACCATGGACACATCGAACAGTGGTGTCCTGTTGGTTTATTGTACAATCAGGGGCTAGGTCAGCTCTTATCAGGGTTTGTCTGCCCCAGAGTCTAGTAATCCCAAAGTCTGTTGATCACCAATACCCACTGTCTCAACATAGCCAATGTTTGCTAGAGCCAGATGTATCAGCTCCTGTCTTTTATTGGGACAGTTTCTACAATATGACCTTTCCTAAGGCAGCCGTGGCAAATCAGTTCTGAATACGGGATTCTACCCATTCTATCCCTTCTTGCATATTGTCTCTGATTCTGGGTCTGCATATTTTGAGAATAAAAAGGTCTTACCGGTGTTGCAGAAGTTCCTTGGTTACCTTGCTGTCCTCTGGGTCGGGAAGTCCTGGCAGCTAGGTAATCTCAGCCAATTTTATGGTCTCCTCTGCTGTTTCAGGCTTGTGCTCTTTCACCCAGACTTGAACATCAAAAGCCAAAACCTGGATAAACTGCTCAATGGTGATGAGTTCCATGATCTGGTCAACAGTTTTGATAGTTGGTTGCAACCATTTAGCACAATAATCCCTTAAACTTGCATAGGTTTCCCTGGGAGTGTCATAATTGAACATCTTATGTGACGGAACCGCTGAGCGATATGTTTCTGTGCTGATGTTATATCTCGTAATATTTCTTCTTTCACTTTGGCATAGGTGGCAGCATCTGTCACACTCAATTGGCTGTATACCAACTGTGCCCTCCCAGACAAGTAGGGTACCAATCTTATTACCCACTGGTCCTGGGGCCAGTTGCAAGTCTGAGCCACCCTCTCGAGGTAGTGAGATACGCCCGATGTCATCACTTTCCATTAATTTGGTTAGCTTAATGTCTTTGGGCACAGTTTGTTCTGCCTGTGCTTGTGACATCTCTTGATGGCCTTTCAAGGTGTCATTCCATTTCTGGTCCTGTCTTCTTCTTTCCTCCGCCTGTAGTCTTCGGTCCTCGTCCATCTGTCTTCGGTCTTCCTCCTCTGGTTCTCCATCTCAAGTTGGCGATACATAGCCACTTTAACAGTTCATTAGGGTCATCAGGTGTTGGAGATACCTGTCTGGCTTGTGGCTTTGGTGTTGCAGCCAGCACTCTTCTTCATCCTCAGCTTTCTTCATTTTGGGTCGTGTCTCAGGGTTCAATCCTGGTAACAAGGTCTCTCAGTCTTCCTTCTCACTGACCTTGTGAGATGCAGTACTTTGATCTGACTGTTCTCTCTTGCATCTGCTAGGTGTTTATGCTGCAACACCCCTGGTACGCCTCCCAAGCAGCCTCGACGCACCAGGTTGAATCCCACTTCTGACACCAGTGTAAGCGCGGGTTCAATAACAGACACCAGTCCTTAAATCAGTGCATAAAAATGCTTGGTAGCATTTATCATTTTATTTTCCAAAATGATAAAAATTAACTGTTCAAAAAATATTTACAGTAAATAAATGGGTGTTTAAACTTTCACACCTTAACAACAACAAATAAAACAAAACAAAATAATCAGGCTAGTCTTTCCTCAGACTCCTGCTCGTTTCTGTATATTCAGTATTTCTTCCCACTCTGGTGTGTAGGCACTCACACCTCCTTCCCTTGCTTGGTCAGAAGAAACTGACCAGCACACCTGAATTAGCCTCCTGGTGGGGAGGTTAATATAGCACAAATATCATGACATCATTGACATGTGACTATCAATTATACCCAAAATCTTATTTCTCTTCTCTGAACTTAAGATAGGCTTCAGTTTCTCTAAATCTAAAGCTTATGGTGTCTTTTTTTCAACATAATATTAGCAATACTCTGTAGGTACTCATTTTAACTTAGAGGAACCTTAATTGGTGGTGAAAGCATCATCAAGGACCTTTTAGCCCCTCCCCTTTAATGACATCATCACACCACTTCTATATTAGCAGCCATTTTCTAGGCTACCAGCTCTATAGAAGCCATCTTTGCTACCTGCCACCATTTCAGGTAAAGTAACCAAGAAAAGCAAACTTGTTTATAGAGGACTGTATTTAAACACATTTTATATTTTACATTTCTCCACCCCATGGCAGCTCTGCCATTTCAGCAGTCAACAAACATTGCACTATTTCACTCCCATACTGTACTTCACTTCTTGATAGCTTTGAACAACACAATAACAAGTCAAACACCCTTATCATGACTTTATACACAGGAACAGTCTGCACTAATGCTGCAGTCCTTATTTTAACTTTTTATTTACTCTCTTTGTTTTTTAGGCAGCAAAGTGAGATCTACAACAAGCAGCTGCAGGGAGGATTTTCTTTCTCCTTGCAACAGCCTTCTTTCATCTTCAACCTTGCAGAGACTTGCTTTAAAATGGGGCTGTCTGGTAATCTGCTCTGGTGTTGAAACACTCTTGATTCTTGGGGATTCAAAATCTTCCACAGAATCTACATAGCTGGAGGCTTTAAAGGGGATCTGCTTTTAACTTCATGTGACAGTTTTGATAGTTAGAATGACAACAGATTAAAAGGCACAGATAGAACAAAATTGCCAGGTTGGCCACCCTGACAAGAAATTAAGGATAGACAGAAAAGTTTAAGAGAATAGGACAGAGTGAAAAGAATAAATGTTTTATTTTAATTTTATGTTGACATTCTCATCCTGCCACAGTGGTGAATGTGAGGTCATGTGTGGTTTGGGAATGTCATGTGTGGAGGTGAGGGTCGTGTGTGGTGTGTGTGGGGTTCATGTGATGCGCTTTGTGGACTCATGAAGTGCATGTTATTTAAGAGGCATGCATGATAGATGTGGCTAATGGTGTGCAGGTGGAGGTGTGCTCTCAGGTGATGGTCACAGAGTATGGGCGGTCCTCACATTGCGGTTGCATGATCACATCCTCACATTCCGTGTTCCTGCTCATGTGCCTAGGCATCTCCCTGGTGTTTGACCTCCTGCTCCTCTTGTGGCCCATAGTGGTATTCTTCTCACCAGTACTCTGTCCAGTCTGGGTCCCTCATTGAGCTACGTGCACTTGCTGGCCCCTGTGTGGTCCTTTCCCTCCACACCTATGGAGATGCCTTGAATGGACACAGGTGCTGCAAACACCAGCGGCATGTGCTCTGTCAGCCTCTGCAACATGTCACCGATCCTGTCGATGCCCTGCACATACCCATCACCTCTTTGGTAAGGTCATGTAGTGCCTCTGTATCATCCCCACTATCTTGCTAGGTGGTTCCATTTGAGCTGTCGTATGTCATAGTATATCTGCACTATGCCTATGAACAGAGTCCACCTGGTGTGCCATGGCATCTATCTGGCTGTGCCCTTCTCATTGCTGTTGTGTCCGGTTGTGGAGACATGTGCTCTTCATTGGATCACAGTTCATTTTATTTTATTGAAGTGTTTCACCAGGAAGACACACTGAGCAACAGGTTGCTTGTCTCCAGTGCACCTGGGGAAAGGGGTACAATAGGGATGAGGCATTTTACATTCAAGTTTCAAAGATAAACATAGCATACAATTAATTAAGACAGTTGTTAAAAACAGTGTTGTATACTTATGTAATTTGTGAGAACAATTAAAAGTGCAATGGTAATAAGTGAACAAGTGCCATTGTGAAATAATGGGTGAAGAAGAGAGAGGATGAGATGACACATAATGCAGAGCCGTGTCCCAGAGAGACCCCTTCAGGATGCGGGAACTCTGCAAGACGACAGGGATTGGAGTAGGGATTTGAGAGGGAGAGAGAGAGTAAGTGTGATTAACACCTAGGAGGGAAATAAGGCCTTATCCGAAAGAGAACCCTTCACGACTAATGATCCCTACAAGGAGGCAGGGAAGTTCAGGCAATTGTAAACCCTCCTGCAGTTAGATGTAGTTATAGAGGGATAGGGAGAGGGAGAGGGAGTAATTAGAAATAATAATACCTGGGAGGGATGAGGCCTGATCCAAGGAACCCTCCAGGATGCTGGGGACTCTGCAATGGGACCTGGAATGCCAAGGATAGGTAGATGGGGAAGAGAAGGTGGCAAGTCTAAGCACTATAGGACCCCTTCAGGATGCTGAGAACCCTGCAAGGGAGGGAGAAAGGTATGAGAACTAGCACCTAGGAGGAGCTAGGGTCAGTAGAGGCAGTAGAGTCGATAGAGGCATTGGGTAAATTCTAAGGGATGAACTGTAAGGAGTAAGACGAAGGAAATTAAAACTGGTCATAACAGGAACAGTTGAGTACAAGATAGTTGGAGAGGGCAGTGTTGATGGAATAAAGGAGGAGGAGTGTCAGATTTGGGGAGGTAGAGATTCCATATTTTAGCTCATCACCTGTGCATGTGAGTAGTGACACCTGGGCATCACCCTGGGTGCTAGGTCAAGGGCTGAGTGTCCATTGCCATGTCCCTGCCAGTGTGCTCCAGCAAGCGCTAGCATGGTGAGTTGGCTATGATGTATTGTGGTATATCTGCATGTGTTCAGTGTTCATCTGTGCCAGCTGATACTCTCCATCATGTCCACAGCCCTCACGGTGTCATCAGGGCTTGCATCACTGACCTCTGCCTGTGTCCCAGACTGTTTCTGCTGTCGACCAGTGGGTGACAGGTTGAGTGGTTACTACTGGCCATGCAACAGCCATGAGGAACATGATCCCAATATGGTGCACTGTTCATGTTACCTAACACTCATGAGTGCCAGCTCCCCAGTGGCATCACCGTGTGGTGTTCCCTGCTAGTCCTGAAATCCATTGTACTGTGCTTGTGGGTTGCAACAGAGAGTGGTTACCATGGGCATTGTGCCTGCTATGTCCCCCATCCTGTATGTGGTGCCACTCTTACTTGCTAGGGCATCCATGCCCATGTCTCAATGGGGGCAGGTTTAGTGCCTTGCAGGTGGTCCATGGCCCATGGCCAGCTGTGAGCGCCTGGAAGATGCCAGCTTACATTTCACAGTGGACCAGAGATCATGCCACTTGTGCTTTATGGTAGTCAGTGTGTGCACCTCTGATCATGTAGAATTGGCTGCCAACTGAATGTCCAGTCAAAGGTGTGCCTTTGTTTTGGGGACCCTTAGTGCATCTGCTCTATACAGCACTGCCGGGAGTGCCCATATGTACATTACCAGGGCTGCCACCTGTGGGCCAGTGAAACTAGATGACCTGGACCATGTGGTGCTCATCGATGGGCCAGTTGCCATAGTGTCCATGTAGCCATACCTCTGCTTGTGTGTCTTGGCAGACGGACATGTTCGTGCAGCTGTCATGCCTCACTAGGGTGCACCGTTGTCTTCACCCTCCATGTTGGCATATACTTCCATGGGTGAGTGTAGCAGTGTGGTTGTCCATATGTGGTGAGGTCCTGGGCATGCCCACATTCCCAGTCTCCACCTGCCCTAACTCCACATGGCTCTCAAGACATCTACCAGTGCCACCCCTAGCTCTTGGCACACATGTGTGCACATGGTTGTGCATACAGGCATGTGGTCCCATCTTGCATGGCACATCTGAGTGCACCACTGCTAAGTCTCATTTCAGTGCAGTTCATGCACTTTCATGCATAGGGCCCATAGAACAGAAGTATCTCTTTAGTTTGCAGACAACCCCTGAATCATCTATAACAAGTAGATTGTCCTTTTATTGGGCCTACAGTTATTTTATTGCCCTTTAGTCTGTTAACATGTTCATAAAAGCACTTTGTGTTATCCTTGACATACATCACCAATCTCATGCCTTGAACTTTTTAGCTAGTATTTCCCTTTAAGCAATGTCTGAATGTTGTGATATCTGCCCAATCTGTCTGTATTTCCTAATTCTTTTGCAGTCCCTGTATTTTCTTTTCTCAATAGTAATGTCTTTATTCTTTATTTATCTATGTTGGATTTTTTTCTTAATACTTCAGTTTCACATTCTCTGGATAAACTTAAATTTAAAAAATGCTATTTGATTTTGTTTTAAATATTACTCAGATCTGTTCTAGTGGGCTGCCCCAAACTCAGCCAACCAATTCCCATTTGCTAGATTCTATTTAACCTTAGTAAACTTGGCCCTAGAGAAGTGTTATCTACACACAATATTGTCATATATTCTACTGTATTTTATGTTAACAAAGCTCATGCTACAGTCACACAAGCCAAGTGATTTTCTTACGGTAACATCATCATCATCTCATTTAAACTAGTAATTAAGAGATCGAGAATGGCAGTATCCCTAGTACCCTGATGAACTAATTGGTCCAGAACATTATCATTTAGGTTTTGTGTGAAGTATTTTCATTCACTGTTCAAGACATTAGATCTGTTCAGTTGATTCCCCATAACTGAATATAACCTCCCCAAAAAGTGTGTAGCTTACCTTGTTGTTGTTGTTTATTAGTAATAACCATTGAGCAGAGCTTATTCACAATGACAACCTTGAGTACAAAAACTACATACAACAGCTTAACATTTGTGAACAACTAACATACACAATAAAATTATATGCTATGTTAATTAAAACAATCACATCACTGGATATTAGAATACAGAAATTCCAAAATTTTGGGACTGGCTGATAAAAACATTACGAAGACAGTTTTTAAATTTTTGGGAACACGTAACTGTAAACATTGTGGTTCTTTAGTGATGGAACAACATCTCAAGAAGAGGGACTCTCGTTGCATTCACCACTGCCAGCCAAGTCATGAGCACCTCCTGAAACTCCTGCCAGCCCCTGCAAAGTGTTTTGCCCAAAAAGCAGAGTCAGAGGAGCAAAGATGTGACCCACCAGGCTGCAGTATTGTAAAGTGTGAGCTGGCGGTTTCGCACATGTGTAGTAGCATGAAAAAGTTAAAGCCACTCTGCACCAAAATGCAGGTTTCCCCAGTGATCCTGGACCCCAAATTATCTAATCGGGTTCAGAGACATGAGGAAGAATCATGGAGCCCAAGGAGGCACAAATGTTTTAATTTGAAAGCACTATAAAGTGCATGTAATATGGACTCCAGCAGCTGAGGCTGCTGGGAAATGTAATCCTGGCACAATGAATGAAGCCTGTCAGCTGTCTAGGGAGACCACATAATGGGACATGTGAGGTCCTAATGGTGGCACTTAATGAGTTCATCCTGCCACCAGATTACAGGGCACAGTACAGGATATCAAGCCCTGCAGACAATCAAAAGCAAAACAGTTTAATTTGGCTTGCTAAACACTTCCAAAGTCAGGACTGCATAAAACTGTGTGATACAGCAGCCATTTTAGAGAGACCTTGTGACCCTTGCCAGCCAATCAGCCTTCATAGTGCAGACACTTTGGAGAACTGAGAGATAGCTTCTGGGAGAGGGAGTGTACAATGTGCTGGGCGCCCAAATGAGGACCAATCAGGCATCGAGTAGCATGATGGACAGCCCTATCAGCTAATCAGAAGCTGCCATTTGTTCAAAGAAAGAAATAAAGACTGTTGCAGCTCAAGGCAGTTCTTCTTGAGCCCTCAAGAGTGAAGGAGGGTTATGTGGCAGTCAGAGGGAGCCCTCAAGCCTGTCAGAGGGTCTCCTGACTGATCTTCAGAACAGAGAAGTGATTTTTCTGAGGAAAAGAGGTTTACCAACCTTGAAGAAAAGACAAGTTCTGCGTGATTTGCTGTTTTGACAGATTTATCACCTAAATCTATGTGTCAAGAGAATCTCAGCAGATCCTGACTGACAAGACTAACAGAAACCTGTCTATGAAGTAAAATCTCAGCAGACCCTGACTGACAAGTCTACCAGAAACTGTTCGCTCCTGTGGGGATTGCCATGCCTTGGTGTCCCCTGTCTTTGAGGATCATCACCAAAAGTGTTCTGCCTGCCAGCAGAGGTGTTCAAGTGACTACTGATAAAAAGCAAGCTTGAGACTGTTTCTCTATGAGAACAGCCAGCCTTTGCCACCCTTGGCTGCTGCTACTGGCCAGCAGAGTGAATGAAGTCTTGTTGAAATCAGCAGGGTGACTGAAGTTTCCTGTCTCCCCTCCCAACCAACCTGGAAACCACTGGCAAGAAAAAGATAATGGCCTGTCAAGAGAACACTGCTTAAAAGGCCATCCAAGGTAAACTTTGGAAAGGCTTGACAGGTGAAACCCAATATTTCATCCCTGCAACCAACACTGTGGTTTCTGCTTCCTGCTGTTGTGGTGCACCACCAACTACCATCTGAAACCAGCACGGCACTGTTTAAGACCAGTCTCAGCAACTTCCAGCTCCAGCCTATTTGTATAATCCAGAGTATTCACCAAAATGTGAGTAAGCAGTGCTACCTGCAAAAGGTTGTGGAAATTATTACCATTTGTTTTCAAAGTTCAAAGCTACAGTTACAGCTATTTATTTACAAAGTTTAAGTGCACCAGCACTGGCCAACCTGTGGCATCAATGAGCCTCCACCAGTCTGGTAAACAAAATGCACTCAGCAGGTCAGGCCTTCTGCTCCCACAGTGCCAACTTCTGAGTGCAGTATTGTGAACAGGTAACAGACAGGTAACCCTCCTGTCTGCTTGTGGGTCCAAATCACCTTTAGTCTCAAGTTCTGAGGATTCAAACTGTGAACCTTATGCTAGAGTACCATGCTAGAGTACCAAAATATACAGACTTAAATAATCTGCTCTTTGGGGATGCCAGATATCTTTGCCTAAGGGCACCTAACCAGGTATCCAAAATGAACCCTCAAAACTCTATTAAAGACCTTAGGCATATTCTTACCTTTTCCCAGTTTGGCAACACCATCAAGCCCTTCAGAACAGCTGTCAACTTAGCCACGTATACATCACATGCAAAAGAACTTTGAAGACACACCCAAGCAGCCTTTTAAATATAAAGAGTACTTTACTTAAAGGTGATAAAAGCATGAAAAATGTAAACACAGAACAATATATCACAAAGCATACAATCGCTTAAAAGAAAAGTAAAGAAAACTACAGACAAACTCCTACCAACATACAGTTAGACTTTTTCTATCTAATGTATTAACTCTTTATAGTGCTTAGGTTAGATCTTGTTTCTTAAGAGCCCAAAAGAAATGTCACTAAGATCAGAAACAAGTCCTAGGTTAAACTGTGTCTCATCTCACACACCCTATTAACTGACTCTTCAGTCTTCTTAGGCAATATAGGCAGCACTGAGGCAAATGACCATTGTTGTGGGATATGGGATAAAAAGAGTTCACGCTCCCAGGTGACTCTGCTAGACAGAGTAGTATCAGGTTGTGCATCCCTGAGGATTTTGTACAGGGTACTCATGAGGCCTTGACCCTTCATAGGTAGATGGAGAGTGCTCAGGCGGTGCCATGTAGTCTGAGTTGAAGAGTGTTTAAGGAGGGGTTAGACCACCTCAGCTGCAGAAATTTCCAGAAATCTGATGAGGGTAGCCATATTTACCCCAAATCTGTCAAAGGACATAAGGGTTTGGGTATTCTAGAGGAGGAGGAGGAGGTCATCCACCACCCGGATGCCTCTGGTAGCCCATGAGGTCCATTTGAGTGACTTGCATCTACTGTCACAAGCTGGTTATTCCATAATGGGGCATAATGGATGGGGAGGTACCCTGAGCTGGGGACCCCAGTGAGTGTCATTGCTCTACACCACACTCTGCACTTTCAACCATAGGGGTGTAAGGTGGTGTTCTACCAGTTTTCCTAGATAGCAGGGAGTAGAGGGGTTATCTGTTGGCAACGCAGCTTCTAAGTGACCCATTGAGGAAGGAGGTAGAACAGTGAGTAAACCAGTTCATAGCTTGGGCCATTCTAAAGGCAAGATGGTAGCCCATGAACCAGGGTAGCCCAAGTCTGCCCTTGGTCCAATGAGATCGTAATTTCATCTAGGGCTTGAATGATTTTTGGAACAATGGGATTGAAAGGTTATTTAGCAGATAAGATACTCTAAAAATTATAAACATTGAAATAGCTTCACCTTGCCCTTCAAAGTTAAGCACAGTTTTCCCCATCATTGGATTTCAGCCGCTAGGAAGCCAGAAGAGGAGAAGTTGGCTGATTCTAAATCTTTCCAAAATGTAGTAATAGTCACACCTAAATAGGGAAAAACCCTGCAGGGCCCAGGTAATGCCGGTGCCAGCAAGGGCAGTGCCGGTACACTTCCATTCAGGGAAAGAGTGTTTTCTTTGGCTCATAGTTAGCCCTGAAAGAGAAGCACATTCTCGCAGCATTGTCAGAATTGTGGAGATGGAGGACTGGGGATTGAAGAGTGTAATAAGCATAACATCCGTATATGCATAAACTAAGTAGGATGATTCCTACGGGATGCGGTGATGCTAGGGTGTTTGTAAATTTTCTAATCAAAGGGTCCAGGGCTAAGAGGAAAAGCAGAAGAGAGAAGACAGCCCTGTCTGGTTCCTCTGTAGTACAAAGGGGTGAGAGATGTCTCTATTGGTGACAACTTTAGCCATTGGTAGATGGTATAAGGTGGATACTCAGGTGCAGAAGTGGGGCCCAAACCCACATAGCCTGAGAACTTTGTGAAGATACGCCCATTCAGAGAGTCAAACACCTTAGCAAACTCAATCACCAGGGCGGCCATTGGGGTGTTAAACTGAAGTGACAGCCCTTTAAGGTCCAGGATCAGTCGCAGATTATCAGCACTTGATTTCCTTTTCAAGAAACTGGTCTGGGAAGGATGGATCAGGTTGGCAGAATCACAGATAGCCTGCTAGCCAGGACTTTAGCCAGTATCTTGCTGTCCACTGGTAACAATGAGAAAGGCTGAACGTTCTCACAGAGTAAGACATCTAAGGCCTTTTTAGGAATTGGAGTTATCAGGGCTTCGTGCATTGTAGGAGGCAACAGAGTATCTTTTGAGCATCCTGCAATGCCCCTAATAATGGGGTGATGATTTCATCTTGCAAAGCTTGGTATAGCTCTACTGACATCCTGTCCTGCCCAGGAACGTTGCCCTTCACCATCTGGGATAGAGCAGTGCATAGTTCATTTTCAGTGGTTGGGGCATCCGAGTCACGGCACCAGTCAGCTGAGAGTTGAGGGAGTGAGGAACCCTGACAAACAGCCGTCAGTCAATAGGAGAGTTCGTGGTCAGAAAGTGTGTTCTGAGGTTAATAAAGTTTCTAATAGAAACTACACATCTCTTTGTTAATGGTCTTGTGTATCGTTGTTGTCTTTCCCGTCTGTTCTTAAGAGTTATAATCCTAGAGGAGGTCTGTTGCTTGTAGCGTAGGCTAACAGTTTTCCTCCCTTGTCACCACCCTCCTTGACCTGTGTTTGGCATGAATCAGTTGCCACTCAGCCTTTCTGTTCAGTAACACATTAATTTTGTACTTTAAACCTGTGATATTGGCCAGAGCGGAGAGGCAAGCGGGTTTCTAGGAAAGCTTTAAACCTTTTCTCCAAATCTTCAAGCTCATCCTGCATCACTCATATTTGCTTTTGGCTGCCTAGAAGGAAATGATTCTTCCTCTTATAACAGCCTTGAATGCCTCCCAGATGGTGGTCACCTGAGTCTCCCGGGTGTTAATGGCAAAGTAAGACTGCACCTCTTTCTTTATATAGTCTCGAAAAGATGCATCCTACAGCAGTAGCGGATTGCATCTCCATCTCATGGAGGGGTACTTTGGCCAGTGGGGAAAAATAATCAATACAGAGGCATGATCTGACAGTACTACATTCCCAATGGTTGTGTCTCCCATACCTGGCATGGCTATGTGGTTAACCAGCCAAAAGTCCAACTACTGTGGGTGCCATGCACCTTAGAGTAGAAAGTGTAGTCTCTCCCTTGTGGCTGATTTATTCTCCAGGGATCCTCTAAGCACATTCCAAGATCAAGGCATTGAGAGTTGCTAGCACATTAGGGTGCGATTGTGGTGTGGGAGGATTTGTCTAAAAGACATCTAACACTAAATTGTGATCACGTCCTAGAAGGACTGGAACTTCTGCTTCACCCTCTGTCATATTAGTAAAGGCTTGGCTCAGGTCAATGTAGAGGTCTGAGTCAGTATTGTGTCCATACACATTGGCCACTATGACTTTACCGCCAAGATAAGAAAGTTTGACTGCAAGCCATCTCCTTATGAGTCTGAGCACTGAGCTTCAATGCCCAGGGTCCCATCTTCCAAAGGAGGATGGCCACACCCCTGGATTTAGTGGTGGCGCAGCTGGCCAATACTGTCCCCACCCATAGCTTCTTTAGCCATTGCACTCGTCTGGTAAGGTGCATTCTCGAAGCAAAGCTATATCAGCCCCATAGAATTTAGAAATTTCAGGACCTTGGTGCACTTTGTGGGTGATTCAACCCCTCACATTCCAGGAGACACACCGCCATTTCTCGATACAGCAGACGTTGTTGCCATTGTTGTTTACCACCAGATAGCTAGTAAAGAAAAGTGTACTCACCCAGGAGGCAGCAGTAGATAGAGGCAATAGAGGTAAGAGAAGCAGCTCATCCCTGCTTTAATGGTAACCTGCATGAGGCTGGTAGTCACAAAGAGGGAGTGCTGAGAAGAGATTGAAATAGTAGTCACCTTGCTGTATCTGTTTACCCTGTTTCCATAAAACCTGATCAAAGTAAAAGAAAGATAGTGACAATTTATCATACATCTAGTGCTAAAGCCAGATCTGGTGTCTCACGACCTATCAGCCACCTCCCGCCCATCAAAGGGTACACCCGGTGCCCTAAAATAGTAGGCAGGGGCTGCCTACAAGGGAGAAAAGGGAAGGGGAGAAAGGGAAGGAAGGGAAGAACCTCTATTAGCTACACATTTCACCTTGAAATACTTCATTGGTCAAGAACTGTAGCTTTGGGATAACTGAATTTAGTAGCTACATGGTACAGTTATCAGCAGCCCTACCAGATAGAAGACATGGTGCCCAGATTCTTTTTTTTTGCAATTAAGTTTATTTTAACTTTCCAGCGCAATAACAACTTATACATACAAGGTCTCAGATAAAAAGATTACAATATGATACAAATCACCGCTCATGGCCAAAGAAAACAACATATCACAGACATCCCTCCACCCACACCTAATCCCCCAGAGCAAGTACAGCCAATATCTTGTAACATCTTCCTTAGGTAGGAAGGGAATATACCTTGGCACATACAGAGACTTAATAATCAAATATGATTTAATAAAGGAGAGTATTGTAAGTGTGTCATTAAGCCAGGAAGAGAAAGAAGAAAACACAAAAGTAAGGGAGAAGGAAGGGATGAAAAGGTAAACTTTAATAGTAAATTTATCTTTAAGAGTTAAGAAAAGGCTCTAACAACTTTGAAATTTGCTCCATGACTGATAGATTTTAGCAATACTTCTCTCAGCATTTAAGGCAGTGAGAGTTCTGCCCAACACTCCTGACATGAAGGGGTCCAATCATCTTTCCAATGCCTTAAGATTAACAATTTAGTAACTAGAGAAATCATAGCAACTTGCTTTTTCTGAAAATAGTCAGAATAGAGTTATATAACCCAAGATGAAGGTCTCCACTGAAAACAAGGCCGATATAGTGAAGTAATCTGCAACCTTACTTTTAACTGTTTCCCAAAAGTTTTGTATTTTAGGACAAGTCCAGAGTTTATGGTATAATGTAGGCTCCTCATGTCTACAATCTAGACAATTTTGGAAGCTATCCTACCTATTCTATACAGTTTGCTAGGAGAATAGTATAGATTATGGAGGATATTAAATTGTAGATTACGCATGCTTAGGATGTTTGATTAGCTCAAAGTTATCAGTCCAAGTCCTCACCCATGTGGTATCAGAGAGAGAAATGTCTAAGGTATATTTCCAATAGTATGCTACTGGGAAGATACCAATCCAGGGATGATTGAGGAGTGCATCATAGAGTTTAGAGATTGGTTTAGATTTTTAGCTATAACATGGAGGGAGTCTAAAAGGATGCCAATTTTTTCTGACCAGGAGGTCTACCCAAAAGTTACTTACACAGTGACGAACTTGAAACCAAAAAAAAAGGTTTGTGTAGTAAGTTAAACTTATGTTGAAGAGCTGAAATAGAAAGTAAAGAGTCTCCTTGGATTAAATCTTTAACTTTAGAGGTTCTTGCATTGGCCCATCATTTAAACAAATAACTTTGCTCACTATCTTTAAATTGGGATTATTTAACAAAGGTTGGGTAATATCTTTCTTTGAACTGGATCTGGTTAATGTACACAGTTGTTGAAATGCTTTGATGTTCCATCCGATAGGTGAGTCCGTGATGGATGGGACTACCTTCCATGAGTTGAACAAAATTGCAGTTAAAGAAAGTTTGTATTTGGATGCACATTTAAAATCTAACTGTAACCAGTTGCCAATATCTAGCACTTCTTTTCCTAGCGTAATCCAGTGTGAGAATCTATGCACATGGGTGGCTAGATAATAGAGGAAAAATCCTCGAAGTTTTAAGCCCCCGTAGCCTTCTGAACAAGTCAATTTCAAATAAGCTCTATGTGGGTTTTCCCATTCCAGATCAAATCAGAGCAAATTCTGAGTAGTACTGAAAAAAGGACTTGGGAGGTACATGTTAAGATTAGATAAAGGGTAAAATATTCTAGGAAGTGTAACCATCTTAATTATATTGGCACTGCTCCAGAAGGTAAGTGAAAATTTCTTCCACCTTTGCAGATCTTCTTGTATCGATTTTAATAGATGATCTAAATTAAAGTCTTTAAGCTTAGATATGTCTTTTGAGACTCTAATGCACAAAATGTGATCGCTGTTCCTTCCCAAAGTAGGCCTATATCAGTAATATGCACTTTAGTTATCAAACCAGAAAAGAATATACCATGGTTTTCCCTGGTTTAACTTATATTCTGAAACACACTGAATTGTTCTATAATCTCTAATGCTAATGGGAGGGATTGTCTACCATCTGTAAGATGTAAAAGTAAATTATCTGCAAAAGGGATAATTTGAGATTTAAATCACCAAGTGGTATTCCTTTGATACCCTGTGTTTGGGTAAGAGATCTTGCCAAATGTTTGATATACAGGTTAAACAAATAATGGGACAGAGGGTAACCTTACCTAGTACCACTACATAAAATAAAAGGGTCAGATAAATGGTTATTACACAATAGCCTTGCTGATGGGGAAGTATAAAGAACCTGAATTCATTTGATAAAATGCTCAGGAATGCCAAAATAAGATAGGGCAGCAAAGAGGAAAGGCCAAGCCACTCTATACAAATGCTTTTCTGCATCCAGGAGACCAACACTGCCTCAAGGCCAGGCTCCCTGGATGCATAAATAAGATGGAAATGTTTCCTGAAATGATCTGTTGTGGAGTGACCTGCAACAATCCAGCTTGCTCAGGTCCTAGTAAACAAGTCCAGACCTTCGCTAGTCTATCTGCCAAGACCTTTGCATATATTTTAATATCTACATTCAGGGAGAAATCTGTCTATAATTACTTATAATAGTAGGATCTTTTCCTGGTTTTGGGATGAGAATAATTCCCTCAAACAATGAGGATTCAGTTACTTCCAAGGATTCCTAGTAGTTGAAAAGGTAAAGTAGTGGGGGTGGGGGTGGGGGCAAGTTACTTTGAAGGTCTTATAGAAAAGACCAGTAAAACCGTCTGGGCCAGGAGCCTGTCAGGTTTTGAAGCATTGATGGCTGAGGTGATTTCTCCAAAGAAAATGGCCTTCTAAAAGGCCTTGAGATGGCAATGCTAACTGTGGGAGATTAGCATTATGGAGAAAACTGTGCATGGCCTGAAGTTGTGAAGGTGAAGATTATAGAGATTGGTAAAATTCTAAATGTTACTCACAGTTCATGCGGGTCCTCTAGCGTAGATCCATCCTGGGGGCTTTAATTGCTGATATCCATTTTGAAGATGAACGCTGCTTTAATCACCAGGCTAGCAGCTTACCTGCTTTGCTCCCTGGCATAAATAGGTAGCTTTAACTAAAGAAGCTGCCTTTTCTACCTTTCCAACAGTAGGCTAAAATAATAAGCTCATAAGTGGGAAAGTTCTTGTTTTTCTATCTCTGCTAATTTATCCAGTCCAATAGTTTCAAGTGTATGAATTCTGTCCATGCATTGAATCATTTGTGAAAACCTTTTCTTCTTTTGGGCTGAGGTGATACACATAAGCTCACCTCTCCAGGTAGCTTTCAGAGCTGCTAAATTTTATCTACTGCTGGGATTGAATTTAGATTCTCCTGGATAGAATTCTGGAGGAAATGTGTTAGACAGGAGGCCACTTGATGCTCTTTAGGACTGAGTTATTCAATGACCATATATGTGGTCTAAGGAGGATTTTAGAAAAGCCACAACACGAGGACATGATCTGAAAGGACTCTAGCATGGATTTGTACTTCAAGTATAGAAGAACTCAAATGTTGACTAAGAAGGAAAAAGTTTATTCTAGATAAGCTATTGTGAATAGTGGAGTAAAAGCTGAAGTCTTTGTATCAGGGTATACTATCCTCCAGGGATCCACTAACCCTGCAGAATAAATCAACTCATGCAGTGCTCTTTGTGCAGGTGAGGTTCCATACCTCTATTATGAGACTGATCTATATCATTAGTCTGAACTATATTCAGTCACCCCTAAAATGAGTGGAAGATGAAATAATGGAGCTAATACTGTAAGTAGATAAGAAAAGGGAGGGAATCTACACTGGGTCCATAGACTGAGCCCAGAACAATCTCTAAATTATTAAGTAAACAATGTGCATAGTATAATGACCTCCAGGTCTGAAATTACTTCTGAGGCAGTAAAATAAATTCTTTAGCAACCAATATAGCCACTCCCTGTTTCTTGAGCTGAATCCTGCACCAGATACTTGTCCTACCCAACATTTTTGGAGGGTGCCTAGTTGGTCAATTAGTAAATGGGTTTCTTGAAGGAAGGTTATTATTGGGTTGTGTTTGTAAATATTTTAAAATCATGTATTTTATGTTTGCTTGCACGCATGTGCAAGAAACACAGTGCCATCATCGGAGATTTCGGAGGTGTGTCACCTCCTCCTCCAATTCAGGCAGTGTGTTGGCAGGCGCTGCTCCTGGTAATAATGCATTTGGAGCTGCTCCATGACACGCCCAAAATGCAGTGGCATACAGTTGAAAGGGGAGCCACGCTTGAGTGAGCAGCGACAGGCTGCTCACGCAGCCCCTCAGCCGCAGGCGGCGGCGCCCCCGCACGCAGTGTATAGCCGACGGGTGCCCAACCTCGCCGGCTGAGCTGCATCTGTCTCCTCCCCTTCCTTAGTAGTTGATGCCACGCTGGGAGCCCACCCAGCATGGCAATCAGTCATTTTTACGACGGGGTGCCCAATCCTGCTGGCTGAACGCCGCCTAAAGTCTTGTGCCACGCTGGGAGCCCACCCAGCGTGGCAAACTGTCCGTGATTTTTTTTTTATTTTGTGCTGGACGGGGTGCCTAATCCCCTTGGCTGAACGCCTCCATAGCCCCAGCACGCTGGGAGCCACCCCAGCGTGGCAAACGGTCCACAATGGTTTCGCTTTTTACCTGTATGAAAACGTCCAGCGGTGCATCTCCCACCCCTCCCACAACCCGCACCCACCCCTGCGCACTCCAGCCTCCCCACACCCCCACCCCATACTTACCTCTGACCCGCGCCGATGATCTTCGTGGACCTGGAACACGCCTGCACTCTCTCAAAGCCGACCGCGAACTGAGGAAATGCCGGTAAGCTGTATAATGGGCTAGATAGGGGATTTCAGCTTATATTAGATATCTCAGCATTTTTGGAATTTTGCACAAATTTTCCAACATGGGTTTGGGGACCTCTTCATGAATCGATGTCACTGTCATGGCATTATTCGTTCGGCGGGTGATTTCGCACAGTGACCGCACAGTGACTGCGAATCACCCTTTGGGCCTGAATACCGCCATGACAGTGACATCATTCATGAGAAGGGGGCCTAAACCCATGTTGAAAAATTTGTGCCAAAATTCCAAAAATGACTGTTTAACTAACAGGTGTTGTGCAGTTCCTACGCAGGCTCGTAAGTTCGCGAAATTTCAATATTTTCACTCCAGATTTTCAACATTGCCATTTCACCACATCTTCTTATGAGTAGTACAGCTGTCATTTTCACATCTCACTCGAAAATGTGTGCTCGCCCATGTAGCGCAGAATGGCGCAGTCAGTAAAGCGAAATCAATGTATCGGACAAATTAAGAAAATCGCAGTGACACTGTTCATGAGCAGAGGTCTTGAAATGGCTATGTTGAAAATTTGGTGAAAACATTCCGTAATGACTGTTTTATGAGCGTGTTGCGTAGTTCCACGCACGCTCATAGGTTTGGCGTAATTTTCAATATTTCTCACTCAGATTTTCAACATTGACATTTTACACACCTTCTTATGAGTAGTACAGCTGTCATTTTCATATCTCACCCAAAACATGTTTCCGCCTCGTAGTGCACAATGGCGCAGTCACAGCGAACTCAGTGTATGGGACATTAAGAAAATCACAGTGTCGCTGTTCATGAGCAGAGATCTTAAAATGGCAATGTTGAAAATTTGATGACAGAATTCCTAAAATGACTGTTTTACTGAGTGTGCGTTGCACAGGTCTCATGCACGTCAGATTTGCGAATTTTCAATATTTCACTCCAGATTTCCAACATTGCCATTTTTCCACACCTCCTTATGAGCAGTACAGCTGTCATTTTTCACATCCTGCCCAAAACGTGTTTCGCCATGTAGCTTATTACAATGGTGCTGTTGAGTGCAAAGCAATGTTTAGGACAGATTAAGAAAATCACAGTTACACTGTTCATGAGCAGAGGTCTTAAAATGGCTATGTTGAAAATTTGATGACAAAAGTCCATAAAATGACTGTGTTATGAGTGAGCATTGTGCAGTTTCCTCGATCCTCATTAGTTCATGACTTTGTAATATTTTCAGTCCAGATTTTCACTAGTGGCATTTTTCAACACTTCCTATGAACAGTACAGCTACCATTTTCACAACATGGCGAGTGTTTTCACACTTTCAGTGCAGAGATGCGTGGTCGCTGTGGGAAATCATCGTCCGCACAGATAAAGAAAATCACAGTGACACTGTTCATGATCGAGGCACCAAAATGCCTGAGTTGACAATCTGCTATAAAAAATCCCCAACCTAATTATATAACGGTAATGCTGTACAGTTTCTATGTACGCCATGACTTCACCATTTTTAAAATATTTTACTACACATTTGCAACATAGCTATTTTACACCTCCCCATGAAAGAGTACAGCTGTCATTTTTACATCCTGTTCAGAATATTATTGCACCTGTGGTGCTAAATGCCGTAGTCACTGTGCATAGCAGCTTTGGCTACCAAACTGATATTCCCCTGTTCATGAGGTGGGGTCACAAAACAAACATGTTGAAAATTTGAGTTAACATACCAACTAATGCCTGAGGTATTAGGCTTTTCAACTAAATCGCCCAACCCTATAGAGAATGACAGGAATCAGGGGTGTGACTTGGGATTCTTGCCTGTGATGCTCATACCATTCCACACCCTGCAGTCACTGAGGGGCATCGAGGTATGCCTTGGACTCTTCGGCCCCAAACTTCACCCCATTCTCCCATATCGCACCCATCTCACCATATTTCCTAATGAAATGGGTGCATCAGGGCCAAAGACCCAAGGAACACGTGACACTTGTCAGTCTCTGCAGAGTGGGTGTGGTGAAATCGCTAGGGTCAAGTATGCCTGACTCCACCCAAACGCACACCCCAATGCCTGTCACTTTGCAGGGTGGTGGTGGGGTTGGCTTCAGTTCAATACTTCACTGCCATTCCTATTACGCAGCTCTGTAACTCTACACTACCACTGCCAATGCCAGCAAGCAAACATTCGGCATTGACAAATGCTTGTTTAATGTTGTCTCTTCCTCCTTTTATATTCTGGGAAAAAGCCTTACCACGTGTGCCATATTAAGATCAAAAAATCCTTGAAGTAGCTAGGTAAGTATAGCTGAGCTGCTCCATCCCCATTCCCATCCCTTCCTTCCCTCCAGTACCCTCTCAACTATCCAAAACACAAACAGAATAATAAGATTAACAAAGATCACAGAAACTATGTACAATAAACTCCACCAGGCCCTGAGCCTGCTCCTCCTGCTAATGACCATGATGCGCATCAGGAGGGTGAGCACCCATTCACCCACACGAAAAATCCGGGAGCAACAACATTTCCAACTCCCCTATGTACGGTCCTGCCTGAAGTGCTAAATTAACCAGTAGGGTACCCAGTTATTACTTTAATTAGTGTATATCGTAAAATAAACATATAAATGCCTCTAGTGATATTGAAATGTTGGATAATTTCTTAAAATATACTCTGTTCCTTAGTGGATACGTTACTTATTTGCAACATGAAAACATTGCCTTGGTAATCAGGAATAAAATAGAGAAACATAGTACAAAACAAAGGGCAGTAGTGGTCTTTAGTGGTGAAGAATATTTGTTACGAGGTGCAAGAGTAAGACAAAAGCTCAAAAGTTAGCCACATAAGATATATTGGTGGAGATCTTTAAATATATAACATCCAGTTAACAGTTTGGCAACCAAACAGAACTTCAGGAAACAAAACAAACCAAAGAAAGCATTAACTGGTTAATTAAGATAGAACTAAAAGAATAGAGTCTTAACCCTTCAAAAGTGACAGTTCTCATTCTCCATAACAGTTGTTTGGGAAGCATCCATAGTCCGTTAACTTAAGCAATTGGATAGCTGGGTACTGGTTTAAATAATATACGCATAGGATGCAAGTAGATTGTATCATAATGCAATAAATCTTTAGACAGCCTTCTAAAAATGAATAATTGCATCCTCACTCCATAGGGGGACACTGTTTGCATATTTGTAGTATGCCAATGTTGCCATAATAGTCAAAAATAGAATGTGGTAATAATAACCTCTAGTGGCTATAAATTCTTATTATGTTTCACTAGAATAAGTAAAGGTAAATGGGATAATAAAAAGAAAAAAGAAAATCAAGCAACCAGATCTGTTGGTCTCCTAAGCAAGTCTAATCCAGCATATTTATAAAAGTCCTTGAAAATGTAGTAGCTAGTTAACAGCAAAGTAGTATAGCAGGAGTTGAAGGAGCAACCTAAGTTTAAATGAATTGAAAGTAGAACCATTGGGATAGGGTATCCTTCTAAGGTGACAGTCATTCACTCCTCGTATACTGGCTGAAAGGAACTCCGTTAGCTAAAGGTTATCCAAGTCTTTTATGACTTCTTAGTAAAGAACAGCAAAAAAAAAGTTCTGTCATATTCTCTTGCTTCCGTATATTCAAATCAAGACATGCTAAGAGACAAGAGTCACGGACCCAACTTTAAAAGCAGCATGACCCCATCAAATCCCTCATTTTACAAACAATTCTGGGAAAGATTTCTGAAGGGCTGCCAGGGTAACTTCAGCTGAGTCAAATATTTAGCTCAGTCAGAAAAGGTGGCCTCTAGTCTGACTGGATAAAGAATTCTGTGCTTAACTCCCACAGCCCACAGTTTATCAGTAATTGGTCAGAAGGTAGCATAAAGTTGTCAAGTCCTGTGAGTGAGAGCAGGCACTATACAAAGCTTTTATCCTCCCATAAAATTGCAGAGTTTCCTCACTTCTTTCAAAATATGTTCTCTGTTGAAGTAGTTCAACAATTTGAAAATTATTGGCCGAGTGGGATCAGAATTAGCTCTTAACAAGCGATGAGCTCATTTGATTACATACTCCCATGTAATGAGTCTCCAACAGTTTTCTTAAGAAATTTTTGCAAAACTGAATGATGTTGAGACCTTCCTCATCTTCAGGTAGACCTAGTAGTACTAAGTTGTTTTGGCGGTTCCTCCCTCCAAATCATCAATACGCCTCGAGCTTTACTGTCGCTTGCTTGAGAGCAACAATCTCGGCTGGATTTTTTCTTGAGCACGCTCTATTGATCGCAATCTGACTTCAGTGTCAGCCACCTCGATGGGATAACTGTATAAGCATCGGTTTTATTTCTGCTACTTCCCAATCAAATTGAGGATATCTTCCTTAAGTGCAGAAAATTCTGAGTACACATGCGAGGGATAGTTCAGTTGCATCTTGCTGGGGAGACAAGCTGCAACGTGGGCATTTGGCCTCTAACTCTTGAGTCGGATCATGGGCAGCCTGCATGTCTGGTGTGAAAGGAGGCTCAGAGGTTTCCATTTCTTCTCCAAATGAAGTAGAACTCGCCACCTACTTCCTTCTTCAGACAAAGCTGAAAATTCGAAGGTTGATTGGAGCTGTGAAGGTAGGAGTTGGTATAAAGTCTAAAATTATGTGGGATAATGGAGCTCACCAAAAACATGTTTTCCCTCTAGCTGAGCATCACATGACCTCCATGGTGCCCAGATTCTGAGTGCTGCTGTGTCTAGCCTATGGGACCCAGGGGCCTGCTTTCCATGATCATAATTACCAGGCCAGTTTAGTATCCTGGGAAGAAGTTGGTCCCCTTGCAGCCTTGCAGCAAAAGAGAGAGAGATTGGGGGAGCATATTGCAAACCAACAACCTGGCAAGTCACTCAGAAAAGAAAAGTGAGAGGGCATGTACTACAAGGAGGGTCAAAGGAGAGAGATCCTTGAAGAGGTTAAAGCTCCAGCATATGGACAGAGCCTCATAGGGCTTGGTCTGCATAGTCGGGAGGTCATTTTATCCTTCCCTAAGTAGTATATGGTACACAGGAGTTTTAAAGTAAGCAAAGTATAGAACAGTACAAATCCAGTGATGCAGTTAATTGTCTACATTTCATCATGGCATCCCTGGTTCCAGCAGATGGATCCAGTCCAGCATGATAAGGACGTGAAGTCAGTGCCTCTGCAAAAGTTCTGAGCCCCAGTTTAAGCAGACCGACAGTTGCTGCAGCCATTTTTCACGTTGCTCCATGACAACCGCCCAGTCCAGGGGGCCAAATATTCCACAGAGTCAGTGGCTTCATCTCTGAGGGATCCGACTGTTCACCCTTGTGTCTGACAGACAGGTCAGCCCTTGGGAGCTTGGCAGGTGGGGAAGCCAGTGGTGCCTGGTACTAGTGAACGGGGCTTCTTGAGTGTTGTCGTTGCCTAGCTGGCAAAGTATGTACAGCAGTGTCCTTGCCTTCAACAGGTAAATTAGCACTGGACGCCTGGTTAAGCAGGGTGTAGAAGTGATCTGCTTTGTTGCACTCCCATGTCTTGCAAAGCCCTGGGTGTTTAGGCATGGGGAAACTCTTATTGAGTTGAGCAGCCTGGCTACAATTGTCCCCAAATGAGCCAGCCTTTTTTATAGTTCCCTGCTCCATGTGATTCCTAGGCTCCCAGAGGTGTCTGGGAGAGGTAGTTCTTTGCAACACATTTGGTCAGTAATTCTGTAGCCAGGCCTCGCATCTCTGGGTAATTCAGCCACAAATGACTGTCAGTTTTGGATAGATACAGTGCTGTGAGACCCTTAAAGCGGTGTTGAATTGTATTGGAAATCAGCAGCTTTTTCAGGGGGTTGAATGCCCTATGCTTGGCTGCCATTTCCTACATGAAGTCTTGATAAAAGAAATAGTGTTACCTCTCCAAATCAGATTCCCCAAGGTCCCTAGTTGCTTGAAGCAGACGCTCTTGACTGAAAAATGGAGTAGATAGGCGTATATACAGTCTAAGGCCCCATGGTATTATCAAGTTACTGGGGACATGATGTGCATGTTCTACTCCCACTGTCTCTCTCCAGTGCTCACCCAATAATTGGGGATTCATTCATTTAGAAATGTTTCCATGTTTGGTCCTTTGGCACCTCCGCACCCTAGGATTCATATGTTGTTCCTCCTGCTGTGATTTTCTTGATCCTCCACTCTGTACCACAGTCAAGAGAGTTTAGACTCATGGTCTCGCAGCTTTTGTAGCACCTTAATGTGTTATTGTTCCAGATCTTCTGTCCACTGCTCTAAAACATTGTGCTTATCCTCCAGGCAGCAGACATCAGCAACATTGCCCGCTGGGAGACACCAGTAGTGTCCACCTCACTAATAGCGCCCAGCATTTTTGTTATGTTTAAGGCCTCCTACCTGGTCCTGACCAGTAGTTAGTAAAGTGAGCTGGCTGGGGATCTGCATTATTGGCAACCATGGGCTCCATCCTGCCGCTATGCTGTCCCGAGCAATTAGCAGCTAAGTCAGGTTCCATTGCTCGAGTGTAGACAGGGGATCTCCTCCGTACTGGCAAAAACCTGTCGATCATGGTCCAGCAGATATTAGGAAGGGGGGACACAATGGTCTGGTCAGATGGGTGCTGTGAGAGAAACAGCCTAGTGGTAGAAATGGTTCCAATATTTGCGCAGTGCATAGCCAGCAACAAGAATGTGGCTTCCCAGAAAAGCTACCTAAAGTGGCAACAGAGGCAAGAAAGGTATGTCCATAATGAAATAAAGCATTTCAGCCTAACAACATGGCGATTTGCATTCGATTAGCTGTCAGGTTGGGGCAGAGCAAGCAGATTATGCAGCTATCTTCTTGGGTCCTAGCCACGCCTTCCCTCTGTTTTAAAACTGACGTTGTTTCATGGCTAGCCCTTGTAACTCATATCAGGGCCTCTCCTGAGTTTATGGAATTTAGCTCTGTATGCTTCAGCAGTTAAAAGTGCAGCTTTGATCAGACCACGTGATGCAGAGTGCTGATAGAAGCTCCTCCTCATAACTCCAGCCTCCCAATTATAAATTAGTCTTTTTGGTCTGCTAAATTGCTTAAAACCTTTGGTGTCCTCGGAGTCTGCTCTTCTAACCTTTCCAGGGTTCGGAGTTGAGAGTTTGAGTATTTATGGAGGCTTACATGAAAACCTTCGCAACAACATACTCTGCCAGTTACCCCGAGAAGGGCCTGAAGAAACATAGGGCTCCAGTGGATCAGACAGGCCTGACCATCCTAGCCTAGTATTGATCAGGAACCTTTGACCCTGAACAGGTTCCTCGAAGAATTCAAGCCCTTTGATAAGGAAGTCAAAGAAATGGTAACTGAGCTTGAAGCCCTGTCTAAAAAGCTGGAAGAGGTCACTACAATAACATCGGATAAGACAGCTCACATTGTGTCTCTCGAGAAACATCTGGAAAGGGGTGATCCTGGGCTAGCTGCACTGTGGCAGAAGCATCTCGAGTCCCAAGCAAAGTTGGAGGATCTTGAGGGCCGTAGTTGCGAGGAATAATGTTGTAATATTGGGACTACCTGAAGGTGAAGAAGGTCAGAATGCTATCAACTTTGTGCAGAAGCTGGTAGAATGAGTGGCGGTCCCTCTCCCTTGACTCTGTGTATACTATTGAGAGGCGCATAGATCCCTATGACCAAAACCTCCTTAGGGGCTGCTCCCTGCCCTATGATATGCTGATTTCTCAATTTTTGGAATGGCAACACCTTTTGTCTAAAGTGAGAGACCTACAAGAGGTCCGTGGGAAAACTCAAAGCTAGGAATAGCACAGGACCTCCTGGGATCTGTTTGACAGAAGTGCACAGCAATTCATCCCATCATAACCAAGATTATTGCTGCTGGGCTTAAGTTTAAGATGGGGTACCCAGCTAAGTTGTAGGTTCTAGTGAACGGATCCTGGTTAGCATATGAGGATCCTGATGCTGCTCTTGCTGGCCTCCAAGCTTGCTCTCTCTTCCTGACCTGTTTTGTGACCCATGAGGAGCCCTTGCCCTTGTGAAGGGGAGATCAGCGTTGTCAAGATGGGACTGCTTTTCATGTCGAATACTGAATAGGATAAACAGCGTGATGGAATCTAAAGGATCTTATTGTGGGGAGATGCTGAACTGCTATCTCACCATCTTAACCCGATATGAGACTTTTTGGTTTTGAATTCAAAACATGGGACTGCAGCCTGCATATTAGTTTTGTTTGAGTCTATAGCTTGTTCATTTGGGGAAGGGGTTCGGTATCTTGGTCTTTTGTGGAACGTTACTTGTTAGTACAAAAGGGATGGTTAAATAATATCACTCAGGCTCAAGCCTGGGGTAATAAACATACTCATTACCATGCCAGTTGGTCCTGGTAGGGTATGAAGTTGAGGTAAAAGAGCCTTACTCTTCTGTTATTTTCCTAGAACCTCGAGGTACTTGTGTTCATTAAGTAGGTTACATGCATCTCGCTAATTGGGGCTAAGTCTCATTTGTACAGCTCTCTCCCTTAATATCTGGCTAACTGATGTTTACCTTTACTGTATTATTTGACCCTTGCTGGTGTGATGCCAAAGTTAAGGACTTTATATTAAAATTAGCTACCTGAGATCCTTGCATGCTGGGTCTCTCTTGTTAGGCCACAGGTATCCAGTGTATTATGGCAACACCTTCGCTACACTTGTATGTTTTAAGCCCAACTCCTCTTGTTAAACTATCTAAAATTATTTAGGTAGCAGAGTTTTTTGGTTCCTACTTAAATTTTGCTGGTTAGGGGGGAAGTGTTATTGTGCTTGTTTGGGGCTGAGGTTTTTTTCGGGAGGCTGGGGAGGAAAGGACGGTACTTTGCTGAGCGCTGTTTGTGACAGTTGGTGGACGGGATGGGGTGGGGAGTTCGGACATTTAGCTTTGTATACTTTCTTGTTTATTGTGGGAGGGAGTATTATGGGGGATAGAAGAGGGAATAGCTTGTTTTGGGGATGAGGGCGGGGAGAGGGAGGATCATACAGCAGTAACCCTTCAACCTGGTTGAATATTCTTCAATATCTCTATACAGGGCTGAGGATATTAAGCTTATTAATATGGTTAGATGGCTAATGATGTGACTTTTGCTACCTGGAATGTTAAGGGATCAGGAAATAATCCAAACAATATCAGGTGCTTAAACACTTAAATTTATTGAGGTCTCAGATAACTTTTTGCAGGAATCCCATTTACTAGAGTTTGAAGCTTTATAATTAAGGAAACAAAAAGTGGGTCAGGTCTATGAAGCTCAGGACTGCAATTAAAAGTTATGGGGTCATGCTAATTATTAATAAAAGTATCTCTTTCATTGCTATGTAGGTTATCAAGGATCCAGGGGCAGTTTTGTTTGTTAAAGGCACTCTGGTCCGTACTCACTTTTACTTGTCAGATATATGGACCCAACACTGATGACCCAGGGTTTTATGAGGCTGATAACTACTGTGCTCCCAATGTTTCCTATCAGGATTATTATGGGGGTGACTTTAATCAGGTTATTGACTCTGACCTGGATAGGTCAGGAAGTGGGCTGAGAGGATATCCCCTGGACAGAGGGCATTTAAAGATCTGGTAGATCAATGCAGGCTCGGATGTCTGTGTGTTGCATCCTGATTCCAAGGAGTTCACTTTCACTCAATGGACACGGCCTCGTAGTCTCACATTGATTATGTTTTTATTTCACAGGGTCTCTTGCCTGGGGTCAAGTTTGCCTCAATCCAACCTGGTCCTATTTCTGAGCATTCCCATGTATATGCAACCTGACATTTCTTGATTCACCTAAAAGGGAGACTAGGTGGAAGCTCAATGAACAGCTTCTAAAGATGCTATACTGTAAGCTCTAAGAGAGCAAATTGAGTCCTTTTCTCATCCAACTTATTGGACAGTGTAAAGTCGGATATTCTATGGGGGACTTTTAAAGCATATATGAGAGCGGTTCTTATTAGTATAGCAGCTAAAAGGAAAAGGATGCAGGAGGAAGAGCTGCTATCACTATTATCCCAAATTCGGACCCTTGAAGGGAATCTCACTGTTAGTTCCTCTAACGAGGATAAGAAGAGGCTTCTGGTGGCCAAAGATAGATATCTAGAATTGCTAAGGAGAAGGCAGAACTAGCTATAATCTGAACTAAGGCCAGCTATATGGATCAGAGAGAAAGCAGGCGCTTGTTCAGCATTATGCTTAAAAACAACAGGAATCTGTAAGATTCATGCCACCAATTCGAGCAATGGCAAACGGGTCTTTGAAAGTATCCCCTACTGAGATAGTGCAGGAGTTCGCTATATTATGAAAAATTATATAGGGATATGGAGAGTCCTCCCAGTCTGGGGATTCTTGAGGAGTACTTTAAAACTCCCACTTGCCCTCTCTATCGAGCAATACAAGAGCTCTTGGTTTCTCCTATATCCCAGGAGGAAATCTCCAGGTTATTAAAGGGCTACCTTCAGGCAAGGTCCCAGGACCGGATGGGTTCTCTCTTTATTTAACAAAGTTTTTGTGACCTCTTATTGCCAGTGCTTTATCGTCTATTTCAGTACATTCTATCTGGGGTCGAGACTGACCCTTACCTGTTTGAAGCCCTGATTGTTCTTCTCCCTAAACCAGATAAGGATCCTAAGTTAGTCCAAAGTTACAGGCCCATATCTCTTTTAATCAGGATATTAAAATTCTTTGAAGATATTGGCTGACAGACTAACTGTAGTTCTCCTGATCTAATAGGTATGGCGCAGGTTGATTCATGAAGGGACGTCGCTCTTCAGACCATTTGTGTACCTTTTCTCATGTCTTTCTCGTCCCAGGATGCTGCGCTTCCTGCTGGACTGGTCTCCCTGGATGCCGAGAAGGCATTTAATCGGTGAACTGGAAATTTCTGTTCCAAGTTCCTGAAGCCTTTCAGTTCCCTCCTGTCTTTATATCCTGATCGCTGCATTATACAAAACACCTACAGCAAGGATTACGGAAATGGTGCATTTTCTAAGTCCTTCTCATTATATTCTGGTACCAGACAGGGTTGTCCCTCTCTCCCTGTTATTTAACCTGTATCTTGAACCTCTTATTCAAAATATTCTCAATAATACAGGAATACAAGGCATCTGGGAGGGGCATCATGAGGTCAAAATCACTGTGTATGTGGATGATCTCCTTGTGTACTTATCCCATCCGTGTCTTCTGTTCTGGTTTTGCCGGGTGAAATTAGCTAAATTTAGTGCCCTAACTATAAGCTTAATGCTAATAAATCTTCCTTTTTCCCTTTAAACCATAAGATTTTTAAGACCGATATTGCCCCTTTGGTCTATGTTGGTCCCTAGGTCACTGAAATATTTGGGCATTAAACTGATTCAGAACCTTCAGTGTGGTTCTGGGAAAATCTGGAGCCCTTTCCCAGCTTATAATTCAAGATCTCGACAGATGGTCTAAACTCCTATCTCACTTTCGGCCGGATCAACATAATCAAGATGAACATCTTCCCACAAATTTTCTATCCTTTATCTCTTCTCAATACTTTCATCCTGTTATCCTGGTTTAAGAAATTGCATGGTATTTTTACCAAGTTTATCTGGTCTGACAAATACCCCCGACTGGCTTAATACAAGTTGGTTGCTCCAAAATCTGAGGGGGCCTGCAGATTCCCCATTTGGCCTTATACTATTGGGTTAGTCATCTGTGAAATGTCTGAAATGGGTAAATCTGGGTCCTGAAAGGATGCAGCCAACTTGGCTTAGAATAGAGTTGCACTCAATCCAGTCCATGAACCTGGATCCCTTAACTCTGTTCTATGTAAAAGTCTCTCAGATGCATGTTACCTGAGAAATGTCCTATAGTTACCACTCTTTGAGGATATACGCACAACTTTGCTCTTTCTTGAGTTATATTCCTCAGCTAGATCTGGTCCAATCTATCTGAAACTCCCATCTTTCACTATGAATAAGCAGCAGATTCCTCACACTTGGTTGCCCCAATTGGGGATGGGATAGTACTTTCTTGTGGATGAGGGGGCAATGGCTATCCATATGTGATCTTATACAGAAATTTAGTATCCCGGCATTCTCACATTTTAAAGTGGTACAGATAAGACATCTGCTCACAACAGTGTTCAGTAACACCTCTCCTAATCAGATGCTTGGGGCCCTATACCTGAAATTTTATCTCTACTTGGGTCTCGGCAGTGTATCCAAAGTATATCAAGTGCTGTTTCACAAAAGGTATGGGGACCTTTTGGACCCACGAGGTTCTGGAGCTCCCTACTTCCTCAATACTCACTTGATTGGCAAGCTTTGTGGAGTTCCTGTCACAGATTTGTCTCCCAAGACAGACTGTGCCTTATGCAATATCATATTTTACATAATATGTACTATACAACGTTAAGTTAACAAAGTGGGGTCTGCTGGACTCAAATATATGTGTTAAATGTTCACAGGAGGAGGGACACTCTTCACATATTTTGGTCATGTCCCAAAATCTTCCAGTTGTGGGATTCTATCAAAGCTTCCTAGATCCTATACTGGGTTTACAGGAACATTTCACGCCTGACATCTGTCTCCTCTGGGACATGTCTTCTATTAAAGTCAAAGTGAGAAGATTCCATATTTCAATGATAGCTTTATCAGTCAAGAAATTTATCTTACATCATTGGAAAGACAAGCTTACTCCGACATTACAGGAATGGGTGAAGGAAACCTTGATAACCTGTATACTGGAAAAGGCAATTGCCAGCCTTCACAACAGATTATCTGTTTATGCTCAAATATGGGATATCCTTCACTCTAATTTTAGCTGCTCTGAAATAGTAGTGTTTTAGTACAATTGCCGTGTATGCTCCTGTACAATGGTTTTATACTTAAGTGGTGCATTGATATGCAACTGCTGTGGGGAGGGAGGAAGGCAGTTTTAATGTAATAAGTGCTGTATCCTTGTCTCCTTCATGTTACTGCTCTGAATGTGGAAACTTTTGCTAATAAAATTTGAATTATAAAAAAGTGCAGTTTTAAGCTTGCTGTAATCATTACTGTCCTCATTGTCCATTTGACCCAATGCATCCCGAGCTTGCACAGTAAGTAGCAGGATAGCTGGAAGCTCCAGGACCTCTAGGAATTTTAGACTAAAAACAAACTTTTTCAAAGGAATTTAAAAAGGCATCCATATCCTCCTCTCTTTAAATTCAGCTATCAATTTGGAATTCAATTTGTAACCCAGTCCTGTAGTTCCAGTTAAACCCAAGCCACTTACCTGCTCTGGTGCTCGTGGTTGGAGTCGAGCTCTCCAGTTCATGTTGCCTCTGGCGCCAAGTACCTCACATTCAGCTTCTCGCTGTTCTCGCCCTCTTCTCCTCTGCAGCTTGCTGGTGCTCACGATCTTCATGGTCAGCCTCCTGCTGTTCCCAGTCAGCCTCTCACTGTTCTCACTCCATCTCTCAAAATTCTTGTTCAGCCTCCCTCTGGAACTCCAGCTCCATTCTGCGCAACTCAATATGCAGCCTGATTGCTTCTGGCTCCAGAATGCTGGTGACCTTCCTCTGCTGCTGTGGCCCTTCACTGGCACTGGCCCTGCTGTCATCCTCACTGGATCTGGACACTGCACTGGCCGCTGGCCCTCCATGCTCAAGGTTTGGTCTTTACAGTCACAGTCTGTGACTCGATGCCTGGGCATCTGCTGCCATCAGGCATCCATGAGGTTCTGCTGGCAACCTCCCTCACACAGCACTCCTCTGTTCTGGCACAACTGCCTCAAGTGCAACCCCCGCCTGTCTACAAGTTCAGAAAGCTTTTCACAATTAGAATGCAAGGAGCTTGCTCGATTCTTCGCTAATAAAGTGTCTGACATCAGCATGGATCTGCATCCAGTGGCTTCTAAGGGGATGCTGTTGAACAATGTGAGTATACAATACCTCAATTTTCCTGGTGTTCCTTCAGCAGACCTGATTTCGTGGATGTCATGAGGATTATCCATGGTGTGTGCCCTACGAGCTGTAGTTTGGATCCTGGACCGACTTCCCTACTATTGGGTTGTTGTGGCATCATCGTCCAATCCTTGTGCAAACAGTCTGGTGCTCCTTGAATCAGGTGAGTTTTCTAGCTCCTGAAAGAGGCGGTGGTGACACCCTCTTGAAGAAAGCTACCTGGACCCTGACTGTTTCACAAACTACAGACCCATTTCAAACCTACCCTTTATTGGGAAGGTGATTGAGAAGTTAGTATGGTCCAATTGGAGAACCATTTAACCATCCATGGCATCTACGAACCCCTTCCAATCAGGTTTTCAGAAAGACATAGCACCGAGACTGCACTGGTTCGGTGCTTAATAATCTCCTGAGGCGCAGAGACAGAAGAGACGCTCTATTCTAGTTCTTCTTGATCTCTCATCAGCCTTTGACACCATGGATCATGTGGTGTTGTTAGCACACCTGAGGCACATTTACGGAATATCAGGGACCGTCCTTCGATGGCTCACTTCATTCCTCACTGAGAGATCACAAAGAGTTGTGTTGGGGCTTTTTCCTCTGGCCCAACATCTGTGTTGTGTGGGTGCCTCAGGGTTCTGTGCTATCTCCCATGTTATTCACAGTGTATATGCTGCCCTTGGAGACATTATAAGATGGTATAAGCTGAGGTTTCATTGCTATGCAGATGATACCCAGCTATATCTGTCTTTTGCTCCTGACCAGGATGGAGCTATCTCAGTGTTTAACAACTGTCTGAAAGAAATCCAGGGTTGGATGGATTCTAGTTAGCTGAAGTTGAACTCAGAAAAGACAGAGGTTTTGGTAGTGGACTGGGCTATCGGATAGAGGGGTCGCCTGTTGGTGCATCCTTAGAATTTTTCTGAGGGTGTGTCACTTTTATCTCTGAACAGGTGTGTAACCTAGGGGTTATCTTAGATGACAGGATGACACTGCAGTCACAGGTGTCAGCAGTCATCAAGACTTCCTTTACCACCTTAGGAATATCGCTAGAGTGAAACACCTTGTTCCGCCTGACACATTACCTATGTTGGTCCATGCCTTCGTGTCCTCACATTTGGACTACTGCAACTCCCTGTATTTTGGGCTTTTGAGGTTGAAATCTGCCACCTTCAGCTAGTGCAGAACACGGCAGCCCGGTCTTGACTGGTACCTGTAGGTCTTGTCATATTATCCCTGTAAAGGCGCGAACTGCACTGGCTTCCTGTTCGGTGGCGAATCACCTTAAAGTCTGTTTATTGACTTTCAAAGCCCTCACCACCAAGGTCCAGCCTATCTGAAAGATCTTCTAGTCTTCTACTGCTCCTGGCTAACGCTCCGCCAGCTGAAGAGGGGCTGCTACAGATTCCGAGAGTGAGTCTAAATTCTTCTGGTTGCAGAGCTTTTTCTTACACTGCTCCCACTCTTTGAACTTCTACCCCATCGGTTATGGCAGTGCACCTCTTGTGGAGGAATTTAAGAGGGGGTTAAAACTCATCTCTATCAAATTGTTTTCCTATAGTATTCTGTCTAAATTGTTGATGAAACTGTAGTTTTTACTAGTGTTTTATACTGTATTATAATGTCTGATTTTTATTATGTGTTTTGTATAGCGCCTTGAAAATTTGAAAGGCACTTTAAAAATAAATCATTATTATTATTATTATTATTAAGTAGTCTACAATGTGCCCACTGTAGTTGGAAGCCATCTTCTTCCCTAACTATGGCTACCTAACTTGCACTTTAGAAAAAAATAAAACAAGTAGGAACGCACTGTAAGCAAAATTATATGTTTTGTTTCCTTTTAAAACAAATCACTGCTTTTTTTGTAAGTGAACTGTACAGTATTAAGCTGACACACTGAACAGTTAAAGCTTGTGTTACCAAATTTATCTGCACTGCTGCCAACCAATCTTTCAAAACACACTAAGCAGGTCAGGCTCTCTGCTCCCACAGTGCCAACCTCTGAGTGCAGTATTGTGAACAGGTAACAGACCTCCTGTCTGCTTGTGGGTCAAAATCACCTTTAATCTCAAGTTCTGGGGATTCAAACTGTGAACCTTATGCTAGCGTACTCCAAATATACAGGCTCAGATAATCTGCTCTTAAGGGGATGCCAGGTATCTTTCGCCTAAGGGCACCTAACCAGGTATCCAAAATGAACCCTCAAAACTCTGTAAAAGACCTTAGGTATATTTTACTTTTTCCCAGTTTGGCAACACCATCAAGCCCTTCAGAACAACTGTCAACTTTACTACGATACATCACATGCAAAAGAACTTCAAGACACACCAGGCAGTCTTTTAAAATAAAGGGTACTTTACTTAAAGATGATAAAAGCATGAAAATGTAAACACAGAACAATATCTCACAAAGCATACAATCACTTAAAAGAAAAGCAAAGAAAACTACAGACAAACCCCTATCAACATACAGTTCGACTTTTTCTATCTAATGTATTACTTTTACAGTGCTTAAGTTAGATCTTGTTTCATAAGAGCCCAAAAGAAATGTCACTAAGATCAGACACAAGTCCTAGGTTAAGCTGTGTCTCTCTCACATACCCCTTCCATGATGTCATCTAGCTCCTCCTTTTAGAATATAAAAATTATACAAACAATGATCTTCCTGTCAGGAGGTATTTTAAATACTGTGACTTCAGCGAAAACAAATTTCCCAAATTATGACAGTCTTTAATCAAGCCTTTCCTTTGATCTTGTGTCGCTTCCTGTTCCCAAGCAGGTCAAGGATTATACAACTTTTCACACCATGGTGCTATAACATGTTTTTCCTCTAAGACGTCATAAAAGTTTATGATCTCCATCCTCTAGCAGACTCATAAATTCCCATTTCATGTCCACTTCAAAGAGCCTATTCATATCATAAAAGGTAATAAAATGTCACCCTGAAGTAAGTCAGTTAATTAAATGGTTCCTGCTTCACTGAAACCTGGGGGATCACCCATGGCACAGCTACCTTATGTGAGACAATCACACACTACATTTTTATATTACAAATATCATAGAACGATCATAACCAGCTGGCCAAGCATCACATGGGGTACCTCAGTATAGGACTAGGGGTCTGGTGCATGACTGGAGGGTCTTTATTAATTGTTGCATGCTGGTGGGAGGCTGGGCACTGTTTTACTTCTCACAGTTTAAATATTTCTGTTTTCATTGCTCATTGGGTTAATCCCTGCAATGCTTTATTGCAAACAATCAAATGCCTAATTTTGTGTAACTGCCGGTTCCAGGTATTCCTCCTATGCCTACCCTTATGGTAAATAAAGCTGTGTTTATTCTATTTCTCCAAGTGTGTCTGTGAGCATATTATTAGAGATCTCCTACAATTACATGGTAGTTACTGAATTGCAAGGTAAAGGTGGTAGACTTGTGGGTCCTACCATGGGAGCTACTATCGCCATTGAAGGAGTGCAGATCCGAGCTGTCCTTGATAGTGGCTTGCAGGTGACAATTTTAAAGAATGGTGTGACAGGCACTTATCTCACATCCCATTTTATGCAGCTTGATGGATTAAACATTTGGGGTCTAGTGACAAAATGTACCCATACTTGGGATACATTAGAGTGTGGATAGCGTTCCCATTGCAAATCACTGGTGTCTGAGATCCTGTTGAGACACTTTCCTGGTGTGCTCAGAAGCGGGCTTGTAAGATGGTGTACCTGTGCTTATCTGGACAAATGCCCATATGTTTAGCCAACTGGCTCATCTGTGCCAGGAAGAGGAGGTCAAGAGAAGGGCTGAGCACTAAGTGTACATGCTATGATTAAACAATCCTATCAGAAGCAGGTGGAATCTACCCAAGGGGCTCAAAATGATCCAGTGGGCACTGTGTGGAAGAAGGATGCTGAAGGCATTGTGATACCCGAAATGCTGAATGTGGCATAACTGGCATGGTACATTTCTGAGAATAGGTCAAGAATAAGTTGCTAATGCTAGATACTGCAGAAGAGCATGGACTACCTGGGGAGAACTTGTGAAGTCCACTGTCCTTCCAGTGTGAGCCCATGCCTATGCTTGATTAAATGACTGTCCATATGAGGAACATAATGGAGAGAGAGGTGACCATATGGTGGGGCATACCCTAGCAAGAGTGTATTGTGATGATACCACTGTGCAATCAACTGCTGAAGATGGAAATCTTAGTACTGGACTAGATTCCAAGCTCTTTGATTTCAGAGACTCTCCAGTTCTGAAACTTGAAAAGATGAATCAGCAAGAAGCTGGCTGAGCATAGCAAGATTTTCTCACTCCATGAATGGGATGTGGGGTGTGTGGATGGTGAAGAACATCACATCAGATTGCATGATGACCGACCATTCTGAGAAAGGTCATAAATACTAGCTCCTGCAGATATAGATGACATGCAGTGTCATCTACAAGAACTGTTGGTTCCTAGGATCATTCAAGAATCTAGAAGCCCCTATGCTTCTGCCGCTGTGGTTGTCCACAAGAAAATGGATCTGTATGTATGTGTGTGATTATCACACACTAAACAGGAAAACAACTAGATCAGTGTACTATGCCAAGAATCCAAAATGCCCTAGATCATTTACTTGGCAGAAAATGGTTTTCTGTGTTAGATCTAAGAAGTGGGTACTATCAGATACCAATGGCCCTCAAGATTAAGAAAAGACTGCATTCATCTGCCCACTGGGGTTTTATGAATCCTTAAGAATGCCACAAGGGATCTCAGGTGTCCCCACTACATTCCAAAGGCTTATGGAGAAGGCTGTTGAGATATGATTTTACTTTAGTGTTTGGTATATCTGGATAATGTAATCATTTTTGGCAAAACATTGGAAGAACATGAAACTAGGCTCTAAAGGTGGTAGATTGTCTAGAAGAGTTCAGATTAAAACTCTCAATAGATAAGTGCCAGTTCTTCCAGACCTCAGTTAAGTACATTGGCCATATTGTATCTGCAGATGGAATCCAGACTGACCCAAGTAAAGTGGAGGCATTGACAACATGGCCCAAATCATCTACTCTGAAAGAGTTGCAGCATTTTCATGGGTTCTGTGGTTACTATAGAACATTCGTGAAGGACTATACCAGAGTGGTCAGACCTTTTTGAACCTAACACAGGGCTACCTACCCACCAGAAAGAGAAAGAACACATCAGTCAAGAAAATTACCTAAAGTCATACTATAAACAGTCTGAACCATTTGAACTGCAATGTACTTTCGAGTGTATCAAAGCATTTAATTACATTATCTATTGTTTGACACATGCTCCTGTCCTGGCATATGCTGATCCAGAGAAACCGTACATATACCACATGGATGCAAGCTTCAGTGGGTTGGGGCTCTGCTCTACCAAAGTTTCCTGAAGGATTATGACCCATGGCTTTTGCCAACAGAAGCCTTAACAGTGCAGAAAAGAAGTACCATGTTCATAAATTAGAGTTTTGGCACTAAAGTGGGCAATGGTGGACCAATTCAATGAATATCTCTACATAGCCAAAATCACCATCAAGACAGACAATAACCCTTGACATATGTACAGACCATGGCAAAGTTGGATGCAGATGAGCACTGGTGATTATCTCCTCTATCTACTTATGATTACAGTGTTGAGTACTGATCTGGGCTGAACCATGTTGATGCAGATGCATTGTCTAGAAGACCAGCAACCACCCAGAACAATGTAACTTGGATCAAAATACCTGAACAGACCATGAAAGCTCTTGTAATAAGTTTGACACTGATGAGCAACCCTACGAATTAACTCAAACTGACTAATTGACACCCTTGGTCCCTCAGGAGAATGTTCGCCATCGGCTACGTAACTTTGCTGCAACTGACATCAGCTCACTGCCACAGCTTACAAACCAAGTCCTGCAATGAGAGCAAAGGGCAGATGCAATCATCAAAGATATCCTTTCTATCTGAGAAAGGGGGTAATGCAAGTCAAGTCACAACTGATCACCTAGATGCAAGACTAATGATGCAGAATGGTCCAAACTGAAAATAACAAATCAACTGTTGTATTGAGAAATAAAAGGTCATCAAGGTTTCACTAAGTTACAGCTTGTTTACCCTCAAAGATCAAACAAATACTCATTTTTGCTCTCGATGTCAGAGGGAATGAGAACCCTCTGTGGCAGAACACACTGGGTTTGCATAGTTGCCCACCAAGGGTACACACTCTGACAGTGACATTTCAACAGCGACTGACACTACAGTGACTACAGCACCAGGTATTTATAGTGTCAGAGCTGCACCCTGGTACTGTATTCTGGGGTCTTTCACCCCTCCCTAATCAGCTCCAACTTGAGTTGATTATATTTATTGGGGGTGCTGGGAGCACAGCCCCACATGGCGGATTGGGAGGAAGCCCCTGAAGAACACGCTTATCAGTGATAAACTGATGCCGACCACAAACGTGGTTGACATGACAGTTTTGTTGTACGGGTCATTCACAAAAGTTTGTCGGCAACCGGGTCGAGATCCCCCATCAAGTATTCTCTATGGCTTAACCTGATTTGATATGGACTTACAGTATATATCAATCTAGCTTTCCATATGTGATTTGATGTAAATGCTAGCAAAACCCATTTTCTAAAGGAAAATATCCTCCAGGATGGGTGGTATGGGCTATACCAGGCCATCCAGGGGCTACAAGGCCTCTGACTGCAGCATTGGGCTGCATTACCTGGGCAGTCCAGTATAGCCCAAAACCACTCACCCTGTTGAATATTCCTGCTTACCTTTCAAGCAAGATTGTGAAAATGGGCAACCCTTCCCAGACACTAATTGGTAGGGGAACATTATAAATATGTGTATACTGCCTAATTTTATTTATCTATTACAGGATCCCACAGTCACGACTGCCAACAAATTCTTTAATGCTCTGGAAACCATTGCTATTAGCTTTATTTGTAAGGTGAGTGATACTGAAATGAAAAGAACAATATTGACTAAGGCACTGGAGTAAGACAAGAGATTGATGTCTACTCCACTTTTAACTACACTTTGTGCTGCCCAGATAGCCTTTTGAAGTCACTACTCAAGATTTAGGTATCCTCTTGCCTGGATAGCTATGGAGGAACAAGCATGATTGAGTTTACTTTGTGGGTTTTCAACCTGCACTGTATAGGAGATGTGCCAAAAGGTAATCAGCCCCTTAACATCCACTTTGCTAGCTATGTGGCTGTGACCTCATAGAATCCTTAACTGCCTATACAGTATATCACTGATCACTTTTCTGTATAGCCTACTAGCTGGTGACAAATGCTCCACACCAATTACTGCACACCTTGGCTGGTTACTATAGTCTTAAAGGTCTGGCCCAAGTGGAGATTTATATAAAAGACCAGTACTATGGTATTTTGCAGATCTAAAACACTGCTTCCATTTGAGTACCAGGGATTGCTTTGTCTATTGTTTTTGGAAGTAAGACAAGTCCTACATATGTCCCTAGATACTCTGACCACTATTTGCCATCTGTTATCTCTTGAGGCAGTCCTCTACAACCTTCCAGCCAAAGCTAAGCCTCTTGCATTGTATGATAAACTAGAATTTTGTAAACCAAACTCCAAATGCATCATCTCATACTAAAGAGACATAAAGAAAAACTTAGACAAATTGATCACTCCAGAGCAATGGGTTGGAGCTGTTCAGTTCTTCTCTATTCTAAGAATAATAGACTGAGACAAAGGTGATACAATTTCTTGTAAATATTATTCCCTGTGGCATTGCATCACATGAAGTCAGATCATGATAGTACATGCCAAAATGTAAAGTACAAGAGGGCTCATTCTTACATTTAGCTCTGACAAGCAATAAAGAGACCCCTCTACATTGAATACAAAAATAATAGAACAAGTAACTGTGAACCCTTCCAAACACACCTCTAGAATTCCTCGCTGGGGCTGAAGTATAACCCTCTACTCAGGCAACTCAGCCTTTTGGAATCTGGCATTGGCAGCTGCAAAGCAAAATGTGGTTCAAAACTGGTTAACCACATTACCTCAGTATTGCACAATGGTCAATTAATTTAACCATGTCTTAAATGCATGTGAGTACAGTCTGCTTGCAGGAGGTCACTGAGAAATAAGAAAATATTTTAGAACCACTGACAAAGACCATAGAAAGCAACTGCTTTCACACAAGTTAAGCTATACTTAGCATGTACTGAATTTTGTTCCTTCTTTCACAGATTATATGGGAAGTTCTGAATTTTTTCCTTCTTCACAGATTATATGGGAAGTTCTTATTATCGGCATACTCCGCCTATGAACATCAGTTGCAATATACTTGTGATTTCATGTACGGCTATGTATGCATACTTTTATTTACTTTTACTGACCGGGAGAGAAGGGTTAGTCACTACTGACAACTGTAGAACTAGAACTATTCACTGACAAAAGTAGTTGCTAAAGTTACACTGTGCCTTTATGGGGAATATATTTTGACAGCATTTACTTTCACAGAACACGCAATCACTTCTGCTGGCATTCATTCGATGTGGTCGGTTTGGTGAAAATAGAGGAGGAAGAACAGTACACACAGTATGCCTTTATTTACAGTATTTATTGAATCAAATGCAAAGGATTTAGCGAACTAGGTAATTAAACAGTGATGCTAACAAAACATTCCATGTCAGTCATAGCTGGTGATGGTCTCAGACATCCTGGGTACTCTCTTCTGCTTTTAAATTGCATCAGTCTAATCTGGAATAAATACAATTAAAAATTATTGCTTGTACTAAAAAGTGTTTAGTGCTGCACAGAAATGAATGCTTGTTAAGACAATCAGAGGTGTACAGAGTATGCCAGCAAGCTAAATCCCTACTTTCTGTCTTCCGAATGAGCAGAAAATTTAGTGAAGCTGCTTACAAGTCAGTGACCATGGCAGTTTTTCAAAATAGTCGATAAAAGTCAATGGAAATCTGGCTGCTTGGGTCTCCATTTTCAGTTTCTCAGAAACCTGAGTAGCATACCAGTCAGTGAACTGTTGCTTCAGTTTATTTTGAAAGCCTTGCATACTGAAGCATTTCTTATATCTCATGAAGTATGCTTATAATGTATTTTTAAGATTGCTAATAAAAATATTTTACCAAAAACAATTGCTGAAGAGTCAAAGTAACCACAAGTGGTCTCAAACTTCAACAACCCTTGTGAAAGAGACAAATTTCAGCATTTTCACTAAACGCAATATGGTATCACCACATGTTTGCCATGGCAGCACACATGGTCCCCAAACTTTAGTCCTAGTTATGTGTTCTTTTCTCTCTGGGGCAGTAGAGGGAGCCCTAGGTGTAGGATAAACCCAGACCATGGGGACAGAGGGAAACCTACTGTATGGAGCTAAGTAGAATAGCATGCATTAGCCATAGTACCAGGGGACCAGTGAAAGAAGATATAAAAGACACCCACGCCTCTAATTGTATAGTGTTGAGGGGATTTCTTTACTTGGTAATAGATATCTGGGGTTCCGCTTTGCCATTCCTTGGAGCCTATAATGCATCTCCTGTAGATCACAGTTCAAAAGTGCTTTTCAGTCCTGTGTCCTTGGACACAGGCATTCATAGGGGACCAGTATGAATTCACAAACTGTTTTATGGTATAGTCTCTTTTGCAGATGCACCCACAATTGGTGGTAGAACCCACAAATATGAACAAGATTATGTTAAGTGCCTTTCTTCACTGTCCTACACTTATAGTGTTAACTTTCTGACAGTTCTGTGCTCTGCCAGGTGACAGTGGCCTATGGTAAGGAGATGGGGCCATGCTGCACCAGGAGGAGAGGGAGAGTGAAGGCGAAAAGAGAGCAATAGAAGAGAGACCTAGCGAGTGTGTTCCCATTATGAAGGCCATCTGAATAGGTCATTGTGGGACTCAGGCTGGCCTATTTTAAATGGGGGCTGCTGAACCCTATGAATTAACAGAAGAAGTACAGCATGTAAAAGGAATGTTATCTCTGTATCAGGAGGGTGGTATACCTTATGCAGCAGTGAGGCATGAAGAATAACATGGCTCTGTAGCATTGAGCAGCTTAAAGACATCTGGGATTCACCTTTGATGCTTACGATAGTGCCACACAACATGCATCTTTTCATTGTCTTGGGATTTCCAAGAATGTTTGTCTTATGAGAGGTGGAGAAAAAGGTAGGGTATCATTAGAGGGGTGGCTCAGAATGCAGAAGAATGGTAACATTAGTTGTTGTGTGGTAGGCATGACAGCAAAGCAAAACAGGAAAAATTATGAGTGCTACTGTATATAATTCCTTTGCAGTGTTTCCTTACCATTAAGCCAGTGTCATTTAACCCTGTTTTTTTGTGCATGAATGCTCCATTTAGTGGGTTGGCCTATTTACTGTATGCCTGTGTACTGCTTTAATAAATTCTGTGTGGCAGCAGTATTTTTCACTTGTCTTTCTTAAATCCAAGCCATCTGCTCAACTTGTTGGACTGGACAATGAAATTCTTTCCCATTCCCCAATTTCAAATGGTACCCATCACAACTGTTTTTCACCACAAAATAAACTCTGAACCTATTCCCCCTGCTTCTTGATTTTACTCCAGGGGTCAGAATCCTAAAGATATATGTCTCCAGGAACCTTATCTGATTGTTGCAAATCAAATTTGATGTTGAAAATAGCACCTGTTGCAAATGAATGAAGAGGGTCCTGCTCAAGCCAAGTGATCACAGTTTTTCCAAAATCTCACCCCTTCACTAGTGCAGAACTCAATGTTTAAGTTAAATATAAAGTTTTGCTATTTTTATTTAGGACAAAGTACAAATGTTAAACTTTAGAAATCATGACAATAGTTTATTTACATGATTTAAATTACAAATTCTCGAAAGAAAATGGCTGCTAACATGATGATGTTATGATGTCAAGACTTGTTGCAGCCTCTATGTACTACCACTCCCCACTCTCATGGGGCCCAAGTACTGCAGTCAAGCTCCAATCAGACATGTGAGTTAAAGCCCTCCACGAGTGACAGTGCATATCCCCCGGATCAAAATCCTGCATTCATCTCTGTCCTTAACTACCTTTCCCATCTACTTTACACCAGCGAAATCATTGCACTAGGAGACTTCAATGTCAACTGGCTTGCCACATCCTTAGCCCTGTACAAGGACTCTGCTACTGCCCTGATCTCACCCAACATGTCCAATCCCCCACGAGACTCAACCACAAAATGTGAACCTCCATGACCCTTGACTTCATACTTACTAATCGCTCCACCTGATTATCTGATGTCACTGTACTTTCTGATGCCCTGAGTGACCACTCTCCTATACTATGTTGGTAGTCTACGAAACCCTTAAATTGCCCCCAAATACACCTTACAGCACTGCCTAAAAGGGATCCCTCTCAACTCAGAAAACACTTACTGCTGTGTGACTGGACCCCATCAACACTGCACCATCTATAGACTGTGCTCTAGATCATATTATCACAACATTTAACTCAGTCTGCAACCTCTATGCCCCAGTCACCATATAGGTAGTCAAAGGCTAGGACACTCCCTGACTCTCCCAGGCTCTGCTTGATCTCATGAAGCACCGGGACAACCTGTGGCATAAAGTCAATGAATCAGGCAAACCACAGGACTGGCAACTATATAGGGAAGCCAGGAATAAGTGCAAATGGGAACTCTATAAAGCTAAGGCAGCCCACTACCAGGAAACCCTCTCCTCCACCTGGGGCTCAAGATGTAAGTTCTGGAACAATATTAAAAACTCCTCCAGCACAATCTGTTAGTAAATGGTGCCCTCCCAGGACCCCAGACTATTGCAGATACCCTTAACTCTGCCTTTTCTGATCTAAGTGGCATCATTCCCCCAATTTCTTCACCCTGGCTACAGAATCTGATTCAACCCTCCTATCCAACAACCACCCCTACCTTCAGGCTTCGAATAACTCCTCATGAGCAAGGCTCTACCTCACCAACGCTCGCAAAACTCATTGTAGTGGTGACTCTCTGACCTAAAACCCATCTTCCTAACTCTTGACTCTGCTCTCACCCACCTCACCAATATTCTCAGTCGGTCCCTTTGCCTCGGACAATTGCCTGCCTAATGGAAATTGGCTGTCATCACCCCATCTTTAAAAGTGAGGATCGCACCTCTCTGAGCAACTACCACCCAATCTCCATACTCCCCATCTCTAAGGCACTCAAAAACAGTATTAGACCAACTCACTGACTATCTTACAAAATACAACTTACTCTGTCCTGAAAAATGGCTTGCTTCAAGAAGGGACACAGTATCACTACTGCCCTCCTTGAATATAAAACCTTTATAAACAAAGCCTCGATAGAGGACATGTAGTGGGACCAGCCTACTTAGACTTAACCAAGGCTTCACTCCATCAGTCATACCTTCCTTATCCAATCCCTGACCACAGTGGAATGTCCCTTGAATCCACTATGTGGTTTAAAACTACCTCTGTGACTGAAATGAAAGCATCAGAATTAACTCAACACTCTTGACCTGTAAGCCAGTTAGCTCTGGGGTACCCCATGGATCAATACTGGGCACCTCTTCAGCCTGTTCCTCAATGCACTCCCTAAGTCCTGCTCAGGTCAGATGCTAATATATGCTAATGATGCATTCTTTTCACCAGCTACCTGACCCCACTCTTTTCAATCCACTCTGCAGTGTTCCTTTTAGAAGCCAAAGCCTGGTTCTCAGAACACAGACTTATTGTGAACTACAGAATACCCAAGGCAATGATCTTCGCCACCATCAAAACAAACATACTGTAACAACTTCCCAGTTAACATCCTCAACTGCCAGAGCACCCGATTGAATTAGTATCTACTTTTAAATACCTGGGTATAACCCTTGACTAGTGGTGGGAGTAAGTGGCTAAATCCACTCCGCTAAGTGATTTATGGAGCAAAGGCAGATTCATGGAGTGCTCTGCAACATGAAGCGGAGTACTTCGCTGTATAATGAGTAACATGAAGTCCATTGAAAACAATGACTTTGCATTACTCTGCCTTCCCAGACCACTACTCCACTATTTTAAGGTGAAGTGCATTGAGAACAATGCACTTCGCCTTGTTTTGAGCTCCAAAGGTGAATTTTGCAGTGATTCATGGGATTTCAGGTCACATGGGCTCTATATTGATCTGCAAAAGCCTCATTTCGGGTTGTGTGTGTAGGAAGGAGTAAGAGACAGTGTGCTCTGAGAGCTGTCTATGATTGAAACCTTGTAAAAGCTGTTAAAAAGCATGTTTGTGATTTTTGGGGCTCAAACTTTAGTTCATCGATTGTAGGAAACACTCCTGTGCTCACATCATTCAGCATTTTTGTTTTGTGTGGATTTTGAATGTTAATGTACAATATTGAGTGTGTGTAGTGAAAGTGTGCTTTGGGGGAGGGGCGATCTGTGGTGCAGGTAGATTTAAGTTGGAGAAATAGTAATTTCTTTGTTTTTGATTATATTTTGTTATATGAGTGACTGTGTTAATGTACACTCAATAATATTGTCAGCAATTGTTTAAATTTTTGTGCTGATTGTGTGTTGTGTGGATCTGATGCAGCAGTTCATAATTTCAGGTTGTTTACATTACAATACCTGGCATATTACTGAACTTTTCAATTTGCTACGCATTACTTGTTCACCATTGTAGACAAACTGTTCTGTGTGTGTGTGTGTGTCTGTGTGTGAGTGTGTGTGTGTGTGTGTGACATCAAATAATACACCGCTTGACAGCTAGACTAGTGTAATTGCAGGAGCAGCAGTGTGAACCTGCTATTCACTGCAGCTGCTGATTTTGTACTGCGATCGTGGTATCTGTTCGTTGTTTTGTTGCTTGTACTGCCATAAAACTCTGCAGTCAGTGCCCCCAACTCCAACCGCACCACTGGTTACTGAATTTGTTTTCATTGCATGACAGACTAGTCTCTTATCTGTTGCTGAAGCTACAGTTGCTTTTTGGCTTCACATCCAGTGTACCCCAATCAGAGAATGAACGTATTAAAATCTAAATTTGGTTATAATATTGTGGTTGATCCCAAAATGCCCGAAAGAGATATGTTCCCACATGCATCCATGTTTCCTGGAATCATGCCCTAACATTGCTGAGAAAAGGGGCAGAATGTGGGCAGCTTTTCTGAACAGGAATTCCTTTGTCAGGCAACACACTGTAATGAAATTACGGGTGGTTTTCACAGAAATGTATTGCACTATGTGGAGCAAGAAAGATTCCCTATGAAGGAAAAATGTGCATTATTAAACAACAACAATAAAACCCACACAAAACAGTACAGCACAGTAGTGGATGTTGGGGTCCAGAAAACAATCCTTAATGTGGCCGTGGATGCCGTGGTGGTCCAGCAGCAGGTGCGGCATTGCAAGTATTTGCTGCTGCTGTTGTTGGATTGTGTCAACCTGCTGCTGCACAGCACCTACCCTCTGATTATTCTCCTCCAAGTCCACCCACACCAGAGCAATGTCAGCCTCAGTTTCAGGGATCAGGCGGGGTCCACTGCAGGTAGAAACCCAGGCAGTGGTGGTGGTGGTGGTGGAGATATTGGTGCTGGTGGCTGTGGTGGGTGGCAGTGGTGGCGGTGCAGCTGCTGTACTGGCTCTCCTCCTGCTGTGGCAGTGAAGCACAACTTCAACCACAGCAGCACTCTCAGCCACTGCCACAGAAGGGCCAGCAGGTAGACAACTGGCTCCTTCCATGGCAGCCTGCCATTCCACCTTGTGGTGGTTCAACATGTGGTGTGCTGGCCACTGGTCCCCAAAGGTGTCCCCTAGGGGCCACAGTGCACCAGCACACCACACAGACAGCACACCATGACTGTGCTGTCTCTCCCAACAGAGTTAAAAACTCCCATGCTGGGGAGCTGCAGTGGGGACTAGATACAGTCCTTGCACCACCTGTTTTCCTGGGGCACCTCCTGTGGCTGTGGAGGTGTTAGAGGGGTGCTGCTGGAGCCCCTACAGCTGCTACCGTGGTGGTAGTAGTGGCAGAGTAGGTTGATTTACAGCAGCTACCGTGGCAGTGGTGCTGCTGCTTTTTCTTCCACGGGGATGCAACACCCAAAAGTCGAGAGTTGTCACATCACACAAAAGCCCCACATGTCTGCACTCCTCCTCTGACCGCGCCCACAGGCTAGCTGATCTCCTTCTCCAGGGTCTATCCTTCCCACACAAGTCCCCGACCCTGACTTTTAAAAGGCCAACCACAGTCGACACCTAGCCATCAACTGGCAGCCGCAGTCACTCTCAAACTCCCAGACATACATACACACTGACACACATAGTCACACACACACAAAACAAAACAAAACTTAAAAAAATCACTGCCAAAAAACAATCACAAATGCAATATAAAACTAAATAAAGATATAGCTTTTAAAAAGCTGTTGTTTTCTTCAGACACAAAGGCAATAAAGCACTTTCTGCTCTCCTCTCCACAAAGCCTTCTCCTCTATGACTGCAAAGGACAAAGTGAAACTTCTTTCTGACTTACTCCCTTCCTGCCTGGCTAAAGCATGTGACTTACTTACTGTAAGCCATATGATGTGTGGAGGGCTGCCTATTTACTTGTCACTTCACCTTACTTTGCACTAAGGCATAATTTTTTTTATTTTATTTAAATTTTGGTGACCGGTAGGCCCACTGAGACTCGTAAATGGTCCCTTTTCAGGGACGAACTGGGATTAATTACAGTCAACAATACAATAAGATGTAGGAAAATTTCAAGGGAAAGTATATACCAACATTAAAATCAGAACATATAGTACAATCACAGGAAGGTTAGGTAACATTTAGAATAACATGGGGTAAACACTAGTTTCACAAGAGTGGCAGTTACATAAGGTTATTTTATCAGGTCAGTTTTATGGGTCAACTGAAATAGGATACCAACCTGTTAGGCGGCAGGTTTTAGTATTAGAGGTGGATTGCAGTTTTCATCCTCAGCGGTGGCATGCACAGAGGTTTAGCTCTAGAAGGTACGTCTTTAGGCATTTTTAAAACTCCCAAAGGATCTGCAGTCTTGAAGAGTGCTAGGTAGGCCATTCCATAGGGATGGGATGTAATTTTCGAACGACCAAGACCTTGGCTTGTTTGGACTTTTGGGACATGGAGGAGTCGATTACATGAGGATCTAAGTGTTCTTTAAGCTGCTTGAGTACTAAGGTGCGACTCAGGCTGGGGGAGCATCCGTTTGTAGAAGCTTGAAAGCCAAACATAGGGAAATGTAGCCAGTCTGCCCTCTAGGGAGGGCCAATTCAGTGAGTCGAGTATATTACAGTGGTGTTCTAGTGGCTGAGCTCCCAGGGCAAAGGCCCTATTCTGTGGTACAATTTTCCTAGCTGTGATCTCTGTGTTTTGCACTGAATGTAGCACTGGGGCACCATAAAATTAAGTGGGCAGAAGCATGCCTCTGGCTATCTTTAGCCTGGATGCCTGAGTGAGAAAAGGCCAGATGGTACATGAGCCCAAGCTTTTGATTTAGCGCCTTGGTTAATTGTTCAACATGAATCTTGAAAGAGCAGTCTTGATCAATACAGACTCCCAGGTATTTGATGCAATCCACCACCTCAATAGGATGGCCACTGGACAGATAAGGGATAGTAGACATGTTCTGTCGGGGACCAATTTACTGGGTCTGAACAGTATGGCTTTGTTTCTTTTCTCATTTAGGACTAGCCTATTTGTTAGGAACCAGGTTTCCAGTAGGGAGAGATCGTGGTTCAGGAGTTGGTTTAGCTGTACAGCATTTGAAGCAGATCTGTATAGTACTGCATCATCTGCATAGAGGGTCAATTTCACTCTGCCACAGTGCTTTGGTAGGTTGTTGATAAACAGGGAGAATAGAAGAGGCCCCAGTATTGAACCTTGGGGACACCCTCAGCAATGGTGTGCTTGCCTGACTCCACCCCTGCCATCTGATTATCTGAGATCTGTCTAGCAAGTAATCTTTAAACCACTGTGTTGAGTGGTTGTTCAGTCCAGAGAGCTTAGCTGCTGGATGAGCAATTTATGGTCTACTAGATCAAAGGCCTTGGTAAGGTCTATGAAGACCGCACCAGTAAGTTGGCCTTTGTCTTGGGCAAGGATGTCGGATGTTAGACTTATCAGGCAGTATCAGTACCATGTTGTTTTCTGAATCCATGTTATCATGGAGTGAGGAGGTTATGTTGTTCAGCATATGCCTGGACTTGTTGGTATACAATTCTCACAAGAATTTTATTTAGTGTGCAGAAAATAGAAATCGGTCTATAGTTTTCAACTAGCTCACTGGGTCCTCCCTTAGGGATCGGGTATCCAAAGCTGTTTTCCAAGCAGAGGGACTTTGCCTTCCATCAGTGACCTATTGAACAGCCACATGACTGGCACGGCAATTTCTTGGTCAGCCAATCTGAGCAACCTGGGTTCAACCTTGTCATAGCATGGAGAACCATTTGTCTTTAATGCTCTAATGAGCTTTGGATCTCAGTTTTGAAGTTAACCTAAGGTGAAAATTAGGTGAAGAAGGGAGATTCAATGAGTCATCTGAAGATGGCTTGTTCTGGGCTGCAGGGATGAGCCCTGTACTTGCAGCATCTTATGGGTTTGTGTGATGGACATCTGCCTCAATAATGTCACAGGCATTTTGCGTGGTGGTGGCCTTTAGGAGGCGTGTTTATTTGGGACCAGAATTTCTTGGGGTTAGAGAGATTTTTGTTTGTAGGTTCTTAAGGAACAGTCGCTGCCTGTTTTAAATCTTTTACATGAGTTTCTGAGCATTCTGCAATGGACCCAGTCATTGGTTAAATTAGTACCTGCCCCAGGCCCTGTCCCTTCCCTCATTAGTTTTTTTAGATCATGTGTCAGCCACTTAGACTGTTGTCCTTGACTCTCATTTGTTTTAGAAGGGCGTGTTTGTTGGGCCGAGAGGACATTTTGGTGAATAAGGCCAGGACAGAGTCCAGGCTGGGGGCAAGATTAATTTGAGCCAGTCAACTCCTGACAGGGTATCCCAGAAGGACATAGCATTGAAAGTGGAGTAGTTGTGTGCCAGAAAGATATGGGGAAGTGGAGTTGATAGTCATTTTTATATATCAAAGATGGGGCGTGGTTATTAAGAGTCACCAAAAGTACCGCCAGCTTGAATCTATTGGGTTAGACACCAGTAGCCAATCAAGGGGTGGTGTGGTTTCCAGATTTCAATTAGGTCTTGTTGGTTCATGGATCAGTTAGGTAAGTTTGGCTCTAGCAAGCTAGACTTAATGTCAGTCTTAGTCGAGGGGCCCCAGTGGAGATTAAAGTCACCCATGATTATTTTCTCATGGGGAGGCAGGTCAGGGATAAGCTTAGTAAGGGCCTTAGTGCTTCAGTCGCAATCTTAGGAGGTGGTAAACACATTTTATTAGTAGTGGCTTTGTATCCCCAGTAGTACTTTTTTTTAATTTAAACTTTATTGATACATTTCCCTTTATAAAGGGCAGTTACAGTGGAACAAGATGTGACATACCACATGTACAGAAAGAACTGTCCAGCCCACCTCTCTGGCCCATGCCTCCTTACAGCAGCAACAAGACCATATAACCCTAAGTGCAGTGATTATTCCCATTGGACATATAGAGAAAGACTAAGGTATGGCATAATCATAAGTGAGACAGTGACAGTAAGGAGTGGAGGGATCCCATATTTTACTATGAGCTGCAAGTCTATTATGAAGGCTTGCAATCGCCTTTTCTGTTGGAGATTAGCAATGATTTCTGCAACCACTCTTGGAAAGATGGGGTAGATTTTTCCTTCCAATGGCATAAAATGAGTTTCTTAGCAGAAAGAGCAATCATGGAAATATGAAATTTCCTGATTCTGACCCTGACAGGGACATGTCCCCAGGAAACATATCTCAGGAATAAAGTACTCCTGAAGGCCCAGAAGGGGATCCAGAGACATCTTGATTGAATTCCATAGAGGGAAACTTTGGGACAGGACCAAAACATGTGAAGGAGTTGTCCTTCTTCCTGCATGCACTTAATACATGTACTAGAATTCAAGAAACCCCATTTCTTTAGCTTGACAGGGGTACAATACATATTATGTAATATATGGTATTGCATGAGATGCAATCTGACCTGGGAAACGATTTATAACAGGATCTCCATAGGGATTGCCAATCCAACTGGTATTGAGGAAGGAGTGAGTTCCAGAATCTAGTAGGTCCAAAAGAGTCCCCTATTTTTTATGATACAACACTCTGTATAACTTAGATACAGTATCTGAAGATCCAGACAGTAGGGAGATTTCAGGTATCAAGGCTGACACCTTCTGGGAAGGGGGAATATTCCCAGGACTATTGTGAGTGGGTGTCTTAACTGCATAACCTTGAAGTGAGATGAAACCGAATGAGAAATTTTTCATTAATTCCACCTGGGGACAACTATTGTCCCTCCCATCCACCAAGGAAAGCAGTTTTCCATCACCTAATTGGGGCAAACACTTACTGAGAATCTGCTTCCTGTTAACAGTAAAAGATGGGAGTTCCAAATGGACTGAACTAAGTCAGTCTTGGGGAGTAATAAAGAAATAAACATAACTGTAAAACTCTTAAAGAGATACCTACTGTAGGACAGTCAGAAGTCTTTACCTGAGACAATTTGAGGTAAAATAGGATTAGGGGTCCAGGCATTTAGCTTTAATTACATCTAATTCAATCTTAAGCCATACTGGTTGTTTCATTTCAAGGCCGGGATATCCATCTCATGCATTTTACTAGGTGACTGGGCCCAGTAGTATAATGCCATATGGGGAATCTGGAGCCCTCCTCAAATTTGGGGCAGCTAGTTTATGATAAGCCAAACGGGGTATTTATCAGCCCAAATAAATCTAGAAATATACAGTACCACGCAATTTTTTAAACCAGCGATATGGATAAAAAGTATTGAGAAGGGATAGGGGTAGAAAATTCAAGGAAAGACATTCATCTTAATATAGTTAATCCTGCCCCATAATGATATGGGAAGTTTAGACCATCTGTCAAGGTTGTGAATAATAACCTGTGATAGAGAATCCAGGTTATCCTTAAACCATGTTGAGGGGTTACGGATAACTTAATGCCCAAATACCTAAATGCTCTAGGAGTCCAGCATAAGCCTAGGGAACTAATATCGCTCTTGAATACCTTGTGGTTTAATGGAAAAAATAAGGATTTACTGACATTTAGCTTGTAATTAGATAGCTCACTAAATCTGGCTATTTCATTCAGTAGGGCGTATTGATGATACCGATGGGAGAGGTGAATCAACAAATCATCTGCATACACGGTGACTTTAATTTCATGGTGCCCAACCCAAATACCTTGTATAGAGATATTTTTGAGAATGTTTTGAATGAGGGGTTCCAAGTATAGATTAAATAACAGAGGCAATGGGGCAGCCCTGCCTAGTCCCTGAATGGAGTGGGAAGGAGTTAGAGAAAGCCCCATTTGCTGAGATTCTTGCTGTAGGGATTTATATAGTGCAGCAACCCAGGATAAAAATACCAGAGGGAATTTGAAAGCACTCAATACCTTAAACAAAAACTCCATTTTACCCGATCGAATGTCTTCTCGGCAGCCAGAGAGACCAGGCCTGCCAGAACTCAGCGCTCTGGTAGCCGAGAAGACGGAGATAACATACGCAAGTGGTCCGCTGATGAGCGTCCTTCATAAATCCTACCTGATTCATGCCTGTTAACTCAGGGAGTACCACTGGATAGCCTATTAGCCAAAATCTTTGAGAAAATTTTAATGTCTTGATTTAGGAGAGTTATAGGCCTATAACTTCGGACAAGCTCTGGTTCTTTGTCTGGTTTGGGGAGAAGTACTATCAAGGCTTCAAAGAGGTGACAATCAACCTCCATCCCGATAGAATATGTTGAAATAATCTATTAAGTATTGGTAGTAAGAGATCTCAAAACATCTTGTAGAAAAGGGAAGAAAATCAGTCAGGACCAGGAGCTTTATCTGAAGATAAACCCTTGATAACCTCAGCAATTTCTTCATGTGATATAAAGGAGACTAGAGAGTCTTTGTGACGTGCTGGGAGGAGGGGCAGGTGGGAGTCTATCAGATACTTCTCCATGCTTACAGGGCTGGGGATGCTCCATGTCCCCGCACAGCATTTTGTAGTATGCTGCAAATTCTTGAACTATCTCGGTAGGAGATGTTTTCAGAGACCCATCAGCTGACGCCTGATAGAAGGGATGAATCTCACAGATTCTTGTTGCTTGATACAGAGAGCCAATAGGCGCTTCCTCTCCTGATCAGTGTAACTAGCTCTAGTACATATGATAGCTAACTCTGCCTTCTCCCGGAGTAACTCTAAATATCTATCTCTCAACAATAGGAGCTTGTCCCTATCTTCTTCTGGAGTATTGGCTGAAACATTAATTTCAAGTACCAATTTGGGATAATAATGATAGTAATTCCTCTCCTAGCTCTTTCCTAGTCACCACCATACTAATAAGAATGCTTCATGTAGGCCTTAAAAGCCCCACATAACGTCTGGTTTTGCACTGTTTAAAGGGTTGGATAAAAAAAAAGGCCTCAGTATGTTCCCTTATGAGTTTACAACATTTAGAGTCTTTAAGCAATTGATCATTAAGTTTCCATCTTGTTTCTCTCTTGAAACATTCTGAAGTGCCAGTTTAACAACACCAAGGAATGATCGGAGACAGGACCAGGTTGGATCAACGAGGTCCTGACCCCAGGTAAGAGAGTCTGAGAAATGAAATGTAATCAATGTGGGACTGCGAGCCAGGCACCAAAGACCTGTAGGTAAACCTTGGAATCTGGATATAGGACACGCCAGACATCACAGAGCCCACATTGATCCAGTAGGTCTCTAAAGCCCTCTGACCTGGAGAAACCCCCCACAATCCACCACCTGATCTGTCAAGGTTTGAGTCTATGACTTTATTGAAGTCACCCCTCAGAATAATCCTTATAGGAAGGAAAGGCAGGATTATATTTATAAGTCTCATGAAGTACCCAGGATCATCTGCATTAGGGCTATATATACTGCCCAGTAACAATGGTACTGACCAGAGAGTACCTATAACTAAAACGAACCTACCCTCAGGATTCTTGATGACTTGTGTAGAAACAAAGGGAATGCCCCTGTTAATAATAAGCATGACCCCACAACTATTGAGGAGCCTTGAGCCTCATACACCGTCCCCACCTGTTGTCTCCTCATTTGTGAGGCTTCCGTTCTAATAAATGCGATTCCTGTAGGAAAGTTGTCTGAGAGCGTAGTAGGCTTAAATGTTTAAGAACCTGATATTGCTTAGATTTTTCCTGATCCCCTAACTGCTCCATGTTGCATAAGTCACCTCCTTGGCCACTTGCTAAAGACTACTAGGTTTAATAGATTCAGCCCTGCGCCAGGGTATATAGCACGTGTAATCTAACCCTACCCATTGCTGCTAAGGCCTTCCCACCACCCTAACTCCCCATCAAAGCCCAACTTAAGCCCCCAGTACACCCCCACCCCCCAACAAGAACCTGTAGCACCCAACTCTCTCATAACCCCCCAGTCTGTCACAAGCAACGCTAGCACAGCACCAGGTCATTTCCTCCCCTCCCGCCCCCCAAGAATATCCTCTGCTAATGAACAGCCACATATCTCTAGGTATAGAAGTAATTTATGAATCACATTGACAAGCCTCTTAATGCCTAAAGAGCGGTCTCTGGCTCCAGTGCCTGTGGACCTATGATAGTGAATCCAATAGAACTAGAAAAAAAGGAAACTAGCTATCAGAGATGTGAATATGGCAGGTAACCACATGACACCAAATGAGAATTGAAAATTGCCTGTCCCCCATAGAAAACTGCACCAAAACCAGAGCCAGGGGAGAAGCTAGTACGAAGGGGTAGCCCCAATCTTGAACTGAGAACATGAAAAATGAGAAACAAGATGACAGCCAAAATGAGATCCTGAAATGAGAAACAACTAGGAGTGATTCACCAGGGTTGCCAACCCCTAGTTCCAAAATACCCCTGCAAACTGGAATGGCATAGAGACTGAAAGAGATCCTCTCGACTCAAATTCACCCAGACTTATGTTAATTGGGCAAACTGCGCCTCTTGTGGTCATATCCCAGTCTCACTGGCCTGCCAAAAGCGCAGTGAAAGCCTAAACCGCTCTGAAGCCTGAAAAACTAACATATAAAATCTAATCAGGAAGCCATTAACCAAAAGCCTTCCCTGTATGCTACCGCCAGAAACTGAGCATGAAGTATTCTCCAGAATGCAGTCACAAATGAACCATCATCAGAACCCCAAAAGAATTCACCCTGAAACAATATTAACACCAGAATGCCAGGGTATGGAAATGGTAACAGTCAGGCCATATACTAGTAGCCCAGTTCCAACTGAGAAAATAAACACAGCAGAACTCGGTCATTGGAAAAAGCTTTCCACAGAAAAATGAGTAACAGTTCACTCAGCAGCTCTCAGTGAATCCCAATACTCCAGACGCACTCTCAGGTCATCCGAACAAATCTGGCAGCATTGATTTAAGGCTTAGTAGAGCAGCTTCAGGATCTTCAAAATTAAGCCAAGAGCTGTTTACTGAGACTTGTAACTTAGCTGGGTACCCCATCCTGAATTTGAACCCTGCCGCTATAATCTTAGATACAATAGGGTGGAATGCTTTCCGCTTCAGACGCAACCAAGCCAGGGATGTCTTGAGCAATTTCAACTTCTTCTCCCATCTGACTTTGTAAGGCTTTGACTTTCTGCAAGAAATACTGCTTTTCCAGATAATTCAGAAAGTGGCAGATAATGGGACGGGGAGCATCAGGTGGGGTTTTAGTCGAGGGACTGATGAGCACGCCTATCGTACACTGGGCATAAGGGAGAGGGACCAGCATCCCAGTCTACCAGCTTCTGCACAAAGACTACTGCATTCTGGCCCTCTTCCCCTTCTGGAAGCCCGAGTATTACAACATTATTTCTTCGGCTACGGCCTTCTAAATCTTCGAGTTTAGCTTCTAAGAAGATAATTTTTGTCTGCTGATAGAAATTCAGGATCCAGGCTTTCCAGTTTTCTCTCGATCGAGACTATTCGGTCAGTGTTATCTGAGATCATGACAGAAACTTCATCCAATTTTCTGGAGAGGGATTTCAAGTCGGTCGCCATATCCTTTATCTCTTCTCGAAACGGCTTAAATTCTTCCCAAGAACCTGTTAACAGTTAAAAGGCTCTTGATCCCCAACTTGACACGTAAGGATCAGACTTGTCTGGGCCACCCGAGGCTCAGGATTTCTTTGAGGCCTTCTCAGGAGTTATGGGGGTAAGTTTCTGTGGGGCTTTCTTCATTTACCACTCTGATACCCAAAACTGGAGCACAGGATGTTTAAACACAAAGGAGATCACAAGCAGAGGAATTAGATAGGTTTTAATGATATAAAAGACAAATTTGTATTTGGGAGGCAGGAGCTTAGTGGAGGAGCTTCTACCAGCACTCTGCATCACGTGATCCAGTAGTACTTTTACAAATAGTGTTTCGCAGCCCTCATCAGCCTTTGCTGGAATCTCTGCTAAGAACACCGTTAGTGATTCCTTAGTATATATGATAACCCTCCACCCTTTTACCTATTCTATCTTTTCGAAAGGTTTTGAACCAGGATCCTAATCTCATGTACTAAGATCATGGGTTTGAGCCATGTTTCAGAGATGGCTAATACGTCAGGGGAGTGTAGGTCGGCCCAGGCTTTGAGCACTTGCAGTTTAGGACTGAGACTATTAATACTGATATGCACCAGTTTCAGCCCTTTAGTGTTGGTCCAGCAGGTGACAACATGAAGTAGTAATGAGAACTCAAAGTGAGCACTTTGTGGTGGCCACTTGCGTTGTGCTCCATCAATGTGAAGTGGCCACTTCGTGTTCACTTCACCAGCAGATTAAAAATTCACTGCATCTCTACCCTACTCCTTCCTTATGTACCATGAGCATATTAGCCTGCTCTGCTTGGCCATCAACACTATATTAGGACTTCTGTACCAGCATGGGGTGTTTGCCACCTGAGTCATTGTGATTGGTGGCGACCTCGTCATACTCTCCCGATTGACTACAGGATCATTTTCTATTGCTCAACTGATCCCTCTGCCCTCCATTGCATCAAGGTCTCCCTTAATAAAGCCTGCCAATTTGTCTCAGGTTGTAATAGGTGGACTAACACCTGCAAGCTCTATAGACTCGCCAACTGGCTTAACTTTGATGGTAGACTTAGATAGCACACCTGTCTCCCTTGGCAGGAAGCTTTCACAAAATTCCTTCCACCTGGGCCTACATAACCTAGTGCAGCCTACCCCCATCCCAAGGGCTTCCAGAAGCTCACTATCTACTCCCTTACTGTCCCCCACTGCAGGACCTCCATGTGTCTAAATTCTTTTCCTATAGGGCCCTCCTCTGGGTGAATTAACTACCCCAGGCTATCACCTCTGAAGTGCGGCTAGGACCATACGAGTTCTCACTCTGCTCAGCACTCCTCACCCAATCCAGCTGTGACTGTGACTAACCTAAACTCCAACTTATGCTCCCACAAAGCTACCCCTTATGTGTATCAGGGTTGTTCTGTAGCTCACCTACTGGGTGACCTCACTGCATTTAATGTTTAATTCACTTATTTTGTTTTTTTCTCTGTAAATTATTTTGACTCAGGGTCAGTTTTAATACCCCTTGAAGTGGTAACTTGCCTTTGTATAGTTGATGTTCTGTCTGTTTGCTATGTATATGAATTTCTGAAGTGTAGGCTTTGCAAAGAAATCTTTGATTCAAAGGTTTGTAATTCCAATCTCTTCAATAAATAAATAAAATAAAGATGCACCGGAGCGAATCAGTTGGAGCAATGGACTGAAGTACTATAATGTTACTTTTTATTGTTCTAGGAATTACTACCTTTGAGCCAGCGGCTCTTTACAAAGGTTCCACGTCAATTAGGTACAGTACAAAAGGTTATATAGATAACACAACAATTTGTGTTGTGTCAAGAGCAATAAAACATATACAAATACATATCAAATCACTTGTAAAAGGACATGAGATATCAATAATCACATTATTATTACAAGAAAGAGGTCATGCCAGATTAGGAGAAACAAATAGGAAAAGCCCAGAACAGAGAGGTTAAGTGAAAGTGTGGGGAGCAGACAATAGCAGGAGAAAAGGTTTCCCAAACATGTCTTTGTCAGATAACGGAACAGGGTGGGTAGTGAGAAAATAGGAGGTTTAATCAGGGCAGTCACAGGAGCTGGAGGTTGCAAGGTGAGAGAAAAGCCTTGATTTGAAAATACCTAGAGAGGTGGAGGTAGTAATATGAGTGCTGAGGGCATTTAGCCAGCTGGGGGCACGATAGGCAAATGATCTGTGTCCTGAGAAGTCCGCATAGGGGGACTTGGAGAGGCTGGTGTTCTGATCTTCTGGTAAAACGGGTGCTAGCGCCGGCACACAGGTCTTGACAGGGTGGAGGAGGCCCAGAGTGGATTTTTCGCCATCAGGCAGGTAAGGTACTTTATCTGGTTTGAGAGTTGCAACCAACCTGAGTCAGCATAGAGTCACATGCTGTGGCACTCGATGTGCACCAGTGAGCAGCCAACAGGCCTTATTAAGGGATGTTATAATGCGACTAAGTGCTGTAGTAGTGGCAGATCCATATATAATTAAGCCATAGTCAACGACTGAGATGATAGAAGATTGATGGCAGTCCTCAGTGCAGAACGGGTAAGAAGCTATCGGTTCCAATACAGAATCCCAATTGCTGATTAATAGTTTTGCTGTACTATCAATGTGAGTTGCAAAGGTTAGGCCTTGATCAAAGTTGATTCCAAGATATTTGAAAATTGGCACTTGTTCAAGGGTATTTCCAGGTATGTATTAATGGTGAGTGGGACTTGCCGTTTCTTGTTTTGTGGGTTAGAGAAGAGCATGGATTTAGTTTTTGTGGCTTAGAACCAGCTTATGTTCAAGGAACCACATCTCAACTTTGGAAAAGCATGCTGAAGGTTGAGGCGTAAGTGGTTTGGATCTTTATGAGTGGCAAGAATCACGGCATCATCGGCATAGAGGATTAATTGTTCAGGGCAGGATTTGGGGAGGGAGTTTAGGAAAAGGCTGAAAAGGAGGGGGCCCAAGATGGATCCCTGGGGAACTCCTGAGCGAACTGTTTCAGTCTGAGAGAACTCCAGCTACTTTTACAGATTGAGAGCACTGAGCAAGGTAATTTTTACCCAGTCACCAGGACCCTGAGAGCCCTAGGGATAGAAGTTGTTTGATAAGTAGGCCATGGTGAACTGTATTAAATGCCTTGGTTAAGTCAATGTAGACTGCTCCAGTTAGGTTTCCTTTGTCCATGGCATTGTGGATTGCTCCTGAGAATTCAAGTAGGGCAGTCGATGTGCTGTGCCTTTCCTAAATCCATGCTGCTGAGTGCATAGGATGTTGTGCTTTTCAGTAGTCTGAAAGTTGTTTTTCTTCTGTAGTTAAAATCATATTTGTTTAGATTTTATGCATTGACAGGAAAGCAAGACAGTCTTAATGTTCATTCCTACTATTAAAATCTAGGCAAACATAATTTTGCAAAGGCTAAAGTATCATTGTACTACTGCAGCAAACGGCTCCTATACTATTGACTCACTGTTGGTATTATCATGTCAACTCACCAGTGGACATTTAACTTTTGTTTCACTAATGTATTTATATTGAAGAATACCTATAAACAGCCTATGAACATGGGGCAGGATTGTAAAAGGATCTGTCCAAGATCTACCTGCCACTATTTTCAGAGCATATCTGTCTTGTATGTATGTATGAAGACTTGCACAAATAATAGTACATGTTTAGCAGAATTTAAAATTACAACAAAAAAATAATGCCACTTACTAAGAACAATCCTTGTAGGGGAAAATAACAGAACTCAATGGTACCTCTAAGAAATATAATATTTTAGAGGAAGAAAGAAAAAAAATATCAACCAGAATTAATGAAGACCATAATGAGTCAAGATTTATGGCTATTTATGGCAATTGGTGCTAAAGGGACAATAACAATGAGAACAACCCTCAGATTTCATTCCTGCTGATAAATGGTTGTCCTGTTTTAGTTATGTATTCTATGACCCCCGGTTCATAATACTACTCCTCTTCTTGAAACTGTCACAGACTGTGACTTGAAATCATTATGTTTTTACTTTTCTTATAGTGGAATAGGCTGCAAGTTCATGTAAATCTAATAAAGCCCTTGTCTTGATGGTTTCAGCAGATGTTTATGAATTGCATTTAAACATATGGGTCCCAACATTAACTAATCTTTTCAGTAAGTGTCTCAAACACCAGTACACACCTGAAAGCTGGAAAATAAATGTAACTATACTTCTTTTACAAAAGGGATATTAGGGACCCTAAAACTCAGTCTATTAAATGCAATTTCAAATATGTATACAAAAATCCATTTAAACAAGTTACAATCCTGAGTGAATGAAAAAGTGATTATTTCTGATTCACAAGTTGGATTTAGACAATTTACCACTAGTGATCATATTTACATTTTGCTCATCTTACTAAAAAAAATAGGTACGTGAAACAAAAGGAATCTAGTCAAAAGTGCTACATTAAGAAATCAGATCTTTAAGGTCCAAACCACACTTAACATGACCTACTGCACCAGGAAAGTGATCCTAATTTACCTCCTATCTGGAAATGTGCACCCTAATCCTGGCCCCACAGTGCCCTCCAGGCCCAGAGTGTGTAAAGGGTTTTGTATAGCTGCCATGAATATACGTAGCACCCTTGCCAAATTTGATCAATTCCAGGCCTGGATGGCCCTGCACAACAGAGTCTTGGCTAACTAGCAAGACAAACAGTAACAAGATCACGCTGCCTGGCTACAAGGCCTTTCTGCTCAATAGAAGGGGTAAGAAAGGAGGTGGCTGCCTAATCTATATCAGGGACTCTCTTCATGGTTCTGTCCTCCCCATAACCAAGGTTGCCAATGACCATGAACTCCTGGCCATGTGAGTCCAGATTAGGCAGCATGGCAAGTCCCTCGCCAACGAACAGTCTACCTACCACCTAAGAAAGCCCGTGATGGCCTCCCAAAGGTCCTTGAGGCAGTGGCCTCCCAAACAAGGATTGTGAATTTATCATAACAAGAGACTTTAACATTAACTGGGACTGCAAAGACTCAACCCCCCAGAAGGATGTTGTGGCCAACTCATACCTATCACAGCTATTCAACAAACCCACACAAAGGAACTACAAAACAGGCAAAACACCCTCATTGACTGATCCTATCTAACTCCCACTTCTGGATAATGGAGGTCACCATGCTGCTTGACACCCTGAACGCACCACTCCCTATCACCTTCAGATGGTCCAACAAAATAAAAAAAAAAAATGACAATCGAAAGCAGGATCCTAGGCAAAGGTTGGCTAAAGTCTCTCAAAGCTGCCTTCTCTCTCTTGACTGGTCACCCATTGATGTGATGCCTGACTTGGACATTGCTCTGAAGTTCTTCATTGATGAGTTCAACCAGATCTGCGATACTTATGCCCCAGTAAAAGGAGGAATATCCGTGGAAGCAACAATGGCCTAATCACGGGGAGCTCCTTGCCCTGATGTGAAAGGGACAATCTTTGGACAAAAGCTAGGTCCTTGGAAACCAGTAGGACTACAAGGTGTACAGGGCCTCCAGAAATAGATGTACAATGCTTATTAGACAGGCCAAAGCAAGATTTCAGGAGCAGCTGAACAGTAGCTGGGGAGACAGTAGCGCAGTGGTTTGAGGTTTGAGCTGCAAACCAGGAGACCTGGGTTTGAACTCCACAGCCCCCGCTTGCATACTGTGTGACCCTCAGCAAGTCACTTAACTTCCTTCTGCTCCAAGGTCACACCTGTAAACAAGCTTTCAGCTTAGTGTGTCTCTCCTGGTTCTTCTTGTTGTTTTTACCTCCACCAACACTCCAGCGTCCCCCCACCTTCAGGCTTCCTAGTGCTGCTATCACCTCAGCTATCCCCTTCCTGAGCTCTCTTCTACCACAGATCTGCAGCCAACTCCCCAGGTGTCCCGGCGATCCTTGCTGGGCAGGTTCCTCCTCTGAGGGGAAGGCACCGGGACAGGTAAACCCAGCGCCTCTATTTTTACTGATCCAGGTGCTGCTGCTCTGGAGGAGTAGGCTCAGAGGTTCTGCAGTGTAGAGAATAGAAGCTGTCATCTGGCAACCGCCAAAGTTGTTTTCCGCTTTTTTTTCTTGTTGTCCCTCCTGTGCCACTTGTATTACTCCTGGTCTCCACCGGGGCCACTACAGTGCGGGGCTCCCACCCAACCCACCCCAGAAGAGACAGCAGTCCTCCGGATGCTCAATCCTCTCCTTCCCCTGCCAGCCCCGGCATCCTGAGTCTGTTCGAACCCGGTCGCCAGCGTGGTCAAGGTGTGGCATCCAGCGCCCAACCTCTGTGCCCCCGGCCAGCTCCTCCTGGTTAAATAAAAAAAAAGAGGTTCTGGGAGAGTATCAAAACCTACTCAGGAAAGGTGAAAATCACCCCCAACAGCTCCTCTTCAATGGTACTCTATCATTGGACCCACCATTAATAGCAGAGTCCTTCAACTCTGCTTTCACTTGCCAGCCCGCCAGTGCAGCTGTTGGATTTCTGCTTGTGACACCAGCGACCCAGGTTAGGGAATGGACCCGATGAGCTAGAGGAGTTGGCCAGGAGAGGATTGAGCACCCCTAGGCTGCTCTCCTTCCAGGGGGAGTGGATGGGGAACATTGCCCAGTACTTGAGACTCCCGGCAGAGGCCAGGAGGAATTGCAAGTGCCCGCTGTTGAATTATGCAGGGGCGGTGTGTGCAGGACATCACTGCACATCCCCATCCCCAGGGCTCAAAGAAAAAACTTTGCTTATGCCACCATGCATGATGCCCTCCCCTGCCCCTAATCAGCCTCAGACCAGCTCGGGATTCTGATCCCACGATTATGGCACTCCAGCTTAGGTACAACCCACAGAGGGGAAAGCTGGGGTGTCAGGGAGCTGTGGCCAGTATAGAGGTGGGGTCCAGGGTCAGGTGACTGGGCCAAGGATCCAGTGACCTTGGGCAAGTGTTAAAGAAAGAATAAAAAAACACAAAATAACTCTGTCTTCACTGACCTCAGTGCAGTCTTACCCTCCTACTTTCACCCCACTGAAGCATGCAAACACTCCCATTTGCTCCTCCTGAATTTCTACTTCAGACGGGTGACACTAAAGGAGGCCTTGGCTTACATCAAAAAGTTCTGGGAAAGCTAGATTGGGGTGATGGAGGACATGAAACTGGTTTCCATCACAACGGAGGAACTCATTATTCCCATTAACAGGCTATTCAACAAATCTGTCACCCTAGCAAAATTCTCTGAGGTCTGGAAACAAGCACTGGTGACCCCATCCTCAAGAGGGACAGGACCAGCATTGTCAACTACAGACCCATCTCCATCCTCTCCCCCATCAAAGGCTCTGGAAAAGACAGTAGCAGACCAACTACAGAATACCTCAACAAATACCAACTTCTGTACCCAACCAACATAGATTCAGGCAGGACCATAGCACTACCACTGCTCTGGTGAGTACACAGAATAAGTTCATAATGCTATGGATGAAGGCAAACTGTTCAGGTCTGTGATTATAGATTTAACAAATGCCTTTGATACTGTGAACCACACCCTCCTCCTGGCACAGCTGTGGAGCCTGGGGTGGCTGCCAATGCTTCACAATGGTTCCAGGACTACTTACTAACCAAACACAAAGGGTTAAAGTTGGTCAAACAGTGTTGGGTTCCAGAGGCATCTCACTGGGAGTCCCCAATGGTGAATCCTGGGACCCTTCTTTTCAGCACTTTCTTGAATGATCTTCCAAAAGCCTGCAACACCAAAATCATGTTATTTGCTGATGATACAGTCATCCTCAACAGCAACCGATGAATTGAAACTCTTCAATTAGAGCTGCAGTCATCGTTCCATCCATTTGAGGATTGGTTCAATGAATACAAGTTCAGCCCACAGCTCAAGAAAGGTTTCCTGCCCTCACCATCTCAAACAATGTCCACGTGCCACTGGAGCAAGTGCACTCATTCAAGCACCTGGGGATCACCCTTGATGGCACTGTCTTCTTCATTCACCACATAGAGCAGGTGATTAGGACAGTCAACTCCAAGCTGGGAGTGCTCTACAGACAAGAGTACCTCACACCTGATGCCCTCCATGTTGCAGTCTCAAGCTCAGTACTATCAACCATTGACTACAGCCTGGTTATATATGGTGGCACCACTGACATGGCTCTAAAGTGGGTACAAATAGCATTTAACAAGGTGTACAGACTCACCCTCTCTTGGACCACCTCACTCACACCTGCTTGCTCTATGAGCAGACAAATTTGCTACCACTGGGCAGCCGAATCAGATTCTAAACCTGCCTGCTTGGCAAAAGGCTGTCCTGGGAAAGGTGCCTAGTTGCATATCCAATATCCTGTCAAGGTCTGGCTCGGTGTATTGTAATGCTAGGTAGAAAGCCAGGATCTCTCTTGGTCTCTTTTCAGAGAACTGCACTTGGACAATGCACCTTCTCATACAGAGCACTCTCTGACTCAACAAAATTCCAGAAGCTACTCTTAACTTCCTTAGCATCTCTAACTTCAAATCCAAACTCAATCACTACCTTGCCTTAAGCTCTCGCCTATGACTGTTTCATGAGCACCTAACACCACCTCCCTGGCAGCACACCACAATGGTCCCCATTATCTCCTCCTTAAATCCTGGGCTGGACATTTACCCCACTGACCTGCCTCCCATCCCTGTGTCACTCCCCCCACACTTTTGTTCCACTATTTTTCCACCTAAAACTTGTGGTCCACCAGCTCCCACTTTGTTCAATCTTGCCCCCCTTACCCCACCACTGCCAGACAAGGCATCTTGTTTAAGGCTGCCCCACACCTCGCACTCTAACCCGACCACCTCCTGGAGGAGGTGATTATTTTTTCTGAATTCCATTCAGCTCTTTTCTCCCACCAACACCTGCTCATTCCCAGTGGTCCAGTGGAAACCTTCCTATTTTCCCCAACTCCTCCCTCCTCTGTCTCTTGTATTAGGTTAGCTCTGTGCTCTTGTGCATACTTAGATTATTTTCTGTATTGCAATGTAATTTGATCTGTTGTCTGTATATGACTCTTGTTTGTATTTACTTGTTTCTTGAATTGGAACCTTTGTAGAGCTCATGTGCAAAGGTTGTTTCTGAATCCTAAATAAATAAAAATTAGCATTACAGAATTAGAATCAGTATAAACCCAATATGCCTCATACGAAAAATAAGGTCTCTGTGTTCCTTCATTTAAATGTTATGAGCCATTTTGAAACCTTAATTTCCAAAACATGTGAGTTAAAATGTAAGTTGCTTGTCCTGAAATCTTATTGGTATGAATTCTGAGGAACCCCAAGAAGAGGAGTCAAACTGTATATCAAAACCTCAAATCATAGAGCACTTATCCACAGACTTGGGAACATTGTTTCATTTTATGTTAAATAATTCATATTATGCAGAAAATAGATAATACTTTCATTATTTTAATATTTTATTATACAATTTGCATCCTTATTTCCTTATTACTAAGGGCATTTGCAAGAATACAGTATCTCTACCCTTTAGCTCTGGTTGCCTGCGTGCATATGACCTCAACATTCTGTTTATGACATCAACATTTGTTGCTGTGGAGAGAATCATGATGTCATATACAAGGGATTGTGATGTCATGTATAGAGAAGCAACCAAAGTACAGTAGATATAGTCTAGGGGTATCCAGTCATAAAGTCATTGGGATTACAGCATGGTTAAAAAATGTGCTGTGAAAATAGCATGACTAGAAAGAGCTACTGGGGAATTATAGTGTGGGTACTACAGCACTATGCAAGTAGCTCTTTTCAGTCAGGCTGAGGAGTCTAAAGCTCCGTTTGTGCATTAGGTGAACATGCTACAGTAGCTACATTGCTTAATGGTTAGAGTCATGGGTTATGTGTAGATGATAAGTCCAGCTGACCTGGGTTTGAGTCTTTCTCTGGGTTATTTTATTTATTTTTTGAGTGTGTGTTTGTGCAATCTGAGGATGTATATTTATGTTATAGGGGTTGTGGGGAAAGCCTCCAGCATAACATTTTGTTGCCCTCCTAGTTTTGGAGTGTTTTTGGTTGTGTGTCCAGTGCTCAGTGTTTTTCCTGAGTGCTATGACAGTCACAGTGTTTTTGGCTGCATGGTTTTACATCACGCTTATAACCCCGTGTCATCTGGGGACAGGGAACTTGTTTTCATGCAATTATTTTCAGTTATAAAGAAAATGGGAAATTAATTACTGAAAATCTATGAAGTACTAAAAAATGGGATGGAGGTGAATATAAATCTTACTTTTTCAGTCTTTTCTTAATGCTGTCAGGAGCTCTTTAAAGCCTTGCTATCAAACAATAAATTAAAATGATGCTAAGCAAGATCAGTACAGTAACTGGTCTAAATGCTAAACACCTAAAATATCATAGAAGTGAAATCTATCCTTTCAGTGTGGATTTTTTTTTAGAAATTTAGTATGCTTTGTCCATTTCATGCCTGACCAGCTTGTACATCAGCCAACCATTCCACCGAGCTCCATCACCACCATCTCCAGAATGCTGTCACTCCAGAGTCCCCCAAGGATGATTACCCCTTAGGAATGGCTGCTGGAGGTTGGGCTATCCCCATCAGAGGTTGTGTTGGTGTCTGGAGTTTGAGCATGGCTGGCAATGCAGGGCCTGTGATGGGTGGTAACAGCATTGTCAAGAATGGTCAAGGAATTTTAGTTTTACAGTAGGGCTATGTGAACGCCTTTCCAAATATTCAGCAAAATATTCGTGGTATCTGCGGTCCCAAGTATTTGGTATTCATTATTTGGTATTTGGTATTCGGCCAGAAAAGGTGTTTTTAAGGAAACTTTAAAAAGCACTTCTGCAACATCATTAATCACCCATTGAAACTGGTATACCATATACACCTCAATGACACTTCAGCCACCAACATTGAGCTCTCACTAATGCAACACATGCATGTGGCACATTCAATCCACCACAATACACACATGGCACTCTGAAAACAATATCAAGCATTGCATTGGGTCAGCACTAGAGGGTGTTCATGGTCACAGACATGGGGTAGAAGGTGTTCTGCCATGGGCATAGGAATAGTGGTAGAAATGGCTGCAGTAGTGATGACAGCTGAAAGGGTGGATGCTGCAAGAATGGCACTGGTGGTGGTGGGCACTCTGGCTGTGGATGTAGCAGCCATAATGGTAGCAGTGGGGACACTGGTGGTGGTATCTGCTGCTTGCTGCACAAAGCATGTATGCTCTAATTCCCCCTACTACCACACAACAGGATGTGACAGTGAACGTCCAGATGGACAGGTGGTGACACTAGCAGTAGTAGTACTGCTAATGGTATTAGTAGTACTAGTACTATTACCAATGCTACAAGAACTAAAAGGCTTGCTTGGGAGAACAATATTTGAGCCTGTCAAATAAAGAGACACCTGTATGTCATTGTCTATGTAGTGTATCTCACCACCTTCTCTGGAATTGTATTATGTATCAATAATTTACAGTGGAGCAAGACAAGAGGCAGTTCAGTACTTTGCAGTAAATGACATGCCACAAATTATTGGATGACTGGAGGGCTTAATTGCCATTAAATTACACTATTCCTTGCAGCATATTGCAGCATTTTACAGCAATTTTGCAAGATACTGCATTAGCGTACTGTCTGGCACCACAGTATGAACTATGTTCTATAATCCTGAAGCAGTGTTTCATCCTTGGTATGTTAGTTGTGGATTGTTTTGTTACAAGGGCATCTCAGTCTCATTCATTATAACGTCACTTATTTATAGTGTGTGTTACTTTAAGGGTTGTATATTCATAGTGTGTTTGTAAATTCCATTACATGCACCCTGACAAAGACCAGGTTCTGGTCAAAGCACCAGGGCTCTATTGGCATCCTCCAGCCTTAGCACAAACAAATGTATTGCAACTTTATGCTGCACTGCTCTTAACTGTATTTTGTTACTGCAACCCCCCCCACCCCGCTAAGTGCTTCCTTTGTTCTACATAGATTTTTGGGGGTTTGGTGCCAAGGGACAACACTAGCAGTAATTGTGTGGATGTGCTGTATGTTTGTGGTCTATCATCCTGTCCTCACCACTTGGGACCAGCGGTGCAGATGCTTTGCTGGGGCTGGACCAAGCATGTTTGCAAGATTGCTAAAGACATGATGGATCAGGTCACTAGTGGTTACTGGGTAAAACACAAACTATTACTATGCAGTACGTGTGTGTGATGCATTACTTAGTGCTTGTGGAACTACAGTAATACACCAACCTTTCGGTTATACGCACCACAAAAAAGTAGCAGTAAAGAAAAATACTGCTACTAAGAAAGGGAAGAAAAGGCAATCTATTTAGTCAAACATGGAACCGAGCAAGGAACAGACAGATGACATACAGTTAACTAAGTGAGACAAACCTGCCCCACTAAGTGCAATGATTTAATTAACAAAACAACAATACACAAGCAAACAAAATGCATGTACACAATTGTGCACACACTTTTTTTTTTTTAGTGAGCCTGTAGATGATCCCTGCATTTTAGTCCATTTTCCTTTCAGTTCTAGGATCGGTGCAGTTTAGCGGGCATTAGAGTCCTTTAATGCCAGCCTACTTATCCAGGGTGCTACTTGTGAACAATAGAGCCGAGATTAAATGGAAGGGCCCCCTGTTCTCCTTTGCAAGACTGGGCTCAGACTACTGCGATGTAAAGTGTATGTTCTGTGAAGTGAGCAGGAATAATTTAACAAGGAGACAATATTGTGTATGTGGGTCATATACCCCATGCCATTGCTTTGATCATTACGATACCGTGTCAAATTAAGGTGTTACACATGATTTCATATTAAAATGCCAGTCTATCACATATCTGTGTGTTCTGGATAGTTTTGATAGTAATTCTAGCCTCCTAAAAGGGAGGATTGGCGTTCTGGGGGGTGGCCAGTCAGTAACTAGCACACTAAAAGCTTCATGTGCTATGGACATGTAGGGACATTATCACAGTCCGGGTCAGCCCTTCGTTTTGGTATTCTTTAAGAACAAGCTTAAACATTGCATGTTTGCGCCAGATAATTAGCACATTAAGTAACTTTCATTTGCGAAGGGCTGATGTGACTAGTGATTTCTATTCAAGTTGCTGGGCAAGTTTGCATAGTTATGTTTTAGGGGTTTGGGGATGTAGCTATGCTTACATGGTTTAATTTCAAATCTTCATGACTGGTGGGTGATTCAGGGTTGGGGGAGGAGGGTTTGACAGTGAGTATTGGGTTGTCTGCCACCAGGAAGCACTATAGGACTTAATTCACTTTTGTTGTCATGGGGCGCTTACCCCATTAATTTCCACTTGTTTAGCTTTTTAACCAAGATCCACAATGGGGTTTAAATATGCTCTTGGAACATCAAAGGGGCTCACTCCTCTGCTAAACATTCTAAAATTTTAGTTCACCTCAAAAATTTGCAGATTGATATAGCCTTTCTGCAAGAGATGCACCTTAGATCTACAAACTCCCATTATTTCCATAGAAACTGGGTGGCAGGTATATGGTAGTGGCAAAGAAACCAAGAGAAGTGGTGTTGCCTATTCTAATCGCCCGCAGGGTACCCTTCCAACTTTACAGTCCATAGCCGACCCTGAAGGTAGATATATTATCATAAGAGGCTTGCTGATTCACACAGAAGTCATACTGGGTTCGGTTTACGGCCCAAATTCAGATGATCTGCAATTTTTACCTCTGTTATGTCCATGCTAGCTTTTTGGTCTAAATTACCAATCTTACTTGGGGAGATTGGAATACAGTGCTCTCAAATACATTAGATAGATCGGGGTCCACTAGGCCACGTTCCTCCCCGGCAGAGAGCCCTGCACGAATTATGTTCTTCCCTGGGACTAATTGATCCATGGAGACTAGCATATCCAGATGAGAGAGAATACTCCTTCCATTCTATACCCCACAATACTTTTTCCTGTATTGATTATTTCTCTTATCCATGACTACAACTTAGGGTTTCCGTAGTACACTACTCAACTCAGGCCCTCTCAGACCATCGCCTGGTTTATCTCCAAGTTAATTTTTTCCCAAATATTCACAGAGAGAGGGTCTGGAGATTCAACAATCAGATTCTAAATTCGGTCGAACATGTTCGCTCGATACGAGACTTTAACAGTATATACATGGAGAACAATGCCACATCCATGCCCAGGAAGGATATTTTATGGGGCTCCCTCAAATGCGCCTAAGGGGCAAAATAATCCGTTTGAACAACTATACCAAAAAGCAAAAAACGCTGAACTGTCCCTAAAATTAGGTCAGATCTCTGACTTAGAAAAATCCTTTCTCCATCATCCCCTGACAGAGACTGGGTCAAACTGGAATCCCTTGGGCTCAATACAATAAACTACTAACTGAAAAGCTGAGCTTATGGTAAATCGTTCAAGATCAAATACTTTGATCAGGGTGAGAAAGCGGGCAAATTACTAGCCCTACATCTACGCACTCAATTAGCAGAGAGAATAATTCCATCAGTTTGCTCCCCATCTGGTACACTTCTAAACTCGCTTTTAGATAATGTCAACGCTTTTGAGACTACTGTCAGCAGCTTTATACAGCTTCCTATAATCACCAACTCTCGCATCACGTGGAGTCATTTCTCCAGGATATTGCACTCCCTGTCCCATCGGACCATCAAGTAGACTTATTAAAATGTCCCATTGTCGTTTCTGAAATTTGTGATGCTATTGACTCCTCTCAGCCGAAAGTCACCTGGGCCAGATGGCTTCACAACTAATTTTTATAAGGCTCTGAAAGACATTATTGCCCCTATGTTACTTGAAACATTTAATTATTTATTTCATAATGGTTTATCAGACTCCTTGTTATTGTTGGCCACCATAGTTCTTATTCAAACCCAACAAGGACCCCTTAGAATATCCAATTACAGACCCATCTCTTTATTAATGTGGATTTTAAGATTCTAGGTAAAATTCCTTGTCTAGACTTGCCTAGGTGGGGAGCATCTCATCAGCCCTGAGCAAGTAGGTTTTGTCAAAACAGACTCTCTTCAGACCATCTCAGAGAACTGGCTTATCTCCTCTCCACGTCCAGGAACTCAAACCACTCAGCTGCCCTGGTGTCCCTGGACGCCGAGGAGGTGTTCATACAGTTTCGTGAGTATCTTTTTCATTACTTCCGACACTAATACCCCAGGAATTTATAAAATGGATCAAAATACTATATGCTACTCCATCGGCCAGAATACAATGTAACGGTATCTTGTCTCGTCCATTCATCCTGTCACTAGGTACACGGCAAGGTTGCCCTTGTCACCTTACCTATTTAATTTATACTTGGAACCTCTTATTAGAAAGATTAACCTCCACAATGGTAAGGGTATCTGAATAGGTCAGCATGAATACAAGGTTTCTGCATATGCAGATGATTTGCTTCTACATATTACAGACCTAGGGCAATCCCTCCCAAGGTGTTCCAGATCATCACGCAGTTTGAATTTTTTCAAATTACAAGCTAAACTGGACAAAGCGGAAATTCTCCTCTAAATAAATACACAATGAAGTCAGATGTAGCACATTTGGGATACAATGGAACTCGGACAAGATGAAATATCTTGGCATTTACATTCATCCTCCTCGAGAGTTATGCGACAACTTAACTTGGATAATTTGGTCCATAGTATAACAGAAGTCTTCAAACGCTGGTCTAAACTACCACTAACTCTATGGGGGCTTAGTAAACGTTATCAAATGAACGTGTTGCCATGATTATTATACCCACTTCAAATGCTTAGACCAAACTTTGCCACACTCATGGTTTGTTCAGTTGCATGGGATCCTGAGCAAATTTATATGGCAAAATAAAAGGCGAGGAAAACTATCTAAAATTAACAAAGAAAAAATTAGATGGTGGTCTACAGGTCCCCAATTTCTATATATATTACCTAGCAATACATCTGGCACGAGTCCGATGTTGGCTACGGCCCAGTCAGGAGGTTACTATTTACCCTCCTGGGTCAGGATTGAGCAGGATCTTTGTGTGGGTACTGGGATGGATCCGAAGCTCTACCTTTCATTTCACTAAGAAAGCTTCCCAGATCCTTACGAGATACTCCCTTAAATTCCCTGATCTGGTCCCAGCAACAACTCAGTGCCTTCCTTAAAAAGACAGAGTGAAGGACATAGCTCAACCCATATTCGACAATCCTAACTTCTATTGCTAGTAAACCAATAAAAGCTCAGACATTCTGGCTCCAGATAGGTATCGAGAGGGTTGAACAACTGGTCGTTGCCCAGAGGATGATTTCTTTCCAGGAAAGCTGTTCTCTATTTCAATGGGAGAAAACTCAATTTTTAAATACTTTCAACTATCTCACTCATTGATGCAGCACTTAGGGCTGGGTTAGGCATGACTACTTTCTAAAATGTTAGCCCTTACTTGGAGACCATATCTCCTCCCACGTTATATCATTTTCTTATGATTTTATTAAATCAATAGTGGATTCAGAGGATAACCACAGCCACACCAATGGAGTAAGATTCCCTGATCCCTCCATTTCTAAAGACTGGCCCTATTTGGGCACATCTATATAAGTATATTAAATGGGATAAATACAGATATATGCAGTTTCGTATAATTCACAATTTATATTATACCCCTTAAATTACACCGATTTGGTCTCCTGCACAATAGCTTTGCCCAAATGCCAACAAGAGGCTGCCGATATGATTCATATGTTGTGGTCGTAGAAAATAGTCACCTTCTGGCAAAGTGTAGAGCACAGATTAAGCCCTTGCTGGCTTTGACAGGTTTCTTTGAATCGAAATATGTCTCATCAGGAGTACACATTAATACCTGGGGGAATCAGAGGGCCCACATGGCTCTGATATCGGCATGTGCTAAAAATGTTATATTAAGACACTGGAAGGACTTGATGCTCCCAGTTATTTGGAATGGTTTCATGAAATCATGTTTGCTCTGCAAGCTGAACATATGATTGCTAATTTGTCCAATAATACCAAGAAATATGTTAGGAGATGGGAACCTCTCATACTCTCCTAATAAGTAACTAGTGGGCTGGGAGCTCAAGTATTTGGTATACCTGTGTCCCATTAGGATGGATATATTCTGGAATTTATGGTTTGAACCCATAATACTGGTGGCAGACCAGGTGGTATAGGGGGTGGAGGGGAGGTGAAGGGTCGGGGGATTTTGTAAGCTGCAGACTTTGTATCTCATGGTCATGTTGTACTCGACTTGTACCTGTTTCCTTTTTTTTAGAGATTAGTAATATGCTTGTCATATGTACCAGCTTACACCTATTTGAAAACATAATAAAGTATACTAAATAAAAAACAAACAATTGTGACACACACACAGCACAGACTTGCAGGGGATATTTTCACAAGCACAGCTTAATTGTGTGCAGTGGGCTGTAGAAGTGGGGAGTCGAGTCAGCATGGCTCAGTTGGTAACACATCCCCCTGGACCAGAAGGTCATGGGTTCTTGTCCCACACTGGGATTAGACTTGCACCTAAAATTGCTGGCATCTGATTGCAGTATTGGGGGTACTGTACTGTTGGTGTGCCATCCCATGGATGAGACATTAAACCGAGGTCCCTTCTGCCCGCCCTGGTGGGTGTCCAGGTGGAAGTAAAAGCACCCAGGGCACTCTTTCAAAGAGTAAGGAACATTCCCAGTGTCCTGGTCAACATCCCCTTCCATAAACCAGTTCATGCAATTATCCAGGCTATGTGGGTGATGATGACGATATGACCGCCACCACACATCCAGTCACTTCACTACCAGTCTAGCATTGCTTGTAAAGTGCTTGGGAATACACTGTGTATGAAAAGCACTATATAAATGCTGATTCTTCTTCTTTGTCTCTTCTAGTGTATAGGATCTATCCCCAGAACCAGAGAAGACTAACAATATTAATTCAGTGAGTCAAGCCTGACTGGCTTAGAACTGAAGAAGCTTATTTCAAAATCTGTGTGCACTCAGCTGCACACACGGTGGCCTGCCTCATGAAAAAATATATTAAGCATGCACATGCAGGGTAAAGCCTCACAAAATCAAATATTTTGCACATATACAGCAAATTATAAGCAGTGACCTGCAGGAGGGGAGTTAGCAGACACCCTCATCAGTCATGCAGGGAACCAAGCCTGGAACCAGACAACAGCAAAAATAAAATGTGCTCCACCCAAAAAATCACACTGGAGCTATGTCAGACAGCAGCAGAGAGGGGTGTTAGCAGACAGCCCTCCTAGTTCCTGTAACTGAGTACAGCAATAAGGACAAAATACACCGTCAGAAAGCCAAACATAGCTTTTCTGACACTGATCAAAATATTATACTGACCCAAAAAGCCTGTGAAGCAAAATCAATTTCTTTTTAGCAAGTTTACGGTCTCAAAAGTACTGCAGAGCAGCTCCAGAAACCACTGTCTCCTGTCTTCTACCAGCTCAGAGTGAGGAAGTCACATGGTGTGCTTGCCTTTGAGCTCAAGAAACAGTTTTTGATTGGCCAACAAAGCTCTGTGAGACTTAGAAATCTCATTGAATAGTAGTTCCTGATTAGTATCAATAGTGAACTATTCGAAATTGCATCCAAATACTCAGGAAGCCTACTATTCGTGGTATTTGGAAAATACTATTCAGCCCTTGCACAGCCCTATTTTACAGTCCACAACCCTTGATCACTGGGAGGCCCAAGATCTGAAGCAAGCAAACAAGCATGCTGTGTGCATTGGAGCATCAACATCCTCCTGCCTGAGTACTTGTTCCAGCTTCCACTGCACCATCGGTCAGCCAGGTGGCAGTATTGTAGGTGAGCAGGGGCAGAATTCACAAGAACAGTAAAATCCCCAAGCTGCAGGAAAAGGTTTGCAGCACTGAGGAAACACAGTTCTCCGAAATTCATAAAGAAAATCTCACAGTTGAGGGAATTCTGCAAGCAGTCCAGAGCTGCGAATTCTAACAGCTGTAGGAATTCCACAAGTGCTGAGAATCTGGAGCTGTGGAAACGGCTGAGGAGGCACAGCAATAGTACAACAAGTAGCTGAAGCAGCAGACATTAACATTGCTGCCATAGTATGAGGCTGACAGCACCTACAAAGATACCAGCAACCAGTCCCTCAACTGGGACCACTGCAGCACCACAGGTACCAGCAATACCGTGGCAGCACAGTGCCTGTCTTCGCTGTTCATTCCTCTCTGTGGCATTCCTGTTGCCTGCAGGGTAGCACTGCTGTAGGCTGGTCAGGCTCTACTGATGGTGGGGCTCTGTCATGGGCTGCACAGGGTCTGGTGGTTGTTGCCTGTTGCCATAGCATGGTAATATGTGCTTTTGTTGCTGTAACATCAGCCACTGCTATACCATCTGGGATGCTATTACCTGTGCCTCACTCCACCTTAATTGATTCCAATTGTTGGGGCACTACTGAGTTTGCTGAGGGAGAGTTAAACCTCATTCTACTGTGTAACATTTTTTCCACAACTGCGGGAAAACCTGGCTGAGAACAGCCCTTCAGGGTATGTGCCTTACTTATCTCACACCTTTTTCCTTAGGGACTTCTTCAGCTGCACTTTTTCCACAGTCCATAGTGTTTTTTTCCACAGCTGTGAAGGTTTTTGTCAATAGCACTTTTTTTCCAAAGCTATAGCAGTTTTGGGGACTTAGGGAAGGTTTTGCACTTTCTGAAAGCTTTGTGAATCCAGCTCCAGGTGCCTTCATACCCTGAGGAGGCTAGCATGTGCTGGTATGGTCAACCATCCTCCCTCACCAGCCCTCTTATGATCCAAGCTTGTTCCCAAACCCAGGATGGGCAGGAAAGATTTCTAAAATTACTGTAGATGTGGTAAGAGTTATGCCAGCTGCATAAGCAGATATTTCTGGTAACAAATCATGTTGGCAACTCGGACGCTTAAATCTCCACTGAGATTTGTTGGAATTCTTGTTGGCCATAACACTACTGTTAGAATTCTCCAGCCTTTTGAATTGTGACTCAGCTCTCAAGGCTTCTCGGCCAGTACTTTCAGGAGGTGACAACTTTAAACATTTTCTAAGCCACAACATGGCTTATAAGGGGCTTGCTGCACTCCAGCACTTACTGAATGATCAGAGCATTTGGGGAAGGAGGTTGGCTTTGTCCCTGCTTGGGACTCCGACTCCACAGGACCCTCAAGCAGCAGGATGCCACTAATAGCAAATGACATCTTGGCCAGCCTAACTTGGAATTGGGACATCGGAAGTGTGCCGAATTTGGCAGCTTGAATTTTCTCCCACCACCCACCACCACCCCAACATCTTTTTAAAAGCCCAAACTGGCATGATCCTCAAGCAGAAGCCCTGAGGTTATTTGGTGACTTGGCTAAACAAACTGATAAGAGGTGGAGCACTGTGTTGAGCAGTAGTTTTGTCTTGGCTAGCACTGGATAACTGCTCATCTTTGCTAAGCAATCCTGAGGACTGTCTGACACTTTATTAGCTTGAATCTTGTTAATGGGGAAAATGTAACTGTGTTTTACACATGAATGTTTGCTTGTGTTTGTTTTACTCTGCTCTGACTTAGCAGCCTCAGGAAAATTTTTGGTCTGGGAATATATTGCTGATTGCTGCAATTTTCTTTGTATATTGTCCTTGTCTGAGAGACATTGCACTGCCATCATTTCTGTGTTCAAATAGAGAGTTAAACCACTTCTCCTTGGTAGTACTAAATCAAATACATTAGTACCACTATAGGTATCATTACTTGGCAGTTTTCTGCTAGTCCCTGTTATCCTCAAGAAAGCATTGCTGTCACAGTATTGGAATTTGGTTTTACTACCTGATAATTATCAGACCTTTGCCAGCTCTCAGTGATAGCCTCATTATTTTGGGTCTTTTGTCTGCACTCTCCTTAGTAATTAGCGGGTCATACTTTGACTCTGAAATACTGAATTTTTATTCCTGTGCTCTGTCTCTTAGCTATGCTGCTCCTCTCTCCCTCTCTGCTCACCATGAGAGTCCCTAAGCTCCTCCTTGGCTCAGTTGGAGTGGCATCCATACTGCTTGCCCTCTTTTCTCAGCCGATCTCCTCTCTATGCCCATGGAAGATCTCTGCCTGGCACCATAGTTCTAATGGTTGAGCTTTATCTTCTCAAACCTACTGGTCAGGGAAATACTCCTACCCCTCTGAAACCTGGCTCTTAAAACTGGTCCTCCTGCCAAAATAACCCACTAATATATCTCTCCTCCTTCCCTGAGCCCCTGAGAGGCCAGCCCTAACCTCTATCTGACCCCTAGGGTACCTCCATGCCTGCTGTCTCGCTGGTGACATTGAACCCAGCCCAGTTCCTCATGCTGGGCTGCTCCTACCGACCCTCTCTGGTTCTCAAATAAGGGGTTAAGGCCTCACACATGACTATTAGATGACTAACAGACAGTTTTGCACAGCTTGAGGCTTGAATGGCTTCACCACTCCCCAGACATCCTAGGTCTGTCTGAGACCTGGTTGAAATCCCACACCCCTGACTCCTTATATATGATTAAAGGCTATAACACAGAAACATAGAAGTTGATGGCAGATAAGATCGCAAGGCTCATCCAGTCTGCCCATTTTTTCTACCTTATGAATGTGCCATAGGCCTTTGCTCTGTCAGTGAACTATCTATTCATACTCATCTGTATTGCTTCCTTATGCCTATCCCATCCCATCCCTGTTTGAAGCCCTGCACTGTATACATATCTACCACTTCCTGAGGTAGGCCGTTCCATGCATCCCTCAGCCTTTCTGTGAAAAAGAACTTCCTTACATTATCCCTTAATTGGCCTCCCTCTAATATCATGCTGTGTCCTCTCATCCTGCTATTTTTCTTATATTGAAACATGTTCACTCTTTCACCTTGTTAATGCCCTTAAGGTGTTTGAGCATTTCAATCATATCACCTCTCTCCTCCTTTGCTCTAGGGTATACATATTGAGATCAGTTAATCTGTCCTCATATGTTTTCTGATGCAGTCCCTGCACCATTTGGTTGCCCTTCTCTGGACTGCCTCAGTTTGGTTAATGTCCTTGTGAAGGTGTGGCCTCCAGTACTGCATGCAGTACTCCAGATGGGGACTATTCAGTGTCTTGTAAAGAAGAATTTTTACCTCCCTCTTCTGACTTGTGATACCCCTACTAATACACCTCAACATCCATCTAGCCTTACCTACTGCTTTGAAGTCTGCTTGGATGATTTCAGGTCATTAGTGATGATGATGCCCAAGTCTCTTTCTTCCCTTGTGACTGCCAGCATCTCCTCCCAGCCAATAGGTGGCTTCAGGGTTTCTCTTCCTATGTGCATAATCTTCCACTTCTTTATGTTAACCCGAGTTGCCACTCTTCCGACCATTTTGCTAGTTTATCCAGATCTCTTCTCATTCTGCCCACACCATCTGGATCATCTACTCTGTTGCAGATCTTGGTGTCATCTGCAAACAGACAATCCTACCCTCCAGTCCATCTGCAATGTCACTGATGAAGATATTGAAGAGGACTGGCCCCAGGACTGATCCCTGAGGTACCCCACTTGTGACTTGCATCTCTTCTGACTGTATGCCGCTACCACCACTCTCTGTTTTCTGCCCGCCAACCAGTTTGCCACCCAGTTGACCAAAGACTGACCCACCCACGCCTACCCAGCTTATTAATCAATCTTCTATGTGGAACAGTATTGAAATCTTTGCTGAAGTCAAGGTAGACAACATCAACTGCTCCTCCTTGGTCCACCACTCTGATTACCCAGTCAAAGAAATCTATGAGATTAGTTTGACAGGACCTTCCTTTGTAAACCCATGCTGTCTTGGATCCTGCGCTTCTATGGATTCTAGGTGTTGCATTATCCTTTCCTTAAGGAGTGTCTCCATAATCTTGCCCACTACTGAGGTAAGACTGACTGGTCTGTAGTTCCCTGCCTCCTCCTGCTACCACTCTTGTGGATCAGGATCACATGAGCCCTTCTCCAGTCTTCTGGGACCTATCCTGTGCTCAGAGACTCACTAAATAGTTCTGATAATGGCTCTGCTAGTTCCACCCTTAGCTCTTTTAGTACCCTGGGATATATGCCATCAGGTCCCATTGCCTTATCCACCTGAGCTTATTGAGCTCTTGTAGGACCCTTTCATTTGTGATGGGACGTGCACCTCCTCCCTCCCTCCCCTCGTCCATGGTGCAGAGCTGTGGGCCCTGCCCTACCTTCTCTTCAGTAAACACTGAGCAGAAGTATCTATTTAGGACAGATGCTTTTATGTGGTCTTCCTCCTCACATGCCCACTTATCCCCTTTGATCTTAGCATTACCCTCTCTGGACTTTCTTCTTTCACTAATGTATCTATAGAAAGTCTTGTTGCCTTCTTTTACTGTTCGTGCTAGTGTTTCCTTGGTTTGGGCCTTTGCCTGCCTTACTGCCTTCCCTGCTTCCCTTAGGGAAGTTTGGTATGCCTCCCTGTCTTCATTCTGCTGCGTTCCCTTATATATAGCTCCATAGGTGCGACCATCCCAATGCTAAGAGCGGAGGGGTGTTATGATCTATACTAGGAGAACCTCGACATCTCTGTATGCTCAGTCAATACTAGTGGCTTATAAGAAACTATTCACATAGTTGTTTCCCATGGTCTTGCAAAAAGATGAATGTTATGTACATCTATAACTCCCCCAAAATGGCAGATCTGTCTAATGTACTAAGCTATCTTGCCTTGTTAAAAGCAAACAATAACTCATTGTTTTGGGTGACCTAATCTTGGACTGGATGGGAAAGAGCTCCAGTCTCTATGCTGCTAAGTTGGGTAGGCCCCACTTGTCCCAGTTGATATCCTCCTGACCAGGCTGTCAAACAGCAGCAGACTCCAGTATCTTCTAGACTGGATAATCTCTAACAGATCACATGGGATCTCTGCCATAAGCTTCCTTCCAGACTCTATCAATGACCATTCTCTGCTGTACTGTGTCTTGAATGCTAGGGCCACCAAACCCTTACCCAGAGAAATTCAGTTCCAAGACTTCTCAAAACTGCATAAGAGGGCCTTATCTCTGACCTTCCGTATACCAACTGGGTGCCTTTATACCAGACCTCTAACATGGAACATGCCACATAATACTTCCTCTCCAAGCTTCTAGCCTTACAGGACAAGCATGTCCCACTAAAAAGACACAGAATTCAAGGAGCTGCCACCCAGCTGGCTAAACTCTGATCTAATGGCCTCTATCAGACAAAGTCTGGAATAAAGCAAAGCTGTCTCAGTCCCTAGCTCAGGAACAATTGTAAAGTATCTATAAGAACTGCCAGGAGCACCTACTACAGCAGCTTCTCCACACCTTTGTTAGCAACTCTCATAGGTTTTGGAGTTATGTAAACTCAATTCTAGGGAGACAAAAGCGAATTCTTAGCAGAAGTGGTCTTGGATGGAATTAGCTGCAATGATCCTCTCATCATCGCTAAGGCTCTCAACTATCATTTCTTGGAACTCTCATCCTATGCAGTACCCCATGCACCCTCTCTTGGACCACCTCTCAATAACAGTGAACAGACAAAGCCTCCTTTCAACCTCCACCCAGCACTGTACCTGATGTTCTGCTCCTACTTACATCCATTCCTCCCTATGGGTCAGCTGAGAGGATGGGCTACTACCAAATTCCTGAAAACCATCAACCCCTTCATTGCTTTTCCAGCAACACACTTCTTTCATATGTCCCTGATTACTGGTCATGCCCACCCCGGAAGACTGCAGGCATTATTCCTGTCCATAAAAGGGTGGCACCATGAACATGAACAACTACCACTCTTTTGCCATCCTTTCATCTTTATCCAAAAGGAGGCAGTATCGGTTGTGGCACTGAGGGTTGAGGCGTTGGATGCCACACCTTGCACCATGCCGGTGACCGGGTGTCTGGAGTGAGCCTGGGTCATGTGGTGGTTGAGAGTGGAGGAGAAGGATTGAGCATCCATAGGACTGCCTCCTCTCCAGGGTGGGGGTGTGATGCTTTGTGTCATTGTGGCCTCTAGTGGTAGCTGGGGCAACTGCAGGTCACTGGCAGACATGGGAGATGTGTTGTGGCCAACACCAGGAAGGAGTGCATGTGGTAACATGCGTTCCCTTTCCCTTGGCATCTTTGCTGGTCACAAGACATCACAGGGAGAACAAGGAAACAACGGGCACCAGTCCTGGTGGCATGATGGCTGTCTCTGTGAGGGACTCACTCGGCATTGAGGGTGCACAGCTCTACTGGATCCTGGTCTGGGTGGAAGAGCATTGGGTCTCTCCACCTCCCGCTGTGGGGCAAGCCATGGGGGTATGCTGTGGGCCTGAATATGGAGTCAGGAGTCCTGGGAACAGCAGCCAGATACCTCAGGAGGCTGTCTGGACATGTGAAGAGGTAAGCAGTCTGGTTGCCAGGAAAAAGTACCAACTAAAAAACAGAAGGAGGCAGTATAGCATGGTAGTTTAACTCATTGCCTCCACAGGAGCTCTCTGAAGTTGTACCACTTGTCTCCTGTATACTGTTAACAGTAAATCCTGGGTGTTTCTAAGCAAAATCAAGCTATAGTCAGCATGCCACAAACAAATCCTAATAGCTCAAGATCCATAAGCGCTTGACACAAAGTATGAGCAGCAAAGTTATTCAGCACAAAATTACCTTTCCTGTGGTTGTATGCAAATAATAATAAGTATTTTTTTCTATGCTGGTTGAAACAGGAAAAAAATGTTTTCACTAAAACAGGCAACATAAACCATACACACCATACCATAAACAAATACGAATAACTCCTAAAGTATACATGATATACACAAAATATCAGTGGCAAAGTTGTTCAACACAAAATTACCTTTCCAGTGGTGCTATGTGGTCAAATATATATTATATTCTGTTACATTATATATTAAAATATATAAGTGACTTCTCCAGATGTTGCAAGGGCATACTGGAAGTCAGTAGCCGACTTCTGCAGGTGTTCTCAGGACACCCCAGTATATATTTTACTGATGACTACAGGTGTCTGCTAGGAGACAATGAGTTAAGAGCTCTGAGCTCTAAACCTGAAGACCAGGTTTAATCCACTAGCCCCCATTTGCATACTGTGTGACCCTGAGCAAGTCAGTTAACTTCCTTGTGCTCCCAGGTTGCACCTGTAAACAAGCTTTCAGCTTAGTGTGTCTCTCTTGGTAAAACAAACAAACAAAAAATCCTGGAGAAAATCATTGAGGCCCAGGTCTCATCATCTCCAATTATACAGTCTTCTCAACCCAGATCAACATGGTTTTAGAAGAAAGCACAGCACATCCACAGTTCTTATCCAGTTCACCAGTGATGTCAGGATCGACATGGGTAAAGGCTGTCTCACAGGGGCAATTTTGCAGATCTCACCAAGGCTTTTGACTTGGTCGACCATTGGCTGCTCCTATCTAAGCTGTCAGGCCTTGATTTTTCTTCCTCTGCAACTGCCTCATTCCACAAATATCTTGCAGAGCATCAACAATTCATGCAGATCAGAAATTCCAAGTCCTCTCTATCTCACACCTGGATTGAGTTCCACAGGGACTGATACTGAGCCCTCAGCCCTCAGCCCTTTCTCAGTTTTCATAAATGATCTCATCCCACTGTCCAGTTCATGATCTGCCCTGTTACATGCTGATGATTTGGTTCTCTACTCCAGCTCCTCTGACTTACTGGACATCAACTGGAATCTTAACCCTAATTTAAACACTTTCCAACTCTGATTGAAGCAAAACAAACAGGTCCTCAATACCAAAAGATAATCTTTTTATTTATTTATTTATTTATTTATTTATTTATTTATTTATCAAGTCTAGGATTACAAATACCTTTGAGCCAAGGCTCTTTTACAAAGGTTCCATGTCAGAGAAATACAAATTATGGGGAACATCAAGACAGGCATTACAACAATGTGGACATTGCAAACAGAGTACAGCTTAATACAGTTCAGGGGTAGCATTGTAACAAGGCAGCCAGCGGCATTTGTCAGAGAAAATAGACAACAGATAAGAAGTGCCAGAGTCATAGGGAGAGGGAAGAGGGTGGGGTGGAGAAGGAATGTAGGAAGGGTGGCAAGAGGGTGAAAAGTGCAGCATTGGGTATACCAAGATGTGAGGGTAGAATCCAGTGAGGAGGGAGGGGAGGGACAACTAGAACAGAAAGGGAAGTGGAGAAACAAGGTTAAGTTGGGCAGTCACAGGAGCTGTTGGTAGTAAGATAGTCCCAGAGCCTAGTTTTAAACATACCAATAGTTGGGGCAGAGGAGATGGTTGGGCTGAGGTCATTGAACCAGAGTGGCGCTCGATAAGCAAAAGAGCATTGTCCCTGTGAAGTGTGACAGTGGGGACTTTCAGTAGCTGTAGCGTGTATCTCCTAAGGTGCCATTTGTTAATTCGTTGTTGTAACAGAGTTGAGACCCCAGAAGGTGCAAGACCAAGGTAGATTTTTTCACCATGGAGCAGGTGAGAAACTTTATGCGGTTTGATAGTTGGAGCCAGCCGGTCTGAGTGTACAGGTCACATGTGTGGGTGAGACGGTGAGCACCAGTGATGAGCCAACATGCTTTATTTAAGGTAGTTGAGAGGCATCTAAGGGTTGTGGTTGTGGCGAGCCATAAATGATGAGACCATAGTCTATTGCAGAGATCACAGAGCTCAGGACTGCAACCTTCAAAGCTTCTGGCATGAGGTGTGGTCTGTGTTTGTAGAGGAGACCAAGCTGTGTATTAGCAGCTGTAGCTACATTATCTACATATAGAGTCCACTAGGAGAGATTAGGGGTCAAGCTGTATCCCTAAGTAACTGAAGGACCCCACCTGATCTAGAGTGTTCCCTGGGTGGTGGAGATAGCCAAGTGGAGTAGCTTGTGTGGGTTTATGAGAGCTGCAGAAGAGCATAGATTTGGTTTTCTTGTCATTGAGGACCAGTTTATGATTAAGAAACCATGTCTCTACAGAACTGAAACCAAGTTGAAGGTTGTGTTGAAGAGTTGCAGGATCTTTGTGAGTGGAGAATACAACAGTATCATTGGCATATAGTATGATCTGCTCAGAGCAGTGGTAAGGGAGGAGTTTAAGAAAAGGCTAAAAGGAGGGTCCCAGTATGGATCCCTGTGGGACACCTGAGCGAACAGGCAGGGTGTTAGAAAGAGCGGCCGCACTTTTTACTCTGTGACCGGATTTCTAAGTAGCTTTTAAACCAGAGAGAAGAGTCAGGTGATAGACCGGCATTCAGTAGTTGGTGTATTAATAATCCATGGTGTACTGTATCGAAGGCCTTGGAGAGGTCGATCGAAAATGGCCCTGTGAGAAGGCCGTTGTCAAGGGATTTGTACAAAGCTCCAGTGAACTCAAGAAGGGCTGTGGTAGTGGTGCTGTGACCTTTCTGGAAGCCATGTTGTTGTGGACAAGGTATATTGTATTTATCCAAGTGGTCAGTAAGTTGATCAGCCACGATGCTCAAGTGCCTTAGAGAGTGGGGAAGTATGGAGATAGGGCGATAATTTGAGTGAATCGTCTTGTCCCCACTTTTATGGATGGGTGTCACGGTGGCTGTTTTCAATAGGTCTGGGAATTTTCCACAGCTGAGAGAGAGGTTTAGGATTTTTGTTAATGGATGAATTACCTCATCGAGGGTGAGCAAAGAAGCTTAAGATCCAGGTTGTCGCTACTAGATCTAGATTTAGAGATAGCTGCAGTAATATAGTGAGCTTCATTCAGCCTTACCTTCCTGAAGTAGAAGAGGGAATGGTTAGACTGAGGGCTGAGGTATTTTGGGAGTAGGCCCTGTTTTGAAAAGTCATGGGGTAGAACAGCACTAAGGTCTGAAAAAGCCGTGTTAAAGATGTTTGCGATCACCTTGGGGTCAAGGGTTGAGGATCCATCAACTATTAACATGGCCAGAGAGGTTTTGGCTGCTTCCTGTGACATCCTTGATATTGTCCCAGAAAGCGACCATTTCCCATGTATTGGTGAGCGATCTTTGTAATAGGTGGATTTCATTAGCTGTATGGCTTTTGTGCAGGCATTTAGTGCTTGTTTGTAATTTTGGATGTCCAGTTGTTTGCCAGTGGCCCTGGCAACTGCCCAGAGGTGATCCCTTAGTTTCAGCTGTGAGAGAAGAGCCATGGTGACCCATGGGTTAGAGAGAGATTTTGTTTTGCGCCTTTTAGCAGGACTTTGTTGAAAATTGAGATGAAGTGATCAAGAGCCAAGTTAACATCTGTTGCTTCATAGATGGGTAGCCAGTCTTGTAGAAGCAGGTGTTGTTAGAGATGTGGAAGTTTTCCAGAGGAAGGACTCTGCTAGCTGATAATTTTGGGAGGGGCTTAGGAATTTGTTAGACCATGCACACATGACGGGGAGTGGTCACTGAGTGAGTCTGGGAGAATGGTCGTACGAGAAATCCTGTGGGGTGAGTGGTGAGGACCCAATCCAAGAGGGTACTGGTGCCAGTCTTGTAGTTAATCCTAGTAGGGGAATTAACCATTTGCGTGAGGTTAGCAGTTGAGATGGAGTCTTTATAGGCACTGGCAACCACCATGCTTTTGGCTTGGGACCCAAACTCAGGGCCTGTCACCAGCCTTTTCTGCATCAGAGCCACAGATGACACCTCCTTCAACACTGTTTCCTATTTTAAATATCTCAGTGTCACCTTGGATCTGGCTCTGGACTATGAACTGCATCTAACCACTACTATCAAGGCAGTCAATATACAACTTGGTCTGGCATATAAAGTTAGGCACAGTCTCACATCTGCTGTGAGGCTGGCCATCGTGCCAGTGGGTTCTCAGACCTAAACTAGCCTATGGGTTCATTGCTTTCCTGAAACCTTGAAAGGACTTCTACGAGATGGGACATCTGCTAAACAACATCTGCCACTTTATTCTGGCGATACCCAAGCTCACTCACTGCTGCTCACTCTACTCTGGCCTGGGCTGGCTAGCCCTTACAGCCTTTAGGCAATACACTACCACTTGCTTCATCAAAACATAATTGCCTCCCAGATACCAGACAAGATGGCCCTTCTATTACAACCTGCTTACTCTGCCTACCCCTGAGATCTGCTGATAAGTCTCTCCTTGCCCAACCCAAGTGTAACACCAAAATGGGTGAAAATGCCTTCTTTGCCAGAGCTCTGATAATGTGGAATTCCCTTTCACAAGTACTCAGGAACTCCCTAACTTCCCAGAGTTTCAAGCAGAAATCCATAAGTTCCTGGCCTGCTCAGAACCCTGTTCTTGTGGTGGGTGCACCCACTCACTTGCCTGTCCCTCTTAGCTACAGTACCCTGACTCTGGTTCCCAATTCATGTTCTCCCAGAACATTACCTAATATACTTATTTCCCTAGGGCTTATCCCTATTTTGCAAAATAGTTGTTAATGTGGCTTAGGGGCCCTGTATTGTTGAATCTATGCCTATGCCACTGTGCTGTATTACGCTCCATGCCTTATTCCTGGCCTCAGTTCATTGTTACCTGACTATATGCTTTTGGTTATTTGTATTCACTTGTTGCTACCTGATTTTTCCCTTGTACAATATCTCACTGTTGTTTTCCCACTCGTTGTATGTAACCTCCAGGGTCATGCCTGAAAATAAGCAAGTTTTCCATCTAACACACCTACCTGGTCAACAAAAACTAAATAAATAAATAAATATGTACACAGGACTGTAATTACTCGGAAAGCTGAATATTGTCATTTGTGTCCAAGTAAGTACTTTTGAGAAGGGTATAAGGAAGCATGTTTTCTCAATGTTAATTTGGCCCTCACCTAAAAATCAACATGTGACACTGAATTTCTTGTTTTTTTTATTTTTTATTTATTGAAACATTTGTTGACTGGGATAGGTACTCTGAGCAGAGGCTCGTTTCCAGGTGAGACACGGGGTAGAAACATACAAAAATCACAAAGGCAGAATAGACATTTGGCAGCAAAACAATGGTTTGAGAATACAACCGGATCAGTAGAGTTACAAATATTATCAGGTCTTTGTGACACAAAGACATCAGTTGCAATAATAATAATTCAATGATAACATAACATGGTAGACTTGAGGCATATCCTGGACACGAGACAACTGGAAAGAAACAGAAGTCACAAAAGTAAGTGCACACAGTGAGGGCTAGGCCATTAAAGTGCAGTAGTGAGGAAATAGATCACCTGGAACAGCGGCGGGGACAGGAGGCAGGAGGCATAGTTGCATCTGGCAAACACGGTGAGAGGAGGCAGAGGAGTTTCTGAAGGAGGGTCAAGTTTGTTCCACAAACTAGGGAGCAGTAGGAGAAAGCAGCTTTGCTGGATGGGTGGATGGGTAAAATGGAATGATCTGTCATTTCTGTGCCTCAGTACATAAGGGTGTCAGGGGCTAGGAGAGACTGTCAACCTTGTAGGAGGGTAGCATGTCAAATCAGTATTTAGATATGAGGGTGAGAGAGTGGATATAGCATCTATGGGACAGTAAAGCTATACCTCAGAGGGAGTAAAGTTCGCAGTGATGGGTTCCAAGAGGTGAGTTGGTGGCAAAATAGCAAAAGAGTTTAGGAGGGTGTCAAGCTTGGATACGCGATTTCTGGCACAGTGCTGTAGACCACGTTTGCATAATCAAAATGGGGAGGATTATTTTGGTTAAGATTTGCCGTCTGGCAGGGAGTGAGAGGAGTCGCAGTGCCTGTAGAGCATACCAAGATTGGGGCATAGTTTAGACATTGTTGTCTCACTGTGAGATGAGTAAGAGGAGTGAGGGTCGAGCCACCCACCCAAGTATTTGTATTTACTGACATGGTCTGGGGTATCACAATCCTTCATTGTTTCTATGACAACAGCTGTCACTACAACAACAAAAAACACAGAAGATTCACTGAGATATTTCAAAGGCCATTCTAGACATTCAATGTTAAAAACTGATCAAAATTTTAAGAATAATGTTTTGGGGCTTCGTTTGTCTGCCTCCACGTCGGAGTCATGTGATCAATAAGTAACACAAGTATGCACGCTTATGAAAACATTGCTAAGATTTTTCTGAGCTCTCATCAAAAGTCAGTTACAAAGGGAGCAACTGACATGGTCCGATAGCTCCTGAAATTTCTGTGACATCTCAAGAGACAGTCCCTGCCTGCTTGCAGTACCACTGTGATTTCACCAGAAATAATGTCTTTTGTAAAATATCAAACTATCTGGAAATACTGACTCTTTCTATTGCTGCAACTGTAAATGACCTGATTATAAAAAGTATGCTTTGCCAATAGTTCCTGACCCTGGCAGCCCCATGCCTCAATCACTCAACCAGCGAGGAGACTCAGATTGTGAGCATCCAAGGAAAATTGACAAAATAGAGGCAGTCCAGAGAGAGGCAACGAAGATGGTACATGGACTGCACCAAAAGCCCTAGAAGGAAAGACTTAAGGACCTTAATAGCTATTCACTGGAAGAAAGAAGGGAGGGGAGAAATGATACAGACTTTCAAGTACCTTAGGAAATAAACAGGGTACAGGTGGAAAGCATATTTCAGAGAAAACTCAGCACAACAACAAGGGGCATGATGATAGGCTGAAGGGTGGAAGGCTCATGGGTAATGTTAGGAAGTACTTTTCACTGAGATGGTGGTGGAGCAGTGGAACTGCCTTCCAGCAGAAGTGGTAGATGCGAAAACAATGTGGGCATTCAAGAGTGCATGGATAGACATACTTTAAGGGTAGCCTGAGATATGCAGAGCAGGAGAGCCACAGATCAAATAGGATCTGGGGCTGCAGCAGGAGTAGAGAAATGGTAGACTAGGTGGGCTGTATGGTCTTATCTACTGACAGATTCTATGTTTCTATGTATGTAAACACCTCTCTTCAAACAGCTAAGTCAGAAGCCTCTTATAGAGCAGCTGGAACAGCTAGATAAGCAACAACTCTAAAACCTGCCTCTTCAAATCAACTACTTTCTACAAATCAACAGTTGCCCACTGTTGATGTTTATATCTGAATGTCATTTTAAGAAAGATGCAAACAAAGTAAATCCTAAACTATCTTATTGGTATATCACTGAGAATGTCTCAGTAGGAGATAAATAAACAAATACTGTAATATGTCTAATAAGAGTCACCTCATATAATAGAAAACATCTACAGTAAAATACACTTCTACCAAATTTCCAAAAGTGTACTCTCTAAATTATTCTGAGACATATTTTATATACAGTGCTGTATAGGGCAAACACAATGGCCTTTTCAGAATATGCCATTTATCTTCACAATTAAGAGCAGCAGGACCATAACTCAAGAGTGGCAAAGACACAAGTAAGATATGAACGTCCTGTCTCCTCACAAGTGAAAACTAATGGCATAGTTTGAGTCAAACCAATGTGTGTTCAATTTGTATTGTGTATTTTAAACTATAAAGTTTTCTTAAATTAGTTCCATGTATGCCAATTTAATTGTTACACTTTTATTTCACTTACTTCCCTCTGAGTGCAGCAGAAGCCATTTGTAAGTCATCAGGCATTGTGCTACTGGAGTTGCAGTCCCATAGATGAGGTGTTTCTTTGTAACAGTTCCAAGTGCAGGTAAATGCTGCTGATACTTCTAAACTGAAAACATGATTTATGTTAATTTAGAATAATTCAGTGGCAAATATGAATATTTTTATATAAGGCATGATGTAACTTGGACCTACATTGTATAAGTCACTATTAGAAGATGCTGATTATGAACCTTATATAGAACTATATATTCACAATGTTAAAAAGTTGTTTTGCATTTTGTACCATGATTTATGTTTTCCTCATTATACCCATTATATTGCATGCTTTTACACTTAAATAGGTCTATTCAGTAATGGGCAGAAGTACTCAGAAATCACACATATCCAGCCTGCGCTGCTCTGCTCTGCACCTGTGCTCAGACAGGTGCATGCCAGCATCACGATTATTCAGCCACCAGAATGCCACCCCCCCCGCATGCAGCCATTCAGCATAGGAATGTGGCAGCTGGGGCGAGTGTGGGCTACAGGAGGGCATCCAATAGGATGCCTGTCCACGGTCCCATCGTGGATCCCCTGCACAAACAGGCAGGGGAGCCTGGGACAGCACACAGCTTGACTAGGATAAACAACAGGCATTTACCTGAATGGCCACCTCATGCCCTAAAATGTAACCCAGTGGGCTGTGGCAGCCATGTATGGGGTCACTGTGCCACCACACCCACTAGTAACCTTTGGGGGCACATACATAGTTGTGGCAGGTACCCCTCATGCAGCATTTATCCCACTGGCACATCATTCAAGTGCCACAGTGAATGTGTGCAGTGCCAGCACCCCTTAGCTCACCCCAGACCACCACTGGCATGATGCCATGCAGCCAGCCAGGGATCCTATGCAAGTCACTAGCATGCCTGTTGTGAGTGCCATTGGTGGTCTACTGGATCCCATTAGCAGCATTTGGGCATATAATTGCCTATGTGCCACAGATACATGGTGCATAGGATATCATACCCATTTGTGAATAGACCCCACTATGCATAATTATGTTTTCTAAATAAATCCAAAAGTTCATTTTGGTCTGAATATTTCTGCAGGTTACCTCAAAACATTCACTGGCATTTCTGCATGCCATGTCATATTAAGTATTTTTCCCAGCACATGATGATTATATAAACATTTAAAATCACCTATAGTACCATGGGTTTCCATTGTTTTGAGTTATAATGGTCCCTAGTATTGCCTCATGCTGGCAAAATTCAGTAGGTGCTAGATCATTTATTTTATTAACAACAACATACATTACTTTAGATGTCAGTATAATGCTAAAGACAAAATAAAACATGGACAAAACATTTGGCACAATAACTTCCTTATTTTTTCCATCAGTACAACAACACAGAGCACATTATCTATTCAATGACACCCACTAGTACACATTTTGGAAAACTGTGAAATGTTTGTATTTTTGTTATACATAAAACAGTTAAATCCTTGTCAGTTACATAAAACATTATTGTTAGATGCAGAACAAAGTAGTAAATACAGCAATAGACTGAAATTTAGGGATTTCCATGATGTTTTATGATACATTTGCTTTCATAGCAGAATGTTCAGAGGTGGTTGGCTCAGTAAAAAATTAACTAAAAACCCCATAAAAATAAAAATTTAAGAACATTCAAACTATTCAAAATACATACAGAGTGGCACAGCTATTAACATAACAGAAACAAAACCATAAAAGACAGATAAACAGATAGACAGAAAATAGACAAGTACTGTACAGTGAATGTCTTAAAAGATGCTAATGCCTGCTATTGTGGTAACTTATTTCCTCACTGCCATCCTATTTGGAGACATTGCTAAGTACACCATACTAGCTGGGAATTATTAATTAATCTTATAATGATTTCATGGAAACAGTATAAATGAAGCAATAAAAGCATGACATGATGTGGATTGTGTGGAATTTACCCATGCCTGGCATGGTTTGGTCCGCAGTCGCAGGCCAATTGACCAAACCATGCTGGCGTAAAGCCCAGCATAACACACACTCTGGAGTAGTTTATTATGATTATACAATGGTCCAATTTTTTGAGATAGAAAAAATAAAATAACAAGCATTTGTCAATGCCGAATGTTGCTTGCTTGTATGTGCTGTTTAGGTATTTGGAAGTGATAGTTCCATGCCTTCCTCCCAAGACATCCACTGTGTCTTTCCATTCAGTATTCACAGAAGAGTTGGAGGGACAAGGGCACAGCAGTACAGCAGTTGTCAAGGAGGTGAAGAGGTGGACAATAGTCTATTCAAAGGCAAAAAGAGTCCTGCAGGAGCTCACTAAATTGAAGGTGGACAAAGTGATGGAACCAGATGACATACGACCCAGGATATTAAGAGAACTGCAAAGGGAGATAGCAGTACCTCTGGCAGACATGTCACTGAGTCATTCAACATGAGTGAATTGGAGAAGGGCACATGTGGTCCCTCTACACAAGTCCGCAGCAGGGAGGAGGCAGGGAACAATAGGACATTCAGCCTCACCTCAGTAGTGGGAAGATCATGGAGACATTGCTTAAAGAAAGGATATAGTGGGGCATCTAGAAGCCATCAGAGCCCAGGACCATAGACAACATGGATTCAAAGTGGGGACATCATGTCAGACAAATCTGGTTGATTTCTTTGACTGGGTGACAAAGGAAGTGAATCAGGGTAGGGCAGTGGACAATGCTTACCTTTATTTCAGCAAAGCTTTTGGCACCATCCCATATAGGAGGCTGATAAACTAGCTGGGTAGGCTGGGCATGGGGAAAGGGTGGTAAACTGGGTTAGAAACTGGCTAACAGACAGGAGGCAGAGTGGTGGTAAATGGTGTGCAGTCTAGGGAGAGGGATGACCAGTGGGTGCTGCAGGATCGGTCCTGGGACCAGTCCTATTCAATGTCTTCATTAGTAACATTGCAGAATGTCTGAATGGAATTTTTCACCAAATTTTCAACGTAGCCATTTTAAGACCTCTGCTCATGAACAGTGTCACTGTAGATTTTCTTAATCTGTCCCAAAACATTGACTGTGCACACCGACGCGCCATTGTGCGCTACATGCACAGAAACACATTTTGGGGACATGTGAAAATGACAGCTGAACTGCTCATAAGGAGGTGTGGTAAAATGGCAATGTTGAAAATCTGGAGTCTAGATATTAAAATTTTGTGAACTTAGGCGTTCGTAGGAACTACTGCTTACTCAAGTAAAACAGTCATTTTTAGGAATTGTTTCACCAAATTTTCAAACTAGCCATTTTAAGACTCTGCTCATGAACAGTGTCACTGTAATTTTCTTAATGTGTCCCATACAATGATTTTGTACACCAACTGCGCCATTGTGCTACATGCATGCAAACACATTTGTGAAAAATGACCACTGCACTGCTCATAAGGAGGTGTAGTAAAATGGCAATGCTGAAAATTGGAGTGAAAATATTAAAATTTGTGAACTTATGGTGTGCGTACAAACTGCGCAATGCATGCTCATAAAACAGCGATTTTAGAATTGTTCACCAAATTTCAACATAGCCATTTCAAGACATCTGCTCATGAACAGTATCACTATGACTTTCTTAATGCATCCTTACATTGATTCTGCACACTGACCGCGCCATTGTGTGCTACATGCAAGAAACACATTTTGGGCATGATGTGAAAAATGACAGCTGTACTGCTCATAAGGAGGTGCAGTAAAATGGCAATGTTGAAAATTTGGAGTGCAAATATTAAAATTCGTGAACTTACGAGCGTGCGTAGGAACTGTGCAATGCACTCATGAAACAGTCATTTTAGGATTTCTTTCAAAACATTTGCAACATAGGATCTTTGAGCCACCTCGCGAACACTGGCACTGTCATTTGGTTAGTGGTCCCTGAAAGGTGATTTCACGAGTGACTGTGCAATCATCCTTCAGGCCTGATTAACTCCATGACAGTGACAGAATTCATGAGGAGGGGTCCCAAAAGCCCATGTTGAAAATTTGGTGCCAAAATTCCAAAAATGCCTGAGATATGCAGCAAAGTTGAAAAACCCTATCTATCCCATTATACAGCTTACGGTATTTCCTCAGTTCACGGTCGGCTTTGAAGAGTGCAGGCGTGTTCCTGGTCCACGAAGATCATCGTGCGAGGTCCAGAGGTAAGTATAGTGTGAGGCGGTGTGCGGAGGCAGGTTGCACAGTGGTGGTGCGGCTGTGGGAGGCGGGCAGGGAGAAGCGCCGAGGACAGTTTTAGTATTTACAGTTTTTTTCTTTATAAAACAATGAGGGATGTTTGCCACGCTGGGTGGACTCCCAGTGTGTCAGCTGGAAGGCTGTTTGGGAGGCTGGAGCTGACAGGGATTGGGCACCCGTCAACCATAACATTTGCCATGCTGGGGTGGGCTCCAGCGTGGCACCTGGAAAGCTTTGGGGCATGGAGCCAATCGGGGATTGGGCACCCCTGTTGGCCATACAGTGTGTGCATGGGGAGGAAGGCGATGAGCACACAGTATGCATGCATGCGTGTGTGTGTGTGGAGGGTGGAGTCTGCTCACTGAAGCAGAGCTCTCCTTTCAACTGTATGATCACTGCATTTTCAACTGCTATCATAGATAGCTGCAGCAGTGTTTGGGGAACTGGGGCCGTGCCTGCAAACACACTGACTGAATTGGAAGATGAGTGCCACACCTCAAAGCTTTCCGGATGATGGCACTATGTTTTCTGCACATGCGTGCAAGCAACATAAAAATGGCTTTATAGTGATTCAATTTATTTTTATTGTATTTGTTACTGTGCCAGAAAAATTATTCCTTGGTTGCTAGCACTGTCCTTGGGTGATAGGTTGTTGCCATGGCTGTGGAGTTGCTGTCATGTATCCTAATGCAGCTTTTTTTTGTGTGTGTGTGTTTTCCCTTAAAGAGGTGCTGCGATTTGTGGGGACTATTTTTTCCTTAGTGAAATAGATTGGCACTGAGAAGCAAATGTGAATGTGTGGCATGGCATGAGCTATATATAGTGGGTTGCCATCAGAGAGCTTCCGGGTTGAACTTTGCATTCTGGAGATGGACTCGGGGTTATATCTTTTCTGCTTTTTCCTTCTTGCTGGGATTCAGAGACCAAGAGCAGGACTGTACAAGAGACGGAGTGTTTTTTAATGTTTTAATGGGACATCAAGACTTGCCAACTATGATGGTCTGGGGTATAGCTTATTTTATGAAAAGACTGGGTACTTTTGACACCATTGCAGTATTACATATTATGATATTTTGTGGTAGAGAAGGAAGTTTGAAATGGAACACAAAAAACTTTTGACTTTGAGTATAGGCATACTGTTGAACTTGACACACAAGAAAACATTTTCTGAAACATGTTTGGGAATATGAGGAAATGCTTTTAAATATACAGCATGTATGCTTTTTTGTTGATTTGTTAATGGAGACATCACCTCTGTAACCTCCAAGGTATTTATGACTTTAGAACATTTTTAATGTGATATATAATTATACAGCAGAAGGATAGGTCTAATGTTTTATTGTTATTTTTACTTTTTTACTCCTCTCTGAATAAATTTATTTATATGGCTAGGACCATGAGCACTAAACTATGAAAGTGAAAAACTGGTAAAAGAAAATCAAGTGAGCTATATTGATTTTTGAGATTTAGTGTGATTACATTTAATGAAGACTTAAAAACTTTTTTGTCTTTTGATTCCAATAGGAATTTGAACAACTGTTACATTTTAGAGACAGATATTGAAATAAGGGAGAGTTGTAATGGTGAGGGAATTAGTTTCATTGTTTCATTAAGAGAAGCTTATTTGAAGTTTTAAAAATATATATTGACTCTTTATTTTATATTTTTTAGAATAACAGTGTATTTTTCACTGATGAAGAACTAGGTCTGAAACATCTGATGACACTGTATTCTCTGTGAAAACTCTAAAAAGAAAGAATAAGAGAACAATTAAGTGACAACTGTAAAAATATTTTAATAATTAATTGGGTGAGTTGACTCTCTTATTACCAGTTTCTTTGTTCTGATATTGCCCTTATTGATAATTGAACTACTCCTGATAAGTTTATTTTCTCTTTTTATACTATGGTGGCTGGACTGGATTGTCTCTTTTAATACCCGGATATACCATGGCTGGAGGGTGCCAGTCAGCCAACCAGAAGCAGTGATTCTAGGATGCCATTTTATAATATATATTTGTGACAGGAAAGATCCCTGAAAATTATTGTCTGATGCCTGTTGTCCTCCCACTTTATTCCCTAGCACAGTATATTTCCGTGTGCAATCACTGGCCAAATATGCTTTATGCCAGGTTTGCTTGATCCTTCCTGACATTCTGCCTCACTCCTTCCCTCTACCTCCCCTTCCCACCTAACCCTCTTGTTCTGAGCCTATATCCATCATTCTCACTAGATTCTACTTCTCTTCTGTGTAGACCACCCACCCTTAGTGTTTCGTCTTTCTGGAGCACTACAGCCCTCTCCATAAGAAAGCATAGCATCCCTGTGCCCTGATTGACCCCTTATTTGCTGTAAACAAGAAGTTGAAAGAGCTTCAGTTAACTCCATTTTAGGAGTATTTAACTTCCAAAAATAAGGCAAAAACTTCAAAATAAAGGGAAGGAAGTCATTGACTTCTGAATGTAAAGAACAAAATGGGATGACTTCAAAATTTAAGGCATAGAAGACAAGAAATGATGGATTTGTCCAAAATAAATTGTATTTTACCACTAATATTTATATCAAGATGCATAAATTAATCCTTCCTAGAATACAGGTACTGGCTTCCAGATTGTGAGATCTGGAAAGTATTATCACCGCAAAAATTGGAATGACTTTCAGATTTTGATTCATGGAAGTATTATACTTCCACTAAAAATAAATTAACTGAATCCCTAGTAGATTATGTTAACTTTCACTTGGGTTATTCTGGGAAAATATGTGAAATAAAAGATGCTGGGAAAGAAATTAGGTACAAGACTGGAAAGGTTGTAAACAAGTACACTTATAATGCAAAAGTGATGATGAATGAGCTAGACAGTGACGATGCTGATGATGAAAGAGGCAGGGTGGTCTTGTCACTACACACTGCTCTGAGCACTAAACTCTAATGGTTATAGCATAGCTTCCAGAACCAAGAGACACAGATTCATTTTAAATCTTACCAGAACCACTTTATTATTATTATTTATTTTTCAACTGCATGATCCTAAGAAAGTTACTTGTCCCTCCCTCTGCTGCACTGTCTCAAAACTGCAAAACAGTTGTAGAAGCAGAACCCCACTGAAAGCAAGATGTAGCATCTCAGACCATGCTGTGAAAAAATAAAACTGTAAGTTAAGAAAATTATGTGTTGTACTTGCCCACAGTAATAGCTAGTTATAACACCAGGATCACTGTATGTTAAACAGGCATCAGGTTGATTGATTTACTATTGCTAACGGACTTACTGAGAGTTATTGATGGACATACTGCAATCTGTTAGTACTTGTCCCTGGGCACCACTGCAAAAGGCTCTACAAATAGTAGGAAGATAGGATTTAATAATCACAGCTAACGCTGCAGTGCTATATCTTATTTCGTGAGACTGTCTTTTGAGCAGATCAACATGTTTGGCATACCTCAACTGTCCCTGATTTTCAGGGACGTCCCTGATTTTGCCTCAGAATTTTCCTCTGTCCCTCTTAAAATTTGTGTCTTTGTAACAGAACAGTGGTGATTAAAGCACAAAATAATGTCAAACATTAAAGTTACAAACTTTGTTTTCATTAGAAAATGCATCTTAACACAAATCCTTTCACTCTATCAGCATTCTGAGTGAATAGTACACATTTTAAGATGTGTCCCTCATTTGGGGTCTTTGTCCCAGATGTTTTTAAGCCTTGTCCCTGATTCATGAGGCAAGAGGTTGAGAGTATGATGTTGGGCCTCAGACAGATATCAACTGTATAGTGAATTATCTGTGTCAGATAAAAACTTAATAGCACTTTAACTCGACCACCAGTTACACTAATGTTTTTCTTATCAGACATTAACCTTTTGGAACCACACATCATGAAAGCTCAAATAATTTGGATCTACCATATATAGAATACACATCTACTAACCCTCCTGCCTTGTGCGAAAGATACCATTCTGACATCACAAAAGTATTTGGTCTCCTTTACCCTAGGCTCACCAGGTTGGGACCATTGTTTAGCGTACCACCTACCCTCGGCCCAGTTGCTTCTTGCAGTCTCCCAGCTTAACCCTCTCCAACAAAACAATGCATAACCCACACACACACACACACACTTTACCATAGCTAGTTGGTTATGCACGTCACCAAGTAACCTAGCACAAACTTCATCAGCAGGTACCTTCTTATTTAAATTAAACACCCTCAACCACTAAGCATAGCAATTTCACTAATACAGCTTACACTCAAATTAAGCATTGGCTAGTGCTTATTCAGGTATCGGACCCATAATTTATTACAGTATTCCACACAGTATGTGGCCTCACCAGTGCTCTATAGAGACAAAATTCTGTCCCTTGACCTGCTTGCAAAATATCTCTTAATGCACCCTCATATCTGGCTACCTTTTGTTCTATCGTCTCACAGTGTGAGCTCACTACATTAGGTCACAGAGAATTAATATACATACAGTAAGTCAGTCTCCTCTTCCATCATTATTAGTCCATCCCCATGTAAGTAGTACTCTTTTTGGGAGTTTTCTTCCCAAAAGCCTTATTACAACCTTATCTATATTAAATTTCAATGTCACTTTTCTACCCAGTGCATCTTTGTCATGGTTGCTCTGGAAAATACATTCCTTCTCTTCAGTTTCCATGGTTTCCTCCCTCCTCCCTTATTTATCTTCAGAGAATTTAATCATGCTTCAGTTCCTCCTTAGATCATTGAAATACATTAAATGTTAAATACAACTGGCTCCATTCCCAATCCAGGTGTGCCCCACTTGTCACCTCCCTTCCTTTGAAATGAGTCTATTAATTTTCATTCTTTGTTTTCTATCCATAAACCAGTCTGTAATCCATCTCAGTTTGTTACTCTCAATACCCAGAAAACCCAGCTTATTAACTAGTTGCTTGATACTGTTGTTTGTAAACTTAAGTCAGGGCTTCTGTTTTAGTAATTTATCTTCATCATATTGGAATAAGCTTACCTGCCGCTATTCATTTGATTACTGTAAATCACATTTTAAAGTTGTATTTAATGTTTTTTATTTGACAAGTCATGTTGTATTTGACCATATGATTCATTGTATGTGTAGTTGTGTTTGTTTTGTTTTGCTCATTATGTGTTTTTCTAATGTCCTGGGTCAGACCTGAAAAGAGCCTTTGGTCCAGTTTTCTTACCGGTGAACAAATGAAAACAAAATAAATAAAATGGTTCACAAAGCCCTGACCAGGCAAACGCCTCTACGTTTCTGTGGCTGTGGTTGGAGAAACCCAGCCTGCCCGGCGCGTCATCCACCAGCCCAACCTGAAGTCCTCAAGCTGGGTAAGCCTGCCGAAAGCCTTGTGAACAAGTGTGGAGCCATAATTGGCTCAAACACTGGCTGCTGGGAGTCCCACGATTGGCTGCTGCCTTATGGCTCGCCTCGTGATTGGCTCACTGGAGATTCTGCTTTCGCGGCTGTTTGCTCAATTTCTCCCTGTACCTGCTTATCTAAATTTTCTGTTTTGGGGCTGTTATCATGAGGAACTGTATTAGCACTGTAGCTCTTGCCTAAACTGTGGGGTTTAATGCTGCTGTAATGCTAGAGGTTTTTACTATAACTAAGGGGAATTAATACTGCCCAAAGTGTTTCCATTGACTCTTAGAATTGCTAAAATCAGTGGGGAGTTAGTGTTGGTATTAGATAAGTGCTATATTTGTGCATTAATGGTGGGACTCACGAATGCCTTAAATGCCACTTCTGTCCTCATACCTTGAATTTCGGCTATTACATTAACTCTCCCTATTTTGCTCTCCCACTTGCACCTTCTCTCTAGCTCCTTCTCACAGCCCCAACCCTTGCAGCTTAACTCCCTTGATTAAGAGTGGCGCAGCTATAACACTTTGCTGCCTAGTGCCTGCTCGTACTCACTACTACCCCAAAACCTCTGATTCCTGTAGCCTGCACCTCCATCCACCAATTTATTGTCCCTTTGTCCTTTGTTCTCGCACCCATAGCTAACCTCTGACTCTGTCTCTCCTAGATTGCAGAAGCCTCTGACGGGCGAACACCTCTACTTTCCTGTGGCTGTAGCTGGAGAATCCAGCTGTGTGCATGCTATCCACCAGCCCGACCTGAAGTCCCTCAAGCCGAGTAAGCCTGCTGAAAGTCTTGGGAACAATTGTGGAGCCTGATTGGTACAAACACTCACCGGGAGTCCTGCCGATTGGCTACTGCCTTGGCTTGCCTCATGATTGGCTGACTGGAGATACAGCTTTCCACAGCTGTTTGCTCAATTTCTCCCTGTACCTACTTCTCTAAATGTTTTTCCACACTGCCCACCCTGACGCCAGCCTCTATTAAATGCTCTCCCCTGAGAGGTAGGCCAACCCCTTTTAGTCCTATTGCAGCAAATCAAATCATCACACCCTTCTCCTTGTCACTCCAGCAGCTAAGCTTGCCTCTTAAAGCAGTCACCATACATTTGGCCATATCCTTCCTGTACAAATGAACTCTTCTAGTTGGCACTTTTCACTATCAAACAATGCCACGAAACTGAACTATTTTGTTGAGCTGCATTTTCCTAGTAACCTATGCTTCAGTCAGATTCCCAGTTGCCAACATGCATCCAGGCCAATGCTCCTCCCCAATGACTGCCAAGCTCTGTTAACGCTTAATAAACAATGGCAACACAAAGAGGGGTCGAACACCCGAGGTCCTCACCCCTACTCACACACAGGCTCTATCCAGAGATTATAGAGAGAGTCTCTGAAGCTGTTGGCTAGAACAATTATCTATGCTGTTTCCCTATTCCTCTACACTGATAACCCTTATTTATCCACTACCAAACATACCCGGACCAGGCAAAGCCACAAGCTGCTTCTAAGCAGGCTAATTCAATACCTCAAGAAGCTATTACAGCTTCTCCTACTCTGCTCTGGAAATGTTGAACTGAACCCAGGCTGCTTGCTTCTATAAGCACCCGCAGACCTCCATCAATGCAAAGGTATCAGCTTCCTCCACATGAATGTTTGTAACCTCCTCAAGAAGCTTGACTTAATCCAGACCTGGGCTTACACACATCCCGGGTCTCTTTATGATTTCAGAATCTTGGCTTCGTTATTAACTCCAGAAACCTTATTAACCTATTGGGTTACAGCACCTACCGCTGTGACAGACCTACTGGGGTGGGAGTCATCATATATGTAAAGGTAAATTCTCAGTCACAGTTGTCGATTGTACCTCTAAGACCAAAGAATTTGAATGTCTGGCATTAAAGTTAACCCTTTCCAATAAAAGGTGCTCCTTGTTGCTGCATGCTACCACCCGCCAGCAGGTGGCCTAGCCCTCTGCAGCACCTCCAAAGCCTTATCGATTTAACTAACACTGAGCTTATCATAATGGGGGATTTCAACCTAAACTGGAATAACGAGAGTTACAAGAAGCTCAGGGATTTCTGTGATGCAAGTGGATTGTCACAAATAACTCCTGGAATCACCAGACCCAATGGAAAGAACCCTGAAAGAGGCTCCCTACTAGATCTCATGTTAGTCAACAAACCCCACAATTTTCGCATACTGGAGTCTTTTCTAATGACCTAAGTGATCACTGTGCCATTGCCTGCATTAGACATTCACCCCAAATAAAATCTGCTGCTAATTTCAACTTAAAAAGATGCCTGGAAAAGTTTTGCCTTTATGCCTTCCTGAGAGACCTGGGTAACATCAGTTGGCAGGATTTCTATCTAGCTCCCACACTTATTGAGGCCTTTAACATCTTCCACAGCCTCTTAAAAGACCTAATAGATAAACATGCTCCATTAAGGCTGATCAAGTCTAAAACTGACCGCCTGGCTGGCTCTCCCCTACTCTGAAGAAATCGCTCAAGGATAGAGATTTTTGGTGGAAAATGTGAGAAAATCCCACCTGGAGACTGACTGGATAGCATTCCATACCTCCAGAAATGCTTGCACTAAATTAATTAGCTCTGAAAAATCTAAATACTTCCAAACTGCATTGGCAGACAATAAAATGATGCAACAAAATTTTGGAGCATCCTTAAAGAAGTTGAAGGACACTCTGCAGATGCCTTCCTTCCTCACTAAATAGTGTCCAATGGATCTATTTGCACAGACAGGTCTGCAATATTAGACTGGCTCAATGAACACTTCACCACAGTGGGCTGGCCTTTGACGCCTCACCAATTAATAAGCTCAGCCCACCAGGGACCCCATTGCTGTCCCTATTTCTAACACGCCAAAACCACTCTCATCCCTCCTCTTTCAGTTTCCTATAGTCACGTTTAAGCAAATAGAAGACCTTCTTATGTCTTTGGATGCAAAAGAGCTCTAGGGCTGACAATATTGCACCGTACTTTCTAAAACTGAGCCACTGCTATTTAACTGCCCCCATCACCCACTTATTCAATATCTCCTGATGCAAGGCAAACTACCAGTGCTTTGGAAAACTGCACATCATACCCTTATTTAAAGCTGGGGATCAGAGTGACCTGAACAATTTCAGACCTATATCCATATTATCTACCCTATCTAAATTATTGGAAAAAATCAACAACAACCAAATTAGAGAGTACCTGGAGTCACAGAAACTACTAAATCCTTAACAGTCAGGAGTTAGAGCCAAACACAGTACAGTTACCACCCTTGCTAAAGTAACTATTGACTGGCAAATTGCCCTTGACTCCAAGAAGTATGTGTATGTGCTCTTCCTTTGCCTGAGCAAGGCATTTGACACTGTGGACCATGATATAATGTCACCGCGACTTTGCAATATCATCCTTGATAAGATTGCCATTAAATGGTTCACCTGTTACCTTACCAACAGGTTACAACAGGTTAAAGCTGCTGGCGAGTTCTCCCCATTAAAAACACTTTCACGAGGTGTCCCCAAGGATCCATCCTGGGTCCAATCCTGTTTGTAATCTATATTGATAACCTCAATGCACAACTGCCTACAGCTAATGTACACATATTTGCAGATGACACTGTCCCCTACACTTTTAGCCCATTCTTGGATTCAGCATTCGAGAACCTACAGCAAGACTTCATCCCTCTCCAGCATAACCTCATCAAACATAAGCTCCTACTCAATGCAAAAACAAAAACAAGCCTTGATCCTCTCACCTAAGGTAGCACTGGACCAACACATAAGCATATGATTCTAATGTTATTGGATGGACCACTTGAAATAGTAGATACCTTCAAATATCTAGGGTTCTGGCTAGATAACAAGCTCAACTTCCTGTGCCACCTAAATGAGGTTTCAAAAAATTAAGGCAATGACTAGGCATGTTCTACCATATTAAGCATCTACTTACTAAGAAGCTAGAAAGAGATTAGTGCAATCTACATTTCTACCCTTACTGGCCTATGCTGACTTTCTCTACATCCATTGCCCTTCTGCTGTGCTCAGCAAACTTGACACACTGTACCACCAGGCCATTAGGTTCATCCTAAACTTGCCCACCGTGACCCACCATTGTATACTGTACCAAGAGTTGGTTTTGTCATCCCTCTCACAAGGAGGAAAAGGAATGCTCTCCTCTGGTTCTCCACAGCCTTGTCCGACAAACTCCTGCTTACATTTCAAACTTCTTTGAGCATGCCAAGGGATCTTATGGATTGAGATGTTTTTCCTTACTCTGCTATCAGATACACAGAGTAAAAACAATCCATGGAGTGGCTGCAATCAGTTTTTCCCCATCCTTATGGAACGCCATGCAAAATACATTTAAATTCTCAACCCTTCCCGTCCATTTACTCTCAAAGCTCTATTAGCCAAATACCTTAAAGAAACCTGTAACTGTTTTAAGTGACCAGGCACCTGTAGCCCTTGTATCGCTGCGATCTGGCACAACTGCTTTCACCCCATCTATCTCCAAGTTGGGGAGCATTGCATTTTAATCTCTCTCTCCCTTCCTCTGCCCTCTCCCTCCTCCCCCACCCACTATATATACATGTTCCTATTTTACCACCAGTATCGCCTAAGACCTCAATATCACTGTAACTCCACCCTAGGTCACCTCCCACAAGGGAATCTAGCACTTACTAAAAGAAAGAGCCTGGCACCTCAAAGGACCACATCCACTTATACTTTAAAGTGAAATATCAAAATTTATTATAAAGTGCATAAATATGGTAGTAGCAGCAAAATATTGCCACTGTGCAAACAATTCAAAAAGACACAAACATACCAACATTTCACGGTTTCCAATGCTTTGTCACGGTATAATGCTGTCCCTACTATTCACATTTTTATATGTCATGAGGGTCATGTGCTCTATTTAAATTGACCAATCTCAGATGATCCAATTATAAAATAAATTTTAAGTGCAATACCAGCATCAACCAACAAGAGTCAGTATCTGTTATCTATCAGATGTAAGTAAATGGATAGAGGGCCTGCACTAAATAACATCATATGCATGTGCCAAAGAAGTAATCATTTCCTACAATATATTTTCATACAAAAATTAAAAACAACAAGAGAGATACAAATTATGTGTTTTCACATTAATGCCCATAAAAAATTTATTTGTTCCTGCACATAATATAGGCTCCATAATTTATATGCCTTTTGTTTCAAAATAGAACTAAGGTGAAATATTCATTTAGACCACCATCCAAATGTGCTCCTAGCCTGTATTGCCATTTACTTTCCTGTCATAATAACAGATTGTCAAGATCGCCTCAGAGCCTAATTTTACTTTTTCAAGCCCTTGAAAACTAAAGATATGATACATTCCACATTTTTTACATGTACAGCAAGAACATTAGAAAAATCCAACCTTTCAATACTTCATGAATATGTTCAGCAATTCTTAATTTAAAACTTCTTTTAGTTTTGCCAATACATAATTGTTTGCACTTACTGCAAGTTGCTACATATACAACATGAGTTGTACTGCAGTTAATGAAAGATTTAAGTTTGTATATGTAGCCAGTCCCTTGATGGATAAAGGAAGTCTCAATCTTAATATATTTGCAGAAACTGCAAGTGCCAAAATGAAATGTTCCATTAGGCAAAGTGGATTCAGGACTTTTTTTTTTTTTCTCCGAGAAATGGCTGCAAGTCACCATGTCCGGGACGCTCTCCTCTCCTGTACACCATCCTGGGAAATGTCTGAGTAATCTCATTCAATTTTGGCTTAACAATTGTTTTATTTTGTAACTCTGAGAGGTAAAATCAGAAACAAAGTTACGCTTTATATTCCATATTTTGTTTCTCGTTGCAATAAATCCTGCCTAGACATATTATGCACTTGATTCTTTGCAATTTCTAAACAAGTTAGATTGTATCCCTTTCCTTAAAGAGTTCAGCTTGACTTGATATTTGTTTCTAACTTAGTCACATCACTTGTGTTTCTTTTTTCGCATGAGTTGTCCCTTAGTAATACTATCCATTAATTTCTTTGATGGCAACTATCACAATGGAGAATGGTATTTCTGTTCGATTCTTTCCTGTATATATCATTACTTAAATGTCCATTCTACTCCTGAATTTTTAGATCCAAAATGAACTGTATTTGTATGGTAAGAGATAATAAACCTAAGATTCTCATTTGTTTTTTCAAGGTAGGCAACTCATTAAGCCCCAGTGGTTCAAGATCTCCCAGGTCATAAATGAGCCTGCTTTCTGTAGGAGAACTTGTTTTCTGTTGCCTCTTCTGGGAAGTAGCAAAACATAATCTAACCCTATAACATGGAAATTATGCAGTCATGGTCCATGCACAGGGGTGTCACACTCGCACTGGTGGTTGACCTGATGTGTTCTTGGATATGTTCCTACATAGATCTGACTGTCCCACCAACATAAAAGAATATATGACAAAAAGGTGAGACAGGTTATGAGCTGGTTGGTCTTGTAGCACTTAGTATTGGTGGGACTAGTGAACTGCTTCCTTGTGAGGTGCCTGGGTAAACATTACAATTTTCACATCTGTGGAAGCTTTTAGGAGTATTGCCAGTGAGCCAATTGTTAGCTTTAGGTAGGGAACCAAGATGACTGTGGAATAAACTGGTTCTAAATATTGTCACCTATTTTAAAGACAACATTTAGACTAGTCCAATTCCATATTTGATAACTGGGTCAGACCTCAAATATGGAACCTCAATAAAATATGTTTTTATTTATTTATTTATTTAAAATTAATAACAAGAAAAGGGACACAGAGCCAATGCTCATTTCCAACTGTGACCCAGGGCGGAGGGGAAGGAGAGTTCAAAAGAATAACATCACAAAACATCAGTGAACAGTTTCTTGGGATGATTAACTCCAAGTGTAAAAGAAATTCACCCACCCACTGATGCTCAAGAGACTGTATTTCTGGATCTGAGGTTAAAAGGTCAGTGTGATGCTGCCATACACATGGAGGGCTACAGAAAGCCAGTCTCAGGAAACACTCTCCTATGCTTCACTAGCTGTCATCCTAGCTGCCTAAAAAGGATACTTTTACAGACAGTTCCTGAGGGTCCTGAGGAACTGTTTGACGACTAAGGCATATGAGACACAATCCATGGACCTTCTGTCATTTGTATGTAAATACTTGTGATTTGGCTATCTCCCCATTACCACATATGGACATATTCCCTTTCCCCTCTTTCCCTTTTCTCCTTCCTCTTCCATCTTTCCCACATCCCTATTCAGTGATGACTTTATGTAAACTCGATTAATAATTGCTTGTGTTTTGATCAACTTTACATTAATCTTTATGTTTATATTTATATTTATTTTTCTCCTTGTTTGTTTGTTTTCCAGGTACCAAAATGAATTTATTACTTGAAATTCTGAACATTTATTCACTACTCCTAAATTCTGCATTTATTAAGATGAAATAATTAAACTGGTCTCATCTTTGGTACCAACCTAATATGTCCCTCACTTGCATTCAATGGTTTTAACATGTATCACTTTTTAATCATGATTACAGTTTATATAGTCATTCTGCACTTCAATACAGACTTGTGTTGTGTGTGTAGTGAGGATCCCAACTTAATTTGGCATATGCTTAAGAGTTCACTATCTAATAATTGAATCTTGACTAGCTTCACTTCCTGAAGAAGGATTGTTTAATCCAAAGCATTGCAAAATCTCTGTGTGTTCTCTTTGCACAATTACACTCCTGTTGGCATAGCTATGAATACTATTTCCATTTTTACTACCTTTGAATACTACCTTCTCTCTAATACGAGAGTTTGTCTTTCATTGCCTTGTAAAGCAGCTGATAGTACCTAGCACCAGCATGCAGGTGAATCTGTATATAGGAAGTAAGCAGGGCATTAATGCCACACGAATTACCATCTCCTCAAATCAGGTCTTATGGCCTGCATCCCCAACTGCTGCTCCCCAAATTCTCTGGCAACTGTGGTCAGTATAAAATAGATATTACCTGGTGTATAGTGGTCCCCATCAACTCACCAGTATTCAGAAAGGAATACCCTGATGTCCAGTGGTCCCCATCCATTGATTGCCCTGCTGATATTCATAAAGGATCTCTCTGTTATCCAGTGGTCCCTGGCCCTGTTCACCCCACCAGTATTCATAAAGGACCTCGCCGTGTCCAATGTTCCTCGCCTCAATTACACTGCCTCAGTTGCATTGTGAACCACCCAAGAATTGCAGCAATCCTGCAGTGTGTTACTGTGGTTTATACAACTCGTTATTTTTAAAATGTCTTCAAAATAAATAAAAATACTTAAATATGTAAAAATTAAATCTTTACATTAATTTGTTAGTAAAATGTATCTTGTCTAGATCTTGTTTACTCCAAAATTGCTTAGATGATACCCTTAGTTTCCAAGGGGTCCTGTGGGGACAGTACAGCAGCAGAGTTGAAGAGTTACATTATGCTAAATGTAAGGTTTTTGTAACAGGTTTAATTCATAATAAATGCTGTATGCAGTTATATCAATTTAGAATGTTAACATGCTCAGTTACAGTTACAGTATGAACAGAGCTTCAACTATTTATTTCTTTCACTTTAGTTTTATGTGTGTGGTGTGTGTATGTGTTTCCTGTGTGTTAATTTAGTGCTTGTGAAAGGTGCTAGTCTGACAGCACTGGAAGCATAAGCCCTGAAGTATTTAGCTGTGCTGAGGTTAAATGGACATAGCTGTGAAGTGATGTAGAGGGATGTTAGGATAGTAGACCAAAATGGAAGGGACAGGAAAGAGGCAGTGACAGATTATTAGAAACATGGGCAGGGAGTCCATAGATGACTGAACATGACTCTTTGAAGTGTTCAGTGTTCCTGGATTCTTTGATGTTGCCCCGGATCAGATTCCATCTTGTTATAGCAATTGCAACAAAAGCATTTTGCCAATGAAAGCAATTTGTGGACTCTAGGAAAATGAAGCACTCTTGACTTGAGACCCTATCTGGTAGATAAGGGTGGTTTGATCAGCAGGTTACTGAGCTAGGAGGGGTACATCCTGTTTACACATTCAGAGAGCAAGGCAGGTCATTTGTGTTCCCTCCTCTAATATTGTGTACAGTAAATATACCAGATGATTGAACAGTGTGCAGTGGTGTGTGAGCCCATGCCAACCAAGTGCAAACCTACATATACTATTAAAGGTTGCTGTGATTTTAGGCACCTTTACATGACATGCCATGTACTGCAATTAGTAGTACAGAGCAACTGGAATGTTACATTTTGGCATGTAGATGCGACCAGCAGTGCAACACAATTGAGCATTCCCACGCCTGGCGCTTCCTGTTTTCCTGAGTTTGCTGTTGCATTCCATTCTGTGTCTCTGTTGGGTGCTGCCATGTATCTCTGGAGCCTTGTGTTCACATCAGTCATGGAGAGTGTCTCGCTAGACCCTCCAGGATCCCTGTTGTTTACCAATGCAGCTCTCTGTTATGCTGAGTCTTGAAGCTCATGCATGCAGTACTGTCCCTGAGTTCAGCTACATATATTTTTCTGATACTAGAAAGAAAGATGAAATTGAAACTAGGCACTTTTCAGAAATGGAAAGTAGTGGTTTGTAGTGTTAGTAGTTACGATATTGGGCATGAGCTATATTCATATTCCTTGGAAAATGAATATGCAAAAGCACATTCCCAGTATCATGGCACCACTTTCCAAGCACTTTTAAATTACTTTATTTACCCTGTTTCTGAAAACGCTTAGTTTTCCAAGTTCAGCTTTCTTCTAGTATCTGAAAATATATAGATGAACTGAGGCACAATACTGCACACATGAGCCTCGGGACCCAGCATAAGAAAGCAGCGTTGATAAACAACGGGATCCTGGAGGAGGATCTCATGAGACTATCTCCAGAATCAATGTGAGCTCTGATGTGTAAAGTTCATCCTACAGGGAAAACACAGCTGGAATGAGTGCAACAAAACCATAGCGTTACAGGTTGGGCACCATATGAAGCACCTTTTGTGCAGTGCAGTAGGGCTTGCTGCTCTGTAGATTTTCCTGCATATGCAAAAGCTGGCAGAAGGGTTTGCTCAAGGAGAAGTTGCCTGTTGCAAAGGTTAAGGCAGCATATGTTCCAGTGGAGCAATCCAAGTTTTTGACTGGCACTCTAACTCTTTCATAATATTCTCATCATAGGAAAGCTGAGGTTTCAGTCAGACAACTGGATACTTGAATTTATGGATGTTTTTAAGGGAGTCTGACAGAAGTTAAAATTTGCCATTGGAAATGAGGGAGTGGACTGTTTTGATAGCCTATGTACTGTATTAGTGAGGGTATATGCTCTTTGGGGACCTTCCCTTGCACTCACCTTTTGATATCTACAAGTTAGAGCGTATAGTGGGGCCTAGGTTGAACAACAGTCACCCTGTTACCATTAGCACCAATTGAACAACTGGTTTACACCTCTAAAAAGATAACAAAAGGTTGCCCACGCGTGACCCAGGTTCGGAATGGACTCGGGTCACGGGGTGTGCAGGGAAGGAGGATAGGAGCGTCCCCACGGATGCTCTCCTCCTTTAAGGAGGATACCGGGGTGTTCAGTACACCCGGCGCCGGGAAACCAGTGGAAGCTTACCGACTCGGGGCAATGGTGGCTCTCCATTGGGGAGCCAGGAGGGAGGACACCATCTGGCACTTGGCAGGCATGCGTGCACGTTCCGCCCGAGCCGGTGTCCTCAGTGGGAGGAGGAGGACAGAAACCGAAAACAACCTGCGGCACTCTGGATGATGGCCACTCCAGCCACCCAGTCTGCAAACATGGGCAGACCCCACTGTGCAAGGTGCTCCATGGGAGGAAGGAGGTAGGTAGTAGTCACCAGAGAGGCACTCTAGGGGCAGACTCAGTGGGGACTGGAGGCATTGAGCTAGCCCGAAGGAGAAGAGTGGCGAGGGCGACCAAGAGGGATAAAGAGATTTAAAAAAAAAAAAAAGATAGCAAAGGGCTGATATGGAAGATTGCCTGACTAGAATGACCCAGCTTTCCTGATATATCTAGGAAGAGTAGGGCCCTATGGGAGAGGACCTTAACTTGCATATCCAGGATGAAGACTGGTGTGATTTAATACAGTCACATATAGGCTTATTAGTTTGCAACAAACAAAAAGAAGCACAATATAAATTCAAACATCACCTATACTGCCCCCTTGATAGCTCATAAATTTAATACAGTGATTCCCCATCTGTGGTAAATGCAAGAAATCTGTTGCCACGTATATCCATTATTTCTGGATGTCCTATTTTGAAACCCTTTGGGAGGCCGTGGTGAGGGAATCGCCAATGTGATGGGCTGACTGGTGCTGGCAAACCCAGTTTCCTTATTGTTTGGTATGGACAATATAGGTGTGGAGAGGTGGAGGGTGGACCTTCTCTCGTGGATTAGGTTTGCTGGCCCTTATAAGGCAATGTATTATGAATACATGGGTTTCCTATGCCACGCCAACTATTCAACAATGGAAAAATTTAGTGATCCAAACCTTGGCAATGGAAGGTTGCTCTACATTTTGATGATGCGGAGGAGATATTCCTGGAGGTTTTGGATCCTTTTCTGGACTCCCTCTCCCCAGTGGAGGCAAAGCTTCTATGGGAGGAGTCGACTGAGAGATTAGGAACAAAAAGGAATTGGAGATAACGTGGTGTCTCATTTCCATGATTACAATGGGGGGAGGGTGCCTTCTCTGTCACCAGCCATCTCTGGAGCTTATAGACCTATAGACTTTGATATTTTACATATACACAGTTTTTAGATTATAAAGAGGAATGGACTAGTTGTTCTGTATTGTAAAGTAAATTTGATAATGTTAATGTTTGTTTTTCTTTTTAGTGTTTTCTTTTTCCTTTTTCATGTTTGTAGAGTTTTTGTAAATGGTTGTAGTGATATTGGATGTTGAGTATGTCTATGTGATTATATTTAATAATGGACTTACCTTCTTTAAAATAATAAAAGATTATACCCCAAAAAATATTGCCATATATTTGAATGGTGAGGTTTGCATGAGAAATACTGTAAAGGACTTTAGCTCCTCAGCTATGCCCACCCCCCATACATCTATAACCACATCCGCCCCCAGTCATCTATCCCCCTACCAACTGACAGGAATCCTTTTCCTTCAGACCCATCTCCCCACCAAACCTTGGATGCCCTTCACTCCTGAACCCCTCCAAAGGCAAATCCCCAATGGTCTGGATAACAAACTCCTCTTCCTTTCTGCCCCACCACTGCTACTCCCTCGCGCCCCTACTAAATCTATCTTTCACCACCGAGTCACTCCCTCCGAATGGAAGCATGTCACTGTCCTACCCCTTCCAAAAGGTGGTGATCCTTCTCCACTACTAATTACCATCCCATCTCCTCCTCCCGCCTCGCCAAACTCCAGGAACACCTAGTTCTATCCCCGCCTCCCACTTTCTCTCAGAAACTAACTTCTTCACCCCACTTCAGTCCGGCCCAGAAAACACCACTCTACCACCTCCTCCCTACTAAGACTCACGGACTCCATCCTCACTGGGATGGATAAAAGACTAATCACGCCGCTATTTTCATTGACCTTAGCTAAAGCTTTCACACGGTATCCCACTCTCTCCTACTATCCTGCCTATCAGGAGCTGGGTTAGCAGTGTCTAGCACAAACTGTTTCAGTGCCTACCTACTAAATAGAACCCAGTCCACTAAAATAGCTGACCACATCTCCCCCTCTCTATCACCACCGGCATTCCCAAGGCTCAGTTCTTGGCCCATCTCAGCTCTTCTCCATCCTTCTAAATGATCAGCCTAATTCTTACTCCTCCACTGCGATCCACATGTATGAGGATGACACGGTCCTCTTACCTCTGGCCAGACCCAGGAAGAACTCACTTCAAACTTCAAACTATTTCAACAAAATCAACACTGGTTCAATACCAACCAACTCTCCTAAATGCCAAGAAACTGTCTCTATGTCTTTTCAGCACAGGACAGCGTCTATCCAAACTCACCCCGATCTTCCATACCTAAGCAATACCATCCTTGATGAAGTGCCCACCTTCAGGTATCTAGGGTTTGGCTTGATTGCCACCTCTCCTTTTCCACACACGTAGATGCCATCATTTCAAAACTGCACCCAAAACTTGCACACTCTACAGGAACCACACCTGTCTCCCACTACCCGTCAGATGTGATTTAGTCGTGAAAATGATTCTACCCACCTTCGACTACTGTGATGTAGTCTACAGCTCTGCCTCAAAGATCACCCTAGCCAGACTTGACCCCTCTTTAATGCATTCTGCTACTTTGTCCTCGATCCCCCACTCACATCACTGCAAGCTCTACCGATCTCTGGCCCTGCCACCCCTGAGCAACCAGCGCCTAATTCATTGTGTTAAATTTGCTTCCAACTTCTGGCTCGGCTCCCTCCTGCCCTACCTCGCATCCTCCCTATCTTCCCCACCTACCCCAACCCATGCCCTCAGGTCCACTGACACTAGGCTTTTGGTCATCCCCACGAAGGACCACCACGGCCAATCGGCCTTCTCCTACCTCTTCCTAAACTCTGGAATGGCCTGCTGGCCCAGATCCACCATTCTTCTTCCAAATACTCCTTATCCTCTGTCCTCTCTAACTTCCTCGCCAAATTGCAACTGCCCCTGACCTCCCCTTTGATAGCTTCTCTCCCCATTGCCCCGTAGCGCCCTGACCAGTGGCCTGGCCATCACCTCAATTGTCTGGCTTATATACTGCCCTACACACTTACACTCACTCTTACTCCCTCTTCTCACTCCTAACATCTCCCTTCTCTCCTCCTTCCTTCCTATCTAACATACACTCTTATTCCCTATCCACAGCTACCAACACCATTCTCCTCCCTCCCACCTCACCTAAACCTACCCCCACTCACCTAATGCTTACTAGCCCACTCCTCCACTACCCTCCATCTTCGCTCTCCAACTCCTACTGTCTACTTGGTGCATCCCACCGCAGCTCAGGTTTGTTACTGGTACTCAAGTTCTGTTCTGGCACACTAGTTCTGCTACTGGCACTTATGTAATTTATGTATTGCCTCATTGTGTACCCATGATATGTTTACCCTGTCCCTGATGTGCATGTTCTGTATTGTTCTTACCTTGCCTTGTACCCATGATATGTATACCCTGTCATTAATGATCATTGTTCTATACTGTTCTCCTTATGTAACAAGTTCAAATGTAATCCCTCAAACCATGTACATTATCTGTATTGCACTACTGCTAAACTCAACTATTGTATATATACCTGCCTCCTCTGTAACCCTCCCCAGACCGCACCATGAGACAAGCATCTTTTTGCTCAGCGTGCCTTTCCTGGTGACACATGTTCAATAAATAAATAAATAAATAAATAAGAACACTGACAGTCATCCACTTTTGAGCACTGTTGAATATTGCCTACAGAGTGCAATAGTGGTTAATGATGGTTTGGGCTTTTGTTTAGGTTACTATATCTTCAGACTGCCTCTGTATATTGGAGCTTGTATTAGAAAGATGTGAGAAGGTCATTTACCGTGGTTAAATAGCGGTGGGCTGAGGATGGAGCCTTGTAATACCCCAAATTGAGAGCAAGGCTCAGATGTTACACCATCAGCTTTAATCACAGTGGACGTTGCTGATAGGTAGCTATCAAACTATATTACAAAATAGACAAAGCTTTTTGAGCATTTTTATGGGTTGCTAGTCATGTATTACAAGTGTCTAATGCAAAGCTAAAAACTTGTCCTGACAACTAAAATGCAGTCCCTGTTTCAAATCCTTGAGCCATGGAATTTTAAAAAATCAAACAACCGCAGTTTTTTTTCTTGTTCCTACCTACAAAAGTAACATTGTACTCAAATACAAAAACAGACCATTTCACCTGTAAAAATGTAATCAGGTCATGAAAGTAACATAACCCTCTGTAAGCTTTCAGGAAAACTCTTTTCCCATCATTCATTCTCATTTTATGTTGTTGTTGTTCGTAATAAACTGATCGCACACCTACTCACTGTCCTTCCCCACCTCAGCCAGTCTTCCACTGGCCTCTCCCAAGCCATTGCACATATGGAAGCACAGGAGCTGAACAGAGATTATAACTAGGTTTAAACTTTTCTTTCTGATTATTTTCTTTTCATTTGAAATCACTTACCATCTCTCTGCTGCTGCGCTTATGCTCTCGCTTCTTTTGCTTTACCTGACATGCATGTGAGCTCACTCTTTACCAGCTCCTCATCCAAGCTTACTGCACAACTGGAAAAATGGAAAAATATACATAAATAAAATCAAAGAAGCAATCCACAACATGCTGTTGTGTTTCTTGGGTTCAATGTGAGCGTGGGATGGGAGTCAACAGACATGTGGGCAGAGGTGGGCACCTGGAAACCATAGCAGTAATCTTCAACTACAGTGGCCAGAATGGGAAAATAAAAGTACAATAATCAAATTAAGGCAGAGGAACCATTTTACATGAAAATACATTTAAGGTTTTCATGTTTTTTATTATTTATTTCATTTTGGTGACCAGGTAGTCCGCTGGAACCAAAGGTCCCTTTTTCAGGGCGTACCCAGGATTAATTGCATACAAACAATTAAATATATAGTACAACAATACAGAATCAGAGGGATAAAGGCACTAGAAGCACAGATAATGAGCTGCAGACAAACTGCAGACAGAATTGTGCAGGAATAATTACTCACAAATAACATTAACACTTTATAACAGTAACCTTTTGGTCATTGGAGACAGAGAAAAGGAAAGAAGACAGGGCAATTTGGTTTAGGGATGCCTGAACAGGATTGTGGAGCTGGCATGAATCGTAAGGGATCACATCAGAGTGAACAGATTTTTAGTCATCTAGAACAAACTCTTAATCATCTGGTACTGAGGCTCAACCAGTGTGTATATGGCTGTAGTACATGCAGGTGGTTTGTAAAATCAGTCTGGAAACTTGGTTTAGATCTTTAAGAACCATTGGTGAATGAGGTAGTACAATCAATGGATTCAGGAGCACAGACAGTGCTCTGATAGAAGAGTTTAGGCCCTTTCTAAAGCTATCTAAGTAGCTAGACATTTGCAAGTCAACGTAGGGCATTCCAATACGCCGGGCTGAATATGCGAAGGACCTATTCTCCATTGCCAGTCTCATCCCGGGCACCTCAAGCAGCTTTTACTAGAGGTACAGAGCAGCAGGCAAGTGCACTTAGGGATGAGAAGATGACAAAGGCTAGGGGAGCAGGTTCATCTAATAACATGTACACCAAGGTTAGAGATGGGTACTGGTACCGATTCACTAGCAACAACCAGTTTAGGAGGCCAGAAGCTCACATTGGTGCTTCCTTGGTGGGGACATTGACACAAAATGGCCAGTTTTGTTATAGAGTATTTCCAGTATGTTTGTTTCGGATTTGCTTAGGGACTGCAAGATGGGGCAGGATAAATAAGTTTGGGAAAAGGATACTATTCGCTACTGCAAGTCTCTAGTCAGGTGTGAGGTGACAGTTCAGTCTGTATAGTAGACCCAGTTTTGATGGATAGAGTGGGTTGTCTGATCAATGTGCACCTTATAGGTGTGACCTTGATCAAGCAAAACACTGAGGTATTTAATCATACCCACCACTTCAGTCTTTATTCCTGAGGAGGTTGAGAGGTGGCATCTAGCTGAGCCTGAATTTTAGTTCCAAATAATACCACTTTTGTCTTTTTAACATTTAGTACCAGCCTGTTAGGGAAGATCCATTTCACGAGGTTCACAAAGTCCTTTTGCAATTTGATGCAGCTAGCCTTGGAGTCTTTGGAGCTCCTATATGCAGTAGTACAGCATCATCTGCATAGAGTATGAGTTGACTGCTGCCACACTTGTTGCTCAGGTCATTCATAAATAGTGAGAACAGAAGAGACCTAGCATGGAGCCCTGGGGTACCTCATCTGAGACTGGCATTTGAGTGGACAAGGTACCTCCCATCTGACAGCTTAGGCCCTGAGAGGGAGGCATTGGGTGAACCAGGCTAGCAAGTGTGAGTTGAGGCCAAGATTCCTTAGCTTTTAAGCATAAAACATTTCATTTGTATATGCATGTAATATACAAAGGCCCATTTTATAAGTGCAATAAGCCACTCCTGGGTGTCCATTAGTCAGTTCTAACTCATGGCTAGGGAACTATGGTCTCATAGAAACATAGAAAATGATAGCAGAAGTGGACCTGTTGTCCATTGAGTCTGCCCAAACATGTTTTCCCAGGACCTGCTGTCACTCCGGGGCCCTGTCCCCGAGATACCCAGCATAGCTTCCCCTAATGCTGTGTGACTGTGCCCAAGCCTTGTCAAACACGCACTTAAAACTCAACACCAACTTTGCAGCCACCACTGAGTGGAAGTCATTCCACGGCTCCACCACCATCTCCAAGAAGTAATACTTTTGATGTCCTCCTGAATTTCCCACCTATTAATTTCCACTCATGCTCCTATATTGTGGAACTGCTGTTCCTGGTGAAAATTTTGTGTGGCACTTTGTTTATGTCTCTAAGGACCTTGTAGGTTTCAATGATATCCCTCTTCCTTCCCAGTTTCCAATGAGTACATGTTCAAAGCCCATAATCTTTCTTGCCCTTCTCTGAACCACCTCCAACCTATCAATATCCTTTCTATGGCAAGACCTCCAAAACTGGACACAGTACTCCAGGTGAGGTCTCACAAAGGACTGGTAGAGGGCAGCATCACCTCCCTGTCCCTGCTATCTATGCCCATTCCAATATATACCAGTACCCTGCTAGCCTTGCTTGAAGCCTTATTACTCTGACTTTTTCTGCTTGAGCTTATCCCTATGATGACCCCCAGATACTGTTCCTCTTCTGAGGAGCTACGCTTGACCCTGTTTAGCCAGTATTCCATCTTAGGTTAGCTCTACCTAAGTGCATTATCTTGCACTTCTTAACATTTAATTTTGACTGCCATATGTGTGTCCACCTTTCCAACTTTCTAAGATCCACCTGCAGCTCTCTGACTCCTTCCATGCTGTCCACTCTGCCGCTAAGTTTCATGTCATCAGCAAACAAGGCAATGTTGCCCTTTATACTCTCACTCAGTGAAGCCACTAATGAATATATTGAAAGGATCAGCCCCAGGACTGACCCTGAGGCACCCACTAGTGACATGTCTTTCAGCAGATCTTACCCCATTTACTACTACCCTCTGTTTCCTGTTTTCCAGCCAATTTCGCACCCACCTGACTATTTGCTGTGCTGCTCCCAGGTTCTCCAACTTTTTAAGAGGCGCCTGTGAGGACTGTGTCAAATGCCTTACTGAAGTCAAAGTAAAGCAGGTCCACCGCATGGCCCTTTTACAACTCCCTGGTCACGTGGTCGATGAAAGTAATAAGGTTAATTTGACATGACCTGCCCGACAATAACCCGTGCTGTTTATTGTTTTCGAGGTGATTAACTTTGAGATATTCTACCAGATCTTGTTTAATAAGGGTCTCCATCAGCTTGCCCACTACTGATGTGAGGCTGACTGGCCTATAATTACCTGACTCCTCCTTATCACCACTCTTATGGAGTGGCACCATGTCAGCCACCCACCAGTCACTTGGTACAATCCCGACTTAAGTGACCTATTAAATAGGTGCACAAGAGGGTCTGCTAGCTCCTCCGCCAGCTCCTTCAGCACCCTGCCTCACTACTCCCTGTGCCTCACTATGCCCCATAGCTATGCATTAGAACTGTCTAAAGCTCACCCCATTGTGTCTTATTGCTTACTTGGAACACCCTTATATAACCCTAGTAGCTGTAGCTTCTGCAGTAAGATACTACAGTCCATAATGTAAAAGGTCTTTTATAGGTCAAGAAATACAGCACCCTTTAGGTGGCCAGAATCAAGTGCCATTGCAATGTCATCATTGTAAAATAGTTCTCCCCTACTGGACCTTGATGACTTTTATTTTGGGGAGTCTGTCTTTGAGATTTGTCCTAATGCTTTTTGTGCTTGTACTTTCTTTCATTATATGTAATTCTCAGCAATCCTCCCTTCACAAACACACATATACTGAGTATTTTTTTACATTACATTCTTTCTTCTCCTCTTAGGTCTGGTTATCCCACATTCCCCTGACCCAGGCCCCATCCCCAACCATGGCAAGATCTCTCCCTTCTTCCCTATAGTTATGCACTCCGTAGCAGGCTGGCAGGGACCCCTATATCCCAAGTAAGGATCCAGTGTATGGGAGGGTTGCTCCTGCCAAGGTGGGGCCTGCAAGGGTCGGCTGTCATCCGACATGCCCAGCCATTTTATATGATTTTCATGGCTTCCCCAAATGTGGAGCATGCCATGTTGGCAATGGTCATGCTGTGCACATGTCCGCCCACATCACACCAGCGGACAGCTCCACCTCTCCTACCTGTCCGAGGGGCCTTGCTTGCTGGCACCCAGCCACCGCTAGGTGTCAGACTGATGCTGGTCCCTGCATCCTCCCTCCCTCCCCAGGAGAGAAGAGCTGTCCTCCAGATGCTCGATTCTGTCCCACCTGACCAACCCCCAGTGACCCACTTGCACCCTGAACACAGATCGCCAGCATGGCAGGGGTAGGCGTGATGCCTCAGCCCTCCACCCTCCACCCCACTGGGCCAGCTGAGTAATTTTTTTAATTAAAATAAAATTCAGATGGGAGCAATGATATACTTCATTCATGTAGTTGATGTTTCTCATTTTGTTTTTGAGCAACGTGTTTGAAATTCGGCGGAAGAGGGGCTGCAAGAGAAAGCATGACAGACGGCTTGTTACATGCGACAAGAAAGTGGGAGTGAGATAGCTTCATGAGGCTGTCAGTTTTGGAGGAAAGTATTTGAAAACTGTTGTCCATTTCCTTTTTCTTTTTAAATTATGATGTTTGTAAGGTTATACATCAAATTATTTCATCCATAAGTGTGACAGGAAGATTTAACTGAATCCAACAGCCTGGATAGACAGATTAAAGAAAGGACAAATAGTAAAAAATAAAAAATATATATGCTTTCCTGAGATGCGTATTATAATTCATGGAAGATATAGGTCTTAGGTAGGAAAGTGGAGGAGGGAAAATAAAATTACTTATTATAAAATGTTGCATTGTTGTGTGTAGAGTTGGATTTACAATGGGGAAATGGCGATCAGTTTTGTAATGCTTTACTGAGATTTTGATTTGTGATGATGCTAAATGCCACAATGACTGTACAATGGGCAAAATCAATGTATTGCCATGTGATGTGTTTCAGCCAATCAGCTTTGATAATTTGTCCTACTTAATTTATAAATGTATGCAATACAAGACAGTGTAGTTGTTTATTTAGATGTTGGTTGTACAAAAAGCGTAAGGTACACTCTGGTTGCTTGTTTACAGAAACGGGTTCAGTTACAGTAGATAAATATTGCTCATATTATTAGAAATGATACATTCTATCTTTGCTTTGTGCTTCAGACACATAAACTACATAGGCTTAATATTGGCAGATGACAGTTCCTTTCTTTCTCTAAGCCAATAGTTCTCAGACTTTGTCACAGTGAGCCTCCCCAAACCATGGAAAGATTTTGAGCCTCCCCAAAATTGAAATAATCTTGGCCTCCCAAAGAAAAATAACGTACTGTACTTTCATGAGTATGCCATGAATAAATTGAAACCTCTTTGAGTACTTGGCTCACATTCAGTTCTTTGTCTTATACTGATGTGGAACCTTTGAAAAGAGCTTGTGTGCTCAAGGTGTTATCTGAATAACAAGTAAATAAAATAAATAATATTATTCATGTGCCCCCCCAGGCCAACCTCACGACCTCTGCTATTTTCCTTCTTGAACCATTGTTACCCCTTGTTGCAGTACCTTCATGGGTCAGACTACTGTCTCTGTTTCCTCTCTATATGAAATAACCTTCTATATACTTTACCTCTCCCCTCCTTCCCTGCTCCTAAGCAACTTCTCAGGGATTACTTTGTTCCTTCCTGCTATTGCTCATAGCACTTCTATGCTCAATCATTGTATTTGGTCTTGTTCTACATCTGGCTACAAATTGATCAATTACCACTCATTATTAGTTTATTGTTCATATTTGTTTGCACTATTGTATATTGTGTATTTCTTGATTGTTTTGCAGTCACCTTTTGAAATGTATTCTACTCCCTAACCTTCCCTGGGTACACCTGAAATGAGCCATTCATTCACCTTCCTTGTCACCTATTAGTAAATAATACATTAAATTCACCTACTATTATCCTCTTTCAGTTTGCTTCATCTCTTCACACAAAATACATAAAACTCAAAATTTAAATACAGTACTTTTTCAGACTTGCTTGAGCCTCCCTGGAACAGGTTGGGGCTCTCCCAGGAGGCTGGCCTACCATTTGAGAACCTCTTCTAAGCATTTCCTCGCTCTCTCTCTCTTGATTTATCTGTCCCTCTCCCTCATCACCAGTGCTCTGTAGCTGTGAGGCACTTTCACAGCACATTTCACACATCATTGTTTAATGCTGTAATACACAAAGTGCATCAATATTTTATACACTGCAAATCAGGTGTTGGATTTTTTTTCAAGATGCGTTTGAGTCTCACAGACTCTGATCATAGGAGACCAGTACACTAACAAAAAGCCTGGGAAAAATAATTTCTATCATTTTATTTGTTTTACAATCAGTTTACACAGAATAGTCCAGTTAAGATGCTACATTTATTTTACAGTGCGGTTGTGCATCAACCCATTCTTACAGCTGGGTGAACATAAGCTCTGAGGTCAAGAGGCTTGCAAAACATCATCTTTTTATTTTTTTTATTTTTACAAGACAGTACTGTAGCTTCTTTAGATGTCAGTTCTAAAGAAATTTAAGGAGCCCTGAGGCTTTTAGTGAATGAGTTACTGTGTTGGTATTCCAAACTGTGTCTTCTGTTTCACTGTCTGCAACTCTAACTGCTGTTAACAGAGCCTCTAAATTGGGATTTGTACACTGATTGTTACTGCAGACTGGTCTCTGCATCTAAATGTGCTTTATTACTCCCACCACTAAGTAATAGAGCAGGGACAGATTGTTCACCTTTGATTCATTTGGTTCCTGTGTCTTTGCATACAAAACTAATTTTCCAGTGACCAGAATGAGAAAAAAACTGGAAAGAGCAGATTTCACCTGAGTTATTACCATCACCTAATGCCAGCTCTGAAGGTAATCCATTTTAATGAAAATCATTTCCTCAGTTCATAATCATTAAACATATCACATGTGCCTCTTTGTAAGAATTATTGTCCTCTCTGAATGCCCTTTCATTTTATTTTTCATTATATCTCCATTTATCTATTGCTTTTCCAGCAATGTTTTAAAAGTGTTTAATCAGAATGTTGCATTTCAGAAGCTGTATACTGTTTCTGTGTGTGCTTCATGGGTTACAGATACATACAGTTTTATACAACTATGGAAAGGAATTGAGACTTATAGTGGAAAATTATCCCTTGTGTGGAAAGTATCAACAGCGGTTTTAGATTTTAAAGTCACAGGTTCAGGGCTTTATTTTCACTTAATTCAATCTGAAAGAGAGCAGTTTCTCACTTTTACTTGGTATCTACAGTGGCCCTGAAGTTTAAAACATGAACAGAAAAAGAATAATCAAAAAAAGGATAGATCAAAACAAAAATTAAGGAAACAACCAAGAAGTTAACTGAAAATTAAAAGTACATACACAAAAATAATGCAAAGTACAGCCCCAAAAGTAATGTTACAAAATAAACATGAACCAAAACAATGCCCCTAAGGAAGATCAGGTGGCCAATGTGCTAGTGCTTCTATCTGTCTTGCATTTGTAAGCAGTTTGGGCTTGAATAATAGGATTACATTATTTTTGCTGACTCATGTCTCCTTTCGTCAAGTGCCACAAAACTGAAAAAAGTGAAACAGAAATAAGTAAATAATGAATGCAAATAAAACAAGCAGTGCATTAAGTGCAAACACAAACAAATATACCAGAATGAAAACACAAACCTCCTAAACAAAAACATTGGCAAAGTAAGGTAAATTAATAAGCTACAAAAAGACAAAACTTTAAGCACAACCTAAACAATAAAGCAGGTACTAATGAACCCTTTTACAATATTTGGCAAAATACCTATTACTACAAAATGTGCTAAAACTGTTTATGACTTTTGATCTTATTTAATATAGGGCTGGCAGTACAGCCTAGAGGTTAGAGTAACAAACTATGAATGAGCTTGAGCGCCAGCAGACCTGGGTTTGATTCCCACAACCTGCACTTGCATGCTATGTGACTCTAAGCAAGTCACTTAACCTCTCCAGTGCTCCCAGGCTGCCCCTGAAAATAGCACTTGTAGATAATGGGCATTACCTGGTTACCAAAAGAATAAATAAGTATTCAATTATACCTTACAGGGTGAGTAGTATTAGACAATACTAGACTGCCCAGGGGTGTAATGAGGCCCGACACTGCAAGCAGAAAGCCTTATAGCTCTTGGAAGGTTCAGTACTGCCCACGCTGGAGGGTATTATTGTGCTTAGAAAATGGCTTGTATGTAAGATTTAAAATATATGTAATACATGTTAAAAACAGGATAAAAATCCATTTTGTTGTTAGTAGTCAATGTACTGCAATATATTTTCCTGTAGAGGGCACTGCTGCTTAGCATTCTTAATATTTATCTCTGGTGCTCTCATTTAGAGTTCCTCTTTGTAACATTGATATCATGGCTATCTCTGTTCCTATGGTGGGGCATCCTTCCTGCCTCCATGCCTATAGATGTTGTAAGAAACAGTTTTCATTACTTCTGGGGAGCCAGGATCCTACTGAGGAGCTGCTGTACACTGTAGAAGAAGATTCCTTGTTGCTCATGTTCAGGTGGGTCACGGTTGGGCAGCTACTGGGAGCAGACTGGTAGAGGGAGGCAGGATCATTTTATGATAGAAATGAGTAAAAGAAGGTATTTAAATATTAGAAAACAGCAATGGACATGTGAACCATTGTAAAATATTACAAAGAATGGCTGAATGTATTGGGATTCTTTATGTATGTGCAGTAATGCGTGGGAGGGGTGCTGGAGTGGGGAGGCTTAGCTCGAGCGTGTGAGCCAGGGTGACTGTGGAGCAAATTAAAATGAAGATTTTGATAAGAAAGAAGGGTTGTTTTCAGGGGAAGGCACTGTTTATTAAGATGGCTAATTTTCCTTAACATTGCACTTCACTTGCTGTGGGGTGGACTCTGCTGTGTCTCTCTTACTGAGCAGGAAAAATGGTGGCTAGTAAACTTTTGGATTCAAACTGTACAGGGATACCAGTTTGACACTGTGCAACTGGTACTTGTTTAATGACACGGCTCTATTGAAATATACATGCATGGCAGTCGAATCCTGGTAGCCAATCAGAAGCTAGGATTTCCATTGCCATTTTCTAAATAAATAAATATTAAAACATACACAATCTTTGAATTTTGTATGTGGTCTGTGCACTGTAGAGTAGTTAATGTCTTCTTTTTTCTATGAAATTACCCATTTCTTCAAGAATCTAGGCAGAATTTTCAGTAATCTACAGTATGTTCTTTTTGTAACAGGATAGGTCTACAACAGCATGTAACAGCTAAAGCATTTGAAGATACTGCCTGTGCCTGATTTTCAATGCATATGGGTTGTAGCACTCAGTGATTTAGCCCGCTCTGCTAAATCTGACAGCATGCATCCAAATCTGAAAGCATGCTGCCAAACTATTGCCAAAAGTGTTATCTTGTGTAGTAACTTTGAAAACAGCTGCTAATCAGCTTAGTTAGATTTGGGTGGATTGAGACTGGATGCAATAAGACACATTTATAAAATGCATTTCTGATGCTTCTTCTGAAAATCTGACCCCAGGTGATCTGAAGTAGCAAAAGGATGAAATCAAGCAAAACATTTGACCCTACCTTTTTTTCACAATAACAGATTCTAGGCATCTTCCAGTTTTATTTGGTGGCACAGTTTTCTAACTACACTAACATTTGAGTATTTTATAAATGTTTTAATTTAGCTTTTCTCAAGAAAAAGATGTCTGCCACACTTTACTTAGTAATAGCAGGTATCCCATGAAAATGGTGAATCAGTTTGGGTGAGTAAATTATAACAAATGCAAGAGGAAGCGAATGTGTTTTTCTGTGACATGGGTTTTACAGTGATTGGTTTTTATTCAGAGAGGCAGTGCAACAATGCCGTGACACTGTGTAGTGAAATCACCTGCTGTGTAGTCAGTCATCAAGCTGCTAGTGTAGCTTAGTGGTTAAAGACATTGGCTATGTGCTTGCTAGGTTTATTAAATGCAGGTTGAATCTGGCTATTTCTAGTGATTTTAAAATATTTTTGACAATGTTTAAGTACCACCACCATCCTCCAGTTCTGTCTTCCCCAGAGTTGGAGTTTGAAATCAGCCCCTCTCTTGACTTTCTTCCCTTCCCCAAATTAATGCTCCACCTGGAGTTTGTTATTTATGTTACAGGGGTTTGGCAGACGATAGCCCCCCATAAAGTCATTTTTGGCATTGTGTTCATTATTAGATGGATGGCTGTTATGTGCACCCACTGTGCACACTCTGTTTAGGAGTGATGTGTTTTGTAGTCTGTTTTATTTTCACCATTTTGACATGGAACCATAATAGCATTCTAGGCCGGCAAGAGTTAGGCTTGAGAAAATAGAAAAAGAATCATGGTGATAACATAGGAGGTACCTAGACAAGTAGATTTTACATATATGCTAATATTTTTATTAACTGTAGCTGTAACTACCATAGCTTTTTGAGAAAAACTTTTTTGCACTGCTGCTAAGAACTTTGGATAACCAATGAGCAAGTAGAGGAAACAATTTTCCTATTAACAAGTCCCCAAAAATTCATTCTAATGCTCAACTCTTCATGTGCTGTAAGTAGTTACCTCTCATATACCTGTAGTTTACCTAATAGCTTTGTCAAACATTAACAACATTATACCACTCCACCCATGTTGTACTCTGCCCATGGGTTTCTGTGCCCCTAAGTGCATTATTCTGCACTTTTTGCATTGAAACCCAGCTGCCATAACCTTGACCACCCTCTAGTTTTCTCCAGTCTTCTTTCTGTACACACCCTCTGGAATGTCCACCCTATTGCTGATTTTGATGTCATCCACAAAGAGGCAGACTTTCCTTCCAGCTCCTCTGCACTGTAATTTATAAAGACATTAAAGAGTACCAGTACCAGCACTGATCTCTGAAGCACCCAACTGGTCACCTTCCTTCCTTGGAGTGAACTTCAGTTACCACCACCCTCTGTTGCATATCCTCTAATTCTTTTTTATCTAGTTTACCATATTTGGACCTACTCGTAAGCTACCCAGCTTCAGGTTGTACTAGACCATTCTGAAGTCCTGCTCAGCTCCATTTACGGACATAACAAAGACATCCAAGGTTTTTTCCTCTCTATCAATATTAGTTGCTCCTTATCTACAATTTCCATTATTTTGGCTGGGGATTGGAACCTGGAGCATTCTCCTACCTTGGCCAAGTCCAATAGGCAGCACTATAGTCTTTCGCCTGCTCAGCTGCCCTCAGAGACTTAGCTGAAATGCTGGGTCTTTATGACCTTGGCAATTATCACTTCCCACTGACTGAGAATACACTTTTACTCTCCTCTACACAAATCCTGCTCTTGGATTGACTATTTTTGGTTAATCGGATGGTTCTCTCTGGGGTCCAGAGCAGTGGTGTTCTACCGTGTCCTTTCTAATGATTCTCCCATCTGGTTGGAGGGCACTTTGTTGCCCAACATTCAGAGGATATGGTATAGAAACTTAACTCCAGCTGCTTAAAGATGAGGAAGTCCAGGCCCAAATCACGGAGGTCATCGCTCAATTTGTGCCACATTATTGGCTTGGTCCCTGGGGTAGATAAGGTCTGGAGTGCTTTAAATGCATCTTCTGGGGTGAATTTATTAGACTTGCCACCATGAAGAAACGTGAATAGGAGGGCACCTTGCTCCTCCTTTTAAACCGTATCAAACCCTGGAGCATAACCTTTTTTTTTTCCAATTGTTTAACCAGGTGAGACAAACTAAGCTGAAAGCTTGTTTACAGGTGCAACCTGGGAGCTCGGGTCACAAAGCACGAGTGGGGGCTGTGGGATTCAAACCCAAGTCTCCAGACTTGCAGCTCACGGCCTTAAACCACTGTGCTATACTGCTTCCTAAACCTCTATAAGGAAACCTTTTCCATAACCTCTCTCATGATTCTCGGAGTCAGACTGGGAAGCCCTTGAGATCCTTAGAGATCAATATATGGAGAGCCAGGAATGGGCTGAGTATGCCCCTTCTTATGACCTATGCCATATGTTGAGCAGGGTGACAATGAGAGTAGTCTCTTGGCCTTGTGGTCATGCGAACAAGAAGAAACTCATCTGATACTGACCCTTTCCTTATGGCAGATGATTCCTGGAAAACTTTGCCTAGGGATATAGTTCAGCAATTTGAGCTCTACTATCATCAGTTATATGGCCCACCTGATGCTGCCTCCTCACGTGAGGAGATTCATTCTTACCTGGCTGCCATCCCCTCCCACATTTGGCACCGGATCAGCAGTCCTTTCTTACCCAGTCCATTACACCCTGTGAAATCTCAGAGACAATTAAATCCCTTCCTTAGACAAATCCCGGAGCCTGATGGCTTCTTGTCTAACTTTTAAGCTTTTTGCCAAGGAATTGACCCTTTACTTTGACAACTCTAATCTTACTTTTACAAAGTGGGGCTCTCAGACCCTACCTTGTTGGATGCCATAATAGAGGTTTTGCTCAAGCCGGCAGACCACAGGACAAGATGATGAATTATCGTCCCATTTCTCTTATCAACTATAACATTAAATGTTCACCAAAATCCTAGCAACTAGAATTCCATGTGTTTGGGAGGGCTTGGTTAGGAAGGAGCAGGTGGGTTTTGTGAAGGGTTGCTCCTCTGTGGACCATCTGCACAAACTGTCTCATATGTTCTCCACTTCCAGGAGTCCGATACCTCAATGGCCTTGGTCTCCTTTGATGCAGAGAAAGTGTTTGACAGGGTTAATTGGGCCTTCATGTTTGCCATTCTTGAAAAATCTGGCTCTCTAGAATTCATACAATGACTTCAGGTTCTGTATTCTAGGCTAAGTGCAAAACTTATTGTAATGGGGTCCTTTCCTCCATTTTCCTGCTGTGTTCAGGCACTCGCAAGGATGACCACTGTCCCCTCTTCTGTTTAACCTATATTTAGAACCCTTGTTGTACCACCTCAAGACCTTGCTCCTAATTGGGATTTCAATAAGCCCTTTGATCTTAGGCTCTCCTCGATATGCAGATGCTATCTTTCTGCATATTTCTGACCCCGTCACTTCTATCCCAGCAGCATTATCTCTCATTCAGGAGTATGGTAACTACTCTAACTATAAACTCAACCTAGATAAGACGACGGCGATGCCATTAAATTCTAGGGTATTTAAAGTGGACGTCCTGGTCCTCCATCTAACCTTGTCTACTTAGCTTAAATACTTAGGTCTAACTCTTACCCTACTCCTGCCCAACTAATTAAGTGGAATTTGGATGACCTGCTAGTTATGATTAAACAGGATCTGGTTTGGTGGTCCACCTTCTACTTCCCCTTCATGGGAGACTCAGTGTTATTAAGATAAATGTTCTTTCCTGCCTCTTTTACCCATTACAAATATTGAATGTGATGATCCCCTCAAATGGTTTTAAAAGTCCACTGTCCTATCTCCACTTTTATTTGGCGGGCAATCCCGAGGCATTCCTATACTCATTTGGACACTCAAATGCCATGGTGGCCTTAAGCGCCCCAACTTCTTTTGTACTACCTGGCTGGACACATTGCTAAATACATGAAATGGCCTGCAGTGCCTTCACCATCAGATGCTCCAGATAATATCCTGATGTGGCTCCAGATTAAGCGATACTTCATCGCTCAATCAACTATCTTTACTGATAGCCTCCTTTTTATTTACCCAAATCATTACCATTGTCTCTTCGTCAATCAGTGGTGTCTATCTCCTGACAGTCCATACCCAATTGTGTTGAGTTCTTTGCTATGATAATTTAAGGGATGTATCTCAGCTGACTTGTCTTAACCCCAACTTTAAGGTAGGGGCCATATAATAACACTGGGAGGGTTCCCAACTTGAAAGGAAAATAGTTGGGGACCTGGTCTCTGATGGCTGGCCCAGACAGCCAGGCCTTACTAACAAAGTTTCAACTGCCACTTTGGCACATTTTTAATTTGTACCAGCTTAGACATTTACTGATTAGTTGGTTTGGCATGAGCTCGTAGACCATAAACCAAGGGTCCTTCTCCACGTGCTTCAATCCTTGCCCACAGCCTCACTCTGTCACAAATCACGTCTGCCCTGTTCCCCAAACTTTTCCTAGGTCTTACAGGGCATTCCTTATATTGGTCCTCCACTATCCTGGTTAATGATTTCAGTTGGGACTGCACTTGATTGGACTTGTATACTGCCAATGTCAAATTCCACCTAACTCAAATTTACATCCTGCACAACATATAGTTCACTTCCGCTAAACTAACAGTGATGGGAAAAGTTGCCTCACCCCTTTGTACCAGATGTGGACAAGAGACTGGATCACTTCTTCATGTCCTGGGGAATGTTCTAAGGTTGCCCTCTTTTGGAGCAGATTAGACAAAGAGTAGATCCCTTTTAGGTTTAGAGAATTTTTACCTGAAATCTGCCCAGTGGGGATTTTTCCCAGATTAATGTCACAGAGTGGCATTACCATATGTTCCTAATCTCTTTGTCAGAGAAACTAGTGGTGTTATGCCATTGGAAGGATAGCATGTTCATTTCATATCCTGAATGTCTATCTGCCCTCCTGCTAATCTTCATCTTGAGAGGATGGTGGTTACCTCTGGGGTCAGCTTACCAGCTATACTAGGAAATGGGGCAAGCTTTATGCCTTGTTCTCTCTTTAATCAGGTCTTTAGGTGGTGCCTTAGACCTTGATTTACCTTCATCTGTCTGTCTGTCTCCCAACTGGTTAGCAATCCCAAATTGTTCCTTGTACTCAAGTGATGGTCCCAAAGGACCCTGGTAGATATATATATTCTTCTTGTGACCCTTTACACCACTGTTTCTCTTGGGTAGACCTTAGGATTTGAGTTTCATGATTCTCCATAGGTGGGTTTTGGGTGAAGGGGCAGGGAGGGTGGCAGGATGAGACTTGGGCTGTTGTTGGTGTCTTGTTAAAAGTTCATTGTGTTTGTTTGCTGACTTTTTGCTGTTGTGATCTAATAAAGTATATTAAATTTCAAAAGCTACCCAGCTTGCTTACTAGTCTCCTAAGTGAAATGGTGTTGAATGCCTTACTGCAATCTAGGTAGGCCATGTTCACTGCTCCACCCTGATCCTTGGTTACCCAGTCAAAGAAATCTATCAGATTTGTTTGACATGACCATCCCTTGTGAAACCATGCTGCCTTGGGTCTTGTAACCCACTGGATTCAAGATATTCCACAATCCTTTCCTTCAGCAGTGTTCCAATAATTTTTCTACCACTGATGTCAGGTTCACTGGCCTATAATAGCTAGCCTTCTCCCTGCTTCCACTTTTGTGTGCTGGGACTAGATCCACCCTCCTCCAATCCTGCAGAACCACTCTTGATTCCAGTGAGTTGTTAAATAGAACTGTCAGAGGTGCAGCCAGTGTATCTTTGAGGTCCTTCAATACCCTTGGATGTACCCCATCTGGCCCCATTGCTTTGTCCACCTTCAGATTAGCAAGTCCTTCAGGACTTCTCCTCCAAAAAGGACTAGTGTCTCCTCCTCCTTCAAAGCTTTTGTAACTTTGTTGTGGCCCTTTCTTTCTCCTTCTGTGAACACTGAATAAAAGTATTTGTTTAGGATGGCTGCCTTTTCTGGTTCCCCCTCTGCACAGTCCCTGCCTTCTTTTTAACCTTACAATCCCAAATCTGGTCTTCTTTTCACTTACATATCTAAAAATGTCTTGTCTCCTTTTGTTACCCACTGGACTATTGTCTCTTTAGTTTGCACCTTTGCAATCCTTACTGTTTTCCCTGCTTCCTCTGTTTACCATGATACTCCTCCCTATCATTCTCCCTCTGAGTCTCTTTATACCTTCTGAATACTACCTATTAACTTTTTACCTTTATAGCCATGTCTTTAAAAACCATAGCAGCCTCTTTTCCTCTTACTTTTACTCACTTGTTTGATGCAGAGGTTTGTTGCCTTTACTATGCTCCCTTTATCTTTACCCAGTGTTCCTCAACACCACACAGGTCACCCACCCCTGCTAGGTCATCCCGAGGCAATCAACCAACTTTTAAAATCTGCCTTCCTGAAGTCCAGGAACTTCACCATTGTGGGTTCAGTTCTGCAGCCATCCTTATATTGAACCACCCTGTATGGTGATCACTGCTTCCCAAGTGGCCTCCCACCTTGATTCTACAATACTGTCCCTGTTAGGTGAGTACCAGGTCCAGTATTGCTTGATCACAAGTGAGTTCACTAACTAATTGCCTGAGGAATGCCCCTGCAGAGTCTAGGATATCCCTCTTCTAGCTGAAGCCACTGCTGGGAGGCTCCACCACATCTGACAGGTTGAAGCCCCCATCAGCAGCACCTCCCATTTCTGCTATCTTGCTAGTGGCTTCCACTAGTACCTTTTTAATTCCTTCCTCCCTGCTGGAGGTCTATAGATCACTCCATTGCAAACAGTGGCTCCATTTCTGTCACCAGGGAAACCCATAGTACCTCTGCCTCACCCTGTATTCACTGTATCTCTGTGACTTTATGTTTTCCTCTCTTAAAGCACCACACTCCTCCTTTCCTTCCCACCCAGTCCTTCCTGAACAGAGTATAGCCCAGTGTGGCCATGTTCCAGTCATTGTTTTCAGTGCACCAAGACTCAGTAATGGGCACAATATCCAGGTCAGCCTCTTCCATCATGGCCTTTAGGTCTGGAATCCTTTTCAGGACTTTAGCATTTGCACACATGGCTTTCCATATTTTTATTCCATTCTGCTCATTGCCCCCTTTTCCCTTTAGCCCTCCCTCCTTTCCACTTCTTTTAATGCTCCTGTTCCTTTCCTCTTTATCTCTGCCACCTTATTTCTTTTATTAATTTGCACCCGGGATTCTCTCTCTCCTCTCCTCTCCTCTCCTCTTGGGTTCACCTTACTTTCAACTTCAGCCTATGGATGAGGTAGTTTCTGATTTCCTGATTTCTTCTGCCACCCTCTTGGCTAGCTTAAATATTCATCAAAATAACACTGGAACTGTCCACTGAGGACTGTGGTTCCCTCCTGGATGGATGCATGCCATCACACCTTATCCTCCCAGGCAGGTCCCAGTCCCCAATGTAGTTGAACCTTCACTTCTGCACCATTCCTTCAGCTATGAGTTCAAGCTCCTGGTGCAGACTTCCTCCCTGTCCCCTGTCTTAGACAAGCAGCATCTCAGCAAAAGCCACTGAGTGTGCTTCCTGTCTAAGAATTTTACTTCTCCTTAAACTCTCCCTACACTAGTCCAGCCCTCACTAGCCAGGTCATTAGTCCCCAGGTGAACAATGACATCTAGCTCTCCATCCCTTCTGCTGCCCTAGCATCCACAGGATTTGCTTCCCATCCATTGGGGTCATGGCACCAGCCAGATCTAATCTCCTCCCCATTTCATAGTCCCAGATCTAACCCCATCATGATTGAGTCCCCACGAAAAGTTGCTTTGTTCTCCTTTGTGGTCCTCTACACACCCTCCTTGTAGTCTGCACTACAGAGGGCCCACATTTCCCTTGGTCACTATCTTGGTGCTTCCTCTTGGTAGTTCTATCCCACCAGAGTGGCATAGGAATTTTGTAGTAGTACTGGTTGATGAATGTGCCTCTGTCCTACTACCCACACACTTCCAGAGCCCACCATTGTCCACCTGTTTCTCCTCCCTGGTATCCTCTGAGGTAATGGTGGCAGACTTGCTGTCTTGGGGAGGCTGTCTCCAAATCCTAGTTAACTTGGTGTGGAGTCTAGAGACCTCCTCCTCAACCCAGAGAGGTGTATGCAGATAGGGCAGCACTGCAGCCTCCAGAAGGTCTCTCTGAAAACTGCCACCCCACAGCCACTGCCCTACACACTCCCAGCATTCACAACCTCTATTCTTCCTGTGTTACCTGGAAATACTTTTGTATCCTTAGCCTGATAGGGTATTTCTAGTTTCCCTTTTGTTTAACTTGGCATGGCAGTAAAGTAGGGTTGGGTATATGCCCAGTGGCCAGGAAGGAATAACTATTACTGTAACACACACATTGAGTCATGGAGGTCTTAGTGGGTTTTACAGACTAAGTCACAACACCACAAACACAGCAGAAGCAGCCAACACCACCTTCCTCACATAACTTACATTAATTAATATTTAAAACACATATTGAATCAGGGCACTCCACCACCACTGAAAGAATCTGACTGAAGTCCAGTGCCTTAAGTTTCAAAAGTGCTGACCTTTATAAGTGTTGGCAGGCAATTTATAAACAGGGACCCAACAGCAGAATATCTTTCACAGTAATTAACATTCATTGCTGACCTCAAGGCTTTTAACCCCCTCCCCATTTTACCCTGCTTTACACCATGCCAAGTACTGTATTGGCTGCCTAAGTGGTTTGGCCAATTTTGAGACTGAAATGAATTTGTGGGACACTACTTCAAGCCAAATCCAAGTAACTGCTGGCCCACTCTCTCATCCTTCTATGAGAGGGTAAACTGATTCTATTTTAATGGCTGATACCTGCTTTTCCAAATTGACTACGAGTACCTTTGTCTTCTCACAGTTAAGGATGAGCCAACTTGGGCCATCAAAAATGTGATCTGCTCTAGACCTATCAGCAACTAAGCAGGAAAGAGACCAAGGGAGTAATCATATCGGATGACCAGAAGGTGCCAGACAATGTGACAAAGTGACTGGGAGAGCTATTGGGATGCTGAAATATATAGGTAGAAGTATTGCCAGCTTGAAGAGGGAAGTGGTGTTACCACTATATAGGTCTTTAGTAAGACCCAACCTTGAGTACTGCAACCAGGTTTGCAGGCCACATCTCAGGAAGGACATAGACAGGATGGAGGCTGTCCAAAGGAAGGCTACCAAGATGGTACAAGGTCTACATCAAATGTCCTATGAGAAGAGGCTAAAGGAAGTAAACATGTACACCCTGGAGGAGAGGAGGGAAAGGCAGATATGATCAAGATCTTTAAATACCTCACAGGGTAAACAAGGTACAAGTGGGAGGTATTTTCAGAGGAAACAGTGCTCCAGAAAAGGGCCATGCTATGAAGCTGGAGAGGAGTAGGTTTAAGAGAGACATGTGGAAATATGTCTTCTCAGAAAGGGTGGTGGATGACTGAAACAGTCTTCCAGTGGAGATTGTTGGGGAAAACAGTGGTGGATTAAAAAAAGCCTAGGAAAAGTACAGGAGAGTCATAAGGGTAGGTAAGAGGGTGACACAGAAAGTGCTGTATACTTGGAGGGGTCTACAGTGTAAGCAATGTAACAAAAAGGGAGACTGGATGGGCGATGCAGCCCTTATCTGCCATTAGCTTCTATGTTTTTATGTGTCTATAACCTCACTATAATCTCTACGTGGAGGGCCCTGATCTGGAGTAAAAGACATATACAGTTGAGTGCAATCTGCATAACAGTGAAACCCTAGGTTAAACTGTTGTATGATCACTCCTACTAGAAGAAAGTATGCTGCAAACAGAGTAGGAGAGAGCACAGACCCTTTAGGTACACTATAGCTCAGGACAACTGGACCTGATTTGCAGGAACCAACCACAACCAAGAATAAGATATTAAACCAAGGTCATTTCTGCCAGATCCCGCCATTGTTCATGTGGAAGTTAAAAGTCCTATGGAAGTTATCAGACCAACCTGCCGATTTTTGACTGGGTGACTAGGAGGTGGATCAGGGAGGCAGTGGACATGACCCATCTGGACTTCAGCAAGGCCTTCACACTGTGCCACATAGAAGACTATTACACAAACTGGGGAATGTGGGCAAAACAGTAGCATGGTGGGTAGGTAACTGGCTGGGTGGCAGGACACAGAGGGTGGTGGTAAATGGCTGTCACTCCACAGAGGGAAGTGTGACCAGTGTGGTACCACAGGGATCAGTGCTGGGACCGGTCCTATTCAACATCTTCATCAGTGACATTAGGCAGGACCTAGAAGGCAGAATTTCACTGTTCGCTGATGACACAAAGCTCTGTAACAGAGTAGACACACCCCAGAGGGTGTAGACAGAATGAGAAGGGACCTGCAGAAACTTGAAGAATGGTCAGGGTTTGGCAGTTGAAATTCAATGCAAGGAAGTGCAAGATAATGCATATGGGGCACAAAACCCTGGCACAATATATCAGTTGGGGGTGAGGATATAGCATGCACCAAGCAGGAAAGGGATCTTGGGGTTATCATCTCTGAAAACCTCAAGGTAGGGAAACAGTGTGACAAGGCAGCAGGTAAAGCAAATAGGATGCTGAGATGTATAGGCAGGGCATCACCAGCAGGAAAAGGGAGGTCATAATTCCGCCACACAAGACACTAGTGAGGCCCCACCTGGAGTACAGTGTACAGTTCTGGAGACCATACCTATGTAAGGACATAGAGTAGAAAAGGTTCAGAGTAGGGTGACAAAGATGGTGCATGGATTGCATCACAAGTCCTATGAAGACAGGTTGAAGGAACTGAACATGTACTCCCTGGAGGAGAGGAGGAGAGAGAGGGATATGATAGAGACATACAAGTATCTTACAGGGAGGAACAGGGTGCAGGAATACACTATTTTTAAGCAAAAGATGTTCCAGGACTAGAAGGCATGGGATGAAGTTAGAGGGAGGATGATTCAGAGGAAACATGAGGAAGAATTTCTTCACAGAACGGTGGTGGACAAGTGAACACCCTGCCAGAGGAAGTGGTGGGGGCTGAAATAATCACAGGATTTAAGAATGCATGGGATAGACATAAAGGAATTCTGAAGGTCAGGGTAAGGGACAACAGACTTCTAGGAAAACATAAACTGAACTTACAAGCTCAAATGGCAGACTTGGTGGGCCATAGGCCCTATCTTCCGACACTGTCTATGTATCTATGTATCTATGAGTAGCAGGGAATCCCAGCATCATTCCCTCAAAACCGATCCATATACCCACCCCAGCACACATCTAGAGTTAGCTAGTACAGTTCTATGTTCCTTCCCTGGTCAAAATTAGTTACACAAAGGGTCTCAGAAATGCATTACTGTGATTGACAGCATTCTGACATCCTTACATTAATCGGTTACACTGTCATGTACAGCCTGATCACCATGGTGCATGAATTCTTCCTGTCAGCATTCCATTCTCTAGCACTGCTAAACAACTGGAATGATGCATTCTGATTCTGAAACAGCAATTTTAATCCAGTAGTGGATGAATTATTTTATTAAAAATCTCTGTAAAAAGAAATAGTGTTGTGTGAAATAGAAAACTTACACTCGTGAAATATTTCATGAAAGTTGTGCATTTTGCAAAATATTTTGCCAGTGCAAAATACAACATTTCACCTGTGCAGCATAAAATTTCACCATGAAATGGCAAAATTTGCCACTTGCGACAAAAGAAATGTGTAGCCGTGTTAGTCCAGTCAACAATGCAGAAAAACAAAAAAAACAGAAATATGTTGCAGGTGATAGCTTTTATTAGACTAACAAAATAATTTTAAGACTAGCTTTTGAGATCAAACTCTTCCTCAGACCTGAAGAAGAGAGTTTTATCTCTCAAAGCTAGTCTTAAAAAATATTTTTTAGTCCAATAAAAGGTATCACCTGCAAATATATTTGTTGTTTTTTCCCCACTTGCAGGCAAAATTTAGCAATTTTTGGCAGCAATAAAGATTTCCTGGTGTTCAGTGGACCCACCCTTCATGTTCGTCAGACAGTGCCACACCCCCAGTAAGCACGAGTGCCACAGGCATAGTATCTGCTCACCTCCTGCCAGCAGCCTCAACTGAATGCTTCAGTGAATATGCATGCTTGTACAAGCACATGCGTATTCATTGAAGCACTCTGTCAGGCTGCCAGCTATGGAGGCGAGTGGAGGGCTATGCTGGTGGCCTGCCTGGGTACTGGGGAATGGGATGGGGCACTATCTAATGAAAGGGTGGTGGATTCACTAGACACCAGGAGTTAGAAATTCAAATGTTTTTATTATTTTTATACAAATTTGGGGATGAAGAAATTAATGTTAATCATGGTGGAGGGTGCTTTCTACACTTTGTGCTGGTGATCAGCCAGGGGTGGAACCACTATACACCAGGGACATAAATACAAGCGGCACATTTTTGGGTGAATTTGTGAAATTTTGCCACAATTACACAAATTATATCGCATGGCAAAATTGTTGATTTTGTGGTAATTTCTGCTGGTGAAATATTATTTCACAGCATCTCTAGTAAGAAATAAAGGCACACTTCTATCACTTTTCTTTGGAATAAGTTTTAATAATAGCAATAAGGCATTCCCAGGAGTTAGATTAATGGTCAGATAATCACCCCATGGGGCAAAATGGCACTGTCTGTGCTTCATACCACATTACTTCCCAAGTGGGTGACTAACAGACTGTTAATCTAACCCCTGGTCATGCCTTATTGCTTAAGTAAATAAATTAGAAAATAAAAATAAATTATCCTCCGGCTGATTAGCCTCCACCTTCTCTACAATCTTCATAGGGAATGGTAGGTTGGAGACTGTTCTAAGATTTGTGAGATTGTCAAGATCTGCCCCTTAATCAGAGCTGTAGTGGGCCTTATTCAAAGAAGCCCTAATAATACCCAGAAAGTCCATATATGTCCTTACTAAGACAGGGTGCATCAGAAAATGATTCAGTGTTCACTGATAAGTTGCAGCCACTCCCCAGGATGCATTGAGACTAGAGTCCAAATGGGGGCACAGAAACAAGGCCACATGCTCTCTGAAATTCAGCAAATCTTAACTTTTATTGTGCACATATAATAATTCTCCAACTGCAGAACAGCCAGCAGCAGTGGGAAGCACTGCTGGAGGAGATATTGAATACAGAAGTCACTGAAAGGCCACTTGAAAATACTAATGAAAGTTAAAAGTAATGGCAGTCAGGCACAATAATGGCCTAAAGAATACATGTAAAGACTAAGAAGTGCTAAGAATGATTAGCACCACTGTATCTGAATGAAAAATTAAATGTGATCTCCTGAGAAAGCCCCAAATACAGAAAGTGAAATGTAAAGAGTGAGACATGCCAGTAAATTATTATATATGTACAATAAAAGTGAAAATATGCTGCATTGCAGAAAGTGTATGGCCTTGTTCAATGCCCATAAAGACTGCAGTCCAAGACTTCAACTCAGACTTGGGAAGCCGAAATATGTTGGATCCAGTCTAGAGTTTGTGGATCCCAAACTGGACAGAACATTATCCATGTCCCTCATTGAACAGGTGGAACTCGACCCACTGGTCAACATCCTTTGTGTTTCCAAGGTTGTGTTTCTGTCACTTTAGAAATTAGCAATGGAGGAAACTAAGTCCTAGACACTAGAAACCCTGTTTTTGCATAAATAGTTAACTTTTGAACCTCTTGATGGAGACTAGCTATGTGCTCTGAAGACATTCCAAACAGAGAATGCTGACCATAGTGTGGACATGAGCAGATGACCTGTTCTTTTCTCTGCTATAAGTCCTATGAGAAACTTCTTCTCTTTAAGATCATACTGTAGCTTCCTGGTTTCTTACATAGTGAGCTCCAAGACAATTTGTTAGCATGTGCCAAGCAACTTCTCCATCTGAATTATAACCTTCAACTTAGTACCTTCAGTGTTCAAAGCACAGCAGAAAGCCATGGACTGCTTCAGCTTGAGATAACCAGGTGAGAACAAACTGAGGCCATGGAGTCCTGACCAGAACCCCATACAAGACCCTAATACAGGCCTTATTCATGGCTCTGAGGACTATGGAAAAGGCATTAACCAGGCTTATGTATCTACAGACTATACATTTCTGCAGATTTTCATCCTCTTTAGAATAGTTGATAAACTCCACAGCCAAAGATAGCATTATGAGGACACCTGTGCTGAACTGCGCAGTGCAGGGATCAGCTAAAACAACTAGATCCACGAAGATGTTTGCAATCTCCATACTCCTCAAGAACATGGGGTCCAAGTTGTAGTCTTGTAGTCCATTGCCTACATGGCTACAGCAATAGCTTTCTTGAATCCTGACACATCCATGAGTTAAAACAAATCTGGATACAAAATAGTATAGTCAGAGTGATTATTTCCAGTTGTCAGCATATTTAGTACTGTAACCTGCCAGGTCCAGAAACATCAAGATGATAAAAGCTGAAGCATGGCAACAATAAAACAAACAAAACCAATATAAATGACATGATGATACAAATAGATTACAGTAACTAAAAGATGTAGAGTAGCTTTTAATTGGTAATTTTGGTGACTCTTGAACTAATGGATTATATCACTATGGCAAGTCTAATACACAATTGCAGAACATGCAGTGATTTACACAATACAAATACAGGTTGAAGATTATAAAGACCAGTATTTGCCTGTTCTCTATTTTTTCCACCTAAGGTATATGCTGGAGTTCATGTGACTTTATAACACTCAAGGATCTTATTATTGTAATTAGGGATCCTGCTTGGCTGCTTTATGTGAATACATATAGAATAGTGGATAGGTGACCATCCACAACAAGGCAGTATTTCCATCAAGGGAGCTGATGACAGCACAGAGACCTCGAGAGTGAAGCTTAAATGGTCTCCTGATGGCATCAACTCCTGAGATGGAAAAATTACCTTGGTTGTGGATGGTCACCCATCTACTATTTTATATAGTATATGGTTAGGATTTATTTACATTTTACTTTTTGCATCTCTTTTTCCCCAGTTCTTGGTTACCACTGCATTAGTTGCTGCAGCTCCCGCTCTTGCCTCCTTCTTCCCTGCTACTCATTACAGCTTCTCTGCAATCCTGCACACTCTCATGTTTCCATTTTCTGGTTTCCATTTTGTGCCTTTTTAAAATTAAATAAAAAACTTCTGTGACACAGAGCTGTGTGAGGCTCTTCATGTCAAATCTAGGAGGGTCCACTGAATGGTGGTCACTATATTGCACCACAATGTTTTTGTTCTTTTCCCCATTTGAGCCAGCAGAGTTGGAAGTAGGTGACAGTTCATGTCAAAAGTTGTACTATTGATGTGACATCAGAACAATAGTATAACAACTTTTGAACTTTTGAACTGTCCTACAACAAGATTTGGAAAGCCATTGTTTTCCATACACAATAAGCCCTAACCATATACTATAGTATTATGTTGGTTCACATCTTAAATACATGCCCACATTCTACAAAATATTCATTATTAAGCACCATAATGCAACATTTTACCTTAAGATATGGTACTATCCTACTATTTTGACAGTGCTTTCAGATACTCAAGAAAAATGAGGTAGACAGATTTTCAACTGGCAAATGAGTGCTCTGCTCTAACTGCTGGGATGCAATGTTTGGCAATGGCTGGTGACTGGAACAGCCCTCCGCCTTGCCTCCACCATGACCAGCCACTGATACAGCAGTCATCAAATAAAATAAAATATATTTTATTTTAAGTGCCTTTCCAAAGAAAGATCAAGGCACTGTACAAAACATTAAAATCTGAATAAACAGCAATAAAATGCATTAAAATTAAAATAATTATGACTATAACAGATGGTGGAACACAAATTTCATTTCAATCAAGAAATGCAAGGCTGAATAATGTGTTTTTAATGCAATTTTAAAACTCTCAACAGTCAGGCACTCTAATCTGACAAGGTAGAGAATTCCACTTGGTGGGGCCACAAAAGCAAAAGAACGGGCCCAGAGGTCCTTAATCAAACCCTGGGAAACACTAGCAACCTCATCAGAGGAGTGGAGGAATTGAGGGGTGATAGGGATGAAGAAAATCTTCTGGTAGCCATATCCCGTCCATGAAGGGTTTTATAGGTCAGTAATCTGACCTTGAAGGTGATCCGCCAATGTACAGGCAACCATTGCAGGCTGTGAAGCACAGGAGTGACATGGCAAGATCTCGATGTGCCAGTCAACAACCTGGCTGCCACATTCTGCACTAGCTGCAATCAGCAGATATCAACCCCAGTAGCCATAGGTATAGGAAGTTGCAATAATCAAGGTGTGAGGTTACAAAGGCATGAACCAGTGTTGGAAGATTGCCAGGCAGGATCAGGTGCTTTTTCTGGGTGATGTTCCTTAGATGCTAAAAGGGGTCTTAATGACAGCAGACACCTGAGATTTTAATGTCAGTCCACTATCAAACACAACACCCAGATTCTGCACCTGTTTTGAGGCAAGCAGCTGGCCTCTCCCGAGCCAAAGCCCAGATGATTGTCCAGCTGACAACTCCATACCTTGTTGACCTGGTTTTACTATCAACACCTTAGTCTTGCCCGAGTTCAACCTCAGCCAATTGGTACTCATCCAGCCCTGGATCTTGGAGAGGCAGCTGTTAAAGTCTGAGATCACCACCCTGCTCCAGCACAAAGGACATGTACAGTACAAGTCACAATAAACTGTTCCTTAACTCACTGGTGTAGCATTGTTCAATGAGCTTCCTAATTTGTGCAGTGTTTAATTCAATGAATTAGCAAAGGTTAGTATTGGTTTGCAACTAGCTGTTTTGTACTATGTTTTATTGTCAGCTGAGTGCTTATGAGTTTCATTTCAGAAGACAGACTAAACAACTCTTAAGGAATGCTGTGATATTTATAAACAATGCCATGAAAATGCATTGCATAAACACTGCAAAACAGCTACTGCCATTTCACTAAACAGTTACAAGTGAGTTGAATAGGCAGTGAAGGATGATTGGAAAACAGTTGAAAGCTTCAACAGTTCGAGTTGCCACTGCAGTAGCATCACAAAAAAAAATGCTACACCAGTGAGTTGATGGAACAGTTTAATGTGACTTGTACTGTAGAGTTGAGTGTCATCTGCATAGCAGTGAAAACTCAGTCCATACCATCTTATGATATCTCCCAAAGGCAGCATATGCTGCAAACAACATGGGAGATAGCACAGAGCACTGCGGAATCCCACATGACAGGGAGGGGAGCCAAGGAATAAATACCAGATGCAACCTCTGAGTCCCGCCAGTGAGGAAAGATCAAAATCATCTGAGAACTGTACCAAACAGTCCACAGAGAAACCACAGGCACTCCAGCAAAACTCCATGGCCTACAGTGTCAAACGTTGCAGAGAGACCAAGGAGAACAAGATGAAAATGCTTCCTGATCCCTCACTTTCAGGAGATCATTTAGCATCCAAACAAGGGCAGTCTCAGTACTATGCCTCTTCCAAAACATGGACTGGAGAGGATATTAGACATCATGAGTTGTTAAATGGATGTCCAGTTGCGCAGCAACCACCTTCTCAATAACCTATCCACAAAGGGTAGATTAAAGACGGTCTATAGTTTACTAAGAAATCTGGTTGAGAAAAAGATTTCATAAGGAGAGGGATCACCACGGCCTCCTTCAGGGTGTCAGGAAACACCCTGTCTCCAAGTAACACTGGACTATCTCAGCAAGGACCCGACTGATGACTTCAACACACCTCATTAGGAGGTGCATTGGGCCCAGGTCCAAACTACAGTAGGTTGAACGACATCCTGGATGACCCACATAATATTCACAATCACCAACTGGTCAAAGTTGGATCAGACAGGCTGGGTGCTTGCCACCTCATGCTAATCACTGCAATACCCATTTGAGGGTGCTGAATGGATCTCCAACCTGATGGTGGCAATCTTATCGGTGAAGAACCAAACAAACTTATCACACCTAACGGTGAAAACCCTCCCAAGACTGAAGAGTAAATTGGATTGCACAACCAGTTGACAGTCTGGAAGAGCTGAGCTGGTTGGTTTCTTCACAGCAATCTCCTTGGACAGGAGATTCAAGATGGCTCCAGGGAGGAACTGAGCAAGCAAACACTCTGCTGAAACCCCTCAGCATTAAACTCATATGCTGGCAGCAAATGTGTTCCTTTTTACAAAAGCTCATAACAGAAAAGAAAACCTTACCAGGTACAGATGCTTCTGTGTCCTCAAAGGAAAAATAAAATATCGGATGGCTGTAAAGACTTTAAATCACTGCTAGCATTCATGTATTCATGATGCCCAAGAAAGGAGAAAGAACAGCCACACAATATAAAAGGCAAACCTGTGGCCAAGATGACCACAATGATTGAAATGCAGGTCAGGCTGAAAGTGCACTCCAAAGCAACAGAATCTCAAACAGTGTTGAAAGAAACTCCAGGAGCTGAGGTGATTATTAGTGCTGAAAATGGTGAGTTATCTTTCCAACAAACAAGACCTTCTATGTTTGGTCAAATGCTAATTTACTTCTGCTCCAATTTTTACAAAAAAGACAACCAAAGAAAGAGCCTCACATCGCTACCACTCTCATTAAAGAAGCCATAAGTGCAAATGAATTGGCAGGTAATAAAGTTAAAGAAGGAATCAAAAGGGGTCTTACAATGCAGCCAAAAGAAATTCTTGAAAAATGCCAACACTGGCCTGGACAGCTACTATGGCTTGGGACCAGTATCCCCTCCCCAACCTTCAGAAGTTCCTGCTACAAAAGGAGGAAGCTTTGAGGGTGACTACTTCCAAGGAGCTTGAACATCAAGGTAAACTTAACCCTCTTTTTAAATATACAAAAAGTATGGACATATCTTCAGTGATGATTTAATGAGTGGCAATGTAAAATCCAAATAGAGCTGTCAATCCTGGGAAGTGATTTACAGATGAGTTCTGTGCTGAGTACAATAGCAACACAGTGGAAACTCCCAGGCCTATATCCTCTCTTGTAGAGGATTTACTTGCAGAAACTTTCCCATTGAGCAGGTTAGGGAATGGCTGAGTGGAGATTTGGAGCCTGATGCTGAGAATAATGGAGGGCTATTCCTTCATTACAAAAGACATGGGAATTCTGCCCCATTAAAGAACACTCTCTCCTTGAGAGAGAAGTGGATGCTCCTGTGCAGAGTACTGCTGGTGCCAGCTATAGTTGCAGCCTCCCGCTTCAACATAGAAGGAGGAGTAACTCTTAAAATGAATGACCCATTGTATGACAGAACCTTTCAAATGAAAGAGAAAATACTGGAATACACTGATGATACTAACAAATATTAATGAAAAGAGATGAGCCAACATACTCAGAGTCAAGATCCTTCATTGTAGAGGGGACAGAATTAAGCTGAACAACTGAATCCAGGAAGAGATGCTATTCTATAGCAATATATAGAAAAGTCAAATATTATTAAAGGGACTATATCTAAAGAAAAAGAAAATCCCAAATCAAAAATGGGCATCACAGACAGGAAAAGTAAACTATTGTCAGAAGAAACAAACTTCCCAATAATACAAGAAAAATAATAATCACATTAATTAATGAAAAAGAACAAGACACTTCACTATCAGAACAAGAAAATGAACAAGGCGAGGATTCTAAAACCTGAGACCAACAAGAGGAGACAACCTTGATCAGCAAATGCCAGGATGGGCAAAATTAATATTGCACCAAGTGGCTAATATTAATATAAAGTTACAATCAATAAAGCAATTAGAAACAAAATGAACAACTTCCACGTGATAAATGGCCCGATTATTGAAAATACACCAAAAGATCTCACAGAGGCTCAGCAGAGAATAGCTAAGCTGGAATATGAAATAGTCCTGATTAAGAGACAACTAGCCTTTATAGAAATAATTAACATAAATGCCAAAGAAAATCTTTTGGACATAGAATCATGATCAAGAAGAAAAATGTTAAAATAATAGGTGTTCCAGAGATCTGGGATACAGAATATTTATAATGTAACCCCACCGCCCCTTATTTAACTAGAAGGCACACCTCACCACCAAAATAGGTCTATGGGTAGAAACAGAGAGGGATGGGGTTACATACGATTAAACAACAGATACACAAACTAGAAAACTGTGTCTGATTGCCCAACATAACCAAGATGGGACCAATGCAGAACACAACCAATGTGGCTCAAAATACCTGACACACACCTGGTGAGACCAATGCATGGCCAACAGCCCGAGTCCAGGGAGAAAACGTTTGCTCAGGGCCATGCTAGGTTTGCACTTCTGGACAGGGGTACCCAAAGTAATTCCACACAGGAGCAATTACATAAATGTCCAAACCAGGTTGGGATTCTAGAGTTGGCCTTATTCCATAACACAGTAGGAACAACACAAAGCAAAGATGGACACCCAAGGTTACACACACTGTAAATGCAGACATCTAAGGTACAGAACTACATGGCTTCCCATTTAGCATAGGATAACTGTAAAACCTTGGACTTGCCACCAGTAGAATACACTTTTCCTTGACTATGCACATACAGCCAGTACTTGGTCACTTTCATTGACTAGGCACATCCGCCAGTACTTGGACACTCCAATATTGCATAGGATAAATTATGTGGTATTCAGACCATGCAGAGCAAAAGAGGCTCAACACTGTAGGACCCACATACTATGGATAACTGGAAAAAAAACACCACTGGAGCAGAACTGTAGGAAATCCCACTCACTAAGGAAAACTGTTTCTTCAGGCATTGGTCACATGCACGAATAGAAAACACAGGTGCCCTTCAAATCCCATAGAAATAAATTGGTCACTCCAGATGGGAGGTCTCCACCTTTTGTTTCCTAGGTCATACTCAGCCATTCATCTGGTAAATACACCTCACACACTGTAAAATCTATAGATGCTATCTTGAAATGTATATCACACTTAACATCATACAAATGCACCTAAGGGTGTCAGAAGTAACCATTCTGCCACATGGAATGGTCACATACTGAATCCAATGTGGGCAGACAATTTTAAAGAAAATCTAGGGTGACAGGGTCCCTTGCCGGAGAATCCATCTTTAAAACTGTAGGTACTCCTGGACAAATTTCAACCAAACAAATGTGCTCACAGAAAGTTGTCAAACAAAGGCAGCTTCCAAAGTCCTGGGAGGATCAGGGATTGCCCCTGAAATCCTGAGTCCTGCTCCATCCCTCCTGGATGAAGCACAGGAAACCCAAAGGAACAGGTTTCCACCACTTCCACAAGCTGGCAAGGTCATCCTCCACTGTGGTGAGAACTAAAATACAAAAGAAAAACTGTAGCTCTAAGTCAGAGTTGCTACAGGAGCTGCAGTTGCACTCTGCAGCCTCCCACTTCAGACTAAATTGCACATTCTATCTCCCTCACTCACAGTTACTGGAGTGTGGCTTATGCAGCTGCAAGAGTTCCAAATGACATCACCCCCCCAGCTCTCAGCGGTGACTGATAGCAGAGAGGAGACAGAGTGAAATCAATTTAACTGGTATTTCACTAGCTGCCTTCCTGCCTACAATTAATTCTAACTGGGATTCTAGCAACCCCTGGGAACAAGGGGTTACAATAAGAAAAACTGAACCAAATTATGGCAGCTATTTGGACACATAAACCACAGAATTGAACATGGAAGTGGATAGGATTCACAGCACAAATGGAAATCAAGGTCCACCTAGACCAATTGTGGTTAAATTTAGTATATCTGAGGACAAAGAATGATTAATGATGGTGATATACAAAAGAGAAGGATAAATGTAAAAGGTGACAGATAGCTATTTATAATGATCTACTACAAGAACTTTAAACAAACAGGAAAAGTTTAATCACATACAGAATAAACTTTGGACAAATAAAATTAAATCTAATATGATTTTTCCAGCCAAGCTTAAAGTAATAGTTGAGGGTATGCTACATATAATGCAGAGAAAGAGGCAGAAAATGTGTGGCTGATGTCCAAATGATTTTGTGAGTTAAACTTAATGAGGACATATGATGTTATACAATTACCTATAATGTAATAAAGATGATATTTATAGGAGATAAACTATCCCTTGATTGCTTTCATGATACCCCACAGTTGTTCACATAAGAAAGTGTGCATTCTGAATAAAATGGGCTATAGAAGGAGAAGAGATATTGGGAAAATTTTGCATGTTTTATTTTTTCTTTCCTTTGCTTTCTTTTCCTTCTCTCTCCTCCCTTAAACATTTATACAATTAAGATGTTAACTAAAATGAAGTCTTTAAAAGTATATAGCCTATTATAAATATGAGCTGTATAGAACATAAATATCTAATGTAAATAAGGCTCACTGGAAGGAGGGGGGCACATGGAGTGAATACTCAGTAAAAGATGGGTGATATGCATCATGAATCTTGATAACTTTGTAAGAGAATATGCATGAAAATTTGGCTGAAGATTATCTTTGTTTATATACAGTTTAATTTAGTGAACAATAAGCTTGTTTTATTTGTTATAAATATGATACAAAGAAGGGTTAAGATAAGTCTAATAACTATGTTATGTTACATAAAATAAAAATTATTAGATGTGTCTCCTTAAATATTAATGGCATAAATTCTCCAACTACAAGACTGAGAATGTTGAATTATTTAGAAAATAAATGCAAACTGAGATGCCATACAGGAGATGCATTTAGATGAAACTGAAATTAATTAATTAAAGAGAACATGGTTTTCCCACATTTTTCCTCCCAGAAACAAAAAAGTAGGAGTTGCAATACTATTATAAAAACTCTAAAATGTGAATTCTTGGGAAAATATGTGGATAGGGAAGGAAGAATTGTGCTTGCCAAACTTAAAATAAATAAAATAATATATACTTTAGGTTCAATGTATGCCCTTCGTGAACTACACTGAATTTCTTGCTAAAATATCAAGGCACTGATAGAAATCCAAGCATCTAATATAATATTACAGGCTGATTTTAATAAGATGTTAAATCCAGTATTGATAAAACTTTAAAAATAACATCATGGAATAAATTTCAGATGAAACTATTTAAATATTTTCTGGAGGACAGCCGGTGGCACTAAAGGTTGAGGCACTGGACACCACACCTCGTGCTATTCTGATGACTCAAGTTTGGGAGTGAGCTTGGGCACCTGGGGTTGGCAGGGAGGGAGGGATTGAGCATCTGATGGACTGATCTCCTCTTGGGTGGAGGGTTACAGGGTTGTCCAGCATCCCAGTGACCCCTGGTGGAGACTGGGTAGCTAAAAGAAGCAGTCAAAAAGACATGGGGGAGCATGGCAGATGCCGCAGGGTTGCCATGCACCAAGGCATCATTGCATGCCATGCTCAGGAGGGGAGGAGCACAACAGAACAAGGAAACAACCAGTTTTGCAGGGTAGGTGATGGCACCTGGCCCCCATGCCCACAACTGATCTCAGCCACCCAGCCTTCCAGTTTCTCCACCCAGGCCCTCACCTGCAGCTTGAACAGTCTATAAGAGAGCACCCAAGAGGAGGGGTGGCCCCACCCCAGAGGGTCAAGCCGGGTACTGACTGCAGGGGGAAGAGACTCAGGATGGGAGACCTCAGGTAGGCAGGATCAGGCCAGGATGCCTGAGAGAGGCCCCACAGGCTGCAACTGGAGGGAAAAAGACATAAAAAACATTTTCTGGAATGAGATGACATATTTGATCCATGAAGGGTAAGAAACTTGAAGCTAAAGAATTTACACATCATGATAAAAAATCAAGGTTTTATAAGAATTGATTATATATTTATATCAAAATTCCATTTAAGATAGTAATTGATGTTAATATAAATACAATTATCTTGTCCGACCATACATTAATAACTCCAGACTTGAAAAATGAGAATCCAAACAGAACATACACTAAAATAAGGTGATTTGACAATGAATTGTTAAAATAGGAAAATGTATCCAGGAAATTAAAAATGTCATAGCAGAGTATTGGTATTGTAATTATGACAGCAGTACACCAGTATTAAATTGTGGGATGTCTTTAAGGCAGTTTTAATGGGGTCCTGTACATCTCATCAAGCTTATGTTGAAAAAAATAAATAAAGTAAGAAAATGAAATAAATACAAAGTTAAAAGAACTTGACTCTCTAATTATATAAGATTATAAAAATTCCAAGATGAATGGTATAAATTAAAAATGCATAAAGTAATTAATGCATTAATAATAAACATTATGAAATATGTATAAATTGAAAAGAGTTAAGTATTTACAAGAAGACAACACAGGCAAACTCTTAGCTGCACTTTTGAAACAGCAAATAGAAAAACAGTCATTGAATCTTTTACAGATGGTGAGGAATCTAATAACATAGGGTATTAAAATGAGTGAAACAGTTATGCATGCTTATAAAGAAATCTATCAAAGAACACAAAAACACAACTTACTTGAAGTTGACAAATATCTGCAAGAAGCAATTTACAAGCCTTGCAATGAAATGCAAATATATTTACTATAGAAGAGATTCAAGATACAACAGCAACATTCCCAAAGATTAAAATGCCAGGCCTAAATGGCATTACTGTAGAGTTTATATAGTTTTTCAGGAGGGACTACTACCTTGGTTAGAACTAACGTTAAATGAAGTGGTGTCTACTGACTATGAATTTCCTCACCCTTTTCGTGAGGCAAGAATCATATTAATCCCTAAGGAAGGGAAATATACAAAATTAGTAGGGAATTATAGATGGATTGCTTTACTAAAGAATGACTATAACATTTTGCAAACTTAATAGGTTAAAATTCAGATTAGCAGGGTGATACATGCAGATCATCTTGGATTCAACCAGGGTAGAACAATGTTCCAAGCAACTAGAAGGATCCAACAGTTGATTCAGTTAATGAAAAGAGTGAAGGAAATGATCATACACTTTCAGTAGATGCCACAAAAGCATTTGATATACTGGATAGATCTTTGCTATTTAAATACTTAGAAGCTTGCAAGTTCCTGATATATTATATAAAGTTATTAACAAATTATATTATAATACCACAGTGACATTTAAGTAAATTCCTACCTGTCTCCATTCTTTGATGTGATTAATGGCTTAAGACAGGGTTGCACCCTATCCCCATATTGTACATATTGGCCGGATATTCAGACTGTGCCGGGCAGTGGTTCAAGCCTGGGCGCAGTGCAACTGTGATGCACCGGGCCAGGTCCAGGTGATATTACACATAGTGCAGCACCGCTGAATATGGCACGGCAGTGCAAAAACTGAGCATGGCACAGCAGCACTGTGCCAGTGCAAGCCACAGATAGGGAGCACAGGGATGCACCAGTGCAAGTGCAGTTACGCTTAGGCACATCACCTGCAATATTCAGCAGGGGCATGCAAATGAGGCTATAATATATGTAAGGCACAAATGGGGCCATTTGCATGTCATTATGGCCCCATTTGCATTCCTTGCACAGGGCAGGCTGGCGACTTGCATGAGGCACCCTGCACAATATGACATGTACTATGGGAATCCCGGACATCCCCTCACCATAGCCACGATTGTGTGGTATATGTTCATGAAGTAATCCTGGTAGTCTAGTGGCCCCCAGTCCCCGATTCCCAGATGTGTGAGAAACATGACCGTCCCTGGTGGTCTAGTTGTCCCCTCCTACCTGAGTCCCCAATTGCCCGTTAAATGACAATAAGACAGCCATGGTGGTCTAGGGAACCTCCCACCCATTGCTGCGATCGTGGTAAAATCCCATATTGAATTGCCCTGGTGTTCCAGTGGCACCCCCACCCCACCCACCCATGCAGAACATCTTGCCACCCCACCCCTCCATCATCGGTGGGTGGCTGCATCCAGCCTGCACACCGCCCAGCTGCCTGCTGAAAGACATGTACGTATAGGCTGTAAGCCCATTGGTCCCTAGTATGGACCAATGGGGTTGCAGGCATACTGTAATAGACAGTTCCAAATCTGTGTATGACTCCATTCACATATTTGTGACTGTCTAGTACAGTATGCCCTGCAAGCCCCTTTGGGCCCCACTATGCCAAGGTGAGTGCAGGGGTGCATCTGGCATATGCACCATGACACGGGCTGAGATACTACATGGTGGTGGTGTGACGACCTAAGGTATGAGGAGTCCTGTACCTCAGTATGCCACTTCTCAAAACTTGACAAAACAAACAGAACTGTGACCACTGAGCATGAGGTACAACTGCTTGATAAGCCTTACCTCCCTTGAATAAAATAAGCCAGTCAACTAGTGCAGTGGTAAACTTGCTGCTTTCAGGCTTTTATATATTTATATGTCCCCGAGCCACTGGCGTGGTTTAGGAGTAGTTTCACATGGATTCTGCTAGCGAGAGAGAGAGAGAGAGAGAGAGAACAGTGAAGCTGAGCAGTTCTGGCTTGAGCAGAGCTGCAGGTGAATCCACTCTTATCCCGTGATGAGTGTAATAGGGACATATAAATATACTATAGATTGAATGCAGTATAGCCTCGAGGTTAGAGTAATGAGCTGTGAATGAGCTTGCAACACTAGCAGACCAGACCTGGGTTTGATTCTCACAACCTTCACTTGCATACTGTGTGGCTCTAAGCAAGTCATCTAACCACCCAGTGCTCTCAGATCACCCTAAAACAGGCACTTGTGCTCAGTGGGTCTTACCCGTTACCAAAGACTAAAATAAAAATATTGGGATGTGCTGCATATGCATGGGCATGCCTCCTGCATCTGCAATGCATACATTATCATTGTACCCCATGCATCGGGATTTGCGCTGTGCCAGGCAGCCTTCTCAATATCCCACCGGGCACAGTGCAGGGTTGGACCGAGGCAACTCATTGTTCCAGGTGCAACCCTTTGAATATCCCGCCATTGTGTCTAGAACCATATTTGATCCATATAAGGAATAATAAGGAACTGATGGTAACAGAAACAAGAAGGAATGATAAAGATGAATGCTTTTGCTGATGATATGCTATTGATGATGAAAGATATAAGTGAGACCTTCCTGAGTTTATGAGAGAGGCTAAACAAAATCAAGTAGTTTCTAGTTATGAAATAAATATGCAAAAACAACAACATGTCAGATATCATAAGGTGATTACTCTCTGGATCAGGTGATTCAGGGAGACTTCTGTATAGTGCATCATTTAAATATTTAGGTATTACGTTTTGTAAAACCAGAAGGAAACAACTGTTAAAAGTTATAACAAAGCAAAAGAAAAATATAAGCCCTCTTGATAATTGATTAAAATTGTCACTATCATTATGAGGTTTTATAGACACCATTGAAATGATGGATCTACCCCATTTATCTTTTGTATGCAGGCTATAATGGTACTTCTTCAATCTCCTGGTTTAATACTATCAGAGTTATTTTTCAAAATTTCTTTGAGGAGGGAGGCCAAGGCTAGCATGACAACAATTAATAGTGCCTAGGAAATTTTGAGGATATAGTTGCCTGGATCCTGTTCAATATGTAATTGCACACCAAATTAGATTGATTTGAGAATGGGCATTCCTAAAATCAGATTCAATATTAGAAATATTTAACTACATTATTAAAAGGAAGAGGACAATAGAAGCAGTTTGATTGATGTTATTATAACCAAGGTTAATTTCTGTCATTGGGACATATGATTAGATGGGAAGTTAAAAATAATTTAAAAAAGCATGATCCTGAGCGTTATCTCAATATCTGGACAAATAAAACATTATGGGATGCAAAAATAAAGAAACTATAAAGACCTTGAAGGGTTCCAGACTTCAAACTTGGCATCAGTTGTTGTGCCAGGATGGATTCTATGGTTACACAGATTTAAAAATAAATCTGTACCCCACAAGTTAGAAGTAACTTTATAATTTATTTGATGTTAAAATCCAAATTTAAGAACCTGATAATTAACTGCATGGCCCTACAGTCTAAAACATTAAAGCATCTTTTAGAAGACCATGCAAAATGATAAATTTAGGAACAAAAACTATATTAATGGATTTATTGAAAGTCATTTATTGGGGAAAAGAGCCTTGGAATAAAACCAGTGCTAAGTGGAATGAAGAAGCAGGCCTAATTCTTACTAGTCAACAATGAAAATCTTTAAGAATAAAAGCAAATACAGATTACTGATATGCAAGAAATAAAATGATACAAAAAAGATAACAGACAGGGCCTACTATACCCAATAATAATAGAAACAATTTTGGAACAGGCAACTGAAAATTGTTGCATCAATGTGGTTTAAAGGCAAACCTTTATCACTGCTTATGGGACTGTAAGTGTGGTATATCAAGGAGTGATGGACTATGACAAACAACTAATTAATACACTTTTGGGACGAATATCCTAACCGAATTTAGGAATATAGTGCTCAATGACATAGACACCTTGGATTTCAATATATCACAGAAAAAGGTTTTTTATGTTACTACAATGATTACTAAAAGATTAATACAATAACAATGGAATGCCCTTCACTTGGCAACTTTGAGGAACAAAGATGGTGGTTTTACTAAAGGAGGCATTATCCCATGAAAATTATGGTTTGAAGTATAGCAATCAATAGAAGACACTGAACTAGTATGGAAAGAAATAGAGGCATATTACCTCCATTGCAAACAATGGTCCCTATGCACTAATGGTGGGTAATACACACCTGTGGCGTGTACCCTGCCCACACAGCTTTGCAGCCACGGGAGATCCACGGGTGCCTACATTCATGAACAGTGGCCACCGTGTGACTCCCATACACAGACTCATGTGACTTATACACAGACCAGAGACTCCTATAGACCCACCCCTTGGCATGCAGTTCCATGGGGGTGGTGCAGCGGATATGGGTGAGTGGCCTACCAGCCACCCAGCCAGAACCAGCAGGATCACTTGCACCTGTGGGTGATAACGGGAGTCTGGCGGGAGTGCACCACAAGCAGTGTGGGGTTGGGTGCCCAGACAATCACCTGCTGGCTCCAGGTGTGCCCAATGTGCTGGGGCATCCATTGTGGGGAGTGTATGGTCCCACCATGCTGCTGCAGCCCACGGCTTTAACTCCTGGGGGTCGATACCTGGCCCCTGCTGTTACAGCAAAACTGACCTGGCATAGGCACCAACACCTGTGCCCAGCACTCTGCACATTCATGCATCCTGCAGAGTGCCGCATGCCCCCCGCTCTTCCTGGTCTGCCCCCAGTGCATAGGGCCACATGCCACCTGAGATCCGCACAGATGGGGGGCACTGTCCAGTTGTGAATGCTGCATAGGGGTGCAGTGGGTCTGGATGGGTGGAATAGGCTACATGCCAGGGTTACGTGGTGCTTACCCACTCTGCACTTTTGCATAGGGCCCAACATGAGGATAGTATATTTTTCTAGCTTATATTCAGCCAAAAACATGTTTAACTTTGAATGAAATTTTGTAAAAGAATGGAATAACTTAAGATAAAGAACATATTGGCATATTTGGATTATATTACAGTGTATTAAAGGGTACCTAAACAAGCAGTTTTTAAAATTGTAAACCCCAAAATCTGGCTTTTCAGAGTAGTAAAGTAAAAGCTGCTGTTTGAATTTATGCTAAAACTGCATTTATATAAATAACATATATGCAGTTTCATAGCTTTTGAAAATGTAAGCATCAGCCTTTCACTTTGAGAAAACAGCCTTGGTTTCTCCTAAGATATCTGCCAAGTGTGTTAAGTGATGAGTCATGGTGACATAATCGGAGCCAGAGACAGAGATCCACATATATTTCTATACTGCTAACTAGTTCTTCTTTCCCTCTTTATTTTGAATTGCTGTACCAGAATGATCAACACCATGTATTAACTCATGGATTATTTTGATCAGTGCACGTTAGGCTATGATTTTGTTCATTTTGTTTACTTTAACTTACGGAAAATGTTTTGCAATCCAGCTGACTTTTCTTTGGCAAACTGCATTACAGTACAACACTTCAAATACCTGATAATCTAGTGGATATATGATGCACTGAATTTTGTTTTAGTTTACCAGAGAGACACACTAAGCTGAAAGCTTGTTTACAGGTGTGGCCTGGGAGCACAAGGAAGTTTAGTGACTTGCTCAGGGTCACACAGCAAAGTACTGGTCTTGTTCAGTTCCAAAGATCATGTTCTCTTGTTAATCCACAAATAAGGCTTTCTTTTCCATGTGAATTCCCTGCACCTAGCCTGCCTTCTGTTGAACACCCCACTATCCATACCCTGCCCTTAGTACTGCCTGAGGCCGCATATGTCCTTATGGTCTCATGAAGAGAATTATCACACCTCAGATTGTAATCTTGTACCTCAGAGAGTTGTTCACACCTATGCAGATACACATCATCAGCTAGCACTGTTAAAAATGCCTCCCAAATCACTCTCCAGTCCACATTCTCAATGTTTGACTTCTGCTCCCACAGTAAACATTGAGTGGATCACCACCCTTCTGCACAATGAAGGTAGTATGTACAGTTCCCTGTTGTGTGTTTTTGTCCCACCTCATTAACAAACAACTAGCGCCCGAAGGGCCAGGCAATAAGCATTATGACCCATCAGAAAAACTGCTGTTAATGCCCTCATAAAGGCTGCACTTACAATGGATAACAATATTATTAGTAGGAGAAGCATACTAATACCTTGAGTGAATCCACCTGACTTCCAGTATCAGTCTCTCCTTTACCTGTGATCTGCAGGACCCTGCAGGACAGTTCCCAGCAATTCTTCTCCAGTGCTTTTCTGTGCTCTACTCCACAATGCGAGTTGGCTGAGTACCACCTGCCAAATTTTGAATGAGTTATACACAACTCCTCAATACTGTCCTAACAAATGTCAACACCTCCCCCACCTGAGGGTAATCTCCCTACACTGAATTCAAGTAACAGTTTAGGTGCAGCCCTGCCACTCTGAGTCATCACTGGCTACTCTTATCCACAGTCAGGTAGTGATCACAACGCTGGCAGCCCCACATTTCAGATCTCACAGTGATCTGCTCAATGTCCTCCTTCATGTCTTCAACTAACCTGAATATAGCTGTACCCTACTGGAATGGCCTTTCAGTCCCTCCCTGGCATTCATTCTTTTAACCTGCTCCCACACCAAAAACTGGTGCGTTCATCATTTTCCACATCATGAATGTGGATAGTACAGTCTCCATGTTATATTTACATGTTAATAAAAACATGATCTTCTGGTAAGTCAGGCTGATAGCAGCATGACACAAGTGGGAAAATAGATTTTTCTACCCATATCAGATCTAAGCCACCTATGATTAGGCACTATTAAATTACGCACATAATGATGTACACCCATCATTTAATAGTGCCTAATCAAAGGTAGCCTAGATCTCTTAAGGATAGGGAAAGCCCATCATTCCCTTTGTTGCCTGCTGCTATGAGCCTGACTTACTGAAAGATACGCTTATATTTGATATGTCAAAATAAAATGGGACTGTACTGCTTGCATTCATGATGCAGAAGGTGATGAGCTCACCAATTTTTGGTGGAGGAGGACTAGTGAAGAATGAATACCAGAGGGGACTGAGAAGGCCACTCTTGCAAGGTAATGCTATATTCAGGGAAGGGGAAGACAGAAGGAGAGAAATATGAACAGATTATTGTGAGAAATAAGATGTGGGGCTGCCAGCACTTTGATCACTACTTGAACCTTTGTCCTGGACAACAGTCCCTTCCCATAAAACCAGTTAATGAAAATTGTCCAAGGCTGTGTGCATATTAATGTATGAAATGGCTGCCACTACATGTTCAGTCACTTCACTACCAGTCTAGTACTACTTGTAAAGCACTTTGGGATACAATGTGTATGTGACATCGAGGCACAGGTCAGGAAGCATAGAGAAACCCCAGCAGCAGTTGTAAATTCCACAAAAGTGTTTATTTGTAGTTGCAGTAACATAAAATAAAATAAACCTGTTCAAAATAACTATATACAGAAGCAAAATAAAATATTTTGTAATCCTAGTTGCAGCTCAGCTCAGCTGTTTTATAAGGCTTTCAACCCCATCCTTTGCAAGCATCCTGTTCTTTGTAAATTTCAGGAGCTGCTAGAAGATTGAGAGCTTCCTGAGGTCCCTCCAGCCTTTGCAAAAGGCTCAGGCATTTGCACTCAGATAACCTCTGGCTTTTTAGTTATCTCAAATTATAAATACATATACATTTCCAACAGCAACACTAATCATTTTCTAAACAAAGGAGATCCCAATATCAGTTTCACTCCATACCTTGATTCTCATATATTTTATATTAACTGACATAGATATGCAAGGGAGGAAAACAGACAGCAAGAGAAACAGAGACAGTGAGAGGCAAAGGATTGCGAGACTGTTCGGTTGATCAAGTCTGAAGTCTCAGGAAATTTGGTTGCAACCAGACAGAAGGGAAAGAATAGAGATCCTTGCATTTAAACACTTTCTCAAATAAATGGGACAGGGTCCTATTCTACCCTGTCACAGTATGAAAACCACTATATAAATGCTGATTATTCTTATTATTATTAGTATTATTTCCCATGGAAAAGAAGACAAGATAAGCATATTTCAAGAAAGTATGAACTCTAACATTGGACTGCACAAGAACTTTGCTACAAAAAGGTGGTGGCTCTAGGGGTGGTGATGGATGTGCTGCAACCCCACTCAACATAGTAACGATTGCTTACTGCTGCTGCTGCTACTGCTGCTGCATTTCACTTTGTTGAAGAAGTCTGATTTATTGATTGTACAAATGTTTACATTCAAACTATGGATTACATTTGTAAGTTTTGTCAAAACACTAGAAAAGAATAATAGAAAATACAGTATATTGGTTCAATAAAATGTTAAAAAGCACATATTAAGCATACACACCACCCCAGCACCTCCATTGTAGCATCCTGGATCCACCATAATCACTAGACCACCAGGTTATTCAAGATTTGTTCTGCACTGTGGTTTGCCACAGAGAAAGTTGGTTGGATTGAAACACATTTTCAGCATGTTAAAGTAAACAAAATGAATAGAACTATAGTTAACATGTGCATTATAAAAATAATGCACATGGTTTTGACCATCTGAGCAAAACAATTCTATAAATAGTGAAAAGAACTAGTTAGCACTATAGAGAACCAGATATCTCTCTAACTTTGGCTCTAATGATGTCATCACATGACACATTTGGCAGCCATTTTAGGAAGCAGGTAAGACAGTTTTTTTTTTAAATTGGAAGGCTGATTTTACAATTTTGAATGCTCTTAAACCACATTTAGGTAAATTATTTAAATGTAGCTTTAGCATTAATGAATACAGCAGCCTTTCCTTTAGTCATCTACAGAGTCAGATTTTTGAATAGTTTGTTGTCAACATGTTGTTTAGGTATCCTTTAAAATGTTATATGTTATGCAATATGCTTAAAGAAAATAAACAATAAAATTGTTTTATTAAAGAAAACATTCTCCTTGGACAGGAATTCTGCCTTCTTACAGGAGATTGCCAATTGATAGCCGTTATAATGGGCAATCAATCTTAGGTTATCATCTAGCAGACCAGATTTCCAACAGTAACTCCAACCTTCATCCACCCCTCCTCAACTCCTTCAATGTCTCATCAAACCAGGGGACTTTGGACAAAGAGTGAGGGGCAAACATGGACAAGAGCTAGGGAATTGAGGGCCCCCATTGCTGCCTTATTATAGGCTAGTACCAGTTCCCAGCTCCCCACATATACTCCTCATATCTGATAGAGCCAGCATCACCATTAGACCATATGGAGTCAGACGCCTTAAAGGGTGGTACTGGACCATCTCCATAGGAGGGGTCTATTGAGGGTACCTCAAATCTAAACCTTATAGTGTGATGGTCCAACCATCCAACTGGTTCCACCACCAAATTGGTGATCTCCATCTCCAGTAGGAAGACCAGGTCCAAAGAGTGCCCGTGAATATGTGTGAGACCCAATGAGCACATCAGTTGAAGGAAGTCCTGCCCAAATTGAAGAGTTCATCATCGATTCCAGGCATTGAAATCCCCAAAACAATCCATCTAGGGATTTCAATACCAGGTCAATGATGAAGTCTGCAACTTCCTGCAGAAATTCCTTCTCACCACCGGTGGACATTAAATGAGAAGTATCCTGCAACCTACACCTGCTCCTATGATACACTCAAAGAATATGGTCTCACCCACTGGGTTGGCTGCAAGGCCCAGACTCAGCTTAAAACAGATGACTGCTCCCCACCCCTATGATCCTCTCTTATGTGCTGTTTCACTGAGTACCCAGCTGGAATTGCTGATTCCAGCACTGGGCCAGCATTATCATCCAACCAGGTCTCAGTGATGCAAGCCAGGTCAGCTGTTTCAGCAACATCAGCAATAATAGCTATTTTGTTTTTATTGACCTGGCATTGCACAACACCACCAGAGTAGGATAGGTGGACAAGGTAGACCGAGCAACTTGCCCACTTAATGTGGAGCTCCTCAGTATGGGAACCAGGAGGCCCCTCTCCAAGACCCATTTTGCCCCAGGGTGTCTTCTCACCCCACCACTCCAATCCACCCACCCCACTCCACAACCCCAGCAGGCCTAGTCCCCGGTTCTTTCTCCTCCTGATGATCCCCAATGCCTGACTATGCCCATATACCTCCACAGGCAGAGGGGGACAGTCAAAGGGTGGAGGTCCCTAAGCCTAGTGGGAGAGTAGTGCCTGACCACTGTTGTCCTCAGCCAACACATAATAACCTAGAGACTAAGTAACAGCAGTCAAGAATCAAACAACAACCACAGTCAACAGCTACATACACACTCAAACACACACACACACACTCACCAACAACACATTTTACACAACCCAAGGAGACACAGAAAATATCCAATAATCCCCATTCTCGGTCTTGCTTAAACTTAATATGTACCATAAACAGATTATGAAATCAATTAGTTAATAATCAATCTTAAAAGATATGTATACAAATATGTTTTGCAATGAAGTCCAAAATAAGGTGGAGTTCTTCCTTTATACAAATAAGGCATACACAGAACCTCAAATTGTTCTTCAGTTAAGGCTTTAGGGTCTCACTCCCTAAAGCCAATGACCAAAGTTTTACTTGATGTACTGTAGGACACCTCACTGCCAAAATCAGGTAATCCAGTCTGGAGATGGGGGTACTCACTACCCAGTCCAGTTCCAAGTTAAAATGAACCAAAGGTTAAAACCAACCTGCCCAGAGCCCAGTTCACACCAGCCACATTCTGAAATAGTCTTCCTGTCCCAAAGTGGTATCAACACAGCCTCCAATTCTCTGATGATACACTCCCTTCAGGTCCCAATCAGCAACCTGGTTTAGCTCTGGCCCCAGCCACTGCCACTCCTGTAGCAGAGACCACGGCTGCTTCCCCAGGAGGTCAACAACTGCAAAGCATAAACTCCTCTATTGGCAACTCCTGGAGACCTGACTCAAGGAGCAACCACCTGGAATAAGTGACCCTGACTTTAGTTTGCCATGGCAGCTGCCCTTCCAGCAGCTGCCAATCAGTCCACCTCAGTAGTCATAAATCCCAGACGGATCACCCCAAGACAAGACCCCACCAGGCACAAGTTCTTATCTAAACAACAAACAGGAGAGTCCCCTGACACCGCAACCTCCCAATGCTCCTCAGAGGCTGACCTCCCTATGGTTGCTGACCTCAGATCACACCTGGATGCCACACAGGTCAGGCAGGACCTCTCCTCCAATTCTCCTTCAGGTAAGAATCTTGTTTTCACTGCCAGACAGCCTCCAGCAGCACTCCAGCTGAAATCCACTTCCTGAATTCCAAGGTTTCATTGTTGACAAGATCAGCACCAGGTCACAACCCCAAGAAGACAGAGTCTGAGAGATGATGAGGATGGGCAGGTTGGAATTTCAGAAAAAGAAGGTAAATGAAAGTCTATGTGCAAAAGCTCCACTGTTACACTCTACAAAGCTAAGAACGTTGTAAACAGGTGAATGAAATCAGAAAAGTATCTCTGACTCAAGTCAGTAAAATCGGAAAATGTCTCCAACTCAAATGCACCAAGGGTAAGGACTCGCCTGATGGCAAAGCTACATAAATTTATTTCTCCTGTTCTCACTATTGCTAGTAGTATCGCTATTGTTACCACTACCACTGTGAATGAACCCCAAAATTAATTTTACACTAACAGAAAACCTTACATGGACAAATACTAACTAAAACAGTTTAAAATACAACCTACAAACTAAGTCTCTAAGAGAAATGATGGTTAGCCCAGCATGGCCACCATCCTGCTATCCAAAAATCTGTCATTCATGTCGATGAATGAGTGTGAACTTGCACAAGTACGCCATTCATTTAAAGCTCAGTCGCTGGCCAGTCATAATGGAGAGCAGAGGGCTGTGCCAGTACTGGCTTGGGGTCAGGTGGGGGCCAGTACCTGCGAGGTGTAGGTCCACTAGACACCAGCGAATGGACAAGTAGTTTATTCTATTACAGGAAACTAGGGTAGGGAGGGGGTCTGCTAGTCACCAGGGAATGGTGTATAACTCTAGGGTTATGTTTGGGGGAACCACTGGACACCAGGGAAACTTGTTACAGTATGTTGTGGGTGATCGGTGGGGAGGGACCACCTCATTAGGTCTACAGTTTATCAGAGTAAATCAGAACCTTCTGGTAAAAAATCAGAGTCAGAGTTAGGACCAGGTCATAGCTGGTTCGCCATCCTTATTATTTACATGATTATTTTGGTGGAGTGCTACTGTTTTGTTATGTAGAAAACAAAATGGTGTTAGAACAGTAGACATTTGAGATAACAGAAGGATCAGTATGGCATAAAAGAAATGAAAAAGCATTACATGTAAGGCTTTACATTGCCCTTCACAATATGTTCCATCTACCTTGTCTTTCTTTTTCTGTTTTATATTTCATTTTTACAGTAATGGAACATAGAATAAACACAGACACTGCCTGCTGGTAGTCAAAGCTGTAGTAGTTAACTACTGTTCAAACTACAGGATATGAGGTCAGACTGGAGAAATGTGCACATCTGTGCATATCCTGCAGTTGGATGGAGCCAGTTGCTTTCTGGGGACATATGAACCGTGGTTTCATTAGCTGTTCTACCACATGCTCATCACCAGTCCTCACAACCCCATGACTATGACACCCAGTCCCTGTCCAATAATGACCAACCCTTTCTCCACCACCACCACTGGAAGAACTAGTACTTGGTGTAACTGGCATGTGGAAGTCTTAATCTGATCTTATCCTCCACTGTGTATTCTTTTTTTTTGATTTATTATACTTTTGTCCGCTGCCAGCGCCGCCATCTGCCTGGTCACAGAGCTCACCAGTCCCTGCCCTCTCATGAGCTGCACTCTTCCCATTGCCCCTTGGCTTACCCCCAGGTAGGGGTTGCAGCACTGGTCAAGGTGTTATGGACATTGGTCAGGTCGGGAGCCAGCCTGGGAGCATATGATGAGCAGCAAGCGATGGCATCACATAGGCACTGGTGCAGTGTTTTTTTTCCCAATTGTTATCGAGGGTGGGATGTGCAATGATGTCCTGCATCTGCCCCACCCCTGAACGTCCAGATGCTGGCTGTCACGGTACCCTGCCTCCATCAGGGTCCATCATGCACCAGATGTACTCCCACCTTCCCCACGGAGAAGGACAGCAGTCCTGAGGATGCTCAATCCTTCTCCCCAGCCAGCTCTCCGATGACCCAGGTCCATTCCCAAACCTGGATCACCAGCATCGTGAGCAGAAATCCAACTGCTGCATTGACAGGCCAGTGCCCTCCACCCTGCATTCTTTCTCCTCCACTTCTTTTCCTAGTGGTTTCTGTCTAATGGCAGATGTCCACATATGTCTATCATCCACTGACATACTCACCTCCTCATCTTCCCTGAGACAGCCAGTGTCTCACTACAGTAGCTTACATCACTTAGTTTTTATTCACATGCAAATAATGGATTTGTGCTCTTTTCTGCACCACCAGCAGTTAGTAAAAATATTATTTGTCAACTAAATTTTTCAGCTAAGAGCTGCAATAAGATGAACACTTGATTCAATTCCTAAGGAAGACTCCTGTTTCCCAGACTGACTATTACAGAGCATTTCAGCAGAGCCTACTGGGAAGAAACTAGGAGCCATGATTTGGATGGTCACTCCCGGTTACACTACTGAGAATGAGGTACTGGTAACTACAGCTGTGACCTCTGCACTGACAGCCTCAAGCACAATGCACTTGCCCTCTTTGCTCAAACTGAAAGATTTATCAGATGCGCCAGTGTTCATGGGCCTGGAGCATGCTATAACCTACCAAGCAGAGCAAGCTCCAGGCAGGAGGAGAATGCCAGTGATAAGGTATTGCTGACTGCACTGCAAGTTTTCCTGTCACCTGTGTGCACCCAGATCCTGTATCTGTAATTTCTTCATTTGGGGAAATATTGACTTTTACAGTCAGAAGAGTCCTTTCTAACCAGTCCCTTTAACTCCAGTACTTGAACCAGTTCCCTCTCCTACTAGACTGATGACTGAGACTGTGTCTAATAAAACTCTTTACAGGAACTAGAGCAGTACTGGAAGGACAGAGGTGACTGGGTGAGTATGGGTACTAAAGTTTCTGAGTTAATGGCTTTCTGCCTGTGAAGCTTTCTCTGGGTCCATGTACAGAACAGCTGCCTAAACTCTTTGAACCTGAAGAAAATGTATTCATTAATGCACCTCAACCAAACAAGGTGAGACAGGAATTTATGATGGGAGCTAGGCCCATAACCCACCACCTTACCAGAGACCTAACCCCATACAGTACCAAAATGCTCCATCTGACTCAAACCAGGCCCATGATGATGGAGTTAGACCAGACACAAGTAAATCTACATTTTAAAAGGGTTCTGGAACTAGACTTCTCTGAGATTTGTTTTCTAATACAGCTGAGCTGGCAAGAGAATTAATGCAGTGCATCTTAGGTATAGAGGGGCATAAGAGATGCACCAGATGGGGTGTTTGTTGAATGCATGCTGTTAAAAGACCGTTTAAAATTCTTTGGGAATGAGACACTGTATATGCACTCATTTATACATCTGAGGATATAGTATTCAATGTTAGTTTTAAAACTATAACAGTTTAGAGAGATTTTGGAAGAGATATCACATGGTAATCTCTCTCTCTCTCTCTCTCTCTCTCTCTCTCTCTCTCTCTTTCTCCCCTCTCCCTCTCTTGTGGTCCCCTTTTTGGCAATCTCATTAACTAAGCCAGAATTCAAAACTGTAACCATTCTCTGCAAAATGAAGGGTCAGTATCACTGACATATATTTTATTGGCTTAAATTTAAATGTACACACCTGGGGTCTCTGGAGCCCATAATGGATTTGGAGAACCTCTGGACAGTGGGGTGGAAGGTAAGAGTCAGGTTACTCCGATGGACAGTAATTTGAAACACTTACCAAACTGTTTCTTTATAGGAAGAATATGGGATGTATTCTACACAGGCCAGTCAAAGGCTTGTTTCAGATGTGGGTCTTGACTCCATCTGAACAACATCTTCGACTAAACAAAATGTGGGTTGTGTGTTGAAATAGGCCATTTGAGTGCTTCATGTCAGAATTTTATCAAATGTAACTTATGTGACAATGTTTGACATGCTTTTAAAACCTGCCCATGGGCTGCCCATAATGAAAATGATCTGATGGATAAAGCTGAGCAGGATTTATTGTGACTACTGCCCAAAAATCTTTTACTAAGACCCTTCCTCACCTGGATGTTATACAGAAAGATTGGCCCCATCACCCTCCTCAGCAGATAGAATTACCTGCTGAGGTGAATACAGCAACTGAAATACTCCCCTAATACTCTAGTCTGAAACAAAACCTACAGTGGTGTTGGAAGAGACACAGGGTCATGTTGCCTAAAACAAAACCATGCGGCAATGAATGCTGCAAGCAAAGGGCATGTGCTGCAATAATATTGGGTAAAAACACCAACCACGACACAAACAGCACACACCTTTAAAACAATGCACTTCCTTGTTTGTTTGTGGTGGGATTTGCCCACCTGCACACCCCAATGTGGGGCGTCACCCCCCATCCCCAGAATGTATACAACAAACTACCAGGTGGGGTGGACTTAGGTGATGGGGAGAAACTCAGGAGGAACTTTGTTTAAAAATGCAAAGTAGTAGCACGTAGAGATCTGAGGGAACCAAATCACAGCCTAGTCACCGATCCCACCATGTGTTGGTGCCTTAGCCACTCCACCATGGGAGCGGCTTGACCAGGCACCCATCACACTGCAATTTTATCATCCATGAAATCGCAGACAGCGACAGTAGTGGTAATTTCCTACCGCTGTTATGCCCCTGTTGCTACAACTTCAGTCATGCTCTACACAGCATGGTTAATGCCACGCTGTCTTACTTGTGCTGTATTGACCTAGTACCGTTGGAAGATGGTCCAGAGGTGGGGACAAATCAGTAGTAGCCACAGACATTGCCAGCTATTTCCAGATATTTCACAAAATTTCTAAAGAGTTTCTCTGCTGCCCCTACTGTGTAAATGCAGAAAGCAAGAGATATTTCTGGAAATTTCACAGAAATTTCAGGAAATAGCTGGCAGTGTCTCATGGCTGCTACTGTAGCTCCAGAAGTGCCTATAGCCCCAGTACAGGCACCAAACTCCCTCCAGCCTATGAAGGGGATAGCATGGAGATGGCTACCTCCACTTCAACCCCTCCCCATTCACTTCAGACACAGAAGAAAATGCCTCCCCTCCATACCATTCACAGAACATTTTCACATGGTGACACAGAAAAGGAGGTACCGGACAACCTCAGGCAAAACTGGTAAAACCTGATAGAATGCCTTTGACACACAAGTTTGAGGTCATATCTGCACACAAAAATTTAGGAAATACTGAGGGAGACTTAGATGGCTCCTCCATAGTTTCTTCCCAGCCTGATCTTTCCTCAGGTATGGCGGGGGAGTGATAGACTCAGGTCTTCCAGATGTCGAAAAATAAAACAACAGAGGGGTTCAAAGAGTGTTAAACAATTATAAAATGGAAGGGAAAATCCTGCACCCTGATTGGTTGTTACCTGTGCATTACATCTGTCTATTGCACAGGTAAAACAAATACTCTGAGACAGGACTGCAGTGCAATATAAATCAAAGTGGCAAACAGAACTTTCACTTTTAAAATGCCTCCATTTTATTCTCTCAATTAGGAATGTAGACTTTCACTTAAATCATCACGGAAAAGAAATAATCAGCCCCCAAGCAGTCTGATCAATTTAGTAGGCATAACGATGCCATAAAGATATGCATCAGTTTTAATTTAAAGCAAAAAGTTTCTTCTCACAGTGGGCTGCTGCCTGATATGTCTGAGCTCACGGTGCTCCTGCACTCAAAGAAAGCACTAACTACTGCCCGCCCACTCGCTTGTGCTCTTGCTCGCTGCTCAAGACCAGAGACTGATACTGCCAACCACGCACACACTGCACAAAAGTCACAGGAATCAGGATGAAGATTAAAAACACAGCAGACACATCAAGTTTGTGTACATTTATGTGTCTGTTTTAAAAATACTTCCATCTCTCTTCACATTGTGCTCAAGCCTTCCTTCCACCCAGTCATTGACTCCTCCGTCAGCTCACTTGCTTCTCAGCTGTCCACTCACTTGCATCACAGTCAGCAAATTTTACTAGCATATTAAAACTATTGCTTTACTACCTTGTGAAAAAAACAATAATAAACCCTGTGTGTGTGGGGGGTACAGGAAGCTACAGCTATGGTAGCCACTCTATGACAAATGTCCTAAAGGCAAAAATATATATATATATATATATATATATATACTGTATATTTCAGCTCTCCACTGGAGGCAGAGGGACTATTTTACAACATAGTATATTAAAGATTTAAATATTTCTATATACACATGAAAATGTAGATTAATATTTGTATGTAAAATACAGAGGCCATTTTCTAAGTGCAATAAGACACTCTGGAGGTGTGCATTAGATATTTCTAATGCGTACAGAGCCTAAGCACTCCGCCTGCAGCCTCGTGTTGCACTATGCCCCTGAATGTGCATTAGAAACATCTAATGCACACCACCTCATGTCTTATTGCTTACTTATGGAGCAGTCTCTTTGTGCATTCTCATTCTGTTTATGGGGGTAGCCTACAGGTCTCCACTGCCAATGTCAATACTATAAAAGTCTAAATTGTTTACCACTCTTACTGTGCTGCAATACGTTCTTCGGGAGTGATGTTATATTTTTGCAAGTTGTACGGTTTCATGCCACAAAGAATATTTCCAGAACACAAAGGTTCTTGACTGAGGTCTTTCCTACTGGTATATTGGAGAGGTGACCTGTTCAGGTGTAGGCATTCTTTTAAATTTTTCAGTGTTAAACTGCAAAGACTGGTGGACCTAATTTTGGGAAGGACCTTGATCTTAGATGTCCAGGTTTTACAACAGAATCTTCTATTAATTAATGTTTATGTCCATCAAATGATCGCTGCACAAAGTGAGTTATTTTGGAAAATAAAATCCTTTCTAAACACCACTAAAGGAATATAGAGGAGGATTTTAACTGTATTATCTTTGCTGGACAGAGGAGGAGGTAGCATGAAAATATTTACAATGATATGCTTTTCCTGAAAAATATGATGAAGATGGCAGGATTAATTCACACCTTAACTGTACACTATTCTTACCCAGAGCATATGTTTTTAAGGGGTTACTCTTCAACTAGACTTGATTGTTTGTTCTTTTCTCCTGGTTACCAGAGTATACAGCATTCTCACCCCTTGAGAGATGTCAGATCATAAAATAATTTCCATTAAAGCTGCAAAGGCATTGAATCCCCTGAGAAAATCTGAAATTTGGAGATTGAATATTTATTTAATGTCCCTGACAAACAGGTGCAGCGTAAAGTTCTTTTGGAAGCCAGAAGGTTTGTTTTTGACATCTATGAGGACTCGCTGGCTTGGTGGAATATACCAAACTTGACCTCAGGAATTTTTAAAGTCATTTTCCTCATACCAGCAGAATGAAAAATAATTAAAATATCTAATGCTCACATCACAATCACCACAATTGCAGAAACGCTTGACATTAGCTAAAGATTCAGAAATTTCCTATGACTCTCAGATACAAAATATGAAAAAGAAATAACACATTATCACTACACTAGAATATCTTCCCTATTAATGGAACAAAATATGGCATCCAGAGGAAGACATACCAGGTAAACCCTTTTGAGATTTGCAAAGGAAGGATTCAAGACATGAATATAGTACAGAGTTTGGACTTATTCTGCACTGAAATTGCACAAGTCAGTAACCCTATTGTGTTCCTTCTCCTGGCTTATTGTGCATGTTCCATATTCAAATCCCCTTACTGTACACATTCCATTTGCAAATCTCCCTTGTTGTGCACTTTCCATATGCAACTGTTCCCCTCCCCGTAGCTTACTCAAATTCAGGCAGACTTCTGGCTGTTTTCCTTCATGGCACGTCAAAGTACATCAGAGATATCAGAACAATGCTTCTGTCAGAATGAAAAAAAAGTCAGGCACAGCTCATTCAAGCACAGGTCAGCCCAATGAACATTCCACCATTCTGACTTCTCTGAGGTACTTTAAAGTGCCATGAAGAAAACAGCCAGAAAAGTTGGTGGAATCGACTGAAGCTACTGGGGTGAGGTATTTGCATACTAAACTCTCTATTATAGTGTCTGACTCTTTACTTTAAAAATCATACAATATAAGGAGTAAAATATGGCTGACCATACACACTACCCTGTGTTTCCATCTGGGGTTGGGATACCAACATGGAACTCTTGAGCTTCACTCTTGAGGTCCATACTCTAATATCTCAACCCCTCAATGGAAACACAGGCTTGATCTGTATGGGTGCCCATACAGTATTCCTTATATTGTGGTTTTAAGCAATACTACTGGACAACTGTGTATAGAACAATTGCAGATAATGAGGGTTATACTGTAGTCTTATGGTCAGGACACTTTTGGGTCCAGGGCATAACAATGGAATCTCCTCTCTCATTTATGAAGGATATAAATTATTCTACTTTGTCAGAACAGGAGCAAATGGCCTTATTAACAGAAATAACAGCAGCTGAGGTTCAGGAAGCCATAATCTTACTTAGTACAGGTGTATCCTCTGAGAAAAGGAGCTGCCAGGAGAATGATGCAATGAGTGTATTCCCACTTTGCCTCCAGAACTTGTAACGGTGTTTAATGTTTTGTTTGGGAAAGATCTGAGAGATAGTTCTGTCCCTAGAGGGCTATTATTTTTCTACATGAAAAGGTTCAAAAGGGGACATAAGAAACTGAGAGTGATTAGTCTTTGAATTCAGACAGAAATTTTAACAAAAATCTGTAAATAATGACAATGGTGGCTGGTAAATTGATTAACCCTGCACGATCCTGCTTGGTACTGGTAGACAGACATCATTCAGTTATTGCTCATTAGAAAATGTTTTGACACCTGTTATGTAGAAGAACAAGAGGGCCTTCTGTCATTAGACCAAGAGAAGGCTTTCAACTAAATTACTCACTCCTGCATTTTGTAGGTACTAGGAAAGTATGGTATCCCTCCATTATTTGTACATTGGTTGACATCACTTTATGAAATGACAACAAATTACAGGCCTGATATTTAGAAGTTTGCATGGTGTTAACCAGTGTTTGCACATGCAAATGGAGTTTTGCACTGGAGCCCAATATTCATAAGGCTCATTTGCATTGGCAAACAGTACTAGCACCAGAGCAAACCAAAAGTATCTACGGTGCCAGCATGACAAAAATGTTGTTGACCGATGTTACAATGAAACCTTTATGTCAATCGCATTTGGGATTGACATAAAGGTGGTCACTACCTCCCATATTTTCTTCAGGGGGCTTTGCCCTGAACCCCCAAGCAGGAAGCTGTACCACCCGCACCCCAATTAAAATAATCAACTCTGAGTCAGAGCTGATTAGGGAGGGGTGCTAGACCTCAGAAAACAGTGCTGGTTCCAGCACTGACACTACAGCGACCTGGCGCTGTTGTCGCTTTAGTGTTGGTTACTGTTGACTTGTCACTGTGGGGTGAATACCAAATCAAAAAGGAGGGTTGTGAAAATTGTGGGGCAGGAACAGGAATACCAGTGCAAGCCAATAGTCAGCAGATTTACACAGCGAGAAGGGTTTTATGTGGTTCTTTGCACCACTGAAATAATGCTGAAGAAAACCTCCTTTACTCCATGCAACCCTAGTTGTTACTGGAGGTAATGAAGCCAACCAGCTGGTTGGCCATTAGGAAAGCACCCCCACATGGTAAGTGGCACCCCATCACTAGCGTATGATATCTATAATGAATCCCTGATGCTAGTGATCCCCCATCGCCAGCCCATCATGTCCAAAATAAATCCCTGGTGAGAGTGTTCTCCCAATCACCAGCCCATAATGTCTAGAGTCAATCCCTGGTGTTAGTGGTCCCCACCCCTGATTGCCAGTCCATCATATCCAAAATAAATCCTGGTGCTAATGGTCCCCCTCCCTCTGATCGCCAGCCTGTCATGTCCAAAATAAATCCCTGTTACCAGTTGTCCCCCAGATCATCAGCCTATCCATGTCCAAAATAAATCCCTGGTGCTAGTGGTGCCCCTTCAGCAAATCCCAAGCCTGGAATTAAGAGAAAACTCCCTGGCATCCAGTACCCCAGCATTGATCTATGGTACAGCCACTCAAAGTTCCATACCCTCTGTGGCACTGAGTACCCTCCACTCATCCTATCAGTATCTGCAGTGCTGCAGGTGCATACAGTGACCTACACAGCCCTCCTCACAACCCCACAATTGGGTGCCAACTATCCAAGCAGGAAGTGTGCCACTTATTTGTAGGATAGGATGATGCACCCTCTCCTATAAATAAGAGGTGCTGTCCTTGCCTGGACATATGGCAGCTGGCAGAGGAAGTGTGAGGAGGGCTGCACAGGTTGTTGTTGGACGCATAGCACTGCAGATACTGATAAAGTGAGGGTGCATAATGCTGTAGGGGGACTGCTGGATGACAGGGAGTATGGAATTTCAAGCAGTGGTACTGTGAATCAATGCAGCGGTGACTACTGAACACCAAGGTTTTTTTAAATTACAGGCTGGTGATTGGTGAGGGGAGCACTAGCACCAGGAATTTATTTTGACATGATGAGCTAGTGATCAGAGGAGGGGAAACAACTACCACCAGGGATTTATTTTGAACATGATGGGCTGGCGTATCAGGTGGCTGCTACATATATGCCATGGATGGAGTGGTACTGCTGCACTACCCATATGCCATGGATGGAGGTGCTGCTGCACTACCCATTTCTGTTTCATATGCAGATGGGCTCATAATGGACATTCAAATGGACCCTAAGTGCCTTGCATGCCCACTGGACTCATTTGCACATGTACCTTTGAAAATTGCAGATAGTGCTTCAGTGCTATCAACTCTTGAGGCCCACTTCAGGAGCCATGTTGAAGTGGCACTACCTACAGTGAAGCCCACCAGGATGAAGTGCAGTGTCACAGGTTTACTGCATTAGAAAAGGGATTAACTCCCATTGAAATTGCATTGTTTGTCTGCAGTAACTCTACTGCAGAATTCTGCAGTGCTGCGCTTCATCCTGGTGAGTGTCATTGTAACAGAGCATTGCACTGACATGACCCTGTATTCAATCAGACTGAATATACTATCCTGAATAACTGGGCACTTGCAAAGTGCAGAGTAAGAATTTGCTCTATGCTTTGTGCATTCTGAATATTGGGCCCTACTCCTTTTATTAATGCAAAATTGAAGGCAATGTCAGTTACAGAGAGTGAATAGGCAGTGTTACCCATTGAGCAGTTATACATTTTTGTTTGAACCCAGTTCTGCAGAAAAAGATCAACACCATAGGATTCAGTCTTTACAAACCAAGGTGGGGCTGTTCTCATAAACTAGTGGCATACACAGATGATATCTGCCTTTTAGTCCACACAGTAGAGTCAGGAGAAAGGGCACTAGGGTGTTTGATGGAATTTGGTTCAGTCTCTGTGTCTCAGATTCATTCACAGAAAAGCAAATGCATGTGGGTTTGTGGGTTGGCCCTGACAAGGACTGACTGTCAGCTACTGGAGGTATAGCACTTGAAGAAGGCCCCTAACTATTCTTGGGTATAAGATTTAGTAAGGGGGCATGGCTGCACAAACTGGGAAGAAAAGCTATGGATTAAAGAAGCTAAAGTTGAAAGATGGAAATTATGGCCATGATGAAGCAAAACTATTTTTTATGTAAATCTTTTCTTTTACTAATTTTTCTTTATTTAAGTTCAGTATACCCACCACTTCTAGGACAGAAAGCAACAATTTATAGTGTATTTTTCAATTAATATGAGGCAGCTGATTAAATCCAATGAAATGAAGCAAAACATATTAGTCTGTAAAATATGGGGGCTTATCTATGATAAATCCTGTAGTGTTTTGTTTTTGTAATGTCTTTATTGTTAATATACCACTGATTTTGGTACAAGAAAATAAACCCTGGGTCCCCTTTTTTCAGGTGAGGTGTACTAATTTTTAAAAAGAAAGTGGGTCACTGGTCTCTTACAGTGCTCAGAGGACCTATAGAGAAGATTGTGGGGGTATTTTTAACCTGTTTCAAGAAGCTTAAGATGTAGAAACTTACTTTAGGTACCATACAAGGTAGCACAAAAGGGCTGTATATTGAATCTTGACTAGTTTTTTTTCAGAAACACCCTTTGAGTGTTCCCTGAGAATCCTATATACAATGAGTAATAGCACAGCCTAAGGAATTCCACATTCCTGCAAATATGTGAGATTCAGTGTGGCTCTGTTGCCAAAATCAATTAAATATCTTGGGTAACCACAGGCACAAAAGCTTAGATGAGTGATACTGTTTGAGGCAGGGTTGTGAACTCCATTTAGAAATTATGGAACACCATTTATTTCTTTGCCATACATCTTGGTCTTATGGAAGGAACTTACCCACAGATGTAGGGGACCATTATTTGCTTGCATGCATTTTGACACCCTGATGTATGGGGTATTCACACAGAACTGGGGAACTCTCATGCAGGTGGTATAAGGGTTATTGTAGATTGTATAAAATGGAGTATATGACAGGTACATAGCCAATATGTCTTGCAGCAATTAGGACATTCCTCTTAACATGTTTAAGGGGAAACATATTAAATAATGTACTTTAGTGTATGAAGCTGATGCTAAATCTGTGTTACTTCCTGAAATGAAGAAGTTATGGAAATCCATACAATGGATACAACCTTGATATTGAGCATGATAGCAAAAGGCAGACAAAGAAGTGCACATAAGCTTTCCTAAACATGCTCCAGCCCAAAATATCTCCCAAGCAAAGAAAAGAAAGCAGAGGCTGGCACACACCAAAGAACTAAATATGGAAACCAATTTATTGTAAATTACAGCATGACGTAAATGCAGAGGCAGTACACCTCACGTGACATCCAGCAAGTGGGTCTTCCTCAGGGGTGGAGCATGCCAACTCTTGCAGCATGTTATATACACACACACACATATCATATAATTAATTACATAATCAATGACTTCATTGCTGGGCTGGCCAGGTGGTGCTTAGGGTGGAGGTATCCACCTTTGTTGCACCACACCAGTGACTCGGGTTTGAAGGGGAGCTCAGGGTGCTGGAAGTCAGAGGGGAGGAGAGGATTGAGCATCCAGAGGACTGATCTCCTCTCTCTCCTGGGAGGGAGGGAGGCGTGATCTGCAGCATCCAGTGGTTCTCAATGGAGACTGACAGTACTGCAGTTGGGGAAACTTAGATGGGGATGGAGGCATTGGTGGACATCCTGTGGGTGGGTGCAGGAGCATGCCCGCTGTGCATAGGGCATCATTGCATGTCTGTGCCTCCACGGGGATGAACAAGGAAAAATCCCAGCACCTGGAATGACAATGGTGAGCCATCCAGTGGCCCCATGCCCAGTGCCGGACTCAGCCCAATCAGTCCTCGATATCCTCCACTCTCCCAGCCTGCCAACCTTATTGACAGAGCACCAAGGTAGATGGTGGCAAGCTTGTGTTGGGGATACAAGCAGGGGGTTGAATGGCAGGTGTAGGATTAGGAGAGTAGATCCAGAGGGGAACAACTTGGGGAGGTCAAAGACTGGGCTGGAAGCAGTCAACTAAGAGTGGTTACATCTGAGGGAGGTCTCAGGTGCCGTCAACCAGAGAAAACAGAATTGAAAAAAATTATATCATTGCTGGAACTAAGAAGAAACTTGCAGGCATATAAAGTGTAAACACAACATTAATAAAGTGAATATATAAATACATTAAAAATTGCAATTGCTCACTAGACCATCCAGATCATGAAAACAATTTATATCTGTATGTCATTCTCCATTCTGTAAAATTATACTTCAAAAATGTTTTTTAAAGATTGTTGTTTCAACATTTACTTATATATCCAGTGAGACAATAAATAACCAAAGTGCAAATCGTAACACTTACTTTATACATAGTGCTTAATTTAAAAGAACATAGACCAAGCCAAGGATCCACAAATCATGCAATTGTCCTTTAACCAAGGAACTGGTCCATTTCAAAGACATAGCTTATTCCCACCATGCCATTATAACCTTACCAGGCACACAATTTGTTTTTCTTTAAACTATTAAGTATGTTATTTTATTAATTCAATTTTGCTGCTGTATAGGAGGTGTGTGTATGTATGGGGGGACATTCATAAAGAATATGCATGTCATGCATGTCTAGTGTGAAAAGTGGCCAAAAGGGCAGAAGTACTTATATCGTGATTGTGTTAAGAGCATTACAGGGCCTACCCTACAGCTGCATATCCTTAACCTCTGTGACCAAATGATCAATCCTTAATAGGAGCACCAATAGATAAGTAGAGCTTTATATCTGAACTACAAACTCTTAAGATGGTACATACTATTATGACAGTAGGGTGAAATGGGTACAAAATGTGAGTTGTGACATGTACAAAATCACTAAAAACATGGATACTATTCAATGCTTCACCTGTAGTAAAGGTGAGGAGAATGTACAAATGTCCTGGAGATTAGTTTATTTAACGAAAGACTGATAGCCATTGAGGAAAGTCAGAAAACATGTACTGCAGATTACAGGCCAGAACAGACCACTGTATACCTAGTAAAAAAACAAAGCAAAACTCCACTTTAGCAACCAATTGTATAGCAAACACCAAGGAAAATAGTACCATATCAAGTAGCTTAAGTGTACCACAGGCAACAACATCTACCCTATTAAAAGCAAACTGCTAAAACACACAAACTAGAAAATGCAACAGGGTCAATGAAAGTTTAGAGGATACAGAAGAGGAATGGTTCAATGTTCATATAAACAAGTCCACCAAAGAGGGAGAAAGTGACACACTTCCATTTGTCACTGCTTAATGATTTTGACCCCGTAAGTACTACAGATAATTTCCAGGCTAATACTAATGAACCTAATCCCCAGGCTAATATTAATGTACCTAACCCTCCAACTGAGGAACAACTAATTACATTCACAAGCAGCCCTAGTGAGTGTGGAGGGACAACAAATGCCATGACTCAAATAATAAATGAAACAGAGTTAATACAGGTAACGACTATGGATACCGGATAACCCAAACTAATGGTAATGCTTCTATGAACCACCTCCGATTATCAACATCAGAACTGTTAATAAATGAGGAAATAACAGATATGAGTCCGAGGCAAACAGGAGTGCCAGAGAAATTCCGTCTTGAGCAATTCTATAATTAAACATTTAGATAAAGCCATATGTAACCTGGATAAGCATACTAGGACACTCTCTAGCTACAGGGACCAAGTATCTCAGATATCACTGCCATGCTAAATAACATCATTAAAACACTGGAAAAAACTTTGATCATTATACATGCTGGAGCCAACAACATTTTCCACAAACCTGTTAATAACATAAAACAGGACTTCGTGGCACTTACAGTACTAACAAACTAACTGACCTGGGATGTGAGGTTGTGCTTTCTGAAATACTCCCATACCTAAAGCTAATAACACTCAACACAATAATATTTGACATATTAATGTTTTTAAGGAGATGGTGATCACTACAAGAAATAAAATGCATTACTCATTGGGAAGACTTTATCAACAAAAGAATTGTACTGCTGAGATGGTCTGCACCTCAGCAGAAGAGGGAGTAGACTACTAGGACAACACATGGTGGAATGTATAAAGAAACATTTAAAATAGGTACTATGGGGAGAGGAATGTCCCCAAAGCCTCTCTAGAATCAGGAGACTATTCAATTACTATTCAACAACTTAAGACACCAATATAAAGACATCTGGTCCTAATAAGAAAGCATCTGGAGACCTCAAGTATAGTTCTATTAAATGCCAGATGTTTGAGAAATAAAATTGACAAACTTTCTAATATATTAAACACTCAAAAGATAGATGTGTGCAGGGTTACAGAAACATGGTTTAATGACACAGACTGGAATACTGACATACTAGGTTTCACCAAAATATATAAAAAAGGAAAGAAAGGAGAGCGTGGAGTCGCACTATACATAAATGACAAACTGAAGGCATATGAAATTAATAACTCTGCTGACAGCAGTGAAATTATATGGCACAAATAAAATGTCATAATAGGTTTATGTTATCATCCACCGATTTAAATAATGATGAAAACAATCTATTTCTAACCAGTCTAAAATCAAATCATATTAGGCAGCACCATTAAAATGGGTGCTTTTAATTTCTCTAATATTAACTGGAGCACATTAGAAGGTACCAATCCAACTGAAAATCAGTTTATTGATATCACTATTCAACATAAACTAGACCAATTAGTTACAAAACCCACCCAGAGGAATAATACACTTGATTTAATACTAATAAACACCAATGACAAAATACAAGGACCCAAATTATTACCCCCACTAGGGACAGTGACCACCAATTCCTAGAAATAATATATACATCATATAGCAAACAGCTAAGAAGAAAACTAAAATAAGGGATTATTTAAAAGCAAACTATGCAAAACTAAAGAAGTCTATCATCATGGCACTGGGAAGATGAACTAATGAACTCAGATTTGGAAACTGTTTGGAATAAAATCCAAAACAAATTAAATTACTGCATAGACAAATGGGTGCCAGAAATATGCAAATACAAAAATAATCTGAGACTCCCTCTTGGTGGAACTAGAATATCAAGAGGTTAATTAGGAGAAAAAGAGACTAGACTTGAAACACAAAAAGAACCTGTCATATAGTATAAGATCCAAACTTAAACAATGTGTAAAAAAACCAAAAACTAATCAGGATTTCAAAAGAAATCTTGAAATCAAACTGGCACAAAAGTTAGAGACAACAAAAACTATTTTAAAACTACATAGGATCACTCCGAGGAAATCAGAGGGTAGGTCCAATTTGACTCCAAAGGATACTTAAAATGAAATAGATATAGCAACTGAACTGAAAATATACTTCTTAAGTGTACATGTACCAAAAGAAAAAATTGCTATTTCTACAACACCAAAAGTAGATGACTACTCCTATTAGTAATAAAGAAGTCTGAGAAGTTATGAAAACCCTTAAACCTAGTAGATTGGCCCAGATGGCATTATACCCAGATTCTTACAGGAACTTGAAAAAGAACTGATAGGACTACTGACTCACATATTTAATTTATCCCTTAAGTTGGTAAATGGTGCCAGAATGGAGGCAAGCTCTGATTACACCATTTCACATAAACAGTGCAAGATTTGATATTACAACTACTGTACAGACCTATAAGCCTTAGCTCAGTCATTGGAAAGGTTTTGGAGAGAATTATACCACATTGTACTACAGACCATTTAAATCAGAAACAACTTATAGACATAGCACAGCATGGATTTATTCCTGGCAGGTCCTGTCTCACAAATTTAATGTCATTTTTTGAACCTGTAAGTGCAGCCTTAGATAAAGGGATCCCAGTTGATGTAATCTTCCTGGACTTTGCCAAAGCATTTGACAAAGTATCACACAAAACACTAATCGAACAACTTTGTAAAATCAAGCTACAAACAAATATACTAAACTGGATAACATCTTCATTAGAGAACAGGAAACAGAGTAACGATAAAAGGATATCAGTCTGATTAAGGTTATGTCAGAAGTGGAATATCACAGGGCTCTGTTCTGGGGAGCACTTTATTTAACATAACGGTATCTACACTACAAACATCTGGCATCATGGCTTAGCAAATATGCAGATGACTGTAACTAGGTGGTCTTGTGCAAACACAAGCCAATGGAATAAAGCTACAGGAAAACTTAGACAAACTATCAGAATGGGCAAAAATAAAAGACTTTTAATATAAAAATGTAGAGTCATGCATCTTGGATTAAAACTTCTGAAACTGACCTATACAATAAACAACCATGGGCTAGAAAGTACCTCTGAAGAAAGAGATTTGGGAATACTAATTGCAGATAACTTTTCATTTCATAAACACACTAAAGTTACTGTTAAAAGTGCACAAAATTATGGGCTGTATCCAGTCTAACATCACAAGCAGAGAACCTGACATGATTCTTCCATTGTACAGCAGTCTGTTTCACCTGCATTTGAAATATTGTTCCCCATTTTGTGTGCCAACTACTGTTAGAGGCAAAACTGAAAGAAGGTGTACAAAGGAAAGTAACACAAAAATCAAAAGTCTGCAACATTGAAGCTATAAAGATAGATTGAAGTATTTGGGGTTATATTCCACAGAGTCTAGACAGACTAGAGGCAATCTATGCCTAGCTTTCAAGACAATAAAAGATCACAGTCTCAATGGAGACTATTGGATTAGTGAAACTAAATGAATTAAAGACAACTAGATCTCATAGTCACAAATGAAGAGGAGAAACTAATCTATCAAAAAAACTCTGTAATTTTTTCAACCAAAGGTTTATTACAATTTGGAACACACTGCCTAGGCATATAGTAGGAAGAAATAATATTACTACCTTCAAGAATAGGTTAGATCTTTATATGGGATATAGAAATATATGTTCCACCTTTAGAGATAACAAGGTGGTAAGTTCACTAAAAGGCAAATTGTCTAAAAGAACTCATACTCTGCTACGAACCTATGAACCTATGATTTCCAAAGTCGCAAATGGCTATGGCCTCCCCAGCTACATCTTAAGTGATTTAATTCTATAATGATTTAGCATTTAATAATTTCAATTCCTTAGTATTTAAATTTGAAATTCTTTGTTATTTTACTTTGGATCCATAAGTATTGGCTGTTGTCTGAGATCTTAAAAGCATCACAATACAAAGAAAAGAACCTCACACAATGGGAGTCTGAGGCCATTTCCCAAATCATTATAAATTTCTTCTTCATAGATAGGGTCTGATGTCCAGCTTGTCATTTAGGCCATTAATTAGGAACAGGCTTTAAGTATGGAAATCCATCTCATCTCCCATTGTAATAACATGTTAGACCTGAGCATGATAGATTTCAATGTTGGCAATTGTATTAATGCCTTGAGGTTTCTGGAGAATGTTTTAATCTGTTTATTCTTTGCAGAGTATATTCATTTGATTTGTTTTTTTTTTTTCTTTTCTTGTATATTTGGCATGATGTAATTCCTATTTGAATGTTGTATCTTTTCTGATTCATGCCTGTTACATTTTTGATTTAATAAAATGTCCCTACATTTTTGAAATATGGCCAGTTATCTTTAACACCCATATGAACAGCCACCTTAACAGGCAGACAAGCCCTCAGTTTAGTAACTCATCTTTAATGGCACATCACAACAGTACAGCATCCCTTTAGTACTGCACGTGGTCACCAGCCATTATGGTATGAGCCCAATCTCAGTGTGGGAGTAGCCTTTTGACCCATGGTAGATGTCCTACCAAGTGCCGTGCTGATACCGTAAAGAGCACAGGGCCCAGTACCAACCCTGGAAGTACACCACTTGTTTCTTTTCTGACCCTGAGTTGGCCCCATTTAGGACTATTCTTTTACTCCTGTCTTGAAGATAATTATCACCCAATGCTTCAACATATCTCTATTGTCCAGATCCCCAGTTTCATTGCTAACCTAGTATGTAGCACTGAGTCAAATGTTTTACTGAAATGCAGGTACAGGACATCCAGTGTCTTGCCTGTATTCAACTCTGCAACATTGAACGACTCAATGAGGTTTGTCTGAAATGGACTGCTCCTCACAAAACCATGTGGTTTGTTGTCCTTGAGCCACTATGTCTTCAGGAGGTCTACCAGCTGTTCCTTTATTGACTCTAGAAACTTCTCCAGTATGGACATCATGCATACAAGCCTGCAGTTCCCCAGGTCTCCCCATCCCCATTCTTGAGGAAGCAATTAATATAAGCTGTCCTCCAATTATTGGGGATCACTACTGTGTCTAAAAACAGTTCAATAGATCAACTGGTGATACTGCCAGAGCATATGCTAATTCCTCAGCACACAAGTGTGCAGATGTGCAGTCCATCTGGCCCAGAGGATTTCAAGAAGTTTAGCCTTTTTAATCCCTGAAGCACCTTCTCCTCCCTGATAGTATCTCTGACCAGCTCAGCCTATCTCCTTCCTGGATGCCTCAGTCTGAGAGCAGGCCATCTTGTTTGCAGTAAAGACCAAGCAGAAGTATTCATTAAAACTATCAGCTTTTTGTTTGTTGTTATCCATCCAAGACTCATCATTTGTTTAGTCTTTCTAGTCCCCTGCTACTGTTTCTCCTTCCTAGATGTAACAGAAGTATGCCTTGTCATTATCCTTACCCTTTCTGCTACCATGAGCTCTGTAGCAGCCTTTGCTTCCTCACTGTCCTTCTCATCTTTCTAGTAATGCTGAGGTAAGTCTCTCTACTAGCCCCCAGTACAGAAGACTGGTACTCCTCAATGCAACTCTCTTGGCTTTCAATACCTCCTTGACCTCCATGGAGAGCCGACTTGGACTTCTCTGCATTCTGACCATTTTAACTCACCAAGACATCCTTCCTCTAACTCTGTAATGCTTTCCTTAATTAACTTCCACTTCCACTCTGTCCCTTCCATCCACTGATGTCTTTCAAGTTCATCCTCAGTGCATCTTCATCTTCCTGAAGACCACCTTGTAAAATTCTAACACCAAAGTTCTGGTTGCTTGTTTGTGTGCTTTCAGTGCCAGGTCAAACCATACTGTAAACTACATTAAACAACATTTTAAAACATAACAGAGAATATGCCTTTGATAGGATTTAAAGTACAGACATGGAGACCTAAAGTCAGTCACTTTTCCAACCAGCTTAAGGAGAAATCTCCATTACCTGTGCAGGTAAGCTTTGCTACAGTATGCACTGTATATTGCAGCTACTGCAGCTCTTACCACTAGGAGGCAATGAGTCCTCTTTTGTTTTAAATATTACATTTATTTTATCATAAATACTTTTAACAAATACTAACAAATTGCAATAAAAATCACAGTATTATAATACCTATTCAGTCTCTGTGATAAATTCTAACAAGTCATAATATTCACAAGTACATATAGATAAATGTTAAAAATAGTGAAAAAGAAAAAGGAAAGGAGAGAGAGAGAGAGAGAGAGAGAGAGAGAGAGTGAATATGAAATTATGAATGTCTTCCTGCAGGCAGTCTCTGAAATCTTTGCACTTATTTTATTTTAAGAAACTGTGCTGTTTCTCCATGTATTTTGCCAAATTTTTGAATACTGTTTTGAAGTTTATTGCACAGTTTGTCCATCTTCATTAGGTCTATCAACTCTGACTTCCATTTGCTGATGGCTGATTTACTGTCACCCATAGAGTGTTTCAAGATTACTTTCTTTGTTTTGAGTATGTGCCTTATCACTCTCTGTCTCTGTCTTACTGCTTGTCATATTTGAAAAGGGTTGCCTGAAACAGTTGCAGAAATGCAGATATATTTCTATAAGTAGTGCCATTAAGGACCTTAGACAGAACAGAATCATAGATACAATGTGGCTTCAAGCAAAATTGTACCTGTAGTGGTCTAGAAAACATTTTTTCTCTATTATAGTCTAATACTTACAGTACTAGCTACTTTGTGATCAATTACTTCTGTGATCAGCTGAAACGTGCCATATCTGGTTTCTGTACAGTGTTTAGATAAAACTAATTCTCATCATATTGGCTATAATGCATGCCCTAAACAAGTGACTTGCACTCACTTACTCAGTTGCTAATGTGTTCGGTTGTTTCATGAATGGCATAGCCTTGCTTCTATACATTCCTGCAAATGGCAAGCTGTGTTGTAAATTGCTTCATCTTATTCTGAATCCACCAGCTATTGTATTGCATCACTAGCTACACTCCTGACACCTAGTACAGGAAATCAGACGGTTCATCCTGTGGCTATCATTCTGCTTATGTGAGTAAAAATTATTGTTGATCTGCTAACACTGCTATGCACCAGTAATATCTCCCATAATAGTGTTAAGCACTTTTATGAAAGTACATTCTGTCCCTTTTAAGAAAATCTGGAGCAGAGTTTGGCATGTCAATGATTTTTCAGACTATTTTCATTCTCTGAAATCAATGTTTTGAAAAATATGCAATTCTTTAGGCATTATCTTGTGTCTATGTTATGAATCAATTCAGCCAAATTGAGATTCCATTCCCAGCAAGAACATTTGTGAAAAGGTCACTCACACAGGCTTATAATTAGGCTACATAAAGGACAAAATGAAATTAAAGATGTGGTTTTCATTTTTAAAGATAGTATTATATTTCAGGGTGTTTTGTCCATTTTTTCATTGTGTCATCTCCATTCTTGCCATATTCATCTAAAATGCAAAATTGGACTTCATTCACATACTCTTCTGCCTAGGTGTTTCTTTACTTAAATAAATATTACACTTTTGTTAATATTTAATTAACATTTTGGATGCATATTCTTATTTTTTAGTTATACTGTAGATTACTGTTTCTGGAAATCAAAGTATTGTATAATACATAGCAGCTTCAGAACAAAACAAGGCTAAAAATCTATAAACTTAGCTACGTAATTGAAATCAAGTGTATTTTAGCAGCCCCTTAAATGAGTAAAGGATTCAACCTGAATAATACATGGTGACCGGGAATTCCAAAGGATGTGGGCAGTCAATAAAGAGGAATGACCATGTAGTTACTATTTGTTTCTTAGTGGAGAACAAAGGTATATCTCTGAAATATAGTTCACAGGGAGTAGGGATGGCAAATAGGTCTGGCCAAATTCAATTAACTGAAACAAACCATTTTGCCAAAAAGTGTACATTCACAGCCACCCAAAGGCATAACACTAAATAGTGTGCTTACTAAGTAGGAGGATATGGGATTGATTTCCAGCAACCTGGAGTCCCAGACAGATGGCAGGAGGCTAGATAACAGCCCTTTTGGAATGTACTCTCTGGGAAAAGCAGGGGTACATCTGTTGGTGAGGGAGGCACGCAGACAGATATTTATCACTGTAGCTTTGCCTTAGTTCCAATGTGGGGCACTAAAGATGGTTCCTGTAAGGTGGGATTTGCTCCAATACCCAGTTAGGCCCAGTCTGCAAGGGCAGAAAGCATAGTAGCATAGCAATATGGTGATTGCAGTAACTTAGCATCCTTATTGTTTGTCCCTAATAATTCATGGCAGTGACCTATACCCAGTTCATGTACAGACACACCAAGATTACCATTTGAAATACTACCTTTATTTATCCTGTGTAACCATCACTTTCGTGTTTTATCAGGAATCTGCCCAGTCTTGCTTTTGAAACCTAACCTGTGGTGGCATCCACATCATTACCAGGTAGATTATTCCACATAGGTCACCCTCTGTGTGAAGTACTGCTTTCAATAGTTTCCCATTGTGTCCCTCCCACTCAACTTGATTTTTTCATGCTCTACTTGCAGTTACCAATTCAAATATTTGTACATGTTTACCCTATCTTTCCAATTTAGTATTTGTAAAACAAATATGATATCCCCTATCAGCCTTCTCTTCTTGAAGCAGAATAATTTGAGTATGTCCAATCTCTAGTACTCTGCAGAATACAAGTTCTACAGGTGGAATGACAATTCAACCTTCACTAATATTGATGGAACATCTTGATAAATTCTATGGAATTTTGTCATGTGAACTATGATTTTTTTAATAATAATAAAATGGCCCATGAAACTCCTCCTAATCTCATTTGTTAAAACATGCCACAGGACCATAGATCATTCTCTGAAAACCGTACACCTTACCTGAATTACTATTTTTAAAGAAACAAAATCAATTTTACAAGTGGGATAACACACTACGGTGTGTGATCATCAGGAATAAGTCACAACTTGGGTGGTTATGGCATCTGCCATCTGGCTATACCTCATGCGTATAACCTTAGAAGGTTTGCATTATTCCCTTATAACCATACACCCTGCCATACGTTATTTAAATAAACCAATGTTTTTAATGTGAACTGCATTTTTTAAATCTGCAGAAACACGCTCTGCAGAAAAGCTATGGAAACTGCTAAATTTGGTCATTTTCCAGTTGGTAAAATTTCACATTTTAAATTTTTCACAGTAGAAATGGCCTATTCAACCTCAGATACAATTCCAAAGGAAGCAGAATATTGCATTTCCTCACAGCACTACCAATCCCTTTTCATAGCTCTTGCTTCTATCCTAAACCACAGATCAGATTGTTGGACCTGTGCTGAAGTCTCTATCTCTTCAGTGTCCTATACAGTTGAGCCGAGAGTTGGATGTACTGTAAACCCCAGTTGTAGTCTAATCAAAATTGTGATGTGGTGGAGGATCATATCCTTTACATAGTCTTTCCCTCCAGCTGCATCCAAAATTAACATTTGCTGTGAAACAGTCCCCAAAACAGTGAGCTCCCTGGCATGGTGGTGCTAAGTTCACAAAATGGTATCACAAGGGATAACAAAATGAATAGCACTCAACTCCCCTTCATGGAGACTGAAAACCAGATGCTTCACTGCTTAAGGTTCATGGTGCAAAACAGCTTCTTTATTTAAAGTGCCTTGTAACAAATTCAGTGCAAATGCATGATAAGGTGCTCAAAAGTTTTTTTAAATGAAGGTGCTTAAAAGTCCAGCATATAAATTCCAAATGACATCCTCAAATAAAAGAGTTGTTTTGGACCATGAAACTTAAGCTGCAAAGTGTCCGCTTTTAGTCTCCATGAAGGGAGGTGAGGCTGTTTGTGTTATTATCCCTTGTGATAACATTTGCTTTCCTGATTGTGGCAGCACACTGCTTTCCTGGATTCAGCTTATTGTTCACATTTGCCACATATCCTTTTTCTTAGTTGTGTCATCCACTATTGCACTGCACAGGATTTATGTGTTAACCAGATTCCTAACCCACAGCTGTAGTACCTCATACTTACCCACATTAAATGGAAGCCTCCATGTTTTAGCCCATGGACTTAATGTGTTCATGCCCTCCTTATAGTGATTCACCCTGTAGTGTCAGCATTTCTTGCCAATTTAATGTCATCAGCAAATGTCAGAAACCTACTGCTGACTCCTCCTCCAGTCCATTGATAAATATGTTAAAGCAATAAACCCATGCACCAGCCCCTGGGTATTTCACAAAAGTACACCTTTCTCTCTAAAGCATGGCCATGCATCACCACAACTTCCTGCCTCTACCTGTGGCCCGATTTGTTATTCCTCCAGTACACTTTGTGGACTCCATGTTTATTTATTGCAAAAGTTTTACCAGGAAGGACATACTGAGCTGATACCTGCATGTCTCCAGATGTGTCTGAGACAGCATATGGAAGATAGTACAACAGGAGAAAAATAAATAATAATTAATATTATGGGGGGCACTAGAGTTAATCTAAAGGCAGGAAGCTTTTCTGTACAGCTCTGCACTTCAGCTCCACTCATTTATTAACTAATACCAGTTCAGCTGATTAAACTTAAAAACTTTATCAGAACCATCATCCTGAGGTTAACAGCTATTGATCAATCTGAAACTTGCCATGAGTAAACAAAACCATCTTGCTCTGGTAGCTTCTAAATGTACCTCATCAAAACCAGGCAAGACCAGTGAGCCTTCAAGCCCTGAGGTGGAAACTGCATCACAGTCCTCTTCGAATTGTCCCTGGTGTCATTTTCAATCATGTGGGTGCAGTGTGCATATTTTATGGAACAAATACAAACAGAGGCGAGAAAGACATAATTGCCTCAGCTGGGACTTGAATCAAGCATCCACATTACCGTTCCTGTCGCACTAACCAGCTGTGACACCAAGGTAACTGGAACCTGGAAGGAAAAGTATGTCTCTTTGCAGATGACACTAAGATCTGCAACAGAGTTGATGCACAGGGTGGGGTGGAAAGGATGAGAAGGACTTGGCATGGTTAGAGGAATGGTCAAATGTATGGCAGCTTAGATTCAATGCTAAGAAGTGCAGTAATGCACCTGGGAAACAAAACCCAGGGAAGAGTACACAATGGGGGTGAGATACTAACAACAACAAGAATGGGAAGGGACCTGGGGATAGTCATATCAGATGACCTAAAGATGGGCAAGCAATGTGAGAGGGCAGCAAGGAGGGCTGGGGGATACTGGGATGCATAGGGAGAGGCATCACCAGTAGAAAACAGGAAGTTATTATCCCTCTGTACAGACAGCTGGTGAGACCCCATCTGGAATACTGTGTGCAGTTCTGGAGACCCAATCTCCGCAAAGACATAGACAGGATGGAAGCTGTCCAGAGGAGGGACAACTAAAATGGTGCAGGGTCTGCACGGAAGTCGTATGAAGAGAGACTTAAGGAGCTTAATATGTATAGCCTCGAGGAAAGGAGGAGAGGGGGACATGATAGAAACTTTCAAGTACCTCAAGGAATCAACAAAGTCCAAGAGGGTAGCATCTTTCAAAAAGAGTGTGCAAGAACAAGAGGGCACAATTTGAAGATAGAGGCGGCTCAGGTAATTTAAGGAAGTATTTTTCACAGAGAGAGTTGTGGATGCATGGAGGCAGCCTTCCGGAGGAGGTTGTGAGTCAAAATCAGTGGAAATTCAAGCATGCATGGGATAGTCATAAGGCAATTCTGGGGGTGGGGGTAGGAAGAAGTAGGCTGCTGGTTAACTAGGATCTGCAGCTTATCCAGTAGGTAGGGAAATGGGCAGACTGGGTGGGCCAAGCGGTCCTTATCTGCCGTCAGTCTATGTTTCTATGTTTATGTTTCTAGCCATCACAGAGAATATATTACTCTTCTCCAATGCACAACCTGATGCTGCACAAATAATTACATAATTTTCAATCACGTGGATGTGGTGTGCATATTATATGGAAAACATACAAACAGAGATAGAAAAAAATAAGTGTGTCAACTGGAACTTGAACCCAGCCACACATTCTGGACAGATTAGTCATTTTTCAGAACACAGGGAAAAATTAGCCTTTGAAAAGCACTAACTGTCCAAAATGCATCAGGCGTGAGGTTTTATTGCTTCCCAATAAAGTGTTTTATTTTCATAGCCGAGTGTATAGGTGCTACTTATTTTAGAGCTGGAGAGTGCCAGAGGTTTCTGCTGCTTGTTTGTTGTTCTACTCTGAACACCTCCTTCCCAATGCTACCTCTTTAGTTGCTTTGTTTGGAAAAACATGATGCTGAACTGACCAGCCCTGTAGCCGAGGTGACGAAGATGCATGACCATGCAGTCTGCCAGTTTCTACTCACCCAGGAAAACACACACCTCTGAGGTCAGCTAGAGGCCTTAGAGAATGAGGTTCAGGCAAAGACCCTCAGGTTGGTTGGAGTAACAGAAGGCATGAAGGAGTAAATTGATTGGATTTTCATGAGAACTGGATGAAAGCATCTTTCCTATGGTTGAGGACTTTGAATGGGTGCACTACATAGAGCATACAGAGTTAACCCCAGAATGCAGCCTGCTAACATCAATCTCCCTCACACTGTCTTAGTGAGTATGTAGGGCACAAAGATTTGGGCTATTCCTTTATCATCAGTGTGGACAGCATGCCCACTTTCCATTAGTGAGTTTGATGTAAATTCTTTCCAGATCTCTCTTTCCAAACCCAGGCCTGATGCAATTGATTTGATGGGGCCAAACAGAAGCTCCAACACATGGCATGGTCCACTCATTTTATTGCCAGCTCAACACTGGATTACTGATGGTGGCAAATCTTGGCAATCTGTGGAACCTAAGGTTGCAGGGCGGTGGCTAGAAAACTGAGAAATAATTTGCTACCAGAGAAAATGCCACTGTGGAGGAGGATGCTGATAGAACAGAACCTGGTGCCATATGATTCTGTTTTTGTTAAACCTCTCACAGTGACTGGCACCATTAGTCAGGGCATTATGGGACACTGAGCCTCACTATGTTTATATTGAGGGGGCACTACCTTTTCCAGCTGTACTGTGTCCTTTATGCTGTCTCCCTCATACTGAGTTTGGCATAGATAGTTGGCTATAACTATTTCAGGAAAGGGTCTGTGTGCTGGACGCTCAAATTTATGAGGTGGTTTACACCACCCTTCTGTATTATTCTCTGCTATCTTGACAGTGGGCTGATGCATCAAGTTCTGCTAATGGCTAATCTTGTTATATGTGTGCCTGGTTGACTGATTTCATTTTACTATAACTTTTATGCTCCATTTTGGTATAAGCTAGGTTTATATGGTTGCACACTGTTTTCCTTGTTGTTTGCAGAAATGTTTTAGAGAAGATCTATATTTCCTGTTTTACTCAAATGTGTAAAATGGATCAAAACAATCTATTGTGATTGTGCATGATATTCTTCTCAAATTGTCCTTGATGCAGGACATACCAAAGCCATTGAGATGGACAACATTTTGACCTACCTCAATTTAAAAATTGGGAAAATCCAACTCCTGTTGTTACAGATTACATGGGACATCTGTGCTTATCAACTTTTTGAAACTTCTATTGCTGAACTTATTATTGCACTGTAAGAGAAATAAGTGCATGTTTTATTCAAAACGAACATAAATAAAAAATTATAATTAACAACATTACAAAAATGATAGTCATATATAGCAATACAGTACATTAAAAGAGCATAATTATAAACATTGCAAGTCATAGCAGTGAGTTGACAAGTACATGCATTAGAATGATAAAACTGAGTTTGGGTAAGCAAGAGGAAGTTATCCCTATAGGCACTGGGAGAGGGGAAGAAAGTGGCAAGGGCAATTATCTTACTACTTTTACACAAGTTTTCACTGTAGCACAGTCAAAGGCCTTGCTGAAATCTACATAGAATACATATACTTCCAGTCCCATCCACTTTCTTTGTTACCTCTCAAAGAAAGCAATCAGGTTAATTTAACAAGATGTGTCTTGTCTGAAGTCATGTTGTGACCTAAAGAACATCCCATTCTCATTCATGTGCTGAACAACCTCTTCTTTTTTCTTGCTCAAACACTTAGCCAAGAATTGATGTAAGGATCACAGGTCTGTACTGTAGCTATCTAAGTTTGTCCTTATTCCTTCTTGAATAGGGGATATCACTGGCTATTTTTCAGTCACCTGGTACTATCTCTGCCTATGGATCCTGAATAATATCAGGCGGGTTTAGTCACTATCCCATATAATGCCATTATTACCTTCAGGTGGTTACCTTCAGTAACCTGAGATCTTCCTGATTCATACACTTCAGATACTTACTTCTGCATCTGGTGTGAAAGCTTACTCCATATTTGATCTTCACCTGTCCCTAAATTCCACCTCAGCTGTTCATGCTCCCTGATTTCCTAGCTGACTATTGACATTTATTTGGTTCTCAAAAGAGGTGTAAGGGAAGGTTAGGAGAAAAGGCAGTCATTCAAAAGTATAAGGAATCACAGAAGGAGTATGACAGGAACTGCTTCAGATAAAGCAGAAAGAAGTGGGGAAAGCAGTCAGAATAGCAAAGGCCCAAACTGAGGAAACAATAGCCAACTCAGTTAAGAAGGGGATAAAACCTTTATAGGTACATTAGGGAGCATAGAAAGGTTAAGGGAGGGATAGGAAGATTAATATAGGAGAGGGAGGAGGGCAGAGGAGACAGTGAAAAGGCAGAGATACTGAATGAATACTTTGCTCAGTATTCACAAAAGAAAAAGAGGAGGAGTTACCTAAACCAAACAATGGAAGCACTCTAGGTAGGGTCGACACCAGTCCATTTACAGAAGAAAGAGTCCCGAAAGAACTCTTAAAACTCAAGGTGGACAAAGCAGGGGCCTGATGGGATTCACCCAGAACTTAAAAGAACTAAGAGGCTACCTAGTGACACCCACTGACCACCCTTTTAACAAATCATGGGAGTATGGGGTGGTACTTGAGGACTGAGGAGGGCAGATGTGATTTCCTCACAAAAGTGGGAGCAAGGCAGAAGCAGGAAACTACAGACCTGTTAGTTTGACCTCAGTGATAGGGAAAAATGATGGAATCACTTTTGAAAGAAAGAATTGTTGAGTACCTAGAGGCCAGAGGGCACAGGACCCAAGGCAGCATGGATTCACAGTAGGACGGTCATGTCAGATGAATCTAATCGATTTTTTGACTGGGTGACCAAAGGAATAGACCTGGGAGGGCTGTGGATATGGCCTACCTAGACTTTAGCAAGACATTTGACACAGTCCCACACAAAGACTAACAATCAAGTTAGCCAGCCTGGGAGTGGGTCCCAGGGTGGTAGCCTGGGTAGCAAACTGGCTGCACAACAGGACACAGAAGGTAACAGTGAATAGAACTCACTCTGAAGAAAGGGTTACTAATGGAGTACCTCAGGGTTCAGTTCTGGGTCGAGTCCTCTTTAACGTCTTTATAGGTGACATTGCAGAGGGTCTGGAAGGAAGGTATGCCTCTATGCAGACGACACAAAGATCTGTAACAGAGCTGATACACAAGGTGGGTGGAAAGGATGAGAAGGGACTTGGCAAGGTTTGTTGAATGGTCAGATGTATGGCAACTTAGATTCAATGCAAAGAAGTGCAAAGTAATGTACCTGGGAAACAAAAACTCAGGAAAAAGTACACAATGGCTGGAGAGGTACTAACAACAACAATAATGGAAAGGGGCCTGGGAGTAGTCATATCAGATGACCTAAAGGTGTGCAAGCAATGTGAGAAGTCAGTAAGGAGAGCTGGGGGATACTGGGATGCATAGGGAGAGGCATCACAAGTAGAAAAGGGAAGTGGTTAGCCCTCTGTATAGACAGTTGGTGAGACCCCATCTGAGTACTGCATGCAGTTTTGGAGACCCCATCTCTGCAAGGACATAGACAGGATGGAGGCAGTCCAGAGGAGGGCAACTAAATGGTGCAGGGTCTGCATCAGAAACCATATGAAGAGAGACTGAGAGAGCTTAATATGTATACCCTTGATGAAAGGAGGATGGGGGACATGATAGAAATGTTCAAGTACCCAAAGGAATCAACAAAGTCCAGGAGGGTAGCATCTTTTAGAAAAGAGATGTGCAAGAACAAGGGGCACAATTTAAAGATAATGTGGTGGATGGCTCAGGGCAATGTCAGAAATGTTTTTCGAGGCGAGAGTGATGGAAGCATGGAACCACCTTACTGGGAGGTTGTGGGGTCTAAAACAGTGGGGAATTCAAACATGTGTGGGACAGACATAAGACAATTATAGTGGGTGATGGGAGGAAGTAGGCTGTTTGGTTAACTAGAATCTGCAGCTTATCCAATGAGGGAAATGGGCAGACTGGGTCGGGACAAGCGGTCCTTATCTGCCTTCAAAGTCTATGTTTCTATGTTTCTATTTATTTAAAATTTGGTAACCAGGAAAGACACACTGAGTCAAGGCTCATTTCAGGTGTGATCCGGCAAAGGGGAGATGGAGCAAAACAGGAGTAGATAATAGAAAAACAACATCTGAACAGGCAGATGAGCAATATGTTACAATAGTAGAATAAATAAAGAGAATTTGCATGTACCACAATTAAACAAAGTGCAGTGAACTTTAGCAGTGCTAAGAATCGTGACCAAAACTTGTATGGGTTAAATCAAGATTTCAAGGGTAACCTGAAGAAGGGTAGCAGCAAAGTGGGAGGGTCTGAAGTTTTAACAAACATTTGAAGGAGTTAAAGAATGGGAGAGAGAGGAGGCAAGGAGTTTGTTCCAGAGAGAGGGAAGCCTATAGAAGAATGCAGATTGTCCAGCAGAGGAGCATGGGTGAGGAATGGCAAAAGTGTGATGGTCCCTAGAGCGGAGGGAGTGCGAGGCAGGGGGATTGGGATAGGAGCGAGGAGAGGTAGGAGGAAGGTGTTGAACCAATATTTGGAGATGAACATAGCACAATGGGCCTGGCAGTGAGATAGCAGAAGTAGGAAGGAAAGGGAGGCGAAAGCAAGCAATGATGTGTGCATGGACGATAATTAGTTGCAAAATGGCAGATAGACGTTAGGAAGGTATCCAGTCTGGCAAGGGAAGTGGAGGGGCAGAGCCATAGATGAAATCCAGATAGTCAACACAGGAGCACCATTTTGGTAATCAGTTCCTGTGAACATGTGGAGACAGGCAGTCTTTGTAATAATAGAGGGCACCAAGCTTGGGGTGGAGCTTGCATGGATGGCACCTATGTGAGCTGAGAAGTAAAGCTTATTTTCAAGCCACACCCCAGGTACTTAAAGGACTGAACCACTTCAAGTGGGTGCCATCCAGAGTGGTGAAGACAGGGGGGCAGTGAGTCTGGCTAGTTTCTGACTGGTATCAAAGGTCATGGAGACTGCCTTGTATGTGTTAACTCTAATTTGGTTAGAACTGAACCAGTAGAGGACATGGTTGATGTCCTACTGGATCAGATTTTCTACAGCTGCAGAGGAAGGACCAGAGGTGAAGATGACTATATCATCCACATACATGTGTATGTGAGTTGACACAGGTGGAGGGAGGTCATTGAGGAAGACTGAAAAAAGGAGGTGTCCAAGGATGGAGCCCTGTGGAACCTCAGATTGGATAGAAAGGGAGGTGGCAGGGAACCACCAACATCTACAGACTGTAAATGGCCAGTTAGGTAAGAGTCGAACAAGCAACAGCGGGGAACAGAGGCCAGCATTTTTCAGCTTGTCCAGCAGAAGCTGGTGGGACACAGAGTTAACAGAGTTGGCCTATCTGCTTTGACTAGATAGGCAAAACTGCTGTGGTAATGGACCCCTGATCCATCCCAGAGAAGATGGCATCAGTGGCATGCAGCAGGAGAAGACTGTGAATGGTGCTTCCAGAAGCCAGATTGGAATGGTGACAGGAAGTTAACAGGAGAAGAAATCGGAGACTGGCGGACCAGTTTCTCTTGCAGTTTAGAGAGGATGGGAGGAGGGAGATGGGATGATAGTTACTAGGAGAAGATGGGTTACCCTCTTTGTGAAGAGAAATAACTCTGGCCATCTTCCAAGATTGGGGAACAGTGCAGAAAGGGAAGTAAAGGTTAGGTAGGTGAGTAAGGGTAGCTGTAATAGGAGAAGCTGAGAGGTGTAGTAACTTGGGGTTGAGACCATCAGGACTGGACTTTGATGGGTTGAGGGAGGAAAGGGCAAGTAGGGTGTCATGGACGGTGAGAAGAAGTGGTAATCTGAAGGGGTATGGAGAGGAGGGAGGTTTAGGGGTGAGATGGTAGTGGAGGAGGACAGAAGGGCACAGAGGTTGTGAAGTACTTGTTAAAGAGATCTCCAACAGAGGCATATATCTGACCCAGGTGAACTATTTTCCATGAGAATGGGGAGGGCGGGGAAAAAAGGAGTGTATAACCTTCCAACATTTAGAAGGAAAGTTAGTTTGACTGAATATTGACTTTGAAATACAGTGATTTCACTGACAGAGCAGCCTTAATACAATTGTTCCTCAGAGCATGTAGAAGATGTGGTCAGAGGAGGAGCGGATAATTTGTGACAGGCCCAAGCATGGCCCCAGGACTCACTCAAGTCTATGATATCAGAGGTAATCCAGGGATGGCTGCATGTTTTTACCTGATTTTCCTGAGGGAGTGTGCCTGTCCCAGACAGTGGAAAATTTAGAATGAAAAGAGCAAGGGCAACATCGATATTTGAGGCAGTGAGGATATCAGACCAGTCTGTGGCATTAGGTTGCTCAGTAGAACTTTGATATTTATCAACCAGAGAGATCTAGCCAGACATATGTTGTCAGCAAGGGGGGTCAGATTTTCTGGATGAAGACGATCATACAGTGGTCACTAAAGGCATCTACCAAAATACCAGCAGGTCAAACAGTGGTTATTAAAGGCATTTGGCAAAATACCACCAAGTATAAAAAGTTATTCAACTCCTCTGCTATTTCCCTGCCTTGCTCAATTGTTACTGGTCCCCACCCACCAATTATCAGAAGTCCTGACTCCACCTTATCCCAACCTCTACTTTTGTTTCCTGTGTACTGAATAAAAATGATTTATTATTTTCCTTGAACCTGTGCAAAATCTTGTGCTCTAGACCAACTTTTACCTAGGCAATCTTTTCCCTACTTTCTTTCCATAATGTTCTATATTTCTATCACTGTCATCCAAATCCTCCCACTTACCATGTACCTCTATTTTCATGCTTAACTTTATCTGACGTTCATTGGAAAACCACCAAGTCCTCTTGCGATTTTGCTCATGGAGGGACATCTAGTCACTGCCTCTGTTATGTGGTATTTGGGGCCCCCAATTGACATTAACACAAAAAGTGGTGTATTTGTAAATTTAGCCACAATTCTTCCTCAGCTGAGCAAAATCAGCTCTTGTGATTTTAGAATCATGGTCTTATTTTTAGTGAAGTAGTTTCCCAACATCACCTCAGATTGAATCGTGTTATGGTCAGAGTTACCCCTGACTTTCAAACCTTTACCGTTCTGATCCTGTTATCCTCACAACTCAGTAGAATATTAAGAAACCCTTGCCTTCTTTCACCCTTTGTGATACAGAAGAAAGAAACAGTCCTTCAAGACTGAAAAACAAACCTCAGTTTCCTTGGTCTCTTGCCACCTCACAGACATTACCAGGTAGGTTGAAATACTCCATGAGACCCAAGTGACCCACAGTTGTTGACCTTTTAATTTGTCAATTTCTAGTCATGACCTGTTGTGCAACCTAGTAGTCCATGGCATACTGTACACTTAGATTTGTCTTTTTGGACCCTATAGATCCTAATTCTAACCATAGACTTTCACTCAGGCTCTCATCCCTTTGTTGTTCCTTCTTGCTTGCTTCAATCCATTCCTTGACATATAAAGCAACCCTTCATCTTTCTGAGCCTTCCTAGACCTTCTTTTTTATAACTGATTTTTATTGATACACTTTTGTTTTGTAATACAGAGACAGTACAATAAAGGAAATTAAACAAGACAGGATAACAAGTTCATATGTGCAATTTAGTTCAGAAGTTGATAATGTTCAATTCGGTTTTGCTGAATAGTCCTCTGACATAAGTGAAAGTTTTGAGATAGAAAACATCTACTAAAGAAGTAGTATCCCGGGAACAAAGCAGAGTTCTTTTCAGGTGATGCATAACCCAACAATGTAAAGTTCTTCAAAGGTTACTAACTGATTGTTTAACTATATGTAAACTACAAATCATACTGTATATCAAAAGCATGCCATGACTCCACTGAAGTAGTCGTTTGTATTTGCCATAACCTTGTTATCACTTATTTAGCTGCTATGGTTAAAATCATTAATAGGTGTAATGCATTGTTTTTTATATTCAGCCAGGAGGGTTGACAGTAAAATTAGAGAGAGAGAAACCACAGATGATATACCAAAATACTTTGTGCCTCTTCTTGTACAGTATGTCAATATGACCTTAGGGATGGGCACCTCCTATCCTTCTAAAGAGAATTTACCCATCTAAGATGATTCAGAGGCAGTGAGCCTTGAACCGCTAGGGTGTTTGGACTTCCTGTCAAGGATTGGCATTTTGGACTAGTTACTGTAAGTCTGCATGTCTTGCACTTTAGTTTGATCATAGCAGCCTTTCATCTTGTACTTACAGTTTAATGTAGCCATGTTAGGAAGGCTATGTCAAATGTCTTTATAAATTTAAAATTTTCTAATAATAATCAGTCTGTCTGTCTCATTCTTAGTCACAGCACATGGTATCTTAGCAAACTCTGTTGAGATTGCATCTGAGTTATAACGCTTTTTGTGATTCAATAAAATTGGCTCCTACCACAAACAGTAGTGACACAGATTTATCTGAATCAAGTATTCCACTGGCCAATAAGTTTTGTTTCAAAGAATCAACTGCCAAAGAAACACTGGAGTACATATTGGGTATGAAATCATAGCCACAAAATGGCACTTGATGACATCAGTCTTAAACTGCTTTCTTTGGTACTGGCTTCCATGGTCACACCCTTAAATGTGCCTTTTAACTTTTCCCTTTTGATCCCAGAATTTTGGAGGAGGAGACTGTAGCTTCAATTTCCAAGTCAAACAATCACACTTTGGCCAATATTTCTGTTGGACCCACTGTCCAAGGCTCTGGAAAGAATGGTGCATGATCAGTTAAAGGTGTATTTGATTTAAATCATGTTTTAACCCCTTGTCAACATGGGTCTTGTGAGAATCATGTTACAATGTTTGCCTTGATTGAGCTCACTAGTTCTCTGGATCGAGCTTGGACAGGGACGTGGCTGCACTTTTCTAGATCTGTCTAAGGGCCTTTAACTTGGTGAAACAAGGCTGCCTGCTGTCCACAGTCTGGTGCATTGCATTTTCTGAAATGTCATTGTCTTGGGTTTTCAGTTGTCTATTGAACAGATCCCAAAATGGTCAATAGTGTGGCCTTCTCATTAATGAATATTGGGTTTGGAGTCCCTCAAGGTTCGATTCTTGGGCCAATGTTATTTGGTATCTTTCTTAATGATCTACTAAAAGTAGTTACTCCTATAAAATACTACTATATGCTGATAACATCACCTCATATGTGTTATACCTAATTTTGATGAAGTGGTTAGGGAGATAGAGAGGCAGTCTGATAAAACTCAGAAATGGCTAATCTCCAGTACTCTACTTCTAAATACCACTGAGATCAGGTATTTGAAATCTGGTATCTAACAAAGATTGTTGCCATATCAACCTGACCACTACGTATCAGGACTTGATGGTACAGTTATTAAATCAGCTGAGGGCTTTAGATATCTAGGGCAGGATTTTCCAATCATGGTGCAGGGCTTGTATTCTGCCCTGTGCCATGGGACTAGGTTCCACCAGTGCTGAACCATATCGCGCCAACAACACCGATTTTCCATTCCCGGCATGGTTGCGATGATTTTCCATGTTTACAGCAGCTTATGAATATATATGGCGCAAGTTTTGTTGATGGCCACAGGAGGGAGTTTCTAGCAGACCATAAATATATGGTCTAAGGACTGGGGGCAGTTCAATGGATGGAAAATCCTAGTGCTAACAGAAGAATGCCACAAGCTCCATTTGCCATATAGTCGGTGCACTGGGGCTTGCTGCAGGTTTTGCAGCTTTGAAAATCCAGCCCAAAGGCTTTTGGGTAGATCAAACTCTCTCATACAATGCTCACATTGCTCTAATGATCAAAATGTACACAAGAGACTGGGCAATCTTTATACAGTTAAAAGCTGTTTATCAAAATTTTCTAGAATGATCAATGTTGTTCTCAGTTATAGACAATAATCTGTTACTGTATTCCTCTGCAGCTGATCTTTCTTTGACCAATGTTCATACACTGTGCAATGCTTTATGCCAATTTGCCGTTCGTGGAGCAAGGTACACACACCATAGCACATACTGTAGAATGACTTGGTTGGGCATTCCTTTCAGCAGTGTTGTCATTTCCATGTGCTGATTAGTATTCATAATTTTTATATAGTCAGGTAAAATTGTAATTTCTCAATTTCATCACATCTTTTCATCTGCCTATTCCACAAGGCTATCTTTGAGACAATCTATTTTAAACATGTTGAGCAGGATTTTTCCAATCATGGTGCAGGGCTTGCATCTTGCACTGCACCATGGGACATAGATTCTGCTGGTGCACCAAACCACATTGCTGCAACTATGCCTGATTTTCCATTCCTGGGGAGTTTAAACTTTTCATGCTTATGTCAGCTTGCGCTACATATATACTAACATATTAACATTCTAAGAAAGCCAGCAGAGAAGGCCACATTGTCTATCGAGTCTGCTTGAGTCAGCACCTTGAACAGGTACCTTTACCAACTTCCCTGACCCATTCCATGGTTCCCCACCCCCACCCAAGATTCCTCCCTCCAGACAAGCTCTGCCCCACTTCACTACCCGCCAGTATCTGTCCCAGCCTCTCTTAAACCCTTCCACTGTAGATGCCTTCACCAGATCCTCAGGCAGTGCACCCAAGGCTCCACCACTCTCTTAGTGAAGTACCACCTCTCTTTCCCCTGAGTCTCCCTTTCTCCCTCCAGCCTCCAACTGCCCCTGGTGGCCCCACCCACCTTCCTCTGAAATGCTCCACTGAGGCTTACCCCATTCCTCCCTTTCAGATACTTGAAGACTTCAATCATATCCCGCTCCTCCTCTCCTCTAGTGAAAAAGGTTGAGCACCTCGAGTCACTCCTCATATGTCCTGTCCCCCAGACCCCAGATCATCCTGGTTACCCTCCTCTGAACCTGCTCCAGGAGATGGATATCCTTCTTTAGGTGCAGATGCCAAAACTGCACTCAGTATTCAAGGTGTGGATGAAAAGGCATTGTACAGTGGCAGAATCACCTGCCTGATCCTTGAGAAGATCCCCTGGTGATGCAGCCCAGAATCTTGTTTACCCTGGCTGCGCCTACCTGTATTCCTCACAGTTGTTCATTTTAGCATCCGTCATCACCCCAGGTCTCTCTTCCCACTTGAAGCCTGTAGTATGTCCCCACCTAGAGTGTACACCTGTCCTGGGTTCCTATGCCCCAGTTGAAGCACCTTGCATTTCCTGGTGCTGAATTCCCACCTCCAAGTGTGTGACCATCTCCCCAAAGTATTCAGTTCCTTGCAGGGCTAGCATTCCTGTTCACCATCCAGTGTGGCCCCCAGCTTAGAGTCATCTGTGAAGAGGCTCCTCTTGCACTTTATAACCTCCCTGATATCGGCAATGTAAGTGTTAAAAGGAGTTGGCCCAAAACTGAACCCCTGTGGGACCCTGTTATGACTCGTCTGGAAGACGAGGCTACCCCGCCCACCACCACCCTCTAAGTATGTCCAGATAACCAGTTCCCAATCCACCTGGTCATCAGGGCTCCCACCCCATACTACTCAGCTTATTCAGCAGACCTGTGTGGGGACAGAGTCAAACACCTTGCTGAAGTCCAGGAAGAGGACATTCACCAGACTACCCTGGTCCAGTGCTGTTGTCACCCAGTCATAGAACCGCACAAGGTTCATCTGACACAATCTGCCCAGAATGAAGCCATGCTGGTGATCATCCAGGAATCCCTGTTCCACCAAGAACACCCTCAGCCTCTCCTTTAAGGTGGCCTCCATCAACTTCCCACCACCGAAGCCAAGCTGACAGGTCTGTAGTTCCCAGATCCTCCCTCAAGCCTCCTTTATGAATTGGCACAATGTGCACCTTTCTCCAGTCCTTGAGCACCCTCCCTGTCTGCAGAGAAGAGTTGAAAAGAGCCACCAGGGTGCAGCCAGGACATCAGCCAATTCCCACGGAACCCTGGAATGGATCCCATCAGGACCGGAGCCTTATCCTTTCTAGTGACCTGAGGGCTTCCCATACCTGCCAACTAGGATTTCACCATCGATGCCCCCTGCTGCCCCTGGGGATCCAGCATGTCCCCTCCCATACGGGCATTTTTTCTGTGTCCAGAATAATGTTGGGAACCCCAAAATTTGGGACCCCTGCCCTTCTATCCCCTGCTTCCCTAGTGAAGACTGAGACAAAGTATTTGATGAGTACTTCTGCCTGGTCCCCTGACTCCTCCACCATCCTCAACCTACTGAGCTGCCTTTCCTCTCCTTTTCTCCCTATATAACTAAAGAACCCTCCCCGATCTCCTGTGCCAATCTCTGCTCCTTCATAGCCTTGGCCCTCTCACCACCCTGGTAACCCTCCTTGCCTTTTGAAGATACTCCTCCTATCTGTTATCCCACACAAACATTTTGAACCTACCATATACAGCCCATTATCACTTACCATATCCTGGACCTCCTTGGTCCACCAGGCATGACTTCCTAGACCCACCGCCCCTATGTTTCACCTCACACAGGACCTGGTAACCTCCTGCAGCCCTCTCTTAATGAACCCCACCTGCTTTCCACATCCATGTCCAGAGTTATAACTCCAAGTGCCCTTGAGGAGTTTACCCATGTTCTCAAAGTCCACCTCCCTGAAGTCCACTGTCACCATCTTTGTAACGGACCTTCCCCATGTCCAATACAAATCAGACAGTGGCATGGTCACTCCCAGCCAGAGGGTGCTCCACCTCAATTCCCTTCACCAGGTCAAAGTCAGCCAGGACCACATCCAGAATGCATCACCCTCTCATTGGTGCCACAATTTGCTGACTTAGGAATGCATCCTGGACGACATCCAAAAGCTCTGCTCCCTGGCCACAGGGGATGTCATAGTTCCCCAATCAGTCACCAGCATATTAAGATCATCCAGTATCACCACCCACTCCCCTCCATCCACAATGGTCCCTAATATTAGCAGAAAGCAGGACCTCCACATTACCCTCGGCTTCTTCCACCTGTCTTATCCCATGTGTCCCTAATGAACAGTGCAACCCCACACCCCTGCCCACTGCCTTGTCTTTCCTGAGCACCATATACCCATTTAGGTTTAGGTCCCATTCATGTCCGGGGTGGTCCAGGTCTCTGTGACTGCAGCCACGCCCACATCCCTTCTGCCAGCATGGCATGGAGCTTAGGCATCTTGTTTCCAAAGCTCCTGGCATTTATCACGACCATACTTCACCCTTATCCCTCCTCTCCTTCCTGTCCCTCCCATAGAGTTAACTCACAGCTGTCCACCTGCAGCCTACAGTGCACAGTCTGCCATTTCCTGCGGATGGAGAAGATTGAACCCATCCTTGATGGGTTTGCCAGGTGATCCACACAGCCCTCCCTCCTCCTCACAAGTTTAAACCCCATCTTGCCTGAATAAATTCAGTCAATTTCTGTTTAAGAACCACCTTCTCCAACAGGTTGAGATGAAACCTATCCCTAACATACAGCCCTTTTCCTCCCAAGTTGCCCCAATCACCACTACTCCATACTCCGATGCACACTAGCTCCGTGTTGGTGCCCCAGGAGTGTCAAAAACTAGACCACAATTTTGTGGTCTAAGGACCAGCAGTGGCGCATGAATGAAAATCCCAATTGCCAACAGGAGAATGCCTGCAAGCTCCGTGCACCATATGGTCAGCACACTGGGGGCTTGTGGCAGGTTTGCAGCTTCAAAATACAGCCTGTTTTGTTTAAAACAACTTTGGTAAAATGTTCTTTGGCAGTATAGCCTAGAGGTTAGAGTAATAAGCTGTGAAAAGCTTAGTACATCCAGCAGATCAGACCTGGGTTTGATTCTCACAACCTCCACTAGCATACTGTGTGACTCTGAGGAAGTCACATAACCTCCTAGTGCTCCCAGGTTGCCCTGAAAACAGACACTTGTGCCTAGTGGCCTTACCCAGTTACCAAAGGCTAAAATACAAAAAAATAAAATTAAGGCTCTAAAATCCTGGAAAAAATGTTGTTCTATTTAAAGCATTTCTTCTCAAAATGCCCTTAAAAATTTCTTAAAACAACAATTACTTGCTAAGTCCAAATAAAATGTTATATATGGTGTCTTTGCTCCATTAATGTACTAAATCTATTGGTTACCAAAGTTTAAATAAGTACTGTAAAATAAATATTGCTGATTATATGGTTACGTTTGGACACCCAGTCTAGCCAACCAAGATGCAATGCACAGAGTGTAACAAATTCCTGCATGACAAAGTGTTTTAACTGCCTTTGAAATTGCCTTGCTTTCCTAAATCACTCTGCTGCAGAATTCTGGCATTGCATTTCATTCTGATGGGTTTCACTGTACCTCCCAATTGTCACACATGAGGCACACTAGGGTCATCACTCATTTTGCATCTCAGAAACACTCTGTCACAAATGCTGGTGTTTTTCCACATTACCCACTTAGACAAAGCAAAAATTCATAATAATCTATGATGAACTTTTATCAAGGATTAGATAAACATCAGAGCCTTGATATTCACAATGTTCTGAGCTTGCAATGTTATTTGAGGATATATAACACATTTTGCCCATTTGTCACACATCATGTCTCAGATTTAGGTGATGAAAACTTGTTAAGGTATGCTTTGGATATGAACTGACCTTTTATGTTAGCAGGTGCTATGTCTATATTACAGCTGTGCTCCTTTCTAAGCTACAATAAATTTGCACCTTTGTACAGCTGATTTTTCTAGTTAATGTTGTGTTATCTTGGACCCATGTCCCTGTGTGTAGTCCCTTTGTATTTGTCTGTAGGTATTTGGAGTTATTCACCCCTGACAGGACACTAAGCTTTTTTCCATAGCACAACCACAGTTTGTTGTTTCCCTGCTAAGAAGGCTGTTGCCTACAGTAGTTTCTTCAATCTATGCTGCAAGACCTCTAGTATGCCTCATCCTGATGGCAGTCAGTTCCTCTTCCCTGTCCTGCATGATCATGTCAGCCCTCACTGTGATGCCTGTTCTTGCCACTTCAGGCAGGCAAGTCATTGAACAATCTGCAAGGGCTCCACTACCACAGCAGTTAGCCCACCTTAGTAACATGTCTCACAGAAGAGTCTCCTTTCATTACTACCTTTTGCCACCCAACCCTGCTTCCCATACCATTCCATCCTGTACTATAGAACCTTTGTGCATGATCTCTCATCAGAAGCCCCTCTACCATTAGGTTGCCCTTCATCTTCCCAGCCATTGGTTGGTACCAGTTTTGGATAACCACCTGGTGCATTATCTCACAATGTGACCCATTCCTGCCCCTGTGTATTTTAACCCAGTCTTTAGCTCCTTCATTTTGACCAGTCATTCTGGCCCCAGCCCTCATGTCCTTATCCATGACTCTCCCATCCTTGCAACCTACTGTACAGCACTGCTCCTTGCACCTCTAGCACCTCTGGCTTAAGTTCTGCAACTAGCTTGCAGAAATTGCACAACACCTCATGGACAGCCATAGCCATGCAAGCATACATTCTGAAACCCTTGCAACACATGGGAGGCCCTATCATAGTCCTAAACTCCAAAATATTCCCACTCTACCTTATGGAAAAGTTGTTAGCCCCTCACAGCTCCCTTTCAGCAATCTCTTGTTTGCCTCGTGACTGTTCAGTGTTTGCTTATGCTGTATCTACCTTATAAAGCAGTGTGTGCCCTTTTCTGTGATGACTGAAACCAGTTTTAGTTGCTTGCTTGCTTGCTTAATCATTGACTAATTAGCATACACTTCAACTGTTGCCCATACAGCAAGTTCAGATTGATTGAATTCTTACATTTAAAACAAATCATCTTTCTCCAGGAATAAATGATCCTTTTTATACCCCTAACCTTAATTGTTTAGATTGACCCACTGAAGCACGTTATTGCACACACTCACCCTCTCTTACCCAGTTTAAACAGTCTCACCTGTCATCAGCTGAAACACCACTGACTTGCTTCAGATACACGGGAGTGTGAATCATGCCATTAAGGTTTAAACCTCACCATAGCCACTTCTTCAGAATATGGCCTTGAGAAAATCACTTTACCTCACAGTTATTCAGTTTCTCAGCTATAAAATGGATATAATCAGGATCCAGGCTATAAGAGATATCGTATCTCAGCTGGGCATTCCCAGTAACTGAATTGCTACATAAAATAAAACCAAAGAAATACTAAATGGAATCTTTAATGTTTATCCATCTTCTAAATAGAAAACAAAACATTAATGTGCCTTCAAAATAGTGAAAATACACAGTAGGTAAAAAAAATATAAAATCCCAGGCAACATTTAAACTGAATTTATGGCTGAAAAGGTCACTAATGCAACTTCTTAAAGAAATAAATGACATGACCCGAACAGTATGAATGAAAATTCACTCACTGCAGCAAGTTAAATGTGCTGTGTAACTGGAGCAAGAGCTGAAGATGGCAATCCAAGATGTAAACACATTAAGAAACTCAAGTGTAGAAATAACCAACTGTGAACCAGCACTTTAATAGCTTGACAGATACTTATTGATTCTTGCAATATCAAGATAGCTGATTGCAGAGCTTAGAAAAGGTAGTCATCATAGAGCACATATAGTATGCTGTTGTGATGGTGCAGTGGTACTGCTTCGTGCTGCAATATGGGAGTCCTAGTTCAGTTTAAGCCCTGGGACACCCAGCTTTGGACTGCTGGTGCTCAACAAGCAATGCACAGATAATACACTCAAGTTACAGGAAAGAAGAACCAGCCTACTGTTAAAGTAAACCCAAGAGGCACTTACAGTACATCAGTGACCCTGACAACCAGTGTGGACATTTTGGAACACTGGCCCTCATAGCCATTTGGATTGGTTGTTACAGGGTGACACAGATGTATTTTGGTGGGGACAGCAAAATCCAGAATGTAAAATACCCTCTTTAAACAGAAGACTAATCCAAAGGCCATCTACCATCCCCAAATATTAAGTATTTATGTAGCAATTTAATTGAAATTTGGTGTCTGGGAGAGACACATTGAGTCACAGCTTGATTTCAGATGCAACCTGAGAGAAAAGAGATTATGATGTTGGCTGGGGCAAGTAAAATTAAACAAGTGACAAATAGGCAAATACAAATTATCAAATACATAGGACCTCTGATAGCAACAGACTAGTAACCAGGAAGGCCTCATCATGGGGTGAAGTTACTGCAGATGTACTTTGGCAATGGCATTGAAACAACGATAGTATTGTAGGATGAGTGACTGCAACTAAAAGAACAAGTCACGTAATAATGTACACAGCTGAATAATATGCAAGAGATTAATTAAGGTAAGCTCCTTTGTTTAGGGTGAGGCACAAAATTAAAACATGGAATAATCTGCAAGCAAACATTGACAGCATAACACATAGATGCAGTTTGCTATTCTTTCATATTTTGTTCTCTTTATTTTTCATTATTAAGGGCTTTTTTTATTAAACCAGGTTATCTGTCCCATGGGCCTTATTAATGTTTGCTTCTTCATTCAAATTGTTAAAGAGAGAACTAAAATAAAGTTGTACTTTATTTAACATTTTTATACAACGTTAAGGTTGTTCAAAATTCTAATTATTTTCTTAGTATTTGTAGTTGATTGTATAGCACTTGTTTGTATAACCTTCTCTCAGGCATCTTTGGGAATGAGACTTGTTCTCATAAGGCGCTTTTACATGGCACCTATTTGAAACGCACTGATCAGTTAGTGTTTCACACTGCTCCCCATGCTGTGCTACATGCTGGTTTTACATGTTGGCCCCTACATTGCTCTCTTGGCCTTTATGGTGGTGTGGCCATGTTTCTGGCTAGCCAAGAAAGCCCATGATTTTCGAATGTCCATGTTCCACCAAGTTCAGCTATGGGTGTCCTAAGATACTAGAAAGAATGCTGAACTGGGAAACTAGAGCATTTTCACAAATGAAAGCTAAAAGTACTTAAAAGTGCTCCAAAACTAGAGTCATGATACTGGTATGTGCTTATGCATATTAGGATATGAATATTCATAAGAGCATGCCCACACTATTGCTGATCCACTTTTTGAGTGCTTTTAGGCACCTTTAAGACCCTTGTTACTGAAAATGCACTTGTTTCCTAAGTTCAGCATTTTTCTAGTTACTTAAGATATTGTTAGCTGAATTTGGATGTAGTATCCCATGCACGAGCCTCAGGAGGGTACTGTCATGTGCAGACTGAGAATTTGAGAAAACTCTAGGGACCACCGTGAGTGCTCCTGGGTGATTACACAATTAATGGATGCAGTGCAGAATGATATGCTGAAATGGAGAACCCAGAAAACAAGCAAAGTCATTTCAGAGAACGCTCATTTTGGAATCGTGTGGGTTGCTTGTACTGCATAAAAGGCAATGCTGCTGTTGCTCTGCACTGATCAATGTGGTGCAGCACCAGTCATTTAAAGAAGGCTTGCCCAGGGACTACTGGGTGGGCCCATTTGTTCCAGAACCCTAGCCAGGTAGCTATATAGTGTGGGCAGTGCTGGGAAATGAAGGGAAGAAGAAGAAGGGTTGCAGTGATGTCATGAGGATGGAGGGGTGGAGCTGATAACATCTGCCAGAAGGGTTGTGGTGATGGTGTGAGGATGTAGGGTGGAGCTGATGATGTTAGCCTTTGTGGGACAGGGAAGAAGTCTGAGCTGGCTAAAATGATTGGCTGAGGCAGGCGGGTGGGGTTAATGGAACAAAAGCTCCTTCATCGCTGGCTTTCCTCTTTCTTCTGCTAGATGACCTTTTTCCCACCCTCCCACCTGAGGGAAAAGGAAAAGACAGTGGAGTGATGGGCGAGATGGACAGCAGAAGGGAAGGGGACAAGAAATGGGGGATAAGAGATCCCAGGTATACACCCAATGGGGAGTGGGGGTACAGGTGTACACGCGATCCCCAGAAGAAGACAAGAGGAAGATAGAAGTGCATGACCCCATATGTACATCTTGGGGGTAGACAAGATGGAGGTTGAGGAAGATAAGCGACCCTGGACGTACATCCAGGGAGAACAGAAGGGACTGTCTGACTACTAATTAAAGAAAAGGGAATGAAATAAACAAAGAAAAATTGGTGTTGCTAAGGGCCCCCTCAGTGTACATTGGGGAATATTAGAGTTATGTAAAAAATGATTAAATATGTGAAATGTCTGGTTACAGTGTGACAAGAAAATGATGACATGATTGTAATGTGAGAATTTTGGAATGGAATGAGATATTTAAATTGGAAGGAGGATGTAAATAAATGTGCATTATAACTCATGTGAAGAAGAAAAAGAATAAGCATTTATATAGCACTTTTCATACACTGTAAATCCAAACTGCTTTACAAGCAATTCTAGACTGGTAGTGAAGTGACTGAATGTGTAGTGGTGGCCATATCGCACATCTGCATCTACACACAGCCTGGACAATTGCATGAAATGGTTTTATGGGAAGGGGAATGTTGGTCAGGACACCAGAAATGTCCCTACTCTTTGTGAAGAATGCCCTGGGTTCTTTACTTCCACCTGGACATCCACCAGGACAGCACCAGGATGGGAAAAAGGACCTCAGTTTAATATCTCATCTGAAGGATGGCACAACTCACAGTACAGCACCCCCAATACTGTATGTGGGTGCCAGCATTTTAGGTACAAGTCCAGTCCCAGTGTGGGATGAGAACCCACGACCTTCTGGTCCAGAGGCAGATGTGCTACCAGCTGAGCCATGGTGACACACATGGAGATGGAATGGAATGTAGATTGGACTATGTTAATAAATGACAAAGGCTGACTGAGCACCCACTATATACTGGTGTTGGCACTGGATTACTTGGATGATGGGGGCTGCCAGGGGAGAGGGATGGGGTGCAGGGTGTTGATGGGCTGATGGTCCGGGAACAAGGGTCTATAATGCATTTTCAGTAAAACAGTTCACAGTTAAGCAGTGATATGGAGTAATAAGGACGAACTGGTTAGAGAAGTAGAGGATGGGTGCATATCATAACATTAAAAGGTTAGTAAAGTTTTACTAAGTAGCATAATAGAGACCAATGCATGTTATTTATTTTTTTATTTTACACTGCTAATTGCAAACAAATAACTATAATGGTGCCTATAGCTTGGAGAAGATGGTTGAGTGAAAAAGGTGCTCAGGATTGATAAGGAATTCTAAATGATTTTATAATGGAAAGCATACTGTACATCCCTGTTTAAATATCAATGGTTGTAACATGGTATAAATAACTGAACAGAAAAGAAGAGAAATCATTGGGAGAAAGGGATCACATGACACGCTAAGCACCGTGCATTAATTCCTCAGATATGCCTGCTAAAGTAGTACCCACGATAGCCACTAGACATTTTTCTGAAGTGGAGTACTAGAGATTCCCACCCACCCACCCACCCAGTGGACACTGTACATATAGCAACCGTGCAACACGATATACTGGAAAGGCAAGACCAAAAGTGTATAAGCAGAGTCGCAATTTGCACTGCATAAGGATAACAGTAAGTTAAGCACAACACAGTAGAATATCCACAAGTATCCTGAGGAACTGTAGGATATAGAAGAGACGCCATGCGGACTGACACGGGCACCCCTACAAGCTGTGAGTTCTGGAGCACTGCACATGATAGAACAGCGAGTAAAAATCAGAGAAGCACAGAGAAGCCATGCAATACAGAACTAAATAAATGTAACAAAATCTTGGTAGCAACCATTTGCACCTGTTTAGCTGAAGCAGGAACAGAGCTGTAAATGTACAGTAGGCGCACTCTGAATTAACCGCTGTTGCAGACAAAATCTCTGCATTGTAGTTGTAACAGAGGCGATGCGTAGTAGAGCGAGCAAAATGGTAATGTAGGAAATAAAATCACTATCAGTCTTAGCAAAGGAGAAAGGTCTCATTAAAAGTAATACTTGCAGCACTGTTTGTGGAGATGTAGTGCAGCGTATGCAAATGCATACTATGTCCCACAATGCACACTGAATGTAGTACAGTTTAAAATGACTGAAGTAGATAGTTATCGACTGCCTGTATAACAGTTAAAATTTTCTCTAGGTTATTAAGAGCATTAACAATAAACATGTGTGTGTAAAAATTTTTTACTGTGTCAATAACTATTTAAATTAGTATGGTTGCACAAACAAACTTCCTGATAGTGAAAGTGAAGCATATGCATAAAAACACAAAAAAAAACTATTGTTTTATTTGCAGAATCAGTATAACACAACTACAACCCATATTAAAAGCCATGTTACAAGTGAATTAATCCCATCGACAGGAGGCATTAACCAGGAATGAATGCATGGTTGGGTGGTGGGAAGCCCTCAGTCTTGGCCTCGGCACCCCAACCATGCATTAATTCCTGCTAATGCCTCCTATCTCAGCTACTAATGTTTACACATAGAACAGGCAATTAAGGATAAGAAGAGAATATTAAGTATATAAAATATGAACAGCAGGGTATAGATGCAAACCAGAGTTTTATACAATGAAAATCTTTAGCCCCTTTTACATTACAGTTTACCTGGAGTGTTGCCATCTTGAATAGGTTTGCTCTACTCCAGTCACACTGCCACCTTTTCTTTTACACACTGCAGCTGTGCAGTGTTCCTGATAACCTTTCCTTGTTTGGGGGCATTTCTGGAGGTGTGTTAGTGAATGGAGAGGCACTGGTGCAGTTGAAGCAGTGTTTTTACACACTTACAAAAACTGCCTGCAATATTACACTCCACTCAGAGTTCCTAACAAAGCAGGGAATGCTTTGTGCCCACAATGGAGTGGATTGCATGCTTCTTCAGCTCTTACACTGTCAGATCTGCACCACTGCAACTGATCTGCACTACTGGAACCAGTTCAGATCCAGTACTGAAAACCCCCTTAAAGAATCTAAATACAGTTTTAAACAAGGAAAAAGGAGAAAAATAGAACAAGGTAAAAATAATAGTTAATTCATTCACTCCACAGGAGCTCTTTGATAGTTCCACCACCTGTGTCCTGTATTCTCTTAACACCGCGTTCTGGGCCTTGCTAAGCAAAATCAAACCATAATCTGCATGCCACAAACAAATGCAAATACCCAATGAACTATAAGTGTTACACACAAATTACAAGTGCAAAGTTGTTCAGCACAAAGTTACCTTCTAATGGTTCTATGCAGTCAATTGTAATCAATTTGGTCTGCAGGTAATACAGAGAAATAGTGCTGATGACCTGAGAAGTGTCCAATACAAATGGGAAGTCCTTGGCTGCTGACTGAAGTCATTGTGGGAGACAAAGGATGCCACCTACAGGTGTTTCCTGGAGGTAATGAAATGACACAACACAGAAAGCAGTTGGATCACTAAGGACTTAATGAAAGTGAGTTAACTGATAAAGCCATGGAAGCAGCAAAATATCTAAATTAATATTTTTCATTAGTTTTACAAAAATAAATGGGCAAATTAGTGATGCAGATATTCCAGCCATGAGACAATAGTAGTTGAATATGCTTTATAGTACATATGAAAAGAAGAGGTAGAAACATGTTAATTGGCATTCAGGTTAAAGCAGTAGCAATTTTCTGTCAGCAAAATGTGTAATTATATAGCTTTTGTAATAATAATGCATACCTGACAAAAACATCAATATATTCCCTTGACATTTCATTTTATTTTGTTCTAAAAGGAGATATGTGGTTGTAAAGTTTTTAGCACCTACTATTCTCTTCCAAGTCCTCTGTGAAAACATAAATGAATATCTTGGCGTAGTGCTGCACTGGTTCATCAGAAACATGTGATTGAAGTATCTTTATATATCTGCATTATGTACCTAGACTGTGTAGTCAGAAAGTAACCTCAATAGAAGAGATATTCAAAAATTATATAAAAAGGGTTGGTGAAATGGAGCTTTCTGACAGACTGTAAACATTCTATTAAGCCTATGGTATGTTAGCTGTGAGTTGGGGGTTATGACTTAGGCAGAGGTGAGGCAGTTGTCTGCATTTAGACTTCCTTATTGTTAGCTCTTGGTCTAAAGAGGAGATCCTACAAGGAGGATAAAGGTAATACTTCTAATGTGTCCTATCGCACACATTTATGTCCCATCACATGCATGTAACAGCACAGGAATAAAACAGGAGTAAGACTGGTGTCTTATGTGTCAGCAGGCATCCGCAGACAACTGCAGGAAGCAGAGGCATTTTGATTTATATATTTATTTATTTATCTACTTATTTATTTCAGTCTTGGATTATAATACCTTTGGGCAGGAAACTACTCATTCATAAAGGTTCCACATCAAAAGGGTGGGAAAACATACAATGGGAGCAGTAGAAGAGTCACTAGCTAAACAGATTATATAATAACAGGATTTAAGCATTCAACAACAGTATGATACAGCAAGGTAGGAGAATAATATACAACACGCTTAATGATAGTCTTGGTGAACGCCTGGTTAGAAGTGAGGGCAGGAGCAGCCACTGGTGGCTTTTGTCATGTCAAGGAAGGATACTTGCACAGTAAGCAAAAGACAGTGGAAGATCAGTGAGCAGTGGGGAAGGGGAGAGCAGTGGAGGGCAGGGAGAAGCGGGAGTGGAGGGGACAGGTGCTTAAGTAGGGGATTGAGAGAACGAATACGAGAGATAAGGACAGTAGGGAGGTTGGAGGTGTGGGGCAGAGGGTATCACTTGAGGGGAGCAGGTCAGAACAGGGAAACAGACAGCCTTTCTGGTACAGTCACAGTTACTATTCTCTAGCAGATGTTGTAGTAGGTTTTGAAAGGACCCAATTTTGGTACAGTAGTGAGTTCTGCACCAAGGTCATTGAACCAGAGGGAAACCCTGTAAGAGTAGGACCGCTGACCCTGTGTAGTTCTGCATCTTGGAACAATGAAAGGTTGATGGGACGTGTTTCTGGTGCATTGTGAGACCGAGGATAAATTTAAAAAGTTTGCAACTCAGGAGGTATGAATCTATGAAGTGTTTTTTTTGGCTAACAGGCAGGTTTGATAGCAAATTCTATTAAGTTGTAGCCATACAGATTGTTCATAAAGGTCTTGGGTGTGCAGAGGCAGGGGAACTGGTGAGCAGCCTGCAGGCTTTGTTGAGAACCACTGCTATCCTGCTGGGGAGGTAGGGATGCGGAGCTGTAGATGACCAGACTGTAGTCAATGATGGAAATGATTGCGCTATTGATAGCAGTTCACAGGGCTTCGTGTCAAGCATTGCTTGTGTCTGTGAAGGAGCCCTGTTCTGATGTTAACTGTTCTGGTCACATTCTCAATGTGCTTGGAGTAGGAATGGGAGCAGCCCACAGTTACCCCCGGTATTTAAAATGATAGACTTGTTCAAGAGGGACACCTGAACAGTTCCTGACAGTAAGAGGGTAGGATTTGTGTTCATTTCTAGCACCGCTCAAACAGCATCACCTTTGTCTTTTGTAGTTCATCACCAGTTTGTGCATTCGAACCAGTCCTTGACTTGTTCAAAGCAAGTTGCAGTTGATTTTCAAGGTGGGGGTCATGATGGTGGTGTAGATGACAGGTCATCTGCATAAAGAAGGATCTGTTGATTGCTGGAGCGAGATAGGTCATTTAGAAAATGCTAAAGAGAAGGGGTCCAAGTATTGATCCCTATGGTACCCCACAGTGAACAGGCAGACATTCAGACATGGTATTAGTAATCTTCGCCCTTGAGATCCAACAAGTAGCTTTTGAATCAGTCAGTAGATTAATTGGAAAGGCCAATGGATGAAAGCTGCTGTAGTAGAAGTGAGTGACTGACAGTGTCAAATGCCTAAGTTAAATCAGTAAAGGCTACACCAATGAGGCTACCCTGGACAAGTGAGTTCTGAATGATGCTGGTGAATTCCAGCAATGCAGTGGTGGTGCTGTGCCCTTTTGAAATCCATTTTCTTCTGGGCATTAGATCATGTATTTATCAAGGTATTTCACTAATTGATCCTCAGTGATATGCTCCTTCACTTTGGACAGAGAGAGGAAGGATAGAAATTGGCCTATAGTTGGAATTCAGTGCCCTGTCACCATTCTTATGAACAGGTGTTACCAGAGTTAACTTCCAAACTTGAGGAAATTAAGCCAATCATAAGGATAAGTTCAGTAGTTTAGTAAGGGAGCCACAATTTCTTCGAGTGTGAAGGCAACAAGCTTTGAGTCAAGGGTGTCCCGCTTTTCCTTGATTTCCCAAGTACCTTGCAAAGACACATTCTAGCCTGATGTGGGGACTGCTTTGAAGTAGAATGGAGGGACACAATTGTTTATGTTTTGAACCTTGGTCCCTGAAGAAGCGGATTCCTCAAAGAAATTGTGTGGAAGTACACTACTCAAATCAGTAAATGCTTTGTTAAATGTATCAGCAATTGTCAGTGGGTCTAATGTTGGAACACCATTAATGTTAAGCATACTCAGAACCTCCTTATGGTGTTTCCCTCTGGCATCCTTTAAATTGTTACAAAAATTCTTGCTGTTGCCCCAGGAGTTTTAATGCTTCCCTAAAGTGATTGTTTTTTAGCAGAGCAGATGGCACCGGTGCAGTCATTTCTTGATCTTCTGTATTCCTGTGGGTCAGCTTGCTTACCAGTAGTTTTGCTCTGTGCCGTAAGTGGTCTCTGATTTTCATGTGATCAATTAGATCAGGTGTAATCCAAGGGTTGTTAATACCCTTGAGCTGGTCTTCTATACAGGTGCATGGGTATCACAGGCTACATTGAATTGATTGATGAAGTGCTCAAGGGCTAAGTTTATATTAGGTTGCGCATCAAGGAGGCTCCAGTTGATGTTACAAAGTTGCTGTTTGAGGTGCTCAAGGTGGCCTCTTAACATTCTGCAAAGAACTGTCTGTGGGGAGGCTAGTTAAATTAATTAGTACAGTTGCAGGTTATAGGGGAGTGGTCACTTAGAAAGTCCGGGTGAACGATAACATTAGAGATATGCTCCGGCAATTTGTAAGGACCCAGTCCAGCAGGATACTAGTTCCTAATTTATAATTAGTTCTGGTGGGTGATTCCACAAGCTGGGTTAGGTGGAGTGCAGAGACTGTGTCCTTATGGGGAGTCAACAGAAGGCTAGATCCAATTTACATTGAAATCACCCAAGACTATAGTTTCAGAAGGAAGGTGTTAAGTTCTTATTATCTCCATGACTTCTTCGAATCCCATGGTTTGCTGTTCTGGAGGATATATACAAGAGGATAACAAGTGCCTTGTAATGTGTCCCCAACAGAATTTTTATGGGAGAATCTGTGCGGCACTGCCTAGGTGGGGTTGAGGAAGAGCATACCTTAACTGTGTCCATGAGAAATATGGCACAGCCACCCCCTTTAGAAACCATGTCATGCCTGAATAGGGAGTATCCAGGTAGCAGGACAGCAGTATTCTGGTGCTCAGCGTGAGCCATGTCTCAACAACTGAGAGGAAGTCCGGTTGTGCTGTGTGACCCAGACTTGAAGGTCATCAAACTCTTTGAATAAAACTACAGATATTGATATAGGCCATTGTTAAAGTTCCCAGTTGTTTTGTAGTATTTGGCATGGGTTCCCCACTGGGCTGGGGTTAGGGTGCATGTTGCCTGATAGTAGCAGGAGCATAAGGATGATTCAAATAAGGTATGCTTTTAGAAGCCTCTAGCTGAGTTTGCACTTCCTTTGAGGCAATGTGAGTATGTTTCTTTTCTTGTGCTAATGGCGAGGTTAAGGGAATGGTCAGATGTAGAGCAGGTGATTAGCCATCTCTGAAGTCCTAATGGAGCCAACCAATGGACTTAATACTGGGACTGAGGGGTCAAACGATTAGTGATACAGCCAGGGTATAGTGCAGATTGCCATTAATCCTTGAATTAGAACATAGCAGTTTCATGGTAGTTTTAGAGTAATAAGGCCACAGAAGGTTATCAGTATCAGTGCCAGGAGGGTATGTTGCTGGAGGTCCACGGCTTCAGAGGGAATGAGATAGCACTTGATTTTCAGAGGCAATCTTCCTCAATATAATGAAGGTATCCCTAAGTAAGGAGCTGAGGCCCTCTAGTGGCAGGAAAATGTAACCTTCTAATATGAATTCAGACACTTAGGCTATGTGACAATTCTCACAGTATATAGGTAAGTGTCAGGATAGGGCTGGAGGGTGGGGAGGCAGGGATTTCCAGGAATTCTGGAGTCCTGAGAAGTAGCCACTTTCTGAGAAGCAGCAAGATTCAAGTCCAGAGGGGTGGGCAGTGGCAGGAGAGGCAAAGCCACACCACCAGGAGAGGTGAGAGCCCAGTCAGGGACCTCACAGCTGTGGAGGAGATGGGAGAACATTAGGCTACATGAAGAAGGGAGCAGACAGGGGTGGGGATGGCTGGAGACAGAGGCTAGTGGGGGGGCAGTGAAAGAAAAGCCATAGAATAGATGGGAGGGTTAGCAGAGGTAATGGCGCAGAGAGAAATTAGCAGAACAAAGGAAGGTACAACTGAGGTTAAAATAATGCACCGCAGGTAACGCTTATGCAAAATCAGGCAATTAGCAGTGCTAAAAAATTCCTAAATGGCTGTAACACTTAACTAGCAGGCAGTCAGTAAACCAAAAAAAGAATACAGAATTAAAATCAGCGAGAGATTCAGCTCAGGGCTGACAGAGCAAACTAGGCAATAGTTGGCTGCAGTAAAGTTAAAAGAGCCAATCAGGGCAAAGTCCAGCTAGGCACCTGATTTTGAATGGTAGCACAGCTAATGTACCTTAGTGGGCTTTCATGGGCTGTAGCGCCAGGTCTTCGCTGCTTCTAGCGGCAGCAAGAGCAGAGGTTCCCAGGAGTGCCAGAGTCCCAGAGAAGCAGCTGCTCTTTAGCAGTGGTAAGATTCAGGTCCAGAATGTCGGGCAGTGGCAGAAGAAGCAAAGCTGCATCACCAGGAGAGGCAAGAGCATGGTCTGGGGCCTCAGAGCTTAGTGGGATTTCAGTGGGCTGTAGCACCAGGTCTTCGGTTACATCCCTAGTGGTGGTGAGAGCAGGGGTTCCTAGAAGTGTCGGAGTCCCAGAGAAGCAGCCACTTTCCGAGTGGCAGCAAGATTCAGGTCCAGAGGGCAGGCGGCAGCAGGAGAAGTGAAGCTGCACTGCCATGAGATGTGAGCCCAGTCAGCATAGGCAAGACCATGGTCTGGGGGCCCCAGAGCTTAGTGGGGATTTCCAGTGGGCTATAGCACTGGCTCTCAGCTGCTTCCCTACCGGAGGCAAGAGCAGTGGTTCCCAGGAGTGCTGGAGTCCCAGAGAAGCAGCCGCTGATTGAGTGGTGGTGAAATTCAGGTCCTGAGGGGTGGGCGGCGCAGGAGAAGCAAAGCCGCACCACCGGGAGAGGTGAGAGCCTGCTCAGGGCTTCAGAGCAGGTATTTATCGTTTGACTAAAGTAAGGTTCCTGTTCATGCATGATGTAACACTTTCTACAGGGAAGGGTGGATGGTAGAAGTTAGGCCAAAAGTAGGGATTAGGTTCAGCACTCAACATAGAGTAAGTATAAAGGGATTTAAGGAGGATATAGGAAACACTAAACTATCTAGGTCAGGTAGCAAACAGTTAGGGGAAGGTAAAAGATATTGGCTCAGTCAGAAAAAGCAGAAGAAAGGTAATGAGGTAAAGGAAGGAGGAAACCACTTCATACAAGAGGGAGCTACTTGTTGAGTGATGCAGAAAGGAAAACCCATCTCAGGATAATGGCACAAGGAGCAAAACAAGCAAAAAAAAAGGAAAACTAGAAACGCCATATCGGGAATAAAGGTAAAAAGGTTTTGCAAGCAATACAGGTAGAGTAGGAATTGAAATGCTGGGAGTGGTGCAGTGCCATGGTTGTGAGGTAGCAGTTTCAGAGAGACCTTCTGGAGACTGTGGTGCAGCCCATCTGCATGCACCTCTCTTGCTGGAGTTTGCTAGACTCCAGACCAAGTTGGCTGGGATTCAGGGACCTCTTCATAGTAACATAGAAACATAGAATTTGACGGCAGATAAGGACTGCTTGGCCCACCCAGTCTCCCCATTTCCCTGCCTACTGGTTAAGCTGCAGATCCTAGTTAACCAGCAGCCTACTTCTTCCTACCCCCACCCCTAGAATTGCCTTATGACTGTCCCATGCATGCTTGAATTCCACCACTGTTTTTGACTCCACAACCTTCCTCCGAAGGCCGCTCCATGCATCCACAACCCTCTCTGTGAAAAAATACTTCCTTAAATTACCTTCTGGAGCTGCCTCCCTCTATCTTCAAATTGTGCCCACTTGTTCTTAAAACACTTTTTTAGAAAGATGCTACCCTATTGACTTTGTTGATTACCTTGAGGTACTTGAAAGTTTCTATCATGTCCCCTCTCCCTCCTTTCCTCGAGGCTATACATATTAAGCTCCTTAAGTCTCTCTTCATATGTCTTCCGGTGCAGACCCTGCACCATTTTAGTTGCCTCCTCTGGACAGCTTCCATCCTGTCTATGTCTTTGTGAAGACTTGGTCTCCAGAACTGCATGCAGTACTCAGATTGTGTCTGACCAGCTGTCTGTACAGAGGGATAATAACTTCCTGTTTTCTACTGGTGATGCCTCTCTCATGCATCCTAGTATCCCCCAGCCCTCCTTGTTGTCCTCTCACATTGCTTGCCCACCTTTAGGTCATCTGATATGACTACCCCCAACAACTATCAGACACCACATCTGCCACTGAGTGGGAATGGCTGAAGTATGGTTGACACTGGAAGGGTGGGGTGGGGTGGGATGTCAGGGGAACATTCCTCAACCACCACCACTACATAATTCTTACACTGTTCTGATGGGCAGGAATGCCAGAAGAAGGCATCCTAGTAGTGTCCAAGGAGAATCAGGGAGTCGCCCACAGTGGAGACCCCTAGGAGCATGGTAGAGGCCCCAGAGGAGGAGGAAGCAACTTCTTGTGGGGTCTCAATTGTGTGGGGCATACATTTAGGAGTAGGAGGGAAATGGAGAGGAAGTAAGGTGCCTACATGATGCCACTGCCTGGAGGGGATGGGAAGCAGATCACGAGGATCACTGGAGCAGCAGGGTAGGCAGGAGAGCTGGATATCATTATCCACCTGGTGACTAATGACCTGGTTAGGGATGGGGCTGAAATAGTGCAGGGGAGTTTAGGAAGCTGTGGAGAGTCTTACACAGGTAGCATGCTCAGTGATGTTTGCTGAGATGTTGCCTGTCTACAACAGGGGATGAAAGGGTTCTCTGTCCAGAAGTTTCAACTAATGGTTGAAGGAATGGTGCATAGAGTAGGAGTTCAGCTACACTGGGCACTGGAGACCTGTCTGGAGGGATAAGGGCCTATACAGGGGTGGTATAGCCTTCATCCATCCAGGAGGGATCTGCAGTCCTCAGTGAATAGTTTAAATGTTATTTTAAACTAGCTGAGAGGTGTGGCTGAAAGAATAATGGAGGCATAAACTGCCCCAAACAGACTGAAGTTGCAAGTAAGGAGAACCCAGGAAGATGAATCCCCAGAGTTTTAATAAAGGTAGTAGGTGGTAGAAATAAAGTGTGATTTGAATTAGAGCATTTAAAAAAGAGGGAGAAGCAAGGAGGACAAAAAGGATAAAAGGAGTTATCAAGCAGAGTGGCAACAAATTCTGGAAAGCAATATGTGCAAATGCTAGAAGTCTAGGGATGGAATTATGGACCAAAAGGCCATCATAGGTGAGGCAGACCTGGATATTGTGGCCTTTATCAAGTGATGGAGCACTGAAAATCATGACTGGAACATGACCATACTAGACTATACTCAGTTCAGGAAGGAAAGGGTGGAAAGAAAAGGTGAGAGTGTGGCACTCACATGAGGGAAGGCATTAAAGTTATGGAGATACAGGTATCCAGGAGGCAGATGCACTGTGTGTCATCCTGGAGATGGGGAATGGAGCCACTATTCACACTGGTGTGATCTAAAACCTTCAGCAGAGGGAAGATTTAGATAAGATACTGTGGGAAGTATTTGGCAAGATGGCAGAAAAGAGGTGGTGCCATTGGTGGGGACTTCAGTGTGCCATAAGTAGATTGGAGCCTCCCAACTGCAGCTTCAGCTAGAAGCAGGGACATCTTGAACCACCTGCAGGTGGTGTTGGTTACAACTAGTCAGGATCCCACTCAAGACGGGCAATACTGGACCTAGTACTCACTAAGAGGGACAGTGTTGCAAACATCAAAGTGGGAGGTCACCTGGGGACCAGTGATCACAGTACAGTGTGGTTCAACATAAGGATGGCTATGAAATTGAACCACACAGGTGAGAGTCCTAGACAACAGGTGGGGAAATTTTAAAACAATGAGTAAATGCCTGAGGGATGACCTGGCAGAGGGATGACCTGGGTGGGGTGGAGGAACAGTGGGCAAAGCTAAAGGTGGGCAAGGTGAAGGCAACAAACCTCTACACCAAGCAAGTAAGCAAAAACTAGAGGGAAAAGAGACCACCATGGATCCTGAAAGAAGTGGCTGAAAAGATAAATGCTAGAAGAGTAACATTCAGAAGGTATAAGGAGAAGCAGATGGAGAGGACTGGGAGGTGTATCGGAAACAGAGGAAGAAGGAAATCAAGTAAGGGCGTAACAGTGCAAACTGAAGAGCATAGTCCGGATGGCAACATAAGTGGGCAAGACATTTTTAGGTAAGTAAATGAATAGAGGATACCAGGGCAGGATTGTAAGGTTATGAAGGAAGGGTGGACTGTGCAGAGGGAACCAGGAAAAGGCAGATATCCTGAGCAACTTTTGTACAATGTTCACAGAGAAGGAGAAGGAAGGGACAGAAAAGTAAAAGGAGTTTTGAGAGAGGAAGGAGGGAGGTGGGTACTAGTCCTTTTCTGAGGAGAGACTTCAGAAGGAACTTGCAAATCTAAAAGTGGAGAAAGTGGTGGGGCTGGATGGGGTGCATCCAAGGGTATTGAAGGAGTTCAAGAGGTATTGGTTGCACCTCTGACTGTTCTATTGAACAGTCCACTGGAAACAGAAGTGGTTCTGGAGGACTAGGGAGGGCAGTTATAGTCCCACTTCACAAGAGTGGTATCAGGGAGGAGGCTTGCAACTATAAGCCAGTTAGCCTGACATAGATGGTTGGAACATTAATGGAATCACTACTGAAGGAAAGGATTGTGAAATATCTTAAATCCAACTGGTTCTAAGACACTAGGCACCATGGATTCGACAGGGTGGAGGTCATGTCATCATGTCAAACAAATCTGATAAATTTATTTGTCTGGGTGGCCAGGGAACTAGATTACGGCTGAGTGGTGGACAAGGCCAATCTAGATATCAGTAAGGCTTTGACACTGCTCCACATAGGAGACTCATAAAGAACCTTGGCAGATTAGGGGTGCAAAGGTGGTAAACTGGGTAAGAAATTGGTTGAGAGGAGACAGAAGGTGGTAGTAAATTGAGTTCACTGTGGAGAAGGGAGGGTGACCAGTGGGCACCTCAGGGATCAGTACTGGGACCAGTACTCTTTAATGTCTTTATACGTGGCATTGCAGACGAGCTGAAAGGAAGGTCTGCTCTTGTGGATGACACCAAAATCTGCAATAGGGTGGACACCTGAGGGGGATAAAATTATCAGAGACCTGAGAAAAGTTGGCATTAACATAGCTTTCTCTACTTGCTGGGCTTGACATATCAGACTACAAATTATAAAAGCTCAGATAGCAGCTAAGGCCCTACTTAATTTTAACCAACAATATGGGGCAACACAATAATACCATTCTTAAGGCCAGGGAGGCCAAGATTAATTCATTCCTATTATATGGAGAAGAAGAAAGTGGGGGATCGTCTGACTCTAATAATTTAGAAAATCCTTTTCCTTTTATTTTATTTTAAAGCCTTATTAAGGGTGCTCATGGCTACCTCAAATCCTATGGTTAGAGTGAGCTAGGAATAGTGAGTATTAATACTGTAAAAGAACTCTGAAAAATATTGTACTGACTTACTATGATTAATAATAATATAATCCTATTCCAAAACTATGCATATACTGTATGTGAAAAAACATAATATTTATGCAGTAGGCATGGACATAAATCCTATGTGATAAATCTGAGCTACTATGTGATAAATGTGAAATTTTATATTTATACACATAATAGACACATTATCACAGATTTATTCACTTTGGCCGGATATTCGGACTGTGCCTGGCAGTGGTGCAAGAGGGATGCAGCACAACTGGGATTCGCCAGGGCCAGGACCAGGTGATATTCAATGATGATGCGCCATGGCTCAGCACCACTGAATATGGCATGGACAGCGCATGGCTCAGTGGCACTGCACATGTTACATTGGCACTGCACCGACGCAAGCCACAGATAGGGAGCATGGGGATGTACCAGTGTAACTGCAGTTGTGCTGGGTGCATCACCCACAATATTCAGCAGAGGGCATGCAAATGAGGCCATAATATATACAAAGACGCAAAAGGGCCATTTGCATGTCATTATATTTGCATGCCTTGCACAGGGGCAGCCCGGCAACTTGTGCCTAGCACCCTGTACAGAATGATGTGTGCAAAGTGGGGTCCTGGGACATCCCCCCCATAGCCACGATCACGTTAAATTGCCATAGAACAAATCCCTGGTAGTCTAGTGGTACCCTCCTCCTCCCAATTCCCGATCACGGTAAATGTCTATTAAGTCATTCCCTGGTAGTCTAGTGGTACCCTCCTTCCCGCTTCCTCAATCACCAGTAAATGTCTATTAATATATTCCCTGGTAGTCTAGTGGTACCCCCTCCCTCCTATTTCCCTGATCACCAGTAAATGTATATTAATTAATTCCCTTGTAGTCTAGTGGTATCCCCTCCCTCCCAATTCCCGGATCGCTGGTAAATGTCTATCAGTTCATTCCCTGGTAGTCTAGTGGTACCCCCACCCTCCTGATTCCCTGATAAATGTATATTAATTAATTTCCTGGTAGTCTAGTAGACCCCCTCCCTCCCAATTCCCGATAAATGTGTATTAATTCATTCCCTGGTAGTCTAGTGGACCCCCTCCCTCCTGTTTCCTCGATCATGGTAAATCACCATAGAATAATTCTTTGGTGATCAGTAGCTACCCTCCCACCCACAGGACCCCTCACCCAACCGCTCCCGTCATTGGTGGCCCTCCCCGCATACCACCTGGCCACCGCCAAATGGCAGGTACAGTATGGGCTGTAAGTCCAGTGTGCACCAGTGGGCTTGCAGGGCATACTGTACTAGACAGTCCCAAATATGTGAATGACTTCATTCTATATATTTGGGACTGTCTATACAGTATGCCCTGCAAGCCCATACTGTACCTGTCATTCGAAGGCGGCCGGTGGTATGCGGTGGGTTGCAGCATATTAACTACATATGCAGATGCTAACTATGATCCCTCTTCATATTGCTCCATCCAATACATTTAGAAGACACAGATAGGATAGTAAATTTTTGCTGTGGTACAAAAATCAAAAAATGCTATTCTGATCCTGTGAGAAGGAGGTAAATAATAAAGTTTCTTGAAATAAGCAGTGCTCCTTTTCTATATAGTAAAAGACAGAATCCCATTGGATAATAAATGTAAACACACAACAGCACTTGATGTTTTTAATTATACTTTTGGGGTGGGATATTCAAGTGTTGCACCCGACACGATATTCAAAGGGAAGTGCATGGCACAAATCCTGATGCGCGGGGGTGCATCAGTAATTATAATGGGCGCAAGTGGGGGGCGTGCCCATGCATACCCTGCACATCCGATATTCAGCCGGGATGTGCGGAGCTATGTAAGCACAACCCCTACATCACGCCGCATACAGTTGTTCCAAAAATAAAGGAGCAACAGCCGGCCACCCACAGGTGAGCTGCCGTGTTGCAGGGTGCAACCGGCAGCTGCCAGCAATGGTGTACACCAGCTCTGGCGGCACCCTCCATCGGGTGGCGCCCTCCATGCCCATCGCGGGCAGAAGTAGGAAATAAACAGTCCCATAACCCTGGTGGTCCAGTGGACCACTCGCAGTCTGAACGCGGCATATGTATAAAAAATTAAAACAACCTATATCCTTGGTGGTCCAGTGGACTGCTGGCAGCCTGATCGTGGGCAGATGTATAAAATTAAATGTCCTATATCCCTGGTGGTCCAGTGGAGCTCGCAGCTGATCGTGAGGCAAGTCTAAAGAAAGATTAAATCCCATCCCTGGTGGTCCAGCGGTACCACCCTCCCACTAATCCCTGCCACCCCGCTCCCTCTCTGGTCAGCGGCAGGTGGCAACTCTACCCTAAGCCACCCGGCCGCCCGCCAACTGCTGCGTACAGTACAGCTGTACACCCATTGGTCCACAGCGTGGTCAATGGGCATGCAGATATCAACAGATTACATAGTCTAGATATGTGAATGAACCATTCACACATCTGACTGTGTAGTACAGTATGTCTGCACACCCAAAACTGTTTGTCTTCTTGGCTTGGCTGCTTTGATGATTCACTCTTAGCCACTGACCCACTTTACCACTTAGTTAATCTAACAAGTGTGAGCAATAACTGAAAGGAACAGCTGTGTGCTGTTCTTCTGAGTTTCTGCTCCTTCACTTGCTGGAAAGCCAGTCAGAGTTATGCTTTTACAGAAAAGTATAAAAGTGAAGAAATAAAACAAAACTTTCATTTGCTGTGAGCGATCATGATCAGATGGCGCAAACAGACAGCCATGTGCTGTCTGTTTCAAGAACCACTCACTCAGTCATTTGTCCAAACAAGCTGCAGTGCTTTATTTTAAGAGAAAAGTTACTACTATTTAAAAGAAAGTGACAGCATGGGGAACCAAACCAGGAGTGAGGGACGGAATATATGTGTGTGTGGGGGGTGGGGTGGGGGGGGACTGAAGCCATGAAAGCTTAGCTAGCCAGTTGGTAATGGTTAGGTTTTGCATGAATTAAGCAGGGAGTGATTTCTGAACTGGTCATGTGGTCTTTTCCATGCCTTCCCTAGATTCAGTGATGTAATTGTCAGATAACTTCACTCTCTCTAGGTCGTGGAGACAATCAGATTGCTGAGATTATCCTCTTCATTGTATAATATGCATTTTATCATAGTGATAAAGCACTGACATAGCTTATGTTAATGATCATTTAATCATCTCTAGTAGCATGTACCACTCAACTATGCCACATGCCATATTACATCTCAAGAGGGGATTAACAGAACATTAATATAACCTTAGTCTTGTCTTATTAATTAATTGCTAGTGGTTGCCAAATTTATTGACTTGAGTCATTAATTACAAAAGTAGTTATTAAAGTTGTTTCAAAAACACTTGAGGGCATTAAACATACACTGTGGATGTTAAATAGAGAATAATAGATGAGCAACTGTGTGTTATGGATTTTTTACACAACCGAGGTGTGTGATGACCCATAAACCTCGAGAGCGAGCTCGAGAGGTTTTGAGGATCATACACACACCGAGGGTGTGTGAGAAAAATCCATATACACACAGTTGCTTATTTTTTATTTTTTGTAATTACTGGTGCAGAGTTTGCTTAGTGTCTCAGTATATCTGCTATTTACAAACACACACACACACACTGTGTCACAGACACTGTCTGTCTCTCACTCACACACACACACACACACTGTCTTACTCACATACACTGTCTTTCACACACACACACACACACACACACACACCGCTTTCTCTTCCTCCCTTGCTCTGTTAGACTAACTTTTTTTTAGACTGTCAGCTGTGGACTGGTACTGGGGTCCGTCCAGCACTCAGCTTGGAGTCGGCGACTGCATCTCCCGATCCGGAGACACGGCGGATCAAATCGATAGGCATTTTGTATTTGGAAGGTGGGATCAACCAGATAAAACTATACAAAATCAAATAAAGATGGGAGGGTGGTAAATAAAAATGGCTCGTCGGCAAGTGGAAAAGCGAGCCACCATTTTTCAAGCTATTCAGCCCACTGCCTTGCGGGCACGAGCCAATGAAAAGGCAGAATACAGATGAGGGACACACAAAGAGACAGGCGGTTCCCACAAATGCCGTAGAATAACTCGTTTTCTAGTTATTACGCATTTTGAAGAGCCTTTGAAAACAGTTTGATAAAGGGGTCACCAGTAATTCTAAATGCATTACAGTATTGCTTAAAAATTATATGATTTTTTTGCTGACTAACAATTACATCTGCTCTGACAAGACTCCTGGGGTTAGATTCACAAAGCTGTGCCCTGGTGCAAACCTCATTTGTGCAGTGCAAACTGGGTTTTGCGCCATAGTGGTATGCACAGAAGCCCAGTTTGCACCACCAGAATAGGCTTGTGTGGGGCAAAGGGATCAGGGGGCTGAGTTCAAATCAGGAGGAGGAGGGACCTGCATAAAGCACTGTGCCATCCACAACTATTTTATCCATGCAAGGCCTTTGCAGAGGTCCCTTGCATGGAGAAAAATACCTGACCAAGACCTGGTGGATTCCATACAATCCTAGTGACTGCTGGAGATACTGCAGCTGCCCCCACACCCACAACACTGTGCCCCTGTAGTGTAGAGTTCCTCCTCCCTCACCGGTGTGTTATCGCCAGCCCTGTATAATAAAAACCCATTCCCTGGCAATCTAGTGGTCCCTCACCCCTTCCTGTTCTCTGATCGCCACCCCATACATGAAAATCCCAATCCTCAGCAGTCAAGTGGTTCCCTCCCCACCCGTTCTCTGATTGCTGTCCCAATAATTAAAATCATTTTCCCTGGCAGTCTAGTGGTTCTCCGCCTGTTGATCCCTGAGGGCCATGCCCGCAGCAATTAAAATCCCCTGACAGTCCAGTGGTTCTCCCACCCTATCTCCAATCCCTCCCTGCCATAAGGTTTCAAATTACCCTGGTGGTCTAGCAGTTCCCCACCTGTCCCTGATCTGCACCTATATGAAATGTAGAGATTTTCTGTCTGAAGTGGACCCTCACTCCCCCACCAGCCAGTAGTGTCCCATCACCCAGGTCTCCTCCCCAAACTAGACCCCTGGCTGGTGACCAGCACAACCCTCCTGTCACCTCCATGGCTGGCCACCAACTGAGCTTTCAATGAGCACATATTGTATACAGTACAGCTTTATTCTTATTCTTCATACTTATGTACTGTTCTGAGTTGTACCTGTTAATAGGCATTTACCTGCCTAGTGTACCCTACCCACTAAACAAAACTAATGAAATAAGTAAAATATTTTAAATTATCTATGGTGACCAATAGACCACTATTGCAGTTGTAAGAGGGGTCTTACCTACAGATTTTGCATGAGACCACTCTTGCAACCATAAGAGTGGTCTCCGCATATGTATTAACATATAATACAGTTTTTGTCAATCCGGATGGCTAGAGCAATGTTACAACTACCACTTGCCACCCAGAAGGCCTAGGTTCACGCCCTGAATCTGGGATGTCTGGTGCTGACCAATGAGGCATGGTCAGGTGTCCTTTGAGCGCAGCAATTTCATGTTCTCTTAGTAAACCTGTTAGTAGTAGACACAGTGAATGATCATAAACAGTACTGAGAACAGCACAGTGGCCCTAAAACGACTGCCTTACACAGGCTGTAAAGGCTACCTGTTTCACTAAGTGGTCTGCAAAGTTAAGTTGGCTATGACAAATTAATTAACATCAGGGCACAGTTTACTTGTTTACTCACTGAATTCAGTAGCTGGTTCCTCTGATGGAAAAGTTCGACCAACTGCCAATTCTAGGAAGGCCTCTGGGGTGAAACGGGCTGACAGTCCAGCCAATGTAGCCATGAACACCTCAATCACTCTCCAGGCAGTCGGACAATGGGTTGAGCCTGAAATTACACTGTACTAGTCTGTTTACTAAAGTTTAGAATGCTCACAAGCTCTCGATGGTTGACCCGGTCTAACCAGCTTGCATGCCACTCTCTCTCTATCTCTCTCTCTCCTCCTCGAACACTCTGGAGCACACAAGATACGCTGGCCAGTGGGCTGGACTGGATGCAGCCACACTAATCAGTTGATGCCATGCAAATTAGCCTCTCTCTCTCTCCCTGCTTGCCCTTTCTTCACGGAGATAGTCGAACAAGAGCAAATTTAAACTGCAACTGTAACTTTTTCTCTGCTGCAATTTCAGCTGAGGGAGCGCTTTGACCATTTTTACCACAGTTTCTGGATATTTTCTCTTGTGACTCAACCAATTTCCACACTAAGCACATGAGACTTTCAGGGCACATATCTGAGTCTGTTCCTTAAAATCCACAATTCTTTGGCACTTGAAAATTGCATTTTAAACTGCTCTTTAAGTACTTTTTGATGCAGAGACTAGGACACACATTTCAATGTTTTACTGTCCATCACAAGTTGAAAACACACAAGCAGCACTCTGTTCCTTTACTGTACTGGAAGGCACACAAGCAGAACATTTGCGTGACTCTTTTCGGGCAAAATCCATGTCCAAAGCTTCCTCTCCATTTGGGATACACTACTACAAGACAGAAAGATGCTAGACAAACCTCAGCAAACATTCTGGTTCTCTCACCAAATTAAACATCCCAGACAAGCCTCCTTTTTGTAACCCTCCACTGCTACTTTACACAGTTAGCTGCCCTAGCACAATACTGGGCATGACTTCAGAAACATTTAGACAATTGGTACCACCCTAGCTTTGGGAATGTATACCAGGCTCATTCATCTAGAGATCAAGGGGTGGGGTGTGCAAAAGCAAACTAACCTATTTGGTATTTACAAAACCAGGTCCTGAGGAGAGAACTAATTGTTAGAGCTACGCTAGACCTATCTTCTGCATGAGGGTACCCAGTAACTCCACACAGGAAGCAATAATGTAATTGTCTAAACCATAATTGGGGTTCTAAAGTGTGACTTTATTCCAAAAGGTGTTCTCTAAAGCAAGGGTGGATCCTCAAGGTTTACATATTGTGGCACAAGGAACTTGGAGAACAACAAATTGACTGTATCTGACAGAAAACTCTTTGTATTCTCACACTGTAGGACACAGAACATCTTGCACTTGTTTTCCCATATAGCATAGGACATAGGACATTTCACCCAGTGGCACTGAACCACAACTGAGCACATATTTGTTAACAGAACACTTGTACATTGTTCCCCACATGTTGTCGGACATTGAATATTGCTTCTAGTGCCACTGGCCACAACTGAATACATATTTTGCTAAGAACTAGCACAACCCACTTCAGGGTAAAATGCTCTACAGACATTGGTCCTTTGTCTAAAGTAACCAGGTGCCCTTACTGAATCTGTAGTTCTGAAATGGTTACTCCAGATGGGGGTCTGCCCACCTTTGCTCCCAAATCCATACTTAGCCATTCTTTCAGACTTACACCTTAAACATTCGGAAATACGCTTTGGAAAATGCTTATTGAATGAAACTTTGGCATCCAGTATTTGAATCACTACACTGGTAGTGGAAAACTAAAGTCCCGAACAATGTGATATAGTCATACCTCTGGACATCACACACTTCAGCTAACTTTAAATTAGAACAGTCTCTAACTTCTGATATTACAGAAAAGTGATGCATTTCCTTTTAGCCAGAAAACACAACAGCACAGGTAACTTGCCTCCTTTAGCAAAAAGTCAGATCCTACTCACTGTCAGACATTTTAGGCAGCTTCAAAACATCCTGAATCAAAAAGGATTGCCCTTGAATCCATCCACTAGCAGTCCTTTTCACCCTCCAGGGATGAAAATCAGGAGATCCTGCTATAGACAACAGTTTCCACCACTTTTTATTTGCAGACTGGAGAATTTGGGACTAGGGTGAGAATGCAGGGCCTTCAGCTCAGAGCCCTTGGCTGAGCAGTTCTCACACCTCCAACTTCAAGTGGCTACTCCACATTACTCCCTCACACTGACCCCTTGTCTCAGCATTCAAAACTCCTTCTCACAACTGGCCAAGGCTTATGCTGCTGCAAGAGTTCTAAATGAGCTCATCACTTCCATCTCAGCTGAAGCCAAGTAAACAGAAGAGTGAGCAGGTGAAAAACCATTTAACTAGTTAATCACCAGCTGCCTCTCCCTACCTAGCACTGATACTGAGGGATTCATGTAAATGCAGGACTGGGTGATTACACATGCTATCAGTTTTATCCATTCAGACAACAGCTTCTAATGCCTTGCCTGCAAACAGTGGCAATAGGTGAGACACCCAGAAGCCTGCCCTATTCCAGTTGCCCACATATTTTCTCAAATGATCTCAAAACAAATCGAGATCATTCCTCCTGATATCTAGGAAACATTTTGAATTAATTGTGGCTTCTTGGTTGAACCCCTCATGCCATTACTCACAGTTTATGGTGATGCCTTCTGACACAGAATCTGCACCTGACTGTTATGCTCATGCCGCTTCATATCAATCTTATACTGGTGCTGGATTTCTTGCTCTTCAGCCTTTCTTATATCCTCCTTCCTGCATTCCTGTTGCTCTTCTCACACTTGCTGGGTCTGGTACTGGCACTCTTTCTCTCACTCCTCTGCTTTTTGGCTATCCTTCTCTGTTCCCAGCCTCACCTTCTGTAGTTCCATCTCTGTCTTTTGCTTCTCAAGTTCTGCCACCTTAAGCATGGCAGCTGCAGCTGCAATATCTCAACCTGGTCTATTTGCAAGGCTGCCCCAGTCAAAGTCTCCAGCACATCTGCATTCTCCATTGCCCTGTCTCACGACTTTGGCCAGCAGCGACCCTTTCACATGATTTTCCTGGTCCTGTTTTGAAGAATGGCAATCTTTTGCACCCATGTTTGGACCACCTCATGGGTGAATTGTCTGATTTGGCACATCTCCTGCAGTTGTACCAGTGAGCAGCCCTTATATGGCCCCAGCCATACTGTCTTCTATCTTCCTAATATTGCCAAACCAAGAAATAAATAAAATCTGGTGAGTATATGCATATACAGTCCCCTTTTGTATATCCAGTTTTGTAACTGGACAGGTAACCTTTATACTGACAAAACTGTTTCAGATTCTACAGTTGCCACCTGTTTGGGACAGCCTGGTCCTTCCCTTTCTCAGCCTATATCATAGATTCCACCTTTCTCAATACTTCAGTAACTGCCACCACTCAGCTTAGACATCCTTTGGGGACTCTCCAGGTTCCTCTCCCTTCACAGCCACTGCTCAAACAGTACAGTGCTCCTTGCTCAAGGGCACATGAATCACCCTCTGTGTCACAGCTAAGAAAACCTTGCTTTAGAAATTGGCTATGATAAGATTAGCCTTCACCTCAGTGGGAGAAATACAGTTATTATCAGTTATAAATCAGTTACCTGTACCCAAAGGATTCAGTCACAGAAACATCAAATGTAAATAAGATTTTGAATAGTTCAAGATATTACACAGATATTGTAGGATATTACAACAACACTATAGGGAGCAGTAATTCTACAGAAATGGAAAGAAACTTGTTTTGAACCATAGGTTACAAATAGAAAAACTATAACTGTCTCACTCGCTCTTTAACAAGGTAGATCAGCTTACCACAAGACACTTTGAATCAGGGCAGACAAGAACTTTTAGATGGCAGTTTGTTCATAGCCCCAAGCCTGACTGACTCTGCTACGTCCTTTCAGAGCTAAAACACTCTAGTTGTCACCCATAACACATCATCCAGTATGTCACTCTGATATCACAGATTCAAAATCTTTTGTCTTGGGCTGCCATGGGAAGAATCAGCTTGTAACAGTCTGCTGGGTAATTACTGTGAGCAACAATGTTTGTATTAGCCAGCTACTTCCTGACATCAAAGACACTTCTAGTGCTCACCCATGTTTCAATGGTCTGAAACTGGACAGCTTAAAGTAATGAATGTAGAACTAGGGCCCATTTTGTCTGTCCCCTCTCAGAATCACTGATAAGAAAGCCTGACTGTTTCCAGGTGAAAGAATTACATATAAACAAGAAAAGGAAATACAGTGTAGGTACTTAGCAAACTTACATTACATGGGGTTGTTTATTTATTTATTTACCTATTTATTTAAACTTTCATGACTGGGATAGGTATACTGAGCATGTGCTTTTTTCCGATGTGACCCAGGAGAAAGGATACAACAGGGAGTGAAATAGCAATAACAAAGGGATAGCAACAGGTGCATGAATGTGTACAATAAAATCATAGTACAAGTAATGAATTTCAGAGAATGACAAAAACAATGTAAAAAGTGTGCATTTACATAGGTTATGGGGTAGCTAAGTTGAGAGCTTCCATCCTTTCTCCTTCTCCCTCCATTCATCTGCTGATCATTCCTTTCAGAGAGCTATAGAATGTGCCACCAGTGTCAGACAACACATTGGTGTAGAACTGATAAGGCATCAAATTAGGATTACAGAGTACATTGAGTTGTAAACAATACAATACAGTAAGCAAAAAAGGGTAAAATGGGTAAAATAGCAGCCGGGGATGTATATGACATGGGTTGTTGTAATGTGGAGAAAAGGAAGGAGTCTATCTTGCTGCATTCTTTAGTGAAGTGTACCAGTAAGAGTGATTTGAGAGAGTAGGGGAGGGAAAGAGATGGATGGGGAGAGGGAGGCTATTCCAAAGTGTATGAAGATGGACAGAAAATGCAGACTGACCTGATGCAGATTCACTATAAGAGATATGAAAGGAATGAGCAGCAGATGAATGAAGGGAATAGGAAGAGGGTCTGAGTGTGCTAAGAGAGAGAAGAGGTAACTGGGAGTAGTGGTGAGTCTGTATTTGGCATGAAGGAGAAACAGTGTGAGATTCAAGGCCTTAAGAGAGGAGAAGATAGATTAGCATATAAAGACTAGTGACAGGTGAGAGACAGAGTGCTATGGGCAAACTGTCAGAAGAAATGAAAAGGGGTTAAGCCTGGCAAGTGTAGACTTTGAGGCAGCACTGCAGATACATCTGCATAGTCTAACATAGGCAAGATCCTCCTTAGGATGATCTCATGGCAAACCAGGACAGGAAAGGCATGATTTGTTTTGATACAGCATACCAAGCTTTGGGTGAAGATTCTTGTGCATGGTATCTTGGAGTCCTATGCATCGGGACAACGCGCCGTGTGCAGGGGCACACAATGGGACACAAGGAAGAACATGATGAGGTGCTTGTAAGCTGAGGTGCAGTAGCGGATGCAGCTGGGCAGGAGGACCAGGCCTGCCACAACACTGACTCCATACCATACACACCAGCCCCATTGTCCAGCAGACAAACACATCATGGGTGATGTGCACAGGATGTGCTGGGCTGTACACAGGCAACTGGCAGTGCAGGACAGTGCACATGTATGAATGGGAAATCCTAAGTGGCACAGATGATGGCACCTGTGCACCCTACATGTCGTGGTACTCCCACACCCCACACAAGGCTGTGTGAAGTACACCATGTGAGGGATGCAGACACCATGGTAACCGTGGACCCTCAAACCCAGAATGCCCCTGGGTGCACCATCATGCTGTGAGATGGCATGGCCAAGACACTGCTGTGAGACACAGTGCTAGTGGCACAGAAGGAACATAGCACAATGGATCCAATGTGCAACATGTGGATGGTGAACAGTATATTTAATGCTCAGATCCCACCCAAGCTGCCTTAATTCATTCCATTTCTGCTGTTGCTACATGTGCAGAGGAGCCTTGTTGAAAGATGTAACTGTTTGCCAGAAATCATTTAGAGTGACTGAGAAAATGTAGTTTTCTAATCTGTCTTCATTTCAGCACAAACTGTTTCAGTGTAACTCTTTCATTTTGGTCCTGAATAGCTGACTTGGACCAATCAGGAGGATAGGGAGACCCTAAATGGAGCCTGTAGATGAATAGGAACTTGGACTTTCAATTTTGAGCCAGCCACAAGGGGATTGTATGGACAGTGACTCTGGGAAATGTAGTTTTAACCTTGGCACCTTTTTCCACCAATAGAGGGAGTCTTATTGTGAGTGACAGCCAAACCAGCCAACAGAATGGTGTGGAGCTAAATGAAATGCCTTACTCTGTGACTGGAAAGATTAGATCAGTTGTGACTGCGAAGAGAGAGAGGAGCTCTATGCTTCAGGTGTATAGTTTCGCTGGGAAGTGCGGTGAGGCCCTGAGTTTCCCTGCAGCCTTGTGAGTGTTTGGACTGAATCCAAGTTGTGGGGAGAAAGAAGCACTAGAAGTATGGAAACCAGGCCTCACCCTGTAGAAGACTGGAGAAATTGCTGAATCGCTCTAGGTCTGTCATGAACTGAAGCTGCTGTGTGTGCTCCCAGGTATTTGCAGTAATTGCGATCGGGATTGAGGAGCAGTCTGCCTGGTATAGTACTTTCCTTTTACATATGAATGTGCGTAGTGCTTGTGGGGAATCGCTATTTCCAATCCCCAGTGCTGTGTGTTGAAACTGGAAGCAAACCCCAGCTTGTCTCGGACTAAATCCGCTTGCTATCAACTGCAGTTGGATCCAGTTACAAGGACTTTGTCTCCATGCCTTGTTGTTCTGGCAATCCAGAAGAACATCCACCATCCGGTTTTCAGCCTGGGTATTGTAAATACAAGTCAGGGTATTCCCTGCAGCCTGTTTTCAATCACAAGTGTGTCATCTAATTCTTGTTGTTTCACTGTTTCATGGACTGAGCCAACCGCTCCAGATTACAATTGGGTTGCATATATTTTCTTCTGGTACTATCCATCTGCACCTGCCACTCAACCCCGGCAACGGACCTGGCTAGCCCCCAACCTGGGTACCCAGAGTGTGACTTTTCAGACTCTGTATATGTGCATAGTACTGTAATTTATGATTTCCGGCCCCATGTTACTGCCCCCTAAATAAATCAGATTTGTTGTTGTTATACTATATACTGTCTGTGGTGTTGGTACTTATGGAAACAGTATTGTGTTTTGCTGTACATGTTGTTTAACCTTATTTTACAGGGGATCCTCAGAGACATGCTGCAGAATCAGTCTCAAGGGTAAGTGGTATCTATATGAGTGAACAGTGGTATACTTGGGGTATTAGGGCTGTAACTCTGTGTACTGTGTGAGCAACTAGAGGGAATAGAAGGGGTATCAGTGTCCCAGAGGGCTGTGACCAAGCTAGTCTAACCACTACAAACCCTGATCTCTGGGTGGAGGCACCTGCCATAGACCTAGGCCCCTCAACCTGTCCATAGTCAAACAGACAGAAATAGTAGCCCTTGGTATAGCGCCACCTAAGGGTTACATCTTGGAGGCACCACTGGGATTAGCATCCTCTAGTGGCCACATTTTCAAATTACTTTTAAAAATAAGTGGATACCCCAACAGAAGTGGCTGTACACCAGTTGGTAGGGTGGTGTGCTGGGCAGAAGATCGACCCCCAAAATGCTATACTTATCTTGGATAATCCACTGGGTACCAGTACTGACACTGTAGAGGAGCACTTTCCAAAGTGAAAGGTTTACAAAACCCTGTGGTGGTGGGTCGACATGCTAATCTGCTCATCCACACTTTCATGACCCTAGTAGAGTATAAGGACCCCATAGATAGCTCCAAAGTGCCACAGATTATTACCCCAGAGGAAGCCCTCACTGCCTGGAGAGTGATAACCAAGGACAGTAAAGACCTAGGGGAATGACCCCCACTGTCTGAAACTTTTGATGAGAAATTTGCTAAATTGTTGCTGGAGGAGGGAAAACTGTGGAGGATTTAAAGAAACTATTATTGCCACCTAGGGTATTCCTCCCCAACACCATCTCCCTCCAGCACCCGTTATTGCTCCCCTTCTGTGCCAGTGCTTGCCCTGTGTTTGTACCTGCCATTAGTCATGACTCTTACCACAAGCTCAAAGTGTTCTCTGGCATCCCACGACTCCAAATGGGGAGGTCGCCTAGAAACCTGGATAGACTCTGCTACCCTTGTGGTACAAGACTGGCAATGCTCCAAGACAGAAAATGGGTTGCTGGGAGAGCTCCAGGGACCCGCCCAACATACTTTTTTGTCCCTGAGGGTCTCTTGACCCGACGCCAAAGCCCACGAGTACCTAATTGCCCTTGAAAATGTGTTTGGGGGCACCACTAGTGTTGAGGCCTTGAAATGGAAGCTTAAAGATGTTAGACAACAGCCGGGGAATTGTTATCTGCCTATATGGATCAATTAGAGGAATCTTGCAAACCATTTTTCGAAAGGGGGTTGGACCTGTAGTGAAGTGGACCAGGCACGACTGGATCATTTATTCTGCTCAGCCCAGTACTCTAGCTGGGTGTTGCTCAAATTTCAACTGCATCAAAGGAAATCTAGTCCCTTGCCTTTCCATGTGTTGATGTAGGAGGTACAAGAAGTTAGGAGGAGGAAGGTTTTCAGAGGCCTGTGCAGTTCTAGCTGCTACATCCCCTGCTGCAGGTTCGGGTCAGATGCTGATGGTCTGGAATCACCAAAATCACAGGACAGAACCCAGAGACCCAAATGTCAGCTAAGGGGCCCAGCCAGAGACGGATGGCTACCAATGTTCTGTCATGGGATGAACTGCTGAGGGAGTTCAGGAAGCAATAAATAGTCTCTTTATGAAGGTCCCTCCTACGAGTACAGGCCCCAACTCTTACTCGACTGCATCCGCTATGGGGTGGGGTGCCCCCAGACATCTCCTGCTGACAGCAGCTCAAAGCTTGATATCTTGACTATAGAAGTGGGGAACTGAAGAGAATTCTCCAAATGTCCAACCCACTGCCGTTGAGGAGGCACCAAGGTTTTCTATTGATAGTACCAATGCCGCAGCCCCAATGTGATGCCTTGGTCACCCCAAACTTCAGCAGACATATTTTGCCATAATTGTGGGAAGGATGGGCACATGAAGAGGGAGTGCCAGTCTTGGAAAGACTTAGAGATAGTGGTGAGACGCTACAAGGAGAGCTTTGGAGCACAAAACAGTGGTTAAGAGGTGCAAGAAATGACAGCAGTGAAGATCCCAAAATGCTAACTCATGTCATTCTGTGGCTAGATCATCTACCCAGGCCCTTGCTACCGCCTCTTCAGATTGGTCCAGAATAGTGGTCCCTTCAATGGAAGCTACAGTAAAAGTGAATGGTGTGCCCATCAGAGCTGTGTTAGACAGTGGCTCCCAAGTGACAATTATGTTCCAGGATTGGTATCAGAAGCATTTGTCAGATGTACCCTTACAACCATTAGAAGGACTGCATGTATGGGGTTAAGTGAGAAGGCCTACCCCTACTCCGGTATATCCAATTTGGCTATCTTTCCTCCTCCGTGGCTGGTGTGGCACAAGCAAGTAGAGACCCTGGCCTTAGTGTGTCCCCTACTGGACTGTATGATGGTGATTCCTCTGACTAACTGGGACAAATGCACATATGTTTGGACGGTTGGCGCAGTTGTGTCATGGGAAACAGGGTCAAGGACTGGTAGAGTTTTGAGAATTCTGGCCTTGATCAAGAAGGCCCATGAGGCACAGAGAGATGCTGAAGGAGTGGACTCAGAGGAACCGGTTGGAATTGTCTGGAAGAAGGATCCTGAGTCTCTGATCCTGGTGCCAAATGCCCAGTGTACCTTACAGGTGGAAGTCCATATCAGAAAGGATGTCAAGAATAAAACTTAATGCTGGATGCTACCAGGTGATGGAAATTGCCAGAGGGACTGCTGGTCAAGCCAAGTATTTTGCCCTGCCAGAGCCCATGCCTATGCCAGACGGGTAATGGTCCAAGTTCATAATGTGTCTGATAGAGAGATTCGAGTAAATAGAGGTTGCACCTTGGCTAATGTACATTGTAGACTATGGCAGTGCTACCCAGTAACAAGTGTTCAGGGAAAATGACAGAATGATGCCCAACTTGTTTGATTTTGGTTACTCCCGTTGCCAGTTGAATGGAAGATGAGAATCAGTAGAAAGCTTGCCCAGAGAGACCAGGTGTTTTCTTTCAAAGAATGGGATGTAGGATGTGTGCAAGGAGCTGAGCACCACATCCGCCTGCATGATGAAAGGCCATTTCATGAGAGGTCTCAACGCCTAGCAGCTGCTGACGTAAATGATGTGAGATGGCATCTGCAAGAGATGCTAGCTGCTGGTGAAATACAAGAACAGAAGCCCATATGCTTCACCCATGTGGTAGTGAGGAAAAAGAATGGGACAGTAAGGATGTGTGTGGATTATCGCACCTTGAACCGCAGACTATTCCTGATCAGTACACAATGCCCTGCATTCAGGGTGCCTTAGACTGCCTGAACGGTAGTAAATGGTTCTCAGTGTTGGATCTTGCAGTGGGTACTACCAGATCCTGATGGCCCCAGAAGACTGTGAAAAGACAGCCTTTGTTTGTCCGCTTGGTTTCTATGAATTCATGAGGATGCCTCAAGGGATTTCAGGTGCTCCAGCCACTTTTCAATAACTGATGGAGTGTGCGGTGGGTACATGACCTTGTTAGAGTGCCTGGTATACCTAGATGATGTTATTGTGTTTGGCAGCTCACTGAAGGAACATGAGAGCAGATTGTTCAAGGTGTTGGACCGACTGGAAGACTTTGGCCTTAAACTATCCATCGATAAATGTCAGTTCTTTCAAACCTCTGTAAAGTATGTGGGACATATAGTATCCACCGTGGAATAGAAACAGACCAAGGTAAAGTTGAGGCCTTGACCACCTGGCCACAGCCCCACAATCTAAAAGAACTGCAAAGATTCCTGGGATTCTGTGGTTACTATCACCAGTTCATCAAGGACTATTCAAGAGTGATTCATCCTTTGCTTAATCTTACTTAAGGCTACTCTCCTATTAACAAAAAATATGAGGTCAGTTTCTTCTGAGCCTGAGAGAGTGTATTTCCATCCTAATGAAGTATTTTGAGCCAGATGGACACCTGAGTGTGAAGCTGCTTTTCATGAGATTACATATCAACTTACCCACGCTCCTGTCCTTGCCTATGCAGATCCAGTGAAGCCCTATGTCCTGCACACTGATGCTAGCCTGCAAGGTTTGGGGCTGTATTGTACCAAGAGCATGAGAATGGCCTGAGACCAGTGGCCTTTGCCAGTAGAAGCCTGACCCCATCCGAAAAGAACTATCCTGTACATAAGTTAGAGTTCCTAGCTTTGAAGTGGACTATTGTTGACCAATTCCATGAGTACTTGTATGGGGCTAAAATACTAGTAAAACTGACAATAATCCTTTGACCTATGTGCAGACTTCAGCTAAGCTGGATGCCACTGGCCATAGGTGGCTTTCTGCATTATCTACATATGACTATGCTGTTGAATACAGAGCAGGCCTGAACCACATAGATGATGATGCTCTCCCGGAGGCCTGTTCCCTGGAATGACTGGGTCAGACTGTCAGAACCTGATATTCGAGCACTCTGCCAGAAGTTTGACAGGGAGGAACAAATGTCACGGATGCAGTGGACTGTATGGTGGGTTGTTTGGGACCTCTGAGAATTGCATACCTGCTGCTTATTGCCACTTTTCTGTAATAGACATTAGGCACTGCCTCAGCTGGACAATAACAGTATTCAGCTGGCTCAATTCGAGATCACATGATCAAATCAGCTTTAGAAGCCCGCTACAGGGAAAGATGTGTCCAAATTGTGCTCCACTGATTTGAGAACTGCATTGTTATACAAGGAAGGTCCTAAGTTGAAACTGATCAATAGACTGTTATACAGAGAAACAGTAGACAGAGGGGGACAAGATAGACAAACAACAACTAGTGCTGCCCACTGCCTTTCGAGACTCAGTACTGAGGTCCTTATACAACCACATGGGGCACCTTGGTATAGACAGAACACTTGACTTGGTGAGATCCAGATTCTATTGGCCTAAGATGGGGCTGATGTTGAGCAATACATTCAAACTTGTAGTCGCTGTTTACAGAGAAAGCTCCTGCCCCAGAGGGCTGACCCTGTTAACATCGCCACCAGTGCACCCATGGAGCTGGTCTGTATTGATTTTCTGAGTTTGGAGTCAGATCAAAGAAATATTAGTAATGTGCTGGTGGTCACTGACCATTTCACGAGATATGCCCAAGCTTTCCCCACCAAGGACCAGAAGGCATCCACTGTGGCAAAAGTACTTGTACAAAACTTTTGTTCACTATGGGACTCACAAAGAATCCATTCTGATCAAGGGAGAGACTTGAGAGTCATCTGATCAAAGACGGCTTTCTGTGGGGAGTGCTAAAGTCCAAAACCACCCTTACCACCCCTAGGGCACCTGCAGCCTGAACGTTTCAACTGCACTTTGCTAGATATGCTAGGCACCTCCACCCAAAGGACAAGCCTAGATGGAGCCAACAAATTAGCACCCTGGTACATGCTTATAACTGCACCAAAAGTGATGCCACTGGTTCTCCCTACCGCCTGATGTTTGGAAGAGAAGCTTGACTGCCGGTAGATGTATGTTTTGGAGTTTCTCCTGATGGGGTTCGAGCTGACAACTATTTACAGTATGTGCTAAAGTTAAAGGCCCAGCTAAATTATGCATACCAACTGGCTCAAACCATGGCTGCCAAAAGATATCTGGCCAACAAAGAAAGGTATGATAAAAAGGTGAAAGCACAGGAACTCCAGGAGGGAGATCGGTATTGCTAAGAAATTTGGGACTGCATGGCAAACATAAGATTGCTGACAGATGGCACCATCTCACTCACATTGTAGTGGGCAAACTAGATGATCTGCCGTGTACAAAGTAAGGCCTGAGAATAATTCAAAAGATGTAAAACAATGCATAGAAATCATTTACTGCCCATTGGACAAATCTTAATTGAGTCTGAGCCCCAGAAAATGTCCCTCTGGACCAGTGACTAGAGCTGCTGCTAAGCAAAATCAAGAAAGCCTGCACCTACAGAAACTGAGTTAAAGTGGTCCCTCCACAAGTCCCAGTTGAACATGACTGTCAGTCCATGTCAGAGGAAAGTGAGTGTGGCTTTGAATACTACCTTCTTACGAACTGAGTCAATTGTTTCGTGGCAATCCCTACTCAGTCCTGGAGATGAAGCTGGGCCTTCTGGACTGTCTAAGCCCCAGCTTTGTCCCTGGAGTCAATAATCCCAGAAAGTGAAGTGCAAAGCATCAAGTCAGATGATATGGAATCATTGTGTGTGGTTGAACTGTTTGAGTTTTCGGAGAAAGAAAATGATGGACTGGGACAAACTGGCAATATACCAGAACAAGAAGAGTGTGTTGAGTGCCCTGATAGTTCACTGACAGTGTCAGAAAACTCCCATGTGAGCCAAGTGTTGTGGACTCAGAGATTGTAACTCCTGGAACTGAAAGTGCCCCAAGTTCTAGCCTCACCCCCAATGGAGACTCCCCTGACAAGTGAGGACAATGCTGAAAATGAGGCTCAGAGTGCAGAGACTGTAACAGTTCCCCTAGAAAGACTGGTCGAGCTGTAAAGCCTGTGGTGCACCTCAGTTATGATTCCCCTGGTAGGCCTGTGGACTTGCCTCTCAATGTTGTCCATAAAGGAGTGTATGTGTCCCCGAGCTCACTGCCCAAACTGAACATCAGTGCTAACTCCAAGTTACTTGTGTTGCCCTCTAGGTATGGTGCCACTGCCCCATCCAGCCCCAAGGTAGCTGATAGGAAGGACCCCTTTCTTCAGGTTTCATGTACAGGAGGTAATAACCTGAGTTATGGTACAATGTGTGTATAATACTGTGAAAAAAGTGATGTACTGAAAAGTTTCAGAAATGTGTTTCTGGTAAGGTGATATAGTTGACTGATGATTACATGTATAGCCTATGTGATATTGATGTAAATGTATATGGTTGTATTGAAATTTAGGGGGTATTTACCTGACACGGACACCAAGTTTTTGCAGGCCAGGAAGGGTGTAACCCCTGCAAATGAGGGTTCCCAAAGTCTTCCAGGAGCCTGCCTGAATGCTCCAAGTCTGGGTGTTGTTCATTGTCTGAGCTGTTTAAATGTGGTTCCAAGTGAGTGCTATTTGAGCCTCCACGTACTGTCTCTTTAAGAGCTGTCTGCTTGCAGACTTAATTAGTTTGTATGGAGGACTGTGTATTTAATGCTCGAATCCCACTCGAGCTGCTGCCAATTCACTCATTTCTGCCATCGCTACATGTGCAGAGGGAGCCTTGTTGAAAGATATTACTGTTTGACAGAAATCATTTAGAGTGACTGAGAAAATGTAGTTTGTCTAACCTGTCTTCATTTCAGCATGAACTGTTTCAGTGTCATTTGGTCCTGAATAGCTGACATGGACCAATCAGAAGGATAGGAGACCCTAAAATTGAGCCTGTGGATGAATCGGAACTTGGAATCTCAATTTTGAGCCAGCCACAAGGAGATTGTATGGGCAGTGACTCTGGAAAATGTAGTTTTAACCTTGGCACCTTTTTCCACTAACAGAGGGAGTCTTATTGTGAGTGACATCCGAACCAGCCAACAGAATGGTGTGGAGCTAAAGGAAATGCCCTGCTCTGTGACTGGAAAGATTAGATCAGTTGTGACTGTGAAGAGAGAAGGAGCTCTGTGCTTCTGTGATGTATAGTTTCGCGGAAGTGCATGTGAGGCCCTGAGTTTCGGGCTGCAGCCTTTGTGAGTGCCAGTTTGGACTGAATCCAAGTTGTGGGGAGAAAGAAGCACTAGAGTATGGAAACCAGGCTCACCCTGCAGAAGACTGGGGAAATTGCTGAATCGCTTCTGTCTGTCAGGAACTGAAGCTACTGTGTGCACTCGGTATTTTGCAGTAATTGCGATCAGGATTGAGGAGCAGTCTGCCTGGTATAGTACTTTCCTTTACATATGAATGTGCGTAGTGCTTGTGGGGAATCGCTATTTCCAACTCCAGTGCTGTTTGCTGTGTGTTGAAGCTGGAAGCAAACCTCAGCTTGTCTCGGATTAAATCCATTTGCTATCAACTACAGCGATCCAGTCACAAGGACTTTGTCTCCATGCCTTGTTGCAATCCAGAAGAACATCCACCATCCGTTTTCAGCTTGGGTATTGTGAGTGCAAGTCAGAGTATTCCTCTGCAGCCTGTTTTCAATCACAAGTGTGTCATCTAATTCTTGTTGTTTCACTGCTTCATGGACTGAGCCATCCAGCTCTGGATTACAATTGGGTGTTGTGCATTTATTTTCTTCTACAGCACCCTATCCATCTGCACCTGCCAGCCAACCCGGGCAATGGACCTGGCTAGCCCCTCCCAACCTGGGTACCCAGAGTGTGACTTTTCAGACTCTGTATGTGCACAGTATTGTGATTTATGCCACTAATTAACCTGATTTCCCTCCCATGTTACTGCCCACTAAATAAATCAGATTTGTTGTTGTTATACTATATACTGTCTGTGGTATTGGTACTTATGGAAACAGTATTATGTTCTGCTGTGTATGTTGTTTAACCATATTTTACAGGGGATCCTCAGAGAAGTGCTGCAGAATCAGTCTCGAGGGTAAGAGGTATCTATATGAGTGAACAATGTATACGTGGGGTATTGAGGCTGTAACCCGTGTACTGTGAGCCACTAAAGGGGAATACAGGTCTCAGTGTCCCAGAGGGCTGTGACCAAGCTAATCTAACCACTACAAACCCTGACCTCTGGGTGGAGGCACCCACCATAGGACCTAGGCCCTTCAACCTGTCCGTGAGTCAAACAGGCAGGGTAGTAGCCCTTGGGATAGCAACTGCCTAAGGGTTACATGTGTACAGGTAGACAGAAAACTCTTTAGCGGTGGTAGAAGATGTCCCAAGTGACTAATGAAAGTGCACATATTCAACATGGAGATGGAGTGGCAGAGGCATGTGCATCTATTGGCTAGGGTCTTCTGACCATGGCTGGATGCAGCCACATGAGGGACACACAGCACTGAAAGTTTCATGTTCCCCTGGGCCATGATCACACAGCTATGTGACATGGTCTACACGACATTGCACCATGGACACAGTGGTACAGGGTGATGTCTGTGGAGATCAAGGTGCTATGTGCCCTGTCATACTATGCTACAGGGTCATTCCAGTGGGTGACCAGTGATGGCGTGAGCATATGCTCAGTCCTTCCTGTCATGGGCAGTGCTGCAGTTAATGGATATCCTGATGGCACATGTGCAGGTGTACTTAAAGTTCCCAATGGCGGATGCCAATGTCCATGCTATAAAACAGGCCTTCTATGCCATGCATGGTATGCCAAACATATACAGCACAGTAGACTGCACCACATTGGTATTCTGTCACTGTCTGTGCATAAGGAGTTATACAGGAACAGAAAAGGGTTTCACAGTGTGAACAGTCAGGTGATGTGATGTGGATGGTATGTTCATGAATGTATGTGGTAACTACACCAGCAAATGCCACAACACATCTATACTAGATGCATCACAACTCAGAGCCTTGCTACACACTGGTCAGCTGGATGGATGGCCATTGGGTGAGTAGGGGTGGCACTGTGAGTGGCATTGCGTCCCATGCCACTGCATGCATGTCAGTGACATTATTCTTTGTCCCCTGCACAGGTGACAGCAGTTACCCACTGTGCCCATATCTGATGACACCATTTCATGTGACAAACAGTGCAGCAGAGGGCCTACAACCATGCCCACAGGAAGACATGGAATGCCATGGAGAGGACCATCAGGCTATTGAAAATGCACTTCTGGTGCCTGGACAATAGCATGGATTGTTGTCCCCTGAAGGCTGTGCAAGGTGTTCACCACATGTGCCATGCTCCAAAATATTGCACTGCAATGCAAAGTGCCCATGCTGGAGGACCACAAGCAGGACGCACCACTGCTGGTTGGGGGAGTGGCAGGGACAGGAGACAGTGGTGGCCATGTGGTATGTGATGCCCTTTGTAGAGGGCACATTTTAATGGTAGTGTTGTAAACAGCAGCAGCTGCTGGACTGATGGCCTTTGTCATGTGTGGTGGCACAGTTGTGCATGTGCCCTCACAGCATGCACATCTAGACATGTAGCTATTGTCAACATCATTGTGTCATGGTGTGTGTGTGCCCTGGCTGTCATGGGTGATGGTGCATGATGATGACAGCAAACAATGAGTGCACCCATTTGGGGGGGGGCCATGGGTACATGCATGTCCAGCATGGGTGGGCATGCAGCTCATGGCTTCAGCAGCTCTGTGGTGAGCATGCATAGCATGTCAGATGACATGCAGTGGGGGCCAGGATAAGGGTGCTGCACTGGGTGGCCACTGTACCACACAGTGGTGTGTGTTGTGGCTGTGAATGTGCAGCAGTGTATGCCATGTGGGATATGTGGCCGGGGTTGAACTGTGGTGTCACATGGTGTGTATGGCATGTATAGTGGGTAGGGCTATGTATGCAATATGCTTGTGTTATGCCACGTCTGGTGAGTGGGCTTGTGCAGTGCACTGCCCTTGTGGGTCACAGGGCTTCACCTGTAGGCATGCTGAGCACTCTGTGCCCAGTCTCCTGACTGGTTGCATGTAGACAAGGGGCACCCCACTGGTGCCTGCAAATTTAGGACTGCTCATTGTGCTGGCCCCTCCACGGTATCCTCAGTTTCAGGGCAGTGGCTGTCTTTGGGGATGTGAATGCCCTTCTGTGTGTAGTGTCTGTGGCATGTCCCAGTGTCTCCATGCTCTGTGTACTGGTGGTGTGCATGTGGGCCATGCCTGTGCTCTGTGGCACCTGTGTGCTGTCCATGTCCCATGGTTGTGTGTGCTGTCTGTGTCCCATGGTTGTGTGTCACATTCTGCTCTGGGGCCACTGTGCTGGGGACACCTGTGTGAGGGTGTGAGCCATGCAGGTCAGTGTGTGGGCAGTCCATTCATGTGGTGCATCCCTTCTAACCAGGTGGTCCATGAGCCTCTCATGGAGGACTGCCAGCTGGTTGATCCCACGCCTCATGTCCCGCACACTGCCAGTCAGGGCCACCAGCACCTCTGTGTTTCGGACTGTGCCTCCAGTCTGTCCAGCTCCAGCTGCTGCAGCTCACTGTACTGTGTTGCCATGAAGGCATGGCTGTGGACTGGTTATGTGCAGCCCATTGGCCATGTCAACAAGCCTTTGTCATCACTATCCACAGGGCATGTTGGTACCCTTCCTCCCTTGCAATGCTATCCTGGCATGGCTGTTCTGTTATAGTAGCTGTGGTGCTGCTGACTGCTCCATCATTGCCTGTCTATGCCTGTTGCCCTTGACATGCTGGCACACAAAGATGGCACGCCCTTCATCCAGCACCTTGCCTGGCTCCTGTGTCCCTCATCTGGGCTATCAGTATGATGTCCCAGTCTGTGTCCGATTCCTGCTGTGCCTCCATCTACAGCTCAGTACCTGTTGGGGATATGATGTTGTTAGTCTGATTGTGATTGTCCTGAGCTGTTGCCTGTTGCAATGGTGCATGTGCACTGGTGACCCATCTTTGCTTTCTCCTCCTGCCTGGTTTTAATGCATCCCACCTGCAGTGCCAGTGTGTCCTGGTTGTGCGGTGTTGTCCAGGCTGTCATGCATCCATCAGAGCCTGTCTCTGTTGGTGAAATACATGGCTGTTAGTAAGGCAAGCAAGGCAAATTTTCTTTATAGCGCCTACACAAGGGCTCAGAGCACCTAATAAAATAACAGTAAAATACAGTAAAACAACTCCAGAATAAATTAATTAATTCAAAGCAGATTAAAAGCTGTATCAAATAAATAAGTTTTAAAGAAGTTTTAAAGGTCTCCAGTGAGCTGGCAGCCTTAATGTATGGAGGAAGAGAATTCCACAGGAGCAGCACTGCCACCCTAAAGGCTCTATCTCCCGATCATTTTAGATGGGAGGATGACACAACTAATAGGCCAGCTTCAGTGGAGCATAGGGGATGGATAGCAGAGTATGGAATCAGGAGCTCTTTAAGATAGTCAGGTCCAAGACTGCATAGGCCTTGTATGCTAACATCCTATCTTGAAAGTGATGTGTGCACTCACAGGCAGCCAGTGCAGAGTGCAGGACAGAGTGACATGGTCTCTCATAGAGGTGCCAGTCAACATCCTGGTCACAGCATTCTGCATTAGCTGCAGGTGACATCAAACCACCAGACAACCCTAGATACAGAGCATTACAGTAATCAGTTGGCTAGTAACAAACGAGTGGATAGCTGTAGCCATGTCAGTGGGAGTCAAGAATGGATGGATCCTGGCAATATTCTGGAGATGGAAAAGCAGACTCTAATGACCGATGAGACCTGTTTTTGAGGTCAAGCTCATCATCAAAAATAATGCCAAGATCTTTGACCACCTTTATCATCAACAGGGATGACCATCAACCACAACGATGGGCAGTTTCCCATCAACAAAGATACCTCCATGACATGGCTCAGTCACCATAACCTCTGTATTGCCGGATTGAGATGCAGCCAGTTAGTGGACATCCAGCCATTTATCTTGGCTAAACAATGACTCAACATATCTGGGTGGAAAGATCATCAATAGCACAAGACAAGTACAACTAGGTATCATCTGCATAGCGGTGAAACCCCATATTGTACTGCCTAATGATCTCTTCCAGTGGCAGCATGTACATGAAGAACAAATAGGTGCCAAGATGAGACACCACAAGGCAGTGCAAAAAGCTGAGGAAACATTTCCCAAGACCACACGCTGTGATCTTCCTGTTAAATATGAGCAAAACCAGTGCAGAACTGCTCTAGTAGCACCCACATAGTCCCAAGATGATCCAATAGCACCCCGTGGTCAACCATGTCAAATGCTAAAGATAGGTCCAAGAGCACCAGAATGGTATAGGGCCTCTGTCCCTCGCCATGAAGAGATCATGTGCCACCCAGACCACAACCATCTCAGTGTTGTGTCATGTCCAAAATCCAGTCTGGAGATGTTCATAGATGGATAATGTCTTCAGGTGCTCAATCAGCTGGTAAACCACCACCTTCTCAATAAACTTCCCAGAAAGGCAAGACTAGAGATGGACCTATAGTCAGGGTCAATAGAAGTTTTTTAGGAGGGTCTCACTACAGCCTCTTTCAGAGATGCAGGAAAACTCCCTCACTTAATGATCCATTGACAATCTCAACAAACACTGGTCACAGGAAATCCAAGCAGCTGATGGCAAGCCACGCCAGACCAGGGTCCAGGGCAAAAGTAGTGGGACACATGCTGGTGAGTACTGAAGAACCTCATCCACCCAAACCAGTTAAAACTCAGTCCAACACAGCAAATGATGTTCCCCAGCAAACTGATCACCCAGTAAAAACTGGACCAGAGAAGGTAATATATACCTGAAAGAGGCAATGCTTGTCAGCAAAAAAAACTGCCCAAACTGCTTGCACTTTTCTACAGAAAATTCTATCCTGGACTAGAGACAGGAAGGATTCCGCCAACCATCAACAGTGTGGAACAGTGCTGCCAGATGCTTTCTTGTGGCAGCAACTGACCATGAAACAAATTTGGTCTTCTTAAGATCAATTGCCTGCTGATACTCCAAATAATGGATTCGCAGCACCAACCTGTCCTCAGAGCATGACTTCCTCCAGGAAGGCTCTAAACTATGCCCCTTAGTCTTCAACCAGCTCAGCTCAGCACATTTCCTTGGTGAGCGATGCCTGGAGGTCAAGGGCAAATGTGGTAAGTTGTGATCAAGTCCAGTTCCTCAGTCAAGACTATATTAAAAACCTCAACCCAGACTTCTGAACCCTGAGCATGGGCTAGCATCAAGCTCAAGACAACCAGTGACTCCTGGAGTTGGCGAGGCTCCAATTTGTTTTTTGATGACACCCATTTGACTCCACTGTGGGGTTAGCTACAGGGGCCCCACACTGGAACTCAATCACATGATGATCTGATCAAATCACTGGATCAACCTTGACCTCCGTAATGTCAAGTCCGAGTGAGAAGACCAGGTCCAGAGTGTGGCCATATGCATGTGTCCTGGAGACAACAGCCTGAGACAATCTCAGCAGGCATCAGCTGAAGGAGCTCTCTTCCAAAAGGACAGTGTCACAAGCGTGTGGGAATACATTTCAGACGAGGCAAATTTACAGGTTTAAAACACACTTGGTGTGATATTTATTTTTCAAAATTCAAAAATAATAAATGAAAACAAAAAATTGCAAGAATATCACTACTTAACATCAGTAGTTTCTCACAATACAGTCCTGGATCTTAGAGCTCCCAAGACCCTTCTCATCTGCATTCAACAGCTTGTCTACAGTAGCAGTAGAACATCTCCTCCTCTTTCAGGGCTGAGCCACCCTGGTCTGAACTGAAGTGAACTCACTGAAGAGGTTTTATATCTTTTGGTGGGATTACCTGACTGAACCCTCTTCTAGTTACAAGTCTGGACATGTTGCTTTATGTCTGAACATGTTTCAAAACCAAGGGGAGGGTTATTTCAGGGGACTTCCTGGTTCAGTTAAAGGTGCAGTGTATATATCCACAGATATTGACTCTCTATACCTCTGATCCACAGTGACTAAGCACTTTTATACATAGAACCTTATACAGTAACACATTTATAATGTGAATTTATGAAAATACCTTTAAGATTTCTTATAACTGTACTAATTATGGCAGTATTATTGTTTTATATGATTTCTAAATCCTTTTTCTTTAAAAAGGCTTTACTAACTGTATTCATTCATATTTAAAATAGCCTTCATGCTTTTTGTACACAAAATGCACTTATGCACTTTGCACAGCACCTGTCCAGGTGTTTGACATCATTCCAGGGACTGGATGGATGGAAATGGAAAAGAATGAAAAAGAGAACTAGTAGGAAGTTTACTAGGGTAGGGGAAAGAAGAAAAGCAAAGAGAAAAGTGTTAACTGTTGCAAGGAAAAAGGAGATAGAAAAGTGGTCCATCAGTCACAGCTGAGGGTGTAGCCTAACTCTGCCACGGACAGGATTCATCATCTTCCCAAGCATTGAAGTTTACAGGACAAGAGTCCCAGGGGACTCCAACCCTGCTCGGTGATGAAGTCTTCAGCCCTGCAGGAATAGACCTCCACCACCCAGAGGCCGATAGATGAGAACTATTCTGCCACTGATGCCCGATGCACATTTAGCAACTACACACTGAAAGGACACTGGTGTTCTCACTGGAAATGTGGTGAGGCCCAGGACAGATCTAAAGCAGATGGCCATCCTGCCTCCCTGCAGTCCCTCCTCAGGCAAGAGACAGACCAAATAACTGTGAGGAACAGGACCAACCAGCATAGGGCCAGTGTCATTTTGCCCAACGAGGTCTTTGTGATGCAAATAAGATCAGTTGAGGAATCAGCTTAGATGAAAGATTCCATCACCGTAGTCTTATTCCTTATTGATCTTGCATTACAAAGAACGGCCTCAAGGGGATGAACAGAGTGGGAGGGTGCAATACCTGCTGCCTGGTGACTTCTGGCAGAGCGATAGGGAGGGGGCAGATGGATGTTGCACCATCCCTAGGGTACCAGTGCCCTGTCAGACCATGCAGTCTTCCATGGTGTCTATGCTGCCACCATCCTCTCCATCAGTGTCAGTTGGATATCCACTCTGGGTGGGCCACCTCCGTGCTCTGGCATGCCCATGTACCTGCAATGACTTTCTTTTTCACCCCAGCATGCATACCTCACCACTTGTGCTTGATAGCTGACAGTGTCCAGGCCTCTAGACCAGAGGTATTCATGCCAGGCTGTATGTCTAGCCCCAGTAGTGCCTTCACCTCTGGTGCAGTGGACAGAATTGTGCCCATATAGCTTGCTGTGTGAGTCCATATGTCAGTGACCATGGATGCCACCTGGCCACCATAAAGTTTAGTGCATTAGGATGTGCTCTGCCTCTTGTCCAAACACAGCCACAGCACTGTCTGCTTGCATGGGCTGACCATTTGGGCTGTGCCGGTGGTGGGGTGTGCCTTCCATGCCACTGTCACTATTCACCTTTTGTCTCTGCATTCTTCTACTGCATGGTATTCACTTCCATGCTGCTGCATGAGGCAGTGCCCATGTCCTTATATGGTGGGATCAAGGGTAGGGTCCCCATATCCTTTGCACACCTGTGTGCACTGAACAATCCGCTATGCATCCCCTGTCATCCTGCCTCTTGGATCCATACGCCCTACATGTCCATTCAGGCATAGCTGCATGCCATGGTTCTGATGATTTTGCACACACTTTATGCATGTTCATGCATAGGCACCAATATGGTGGAAAAGCTAAGATTCTGATCCAGTAACACCATTTAGTACTTGAAATGGGTACCTGTTCAAGCAGGTTGCCATCAAGAGTTTAGAAGACAATGGTACGTTGGAGTCTTGCTAATCTTGTCTACTGCTGAATATAAGAGAAACTTTTTATGGCATTTGTGAGAGCTGGTTTGTATAGAACCACTACTGACATTGTCAAAATCGTGCTGGAGTAAGGACTCATTAGGACTGAGATACCTCAGGCAAACTTAACTGTGTCATCTCTACAGGTAAATGTGGGAAGAAAGACAGATGGAGAGAAGATCATTTACAATGATGGAGAAGAGGACTGGTCCAAGTATGAAACCCTGGGTACACCAGACTTGATGGGCAGAGTGGTGAATAGGGCAGGGCATCACCAACCTAGACTGACTGGAGCCAATCTGAGAGGCAGGAGCAGAACCACCTGACTGCTAGTTCCAGCAGACCCACAGCACCTAACTTATCCAAGAGAAGGGGTGGGTCACTACATCAAAAGGCCTTTGAGAGGTCAGTGAAAATGGACACAGTGAACTAATCCTGGTCCATTCCTTTCAGCACAAGGTCTGTGAACTGCAGGAGGAAGGAGAAAGTGTAGGGTTCTTGCAGAAGGCAGAGTAAAAAGGGAGAAGAAAGAAGAGAAGTCAAAGTAGAATTTTTCCTGTAACTTAGCCAGGTCAGGAAGCAATGAGATGGGCCAATAGTTACCTGGGGAAGGGGTCACTCACTTTGAGGAGAGGGAATACTTTAGTCTGCTTCCAGGACTGGGGTACAGATCCAAGTTGGAAAGAAAGATGGAAAAATTATGCAAAAGGGCAGAATGGCTGGGGCAGAGAAATGGAGATGATTACTATCACACTATCAGGGCTTTTCTTTTAGTGGAATTAAGTTATAGTAAGGCAGTTGGGTGGCCTCTGTGGAGGTACGTTTAATCAACTAACATTATTTGTGCACAAGGACCTCTACATAAGTACCACCCTTTGTGCAGAACAGACCACAAAACCCATGGATACTGGTTCTTCTACTTCTGTTTCTGGAGTTAACTAAATAATACAGTCTCTTTTTTGTGGTACAGTATGATACAGTACCATTCTAATCAAATTGATGTTACTATTTTGTCATCAATTGTAGTGTGTACATTATTGACTATTACTGTACTTTTCCAACAGCACTAGTATTCAACCGTGCTTGTGACCCAGTGACATAAATTGATATCAAGGCTCCAAATTTGAGTTTAACAAACTAATCAGATGTGAGATTAGACATTAAAAGTTGTTATTCTGACTGCCAGTTCCTCTGTGATATTCTACAGTATCTGCTGCCAACCACTTGCCTCACTACAACTGACACAAAATGGCAGGGAACATTCAGAGGATACAGTGGAGCTGGCTTGGATCTATAATTTTCTGGTTCATGATTTTTATTTGGAAGTGTTGGTGGGCAATATATCGGTGGCTTTGGGGCTAGCACCAACCTCATTAGGGTTGTGCACAGGGTCCTCTGGGTGCAAATTTAATTCTGCAGCACATTTGAAACAGAATATACTTTCACCTGCATAGCAAATAATCTGCATAGTGTGTCAGCCAGGTATGAATTTTCATTGAGCCTGAATATTTATTAACTTTATATTATTTTTGTTGACCTGGTAAGTGCGCTGATCCAAGGGACCATTTTCAGGTATAACCATTAAACATTGGACCTTCTGCACCCCAAGATTATACCAAAAAATGTAAAAATGTCACCTAGCACTATTGACAACTGGTAGCTTCAGTTGAATTCTTTCAGATTAATGATGTATGTCATTAAGTGTGTTGTAAAATGACACATTCAATGAGGATGCACTGCTAAGTATACTGACACATAGATATATATTTTTAAAATAAGGCATCTCCACAAACAAATACTCACAACTTTGGAGCACCATTGTGCCAGAACCCCCCAAAAAAAATGTATTTATTTTATTTATTTATTTAACATTTGTTAACCAGGAAAGGCATGCTCAGCTCTAGGCTGTTTTCCAGGTATGATCCAGGGTAAGTACACAGAAAGGAGGTCCAGGCAATAATAAATTCAAGATCATACAAAAACAAGTACAATACAGTACAAAATACAATACAACAAAAATAAAGTACATAATACAATACTCTGGTATGTACAATCAAGGCAGTGGATTACAGGAGATGACCAACAGTCATACAATAGAGAGAACAGGAAGCAATAAGAAAAACTGTAAAACCAGTGAGATAATGTACGCAATACACTGTGCATGAATAGACACCAGAACTGTATAAAGAACAAAAATTCAGTCAGAACTGCATACTGGGACTGAAGTACAGAATGGACAGTCTGAACTGCCAACTGGTACAGAAGTATTGAGTGAGTAGTGAAGGTGACCCAGGCAATAGCAGAGAGAGAGGAAACAAACATAGAACTAGAAAGACTATTAGAAGAAGAAGAGGGGGACAAAGACCCCTGGGAGTGGGGTCTCAGGTGGCTAGAGCATTAGAAGGGGGGAGGAGGGCATGGGAGGGGTAGAAAGAGGCACAGAGGAAGCAAAGGATAGTTGCAGAGGTCAGCGGAAGGGAATGAAGTAGGGATTTGAGGGTGAGGAGAGAGGTGGTGTGGCAGGTGCCCCATGGGAGTTGATTCCAGAGGTGAGGAGGCAGTAGGAGAAAGCTGCTAGGCCTGGAGCATGTGCGAGGAAAGGAAAGGAGAATTGCGGCATCCCTGGAACATAGGAAGTACTGGGAGGAGCTGACAGGAGAAAGGCATGAGCTGAGATAAGAGGGAAGAGACCAACCAGAATTTATGAATAAAATGAGGCTGTGCAGCTGGTCGCCTTGTGAAAGGGGCAAGGGAGACAGAGGAGTAGAGAGTACAGTGGTGAGTGAGAGGGGAAGAGGAGGTAGCAAAGCAGCAGAAAGAATTTAGCAGGGTGTCCAGTCTGGCAAGGAGGTTGCCGGAGCTGAGCAGTAGACAATGTCAGCATAGTCAAATGCAACGAGAATAGTTTTCATGACTAGGTCATGCCGGGTTGCCAGAGGGAGGCAGTCTTTGTGTTTGTAAATGACACTGAGTTTGGGCGAAGCTTCAACAGATGTAGTCTATGTGTACAGAAGTCAAGACTGCTGTCAAGCCAAATTCCAGGTATTTAAATGAGTTTACTGATTGGAGAGGTGAGCCATTAAGGGTTGTGAGGAGGGTGGGGTTGGAAGATTTAAGCAGCTTTGCTGGAACCAAGAGCATAGAAACTATCTTTAGATTTAAGTTTTAGTTGGTTCTGCAGAAACCAGGACTGCACCTTGTTGAAATCAATTTGGAGAGGGCAGTGACTTCGAGGGCAGAAGGACTGGAGTAGAATAACACAGGTGTTGTCCATGTACATATGAATCCTGGATGGGGAGCAGATGGTATTAAGATCGTTAATAATATAGAGAAAAGGATGGGGCCCAGAATGGATCCTTGTGGAGACACTGGCAAGAAGAGGGAGGGGAGGAGAGGGGTATCTACAAGAACAGAGTGCTGTCTGTACTCAAGATAAGAACTGAACCAGTGGGGAGCAGTTGGAGCTAGCCTAACAGAGTGCAGATTATGGAGAAGAAGGGCATGGAGACAGAGTCAAATACTGCGTCATAAGATGGCTGCAGGAGATTGCCTTTAACCATTGCAAACTGAATGAAGTCAGTTACCCGAAACAAAATATAATGCCCATAGTGGTGTACTTCCTGATGCCATAAACCCCACCATGTTGCTAAGATATAAAGTAAGGTTATGAATATTCATTACGTAAATAACTAGTTTGTCTCAGGCACATGGGCAAAGAAGAAAGTAATGCATGTGACAGACAGGATGTAAAAGCAGACAGGCAGTCTGAGGGGAAGGAGCGGTTTGTTCCTCTGTGTCAAGACAAGTTAAGCTGAAATAAAGTTGCGTATTGCTTATGTACAACCCATTGTTTGATTATTACAAGACATGGTACCAAGATTGGTTGTGGGAATTTAGGAGCTTTAACACAAAGGAAGGTGAGCTCTTGGGTAAGAAGAACAACATTTACCTCAGCAGTGGCTACCGATCAAGAGATTGCAGATTTTGTCTAGTGGTCTCATCAATACCCAGAGTAATATGAAATGGAGCAGCTATGACCACTACCAGAGGTAAGGTTTCTGGGCAATTTATAGAAAACAAAAATGTTTCAAGCAATGCTTTTATCTATATCTAAAAGCAATGTGACAGACCAGAAGGAGAGTGATCCAAAATTATCACTGAGTGTAGCAGCAGAGAGATCATTGGCTGGAGTGGCATACAGAAGAACAGCTGGAAAGAACCAAAGCTACACCCGAAAACAACACATACTGGGCAGGTGCATGTACTGAACGTCTGAATGGTGTCCCAATATCATAGAGTTGATATGTACATAGGCAACAGAATGGTTCTGTCAGTTCAGAGATGACCTGCCAGATGAATAGCAGTGTTGGGGTGGTATTGCAGCCAACTGCCATTGTCCATTGCAAATGGAGAGCATGTCATACTGCACCCCGCCTGTAATACTAATACTGGCATGTGCCATCAAAGGCAGATGTCCAGTGGTCTAGAACTGAGGTAGTGTTGAGTACGGGTGGTTTGAGTTCATGTTGTAACCCCCAAAACAACCACACCAGGCAACACAGCACAGCCCTCCCTACCACACATGCCAATCAATGTTGGCTTATGGCAGGGTGAGGCTATTGTTGAGTGCCAGTGATCAGCATCATCTGCATCACTACAGAAGTACAACAGCAGGTGTCCTACTCACCACAGCACCAGCATCAGTGGAGATAATTTGCACACAACCACACTGAAACCTCCCACCATGCAAATGTCACACATCACTCAGGCAACCACATACAGGTCTTCCACAGTACACGGTACAATACTGGAAAGGATAAGCAGGGTTGATGTCAAGATATATGTACCAGCACATACTGACAACAGTGAACATCTGCCCACTATGCGTCCAAAGTGGGGTATGACTTTCAACCTCTACTGGTCTCTGGCCATTCAGCAGCTACAGTCAGTGGTGGCAATATAGACCATTATATGAGCTCTGGCTGGTCTAAGCACTGCCAGGTGCTGAATGCTTTGAAAATCCCAAATTACAGGATGGGGTAGCCACTGTTGTGGTTCACACCTCTTACCAACATGATGCAGCCATGTGTCTGACACAAACCTGGTGCAAGCCCATCTGGCACAGAGGACACAGTTTCGACACAACCTGTGTTTTGAAATTAGAACTGCTGCATACACTGAAACAGTGCGTCCCTTGTGTCATTTTCTTTGATGCAGGTGTCCCAGTTTTCAAATGGTCAGGAATGATGCAAGGTGTTGTGCCAAAAAGCAATGATGCAAGGCTCACTGTGCCACACCTGAGTCATTCCTGATTTTCCATTGCAGCCTGTACCAGTTGGGGACTGCCTATGCCATCTGGCTTGTGCTATGCTTGGAGCAGATGCCCAGCTGCACCAAGTTGGAAGGGACTTGTGCCCTGATGAAGATGCAGCATCCCTATAAAAGGATTTTCCAAACCCCCATAGGTTGCAAGTTCTGCAAGGGTTAGACCAGCGGAGCTTGTCTAATGGCCTGTGGCATTGACACCACAGCCCAAGGCAGGCATGCCAGGCAGAACAGGACAGCTGTGGTCCACTCAGGACATTGAAGTCCCATAATGTACCATGTGGCACGATGTGTAATGGTCATCCTGAGAACTGAGACCACCAGATGTGTCCATCTGGTGCCAGCCCTCTCACCTTAGACCTCCACAATGCTACAACACCCGTGTGATGGGTACAAATGCAGTCTGTGACTCATACTGTGCACACAGTGGGTGGAGAGGTACGCAAACATATAGCCACCCAAGCAGGTATGGCAGAAGCCAGGGTTGGGGTGGGTTTGGCACCATGCAGCTGGTACCCTGTCCTTAGATGGTGCTGCCATCTGTATGGTCCACTGGCTTCCCAAACCCCTACCATGCCAGCACACCAGAAATCCAGACCACCTCTTCCCACACTGTTGCAAAGCTGACCCCACCGACACCCACTATTGGTGCCATGTACTGATTATCTGATTCACTACCCTGTCTAGGATGTGTGGTGGTGCCCCACACACACTGTGTACTACTGCACAAGACAGCTACACACCCTTTGCTGTGACCCATTGTCTGCAGTTTTTCTGTGCTGTCTGGTGCTGTGTACAGGAGGACTCCATCTTGTGTCCAACATGTCATGCCTACTGGGACAGGGCTCTAGTTCCTTCTGTGGGTACAAGTTCCATTGCCTGTGCTGCCAGTCAGGTGTGTTGTCACTTTTGTCATTCCGCTCCCACGCACTGTCAGTTTTTCACATGGGACCACTTGTAGCATCATTGGGGACTTTGGTGCCAAGATCCGTAGTCTTCCAAAATCTGATGCAGAGTCCTTTGCCCACCCTGTTTTGCTACAAATGGGGGTATGGTGCGCTTTGCATTGATCTACTGGAGCTTTTGAAAATCAGGCCCAGGGACCATGTGTTTTCTTGGACCTTTGAAGATCCAGCCAAGGTCTGTAAACACTATTTTGTCATTGTCACAGTAGATAAAAAGACAATTTTGGGGCTAGACACAAGCCAAAAATGGATCTGATAAATTATTCTTGGTAGGAAAGAAAATGCCCCCACTGATGAGATTGTCTGAATACAGTGATGTTTTTAAAGAGCTGGGCAAGCTACCAATTGCACACCAGACTACAATTTCTGAGAATGCAATGCGGTAATACAAGCTTCCCAAATGGTTCCTGTTTTCCTTCAAGACAGACTGAAAAAGATTGCAACATTAAATAGCAATGATGTGATAGAAAACATAGAAGAGCAAACACTCTTGGTTCACTCTTAGTGATAATAGAAAAAAACATGGATTACTGCATTTGTGTTTGGATCCAAAAGAGTTGAATTGTTGCTTTAAGAGAAAATATTTCATATTTCATCAAGACATTCTGTGCCCGATATTCAAAAGTTCGCTAGGTGGTAACCAGTGTTTGCCCACGCAAACCAGGTTCTGCACTGGAGCCCAATATTCAATGGGTCAGTTGCACTGGAAAATAGGATTGGTACCTGCACAAATCACAAAGGTTGGGGCTATGCAAATGGAGGGCGGGACAGGAATATCAGAGCAAGCCGATATTCAACAGATTTGCACCACGCAAAAGGGTAAGCAACAGTTCTTTGTGCAGTGCAAATACCTCCAAACAACCCCGTTAGCCCATGCATGCTGAAAGCAATGCAGCCAACTAGCTGGCCCCTGTAGTCTGTAGCACCCCCCAATTGCCAGCCTATATTTATTAAAAACTAAAACCTCCGGTGCTAGTAGTCCCCCACCCTTCAATCGCCAGCTTCTAATAAGTAATAACCATCTCTAGTGCTAGTGGTCCCATCCCTTCTGATTGTTAGCATCTAGTAAATAATAACCTCCCTGGTGCTAGTGGTCCACCCTCTCGCTGTTTACCAGCCCATAGTAAAAAAAACTTCTGGTGCTAGTTGCCCCTGCCGATCGCAAGATCCTATTATAATTTATAACCTTCACGGCTTCCAGTGGTCCCGGCACCGATCTGAGGTACCTCAGGTCGCATGTCCATAATCCCTGGCATCTATCAGCACCTCCACTGCAGCACCAAACAACCCTCCCCAGTCTCCTTAACAGTATCCTCGGTGCTACAGGTGCGCATGCAGCAACTGGCACAGCTCTCTCAAAACTCCATGGTTGGCCACGGTATTTCCAGAAAGAGAGTGGCATCTTATTTATCACCACTAGTGCCAGGAAGGGTATTTATTTACTATTGTAGGTCAGCAATTGGTGGTTGTGGGGACCACTAGGCACTAGGGTTATCTACAAATGTATTGGACCAGGGAATGGGGGCAGCGCCACACTAACCTGCCTCTGCTACCCATGCAAAAAGCCATAATTGGCATGCAAATAGCCTCTTAGTGCTTTGTATGCCCAGTTGACTCATTTGCATGGGTCCCTTTATAAATTACAGATAGCACTACAGCAATATCCACTCTTAAGTCCCACTTTGGAAGCCATGTCCAGGCAGAGTTACTTGACTTAACATTGCACTGACATGGCACTATATTCAGTTGGATAGCGCTTGGTGCACTGTCTGACTGCATAAAGCATCCTCTGACCACTGGGCATTTGCAAAGTGCAGGACAAACCTTTGCACTCTGCTTTGCACTTTTCTGAATATCAGGCCCCAGAGTTCACTCTTTAGTGATAATAGAGAAAACATAGATCATTGTGACTGGGAAGGTTCACCCATGCCTGTGCAACAGGGAAAAGGGCAAGGGACATTAGGGTACCAGCACAATATCAATGGTGATCATCTTGCCAGGCTATTGTGCTGCTCAGCTCAATTGCACCTAATGCACCTGGCAAGTGTGGGCTATTTGTGGGGGCTGCACCACCTGCACCCCCATTTCAGGCATACTTCACCACCACTCTTCAAAAATGTAATATAATCTCCTCCATGTTGGGGTGTATGTGGCACACAGAACAATTCCCCACAGCCCTGTCCATGCCGAGCACTGAGAATCCAGTTCGCCAGTATGACAGGCGAACTGATTGTGGCTCCACATTATGGTGCCCTAATTGACGGCATCCTTCTAATGGTATATGGTTTGTGTTTGATACAAATGAGTTGAATTCTTGCATTAAAAGAAAATATTTTCATATTTCAACAAGACATGAGATTCTGGGTGAAATGGCACAGGGCAAATATTTGTTTTCAATTTGGACATCTCTGGTTTTAGTAAACTCCACTCACACCTGAAAGTGCTCACTTATGCCAGTAATAAGACATGACGAGGAGTGGATTATGGCCTGATAAGAGCACGCCCCAGGTGTGTTATGAGGCACAAGGCACTTGCCTAGTGCTTTTAGCACGGGAAGTGCTCTTATCAGGCCATATCCCACATCTTGGAGTGTCTTATTGAACTTATAAATGGGCCTCTAAGTAATTACTAAAGAAAAACAGAAAGTCCGAAATATAAAATGGGGTTTGATTGGTGAAATAGTAAATAATAGTCCCACATTTAAAAGGAATTCTTATTGCTGCAAAGGGCTTCCTACCTTTTCCTGATGTAGAAAAATAGTACACAGTGTATGGAATGTCTCCCTTTCTGTAAAAGGCCTAAACATTTAATATTTTACCTTTTTTCACATTTATTAATTAGTCTATGCATCTGAGGAGTGACTGACTACCCACTCAGTTTCACTTAGAGCAAACATTTTAACTTCAGGTACTGTGTGATGCTTCTTGTATGACCCCCCACCAACCAACCAACAAAGAAGATACACAAATTTTTTTTTTTAAATCTGCATGTCTTTCATTTACTGAGTTGCTTCAGAGTCCTGCTTCACTGTCTGAGTGTGTCCTTATGCCACTTTATAGAGCCGTGGCTGTGGAGAGTGGAGACTTCTCTCTTTGTACCTTGAAATGCTGATCACGGTTTCATTTTTTTGTTTAAAAGTTTACATTTTTATGTTTGAGAATGGAAGATTGCAGGAATGGGAAACGATACAGGAAGGTTGTGGCGGAAGTGAAATCCATCTACAGTGCTTCCAGTAGCAGTGGTCCCGTGTCACAGGTATTTCATGTCTTTTAACAAAAGGAAAAAAAAGTTACAGTTTTAATTTTGTCTGTGGAGTTTGAGTTGCAGCACTTGTATCATATCAAGGTCTAGAAGTGGTGGGTTTTAGTGGCAGTGCAGTCAGGAGACCCGGGGCGCATCCTGATGAAAGACTAAAGGAAGCTTCACTCATTTATTATGTTGGCTTGCACTAAGTGCAAGAAACATAATCGTGTGATCCAAAATGCAGTGCATACAGTTGAAGAGAGAGAGCACCGCTTCAGTGAGCAGTGCTCCCCTCCCCACACACACACACACACACACACGCACGCATATTGCGTGCTCAGTGTCCCCCCACGCACACACTGTATAGTCGACAGGGTGCCCAATCCCGCGCCAGCTTCACACACCCCAAAAAAAGCTGTGCAGGTGCTATGCTGGGAGCCAAACCCCAGCGTGCAAAGATTGTTATAGCCAATGGGGCTGCCCAATCCTCCGCTGGCTCCACGCCCCTCCCCAAAAGCTTAAGGTGCCACGCTGGGAGACCACCCCTGTGGCAAAGTTGTTGTGGCCAATGGGTGCCCAACTTCATTGGCTCCAGCTCCCCCAAACAGCCTTTCCAGCTGCCATGCTGGGAGCCCACCAGCGTGGCAAACATCCCATGTCATCTTAATAATAATAAAAACTGTAAATAAAAAACGGTCCTCGCAGTCTCCCTGCCCCCACCAGCACCCACCCACTGTGCACCCTGCCTCCCCATACCCCCTCACCCCATACTTACCTCTGGAGTTCAGCGCAACAATCTGGTGGACCGGAACATGTCTGCACTTTCAAAGCTGACCGCGAACTGAAGAAATGCCGGTAAGCTGTATAATGTAATAAATAGAGTTTTTCAACTTTGCTGCATATCTCAGGCATTTTTAGAATTTTGGCACCAAATTTTCAACATGGGGTTTTTGGGACCCCTCCTCATGAATTCTGTCACTGTCATTGCATTAATTGGGCCCTATAGGTGATTTCACGGTCACTGTACTAAATCACCTTTCAGGACCTATTAACGAAAACGACAGTGCCAGTGTTCATAAGGTAGGCTCTCAAAAGCCTATGTTGCAAATTTGGTGAAAAATTCCTAAAAATGACTGTTTTATGAGTGTGTGTTGCACAGCCCTATGCACGCTGGTAAGTTCGTGAATTTTAATATTTGCACTCTGGATTTTCAACATTGCCATTTTTACCACACCTCCTTATGAGCAGTACAGCTGTCATTTTCACATCTTGATGAAATGTGTTTCCGCCACATGTAGCCTGCAATGGCGCAGTCGGTGTGCAAAATCAATGTATTGACATGTTAAGAAAATCACAGTGACACTGTTCATGAGCAGAGGTCTTAAAATGGCTATGTTGAAAATTTGGTGAAAAATTCCTAAAAATGACTGATTCACGGTGTGGATTCGCGGTTCCTGGCAAGCTCGTAAGTTCCGCAATTTTTAATATTTGCAGTCAGATTTTCCACATTGCCATTTTAGCACACCTTCTTATGAGCAGTATAGCTGTCATTTTTCACGCCTCACCAAAATATGTTTTCACAGATGTAGCACATAATGGCACAGTCGGTGTGCGTAATCAATGTTTGGGACAGATTAAGAAAATCACAGTGACATTGTTTATTAGCAGAGGTCTTAAAATGGCTATGTTGAAATTTGGTGAAAAATTCCTGAAAATGACTGTTTTAGATGCGCCGTTACGGAGTTCCTACGCTTGCGCTTGCAAGTTTCTGAATTTTTAATATTTGCACTAGGTTTTTCAACATTGCCACTTTACCACGCTTCCTTATTAGCAGTACAGCTGCCATTTTTCACATCTTACCCAAAATGTGTTTCCGCACATGTAGCGCATAATGGTGCAGTCAGTGTGTGAAAGCAATGTTAGGGACAGATTAAGAAAATCACAGTGACACCAGTCATGAGCTGAGGTCTTAAAATGGCTATGTTGAAAATTTGGTGACAAAAGTCCATAAAATGACTGTGTTATGAGTGAGCATTGCACAGTTTCCATGCACCCTTGTAAGTTCATGAATTTGTAATATTTTCAGTCCAGATTTTCACCAGTGGCATTTTTCCACACTTCCTTATGAACGGTATACAGGTAGTTGTCATTTTTCACAACATAGCCGAAATGTGTTTTCACACTTTCAGCACAGAAATGCATGGTCGCGTGGGAAGTTATTGTTCGGGACAGATAAAGAAAATTACAGTGACACTGTTCATGATTGGAGGTTCCAAAATGCCTGTGTTGACAATCTGCTGTAAAAATCCCAACTAATTACATTACGGTGTGCGTTGCACGGTTTCTACGTACGCCGTGACTTGACCAGTTTTAATATTTTCACTGCAGATTTTCAACATTACCATTTTTAGACCTCCCATGAACAGTACAGCTGTCATTTTTTACATCCTGTTCGAATGTGTTTTTAGACCTGTGGTGACAAATGCCGAGTTACTGTGCAAAAGCAGCTTTGGCTAACAAACTGACATTGTCACTGTTCATGAGGTGGGGGTCACAAAAAAACATGTTGAAATTTTGGAGTGAAAGTACAACGAATACCTGAGGTGTTAGGGTTTCTGACCATAACGCCCCACCCTGTAGAGACTGACAGGCATCAGGGCTGTGACTTGGGATTGTCACCTGCAATGCTCATACCACTCCACCCCCACCCACACCCTGCAGCCACTGGAGAGGCATTAAGGTTTGCCTTGGGACGCCGGCCCCAAAGTTCACCCCATGCTCCTATACCACACCCATCTCACTATATTTCCTGGGATGGAATAGGGTGCATAAGGCCAAAGACCCCAAGGCACACCGTGACACTTGTCGGTGTCTGCAGGGTAGGGTGGTGAAATGGCATGGCCGTTATTCCTGAGAACCCAAAGGCACACCCAATGCCTGTCAGTCTCTGCAGGGTGCTGGTGAGGTTGGGTTCAGTTCAATATTTCACTGCCATTCCTATTATGTGGCTCTGTAACTCCTACACTACTAATGCCAGTGCCAGCAAGAAAACATTTGGCATTGACAAATGCTTGTTGATGCTGGAATTGATGACTGAGTGAGGTTGTTACACTCATACCCATGGTGATGGGGCATTGCCTGGCACAATTAGCGCCAGTTGGCAGGTTATGTCCTGATAAGGACACTGCTTGAAAAGGGCTTTCAGCCAATCAGGATTCAGAATTTATTTTGCCCATATATAAGTACATTTAACACTCCATATGACAGGCACTTTTTAAAAGATTGCCATTTAGCATTTGTTCTGCACCAGAAATCTTTCATAGAGCAATGCAGCAACTTCTTGAGGGTATTGAAGGAGTTAAAGTTTACATTGATGACAGTCAGATCTGGGGCAGAACAGCTGTAGAACATGATTCCAGGTTGAGAAAAGTTTTACAAATTGCTAGATGAAATAAAAGAGGATTTAAACTGAATAATGATAAGAGTCAGATATGGTAAACAAAACTCCTGTACTTGGATGAAATTCTTACAGCTGAGGGTGTGAAACCTGATCCAGCCAAGGTACAAGCAGTGCACAGAATATCAATAAAAAAAGCATTTGTCAATGCTGAATGTTTACCACTTGTATTTATGGCAAGCTGTTAGGGACATAATTCATAATCTCTGGCTGTATAGTAAAACACATGCACTACATAGTGAAATACATATCATATAGTGAAATATATGCAGTACATCATATACTGAAATGCATACACAATGTAGTGAACCACATACACTATCTACTGAAATATATACATCATATAGTGAAATATATATACTATATACTGAAATACATATATCATATAGTGAAACACATACACTATACAAACTAAATGCTTACATTATATAGCGTAAATACATACTCTGTCCACTGAAATCCACATACTGAGTACTGAAAATCCACATACACGATATACTGAAACAAATGTACTATGTACTCGAAACATATACACTACCTATTGAGATACATACACTACAGACTGAAACATCGACATAAACTATCTTCTGAAACCAACACTTTATACATTGTAACACATACACTATATATTGAAAAATCTACATAAACTATATACTGAAACAAATACACTATATATTAAAAATACTTACCCTCTATTGAAAAATCTCACCCTATATACTGAGAGAAATATATTACATACTGAACACGTACTCAGTATATTTAAAATAAAACATACATGATAACTGAAACAAATACACTACATGGTGAAACACATACACTATGTACTGAAATACATGCACTGTAGACTGAAAAATTCACATACACTATATAGGAAACAAATAAACTACATGCTGAAATGGACTACATTCTGAAACTACCCAGCCCCAGCCCCTCCCCTGAATGATCTGCCACCACACTCTTGCCTGTCGCATTCCGTTAGCTGCTGGCTTGATGAGAGGATGTCTAAAACTGCAGAGCAGTAGGTAAACAAAACAGGGCTATCTCTTACTGTACTTACTTATGGGGTTTTACATCTTGTTTTGCTTGCACACCTTTAATCAAATTTCAGAACATTGTGATGTGACCAGAAACTTTTAGAACTAATTTAAAATGATGTAGTTTATTCTTTTAAGTAAGTGCTGCCTTCATTTACTGTTCGATACATTTGTATAGGAAGCTAATACTTATGATATTCCTAACATACCACTCTCACATCATATGAACATAGGGGACTGCATGCATTTTCTAAGTTAGTTTTGATCAGATTTAAGTGTAATTAATTACTGTGTTTGTCCAGCAACTTATCTGAGCTGAATGCTTGGGAAGTGTACTGCAGGAGCTGAGAAAGTGTAAGCCAAATGATTTCCTATTTTGTACTCCATTGAGTTATTTTTGATTTAGTTTTTGTTTTTATTTGAATGTTTTGTTTAATAAAGGCTCTTGGTTAAGGAAAAATATATATTTTGCAGCAGTCACCAGGGCCCAATTCTCATCTGGAGCTTAGCTGGCATATGCATAATTTGCACTTTCTGTTCTGAAGAACTTCACTGTGATTCCTCACTGTTGGCTCTCACAGCTCCTAACCTCCCCATTATATATCTGCAGAGCAGTGCAAGGTGGACAGAGCTTTTCCAGGTACTTGGTCTCCACTAATAAACTAGCCCTGGTCTAGCCTCATAGTGCATAGTTATGCTGTTTATATGGTATGACTGTGTTATTGAGTTTGAGATTCCCAAACTGTTTTCTTTTTTCCATTGAGATGTTTATCTTGTAGGTCACCCACTGACCCCTTGCACACTGGCCTGTCCATCCACATCACCCAAAATCATCAGGACTTACCTGCACTGAGATCTCCCATGGCCTCCCTCCCCGTGGTGGGCCAGGAGGGAGAAGGCCATTCACAAGAAGACACATATTCAGACAGGAGCAAAGCCTGGTTAGTAGTAAAAGCCTGTGGCAGGTTGGTGGATTCTTTAGCCATTGGAGGTTTCTACCTTTGGTTTATCCCTGGGCAGTCAAGCATGCAATGATACCAATCCATTAAAGGCAAGTACTGCTTTGTGCCAGCCTGAGCCCTGCCCATTGTGCCACTCTGGTGCCCTGCCAGCCCTCACCTAGGGTGGCTGTTAAAAAGCGGGTTGTCAGCCAACACCCCTGAGAGGAGAGCAGTCCCAGATGCTCAATCATCTCTCCTGCCAGCTAGCCCCTGTTTGATCCAGGTCCTCCCTCAAACCGGCCACTGGCATGGGAGGCAGTACAGCTACCACCAAGCCTCTAAGCCTGCCCACCAGACTGTATTTTATAAGTAAAAAAACAGCACTTGGATGAAAGAAGAAATCGTATTTAGTTACAGTTGTTATAAATATTTAAGACACATCACAATGTTTTGAAATTGATAAAGTTTTCCAAGGAAAATAACATGAAATAATACATAAAGATGTAGAATAAGATAATCCATTTTTGTTTACTTTCTGCATCTTAAGAGGCATCGGCAGGGGATTTTAGTCAATTAGGCCCCATTTTCAGAAGGTTAGCAGCGCTAAACATCTAAGCACTGTGCCATCTGCGAGAACAATATGGTTGAACAGGTGCTATATATTTAGCAGCCCCCGATGCTAATCTCATCATGTGCATATGCATGCGTATTACTAAAGCCTTGCAAATGAGGGAGCCCCTCCTGCATACAGAGCACAGTGCTATATACAAGGTTTTGAAAGTGCTTAACAACTGAAATTGCAATACTGTTTACTGCTCCAAAAATCCTGCCCTCATTTGAGCACACAGTGGTATATTGTCACCCTACCCCTGGTCACCATTCTGATGCTCCTAAGTAGTATACCAAAATTATCCTTGGCATATAAAGGTTCTACACCCCTAATCGCAGTTTAAATGGCTCCAGTTATTATAGTAAATGATACTTTGTGTCTAGTGCCCCCGCATACTAAGCTGGAGCTCATTTCTAAATGCATCCTGGGGAAGGGAACTTGTAAAAGTGGGGCTTAGGTAGCACAAAAGTTCAAAATACATAACATGCATGGAGCAGAGTGGTACACAACCACAAATTACATTGGGAATAATACATGCAAGATGTGAGAACTTGAGTGACAAGCAAACAATTGACAATACATATACAGCACAGTCAGGAACCACAAACACATGCTGGCAATCAAATCCAGAGCAGTTTAAATCAACACTAGCTGTAAACATTTGTGCATAACGCCTAGAGTGGAAGCATAAGTGCCAAATTATAGCTGTACCTAAATTGGAAACAAGTCATAGGAGAGCAAGAGGAAAATTAGAGCAAGTGCAGGAGGGAGAGATGAGACCTCGAAGTGGTTTGAAAGAATCCATGGAGGGAGGTTGGTGAAGGGCTGAGGCAAGGGAGTTCCAGATTTTAGGAAGCGGTGGCTGAACATGGCTTTGCCGTTGGTTGTGGAAACTGAAGGGACTTCTAGGGTTCGAATATTTCAGCTTCTGATGGTATGGGTTGTGGGGAGCAGAGAGATAGGGGGGTAGGGAACAACCAGATTTGCCCACAAAGTTGGCACAGTGGGCATGGTGTCTGTCCACAAGAGAAGAAAAGGAGAGATTTATATCTAGAACAGTAATGAGTCCAAGAAGGATAGTCAAGAGTGTAATAGCAGAAATAGTTGAAGAGTGTGTCCAGTCTGTCAAGGATAGTGACTGTGGCTACACTGTAGACCACATCACCATAGTCAGAGATTGGGAGGATCATTCTCTTGATAATAGCATGGTGTGCTGGAGGTGGGATACAGTTACGGTTCCTGTAAATGCACCAAATTGGGAGCAGCTTTTGACTATAGCATTCCCTTGTTCAGAAAAGTTTAGATGCTGGTCTAGTCAGATACCAAGATAACTAAAGGTAGTAACATCCTCCACAGGGAGCCATTCATGGTATGGATAGTAGGAAGGGAGGGAGCCTAAAGAGTCTGTGCTTTGTGCCAGAGGACATGGAGAGAGTCTTCTTGGCATTGAGGAAAAGCTAATTTGTACATGGTTAGGGCTGAACTTGATCAAAGTCAATCTGGAGTCTGTGGGCCTGCTGTGAAGAGGACTGTGTCATCCATTTATATGTGAATGGATGCAGACAAGTATACAGAGGGGGATTAAGGAAAATGGAGAAAAGTACAGGAACTAACACAGATCCTTGGGGACCCAAGTGAATACAGGCAGGGAGGAGAGGGGTCATCAATTTTGACTGCTTTGGATCTACCCATGTGGTAGGAGGGAACAGCCAATGGCTGAGTCAGAGAGGCCTGCAGCCTGAAGTTTGGCTAATAATTGGAGTGGAGATGGGGTTGAATGCTTTGGCTAGATCGACAAAGATAGCAGAGGTGAATAGGGTGTGATCCATACCATTGCGGATGGATTTGGTGAGCCTGAGCAGGAGATGGTAGTGGAGTGATTTTTGCTGATGCAAGACTTGTATTGGTAAAGAAGGAAGAGGAGTCCAGAAAGGAGAGAGTTGTGACAAGATAATTTGTTCCTGTATTTTGGAGGAGGAGAGAAATAGGTTGGTAGCTGTTAGTACAATATGGGTCACCACCTTGGAGGAGGAGTAACAGTGGCAGTCTTCCAGTCAGCATGGATGGAGGAACAGCAGAAAGAGAGGTTAGGGAGGTCAGCCAATGGAGAGGAGACTGCAGAAGCAGACAGATGGAGGATCTTCCTATCCAGGCCATCTGGACTCCTACCCTTGGAAGGATTAAGGGCAGGAAGGGTTTCAGTGATGGAGGATGGAGTTAATGGAGATATCCAGTCCATCTGGGTTCCGCCCTGGAAGAATTATAGGAGGAAGGGTGTCGTGATGGAGGATGGAGTTACTGGAGAAAAAACAATAGTGGGAAGGAAGGAGATGACAATCATGCAGGCTGGCAGGGGATGAGACAGAGGTGAGGAAGGGGGGAGAGAGGAGGGAGATGCAGGTGATATAAAGCAACACCTCTGTGGTGATGAAGGAGGGGTTAGAGATAGGGGTGTCACCCACTTTGAGGACAGGCAAAGGAGATTGAGTGGGAGGGAGAAGAGATTGTAGCAGTGTTCCAATATTTAGACAGGTAACCAATGTTGATACTGAAGGTAGATGTAAAATACTCACCTTTGGCAAGCCTTATTGCCCTGGTACAGGTGTTACGGGGGGAGGACGATACCTCTGGAAGCCATGGGGATGGGTTACTATGTTTCTGACCTGGCTAAATCATGCACTTGCAAGCAAGCCATGAGCTCAGCCATGATCTAGAGGAGGTGTGGTACCTTTTCTCATGTCCTGCTCTTTCGGGGTGGGCATGGCAGTCCCATATTTCGAGGAATTTTGTTTTGAAACACGTAGCATGGAGTCAGTGGAGCAGGCCAATGAGATAGGGGACCAACCAGAGCAGCTTAGGTCACGGCGCAAGGGGTGAGGTCCAGGATTTGAAAGAAAATATAAGCAGTGGTTTGGTGGGGGTGAGGGGGCTTTAGTTGAATGAGAGGTAGCAGAGGGCTGTGATTATGGTGTCAAATCAGAAGAGAGGGAAGTTGAGTGGAATGCCACAGGATCCATCCTGACCCTTGCTCTGTTCAGTGTATGCTCATTAACAACATTTGAAAATGAATCTGGGTCTGTGTCTCTTTGAAGATGACACCAAGCTCAGTGGAGGGTAGATACTGATTGGGGAAGTAGCTAACTGCAGAGTGACATGTAAAGATTAGAGAGGTGGCTTCAAGGTTTGGCAGTTGAAATTCAATGCCAAAAGTGCAAGTTGATTCACTTTGGGGACAAGAACCCCAGGACAAAGTACTGGATAGGAGGGTAGAGCTGAGCACTACAGTTGAGGAAAGGACCTAGTATTCATCATCAATGACTCCTTAAACAATCAAGTTAGTACAATGAGGCATCTAGTAAGGCAAATAGCATACTAGGATATGCCAGAAGGGTTCTGATAGTAGAAGAAAAGAGGTTTACTGCTCCTTTATTGATCGCTGATGAGGCTGCTGCTTGGTATACTGTTCAGTGTTCTGAACTTCTGGAGTCCTCACTCAGGAAAGATAAGACAAAGGTGATCAGGATGATTCAGAGCTGACAGGACAGATTGTATGAGGATCTTCTCAAAGCAGTGAACATGTCTTCACTGGAGACCGGACAAGAGAGGAATGGTATGATAGAGACCTTCAAGTTCCTGTAAGAATAAACAAGGTGGATGGAGAAGAACTACTTAGCATGAGTAACAGTTCACAGGGCATAGGCAAACATAGAAACTGATGGGATGGAGGTACAAGAGGGATAGTGGAAAATTTTATTTTCCAGAAATGGTGGTGGAAATGTGGAACAGTTCTGCCAACTGAGAGCAGAGGCACCAAACCATAAATGGTTTCAAGCATGGCTGTGACAAAGTGAAGGGTATAATGGTTACCCGCTGATAGCAGTAGGGAGGAGGATAGGAAGGCTAGAACCTGTATGGACAGTAGGTTCAGAGGTTTAATAGGGAAACAGGGCAGACAGGATGTACCATTTTTCTGCCATCATTCTCTATGTTTCTGTGTTTCTATTTTTACATGATCTCTAATATCTAGTAGCCCCACCCACCAGTCACAATATGAGCCCCTCCCAAAGCTATCTGTTGGTTCCTCCACCCTTCCCTATTGGCCCCCATATACCCAAGATTGCAGCCACTTCCCGTGACTGTGATCTGTATAGCCCTAGCTCATTACCTTGGTTGATCACTGTCTGAGTGAAAGGGAGTGAGTGTACACCTGCTGTAGAACATCTGTTTCCATAATAGGTGTGTGCTCACCCTGTCACTCAGAAAGTGGCCAGCTAATGGTGAGCAGAGGGGCTGGACCTGTCACTGTCGCAGTGGGAGGACTGGCAGCTGGGGTAATGTGGGAGCCACCATTGGGAGAGGGTGGAAGGACCTTAATAGGTGGAATTGGGAGGAGCCAGACTTGCAATCAGGGTGATCTAGATGCCAGGATCCTCTAATATACTAACTCAGAACATCTGAATGGTGATTGGGGGTGGGGAAATTCTAGATGTCAGGATCATTTTACTAATTAGGCGTTATCTGAATGTGACTGGGGAACTATAGATGCCAGGGATAATTTTATTATAATATCAGGGCATCTGAATTGCAATGAGGAGGTGGGTGTTGTCACTGCTTTGCATAATTCTCCATGAAGTCAATGCATAGAGGCATTGTGCAAAGATGTTAGTTAGCCCATATGGGCTAGCAAATGTCCCACTAGCACTTTCCTGCCCCAAGGACTTGGCAGGCTGAGAGTTGAAAATGACTCATGGAGTAAAGGTGCTATCCTATTTGGGACATATGCTTTTCTTGTTCCTCTGCATCACTGTCCTACTGAAGGCTGTGATAGTGACTAGTCATGTCACAGTGGGCTATCCAATGGAACCAGTGATCACTGTACAGTGTGGTTCAATATTACGATGGTGCAGTGGCAAGCCACAAAAGACGATGCTCCTGGACTTTAGTAGGTTGGATTTAAAAACAGGAGACTTCTTTCAGAAGCAGGCTTAGCAGGGCAGGATTGTCAAAGAGAGGTAGAGGAACAGTGAAGAAAATTAAGTAAAGGATAGGAAGGCAACCAGCATCTGCATGATGGTAGTGAGCAAAGCAGGAGGAAACAAGCATTTGTCAATGCTGAATGTTGTCTTGCTGGCATTGGCTTTGGTAGTGCAGGAGTGAGAGATGCATTATAGGAATGGCAGTGAAGTATGGAAGTGACACTAACCTTCATCATTTTGCAGAGACTGACAGGTATTGAGGTGTGCCTTGGGCAGTCGGCCACAATGCTCATGCCATTTTACCTCATCCTACCCCGCAGAATCTGGACAAGTCGTCACAGCCTGGGGTGATCGGGCCTATGCTTACCCCATTCCATAAGAAAATAATCTGAGATGGGCAGCATAGGAGAATGGGGTAATCTTTGGGCTGAAGACTCCACGGCACACCATGATGCATGTCACTAGCTGCAGGGTGGGGTGGTGGAATGGCATGACCACTAGCAGCGGACAATCCAAAGTCATCCCCTGATACCAGTCAGCCTCTACAGGGTGGAATATTATGGTTAGAAACCTTAACACCTCAGGCATTTGTTGGTATTAGCACTCCAAATTTCAACATAGGCTTTTTGTGACCCCACCATGGAAGCATTTGGGACCCTGCTCATGTACAGTGGCACTGTGATTTTGTTCATGTGTCCTGAACTCTGATTTCCACAGCAACTGTGGTATTCTGCACCAGATGTGCGGAAACACATTTTGGTAGGATGTAAAATGACAGCTCTACTGTTCATAAGGACGTGTGAAGAAATGGCAATGTTGGAAATCTGGAGTGAAAATATTAAATTCTTGAAGTTACAAGCATGCATGGAAACTGTGTAATGCACGCCATAATAAGTCATTTTGTGGAATTTGTTCTCCAGATTTTCAACATGGGCATTTTGGGAGCCCATTTATGATTGGGACACTGTCATTTCGCTAATCGTCCCAAAGGTGATTTGTGCGGTGACCTTAAAATCACCTTTCGGGACCAAATAATGAAATGACAGTGACTGAGTTCATGAGGTGGGGGTCCCAAGAACCCCATGTTGAACATTTGAGCACAAATGGATGAGATATCCACCTGTTGACCCCCATTGATGCCATTATATAACTTACTGCATTTCTTCAGTTTATGGTCAGCTTTGAACAGTGCAGATGTGTTCCCACTCCACCGAAGATCACAGCGCTGGGCCCGGAGGTATGTATGAGGTGAGGTGTGTGTGGGGAGGTGGGGTGTAGAGGGTGGTTGCAGTTTTGAAGGAACCTGACGGCAAAGGACCGCTTTTTTTGTTTCAGGTTATAATAAAATAAAAGAAAGAACACTGCGGACCATTATCTTTTTTTTTACAGGTAAGGAAATGTTGAGCACACTTGGTGGGTTCTCAAGTGTGTCCTATGAGTTTGTGGTGATGTTAGCCACATTGCAGTGGGCAGGGCAGGAAAATGCCAACACGATTGGCTTTTTGAACACGGAAGCACACTGGGGTGAGCTCCCAGTATGCGATACTATCTTGGGGTTGACCAGTGCGACAGGGGAATTGGGCACCCCTGAAATCATCAGCTTGCTGGGGATTGTGAGAGGCAGACGGTGACAGCTGTAACCATGTTTATTGAAATGTTACACCAGGCAAGGCATGCCCTGAAATGACAGGGAGCACCCACATTGCAGTGGTGAAATTGTTTCAAGTTGGTGGCACATTTTGCAGTGCTGTCACAGACAGCATGCTATTTTGTTTGTGCCACAGAGCCCAGCCTGAAAAGCAGGGTGCCATTGGCTACAAACACAACTGCACTTCCAAACCTGTTATCACATAATATGTTGTCTGCGCTATGCGCACAAGACAACATAAAAAGGACCATTATGGTTCTGTAAGGAAGTTGCCATGAAGGTGTCTGAAGCAGATCCCCAACCAGTCTGGTTAAGCAATTCCTATGTTGTTTTGGAGTAGTGGATAGCCCCACAATGGCACCCACAGCCAAGACCATGTATATGGGCAGATCCTCAGGGATGCAGCACCAGGAAAGGGAAAGAAAACCCAGAGGAGGAGGAATCTTCCCTGCTGGGGACTCAGTTGTCCGAGGAGTGAAGTTAAGGGAACCTAGCAGGAAGGACATGGAGGTAAAGTTTTTTCTGAAGGCACTGCATGGTGGGATGAGAAGCAGATCAATAAGATCACAAGGATAATGGCAAGGAGGGAGGAACTGATGTTATCATCCACCTTGGCAGTAATGACCTGGCAGGAAACAAAGTGGAAATAGCTAGAATCCAAAAGGATTTCAGGAAGTTGGAGAGAGCCTGAAGCAAGAGAACACTTCAAGGATGCAGTATAGCACAGTGGTTTAAGGCTCTGAGCGCAAACCTGGAGACCCAGATTTGAATCCCACAGCCCCACTTGCCTACTGTGTGACCCTGACAAGTCACTTAACTTTCTTGTGCTCCCAGGTCACACGTGAACAAGCTTCAGCTTAGTGTGTCTCCCTAGTAAAAAAAAAAACACTCTGTCTCCTTTTTCGGAGGTGCCATTTGTCCATGGCAGGGAAAGGTTAGGCACCCCACATCCAGTAATGCAACCCTGGTTGAAGGAATGGTGTGGAAGGAGGGTTATTTCATGGGGACTGGGGTCCCATTTGGACGGATGCAAGCCTGTATAAAGATAATGGCCTGCATCCATCAGGTAAGGTGACCTGAGTAAGAAGTCTGAATGCTGCAGTGACAAGCATTTAAAATGACCAAGGAGGAGGGAGTCAGGAAGGTCAGATGACTTAGTATCACCCCCTTCCTGGAGCATGCAGGAAATGAGTAGAAGTCTGGGACACTGAGAGCAGAAGGAGAGTGGAAGCAGTGAATTTAGGCCACACAAGAAAAGACAACTGGGAGGAGGGACAAAGCAGAGGAGGGGAAGGGAAGGAAACAGAGAGCAGCAGCAAGAGAAGGAGGGGATAGCATACAAAACATGGAAGGCATGGTAACAAATATCCAGAGCTTGGGAAATAAAAATCTAGACCTGGAGGCACTGATAGTAGAGGCAGACCTGAACATAGTAGCAATAACTGAGACATGGTACACTGTTAATCATGGGACATTGATGTACCGTTATGCTCTGTTCAGGAGTGATGGGGTTAAAAGGAGGGAGTGTGGCCCTGTACATCACAGAGGCTATAAAGGCTGCAGAGGTGCAGGGTAGACAGGGGAGGCTGAGGCGCTGTGGGTCACCCTAAACCTGGCAAAGGCTCAGCATGAACAGGGTGATCTTCAGTCTTCGCACAGGGGAAGAAGTGGACAGGGAGTTTGTGGATGGAATACACAATATGGCAACAAAAGGTGAAGTCCTGCTGCTGGAGGATTTCAGTATGCCAGACATGGATTGGTCCACCCAGGCAGCTGCTTCAGCCAGAAGCAGAAGAACCTAGATTCTCACGGGGCAGGTCTAAGGCAGCTTGTGCTTGATCCAGAGAAAGGCCATTCTTGACCTGATACTGACCAATGGGACAGAAACAGATGTATGTGTGGACAGGCAACTGGGATCCTGTGACCACCACATAGTGTGGTTTGGCATGGGAACAGGAACCCAGTGCAGTCACCCGAGGGCAAACGTTTTGGATTTCAAGAAAGCAGACTTCACTACCTGGGAGATGCATCTGAACAGCCTTCTTTAGAAGCTTATAAAAGGTGGCATTCAGGAAGTATGAAGAAACACAGAAGAATGAGGATAGAGAGGTGTATCAGGTAAAACAGAGGAAGCAGGTAAGGTAATGAAGGAACAATGGCTCATATGGAAGAAAACATAGCTAAAGGGTACCAAAAGAAGACTCAGACTTTCTTCAGGTACATACAAGGAGAGAAGGCAAGGGAGGGATTCTGAGGATAAGGAGGATGACAAAGGGAGACTGTACAGAGGGGATCAGAAAAAGTGTACATCCTCAACAGGTACAGTACTTCTACTGTTTTCACAGTGAGAGAGACACTGAAAGTTCACCAAGGAGCAGCATGAACACTGGAAGGAAGTGGACGCAAGTCCATTTTCAAAGGAAAGAGTATTATTGAAGGACTTCAAATTTTAGGGTGGACAAGGCCATAGGACCGGATGGATACACCCATGGGTATTAAGGAACTAGGCTGGGAGGTGCTTGCTGTACTACTCATGGCCTTATTCAACAACTCACTGGAAACAGGAGTGGTTTCAGAGGACTAGAAGAGAGCAGACATAGTTCCATTTTGTAAGAGCATCAGCAGGGAGCAGGCTAGCAAATATAGTCTGGTCTGTCTTACTTGAGTCATGGGAAATTAATGGAATCCATACTAAAAAGAGAGACTGTTAGAGTATCTTGAATCCAGTGGCTGCAAGACCACAGGCAGCACAGATTCACAGGAGAAAGGTCATGCCAAATGAATCTGGTAGATTTTTTGACTGGATGACCAGGAAATAGATAAGGGGAGAACAGTGACATGATTGACCTGGAGTTTAGCTAGGCCTTCAGCTCTGTGCCACACAGGAGGCTGATAAAGAAATGGAACAGCCTAGGGTGGGATCCAAATGGTTACTTGGGTTCAATGTGCCTGTGCAAATGGTTTTTGCTTGTGTAACATAGATAATCTTTGGCTGTTTGCCTCTATCCGAGGGATATACCACCCTGTATGGGTATGAAGGAAGGAACCCAAGATGAGGGTTCCAACCCTGGAGGTGTCATGAGGAGTGATTCCTTGGCTAAGGGTACCGTGAGGAAGAAGCCCATGGGAAAGAAAGATGTGCCACTGGAGGAGGAGGTGGATGGAGGGCAAGGAAAACATGCTTGTGTGTGGAGGAGGATAGCAGCCCTTAAATGGGCTGAATGGGAGGTCCTGTTGCACCTCCCCTTGAACTACAGACTGTACCCTTCCAATTAATACAGTAGCTAGTTAATTGATAAGAGACAGAGGTGGTGATTAAAGGCACTCAATCTAATGATGGGAGAATGACTAGTGAGGTACCACAGGGATCAGTACTGGGACTAGTCCTTTGAATGTAGGGGACACTGCAGAAGAGCTGAAGGATGGTATGCCTTTTGCAGATGATATCAACATTTACAATAGGGTGGACACCCAGGAGTGGTGGAGAGAATGATCAGGATCTTGTGAATTTTGAGGAGTGATAAAAAGCATGGCAGTTGATTTAATGCTAAGTGCAAAAGCATGCACCGAGTGCATAGGAATCCAAGAGCTGGGAGGGGGGGTTATTGACAGTCAATAAACAGGAAAGGAATCTTGGGATTATGCCTGAGGACCTCAAGGTGGCACTGTGACAAAGCAGGAGTAGGGCTAGTGGGATGCTGGGGTGTGTAGGGGGGTATCTCCATCAGGATGATGGAGGTGTGGTGCCGGACCCCACCTGGAGTGTGATGTAATTTGCAGAGCAAACCTCAGAAAGAACATACACGAGGTGGGGGAAGTCCACAGAGGGCAACTAAAATGGTGCAGGATTTACATGAGAAGCCCTAAGAGGAGAGACAGAGGGATCTCAGCATGTACGCCCTAGAAGAGAGGAAAGAGAAAGTTGCATGATACAGATCTACAAGTATCTTACAGGAGGAACAGGGTCCCGGGAGTCTCTTTCAAATGTGAAAGAGCACCAGGACCAGGGGTAATGCTGGGGGTAAGTCAAGAGAGATGTGAGAAAATATTGGTAGATGCCTGGAACAGATTGCCAGCTGAAGTGGTGGAGGGTAGAACAGTAGGAGGCTTCAAGCATGTGTGGCTTAGACATAGCAGTATATTAGAGAAGAGGTAGGGAGGTGGGAGGGTCGATGGAGATCAGACAGCATGTGAGGAGGGAATGAGGTAGGGAACATCTAGGCAGACTCAGGTAGGCCAAGCTGTATTCTTCTGATGACAAATTCAGTTTTCTATGTTTCTATGTTTATGATCGCACACCTACTATAGAAACAGCTTTTACTACAGTAGGGATCTGATTGTGAACTGTCATTCACTTGGTGGCTGCTGTAGATGTGAGTGGAGGGTCTGTGCTGGCTGCCATACACCATAGGTTAGCAAGTGGGGGCCAGTTGTAGAGGTACTGGGTGGGCTGATGGGGGTAGATATTATACTTATGGGACAGGAGAATCACTCAACACCAAGGATATGGTATGGAAGAATTACAGCCTTGCCAAACTACTAATTGGGACATGTGGGGAACCCTGGTCTGGATATCAAGCAAATGGTACCGAGGAATTACTGATCTTATCAAGTGTCTGATTGGGGCCCAGTTGATCAGTGGTGGGGGTCTGCTGTCTGCTGGACACATGGGAGAGATGTTTTATTACACAGGCATGCTATTTGGGGGTGGGCACTGACACTGGACAGGTGTTGGGAGTGTAGAACGCACAGTCCATAACACCCGGTTTCCAGAACCAGTAACTAGTGTTGCACTAATGGATAGCTACACCTCTCAAACCTCCCAGCATGCCAATGTGCTCATGCGCAAGGTGCTGTCAGCTGCTTTACATACATGCACAAGGATGGATTAGACACTTACAAATGGCTAGTGACTTGCAACCAAGCAATCGTATGGCTCTGTGCAGTACTATCCTGCTTTAGAGGCAAATTGGGATTGGAAAGTTGATAACCTGTCTAACACTTGTAAAAAGCTTGAATAGTTTGCCTTAGGGCTTTTAAAACCATTGTGACTCTGTTAAATGGACAAGAAACACCCTGGAGTTGTGGTTACTGATGGTGCAACCTAGCCCCATGCCCACTGCCTGACCCGCCACCTGGGTCCAAATCCTCTGCATGCCTCCTCGGCCTGGATGATACTGGATGTCTTAGGAACCAGAAGGAGTGGCAGCCTCATCCTATGGATAAGCCAGGAGGTCTCGCCAGGCAGAGGTGGGCATTAGCGGAGCCTTGGGAGGGACCCAGAGTGTGGGAGGGGCAGGTTGGGTGGGAGAGAACTGGGGATGATGCCTGAGAGATGCCACATCTCCTGTGATCGGAGGAAAAGAGTCGGCAAAAAGAAAAAAAGTTCCCTAACAGCATTCCCCTTTGATTTTAACCCATATCACCTTTGATAATGCAGCCACCAAACTAACTGAGTATCTAACTGCTGCAGGTATTACAAAACCCAAACCCACTGGTATCAGTTCAGAAAGACACCCTGAATTGTGTCCTGGTACCTAAATACAGTTGCACGCCTGAGGTGCAGCTATCAGCCGCGCTGGCACACCCACCTGAACCAAACAACCCCACATGTTCCTCTTGATTGCTTTAAATCTTGAACTGGCTTTCAGCACCAGTGGACTTGAACACAGATAACTATACATATATATATTCCCAGGTGCAGGGCAATTCCTGCCCCTCACTGCAGCTCTGCTGTATTAGTCCTAGGATGGCACACATGACTGAAGTCCTGAGAAAGATGGATCAGCAGATGCAGAATCAGGCCTGATTCTTAACACTTCAAAGTGTTTTACCCTTGTACACTGGCATTTATTACACTGCCACTATGCCTGCTATGTATCTATGTGATGCATGTTATGTACCTAGTTGTATACTATCCCATGTAATAATGTATGACACTTGTTATGTATCTTGTTGAATCAATCCCATGTAATGATTTTGTAACCCTCGGGTCTCCCTGAAAAAGGACCTTCGGGCCCAGCGGTCTCACCGATTATCAAAATTTGATAAATAAATAAAGTGTAGAAGCTGCAGCTTGGATCTTCAGTGCAACCCAAGGTCTTGCAGCCCATCCCCCGCCCACAGAGGCCCACTGCAGGGCATCACACAAGACCCACCAGCCACAAGGGACATAGACATGGGAGTGTCCCCATGGTCCGCACCCCACAGGTCAGAGCACCCCAGCACCTGGGCACAGACCCAAAATCCTTTTGCCACCAGCAGCCCACTTAATGGGGTCATCGAGCTCCCCACCTTGCACGCTTAGGATGGATTCTTCAGATCATTTCCATTCTTTCCTCAATTACCTGCTACTCTGTGCAGTCAAGCAGTCTTAGATACCTTCTCGAATATCAGGCTCTGGGGGACTGTGCAGAGTCTGAAAATCCAGGGATTTAACACAACAGTTTCCCATCTTGCTGCATCTCAGGAGCAGACAGCAGGCACCCACTCAGACAGCACCCACTCAACCCTCTGCCCCAGAGTCTTTCAAGTCCAGCACAGTGGCCATTCTTGTGTTCTGGCCTCACACAAGTTCAGGAACTCTTTTCCAGAAATACATCAAGAAAGTCCCTTTTCTCATTATGCAGGTGCTAGTAGACTCCAGACTAAAGAGGCTCTCTTGTCCAGTTTCTTAAACCTGGGTTCAAATCCAGTTTTCATATCCATTTTCTACAATCCAGTTTTCTCTGCCAAGAAAACAGTCCTTAACCTTGTCTTTCCTTTTCCTGTTGACGTCTTGTCATTGTCAGGGTCAGACAGAACCTTTACACTTTTTCTTACTTCTCTCATCAAAATCTTTTGATCATCCGTATCTCACTGATGTGGCGTAGATAAAACTGAAGAGGCTTTCTCCCTATCCTCTTGACACAAATCCATTTTCTTAATCCTTTTCTCAATCCATTTAACCTTTACTCTGAACAATTTCACCGCTGTGGTGCAATTTCTCTGGCAGCAACAGAATACTGCAGATCTCCCTCTGCAGAGCTGCCTGCAAAATTCTCTTTTCTCTCTAGATGGGGAAAGGCATAACCACTCTGGGGACAGATGGCTGGCAGCCCCAGGTAGCCCACTGACAGCCCCACAACCCCACCTTCTCCCTAGGGGCTGGAGACCCCCTCCTGTAGAGGGCTCCCACCAAACTGAACTTTAAAACAGAAGTTCTTTCCCTTGGGAGCTTTCTGGCAGCTCCCCATTGGCAGGAGCAACTGTCAACCAAAATTAACACGTACAAGGTTCCCTGATGCCTCACTGGTTGCTGAAAAAGGTGCCCAGATTGTCCCCAGTATTTTTCCCAAGAGTCTTCACTGAAGTTCTACTCTTTAGCAACCTTTTCCCTCTGATGGCCCAACACAAATTTAGCATTTTTAATTATTTTCCAGCCAGTCGCTAGTGCTGAAACTTGTTTTCCTCAGCAACAGACAGGCTGAGAAATATATGTAGTATAACAGCTGCAGGAATGAAGAGTAAATGTTCTAGCTCTACCTGGATTAGGTGAGTGGGGAACCACCAGACTACCAAAGAATTTTTTTATTGTGTCAGACTGACAGTGTGTGTGTGTGTGTGTGTGGGGAGGGGTTGCTGGCAGGCAGCATGTGTGCAGTAAAAACACTATTCCCAGAATCATCAGCTAGCACTAACCACACAGTGTGTTAGTTCTTCCAGAAAGCATTTAATATACCTGTACACCTTATATGCATTAGAGTAACCCCCAGTTGTATGGGTACCTGGTTGCAATTAGTAATCTTGTGAAAAAAAAAAAATTGTGCCACATGAACAGGTTAGCACTGCACAGAAGAATGCTTTTTAAAATAGTACCAGCCATGCTTATCACAATGCAGGGCTAATTATGTTACAGTGGACGTGGGTCCCCATTTTCAGATTATCCAACCATGCTGTTCCACATAGTGTAATGTTTAGCTCTGCCACTAACCTTCTGGAAAATGGGGGCCCTAATTCCCTAAAAATCCTGGCCGATGCCTCTTAAGATGCAGAAGGTAAACATAAAAGGTTATCTTATCTATCTCTTTATGTATTGTTTATCATATTTTGATGATTATTTCAGAACAGAAAAGAAGAAAATTGAACAAGTCAATAACATCAGTGCTTTCTAAGGTGTAAGACCTGAAGTTTAGAAGGCTTGTGTCTACACCCTAGAAAGCACTGATGTTATTGACTTAATGACAATTTTCTTCTTTCTGTTCTGAAATAATTATCATTTTATGCAAAAATAATAAAATGATAAATGCCAACCTGGCATTTTTATGCACTGATTTTGATGTCTGCCTGAAATTTGTTTTCCTAAACAACAACCCTGCTACACAAACATATTCAGAAAGCTCAGGGGCAAGGTTTGAAGTACTCTTTCACTTGAAGGGTGGTGGAGCCATGGAACAACCTTCCAGTTGAAGTGGTGGGGTGAAAACAATACGGGATTCAAGAGTGCACGGATAGACATAAGGGTACCCTAGAGATGTGCAGAGCAGGGAGCTGCAGAACAAATATGATCTGGAGCTGCATCAGTGAGTTGGGAAATGGGCAGACTAGGTGGGCCATATGGTCCTTCTCTGCCAATGATTCTTTGTTTCTATGTTTCAGAAATGAGCAAGCTATGATGACAAGTTTAATACCCATCAAAATACATTGAACTGCATACCTGATTTTCTCAGTTCATTGGCCAGTGTTGAAGAGTGAAGACATGTCTCTGGTCCAGACAGGATTATAGTATTGACATCTGGTAGGTAAGTAAGAGCTTGGGTGAATATGGGGTGGTAGGTGCGGAGTGGAGGGTGGGAAAGAGTAACAGCGGCAACATCAGACATTGATGGATGTTTTTCTTTTGCAGGGTGTATTTTACAAAAGAAAAAGCTATAAGGATGGTTTTCTTTATTTCAGGTACAGACACAGGGATTATACACACCAGTGTCAGTGTTATGTTTGGCAGCACTAGGGTGGGCTCCTGGTGTCACATAATCAAAACAGGTGGGGAAGAGGGTTAGCAGCTGGCACAGGGGACTGGGCATCCCTGTGCCTGAAAAGTAGCATGGAAGGAGGAGAGATTAAAGGAGGTTCAATGTGCTTACGCAACTGGATAAGATATGTGATGATGCTTGTGTAACTTGATCTGCTTTTGTGGCTTTCGCCTCTATCCATGGGATGTACCACCCTGTAGGGGTACTGATGCAAGGAATCCTAGAGGAGAATCCTCCCACAGGTGCCAGGGAATGAATGCATCAGCCAAAGGTAGGTTAGGAAGAAGCCCACGGGTAACAGAGACAAGCCGCTGGAGGAGAGGGTGGATGGTGGGCAACGAAAAAGAATCCTCAGGAGGCCCAGGATGTTGCTACCTTTTAAGCTAGATGGGGAGTGATGTTGTTGTTCCACCCATTGATCCTTGGGCTTAAAGCCCTCCCAGTCAATGTGCTAAGCAACTGGATAAGATATGTGATGTTGCTTGTGTAACTTGATTTGCATTTGTTACTTTCCGACCTCTATCCGTGGGATGTACCACCTTGTAGGGTATGACACAAGGAACCCTAGAGGAGGGTTCCCCCTACAGATGCCAGGAATGAATGTGTTGGCTAAAGGTAGGTTAGGAAGAAGCCCAAAAGAATACCCAAAGTTGTCAAGCTTCAAGAGGCGAGGATGAAGAATTAATTCTGTGAAGGGCAAACTTCCTAAGGAGAGAGGGAAAGCCGGCCACCATCCGCTTCCATCCAACAGCAGAACCTAACTAACTAACTAACAAGAAGAAAGCCCTGACTCTAACTAATATTATGACTACTGGCACGGAGGAGAGGAAAAAACCTTTGAGGAGGAAACCTCTGGGGATCCAAGGCCTAGGTCACCTCCCTCCAGTCTGATGACATTTAATTTGAGGACATATGTTAGTAAAGAGAATAGTTCATAGATGAGGGATATAAGTAGGTTAAAGAGAAGGATATGAGTAGGAAGATGATGATGGGATAGGGGAAACCCCAAAAGAAGGTACAGATTGAAGAAGGAACATGAGGCATGATGCAGACTGAAGATGATGATCGCCTCAGGAGGGCTGCTCCAGGGAGAGATATGTATCCAGATGCGGTTTGAGAATGATGAATACTGACAATGATGATGATAGCTGCAGGCATGAAGCAGGTCGATGAGGCAGCATAGGAGTCAATTATAGGAATGCTTGAGGAAGTGATGTAAATAGATTACGGATGAGTGACTGAAGACCAAAGTGATGAACCTGGAGATATAGGAGAATGGAGGAAAGCCATGAAGGCTGAAACAGTGAAAGTGAGGCACAAATGGATGATGGTATGAAATGGATGAGGGACGATAAAGGAAGGAAAGCCAAGAAGGCTGATACAGGTAGAGGTGAGGTACAGACTGAATGCTGTACGATATTGGAGTAAAGGTAGAGGAGTCGAGGATAGGGATGCTCGAAAGGAATGCATGGGTTGGAGCAGAGGAGGAGGACACTGAGCGAATTAAGTAAATAGAACAATGAGTTCAGCATGGTGCTGAGTAACAGGAAAGGAGGAAGGAAAGGAATAGGTGCTGATGAAGCGCAAGGGGACGGTAGGAAGGTCAGGTGAAGTCAGGATGGGTGCAGGCTGGACTGGAGTGAATCCTTGATGGCTGGGATGAGCAAGGTGGGAGGGGATGAGAAGCATACTGATAGAGCAATAGGAATAGATAAGCAGGTTGATACCTGGTATTGTAGACGAGAAGGGCAAACCGGAGTGTATGACTATGAGGCAATAGGAAGCAAAAAATAGGAAATGAGGCAGCAGGGCAGCAGAGCCCCAAAGAGGCAGCTGAGCTGAGGAAAATCCATTCATTAGTCATATAAGACAGGGAGGAGGAACATATGATCAGGGCCCCTACTTTCTAGGCGGCACAGTGGGACCAAGTTCTGCGGCAAGACTACCATTTGCCACAGAACTTCTGGCGGCGGTGGTTTGTAATTTCATGGAAGTTCTATGGCACTAACAAACTACCACATTACAGTGTAATTTGTCATCCTGACTTTCACTTTCATGGCAGTGGTTATAGCAATCAGGATGGTGGAAAGCACAGTAACACTAGTTCAAAAAATAACAGACTTATAAAAATAACTTTATGCCTAAAAGCAAAACAAATGTCTCTTTCCCTAAGGTCCTAGCCTGTTGCATAAATGACATATGCAGAGAGGATCTTATGTGATAAATAAGTATTTCTATATGCACACTATCTATCCCACTAATGAGGTCTCCACTGTCTATCACTTATATATTTGTAGGTGCTTTCTACACCACTCATGAGGTTCCCACTGTGTATCACTTACATATTTATATGCAATCTGTAACATACATACAAACATATGTGTGTGTGTGGTGAGAGAGACAGAGATACTGTATATGTGTGTGTGTGTGTGTGTGTGTGTGTGTGTGTATTATTATTTATTTTTTTACTTCCATGAACTTGCATCCTCATTCATACAGGTCCCATTGAAATGGAATAGAGGAGTTATTGCAAAACTCATTTTTCATGTCTACCTGCTTTCCCTGATGCACTGCGTAACACCATCAGGCCATGACATGCATGTGAACCAATTGTGAGATAGAGCCTCCAACCCATCACAATGTGTCCACCATGTGACAGAACACTGCACCATACCTTCCCAGGCTCTGAGGAGTGATGTGTTCCACCAATCTTTGTGCTGCCCAGCCAGCTCCCAGAGCTAATCTCTGAAGCTGAGTTCCGGCACGGAAACACAGCATGCTACCCTCTGGCCCAACAGCTGTCCCTGCACACAACATTTCTCCATAACTTTTAGGTGATTCTATCAACCATACATAGATACATAGACAGTGTTGGCAGATAAGGGCCTATGGCCCACCTAGTCTGCCCATTTGAGCTTGTAAGTTCAGTTTGTTTTCCTAGAAGTCTATTTCCCTTACCCTGACCTCTAGAATTCCTTTATGTCTATCCCATGCATTCTTAAACTCCAGTGATTGTTTCAGCCCCACCACTTCCTCTGGCAGGGTGTTCCACTGTGTCCACCACCCGTTCTGTGAAGAAATTCTTTCTCATGTTTCCTCTGAATCGCCCCTCCTCCAACTTCATCCCATGCCTCTAGTCCTGAAACATCTTTTGCTTAAAATAGTGTTTTCCTGCACCCTGTTCCTCCCTGTAAGATACTTGTATGTCTCTATCATATCCCCTCTCCCCTCCCTCCTCCAGGGAGTACATGTTCAGTTCCTTCAACCTGTCTTCATAGGGACTTGTGATGCAACCCATGCACCATCTTTGTTGCCCTCCTCTGAACCTTCTCTACCCTGTCTATGTCCTTACGTAGGTATGGTCTCCAGAACTGTACACTGTACTCCAGGTGGGGCCTCACTAGTGTCTTGTATAGCGGAATTATGACCTCCCTTTTCCTGCTGGTGATGCCCTGCCTATACATCCCAGCATCCTATTTGCTTTACCTGATGCTTGTCACACTGTTTCCCTACCTTGAGGTCATCAGAGATGACAACCTCAAGATCCCTTCCCGCTTGGTGCATGCTATATCCTCACCCCCAACTGATATATTGTGCCAGGGTTTTTGTGCCCCATATGCATTATCTTGCACCTCTTTGCATTGAATTTCAACTGCCAAACCCTTGACCATTCTTCAAGTTTCTGCAGGTCCCTTCTAATTCTGTCTACACCCTCTGGTGTGTCTACTCTTTACAGAGCTTTGTGTCATCAGCGAACAGTGAAATTCTGCCTTCTATATCCTGTGCAATGTCACTGATGAAGATGTTGAATAGGACTGTCCCAGCACTGATCCTGTGGTACCCCACTGGTCACTCTTCCCTCTGTGGAGTGACAGCCATTTACCACCACCCTCTGTGTCCTGCCAATGACAATATGTAATCAATAACCCTGGCAAAAATGCGTGACAGGATAATTATTTATTTAACAGGTCTACACATTATTATATTCCACTTTTCGGGCATAATTACTTTATTTTCTTAAAATGACAGTTAAATTCATTTTACCAGTTATTCATTTCAGATGGTGTCTCTATACCTAAAAGGCACAAACAGGTTTGTACAAAGTGAGGTATGGACTTAACAGGTCTGTGCTACTGACAAGGTTTTGTTTAAGTTGGCCCTAGTGCAATAATTTAAGACTGAAAATTGTATCAGGCTGTAGTGTGGTTGAGCAAATATCACCACGCTGATGTGCTGTGCCACTGTCTCTGGCAGTGGAGCTGTGGTAGATAAGTGATTGTTCATTTCTTTTGCAGAATGCAGTCATTTCATTAGCTAATGTATGATGTTATTAGCAATGATAACATCACATTCTGAACATATAGGGGTTTGATATAAAAGAGGGGCGGAACCAGATTCTATGGATAAACAGAAATATTAATAAAAATCACCAAGAAAGCGAATTCTGTGACACACAGAAGTTCTCTTGACAGATTACAGAATTCTGCAAAAAATTCTGTGACCGAGATTCTAGAGACCTTGCATGATGGGCAATGAGGGCAGAAGCATACTCAACAGGCAGAAAACACTACTGAACAGGGTTCTGTGTTTGGAAACAACAAGACAAGAACCATAGGAATGGTTCAGTGCATGATAATGTTTTTTGTGTAGTTAGGGTAATTAGGGCGCAGCATGCTTAGCAGTCAGAGAGAAAACACTACAGGGCAATTTCCCTCCATTGTAAACAGCATAACAAGTACCATAAGAATGGCAGTAAAGGCTGTATGTAATTCAATTTCCACCAGAGGTAGGGTGCTGAGAGGGTGGAGGGGCCAGCAGAGAAGCAACTCGAGGCAGAACAGACATCCATAGATACAGGGCACTGTACAAGAAAGTTTTCAGAAAAATGGAATGTGCAAATAAGGATAAAAGAATTGATGAAGGGGTCCAGACTGGCCCAGAAGGAGTGTGAATCGTAGCTACAGACAACAGCCCAATGAGCAAAATAGCAGGAGAACCCTTAGCAAAGATGCAGCTGCGGCTTGCGACAAGCCTTGGTTGTTTTTTTTTTTTTTAATGCAAAGGATCCTAACCCAATAAAACACCAGGGTGATGAGTCAGGATGGTTAATCAGGAGAAGTGAGTGCACAGACAAACACTCGGTAACAGCCGCCTAATCCAACAGCAAGCAAGTGCCATGTGGTGTGGAGACAGGTCAAGGAGCAGCTGGAAGGAAGGGCAAGCTAACGGAGCTGGTGTGCAGTGGGAGTCTGAGCCCCTGCCCCAGCAGAGCTACGAGGCGGGGTGTGAAGAGACTGGGACAGGAGGCAAAATGCTGCAAAAAAACGAGTGAAAGGAGGAGTCTGGTGGCGAGGCCACCACAGAGACAGAGCGAGGTGGGAGGGCTTGCAGCCTGATGTGAAAGCAGAGCCATCCAGGGACCCCTTGCAGCATGGAGCCTGCCCAAAAGAGATGAGACATGAGCTGAAAAGCAGCTGGTAGGAACAGGGAAAAAGCATGGGGTGAGTAGGGAGCAGTGAGTAGCTGAATGAGCTGCAGGGAAAGGGAGAGAGCTGGCTGGAGGTGCTGCAACACGGAGACAAGGAAGAGATACCAGAATGTAGGCAGGGGAGCATCGCCTCCGGCTGCAACAAAAAGAATCCTGAGGAGGCCCAGGATGTTGGGACCTTTTAAGCTTGATGGTGGAGTGACGTTGTTGCTCCGCCCATTAAACCCTCAGTCTTAAAGCCCTCCCAGTGTTTTTTTACATTTGGCAGCATGGGGGCTGGGCTCCCAGGTGTCACACAATGAAAATGGACAGGGTATGGAGCTGTTGGACCAAAGCAGGTTGATCACAACAGATCAGCTGTGTTTGCTGGGTGGCTTGCTTCGGAGTGCTCATCCATGAAGGAATTTAAACAGGCCCTGAAGATCCATCTGTCGTATCAAGCGTATTTGACTTGTTATTTTATTGGATTTTTATGAACCAGTATTTATTGTATGTGTGTTTTATTATATTATTTTATTTGAATTGTTTGCTAAAGCGCCTTGGTTTTAAAAGAGTGGTATAAATAAATATTATTACTATTATTATTATTATTATGTAGCTCAAAGCAAAGAGCTGTCCTAGGATTGGGCCAGCTCTTACCATTGAACTACACAAAGTTTCCACACAGCAAGTGAGAACAGTTTCATGATCAGTCTGGCTGATGATTGGTGTGACACTGACAAGCCTTGCAGACTGCCCTGCTACTGGACCACAGTGACAGACTGTACCTCTGAAAACCCAGTATCACAGAAATATGTTCGATCATGCCTGCCAAATATAAAAGGATTTATAACATTTACTTGGAATGGTAAACTATCTTAGAAAGTTTATAAACAACTTAACAGATAAGATGAAGAACATAAGGAAACTGCTGATAATGTCAAGTTAATGGTCTTGGACTGAAGCAATGACCAAGAATTTAAAGAACTAAAAAGACTTCAGGCAACACCAATTTAGCAGTATTTTGACATTGCATTCTAAAAAAATTCTACAGATGCCTTAAAGGATGGCATGGAAGGTGTTCTCTTACAACTACAAAATAAATGCGTGAGACTGGGGAAGGATTCACAAAGCAGATGCACAGGGGTCAAATGAGATGCACAGGCACAACAGGAAAATGTGCCATGGCACCATTCAGAGTGCACAGATGTCCCAGCACAACCTGGATGCACTGCTCTGCCCAGGATGTGCCGGAGAGCAAAATTAATTATATGTGGTGCATCTGAGGAGGCATGCAACTGCATATACAGTGCAGAGCCATTCACAGAGCAAAATTAATGCTCAGATATGAAGCATTCACAGCGCAAGTACAAAATGTGTTTTTAGGAGATAAGATAAAAAGAAGTAGACTTAGTGCAAGCTCCCAGCAGTGACCTCAGGATAGCAGCAGCAAGTAGAGTATAGCAGCAGCTGAACACAAACATGGATGGAGCACCTTTCCTGATGGTGGGAATGTTAATGAAGATGAGGATATGGGTGAACCGGCAATGTGGCACAGAAGGCACCGTGAGGCAGCCAGCCCCATGGCAGTATTGTGCCAAACTAACATTTGAACAGCTGACAGACACCAAACAATTCGATGATACCGCCTGAACAGGGCAATTCTGAGGCAGCTCTGTGAGCTGTGCCATGATGAAATGCAGGCACCCACTGGAAAGGGTCATGCCATATCAGTGGAGACCGAAGTGACAAAAGCAATGTGCCTGCTCACCATGGGAACCTTCCGAGGCCAGCTGGAGACATCACTGGCATATCCCAGCTGTCCACATCCCATCTTGTCACAGAATTCCTCATCAGCACTGCTCCGCATGCTTTGGAAGTCATCTACTTCCCAAGCATACAGGCAGAGTGGACAGAAGCCATGCAGCAGTTCCACAGGGTGGCAGCATGCCAGGCATCATAGGGGCCATTGACTGCACCCATGTGGTAATCCATACACCACCTGGCGAGGAGGCCATGACATACATAAACCACCAGGGGTACCACTCTGCCAACTGCCAGGTGGTGTGCAATGCCACTGGTTGCATCAGCAATGTTTGTGCCACACACCCTGGGAGTACACGCTGCCTTCATATGGCATCAGTCCACCCTGTGCCGCCTTTCGAGACCGGGAACATACCCAGTGGCCACCTAGTAGGTGGGTGGGGCATGCAAATATGCTCCATTAACAGGCACCATGGTGCAACAAATGATGGGAGGAGTAGGTGTGTATAGGCCATGGCAGGACTGAGCAGGGGTGTTGCACAGGTGGGACAATGGAGGTGGTCTCATAGAGGAACTGCACATGCAACAAGGGGACAGTGCAGCAGAACAGTGTAGCATGGGAGGTGGGTTGAGGCAACAGCAGGCACGATTGGCAGGGCAGAACCCACCACACACAGCCATGCCCAGGTGACTGCTGGGCAATGGAGGTGAGGCAGTGCTGACTGGAACAGGTGTGGGCAGCCATGGCTGCATGCAGGCAGGTACAGGGCAGACATGTACAGCAGGGCAGGCAGTTGCAGGTGTGAGGGGATGGAGACACTCCGGGAGGGTCACCACAGGAAAGACATGGACACTCGGCAGACACAGCACTGCATCATGGTGGATGGGGAAGGCTGTAGGACACAATACATAGGTATGCAGAGGTGTAAAAGACTGCCCTTGCCCCCACAGGTAATGAAGCATATCCCTCTGACCCTGGCTCCTCACACCCTTCCGCAGACCTGGCATGGAGGTGGAAGAGTGCTATAACGAGGCACACATCGCTATCCGCACCATCATCGAGCATGTCTTTGGCATGCTAAAGATGCACTTAGGTGTCTGGATAGGTAAGGTGGTGCCCTACAACATAGCCCAGAGAAGGTCTGTGGCATATTCCTGGCCTGTTGTATGCTGCACAACATGGCCATTAACCATGGAATAGCTGTCCTGGCCAAGGAGGGTGACAGTTCTGGGGAGGAGGAGGAAGAGGGCGAGGATGCAGCAGCCCGGGGCAAAGTGGTGGACCGCCACTGGCATACAGAGACCCACGCCTGGTCGCCAGGTCCTGCAGCACAGGGACATCATCATTGAAGAGCACTGGGACTGCAGGTGAGTAACACAGGTGGGTTAAACATGGCAGCACCCAATCCCCCACTCACACACACACACACACACACACACACAGCACACACACCCAAACACCCATAACCACACCACAGGGCAGTCGACAGCAACACTGCACCATGTTGCACAACTGTGAGGATCGACAACGCTACACACACACACACACAACAACACACATACACACACACACACAGCAGGACACACATGGCCAGGGGCATGATATATGTGCTGGGGATGGCATGGATCAGTGTACTGCTGCCAGCACATATGCATAGCAGACACAGGACCTCACTTATCACACCCATGCCACACAGCACAATAACAATGCCCTAGACACGCATGGTGCAACATGGAGATGACTCACACAGGCAATGCACTGGGCAGGCACATGCCACCCACCCCACCCCAGGCACAGGTAGCCTGATGTGTGGGCTGCAATGGGTGCAGGTGACGGGGCCATGTGACTGTCACCCAGGCATCAGTGGGAGGTACCACAACTGCCACGGACACGTGAGCAGCCGCCCATGCCTGGTGGTCACTGAGTCGAACCGCTGTCCACAGGGGAGTGGCCGCCATTCCTGGAGGGGTACTGCAGCGAGACCATGAATGAGTGCTCACTGGTGTGATGTATGTGCGATCCATGTTGGATACAGGGTTGATGGTGATGGTGATGAGTGGTGATGGCATCAACAGCAATGGGTCCACCTGGCGCGGTGACCTGGTGTGCATGAGGCACTTCTGCGGGTGTGGATGGAGGCTCAGCGGCCACATGGTGCACTGTTTCTATAGTCTGCCTTGGCAGCATGCACAATCTGCCCCAGAGCTGTGGTCATGCCCACCAGCAGTAGGCAAGCCTCTGCCAAAATGGGCATGCCACATGGCCGACGACTCATGTTCTACAGCCAACAGCATCTGAAGGCCTCTGAGCTCTGCCTGTAGGGATGCATGTCCCTCTACAGTGTCCTGCAGGAGGTGTGTGTAGCCCTCAACCTTGTTGGCAGGTGATGGCTCACAGGATGGCACCAATAGGCAGGTGAGGTGCCAGCCTGCTGAGTCACATCCACTGTAGGTGGACGCACCACATCAGGCCACTGAATGTGCAGGGATTGGGCTTGGAAAACTGCTGTGCATCCAGCGACTGCTGCATCATGGTCCACCACCACATGCTGTGGTACCACAGTGCCTGCTGGCCCATGGCAGTGGCCCCATCCCCATAGCAGCATCAGGCACAGAGCCCACAGCAACCTCCACTGTGGAAGCTGTGCAGGCCCTGCAGATGCACCAGGAGCTGCAGGACCACCATGGCCAGATGGTGCCACTCGTACATGCACCTGTGCCTCAGTCGTTCTGCTGTTGGCCATGTCCCCCATGTTTGAGTGGCGTCTGGATCAACATCATGATCATTGTATGCCCCTGCATACAGATACCAGCACCAGCAGGGCATCCATGATGTCTACCTTGTCCCTGGGTCATCATCAGCCCTACCCAGAAAGCTGACCAGCCATAAGCGGTCCTGGTCACCAGCCATGGCACCGGGTCTCGAGGGCTCGAGCGCCCTGCTACCAATGGAGCTGTGTCCGGTCTGCTGTGGCATTGTAAGGGCCAGGTATGGCATCATCCACAGCCCTGGCTGCTGCCAGTGTAATGGGCTGGCAGCATCTCCTGCAAAGCCATCTTGCGGTGAGCCCACCATGGCAGCATCCATGAGGTGTGATGGAACTGTAATAAAAAAAGAATACATGTTACAGACATGTGTGACAGTTGTATTCAGACAGACAGGTACAGGTGGTCATGCACATATGCCAGTGATGCGCCTGACATGACATGCAGGTGACAGTTGACAACAGTTCCGATGATGTGGCTAAGCACTGGCTATAGCAGGATTACCGTGCCTGTACATGCCCCTTGGACATGTGTGTGACCAGCACAACACCCTGGACACCACCCACAGAGATGATATCACTGAGGTGCAGCGGACCCACACACCATGGGTGTCCCCAGCCTGCACTTGGATGGCCTGTCATGCAAATGTACAACATGGTACACAGATGGTTGGTGCACACAGGCACATGGTCAGTGTGACCCACAGTGGGACTGTCAGGGCACCCATGGCACATACAAGGACAGTCACAGTTCCCAGGTCATGTATACTCACAGTGCTGCGATGGACTGCCGCCTGTCTGGAAGTCCCTCCCGGAACACCCTGCACAGCTGCTTGGCCTATGCTGGCCACCAGCAGATCCTCCTCATGGGTGTGAGGTGCACACCTGTCTGTGGCCCACCCCTGTCCCATGCAGGAGACCTCAATGTGTGCCACCTTCCCTTGGCTCACCTTTCTCATCATTCAGGTGCTTTCTGCACTCCTGGGGTGTTCTGTTGAACTTCTCAATGGCATTTACATGCCTTGCCACAGCCTCCCAGCCCTCATCCCTTAGCTGGCATCTGCCACCCTGCCAGCCAGGATGTCCTTGTGGATCAGGCAGGCCTCAGTCAGCACCCTATCCTCCTCTGTGGTGAAATCGGGATGTCTATGTCCCGCAGCTGTGTCCTTTCCGGACATAGTGGTTTCTGTGGTTGAGAATATGCAGGAATTAGCACACAATTGGCAACAAAGTATGTGTGCAGGCACAGTGTCTGGCTGCTGCAGGGTCACAACACCCTGTCTGCATACCTCTTACCTGCCTGCAGTGCATATCTGGAACAGAACATACTGTAGGACGGTCAGGGACAGCTGGCCAATGTCAGGTACAAATATGTATCAATGGTACACATAGCTAACATGTCCTGCACACATGTCTGGTGTTGTTTGCCATGCACCACCAGATAGTGGGCTGGCCTGCAACAAACATGTCTGGCAGTCGGTTATACCATGCTACCTGGCACACCAGCAACAGCCTCCCCACCTCAAACATAGTTGGAACAGTGGGACACTGTGGGGATCTCTCAGGGATGTACCTGTCAAACAGGGACAGTTGAGGGTTATGGTTGTATGCCCTAAACTGCACTGTCATGTTGTGCTGACACACTGACTATGGGAGAATGTAAACAGACTTACCTTCATGGATGCAATTCCTGTCAGTCACCTGAGCTCAGTGGAGGTGCATTCAGGAGCATTTATTGCTCAGGGCCTACAAATGAGGTTGGGAGCATCTGTAATGAGATGCTAAACAGGTGAGATGCCCTGAATATGGCAATGAGGTGATTTGGGAGCATTGTCTGTGAATTGCATGGTGCCCCAGCTCATCCCAATCAGCAAAGTGCAAATGCTGCTTTAGCGCATACCCCATGGTGCATTTCCTCCGATGCCCGTCAGACATGGGGTATTGTCTGAACTCAGCGCAAATGTCATGGTGCATCTCTGTGCATGCGTGATGCCAGGTTAGTGGCATGACAGGCATAGTGCAATCGGTCCAGTGTTCCTGACCAAGTGATCGCCTACAGGTGCACATCCATGTCCACTTCGCCGATTGCCACAGTGCTACCTGTATCGTTGTGTGTGTATTGCATTGTGGTGTGACATTGCGTCAATGCGCACCTGTACTTCACGGCACAACACAGCCAGTGTGCTCAGCAACAGTGCAGTGTGTGTGGCATTGCTTTCCACTCACAATATAGCAGATCCATGTGGAATGTGCATGAATGACCCGGTCATGATCCATGGCCCTGTGTTCCTGCCATGCACCGCACTATGTGCATGCACAGTGATGCGTATTGGCAGCAATTGTGCATTGACATGCCACAGAACTGTGACCCTGACCTGTGCACACCTGACCAGGGTACACTGAGAGGGAACATGCCTCTTCGCGCAGGAATAGGCCCAGGGCCATGAACTGGGGAAGTTGAGCTGCTCAGCCTTGTGACACTGGTGCTGCAGGTGGAGGGACAGCTGTTTGGGTCAGATGACCTCACGAAGCCCACTTAGCGGTGTGGGACAGGATTGATGAGTGGCTGGTGCACCAGACAGGGCTTTCCTGCACTGGTTATCAATGCAGGCACTGTTATGGTGATCTGCAGCATAAGGACCGGACAGGGTCAAGAGCCTCCAGGAATGTGCATGCAGGGGTGCAGTGCCACGCCAAGTAAGTCACAATACACTACAGATATACAGCCAGGCTGGGGTATGTGTCCGGGGAGGCTGCCACACTGCACACCACCACACACACCTTCATTTACACACATGTGGACTGCGGAGTACCTTCACCGTGTGGTGAGCTGGCATGACCACCGGGTAGCCGTGTGCAGCATGGGGCATTAGTGGGGTGCATGGCCACTGTGGCATGCAAGGTGTGGTACAACCATTTGCCTGGCACATGTCCAGCTGCACACACAGATGGTGGGCATGGGCTGGGGTGCTGTGTGTTGCTGCACACTGTCAGGGATCCCTTCATTGGGGCACTGTGGGGGTGTACCATCACCATGCTGGCACTGGTGTAGTTACTGGATGCTGGGGGGATGACACACCTCCTATCTCCTCACAGTGCTCTTTGCTTTTGTTCCTCTCACAGGGTGGGAAGACAGACAGAGGGCCATGGCTGTGGTGGAGGCCGGCGCACTAGGGCGGTGTTGGAGCCCATGGACAAGGTCATGCTGGTGCAGGTGAGTTTCTATCTTGTGCATCCTCTGTGTGTTTGGGGTGGTGCCCTCTGCAGGCCATTTCGGTCCCTTGTGCATGTCCACGTGCTGCTGATTGTACACACACATGGGGTGTGGGCATGGCAGCGTGTACTTGGGGCCACAGTGCACTTAGCCCGTTTGTCAGTCCACCTTGAGAGCATCTGATGCAGACCGTGGGCACATTGTGGTGTTACAGTGATGTTCAGATGGGGCCTGCGCACCTGTGCAGCCTGCTGGCATCTGCACATGCTGTGTGGGACATGGCTATGTGCCCTCTGCGTCTATCTTAACATGCATGTGGGCCATGTGCTGTCTAGAGTACTATGCACAGTCTACAGTGGCACTGTGTGCCAACCTGTTGCTGGCATGTGATGTGCCTGGCAGGCTGTCGGGCCATTGCCATGGGTGCCTCCCACACACTTGCATGGTGGGGGGCAGTGTGGCACACATGGTAATGTAGTACTTGTTGTCTGTGTCCCCCATTGTAGGTTCACTGGGAATACGGCCAGATGTACACAGTCAATGGCGATAGTCGGGGTGTTCTGCAGCATACAGGGATGCAACTCAGAGGTTGATGAGGAGGACAATATACACACTCTACAGGTGCCAAGAACAGCTTCTGCAGGTGCCAAGGACAGCTCCTTCAGGCACTGACCATGCTGGTCCGAGTGCTAAGTGCCAAGGGATGTAGGGGTGGCCACCGCTGTGGCCCATCCTGCACATTAGGGACATGAACTTCTGTAAATAGCCCTCATTGTTCTACCCCACAATCATTTCCCATCCACATTGTATGTTGCTGTCCCCTGCTCCCCACACCCATACCATCACCGTTCTGTTTACCACTGTTAACAAAACAGAAGAAAGAGGCAGCACTGGGAAGGTGGGCACAGAGAAAAAAGTATCTGAACAACAAAATTATAGAGAGACCCTCTATAATCAAAGTAGAACACTTGGCTAGAAATGAAAAATTTATCAGCAGATAAAACATACCGATGAAGCTGATAAAACAGTCCTTTTTTCAAATGGCCTTTGAAAAAGGACTGTTTTGTCCAAACGCACAGTGTTTTTATCTGCTGTTAATAAATTTTTCAATTTTCTAGCCAAGTGTTCGCTTTTAATTATAGAGGTGGTGAGTGACAGAGTTTTTTTGTTGTTCAGTTTGCTTACCATTGTTGTTGTTCCTGCACAGATCCTCACACCTCACCTTCCCTGTTCCTACTGCCTGTTGTTCTTGTAAATAATTATTGGTGTTCAGTTGAGTTTTACTAAACCTTTCTACCGCAACCAGTGCCTGTGGTCATTCATTGTACCTTGTGCATGTGCTCTGTTATGCTTGCTGCTGTCCGCTGTCCCTTTGTTCCCATCCACACATGTGCACCTGTGGTACTGTGCACACATGCATCCTGTCTCCCTGTCATGCCAGCTCACTGTGCACCCTCCTTGTTGCCTGTGGCATGTGGGTGGGCGTTGAGGCATGCTGCCTTCTCAGTGCCCCAGTCTTGTGTGTGGTGCATGTCAGCTGCATCTATTGCACTGGTGCCCTGTTGTTGTGCTGCTCTACTTGTGGTCCATATTGCTTGTGGGCATGTCACACCTGGCAGGGGATGGCCTTGGCCTGTCCGCCATTGTGCATGTCTACCTGTGTGCACCTGTGTTGCATCTCCCTTGTCCATACCACTGGGCACCTATGCACCAGGCCATGTATGGCAACCTCTTCCATGCTGCATGGTGCCCCTCTGCAGCTGTGGGCGATCTTAACAGGCACCCTGCCATGGCATCTGTGCCTGTTGGGTGCCCCTGTGGGGTGTGTCTGGTGCTCCAGATGTTTCCATGTGTGCTCTGCCTGTGCACCTCTTCTGCTGTGACCACTCTCAGGCCCTTTGCACTCAGGCCAGTCCCTGTTGGTGTGTTCCCTGCATCCTTTGTGCCACTGCAGTTTCCCCTGTTGCTCTTTATCCCTTGCTTACTCACTCCATATTCACTGTTGTGCTGTTCCAGGTGCTTTTTGGCATCCCTGTTGCACTGGAGAATTTCAGGTTGCTCCATCGCATCTGTGCGATTCACAGTGAGGATGCACACAGTGCATCTTCCAGCGCATCCTTCTGTGAATCACTGTCTGGGGATGGTGCATCTTATTTGTGTCAGTGCATCTCATTTACACCAGAACATCTGCTTTGTGAATCCTGCCCTTTTGTCTGTGTACACAACAAGTAGTGGCACTCGAAGGAAGGTAGCAAAGAAACCTTACATAGAATTTGATGTTGCAGATAAGGACCGCTTTGGCCCACCCAGTCTGACCATTTCCTACTCTACTGGATAAGCTGCAGATCCTAGTTAACCAGCAGCCTACTTCTTCCTACCCCACCCCCCAGAATTGCCTTATGACTATCCCATGCTTGCAGATTCCCCACTGATTTTGACTCCACAACCTCCTCCGGAAGGCCGTTCCATGCATCCACAACCCTCTCTGTGAAAAATACTTCCTTAAATTACCTCTGAGCCGCCCCCTCTATCTTCAAATTGTGCCCTCTTGTTTTCACACCTCTTTTTTGAAAGATGCTACCCTCTTGGACTTTGTTGATTCCTTGAGGTACTTGAAAGTTTCTATCATGTCCCCTCTCCCTCCTGTCCTCGAGGCTATACATATTAAGCTCCTTAAGTCTCTCTTCATATGACTTCTGGTGCAGACCCTGCACCATTTTAATTGCCTCCTCTGGACAGCTTCCATCCTGTCTATGTCTTTGCAGAGATTGGGTCTCCAGAACTGCACACAGTACTCCAGATGGGGTCTCACCAGCTGTCTGTACAGAGGATAATAACTTCCTGTTTTCTACTGGTGATGCCTCTCCTATGCATCCCAGTATCCCCCAACCCTCCTTGCTGCCCTCTCACATTGCTTGCCCATCTTTAGGTCTTCTGATATGACTACCCCCAGGTCCCTTTCCATTCTTGTTGTTGTTAGTATCTCACCCCCATTGTGTACTCTTCCCTGGGTTTTGTTTCCCAGGTGCATTACCTTGCACTTCTTAGCATTGAATCTAAGCTGCCATACATTTGACCATTCCTCTAACCTTGCCAAGTCCCTTCTCATCCTTTCCACCCACCCTGTGCATCAACTCTGTTGCAGATCTTAGTGTCATCTGCAAAGAGACATACTTTCCTTCCAGTCCTTCTGCAATGTCGCTTATAAAGACATTGAAGAGGACCAGTCCTAATACTGAACCCTGCGGTACCCCACTAGTAAACCTCCTTTCTTCTGAGTGGACTTCATTTACTATAACTCTCTGTTTTCTATTCTCCAGCCAATTCTTTACCAGGCTGTCATCTTGGGACCCACTCCCAGGCTGGCTAACTTGTATATTAATCTTTTGTGTGGGACTGTGTCAAATGCCTTGCTAAAGTCTAGGTAGGCCATGTCCACAGCCCCTCCCTGATCTACTACTTTGGTCACCCAGTCAAGAAATCTTTGTGAAGGGGAATCATCTGCCTCCTCCAGTCCTCGGGTACCACCCATCCTCCCATGATTTGTTAAAAGGGTAGTCAGTGGTGTCACTAGTTCTACCCTTAGTTCTTTTAGAATTCTAGGATGAATCCCATCAGGCCCCATTGCTTTGTCCACCTTCAGTTTTAAGAGTTCTTTCAGAACCTTTTCTTCTGTAAATGGGCGGTATCAACTTCTGTATCCAGAGTGTTACTACTGTTTGTTTTATGTATCTCCCTCATCCTTCGTAAATACTGAGCAAAAATATTTGTTTAGTATCTCTGCCTTTTCACAGTCACCCTCTGCCCACCCTCCCTCCCTTTATTAAGCCTCACTGTCCCTCCCTTGGTCTTCCTTCGCTCCTGATGTACCTATAAAGGTTTTATCCCCTTCTTAACTGAGTTGGCTATCTTTCCTCGGTTTGGGCCTTTGCTGTTCTGACTGCCTTCCCAGCCTCCTTTTGCTTTAACTGATACAGTTCTCTGTCCTGCTCCTTCTGTGATTCCTTGTACTTCCTGAATGCTTTCTTTTCTCTTGAACCTTCACTGCCACTTCCTTTGAGAACCATAGTGGTTTCTTACATTGTCTTGTTTTGTTTATTTGCTTCACACAAAGGCTTGTTACCTCTGTGATGGCAGTTTTATTATTCCCATTGTTCTTCCACCCTCCTTCCTGCCCATTTGCTAGTGCATTCCTTAGGCACTCACCCATTATGGCAAAGTCAGCCCTCCTAAAGTCCAGTACTTTTGTCTTTGTATGGCTTGACTCTATTACTGTGTTTATTGTGAACAATACTGTTCGATGGTCGCTAGTTCCCAGATGGCTACCCACTTCTACATCTATGATCCTCTCAATCTCCATTTGAGAGTATCAAGTCTAATATTGCTCCTCTCGAGTGGGCTCCAGTACTAGTTTCTAAGGCATGCCCCTGTAGGGCATCTAGAATAACTGCACTCTTGAGTGGCAGCTGCAACTGCACTCCAGTTAACATCTGGCATATTCAGATCACTCATCAGCAGTATCTCCCTTTTTCTGCCATTCTAAGTATACTTTCTATCATTTCCTTGTCCATTTCCTCCCCTGAGAAGGGGTCTGTATACAACCCATGTGCGGTTGTGGTGCCATTGCCTGTCTCCAAATTTACCCACAGTGCTTCTTCTCCTCCCTGTTTACCCTTTTGTTCTGTTACTTTTATTCCTTCCTTTATGCAAAGAACCACTCCTCCTCCTCCTCCTCTTTACCCTCCCTGTCCCTCCTGTAGATAGTGTATCCTGGTATGTTTACGTCCCAGTCATGGTTGTGTGTGTACCATGTTTCTGTGACTGCCACGATATCCAGATGTTCCTCCTCCATCAAGGCCACTAATTCAGGAAGCTTGTTACCTAGACTACGGGCATTGGTACTCATTGCTCTCCATTTTTGATGGCTTTACCTTCTGTTGCAGCATCCCCCACTGACCATTCTACCTTGGTCTTTTCTCATTTAGTACCCTGTTTTGTAGGGAGAGGCTGGGATTTTCTGCTGCTTGTCAGTGCCTCCCTTTGACTAGTTTAAAAGCTTGCCAATGAAGCATTTAAACTGATTGCTCAAAAGACTTGTTCCTTCCTGGACAGATGCAGACCATCCTGCCAGTATAGGCTGTTGTCCTCCAAGTGGAACCCCAGTCCCCAATGAAGCCAAACCCTGTGCTCTGCACCATTTTCAACCATTCATTAAACTGCATGGTGCAATTACCCTCGCCTCCCATGCCTTTGACAGGCAGCACCTCTGAGAAGGATACTGTGTGTGCTACTTGTCTTCGGCCCCTCCCCAACTCTGCAATGTCCTCCTGCACTGCTCTAACCTCATGATGAGCCTAGTCATTTGTCCCTAGGTGGACAATTACGTCCAGCTCAGAATCCCTTGCAGCTGTTGTCCTGATCCTGAGGATCGCTTCCTGTCCCTCCAAGCCATGGCACCAGGCAGGCCACCACTTCAGTTTTCCCAGCTCCTCCCAGTTCTATCCCCTAATAATTGAGTCCCCACCAGGAGCTGCTTCCTTCCTTGTGGTGTCCTCTGCCTCCTTCCTGTGGGCCTCCCTTGTAACAGCTGTCCTCAGCCTCCTTAGTCTCCTCTGTGGGTGCATCCATGGGGAGCTATGCTCCCCAGAATGGTGTATGGATTGTGGAGTGGAACAACTGACTGGGTGTGCCTCTGTTCCACCATCCTCACCCTTCCTGATCCCATTGTGGTCCAACTGTTGTGTTTTCTTCGCAATCTCTGAGGTAGTGGTGGTGGCTGTGGTGCTCCCTGGATGAGGAGGTTCCTTCCTACTGTCCAGTGTGGCCTGGGGAAGGTCTCGTACTACTGTCCAGTGTGGCCTGAAGATGGGCAACTTCCTCCCTCAGGGCAGAGAGTTGTTCACAAATAGGGCAGCATCTCAGCCTCCAGAAAGACTCCCGGAAGACTGCTGCCCCACAGCCATTACATTGCACTACTCCCCACATTTTATTTTTGTGTGTGTGTGATTGGTTTGTAATATAGAAATATATATTTATAATATACAATGTGTATGCTTAAATTGTCAGTGCAGTGTGCTAGAGAGGATATGACAGTGACATGCACCTTGCACTCTTGAGGAAATGATGTCAGAACCCTAGGTATAAAGGAACTATTTCCAGGGTGGGTGGGGTGAGGGTGGGAAGGTATTGGGCCTAAACTGTGCCCTCACAAAACAATCAGCTTAAAGCTCTGACCCACTACTGCAATGAGTGCCTTCCTGTCAGCAAGATACCCTACACAACAATTTGGTAGAAATACCCTGCTAATCAAACAGAGAAAATCCACACATCCAAGTCAGACACAGGTAAACCTTCCCAGCCCCAAAGAGGCCTGGTGGTTTGTGCTCCGAGAGCTATCAGCCCCAAAATAAGTCAGCTGTGTTTTAAACTCTTCCTGCACTGAAAATCTTAAGAATTGTAACAAACCAACATAAACCTAGATCCACCACCCTCTGTTGCTTGAAAGACTGTCTTTTCCTGTTTCACACTGCAGGTTTTTCTGTGACCACTCCTTAACCCCAGTAACTCTGTTAAAAAGAGTTTAACTATCAAACTCCCACGCACCAGTAAATTATTTAAAAATAGTTTCTGTCCCAAAATCCTAGTAGTCAATCCAGCTACCCCCAAGGGACAACCAGAATGCAGTATTCAAACACTTAAGAGGTTACTTCCAAGATAAGCAGAGTTTGCAAGTTTCTTTTTCAACTCCTCAGCCAACTGTAATTCATTTAAAATAGTTTAACTGTCAGCAAATCCTAGTAGACAATCTAGCTACCTCCAGGACCTACCCAAATGCAGTATTTAAATCCTTCTGAAGTTACTAACAAGATAAACAGAGTTTACAAGCCCCTTCTTGGTTAAACACTAAATAAATGTGAATAAAAAGCAATTACCAAGGGTGGTTAGTTTCACCTCCCACAGAATTAAGCAAAGTGACGTTTGTTGCAGATATCAGTGTAATACAGAATTTCTCACACAGCTCGCAGTTGAAGAAAGTAGTGTCCTTCCAGCTCCAGAAAATGTGTTTTATAAATTGATAGGATCCTTTATTGAGAGCCCTTACAAAACAGACAGACAGGAACAAACAGCCCTGGCACTTCGACTGCATGGGTCTTCCTCAGAGAGCATGACCCCAGACAGTAGCAGTTCTATAAAGGAAACTCTAAAGATACAGACTACAACTCCTCAAGAAAACTAAAATGACTAATAATTTAAAGAAATAAAAGACTTCTGAAAACAACATCAATTTAACAGTATTTTGACATGACATCCAACAAAAGTTTTGACAGATGCCTTAAAGGATGGCATGAGAGCTGTTCTCTTACAACTGCAAAATAAAGGCTGGAGACTTATTGTCTATGCAACCAGAGCATCCAAGAAAATTGAATACAAATATGCTTAAATAGAAAAGATGTTGGGCATTGCAGTTGATTGTGATGTATAACTATATTTATGAAATCCCTGTTGTAATTAAACAAATCAGAAGCTGCTAATCGCCATTTCAAAGAGAAATCTATGGCACACACTACCACAAATATAAAGACATTTAATCAAACCGCATAAGTGAGCTGGGTATCTAACTGGCTGAAAGACAGGAGGCATATGATTACCAGCTGAAGTACATTTCAAGAAGACATTTGATTGTGGCTGATGCTGTGCCAAGGACTTAGGACGAAACTCACAGAATCAGTGACCAACCTTTGCAAGCAGTTATAAAGCATTACACAGTGGTTGGAAAGAATAGTACATACCACACGGTAGTGTATATGTCACTTCAGACAGAATTGTCTGGTTGATGAGGTATTGCTCAAAGGTGATAGAATTATGGTTCCTAGAACACTGGAAAGGAAGTATTGCTGAAATTTCATGAAGGTCATTGGGTATTGAAAACATAAATGCAGAGCTTGAAATGTACTGTGCTGGCTAGGATCATTAAAGATGTGGAAAACACAGTGTTGGCTTGTCACATCTGTCAAAAATAGACTTGCACTGCAGAAACCTCTCATTTCAGATTCAAAAATGCCAGAGTTTTGGAAAAATTAGATGTGGGTTTTTCACTCTTGGAGGCAGAGCATATATGGCTGTGACAGATGCATTTTCTAGTTACCCCGAGGTGTTCAAGCTTAAGTCATGAATATATAGTAAAGTGATACAAAAGTTACAAGTAACTTTTTAACATTGGAATATCATAGATTGTGAGGACTGACAATGGGCTTAGGTTTGTGAGCAAGGAACTGAAAGCTTTTAAGCAGCTTATGATTTCAAGCATGGCACTTCTAAGCTCCCTTCTCTTTCTGCTTTCTGCACCCTGGATGGCTCCCCTCTGGAGGATGTTACCACCTGTAGGTACCCAAGGTATCTGGCTCGACCAGCATGCAGATTTCTCTGACCACATGGATGCTATAGTCAAAAACTGCACCCCAAGTTAGATGCACTATACAGGAACTGTGACTGTATTCCCCTACTGGCATGCCGTGCAATCATCCAGAGAATGATTCTCCCAATTTCTGACTATGGTGACATTGTCTATAGCACTGCCTAGTCACAACCCTTGCCAGACTGGACACCATCTTCAACTCCTTCTGTTGTTATGTTCTCAACTGTCCCCCTCACACTTATCACTTCTCTATGTATCAATTTCTCTCTTTTCCCTCTCTTGTGGACAGATGCCATGCCAATAGTGCCAGCTTCATAGGCTAATTCTGGTTTGGCTCCCTACCCTCCTACCTCTCTATCTCCCTGTCCCATTCTCCCCCACTCCCATACCCTCAGAGCTCAAATGCTCCTACCCTAGTAGTCCCTCCAGTCTACACCACCATTGGAAAGGCACTTTCAGTCACCATTTCCCTAAAATCTGGACCTCCCTCCCCTGTTGTTGCCAATCCTCCTCTCTCTGGGCCCTTTCAAACCACTTCAGAGACTCACCTCTCCCTCTTGCAATTGTTCCTAATTCCTCTCACCTGCTCTCTCTGACTTCTCCTAGTGGTTAACCACTGTGATTAGGCACTTATGTTCGGACTTAGTCAATCATGCACTGCTTGCATCTTTCAAATGTCTATTAACTTGGGTTGTGTTACTGCTCTGTAAATGATTGCAGACATTTGTTTTATTAACTCTAGTGTTTTTGTCTGTGCTATATATGGATTTGCTGACTAATTTCCTATTACTCACATCTTGTATGGTACTATTCACAATTTTGATTGAATGCTATTCTACTCTGTAAATATGATTTGCCAACATGTATATGTATCTATGCTCTCATGCTACAAAAGTCCCTCCTGTACAACTTTTCCTTTCCCCACAATGCATCTGGAAATGAGCTTCCAGCTCAGTATACCTTTTCCTGCTGAAACTTTTAAGTAAATAAATAAACATATTCACAAGGGAATGGATTAACAGAGTGGAGTAAAGGTAATTGAAACTTCACATAAAATGACTAAGGATGCCAACACTGGCCCATCACTTGCTTTACTGAATTATAGAGCAACACCTTTAGAATACAAGTATCAAATCATCTGCTGAATTGCTGTTCGATCATTAACTTCATGCCAGATTACAACACTGGAAACTAAGATGCAACACTGCTGATAAACACATACTGAGAGAAAAGGCTATGCAATTTGAGAAGCAATGTCAGACAGATATCAAAACAGCATAAAGTCAGAGACCATTGAAAAGTGAGGAAACACTGTGAGTGAGAAGTGATGGTTGTTAGGGTGAACTATCAATTGTACATAGACTTGTGGCTACAAGATCCTCTATAGAACTAACAATATCAGGGAATTTGATAGGGCAAAATAGGAAACATTTGATGCCTGTACCTGAAACACCAATGCACTTACCTGCAACACCAGTGATTATACTTACTACACCAGAGCATGTACCTGAAAAACCTGGAGACCCAAAAAGTATGGTCAGCTTTTGTCCAGTAACTATTTTCACCATCCTGGCAAAGATGCTTGAAAATTAGTGGCCCTACAGCTTACAGATCACTTAACAAAATTCAGCCTTCTGTCCACTGCGAACATAGTTTCAGGAAAGGTTACAGCACTGCCACTGTTCCAGTTGCTACACACAAATGATATTAGCTATGGAAACATAGAGTGTGTCATCAGAAAAAGACCAGTAGGCCTATCTAGTCGGCCCAATGTTCCCTAACACTACATCCTAGTCTCTATTTAGTCTCCAGAGTCTCTTTTCCTCCTTACCTCTATTTATTATACTTATGTTCCTGTTCCATGCATGTTTGAAGCTCCCTGCTGTATTCGCCCTGCCACCTCTTCTGGTAGGCTGTTCCATGTGTCCACCACCCATTCTGTGACAAAGTGTTTCTTCATCCCTCTTTAACTCCCCCATCTCCTAGCATGCCCCTGTTCTGATGCTCCCCCTGTGAAAGATTCCCCTGCATCTCTATCTCCCCATGAAGGTACTTATAACTCTCAATCATGTTCCCTCTCCTCTCCTCTCCTCCAGGAGTACATGTTGAGCTTCCACATCCTCTCCTCATATGGTTTCTCATGCAACCCCCACCATTTTAGTAGCCCTCCTCTGGACTTGTTCCACCCTCTTGATGTTCTTGCAGAGGTATGACCTCCAGAACTGGACACAGTACTCCAGGTGGGGTCTCAGAAGTGAGCAATACAAAGGCAACATCACCTTCCTTCTCTTGCTAGAGATTGCCCTCCTATGCCACAGCATCCAGCTAGTCTTGCATTCTGCCTTGTCGCACTGCCCTGCCACCTTGAGATCATTAGAATATGATCACTCCATGGTTCCCCTCTTTTCATGGTAATTGTAAGTGCACCCCATCTTATACAGAGCCTTTGGGTTTCCCCACCATAGGTGCATGTACTTTTCACATTTTGGCATTGAAACTGAGCTGTTACTTCCTAGACCATTCTTCTAGTTTCTGTAGATCCTTTGCATTCTCTCCACTCCCTCTTGTGTGTCCAACCTGTTGCAGATTTTTGTTTAAGTTGCAAGAGATACTCCTTTCCTCAGTTCTTCACCAATGTCACTTATGAAGACATTGAAGATGACAGGGCCCAGTACTGATCCCTGTGCTACTCCACTGATCACTCTTCCATCCTCCAAGTGACTGCCATATGCCACCACCCTCTGCCTCCTATCTTTTCAGCCAGTTAGATACCCAGCTCACTTCCTTTTCCCCTTATCCCCAGGTTGCTAAGTTTCTTCTTCTTCCTCCCATGTGGTGTGGTACACTGCCTCCCTAATCCACTCCATAGTTATCCAGTCAAAACGATCTATTAGATTTGTTTGCCATGACCTCCCACCTGTGAAAATGGTGCTGCTGGTGGCCCTGCAGCCCATATGTCTCCAGGTACTTCATCAGTCTCAACTTCAGTAGGAACTCCATTAACTTCCCCACTACTGATGTGAGACTGACTGATCTGTAATTACTTGCCTCTTCCTCCTGTTACCCTTGTGCAGATGGACCACATCAGCCATCCTCCATTCCTGAATCACTCCCTTCTCCAGTGAGGTGCTAAATAATGTTACCAGAGAGGCAGCTAGCAATGTGCTCAAGTTTATTGAGTAACCTTGGTAGAATCCCATCTGGCCCTTTATACTTTGTTCTATCTTCCATAAATGGACTTGTGTCCTCCCCCAGTGCTTGTTAAAGACTGAACAGAAATAGTTGTTTAAAATTTTAGATTTAACTGGCTCTTCCTCAGCATAGTCCCCTTCCTAGTCTCCTGATCTGCACTATACAACCAATTGCCTTCCTCTTTTCAGTCACATACCTGAAGAAAGTCTTATCCCCATTTTTGATCTCCTGTGTGATTCTTTCCTCAGTTTGAGCCTTTGCTGTCCTTCCTGTCCTCCTACATGCCTTAGTTTCTCTAGATATACCTCCTGTCTGCCTACATTTCATCCTGTACCTCCTAAAGCTGTTTTCTCTCTTACTACCTGAGCCACTTCCTTTGAGAACCACAATGGTCTCATTTTCCTCTTAGCCTTGCCCTTGATTACTATATTTAAGCGGTGAATTAGGGGGTGAGCAGAGAGAAGAAATCAGGTGTTTGCATTTAAAAACAGACCTAGATGGCTTGTGGCAGAGAACAGTAAGAGGAAGGAGCTGTTGTTAGAACTTTGCTGGGTATATTGCCCTCCATTCTCCACCCATATAGCTGGTTCTACTTTATAGGCACAGGATTTGACTGACAACAGGCACAAAGACTCACCATCCTAGAAGGAAAAGAGTAGCTCTTTATCCCCTCCGCTGCTGGAGGTCTGACTCTGAGCAAGTAAGAAGGAGACTACTGAGGAATATAGGAACTTACTGTCTCAGAACAGGAAGATCAGGAGCTTTAAGGGCATGGAGGCAGTAGCAAAATAGGGAGAAAAAGAAAAAAATTACATAAAAAATAAAATAAAATAGAGGCGGAATGAGTAAGTATACAAAACAACAGTTAAGGGCCACAAATAAGACATGATGGGAGTGGTGCAGTGCAGTGGCTGTGGAGCAGCAGTCTTCTGGAGATATTCTAGAGGATGTGGTATTGTTCCATCTGCAGGCACCTCTCTGGGCTGAGGGAGGAGGTTGCTCATATCCAGGCTGAGTTGGCCAGGATTCAGGGGACTGCCTTTCCCACTGAGGGACCACCAGGGCCACTGCTGCTGCCTCAGAGGTTGCCAAGAATGAGAGTGGTTGGACCACAGTGGGCTCAGGGAGGGTGAGGTAGTGGAACAGAGACACATCCCTCCAGTTGTACCTCCCACAATTCATATACTGTTCTGGCAGAGTGTGGTTCCTCTATGGGGCACCCTCAGTGAAGACCAAGGATGATGCTGGGAATCTCCACAAGGAGACTCACAGGAGGTGGCATGGGACTCCACAGAGGAAGGAAACAACTCCTGGCAGGGGACTCCATTGTTAGGAGGGTAGAACTGGGGGAGGAGAGGAGGTAAGGTTCCTGCCTGGCACCATGGCTTGGAGGGACTGGGAACAAATCCTCAGGATCACAGGAGCAGCTACATGGGGAGGAGCTGGATGTCATTGTCCACCAAGGGACAAATGACCTGGCTGGGAAAGGATCAGAGCAGTGCAGGAGGTTTGTGGAGTTGGGGAGGGCCATAGACAAGTAGAATGCACGGTAACCATCTTGGAGGTGCTGCCTGTCTATGGTATGGGTGAGGCTAGGGTGCTATGCACCATGGGATTCAATCAGTGGTTGAAAAACTGGCTTCATTGGGGTCCACCTGGAGGAATGTGGACCTATACTGGTGTGATGGTCTTCATCTGTCCAGGAGGGAACCAGGATCCTAGGTAATAGGTTTAAATTCTTCATTGGCAAGCATTTAAACTAGCCAAGGGAGGCACTAAAAGGAGAGAAATCCTAGCCCCCAAAAAACAAATCATAATAGTTAGTGAAGTAAACACCAAGATAGAGAAGTTGATAGGGAGATGGGCAGGGGTAAATGGAGAAAAAGACAAAGGCAGTAAGGACAGAGATGGGGCAAAAGGGGTAAGGCTTCCAAAAATGGAGGGTAATGAGTACCAATGCCCGTAGTCTAGGTAACAAGCTTCCTGAACTGGTGGCCTTGATGGAAGAGGGATGCCTGGATATTGTGGCAGTCACAGAAACATGGTACACAGAGAACCATGATTGGGATGTCAACATACCAGGATACATAATCTACAGGAGGGACAAGGAGGGTAGAAAAGGAGGAGGAGTAGCTCTCTGTAGGGGAAGGGATCAAAGCAATGGAACTAAAGGATAAACAGGAGGAGATGAGGGACTGTGGGTCACCCTGGAGACTGGAAATGGTACCACAATCCACACAGGGGTTGTATACAGACCCCTGTCTCAGGGAGGAAATGGACAAGGAAATGATAGAAGGCATCCTTAGGATGGCAGAGAAAGGGGAGATATTGCTGATGGGGACCTGAATATGTCAGATGATAACTGGAGCACCTTTGCTGCAGCCACAACCAAGATCAGGGCCATTCTCGATGCCCTACAGGGGCATCTTCAGGCATCTAGTGTTGGAACCCACTTGGAGGAGTAATCTTAGACCTGGTACTCTCAAATGGGGATGAAGAGAGGATCTCAGATCTAGAAGTGGGTAGCCATCTGGGAACAAGTGACCACCAAACAGTGTGATTCATGATAAACTCAGCTGTAGAGTCAAGCCATACAAAAGTGAATACTGGACTTCAGGAGGGCTGATTTTGTCAAAATGGGAGCGTGTCTCAGAAAACCCCAAACAAACAGGCAAGAAGGAGGGTGGAGCAACAATGGGAAACATCAAAACTGCCATCACAGAGGCAACAAGTCTTTGTGTGAAGCAAATATACAAATCAAAATGAAAGAAAAAACACTATGGTTCTCAAAAGAAGTGGTGGGGAAGGTTAAGGAGAAAAGATAATATTCAGGAAGTATAAGGAAACACAGAGAAGCAGGACAGAGAACTGTACCAGTTAAAGCAGAAGGATGCAGTAAGGCAATCAGAATAGCAAAGGCTCAAACTGAGGAAAAGATAGCCAACTCAGTTAAGAAGGTAGATAAAACCTTTTATAGGTACATTAGGGAGAGAAGAAGACAAAGGGAGAAACTGAAACTGAATAAAGAGGAGGGACGGTGAAACGCAGGGATATTGAACAAATACTTCTGCTCCAGTATTCACAGAGGAAGAGGAGGTGAAGGTACCTAATATAGTCAAAGAAGTACTTTGGATAGGGGTCGCTATCAGTCTTTTCACAGAAGAAAGGGTTCTGTAGAAACTCCTAAAACTGAAGGTGGACAAAGCAATGGGGCCTGATGGGATTTACCCCAAATTCTAAAAGAAATAAGGGAGAACTAGTAACACCATTGACTACCCTTTTTAACAAATCATGGAGGAAGGTGTGGTACCTGAGGACTGGAGGAGGGTGGATGTGATTCCCTTCACAAAAGTGTGAACAAGACAGAGGTAGGAAACTACAGACCTGGCAGTTTGACCTCAGTGGTAGGTAAAGTATGGAATCACTTCTGAAGGAAAGAATTGTTGAGTACCCTAGAGGCCAGTGGGGCACAGGACCGAAGGCAGCATGGATTCACAGTGGGAAGGTCATGTCAGATGAATCTAATCAATTTATTTGACTGGTGGCTACAGTAGTATACCAGAGAGGGGCTGTGGACATGCCTACCTAGACTTTAGCAAGGCATTTGACACAGTCCAGCACAAAGATTAATAAACAAATTAGCCAGCCATGGAGTAGGTCCCAGGGTGGTAGCCTGAGTTAAAACATTGGCTGGACAACAGGACGTGAAGGGTAATAGTAAATGGAGTCCACAGTGAAGAAAGGGAGGTTACTAGTGGGGTACACGGAGTTCAGTACTAGGTCCGGTCCTTTTAATGTCTTTATAAGTGACATTGCAGAGGGACTGGAAGAAAAGTATGTCTCTTTGCAGATGACACAAAGATCTGCAACAGGATTGATACACAAGGTGGGGTGGAAAGGATCAGAAGGGACCTGGCAAGGTTGGAGGAATGGTCAAATGTATGGCAATTTAGATTCAATGCAAGAAGTGCAAAGTAATGCACCTGGGAAATAAAAACCAGGGCAGAGTACACAATGGGGAGGTGAGATACTGACAACAACAAAAATGGAAAGGGTCCTGGGGTAGATATATCAGATGACCTAAAGGTGGGCAAGCAATGTGAGAAGGCAGTAAGAAGGGCTGGGGGATACTGGGATGCATAGGGAAAGGCATCACCCATAGAAAACAGGAAGTTGTTATCCCTCTGTACAGACAGTTGGTGACACCCCATCTGGAGTACTGCATGCAGTTCTGGAGACTCTATCTTCACAAAGACTTACTGTAGACAGGGTGGAAGCTGTCAGAAGAGGGCAACCAAAATGGTGCAGGGTCTGCACCAGAAGAGATAAAAAGAGAATAAAGGAGCAATATGTATACCCTCGAGGAAAGGAGGGAGAGAGACATGATAAAACTTTCAAGTACCTCAAGGGAATCAACAAAGTCAAGAGGAAGCATCTTTCAGAAAAAGATGTGCAAGAACAAGGGCACAATTTGAAGATAGCGGGTGACGGCTCAGAGGTAATGTGAGGAAGTATTTTTCATGGATAGGGTTGTGGATGCATGGAACAGACTTCCTGAGAAGGTCATTGAGTCAAAAACAGTGGGGGAATTTATGAATGCATGGGACAGACATAATGCAATTCTAGTGGGGGTAGGAGGAAGTAGGCTGTTGGTTAACTAGGATCTGCAGCTTATCCATTAGGTTGGGAAATGGGCAGACTAGGTGGGCCAAAGGTCCTTATCTGCCATCAGTTCTATGTTTCTATGTTTCTTTGTTATTCCTACCTTTCTTCTATTCCATTGTGCCTCCACGTCTCCAGGCTATTGCCTCTTTTAAAAGTATTTCCTGAGGCAGTCATCCATTTCTATAAAATCTGCTCTCATGATATCCAGGACCCTCATCCTAGTGCAATTTTACTCTTGCCCAATCCATCTAGAGAGCAGAAGACAAAAAGGCACCGAGAAAATGCAGTGGTGCTCTAACAATGTAAAACACAGAGAAAGAACATAAAGCACCCACTGACAGGACAAAATAAGCATGCTGTACACATAAACACTGTTACGTGTCAGTCCTTTATATATAACTTATGGCAAAACTGTACAAAAGGTGACAAAGCACAATGGCTGTGGTAACAACGAGGAACAGACTCACATTCTTCCAAGCTAACTGCTAGGCTTCATCAGAGTCTGATGGACTGACACGTAACAGTGTCTATGCATCCAGCATGCTTATTTTGTCTGGGCAATGGGTGCTTTATGTTCTTTCTATAGCCCCCAATCGTCTAATGAAATGTAATTTTGACATTATTGTAAGTATGTTTATGCTAGCAGGTTTAGGATCTTATGCAATATTTGCTCATTACGTTTTGTAATTTGTAATGTCTTGTAACTTGAATGAATGTGAAACAGGACTACTTTGAAAACAGGTCCTCAGACCTAAAGTATTACCCTGTCTAAAATAAATATTTTTATTACTACTACTACTACTACTACATCCACCAGACCACACTGTATGATGATCAGTTGTAAGTTAGGCTACACATTGCCATGTCTGCAATGATGCCCCAATTCATAAGGTACCAGATCCAGCACTGCCCTCTCTAGTGGGATTTATAACCAGCCATCTGAGAAATGCCTCCTGCAGGAGTCTTGGATGAGCCTGCATTTAGCTGCAGCTGAGGCCTGGATGTTCCAGTCCACATCTGGCAGATTAAAGACTCCCATAATTACTACTTGCCCTTTGTTTGCCATTTTGCCTATGACCTGCAAACACTGTCCAATTCCTCCACTGTGCTCATGGCCTATATGCAACCGCATGTGTATAAAAGTCCCTGACTCCATCTCAAGCCAACCCACAGAACCGCCAGCACCATCTTTTTCCTGCTGTGTCCTTGTATTTCTGTGGCCTTAATACCTTCCCTTACATATAAAACAACCCCTTCTTCCTCTCTACCCTATCCTTTCTAATTATAACCAGTATGGCTCTTCTCAGCCATGGCTGCTGGTACACCATGCTTCAGTTATGGCCACCAGATCCAGGTCCAGCTCTGCAATGGTAGTCTCAAGGTCAGAATTCTATTTCCTAGGCTCCTTGCATTGGTGCACATGGCTGTCCACCCTTTGCTTAATCTGGATTGCAAAAACTGCAGAATAATTCCACAGTTTACATAGAAATGCTTTAAGCCAGCTCATGGACGCTGGATTGCTAACTGGTGTCCTTTTGTATTTGGAAGGTGGGATCAACCATATAAAACAATACAAAATCAAATAAAGATGGGAGGGTGGTAAATAAAAGCGGCTGCGTCGGCAAGCGGAAAAATGAGCGCCATTTTTCAAGCTATTCAGCCGCCCGCGAAACACGAGCCATGAAAAGGCAGAATATAGATAAGTGACAAAGGAAATAGGCTGTTTACGCAAATGCCATAATAACTCATTTTCAGTTATTACGGCATTTTGAAGAGTCTTGAAAAGTTTTATAAAGGGGTCACCAGTAATTATAGTATAATAATAACCAGTGAATGTTTTTCCCTAAGGAAACACAGTTTGTAATTTGCCGTTATAAAGGTGTGTTTATAATAGCAGGCATGTGCGTGTTTACCTTGCTCTGCACTTGCCAGCTACTGCTGTTCCCTCTCTCACCAGTGGACACTTCACCACCTCTAGCACTGAGTGGTAAGTAAATTTAAACAAAACAAACTCAGCTTTCATCAATGTATTTTTGTTAGTCCTGGAGTTACTGATGAAACCTATGAATAACAACAACAAAATAAAATGGAAACTTCAGATGCCACAGACTGCACACTGCACTTCATCCCAACAGGACTGAGGCTTTTAGCTTCATTGGCAAGCTTTTAAACTAGTCAAGGGGAGGCACTGACAAGCAGCAGGAAAATCCCAGCCTCTCCCTACAAAACAGGGTACTAAATGAGAAAAGACTGAGGTAGAAAGGTCAGTGGGGGATGCTGCAACAGAAAGTAAAGCCATCAAAAATGGAGAGCAATGAGTACCAATGCCCGTAGTCTGAGTAACAAGCTTCCTGAATTAGTGGCCTTGATGGAGGAGGAACATCTGGATATTGTGGCAGCCACAGAAACATGGTACACACAAAACCATGACTGGGACGTAAACATACCAGGATACACTATCTACAGGAGGGACAGGGAGGGTAAAAAGAAGGAGGAGGCTCTTTACAGAAGGAAGGAATCAAAGCAACACAACAAAAGGGTAAACAGGGAGGAAGAAGCACTGTGGGTAAATTTGGAGACGGAAATGGCACCACAATCCGCACAGGGTTAGTATACAGACCCTCTTCTCAGGGGAGGAAATGGACAAGGAAATGATAGAAAGTATACTTAGAATGGCAGAAAAAGGGAGATATTGCTGATGGGTGATCTGAATATGCCAGATGTTAACTGCAGTGCAGTTGCAGCAGCTACTTCAAGAGTGGGTTATTCTAGATGCCCTACAGGGGCATGCCTTAGACAACTAGTATTGGCACCCACTCGAGAGGGAGCAATCTTAGACCTGGTTCTCTCAAATGGAGATGGAGAGGGATCACAAATGTAGAAGTGGGTAGCCATCTGGGAACTAGCGACCATCGAACAGTATGGTTCACAATAAACACAGCAATGAGTCAAGCCATACAAAGGCAAAAGTACTGGACTTAGGAGGGCTGACTTTGCCAAAATGGGTGAGTGCCTAAGGAATGCACTAGCCAATGGGCAGGAAGGAGGTGGAAGAACAATGGGGAATAATAAAACTGCCATCACAGAGGTAACAAGCCTTTGTGTGAAGCAAATGAACAAAACAAAATGATGTAAGAAACCACTATGGTTCTCCAAAGGAAGTGGCAGTGAAGGTTCAAGAGAAAAAGCATTCAGAAAGTACAAGGAATCACAGAAGGAGCAGGACAGAGAACTGTATCAGTTAAAGCAAAGGAAGCTGGGAAGGCAGTCAGAACAGCAAAGGCGAAACCAAGGAAAGATAGCCAACTCCAGTTAAGAAGGGGATGAAACCTATTATAGGTACATCAGGGAGTGAAGGAAGACCAAGAGAGGGATAGTGAGGCTTAATAAAGGGAGGGAGGGTGGGCAGAAGGTGACTGTGAAAAGGCAGAGATACTAAACAAATATTTTTGCTCAGTATTTACAAATGAAGAGGAGGTACCTAAAACAAACAGTAGAAACACTCTGGATACAGAACTTGATACCAGTCCATTTACAGAAGAAAGGGTTCTGAAAGAACTCTTAAAACTGAAGATGGAGAAAGCAATAGGGCCTGATGGGATTCATCCCAGAATTCTAAATGAACTAATGGTAGAACTAGTGACACCACTGACTACCCTCTTTAACAAATCATGGGAGGATGGGTGGTATCCGAGGACTAGAGGAGGTCAGATGTGATTCCCTTCACAAAAGTGTAAGCAAGGCAGAAGCAGGAAACTACAGACCTGTTAGTTTAACCTCAGTGATAGGAAAATGATGGAATCACTTCTGAAGGAAAGAATTGTCGAGTATCTAGAGGCCAGAGGGCACAGGACCCAAGGCAGCATGGATTCACAGCAGGAAGGTCATGCCAGACAAATCTGATAGATTTCTTTGACTGGGTGACCAAAGTAGTAGATCAGGAGGGGCAGTGAACATGGCCTACCTAGACTTTAGCAAGGCATTTGACACAGTCCCACCCAAAAGATTAATATAAAGTTAGCCAGCCTGGGAGTGGGTCCCAAGATGACAGGCTGGGTAAAGAATTGGCTGGAGAATAGGACACAGAGGTAATAGTAAATGGAGTCCACTCTGAAGAAAGGGGTTACTAGTGGGGTACATGCAGGTTCAGTATTAGGACCGGTCCTCTTCAATGTCTTTATAAGCGACATTGCAGAGGGACTGAAGGAAAAGTATGTCTCTTTGCAGATGACACAAAGATCTGCAACAGAGTTGATGCACAAGATGGGGTGGAAAGGATGAGAAGGAACTTGGCAAGGTTAGAGGAATGGTCAAATGTATGGCAGCTTAGATTCAATGCTAAGAAGTGCAAGGTAATGCACCTGGGAAACAAAAACCCAGGGAAGAGTACACAATGGGGGTGAGATACTAACAACAACAAAATGAAAAGGGACCTGGGATAGTCATATCAGATAACCTAAAGGTGGGCAAGCAATGTGAGAGGGCAGCAAGGAGGGCTGGGTGGATACTGGGATGCACAGGAGAGGCATCTACCAGTAGAAAACAGGAAGTTGTTATCCTCTGTACAGACAGCTGGTGATACCCCATCTGGAGTACTCATGTGCAGTTCTGGAGACCCAATCTCCACAAAGACATAGACAGGATGGAAGCTGTCCAGAGGAGGGCAACTAAAATGATGCAGGGTCTGCACTGGAAGACATATGAAAAGAGACTTAAGGAGCTTAATTTGCATAGCCTTGAGGAAAGGAGGGAGAGGGGACATGATAGAAACTTTCAAGTACCTCAAGGAATCAACAAAGTCCAAGAGGGTAGCATCTTTCAAAAGAGGTGTGCAAGAACAAGGGCACAATTTGAAGATAGAGGGGCGGCTCAGAGGTAATTTAAGGAAGTATTTTTTCACAGAGAGGGTTGTGGATGCATGGAACGGCCTTCCAGAGGAGGTTGTGGAGTCAAAACAGTGGTGGAATTCAAGCACGCATGGGACAGTCATAAGGCAATTCTAGGGGCTGGGGGTAGGAAGAAGTAGGCTCCTGGTTAACTAGGATCAGCAGCTTATCCATTAGGTAGGAAATGGGTAGACTAGGTGGGCCAAGCGGTCCTTATCTGCTGTCAAATTCTATGCTTCTATGTTTCTATGTTTCTATGAGGCTGGATAGCATCTATATTTTATATAATTGCTGTGGTGAAAAAATACTCTAGCAATAATGTAAAATAAAACATGAGTAGTGTGTAAAACTTGAATTTTACACACACCTTGGTGTTGGATGCTTGTATAAACCCCTCGGGCTTCACTCTCAGGGTTTATGTAGCATCCAATGCCTCAGGTGTGTGTGAAATTCTCATGACACACCTACCCCATGCTTTATTCTATATTTCATTGACCTTACCAAAACATTTGATGTGGTTGACAATGTGCTTCAGCACACCTGGTTGCCAGACCTTTGGTGTTTTCCTCTGCTTCAAATACATGGTTTACAGTCTGTCTTTACAGGAGGAAACAACAGGTCAAGTTGCATTCCTCCTTATCAGCTTTAACAAACTCTCCAGATGTGCCCAATCTATGTAACCCATTACTGTATGCTGATGACCTGATGTCACCTCAAGTGCCACTGATATTACTATGACTTGTCAGTCTTGTGCAAAGTCTTTCACCCTTATACAGTCCTGGCTACTAGAGTTGTGCATAATTTTCAAATTCTGCTTCTGCTAGAGTTCTGTGGAATTTTACAAATTCCACCTAATACCATGGAATTGCATTGAAGCACATTTCTTAAATTTTGAAAGTGGAGTATTAATTCTGCAGTTTGTATAAACTGCTGACTCACTTTCCACTAAACACAGAATAATATTCAGAAGATTGCCTAATAGGTGGAATAATTCCACAGAATTAAAAAAAGTTCTGAAAAGCATTTTGAAGCGCAATTGCTATGTTTCACATATTCTGCTGGTGGAATTCTGCATTCTGAAGAGCTCTACTGGATACTTGACAAGCTGCTATTAAACTGCAGGAAGATTAAGGTCATGTTGTTGGGCCTCAAATCTAGGCACCATGCAGGTACCACTTGCCTTTCCATTGTCTGCAATGATTGTTCCCTCCTGGGAAAGTTATTAGTTTTAGACACTTAGGGTTTTCCTTGACCTGTCACTGGACTTTATTTCTCAGATCATGTCAATATGCATGGCTGTTTATTCTAAATTGGACTTCACCCACATAGTAAAACATTGCTCCTGTCCAAGGTCTGCTTGCTGTCAAGCCTCACATATGGTCTTCTGGCCAACTTTAGCACTGTTAAATCTAATCTAACCAAGTAGAATGCAGTTTACAATGAAACCTGCTGTTTTGCCCTTGATAACCCCAAACTCAGCTACCATTACCTAGTTTACTCAGGGTTAGGCATGCTATCACTGGCTGGTCTAGCTCCTACCTCCTTGGCTGTTTCATTTACAAACTGCTCAAATCTAGATCTCCATGTGCCCTAGCTGACCACCTGCAGTATCCTGCAGCAACTTACAGCCTGAGCTCTAATGAATGCTCTTCTGCAGCATAAATATCCCACTAACTGTGGCCAACTTGTCTTTGCCCATTATGGTCCTAGGACTTGGAACTCCTTCCCCATCCTGTGTGTGACTCTAATATTTACATACAGTTCCAGAAAGAACTAAAAGAGTACTTACTGTTGTTGATCTCCAGCTGAGCTCCCACTGTGCACGTGACCTAATGCTCCAAATGCTTAGTCTATCCGCCCAATCAATCTATAGCTATTTATCTGCTGTCTCTTGGCCAGAACTGATATTTGATGTCATAGTTATTTGCACTACTTGTTTTGTAGCTGATTCAGTGATGCATTGACTGATGGATTTTATTTGTTTTCTTGTGTGCCATTTTAAACTGTAAGTTCCTTGTAACTGTTCGTGTTGCATTATTTCACTTGTAATACCTGTTTGTTGTCATGTGTGCTCTTGTGTATTTTTCATACTTATGGCACCTTATAACTTCCTACCTGTAATGTTTACTTACTGTTTATTGCTCGGTAACTCTTCCAGGTCTTGCTAAATAGTAGGCATTTGTTTGCCTAGTGCACATATCTGGTAAACAAAAACTACTAAATAAATAATTTACACTACAATAAGGCACTCTAGGGTATGTGTTATTGTCAGATTTACCAATTTCTTTGTTGGTCATCGTCATACAAAACATGGGAACATCTTGCAATGGCCCACTGATTTAATACTATAGTTATAGTAGGTATTATTTTAAACAATCACAATACAGCATACAAATGATTTCCCACATATAGCGTACCATTCAATTATCTAGGGCAAATTTAGTGTAAATGAATCACTGTAAATAATGTACATCAAAGATAATACATTATTTACAGTATTATATACATTATAATAGTGCTTGATTTAAAGTGTGTGACTGGAATAATTCATGAATGGTGACCATGCTATATGAAGGGGTTGTAATAAAATTAATATAATCAGTTTGCTTGACTACATAACTATCTGTGAACATCTATACTCTGTATGAATGATCCCATTATGGGATGTACAGTATGTTCCATTCAAGTTATAAGCAGCAGATTCTATAACTGTTGTCTGACTCTTGTTTCATATTTAGTTTTCCCTTTTGCTGATGCTGCCGCCTCTGCCAGGCTACTTCCCAACCCCATAACCTCCTATTTATGTCACTTACCTGATCCCCAGGAGATCTATGGAGGTTTCCTTTGTTTTGGGCTGTTTTGGCAGTGTTGGCAGCCATGACCTCCCTTGGGCCCACTTAATGTGTGGGAGACCAGAAGGTAATCAGGAGCAGTGGGGCTCAAGAGTGCCAGCATCATGTTGCCACATATTGGGGCTTTCAATTTCTGTTACTGCCAGCCCTCAGGATGCCAGCAGCAAGGGCACCTAGTGTGCATGTGCATGCTGAAGCATGCCTGTGTATGATGCCAGCTGATTCAATTGCATTGCTACCTGTTATCACCCAGGTGGCAGTCTAGCAGCAGAGCCTGCATCCCCCTCCCAAAGGAGAACATTGTCCTGTGGGACATTCAATCCTCTTCCTTCCACCAGCCCCCAATGAGCTAAGCTCAGTTCTGAACTTGGATTTCCAGCACCATGGGCAGCACAGCTGATGCTGCACCAATGGACCAGCATGTCATCTAACTCTCAGCTGTTAATGCTAACACAGAATTACTTTAAAGATCATCCAAGGGCAAAAAGAAGGTTTTTCTGATATGTGCCTTTACATCATCTTGACCAGGCATCATCAGTTTCAAAACGAGTTTCCTGGATTTGCCAGCGTATGTTCATTTTACAACGTATTTACTTAGATAATCTAACTGAATGGCTTCAATCTGGTCTACAGCTGGAAGAATGGCAGCAAAAAGCCAAGTGACATCTACAATGTCACATATTGACCTTGGCTATGGTAGGATTCAAACCTGGTATCCCTTCATTCACAGTTCATTCCTCCAACAACAAAACCACAGTCTTCCATGATATTACATCCCAATGAATGGAGTTATTTTGGGCCAGTGAATAACCTTCATAGATTTAATTTAATAAAGTCTTTCTTGGATCATACCTAATGCTCTCTGTTATCTCTCATTTGCCATACTCCACAAGTAGAACACCTAGCATAGCCAACCTTTATTTAAAAATATGTAGCGATCTTTTGCAGCTACTGCAGCTAGGCTATGGAACAATCTCTCCCCAAAGTCATGGAATGCTAGACCCTTGTATCCTTTAAATCCACCTTGAAGAAGTATTTATTTGAAAGCAGGCTCTGTGTCTGCTTCAGATAACTTATTTGTTTATGTGTCACACTGAATTTGTCTATGTACTATATCCCAAGTTCTGATAGTACAAAGTGCCTAAGAGTATTTGTCTTTATCTAATAACCAAACCTGCTGAACATGTCTCTATGGTGTAAATCCTTTGTATTTACTGTATTGTAGTTTACTTATGCACTACGTATAATTAGTATCTATATATAAACTGTGTATGTATTTGATGTTATTAATTCTGGGTTGCTGCTGAAAAGAAACAACTTGTCTCAGTGAGTCTAATTGGTTACCAAAGTCCAGTAAGTAAATATTGCACTGCAGTTCTTTTGCATAAGATTCTATTACAAATAGGAGGCAGTATAGTGCAGTGGTCTAAGGCTCTGAGCTGCAAATTTGGTGACATCTAGCAGACCAGACCTGGGTTTGAATCCCACAGCTTCCACTTGCATACTGTGTGACCTAAACAAGTCACTTAACCTCCTTGTGCTCCCAGTCGCTCCTGTAAAAAGCTTTCAGCTTAGTGTGCTATACCTGGTTAAACAACTAAATAAAAAAAAAAAATAGGGTCAACTTCCCAGGTTGTGATGGTGTACAATAAGTGGAAGTGCACGTGTGTGTGTGTGTGTGTGTCAGGGTTACACTGTACACATTGGGATTTTAAATTAATTGCCAGGAAATTATTATTCTGGAATTCTCAGCTGTGAAGACGTTTAAGACTTCTTTTAACATAGCAGTACACTTGGAATCAAGGGATCACTTTCAGGAAAATCACCGTCAATTAACGTTTAGAAGAAATTGTAACAAGGTCAGTTATATAAATGCTGCATGCAATCTGTAATGTTAAAATGTGTTTGCCCAAGTCTTACAGTTGTTTCTGAGATGTACTGTACAGTATATAAGATAAACAGTTGATTTTCTTCTAATTAGCCTAACTGTTCAGTTTGCATACAGATAGATTATGTTGTCACTTCTGGAAATTTCAAACTTAGGAGGACAAGTCTTGATGCACTGTGGTTCACTGAAGTAGACAGAGACGCAATGCCATGTGTAGGCAAGGAAGGGGATATTTTCCTCTGTTACAATTTCCTTATGCTGCTTCCTGCTTATGTGATGACTGGTGGCAATTATGTACTTCTTTTACACCAACAGAGAAGAGCAAATTATAATTTTGGTTCTGTAACTTAAAAACATGATCTTATCTCAGAAGTATTTCTGTTTAAGAGGTCTCACTTATGGAGCAGAAAACAATTACAGTGAAATTGTCAAAGGAGTAACTTCGAAAATTCCCCATTGTCTCTCAGTAACCCACTGAGCTGTATACTTTCAATAGACAGATCTATGGGATGCAGCTCAAAGACTGCTGTGATGAAAACAAGTTAAATTTAGTTGGCTAGAAACTAGAATCCTAGAAAGGAAAACAAATATAACACTTTATCTCTAAAATGGAAAACATATGGTAACATGCACCAAGCATGTATTTGAAATCAGTCAAGGCATGCTGGCATCAGTCATCTTTTGCTAGCCATCCTCTTTGCCTAAAAGAAACTAATCAGAAAACATTCATGGTGGATCGTGATGCTGTTTTACTATAAATTAGCAATGACCTGTACATTTGTAACTTAATAACCCAAGATTCATATCAGTATAAACTTCAAGACAAAGATTTGTGTCAACTAAGCTATGAAAAGGGTTACAAGAATAATGCTTTTAGATAGATAGATAGATAGATAGATAGATAGATAGATAGATAGATAGATAGATAGATAGATACATACTTTATTTCTAAAGCATCCCATTCCAAGGACTCAGGGCATTGTACAATACAAATCAGTACAATTTTTTTAAAATCATACAAAATAAATAAATAGACTAGGAGTAAACAGTTAATCCATCTAGACCATATTAAAAACAAAACATATATTAATCAATAAAAGCCTGTTGTAACAGATATGTCTTCAGACCCTTTACAAAGGCTTCAACCAAGGATTGTCTTTCAAATAACCAGGCAGTGAGTTCCACAGGGTAGGCGCAGCCACCGAGAATTCAGTCCCCTGAGTGCAGCAATCTAACCCTGGGAACTCCAAAGAGACCTCCCAGGGAACAGAGTGCCCAGGGCAGCTGGTGGGGGGCAAGGAGATCTTGCAGATCAACAGGTCCCCCTTTAATGCAGGGTCTTATAGGTCAGAGCCCTATCTTGAAGACAGTCCTCCACCTGACTAACAGCCAGTGCAGTTTGCAGAGGATCGGAGTAATATGATCACACATTTTCACACCGTCAACAGTCTTGCTGCCATGTTCTGCACTAGTTGCAGCCTGTGGAGGTTGCCTCCAGATAACCCTAGGTACAGGGCATTACAGTAGTCCAACCTGGACGTGATGAAAGCATGTACCAGCATGGTCAGGTCCTCAGGCAGGATCAGGGCTTGGATCTGGGTGATACTCCTAAAATGGTAAAATCTACTTTTGACCACGGCAGACACCTGAGCATCAAGTGTCAGGCCATCACCTAGGATCATGCCCAGATCCTTCACCCACCTAAATGGGGCAATGGAAAACCCCCAAGCACTAAACTGGGGGTAACCCTCACACCCCTCCGCCCTGATGACCCAGATACACCACCAATACCTCAGTCTTGTCTGGGTTAAGCTTAAGCCAGTTTTGAGTCATCCAGATCTGGAATTCCTCGAGGCAGCTATTAAATACAGAGGCTTCCACCTGGGTATCGGGTGCACAGGACAGTTATAGCTGGGTATCATCTGCATAACAATGAAAACCCAGCCTGTACCATCTGATAATGTCTCCCAACAGCAGCATATACACCGAGAACAATAAGCGACAAAACCAAAGTCTGCAGAATCCCACAGCACAGAGGCTTCAGGTTAGATGAGGCTAAACCCCATTGTCACCCTTTGCACTCAGTCTGTCAGTTATGACCTGAACAAGTTGATGACATTACTGGGCAGGCCACACCAGAACTGCAGGTGATCAAGCAGCACCTCATTATCCACAGTGCCAAATGCCACGGAGAGGTCCAGAAGGATCAAGATGGTACGATCTCTCCTGTCATCAATAGATCATTTAGCATGCTCACCAGGGCAGTCTCCATACTATGCCTTATTTGGAACACAGACTGGAAAGACTCATAGGTGGAAGAAGAGGCAAGATGCTTCTCAAGCTGAATGGCCACCACCTTTTCTAGAAAGTTCCTAATAACGGGAGGTTTGAGACCGACCTGTAGTTGCTAAGGCAGTCTGGGTCCAAAGGGGCTTCTTCAAAGAGGTCTAGCAATGGCCTGTTTCAAGGCCAATGAAAAACCTCACTACTCAAAGAGCTCTGGACAACCTCCACAACCACAGGTCCAATCAGGTCCAAACATCCAACAAAATGTGGGTCAGACCTGGGTCCAGTTCACATTGTGTTGGTCGCACCTTTGAGACTATCTCAACCACCTCCTCCACCCCAACCAACTCAAACTCATCTCAGACAGGAGAAGTGTTTCTACACTGCTCAGGATGAACCCTGCATACCTTTTGAGAGATAATTGATGACACCTCAGCCCTGATAGTGGATGCCTTGTCGGTAAAGAACAGAGGAACTCCTCGCACCTAGTGCTAGAACCTGCACCACCAACACAGAGACAGGCAGGATATAAAAGCTTGTCTACCATGCTGAAGAGCTGAGCTGGTCTGCTCCTTGCTGCAGCAATCTCCTAAACAAAAATTCTGCCTTTTTGGGTGATTGCCTTTATAGTCAACATAATGCAACTTCAGGGCCAATTTGTCCTCCATCAGGCCAGATCTCCTCCAGCACCTCTCTAGCCTCTGACCCCTAATCTTTAGCACTGGAGATCCTCATCATACCATGGAGGTCTCCAGCAAGTAGGCAGGGGCTAGACATAAATGAGTGTGATTGAGTCAAAGGCGCAGTGACAGCCCCATTATAGGCTGCCACTGCCTCCTTCATACCAATCATACATGCCGCCTCCACACTTGATAGGTCCAGCACCATCTGCAGTCCCACTGTGGAAACTCCTCTTAAAGGGTGGTACAGGACTATCTCCACAGAGGCAGGACCATCTGGGGGTCTAAGTGTGAACCCCATGGTGCTGTTATCTGACCAATCTACCAGATCTATTCTGAAGTCAATGATATCTAAACCTAAAGACAAAACAAGGTCCAGCGTGTGGCCACCCAAGTGCATTGCTGTTGTTAATATTCTGTACCAGGTCCAGAGGCCCCCATACTCCTAAGGAGATCATTCACAAATCCCAAGAGCCACTGTTGACCCAAACATTGAAGTCCCCAGAATCAACCATCTAGGGACTCCAACACCAGGTCATTGACAAACTCCTCGATCTCATGTAAAAGTCCCCATCTACCCCTGGGGTCGATACAGCAGGAAAACCCTGGCTTCCACACCAAAAATCCTCAGGCAGCACACACTCAAAGGACTGTACAGGATCAACAGGTAGCACCATAAGGTTCAGCATAGATTTAAACAAATGGCCACCCCTCCCTGCGATCCTCCCTTGGGGTGTGTATCATGGAGTATCCTGCTGGAACTGCCACCTCCAGAATGGGAGCAGTATTCTCATCCAGCCAGGTCTCCATGATGCAAGCCAGGTTGACTGAGGATATCAAGTTCACAATGATGGCAGTCTTGTTGCTCATCAACCTGGCATTGCATAACACAACCCATGTAGGATGAGGTGAGGCAGCTGGACCAGCCATCTGTCCACCATCTAATGTGGAGCCCTTGGCTATAGGAACCAACATGGCAACCCCTTTCTAATTCCCATTTCACCCCAGGGCATCTCCTTGGCCTCACTACCCAAATCCCAGACACCACAGCAGCCACTCAGGACAACCCTCTGTGCCTCCCGAGCTATCCCCAAAGCCTACACTTCTTATAGACCTCCACTGGAAGTATTGAGAGCTCAAAGGATGGAGGTCTCTGAAGGAAACCCCTAGTAGCTGCACCTTAAGGGCCTCTGTCCCAAACACATAATCCCAAAATAAAATCCTCACAACTAAATAACTAATCCCACAATTTCACACACCAAAATCCACCCAAATTAACATCCCACAAGACTAAAACTACAAAGCTCCCCAAAATCCCCCACCAGCAACAAATACAAATTTCACAATTAAAACACTCACAACACTCACACTCACATACAATACCCCAAAAACTCACACAATCTCACAAAAAATTCATTAATTATTAATAAATACAAAATCCTCTGAGAGGAAAAGAAACATCAAGCCAGCAAGTCAGAGTTCTCAACAACCATTCAGTCCAAGTCCATACAGTTCTACATTTGAAGACTTGTCCATGACAGTTCATATCCAAGTCCAAATTCCATAAATATTCAACAGTGTATATGAATAAACACTGAGGAGCCTCTCCTCCACAGCCCAGTCAGTACAAGTGCCAGGAGCTCTCACCCTCCTGGTACAGATTATTCTTCAGTACCGTTGAATAATATAACCCACTTGACCAATTTAAAACAGAAGTCACCAACCAGACAGCAGATATAGGAAACTCTGCAGCCAGAAACGCAAGTTCTGTATGATCACAGTCACAGTCCAGTTCACAGTTCTGGAGGAACAGCTCACCAACCAGGAATCATCTTCAAAGATCTTCATAGATTTACAGCCCAGTTTGGCCCATCCCAGGCCACACAGTGATCCAAGGACTCCCCGCATCAGCGGCTGCTCTCCAGTTCCTTCCTTAGGAACTAATAATAACAGTAATCTTTATTTATTAAGCACAATTCACAATGTACCAAAGTGCTGAACAAAAATAAAACTATTTAAAATCAATAAACAATCAAGCATATAAAAGCTCACCTCCCCGACTTAAATTAAGACCTATCAGAATACTTATGGTTAAAGATTCTTACTCCTCGTCTGTTAAAATAATTCAGGGAAAGACAAGTCTAAAAGATGTGTTTTGAAAGCTGTTTTAAAGCTTTTCACTGTCAGGCACATAGAAACATAGAAAAATGGAGCCTGATGGCAGATAAGGACTGCTTGACCTACTTAGTCTGCCCATTTCCCTACCTAATGAATAATCTGCAGATCCGAGTTAACCAACAGCCTCCTTCTTCCTACCCAACACTAGAATTGCCTTATGTAGGCCCATGCATTCTTGAATTTCCCACCGTTTTTGACTCCATGATCTCCTCAGGAATCTTCCATGTATCTGCAACCCTCTTCATGAAAAAATACTTCCTCACATTACCTCTGAGCCGTCACCCTCTATCTTCAGATTGTGCCCCTTGTTCTTGCACATCTCTTTTTCTGAAAGATGCTACCCTCTTGGACTTTGTTGATTCCCTTGAGGTACCTGAAAGTTTCTGTCATGTCCCCCTCTTCCTCCTTTCTTGGAGGGTATACATATTAAGCTCCTTTAGTCTCTCTTCGTAAGTCTTCTGGTGCAGACCCAGCACCATTTTGGTTGGCCTCCTCTGGACAGCCTCCACCCTGTGGAGATGGGGTCTCCAGAACTGCACGCAGTACCCAGATGGGGTCTCACCAACTGTCTGTCCAGAGGGATAGCAACTTCCTATTTTCTACTGGTGATGCCTCTCCTATGTATCCCAGTATCCCCCAGCCATCCTTACTGCCTTCTCACAGTGCTTGCCCACCTTTAGTTTCATCTGATATTACTACCCGTGGGTCCCTTTCCATTTTGTAGGTATCAGTATCTCACCCCCATTTCGTACTCTTCCCCTGGGTTTTGTTTCCCAGGTGCATTACTTTGCACTTCTTTGTGTTGAATCTAAGCTGCCATACATTTGGCCATTCCTCCAACCTTGCCAAGTCCTTCTCATCCTTTCCACTCCACCTTGTGTATCAACCCTGTTGCATATCTTTGTGTCATCTACAAAGAACATACTTTCCTACCAATCCCTCTGCAATGTCACTTATAAAGACTTTAAAAGGACCGACCCAGTACTGAACCCTGCAGTGCCTCACTAGTAACCCCTCTTCTCTGTGGATGCCATTTTATTACCCTCTGCATCCTCTTGTCCAGCCAATGTTTTACCCAGGCTACCACCCCTGCACCCATTCCCAGGCTGGCTAATTTGTTTATTAATCTTTTGTGCTTGACTGTGTCAAATGCCTTGTTAAAGTCTAGGTAGGCCATGTCCACAGCCCTCCCTGGTCTACTACTTTGGTCACACAGTCAAAGAAATTGATTAGATTCATCTGACATGACCTTCCCATTGTGAATCCATGCTTCTTTGGGTCCTGTACCCCACTGGCCTCTAGGTACTCAACAATTCTTTCCTTCAGAAGTGATTCCATCTTTTTCCCTACAACTGAGGTCAAACTGACAGATCTGTAGTTTCCTGCCTCTGTCTTGCTACCACTTTTGTGAAGGGAATCACATCCATCCTCCTCCAGTCTTCAGGTACCACACCATCCTCCCATGATTTGTTAAAAAGGGTAGTCAATGGTGTTACTAGTTCTCCCATTAGTTAATTTAGAATTCTGAGGTGAATCCTATCAGGCCCCATTGCTTTGTCTGCCTTCTGTTTTAGGAGTTCTTTCAGAACCTTTCTTCTGTGAAAGGACTGATATCAACCCCCATCCAGAGTGCTTCTATTGACCGGATTAGGTACCTCCTCCTCCTCCTCTTCCTTTGTGAATACTGAGCAGGAGTATTCGTTCAGTATCCCTGCTTTTTACTGTCCCTCTCTGCCCACCCACCATCCTCTTTATTCAGCCTCAGTATCTCTCCCTTTTTTATTCACTCCCTAATTACCTATAAAGGTTTTATCCCCTTCTTAACTGTGTCAGCTATCTTTTCCTCAGTTTGGGCCTTTTGCTATTCTGACTGCCTTCCCACTTCCTTCTGCTTTAACTGGTACAGTTCTCTGTCCTGCTCCTTCTATGTTTCCTTATACTTCCTGAGTGCTATCTTTTTCTCCATAACCTTCCCCGCCACCTCTTTTGAGAACCATATTGTTTTTCTTTCATTTTGATTTGTTTATTTGCTTCACACAAAGGCTTGTTGCCTCTGTGATGGCAGTTTTGATGTTTCCCATTGTTGCTCCACCCTCCTTCTTGCCTGTTTGCTAGTACTTTTCTGAGGCACTTCCCATTTTGACAAAATCAGCCATCCTGAAGTCCAGTACCTTCACTTTTGTATGGCTTGACTCTACAGCTGAGTTTATTGTGAACCACACTGTTTGGTAGTCACTTGTTCCCAGATGGCTACCCACTTCTAGATCTGAGATCCTCTCTCAGCCCCAGTTGAGAGTACCAGGTCTAAGACTGCTTCCTCCTGAGTGGGTTCCAACACTAGCTGTCTGAAGCATGCCCCTGTAGGGCATTGAGAATGGCTCTGCTCTTGGATGTGGCTGCAGCAAAGGTGTTCCAGTTAACATCTGGCATATTCAGGTCCCCATCAGCAATATTTCCCTTTCTCTGCCATTCTAAGGATGCCTTATATCATTTCCTTGTCCATTTCCCCTGAGATGGGGATCTGTATACAACTCCTGTGTGGACTGTTGTGCCATTTCCAGTCTCCAGGGTGACTCACAGTGCCTCCTCTCCTCCTTGTTTACCCTTTATTTCCAATGCTTTGATCCCTTCCCTTACATAGAGAGCTACTCCTCCTCTTCTTCCACCCTCCCTGTCCCTCCTGTAGATTGTGTACCATGGTATGTTGACATCCCATTCATGATTCTCTGTGTACTATGTTTCTGTGACTGCCACGGTATCCAGGCATCCCTCTTCCATCAAGGCCACCAGTTTATAGAACTTACTACTTAGACTATGGGCATTGGTACTCATTACCCTCCATTTTTGATGGCCTTAGCCCTTTTGCCTCATCCTGTCCTTACTGCCTTTGTCATTTTCTCCATTTACCCCTGCCCATCTCCCTATCCACTTCTCTATCTTGGTGTTTACCTCACTAACTACCCTGATCTTTTTTTGGGGGTGCTAGGATTTCCTTCTCCTTTCAGTGCCTCTCCTTGGCTAGTTTAAATACTTGCCAATGAAGCATTTAAACCTATCACCTAGGATCCTGCTTCCCTTCCCAGACAGAGGCAGACCATCATGCCAGTATAGGCCTGGATCCCTCCAGGTGGACCCCCAGTCCCCAATGAAGCCAAAACTCTGAGCTCTGCACCAGTTTTTCAACCACTGATTGAATTCCATGACACAGAGCACTCTAGCTCCTCCCATACCATAGAGAGGCAGCACCTCCGAGAAGGTTACCATCGTGCTACTTGTCTAAGGCCCCTCCCCAACTCCACAAACTCCTGCTGCACTGCTCTGATCCTTTTCCAGCCAGGTCATTTGTCCCTAGGTGGACAATGACATCCAGCTCCCTCCCCCATGTAGCTGCTCCCATGATACTAAGGATCTGCTCCCTGTCCTCTAAGCCATGGTGCCAGGCAGACACATTTCCTTCACTCACTCCCTCCATCCCCAGTTCTACCCTCCTAACAATGGAGTCCCCACCAGGAGTTGTTTCCTTAACCTCTGGGGTCCCATGCCACCCTCCTGTGGATCTCCTTTGTGGAGGTTCCCAGCATCATCCTTGGTCTCTACTGTGGGTGCCTCCATAGAGGAACCACACTCTGCCAGAATGGCATACTGTATATATTGTGGAGAGGTAAAACTGGAGGGATGTGCCTCTGTTCCACCACTCTCACCCTCCCTGAGCCCACTGTGGTCCATCCACTCCTCTTTCTTGGCAACCTCTGAGGCTGCAGCAGTGGTCCAGTGTATCCGACATAGTAGAGAATTCCACAGGGTAGGGGCAGCAAATGCAAATGTTCTTGCTCAGAGGTGTTTTGTCATACCCTGGGAATCTCCAGCAATCCGTCATCAGCTGAGTAGAGTGACCGGAGGGACAATAGGGATTCAGAAGATCTTGCAGATAACTTGGACCCTGCCTGTGTAGGGCTTTATAAGTCAGCAAGTTGACTTTGAAGGTGATCCACCACTGAACCGGCAGCCAGTGCAGATTGCACAGCACAGGTGAAATATGACTGGATCAAGTTGATCCATACAACAACATGGCCGCGGCATTCTACACCAGCTGCAAGTGCTGGATATCAACCCCTGAAGCCCTATGTACAGGGAGTTACAGTAGTCAAGGCAAGGTCACAAAGACATGGACCAAAGTTGGAAGGTCACCCAACAGAACAAGGTGCTTAATCTGGGTGATGTTTCTCAGATGGTAAAGAAGATTTGACCACAGCTGACACCTGCAGATGAAGCATCAGCTCATCGTCAAGTATCACCCTAGAATCCACACCCATTCAGTGGTCAGCAACTGGGAGCCCCAAGCCAAAGCCCAGAGGGCATCCCACTACTAACCCCATTATCTGGTGACCTGGTTCCACCACCAACACCTCAAGTCTTGTCAGAATACAGCTTTAACCAGCTGGTATTCATCCAGTCTTGATTTCTGTGAGATGGTTGGTAAACACTGATAGCACATTATCCTGTTCGGGCAGAAAGGACAGGTAGAATTGAGTATCATCTGCAAAGCAGTGACTACTCAGCCCATACAAGCCTCACAATGTCTCTCTAATGGCAGCATACATACCATGAACAACATGGGGGACAGCATAGAGCCCTGTGGGACCCCCACATGACAGAGGGAATGAATCAAGGAGAAAGTCCCTATACCACTTTCTGCAACTTGCCGGTGAGGAAGAATGAAACTATCTGATAACTCTATCAGATAGGCCACAGATGACCAGCAGGCACTCGAGCAGCACCCATGGTCCATGGTGTCAAAGGCTGAAGAGAGATCTAGAAGCACTAAGATGGAGCTGCACTTCTGATCTCTTGCAATCAGGGATCATTGAGTACCCGAACCAGAGCAGTCTCTGTCCTATGTCTCTTATGAAATCCAGACTGGAGAGGATTGTAGATATCATGGACGGTAAAATGGTTCTCCAGCTGTAGTACAAGAACTTTCTCAATAACCTTCCTACAAAGGAAAGGTTAGAGATTGGCCTGTAGTTTGAAGGACAATCTGGGTCAAGAAGATTTCTTGAGAGGTGTTACCACCGTTTCTTCAGGGAGTTAGGAAACTCAGGTGAACACCAGATTAGTTCTCCTAGAACTGGGCCAATGACATCCACACACCCCATTAAAAGGCAGGTAGGGACGGATCTAAACTACAGCTAGTTGGCGCATGCCTTGGAGAGTCCAATGATATCCATGATCTCCAGCCGGTCAAACTTCATCCAACAAAACAGAGGGGTAGCAACCCCGCACCGACCACCACCACCCCAACAGAGCGCGGCAAGTGAACCTCCCATCTGATGTTGGCTACCTTATCAACAAAGAAGCAAAGTAAACTCCTCACACTTAACTGAGAAAATGCTCTCCGAACTTGGAGACAGGCTGGATTGCACAGTCTGTCTACAGTTCAAAAAAGCTGAGCTGGTTGGTTCTGTGCTACAGCAATCTCCCTGGACATGAATTCTGCCTTCTTACTGGAGATTGCTGACTGATAGTCTATATAATGCTCTATCAGGCTAAGTCTGTTGGCATCCAGGCTGGACTTCCACCAAACGTGCTCTAGCCTTCGTCCAGCTCATCTCAACTCACTCAATGTCCCATCAAACCATGGGACCAATGATGAAGAGGAGGAGATGAACATGGACAGGAGCCAGGGTATCCAGAGTCCCCTCACTGCTCAATTATAAGCCTGAAGCAGGTTCTCTGAACCCCGCTTGCATCCGGCATTTCTGATAGATCTAACACTGCGGAAGGCCTTCAGGAGTCACTTCCAAAGGGCGGTATCTGACCATCTCCACAGGGGCAAGCCTATAAGGGGAAGACAAGAAATTGAACCTTATGATGTGGTGATCTGACCTTCCAACCAGTTCCACCACCAAGTTAGCAGTCTCCATCCCCAGGATAAAACCAGATCCAGTGAGTGACCATGATTGTGAGTCACAGAGGTAATTACCTGTGTGAAGCCCAATGAATTCAAAAGTCAGGAGGCAATCCTGACCAAATTAGAAACTAGCCACCTTCCGATAGCCAACCCTTGGCATACCCCCTAGGCTGCACTCATAGCTGGAAAAATGAACTCCACCATCTGCACCTCTGAAATTCCTCTATGGCTCTCTCACCTCATCTGGAAAGCAAGCCCTACCAACTGCAGTCCTGGATTCTCTTTGGTTCGCTCACCGCTGCACCATCCCACCGACACAGTGCTCCTCCAGTCCATCCATCATCAACTCTCCATTCCATGCTTTTCTACTGCTGCAGGTTTAGCCAGCCAGTTTCCAACTCCATCTCCTGCCAATAGCCCCTGCATTGCACCAGACCTCATTCCTCCAGGCAAGTTTACTCACATTTATACAATGCAGATGATAATTTTCTATGAACACTGGTAACAATGCTGGTGACAATAGTTCATTTGAACTTGCATCTGGCTTCACTTCCATTTCTGCACTTTATTCCTGATTCAGCAAAGAACAGTTCTGAGGATATTAAAACACCTGGACAAGCTTTCAGGCTTCTCTAGTCCAACGGAAGATAGACATAATAACAAAATACTAAAATACTAAAGGAAACAAAAAAAATACTTAAAAGATATAAAAATGAAATAAAAAGCTTTAAAATTAATACATACTACTCACAGCCAGATGGATGACCCAGCATAGCCGCCATCTTTGTGGTTTGCTTATGCAGGAAGTACACAAATAGCAATTCAACATAATGTGAGAAAGTTGTGGGAGTGCTTGAAAACATGGGGCCCAATTTTCAAAAGAAAAACTATGATGCAAGGTGCATGCGCTAAACAAGTATGGTGCAAGTAGCACCTTGTGTCATAGTTTGTGACCTGATTTCCAATGCCAGCTGCAGTGAAATCATGATGCCATCTTGCAAAGCCCCTGTGCCACCCTCAGACAAAACTCCTGTGTGCCATGTCACAAGGGTGGTTGCACCACAGCGAGGCTGTATCATCCCCTTTTTCCTATTTCAGAAGCCCCACTGTGGTCAAAAAGAGGGTCAAAACAGCTTATATACCCCATGTCCCAGATCATTTAGGTGTCTTTGTGTTATACTGTCTCAACTGCCCCAATGTCATTCCTGTATTGAGGAGCCCATCATGTAATACTCCAGGTAGGGCTGACCAGCGCCATGTGATATAGCATAATTACTTCCCCTGACCTGCTATTGACCCCATTTTGATGCACCCCTGCAGCCCACACACAGCTTGTCATGGTTCAGACCATTTTCATTATGGCCCCAGTTGCTTTCTCTTCCATCAGTGCAGCAAGAGTAGGCCCAAACAGTGTGCAGGTCATACCCAGGAACTGAGATGGTATTCATTTATTTATTTCAACTAAATAAACCCCATCACCCGGAGTCCCAGGGACTTACCTCCATACCGGTCTTCTCCCATGGATTGCCCCCCATGGTGGGGTTGGTGGCTCCAGCCTGCCAACAAAACAGATCTGGTTTCTTGAGAGGGCCTATAGTCTGGGAGCGGAGCCTGTGAGTGATTGGTGTCATCCAGCCCACTGCCAGCCATTTACACTTTTCTCTTCAGAGGAGTGGATATGCAGTGCCATCCAGACGTGCCTATACATGCTCCCATGTAGGATACTGATGGCTGCCACTCCTCTGTTCCCTATGTTGCAGTCCCAGCTAACTGTACCCCCAGCCACTGTTAGTGGTCAGGCAAATGCCAGGGCTGGTGTCCCCCTCCCCAGAGAAGGAGAGCTGTCCTCCAGACATTTGATTCTCCTCTCCCCATCCAACCATCGACACCCTGAGATCACTCCTGACCCTGGGTAGCCATCATGGCAGCAGGTGAGACTTAGTTCCTCAGCCCTCCATTTCACTAGAGCTGGCCTTCGAGATGGTATTTAAACTCAGTGAGATAGTTCCTTCTATGTTCTGCTATGAATTTATATAGAAGTGCAACTGGGTTGCTGCTGGAACAGTGGCATGGGAGGGCAGTTCATAACCAAAAGCCCTCATTTTTACTTTTCATATGCTATGCAGTACAAAAAGTGCTACACATTCTACAAGTATAGCAAGTTTTGCTCTCTACAAAGCTGTATAACTGTTTTACATATTGTTAATGCAATTTCTACGCATCTAAACTGTGTAACAATTAAACTAATTTAATGGAAGCATTCTTTAACTCTATGATACTTAGTCTGAAATGTTATGTGTTTAAATTTACACTTCTCTGACCATGGAAATCATTCTAAACTAACTTTTCTTAGTTGGATTATCCTAATTAATAATTAAATGAAATACCCATTAATGTAGTTTTGTTATTTTTTTAAGCAGGCTCCAGTTACCAGCAACAGTTACTGTAGCTAGCAGACCCCAATTATTCATATAACCCCTTCTCAGGAGGGGCTTTCCTGGAGTGTTGACTGCCACTCTCCAGAGGTCCTTAGTGAGCTGTTTTTCTGCTGACTCCTTCCCACTTAACTTGTATGTGTGGCAGCAGGTGACAGAATGTGGCAGCAAAGATGTTTTCAGTGCCTCCTGCCTTTCTCCTTAGTAGCGGTGGCACATTTCATTGAACCTGGTCTCCCAATCCTGGCAATGGGGCCAGGAGGGATGGGGACAGTTCCAGTTTTGCACATCCTGCACCACTGAACTGCCACTGATGGCCCCAGAAAGAGAAAGAGAGATAGAGAATGTGTACTGAAAGTGGTCTTCTCTCCAGCATTCTCTCTCTGCCCAGTGCCATACTCACTGCACACACAGCCATAATGGACAGACTGGATAGTAGACTAGGAAGGCTGCTACAATACCTGGGGCCAACACACTAATTGGCAGAAAAGAAACCAATAAATAATGACTTCTGAGCCCAGGGCTGTTGCAAGAATATTGGGACAGCTATCTTATGATCCCCAACCTCCACAGCTAATCGATCATAGGCTTAAAAGCCCAGCCAAGAACTGCAAAGGATTGTGGGAGGATGATGCAATCCCAGGCTCTCCCATATGGACTGGTGGGTTATGAGTGCCAATCAGAGAGCAGAACAGGGCAGAAGGACAGCTGGACAGCCCTGCCTGTCCAATGGGACACTGAATTGGAGAGGGAAGTTTCTGTGCTCTTGAGGAGCTTCTGGTAATCTGAGAAAGACACTGAGGTATTCATACCTACTGCTGGTGAGACCAAATGAGAGGCTTAGGTATGCCAACAACCATGCAAGCCTTCACTACAGTTCATTCTGCAACTCACTGTAAGCCTTCACCTGGGCTTACACTGTTCAGAACTGTGCCAGATGAGCATCTGTTGGAAAACATTTCTGAGAGTTAGAGCCAGAGGGCCATTGATGCATACTGAAGCTGCTGAGCTGTATCGAGTGGACACAGAGAGTTGCATCCCACCCAGGTTGGTCCGGAGCCAGGTAAGTGTCCTGATAGCCCTTATCTAGTGGGGTGGATTGGGGAGCAGGGAGCCACAGGACATGTGCCCTGAGTACGTGGGTACACCCGTTCTGGATGGAATTCAGACTGTGGGGTCACTTCCTAGAGTCTAAGCTCCTTGGGAACAGGAAAGTCACTGTGTACTGCTCCTGTGACTTATAGCTTAGCCAGAAGAGCTGTGCCTTGAGATGTGTGAGCCAGAACAGCTGTGTCCTGAGATTGTGAGCGAAAGCCTGAGCTGCTGCAGAACGCCTGAGGAAATCTGAAGTGCTTCATCCTGGGCCTTGTTCTTGATGGCTGTTCACAATGTTACTGTGTGCTGGCCACTGTCTCAACTGAACTGCTGTATCTGTGGATCATAGAAACATAGGCAATAATGGCAGAAAAGGAACAATGGTCCATTCAGTCTTCCCATGGTTCCCTGCCTAACCCTGGACCTAATATACATCCAGGATCCTAGCCCCCAATTCCCCTCCCAATTTATGTCACCTCAGGTAGACACTATGCCCTTCAATGTGTCCCAACATTACTTGAAACCATTAATGGTTTTAGCACCACCGCCTCAGCCAGTAGACTATTCCATGGTTCCACCAGTCTTTCTGAAAAATAATACTCCTTGTGTCCCTCCTGAACATCCTGCTATAAGTTTCATTCATGTCCTCTTTATCTCAAATTGTTGTTCATGCTAAAATATTCCTTGTAATTGATGTTGTTTATTCTTTTCAACAACTTGAATATCTTTATCATATCACCCCTCTCTTTCTGGTTTCCAGTGAGTACATGTTCAGTGCCTTGAGACACTTCTTGTGCAACCTGCCCTATTGATCCTGAATCATCTTTGTCACCCTTTGCTGCATCATCTCCAGCCTGTCCTTATCTTTCCTAAGGTGGAGACTCTAGAACTGGGCAGAGTACTCCAGTTGTATGGCCACAAAATTTATAGTAAAGGGTAGTATTATCTCTTTCCATCTGCTATCAATACGCTCTCAATGCACCCACCATCCTGTTTGCCTTACCATAGACATTGTTGCAATGTATTAATTGTTTGAGGGTGTCACTGATAATAACTCCTAGGTCCCTTTCTTCAGCCATAGTAATAAGTCTTACCCACACATCCAGTACTCTGTCCTGGGGTATTTCTTTCCTTGGTGCATCACCTTGCACTTTTGGTGTTAAACTTCAACTGCCAAAACTTAGACCACCTCTCTTGACTTTGAATGTCCTCTGCATATCACAGATTCCATCATCTCTATCCACCCTCCCATAGAGCCTAATGTCATTTGCAAAGAGACACAACCTGCCTTGGATTCCTTCTCCAGTGTCTCTGATTAACATATTGAAGAGGATCAGGCCCAGAACAGGTCCCTGTAGTAACCTGCTTGTGACCTCCCTCTTCTGAATTGACCCAGTTAACCACAGCCTCTGTTGCTTCCCATTTAGCCAGTCATCTACCCATCTTACTGTGTCTCTAGATGCACTCATATCCTCCATCTTCTTCAGCAAGCGTCTGTGAGGCACTGCGTCTAATGCTTTACTGAAGTCAGAGTACAGCAAATCTACAGTGTGGCCCCTATCCGATGCCCTTATCGCCCATTCAAAGATAATTATTGGCTTAGTCTGACAAGCTGTCTGACACAAACCCATGTTACTTATATCCTGGAGACCATTGATCTCCAGGTATTCCATGAAGTCTTCTTTAACCAGTGATTCCATCAACTTCTCTACAGCAGAGGTAAGATTGACAGATCTGTAATTACCTGATTGTTTCTTGTTCCCCTTATGGAGCATAATTACGTCCACAACCCTCCAATCATTCAGAACTACCCCAGTCTGTAATGAGCTATTGAATTGTCCTGACAGGGGTGCAGCCAGTTCTGCTGCTCTTTCCCTGAGAACCCTCAGATGCATCCTATCCAGTCCCTGGTCCTATCTATATTTAGGGCTCCTTGCCATTTCTGGACCCTTTTCATTGTCAGTACTGACTGCCTCATGTTCGGGACCCCTTTATGGCAACTTTGATGCCACTCTTCAAGGGCCTGCTGTCCTCCTTGTAAAGACAGAGCAAAATAATCATAAGGATGACAGCCTTTTGAAAGTCCTCTCTATTACCCTACCATCCTCAGATAGCCTAACGATTCCCCTTACTTTCTTCCTTTTTCCATAATATACTTGAAGAAATGTTTTCTCTGTCATTGACCTCCCTCAGCAATATGAAGCTCCATGTCTGCTTTAGCCTCCTAACCACCCTCTCTGCCTCCTTATTCTCAGTAAGTATTCTCCATTCTCTCCCCCGCTTTTATTTGTACCTGGAAAGGCCTTTTCTTGGTCCTTACTGCTTCCTGATCCTTGCTGAGAACAATAATGGTCTCTTGAACTTGTTTGTTTTGGCTACTGTTCTCATATATAATCTGATGCCTCAGTGATGGCCCCCTTTTGCCCCTCAACTCTTTCCACATCTCTTATGGTGTCTACCATGACTAACTTGTCCCGCCCAATCTGTTGAAGTCTGCCCTTCTAAAATCAAGGACCTCAGCTATCATTTGGGGTTTTCTGGTCCCAAGAGCTTGTTTGAACCAAAGGGAGTTGTGATCACTGTTCCCAATGGTTCTCCTACTCGCAGTCCATACCACCTCTGAGCTGGTCAGCACCACATCAAGAATGACCTCCTGTCTGGTGGTTTTCTTAACTAGCTCTACCAGTAGACAATCTTGGAATGTTTCCAGCAAAGCTTGACTTCTGGTGCTCCTGGCTACTGTAACATCCTAATTGATGTCTGGCAAGTTCAGATCCACCACTACTTCCCCTCTGACCCCCTTTTTAGTTTTTCCCACACTATCTGTCACTCTCTTCTCCTTGTTCTGCTGGCCTATAGATCCCCTTAAGCACAGTGTCTTGCCTGAGACCATCATCAATTATACCACAATGACTCTGTCTCTCCCCATTAGTACCCCTGATGCATCCAACATCCAAAACCTCAATGCCATCCTTGACATAAGGGACTATGCTCCTTCTCTACCTTTTGCTCTATCCCTCCTGAACAGTGAGTACCTGGGACAGTCAGGTCCCAGTCATTATTTCCTGAGACCCATGTTTCTGAGATGGCCATAAAGTCCATCTCAGTGTTTATCATCATTCCCTGGAACTTGCTGATTTTGTTACCCAGGCTCCTAGCATTAGGGTGACCTCCATTCCATCTAACTCCTTAACCCTTTTGCTATTTACTTGTCTTTCTCTCTTGTTCTTCTCTGGTCCTCTTAGCTTCTTGTTTATCTCAGTGACTGCACACTTGTGTTCCCTCTCTGTTGTCCCTTCACTTAGTGCAGTTTTGACCTCAACTCTGTTTTTACCTGTAGTGTTGCCTAAGCCTACAGTATAGATATGGGGAGTACTAGCTAGGGTCCCCTTCCTTTCACCCATCACTGTGGTTTCCTAGTCCCAGTCTCCTCCCCAGTCAGCTTGTCTGTCTGATATAGACATCAAAGTCTGTCCAAAGCACTGGCCCCTTCTCATGTCAGGTGGAGTCCATTACCCTGAAAAGCCTCTTATTGCAGAAGTCCCCTAGTCCCCCCAAAGTAGTGCCCCTTCTCCTGACAGCATTCCTTAAGCTACAGTCACCTCCCCAGTCAGCTTATCTGTCTGATATAGACATCAAATACCTGCTGAAAGCACTGGCCCTTCTCTTGTCAGGCAGAGTCCACTACACTTGGAAAGCCTCTTGCCACAGAAGTCCCCAGTCCTCACAAAGTGGTGCCCCTTCTCCTGACAGCATCCCTTAAGCCACACATTAAATTCCACAGTCTCATACCTCATTATTCTATTCTTTTTGTTCTGTCTGCCCCACACAGGAAAATCTCAACAAAGGCCATAGAGGATATGTGTGCTGACAATCTGTCCACCAATCTATGACAGTTCTACTTTCTCATCTCCACCAACTGATTGCCAGATCATTGGTACCCACATGTACCATCACCCCAGCTCCCCACCCAGCTCCCTCTCCACCAACCTCTCTAATCTGTTTAAATCCTAGAGGGCTGATGCAGGAAGCACCTAACTATCCCCTCAATCCAGACTCCTCCCATCACCCTTTCCATATCCTAATCATTGAGTCCCTGACCACTAAGAGTCTTCTGATAGGCTTGTTCTTGTTTATTCCTTGGGTACCATCACATGTCCTGCCCTTTTCCTTCAACTGACTCAGATTCCTCCAAGGAGGGATTGGTACTTAGCTTCCTCTAGGTGTGCAAAGTGGTTCACTATCTGGATGGTGCTAGGTGGAACAACCTCCTATGGTTACCCTGCCTTCCTTTCCCTCCCTTCTCCACTACTTTCAACCATCCCAGACCAGTGGGCCTCTGGTATAGTGAGGTGTGGGTGTGGCTCTAACTGAGCAGATGGCACTGCTGAGATATTTCTACAATTGCTGCCACCAGCTGAGCATGGAGCTCTTCAAGGTCCTTCAAATGTGGCAGTGCCCCTCCTCCAAAGCATATCCCTAGAAGAGAGTTACATAGTCACCACAACTGACCTCTCCCTCAGTACTCCATCCCAATACAGACCTGTGAACGAGGTAATACCTAGCTGATAGGATTATGATAGGATCAGATGAGTAGGGTGTAAAATAAGCATCAACTTCGGCTCATTACTAAATCAAACTAGTAGTGCCCACCCAGATAGGGTCAGGAGAGGGCTGGAGTTGCTGGCTGGAGTATTTTGTACTTTTCCAATTTTTGATTGCCATTACTGTATTTAGATTACAAATGGGGCTTCAAGAATTTTCCTATTGGATTTCTAGTTCTTCAAATGGTGCTAGCACACAATGGCCTATTGGGGAGTTAAATTGCAAGCTTGCTAATCTTTATCAAGTACCACTGACAGAGCCCAGGCAACTTAGCTATGAGGCTTGCACCGGACTCTAGTGTAATTCTTGGGTATCCAGAGTAATTGATTATTGTGTCACACTTGAAATGGTAGTTTTATTAATGGTACCAGCTGAAGAGTTACCACACCCTTTGTAGTACAATCCCACATTTTGTGCCCCTTGATTGGGTGGGTGCTTAATAGACTGTGTGGAATATGAGATAGTGATAGTGACCCACAGTACAGTGGCTCTCAGGGTGCATTCCTATAGGGTAAGAGTGCCAATGGTGACTTGCAACTAACTCTTTTTTCAGCTGCCAGTCCTGTGTTCTTAAGTGAAAACACCATTAAGTGTTGAATTCTACTTATGTGTGCACCCAGTTTGTATAACGTGGTGACTGAAGTGTTTATTTTCAAGGTTCAAGTTTGGCTTATTGTTCAGCTGATTGCCTTTACAATGTACTAAAAGATCAAACAATCACTACAAACATACAATATAAGTTCTAAAATGACATACTTGTATAATAAATTTATTTATACAAAATAATTACCCAGATTCATTTTCCAGAGATGGTAAACATGCAGACAACACTTTCTGGAATTAAGTATTCAAAAAAACATAAAATGGTAAAATTGATTAAGTTTTTATCTATGTGTCTGCAGAATCTTATAAGATGAAAAACTAAGGAGACCCTATAATTTTACCTAGAGTTGCTTGTTTTGCACTTAAAATAGGATAATACAAACAGATCTAATATCTACATAGTCATTAGGATCCTCTCCTTGAATGACTTAACTAATCAAGATACAAATAAAGAAATTACAGATTCAAATTAATCCATCACAATCTGATATCTGTCCCCAGAAGCAGATTAGATCTTGATATTGAGCCATCAAGGATGCATACTGTCATTAGGAAGAACCAAATTGGCAGAAGTGCCTGTCCAGCAAAATACTGGTTCTGATGCTAAGTAGGAAATCATTACCACTGAAAAATACCCTTTTCAAATGAGCCATACTAATACAGTCATAAATTAATCTCAGTAGGCCTTCTTAAAGACAAAATGGTCCCAGCCATGTGGCTCCTTGACCCCTCCTTATACCTGTTACCTCCCGATGACCCAGCCTGAACCTGTAAAGCCTGCTCCCAATAGAAAAAAAAGGGCATTTAAAGGAACTTAATTTCCATCTGCAATCCTGATGCATATAAAAATAATTAAGTGTGTTCTTACCAGTGTCCTTAGATGGCTAATCAATTTTTATCTCCTACTTTCTAGATTTTATATACTATCAAGTAGGGGGCAGAAACATTTGATGTCTGATTATAAATACCCTAATATAACAAACCAGAATATTTATGAATAATTTAGTTCTAGTTTCTCTTAAAGGAAAATGGATAACGTGCATTCACACGTGGAAGATTCAAATACTTCAAGTACATTGGAGCCATTTTATAAGAAGTGATAAAATGTTCAACCAAAACTTTCATGAGTTGAATGACAAAAGTATTACATATTGAAACAAGTTGTTATGTTGTCATTTATGTGTCCTACATAGTCTAAAAGTAAACACCAAAACAAAACAGTGATGCCGTTTTTATGTAAGGGAGTTCAGCTGTTAAAGAGACAAAAACACACATTGAGATAATTATCTTATTGCCCCAAGTTGGTGCACAAATGTGTTGTTAAATCAGTAAGAAAAGCAGCAGTGTTCCCTTTAGTGAGGAGTCCTGCTGTTTAGACTTTACAAGCAAGTAGTTAAATAATCATTATGGTGCTCCAAACAGGTTTACTAGATAAACACACAGGCAAGTTCAAGGATATGTTCACCTTAAAATATAGACTGCGTATAAAATGCAAAGTTTACTCATCAGCATAACATATGCAGACCTCAGCACATCAACAAGACAGCAAAACACCAAGGTTCAAGGACACAGGTGCAGACAGCCTGCCACCAAGCCCAGCTCCATTCACCACAATGACTCCCTTACAGAAATATAGGTGTGCTGTGTACATGCAGAATGCTTGCCACATGTTAATTGTGCAATGTTTGCATGCAGTTCACATACAAAAGAGATCCTAAGTGAACCAGGTCTAACAGCATTTGTCAATGCCAAATGTTTGCTTGCTGGCATTAGCATTGGTACTGTAGAAGTTACAGAGCTGCATAATAGAAATGGCAGTGAAGTATTGAACTGAAGCCAACCCCACCACTACCCTGCAGAGAGTGACAGGCATTGGGGTGTGTCTTTGGGTCGTCAGGTATACGGCCATGCCATTTCACACACCCTACCCTGCAGACACTGACAAGTGTCATGGTGTGCTGGGTCTTTGGCCCTTATCACACCCCTCCATCAGGAAATATGGTGAGATGGGTGCGGTATAGGAGAATGGGGTGAACTTTGGGGCCGAAGGGTCCAAGGCATACCTCGATGCCTCTCACTGGCTGCAGGATGTGGAATGGTATGAGCATTACAGGCAAGAATCCCAAGTCACACCCCTGATGCCTGTCATTCTCTACAGGGTGGGGCGTTATGGTTGGAAACCCTAACACCTCAGGCGTTCATTGGTATTTTCCTCCAAATTTTCAACATGGTTTTGTGACCTCCACCTCACGAACAGTGGCAATATCAGTTTGTTAGCGGCTGCTTATGCACAGTGACTCGGCATTTGCACCACGTGCAAAAACACATTCGAACAGGATGTGAAAAATGACAGCTGTACTGTTCATGGGAGGTGTAAAAATAGCAATGTTGCAAATCTGATCAAAATATTAAAAAACTGGTGAAGTCACGGCGTGCATATAAACTGTGCAACACACACCCGTAATGTAATTAGGTTGGGGATTTTACAGTAGATTGTCAACACAGGCATTTTGGGACCTCCGGTCATGAACAGTGTCACTGTGATTTTCTTTATCTGTCCCAAACAATGATTTCCCACAGCGACCACGCATCTCTGCACTGAAAGTGTGAAAACACATTTGGCCATATTGTGAAAAATGACAGCTGTACTGTTCTTAAGGAAGTGTGGAAAATGCCACTGGTGAAAATCTGGACAGAAAATATTACAAAGTCATGAACTTACGAGGGTGCTTGGAAACTGCACAATGCTCACTCGTAACACAGTCATTTTATGGACTTTTGTCACCAAATTTTCAACATAGCCATTTTAAGACCTCTGCTTATGAACTGTGTAACTGTGATTTCCTTAATCTGTCCCAAACATTGCTTTCGCACACCGACTGCACCATTGTGAGCTACATGTGGGAAAGACATTAGGGTGACATGTGAAAATGGCAGCTGTACTGTTCATAAGGAAGTGTAATAAAATGGCAATGTGGAAAATTTGGAGTGAAAATATAGAAAATTTGCAAACTTACGTAGCCGCGCAGAGAACTGGCGCAATGCGCACTCGTGGAAACAGAAATTTTAGGAATTTTTTTACCAAATTTTCAACATAGCCATTTTAAGACCTCTGCTCATTAACAGTGTCACTGTGATTTTCTTAATGTGTCTCATACATTGATTTCGGCCACCAACTGCGCCATTGTGCGCTACATGGGCGGAAACATGTTTTGGGCAAGATGAGAAAAATGACAGCTGTACTGCTCATAAGGAGGTATGGTAAAATGGTAATGTTGAAAATCTGGGGTAAAATAATGAAAATTGCGAATTCTGACGTGCATAGGAACTACGTTATGCGTTAAGTAAAACAATCATTTTAGAGATTTTCCTCAAATTTTCAACATAGGCTTTTGAGAGCCCACCTTATGAACAGTGGCAGTGTTGTTTCATTACTCAGTTGTGAAAGGTGATTTCATGCAGTGACTGAAATCACCCTTCGAGCCTGATGAACACCATGTCAGTGAAGCATACATGAGAAGGGGTCCCAAAAAGCCCATGTTGAAAATTTAGTCAAAAATCAAAAATAACTGAGATATCTAGCAAAGTTGAAAAACCCTATTCATTACATTTTACAGCTTACGGCATTTCCTCAGTTCGCGGTCGGCTTTGAAGAGTGCAGGCGTGTTCCGGTCCACGAAGATCGTCGCGCCGAGTCGGAGGTAAGTATGGGGTGGGTGAAGGGAGGCAGGGTGCACAGTGGGTAGGTGCGGTGGGGCAGAGACTGCGAGGACCGTTTTAAGTTACAGGTTTTTTGTTTACATGATGGCCTTGGGGCGTTTGCCACGCTGGGGTGGGCTCCCAGCGTGGCACAGGGATGGCTGGTGGGGCGGGGGCGTGGAGCTGACAGGGGATTGGGCACCCGTCGGCTATACAATGTGCAGCCACGCATGGGTGGGCACCAGTGTTAGCATAACCTAACGCTGTGGGGGGCACAGCATAGCCAATGAGATTGGGCACCCTGTCGGCTTCACAGTGGGTGCGTGGGGAAGCACTCATAATGCGTGCCTGTGTGTGTGTGTGTGTGGGTGTGTGTAGGTGGAGCATGCATGAGCAGGTGATATTTTATCGCTGCTCACTGAAGCGTAACTCCCCTTTCAACTGTACTCCACTGCATTTGGAGCTGTCATAGACAGCTCCAGCAAGCACTGGAGAACTGCGGCCGCACTGCCAACACACTGACTGAATTGGAAGAGGCTGCCACATCTCTGAAAACTCGGATGATGGCACTATGTTTCTTGCACATGCGTGCAAGCAAACATAAAAAGCAAATCAGGTTAGCATGCTGCAAGCTTGACATGTGTGCAGCAGGTAAGCTGGTGTGAACATCTTCTAAAAATTACATCAGGTTCGCATGTTGCGCGCTTGACATGAGTGCAGCAGATGAGCTGGTGTGAACATCATTTAAACATCAAATCAGATTCACATGTTGCACACTTGCCATGTGTGCAGCAGATAAGCTGGTGCAAATCTCATCTGAAAAAATAAATCAGTTTATATTTCTTACGCTAGCAATTAGAGTCATTCAAATATATTTTTATTTGAATTCCCATAAAAATAAGATAAACTCATTAATTCTGATCCTTTTGCAAGTTGTTTAGTGACTTTTGATTTTTGTAATTAAATTGCCATTAATTTATAAAGTATAATTTGCGTACTGCATTAAATGCCTAGGATATAGCCAGTGAACATCCCCATTCCAGATGTATGAAGAGGGCCTTTGTGCTGTGAAGCCTATCCTTTTGTTTTGGACCATGCAAAGCCCTTATGCATATTTAGTGCTACAAGCGTGTTTTTCCACGACTGTGTCATCTCATTTACTTTGCCTTTGCCATTCTGTATTGAGCATATACACTATGGCGTGCTCAGCACTCATTGTGCTGAGTAGGGTCTTGAAGCATGCACCATACCACACATGTTGTCACTGCAATGCGGGACATGGACACTCAAAATGAGGGACAATGAGGGACACTAACCCAAATGATGATCGGGACACATCATGAAACATGGAGCTATAGTACCTCAGAACACACTGGAAAACATTGTATTAGCATTCGAGAATATATTTTGATCATTAAGCAGGGTGCAAATTTGTAGGCAGAAGGGGCAGTTGCCCCCACCCTATATTTGTGCCTAGGTTGTTCTTATGGTGTGGCGATAATGGCTTTAAATTTGGATTTCATCTTTTGTACAATAAGTGCCCACCTGGCCTGTGTGTGCTCATGCTGCAGATACTCTCAGGTTCGACTGTGTCTGTATTGTGTTGTCCACTCACTTTACCTAGTAGTGGTGGCACAATCATATGTGATATGGATGAGCTACAGCCAAGAAAAAGCGTGAGGCCTTGCAACTGTGGCACTGTCTTTGCTGCCACAGATTAGACAGACTGCACACTACAGCTGGGAGGAGTCAGTGAGCACTGAACTCTCAATAGCAGTGTTGTGGCAGCTTATTTTTGTTGTTCTACTCTTAGTGAGTCACCATCGCCCTGGTGGCTGAAGGGCAGAGGATGAGCTAGATGCTAACTCAAGACTAGGCTACCTACTTACTCGACTAGGCTCACCTTGCAAACAAAACAGCACAGACTACCATGGCAGCAAGCTATGCTTTGCAGCAGTGGTGACAGCGGTTTGGGTGGCCTTCAAAGGCTTGATCAGTGCAGCACAGTAGCAACCATGCAAGAAGCAAGCAACCCAGGTTGCGTGGGTTCGGTTGGTGATTTGACTTGGTCATGGACCACACTGGGGACCTGTGATGGTCGGTTCTAGCATCCAGCTTCTGGCAGGAGAGAGGAGTGGACTGAAAACTGGGCTGGTGGCACACTATGCCAGGCTGCAGGTTCTGGCCATATGGCCAGGTAAGTAAAGTAAAAATATTTTTTACAGGGGATTGGGGAAGGAGGAAGGACTGAAATATTGATGTGTTTTTCATGTTTCTTCACCTTTGGGTGGCTTCATGACCCATAAAGGATGGGTATTGAATGGAATGCAGTTGGGAAGAAAAATCAGGACAAAGTTTTGGGGAGGGCAGAACTTCAGCCAGGAAAAAATTTGGTTAGTAACTGGGTAGGTTTAAGACTAAATCTGATGCACTGCTCCGGGAATATACAGATGACTCTTATACATTTGAATTGTTCCTGATTTACATATCACTTTTAGTCAAAACAAATAAGTTGTACCTTTCAGAGATGTTACAGACATTCTAGAGCTGTCCCTTGCATTAACGGACAGTTGAATGGTGTGGTATGCAGAGACTATTGGAGCCCCACTATAGTCAGGCTTATGCCCCCTAACCCCGGTGAAGCTGACCTTCACATCCCCACGCTCAGGCACATTATGACAAAGGGCAAAGGAGACTGCAGGGATGTGCACCATTCAAATGAATGGAGGTATTTTGTATTAGTATTTTAAACATTATTGATGGAGAGCTGGAGATTAATGAAGGCCACTGCTCGACTAATAAGGGCCTTGTTAATAGAATAGTGGCCTTCATTAATCTCCAACTCACCATCATAATGTATAAAATAGTAATAGAATTACTCCATTCATTTCAAGGGTATGCCCCAGCACTCTGACATATGGACTTCATCTCTTAAAGACTCCAGCCTCTGGCTCCCCAGTACTCAAGTAAGAGACTTTTACTTAAGTCTATGCTTGGTGGGTTGTCTGTAGCAGCGTATGGCCATACCCACTACAGTGTGCGTGCATTAGGGGACAGGCCATGTGGGTGTGCATCGAATCATTGCTACTTTTGTGTTTACACCTAAAGTCTGTTTTCATGGAAGCATTCAAAACTATGGAGAGACAATAGTAGGAGTACAGGCCAGACAGAAGTAATTAAGTGGTTTTGTCGGCATGTTTGTATATTGGAGTGGGGAAAATCACATGTGTTTCCATTGGTATGTGTGCTACAGTTAAACTGTGAAAATGAGATGAGAGAGAAGAAAACTGAAAAGCATAACAGTGGCTACAAGCATGCCGCATGTGGCAGATGTATTCAGATACAGTATGTATTGCAGTACAAGCGAGCCATATGTATGCAGACAGTATGGCTTAGTGGTTAAAGGCACTGAACTGCAAGCCAGGAGACTTGTAAACATGAAGACCTGGGTTTGAATCTCATCTACCCTGACTTGTGTATGGTGTGATCCTGAGCACATCACTTAACTTTTATGTGTGCAGTTATCAGTGACCACTTGCTGTTTGCATGCATGCCACATGCATGCAGTCTTTCAATTTAACATAAAATCATGGTTTCCACACTGTTTGCTGCACACATGCCATATGCATGCAATCGGGTTCCAGTTTAACATTTAAATCATACTTGCAGCACGCATATCACTTGGGTAGTTTGTTGTGTGCAGCATGAAAACATTCATATTATTATTTCTGTAAGGACTGACTCCAAACAGGAGTTCATTTAAAATAATTAAGCAGAATTCACCCATTTAACATAAGAATATATAGTGTTAGACACAAGTGAGTAAAACATTTAAAACAAAGAGAATATTAAAATAGATTTCAACCAAGCAGAGGTTGAGAGGCACTGTTTGCACTTAGAAGTCCATCAATTTATAAACGTGGATTGAGAGGCTCCATTTACTCTTGGAGTCCATCAGTTTATAAAGGAGATAGAGAGCTCCATTTACACTCAAGAAACCATTAATTTATGTAACAGTAATTTGTAGCGTTTTCTGAGTCCCTGCTCTATATATACTGTTACCACATCACACCATGTCATGCTTATTCATTCAAGTTCAAAATTACTTTATAATGACTGCGAAGCAACCAAAAATAGTGGCTGCATCGCAGTCTGACTGACGATAAAGTTTGTCTTTTAACACAATAGTTTGACGTGGGTATTAAGCTGAATGAATTCCAGAAACCCTCATATATAGAACCATAAAACAATACTTCTTAGGAGTGGAGTCACCTGATGGCTGCAGGCACCTGCAAACATAACTTTTTCTCCTTCACTGAGTCTTTTAAAGAGTCAAAGATGCAAAATCAACTATATTTCTCTTAGGGATTTTAAACCACCACAAATAGTTCATCCATAGCGAGTCCATTGTAGGGCCATTACCCGTACTGATACTTTATTCCATATAATCTTGTATGGACTCACCTAAAGAAGAAACAAAAAGAGTTACTCCACTGAGCATAATAACTTAAAGTACTCTTTTGTTCCACCATTTTACCCTCCAGTAGGCAATGTTATCATACCTTGGCTAGGTACTTGAGGCATTTCCAGCACTTACAGTGCACTCCAGTATCCCTCACTGTTAGTGTGGTCTGCGTACACTCTCTCTTTTGGTCTGTGAGGTCCTGCATACATACCTCCCAGATGCCCTGGTCCTGGGCTACATCGCACCAAATTCTAGAGAAGACACAGGCTTGTTCTCACCCAATAATGTATGTCACAGTGGCACTAATAAACAAATGATAAAAACAACTTTAAATCAGCAGTCAAATAAAATGATCGCTACTTTTGGAACTGTATCCTTGTGGTAGATTCTTCAATCATCTACTGCTTCATAGCACTATATTTAACTTAACATATCTTGTCAAAGTACAAAAGAAATATCAAAATCCAAAATCAGGACCCAGTACAATTTCTCTGAGTCAGAATCAATCAGTGTTCCTTGCTGAACTCCAGGTGAGACCTGCTTGTTAGGTCTACAAATGAATTATTTTCAAAAACTGAACATGGCAAATAATTTGCAACACTGATGTGCAAGACTAATAAACATAAAATGTAAAACAAACAAAACTTGCAGGGCACAGAAGTCTAAAGAAAATGTTTTGTTCAAAGATTGAACAAGTGTGGTGCGGAGTGGAGCAGCATCTCCACACCACCTGGACCCCAACCAAGTAGGCAGCACCAAAGTGTTTACTGGTGAATGTAACAAGTGACTTACTGGTCCCCAGATGATGGCCCAGTCTAGTGTAGGGAGGTGGGTAGGTACTGCATCCCAGGAGGCGGTACTACACACAACACCTGGCCCACTTATTCTCTCTGGGTGGGCGCTACGGTGTTTCTTTGTTCTGGGATGACCCCTCCCCACTGCAGGAGAAAGAATGATCCCAACCTCTTCAACCAGGTGTGCCATGTACAGTTAACTGGAAGGGATGTGAACCTAGACCTGGTGACCCAGGGGTCACAACCAACAAATGTTTTTCCTTTTGATTTATTATTTACAATTGGTTGACTGAGGAGACATGCTGTGCCAAGGCATATTTCCAGTTGTGACCCCGGGATGTGTTCTACAAGGTTGTTGGGGGCTACAGCAAGAATAAATGGTACAGTGCAAAATATGGACATAAATAAATAGAAAATGGGTGTATCTGTCCCTTACTGGAATAACCACTGGTATCCTTTGACCATAGATAAACACACAAAGAAGCACTCCAACCAAGTGTAAGCCTCCAGGTTGGGTTAATGAGAAACTGCTTAATGAGCTAATGGAACCAAAATAGCAGACAGTAAAATTGTACCATTTTAAGAAGTAGCCAATTATAAATGTTATTTCTGAAGTATTTATCTTTCTCCTTTTGAGATTAGAAAGTTCTGTATGTGAAAGTATATGTTGGATATGTGCAAAACAGCATTCTGCCTGGCAGCTTGACATATCTATTTCTAGTCCCCACTACATCATCAGCACTGTGACCTCACTGACTGTGGCATCACTGGTGAATGACCTGACAGCTGCTGAGTGGTTCTTCCTGAGTAGCACTGATGTCACAGTTACTGAGGTTACAATGCTGATGATGTAGTGGAGGAACAGACCTAGATATGTCAGCTGCCAGGCGAAAGTGCTATTCCACACAACACACCTACTAACATCAGCTAAAAATCTTTTAATTAACCAAAGGAAAAGAAACAGTACCTCAGATATGAACCGTAATAGTTCACTGCTTTTATTAGCTAGTACACTAACTCTTTAATAAGGAAACTAAACCAATTAAGTTAAAATGAAATCATAATAAACCCAGGTGCTTCAAGATTATGTCCTGTCATCAGGATTTAAGAATGTTACATATCAATACTCTTAATTTCAGTATACAGTATAATTTTCATACACTACTTTGTCAACTATCAAAATATATACCAAAATACTTTATCATCTGTATATTGATATACAGTGCATTTTAGCTATCGATATATTTGCCGTCACTTCTTCCTATATCAATAATATGGAAAAGTAGAAAAAAATTAAATGGCGGAATACATTTTCAAACCTTTCCTGAATTCTGGTTCCACGTCAAACTATTTTATGATGATATGTGACACTTTTAACCTTTTATACCATCAGCTCATGTTATACTTTAACTGCATTGAAAACATTTCACTCACAGCTCTAGTACCCCACATCTTTCAGACTTTGCTTGTTACATCTTGCAAAAACAATGGAAATGGAATGGTGGTGATTGAAACCTAGAAATTTTACTTCACAAAACTGCATTAGGTTTCCTGACTTTGTGCATCCAAAGTGACACTTCACATAAGATTTTGCCAGGAAAAATAGGCACTTCACTCTGTGAAGACTTCAAAAATTTAGACATCATCAGTGAAGTGCCTCTTTATGTAACACTTCACCCAGAGTAAGTGACATTTTTCCAGTTTAATGCCACTTAGCAAAGATGTTATTTTTGTGTTTAAAAACATAAAAATAAAGGTTAAAACCAGCCTCCCACCCTCCTGTCTCTGACATAACCAATAAACACCCAATGCCACACCCTCATAGCTCCCAATTCCACAAAGTACTGCAGATCCTGGGCAAACCAAACAAAGAAAAAGTCAGTACACACACCATGGCACTGAGGGTGAATATAAATGTATTAAAGTATAAAGTTACAGATTCCAAAACTGTAGTCAAGGATAGCACTCCTTTGTAGTATCTGAAAACTAGGCTTCCTCAGGGTGCTGATCAGATCTGTTGATCTGAAAATTGACAAATCAGTGGGACCAGGTAGGTTGCATACTACTATGACAAAAGAAATTCAGCAGCATATGGCCACAGCACTGGCAGACCTCTTCATTTGTTCACTGGAAACAGGTGTGATACCGATGACTTGGAGGGCTGCTGCTGATCATGTGAAAACCCCTGCACAAGACTTGGAGCAGAGAAGAATCAGGGTACCCATCAATCTAACACCTATGTTGTGAAAATTGCTTGAGGCCATTACTAAGTAAAGTATGGCAGAGTTTTCTGGATGCCAATGGATTCCTGGATAAAAAAGCAGCATGGTTTAAGCACTAGATCAGGACGGGGGATTGGGTACTATTAGGTGGGGAAGAATTCTATTTACAATGGTATGAGATGGAGTGGAGGATTGCAAAGCATGCCTGGAAGCTGTAGGGGTGATTTCACTTCTGTTTTGTATTTTTTTTTAGATTTTGCCATGTGAAGTTGATGGAATCTGGATAACAGTACACTATGTATAATGAAAAGTTCCCAATTACGCAGCAACTTTACAAAGAAAATTTAACTCTGCAACTCCTCTGCATTGGAAGATAGTAAAATTAAGTACCTAGCCCTAATTGTTGCAAAGAGAGCCATTTTCAAAGAAATATTTAGGAAGAGCAAACTTTAGAACTATTAGGGTTAAAACTTATTTTTTAAATGAAATCTTGAAATCAAGTTAACATGGATAAGTCCTATTGATACAGTTTTCATATTTCGATACATATTGATATAATGTAGATCCGTATGTATATGCAATGTTTTTAGCTTCATTGTGCCCTGGGGCTTCCCCTTAACCATCCCTATGTCAGGGTGAACCCCAGTCCCCTGCAACTCTCTTCCCTCCATCAGAGACCAGCAGGCACTTACACAGTGTGGGCCAAAGAGTGCTGGCACCAGAATATTTGTATATAAAGCAGAATATATAATTATGCCATTGTACAAATCAATGGTTAGACAGAAACTTTGCTATGGTTCACCTTTATTTACCCCACTTAAAAAGATTTATAAAATATTGACAAATCCAACACAGGGCTGCCAAAATTATTCTGAAGTACAACACATTGAAATATGAGTAATACAAGGAAAAACCCAGACTGCTAAGCCTAAACATAGTAGAATAAGGGAGATTCTATATAAGAAAATACATGGTAAGATGTTACTAAGGAGATAGGCCTAACATTTTAAACAAACCACCACACTCCAAAGGGGACAAAAATTGCAGCTATTAGCCAGATAATTTAAGAATAATACTAGAAATAGTTCTTCTCCTAGCAAGTTTTGGGAACATGGCATAGTCCTCTAGAGAAGTAATCACTTCAAATAACTTAAATATCTTTAAAAGAGACTAGATTTGTATATGACCAAAGTGTCATTATTCGATTACCACCACTGAGTAGCTGGGAGTAGACTAGATGAATGTTTTAGTCTTTATCTGCCCCTGGTACTAGTATAGTATTCCAGTATAGTTTTTCCTGCTTTTTGATCCTCGACTCTCCTTCCTTCCCTGATGGTGCACACACATTCACAATGGACTTGTACGCATGAAGCTAGTGCATAACCGAGAGCAAGCTCAATGTCAGGTGTCACTGCAGTGGCAGAATGCATCATCATGCTGATGTGACATACTTCCAGAAAATATGCTTCTCCGACCCTAGAAACATAGAACATAGAAACATAGAATTTGACAGCAGATAAGGACCATTTGGCCCTCAGTCTGCCCATTTCCCTATCTAATGGATAAGCTGCAGATCCTAGCTAACCAACAGCCTACTTCTTCCAACTCCACCCCTCGAATTGCCTTATGCCTGCCCCATGCATTCTTGAATTCCACCACCGTTTTTGACTCTACAGCCTCCTCAGGAAGGCTGTTCCATGCATTCACAACCCTCTCCATGAAAAATACTTCCTCACATTTCCTCTGAGCTGTCTCCTCTAGCATCAAATTGTTCCCCTTGTTCTTGCACATCTCTTTTTCTGAAAGATGCTACCCTCTTGGACTTTGTTGATTCCTTGAGGTACTTGAAAGTTTCTATCATGTCCCTCTTCTCCTCTCCTTTCCTCTCCTCTCCTCAAGGCTATACATATTAGGATCCTTAGGTTTCTCTTGATATATTTTCGTGCAGACCCTGCACCATTTTAATGCCCTCCTCTGGATTGCCTCCATTCTGTCTATGTCTTTGCAGAGATTGGAGATTAGAAGTCAATTGTTGGCTCCTGGACTCAGGCCACTGGCACAATATTAGTGGTGTCCCACCATGAAGCTCTGCTTCTTCTCCGAAAGCACTCTGACATAGTCACCAGGAGCTGCACTGCACAGCACCCTCAGATCTCTCCCAGAGACAGTGTCCCCCATATTTTGTGGTTAATACAGTCAGGAGAATGTTTAAGGAATCATTAGCTGTGTGATGATGGGTGAGGAGATGGCACATTCATGTCTCATCAGGGTATGGTTCAAATGGAGCCATGCAATAATTTAATACCAGTGAGGGATGTTTTTGCTTCTCAAGGACTAGCTTCTTCCTTGTATTTTGTGTTCATGACTGGCCTAGGTGTGCCAAAGGTGCATGTTCACCCCACAACTAATGTAATCTCTACCATACCACTCCTAAGTGTCACTTAGTGAGTTGTGTATTGAGCTACTGACCCATGGGGAGTAGGGATGGGTGAAGTGGCTAAAATTATTTTGTGAATTTGGAAAATTAGCAAAGTTTTGAATGATGAAGTTGCCATTTTATTTGGCAAATTTACTAAACTTCACTCATGAGGTGGCTACCTCACTGAAATAATAGCCAGTGCACAGTAAAAACATTGCAATTTCAGTGAAGTCAAAGTTCCTAGGGTCCAAAAACTTTGCAAAGCTTTGTGAAGGTGAGCTTTGGCCATTTCCGACCGCTTCTCCAGCAAAGTTTAAATTCATAACATCTCTAAGTGGGAGGACAGTGTACATATGGATACTCATATTCAGTTAGTTAGTTAGTTATCATTGGGATTTTTTAACCTATTAGGCTTACTCTGACTAAAAGTCCCTTTTCAATTCATGTCCTCTCCTGACATGCTGGGCTTAAGCCACAAATCTGGGTTGCCAGCTTACAAGAACTGTCTCCCTTAACTGCTTGGCAGCATAGAGCAGGATCATCAGTACACATTTATTTATTCAATTTTGGTAACCGGGTAGGCCCACGAGCCCTGAAGGTCCCTTTTCAGGGCCGACCTGGAACTAGTTACAGAGGATACAGGTACAATAATGGACAGAACACAGTACATCAGCACAATAGGAAGAAATTCAAGTACAGAAATAGTGTAGACATTGCAGCAAAATTAGTTACAGGTGAAGACAGTTACATAATGTAAAGGTAGCAGTACTACACACTGGAGAGGACTATTACAAAAGAGTAAAGGGCACCAGTACAGGGAAAGGTGATGCTTATCTGGTAGTCATAACTTAGGCTGGCAGGCATTTGAGTGTGGGTCGCCTTTATTGACAAGAACAGGTGCTCACTTCTAGTAAGTGAGCATGGAGTCCCTGTGGAAAGTTCAAGGGAGGCTTCCTGAAGGGGGTTGTTCCATAGGGCAGGGGCAGATATGGCAAAGGACTTGCTGCCAGTAGTGGTTTGAACCTAGGTTTCTCTAGTAGGTTATGCCCAGAGGTTCGAAAGGTACACACTGAGTATTTGGGGACCAGGAGACTGGACAGACTATCTGGGGATTTGCAGCATAGGAGCTTGTAGGCATGACAAAGCAGGAGGTACTGAGGCGACCATCAAGGGAGGGCCATTGGAGAGAAGCCAAGGCATTGCAGTGGTGCCTTCGTTTGTGAGATTGAGATGCAAATTGAGCTACTTTGTTGTAGAGAACCTGCAGCCTGCTCATTTCCTGTTTGGCCAACCCTGAGTATAGGGGCAACAAAAGTCAGGGTAAGGTGGAGAGACTGTTGGCTATGGTGATTCTTGGCTCAGGGATAAGCTGGTCATTCAGGTGGTACAGGAGGCCCAGTTTGCATTGCACTGTTTTGGTTACCTGGTCTAAGTGAGACTATAGGGTGAACCCCTATCTAGGGTTAGCTTCTAGTATTTGAAGGAACTCACTACCTCAATGCGGCTGCCTGAGGTTGAGGTCAGACGGAGTAAGGCACTCCTGTCTAGGACAAGACTTCTCTGTCCAAATAGCATTGTCTTGGTTTTGAGGCATTTAAGACCAGTTTATTTTCTGTAAGCCAGGTCTCTAACTTAGCAAAGTCAGCTTGTAGATGTTGTACCAGATCTGAAGGATTGCATGGGGACCGGTAGATTACAGCTTCATCAGAGTATGACGTCCATGCTGCCACTGCAGTGGGAGTTTAGGTCATTAATGGACAGTGAGAAGAGAAGGGGCCAAGAATAGAACCCTGAGGTACCCCTCATTTAGGGGAGTGGACCTTAGGTCACGCCATCCACCTAACCTGCTGGGAGTGGCCAGATAGATAGGAGTTGAACCAGAAAGGGAATGCTGGTCCAGTCCAAAGGAAGCCAGTCTGGATAGCAGAAGCCTGTGGTCTACAAGGTCAAAGGCCTTAGAAAGATCAATGAAAACAGCAAGCCCTTTGTCCATGGCTTCCAGTACATCAATTGCAAATTTTATGAGGGCTTTGTCAGTGCCATGATTTTCCTAAAGCCATGTTGGGTGGGGGCTAGTAATCGGTTAGCCTCCAGGTAGTCTCAGAGCTGACAGTATACAAGCCTTTCCTGAATCTTGGCCAGGGCACAGAGCAGCGATCAGACTGTAGTTATAGGCTGATTCCCTGGGACACCCTTTGGGGATAAGAGCAACAACAGCCCATTTCTTGGTATTGGGTACAGTGCCTTCAAGCAGTGATCTGTTAATTAGCAATGTAATAGGTAGAGCGATGGCAGGTGCTGCTGCCTTTAGTAGTTTAGAGCAATACCATCAGGTCCTCCAGGACATTTAACTTTGATGTGCTTTAAGAGTGGAAGTACCTCTTTGACCTTGACTAGATGCAGGTGGAAGAGATGCTTAGGGCAAGGTGTCTCTGAGCAGGGGTCATAGTAGAGGTAGAATTGAGTTAGACTTGTAATCCTCAAGATTGGTGAAGTAACTATTGAAGGCAGTGGCAATTTCATGACAGACATCAGTCATAAGGCCATTGATCTCAATAGGGCCAGGGAGGGGGACTTGTTGCCCTTTAGTAGGTCATTGACGTGAGATCAGAATGATCGAGGTTGGCAAGAGTGGTTTGCTGGAGACACTTGACAAAGTCTCTCTTTGCTGTCTTAGAGGATTACTTGCACTCGTTCCTTGGTTGTTTATAGGTCAGAAGGTCACCAGGCAGGGTGGACTGTTTGTGACACTTCCATGCCTTGTCTCGGTTCACCATCAAAGATTTGATCTCTGAGGTGATCCATCTGTGCAGCTGCCCTTAGCTTGGAGTTTTCTAATTGGGGCGAACAGGCTAGCTGTGGCACTGATGGAGTTCTGGAAGAAGCCCAGGGCTTCTTCAAGAGTTACAGGTGCCATGTGGAGACCAGTCGAGGTTGACGAGGTATGCATTGAAGGCAACCTCTGAGAAATTTGGAATAATTTGGGGTAGAGAGTATCCTGGGGGACCTGGGGAGCAGTTTTCCAGATGTAGAAGATGGGTGAGTGGCCTCTAAAAGCATCAGCCATGATACCTGCAATGGCAGTATTGGAGCGGTGAGACACCAGAGCCCAGTCGAGGTGGTGTAGTTCCTGTTTTGTAATTGTTCCTAGTCTTTTCGGTGATAATTTGCTCCAGGTTAGCATCTAGTAGCAAGGCTCTGAGGACTGCTCAGAGTCCTTTGCCAGTTGAGACTGAAGTCCCCAGGATCAGGAGTTCTGAGGTGACCGAATCAGCAAGGGCCATGGTGATATTTTCAAGGCTTCTAGGGACACCTCCGGATGGAGGTATAGGCAGCCAACCGTAAGGGTGTTTAGTATTGCCAAGGGTAATTTTTAACTATTAAAAGGCATAAGGTGAATCAAAATTCAGTAAAAGCTTAAAACTGCTTTTCATAAAATTTTGTTTTGCAAACTGACTTGTTTTCTATATCACTATATGGATGCTGTAACAACATAATGTACAGCATTGATATATCAGTAAACCTGACTCCAGGCTTTCCTTTAAGTAAATAGTTTTTCTTTTGTTATCTTTTGTAATCAGACCATGGTATGTTGCAATATTTTATTTCACGAATCATTTGCCAGTCGTCATCTTCCTGGGTCATGGAGATCTCAGTTGTCCAGGCAGTCCATCCTATCTACTTAAGTGGGTTACCAAATTTAAATCCAGATTGTCCACAGGGCTTATTTATGTCTACTAGGAACTGTAAAGGAGATAAAGACACCACCTTATGTTGTTTTCAGAAAGTCCATAAAAGAATCCTATATTTCTTTTAATTCACTTGCACTTCCTTCCTGAGTATAAAAAAATGTTTCCAAGTTACCACAATCACTAAAAGATTTAGCCAATTGTTTATACTGGGTGGTTCCTTCTTTTCCAGTTTGGCAAGGTAAGTTTATTTTTGCATTGATTTGCAGCGTATCAAACAAAAGTGATTTGTTACTCTCTAAAGACTGTGTGAAAGTATTCCAAGAGTATAATTCCTGGATCATATGGGAAATCTATTTCTATAATCTTCCCAATTGTTGATAAAACTGCATTCCAATATACTGCTAGCTTAGGACAATCAACCAGTATGTGGATAAGGGATCCTGATACATTATCACATCTAGGACATTTGTCTGAAATGGTTTTGTTAAATTGGTGCAGTTTCATTAGGGTATAATAAAACCGTGTAAAATGTTACATTGCATCTGTTTTAGCCTGCTAGTCCTTGAAACTTTTAAAGTTTTAGGATAATGTCATTCCATTTTTCCTCTGTTAATTTTGAACCAATATCCTGTCTCTATTTATCATATAATTTATCTAGTATAGACAATTTTGTTCTACAAATTTGTTATATATCTGTCCTATTATTTTCTTTTGGAACCTGCACTTAATATTTCCTCAATTGGTGAAGCTATTATACAGTAATATTCAAAGATCCTGTTTTTCCTGATATAGTCTCTTACTTGAAGAAGCTTAAGGTAGTGTCCATCCTCCAAATTTGCTTCTTATTTAAAGGTTTGAAAAACCATGAAAGTCCCTTGTTTATAAAGGTGCTTTTGTTTGGCATATTCCTTTTAGTTCCCATCTCTGGATGAAATAGTTGTTTTTAAATACTGGGGTGGACTTAATATATGTATGGGGATATAACTTCCTTCCATCCTAATATTTTATGAATCTCTGCCCATATTTTTATTGAAACTTTAGTAGATTCAAGATAAGTATTCTTTATTTTATTACTATTTAGGATTTCCTGCAAAGCACTTGCGGATTTTTAGTTGAGATGCCTTTTCCTGAATATCCACCCAGTCTGAGGTTTCTTCTGGTCTGAACCAGTTTTAATCTATTCTATTTGTGCAGCATAATAGTACCACCATAAATTTGGTAATCCCAGGCCTCCATTTTCAGTCAAAGCCTAAAGTTTTGCTAGACTTATTCTAGGGAAATAAATAGTTTCTAGCCTAACAGTTCCAGTGTTAATCCTTTTGAAGTAAATTGAATTTCACAAGTGCTAATGTTTGAACTATTAGTGATAGAAGCTCCAGCTTCTTTATGGCTGTGGGTGGAGCCTACAGCCATTTTGCTTTCTGTTGCTAAATTGGCCGATCATGGCACATTCCATTGGACTTTTGGAAATATCCTTCTGAAAGTCCAGCAGACTTGTAACACTCAACCATGATCAGCTGCAATGTAGTAACAGCTGCACTATTCAGGTGTTATTTCCACATTTTTCGACAAGAACTGCGTTTGCAAGCTTCATGCACATGCGCAGTTCTGTTGGTACCACCATCTTGCAAATGGCATATTGCCATTCACGCAACTCCACATGCATGAATGCTGCGCATGCGCAGTTGCGTCGCTGCCACCATCTATGAGATGGCACTCTGTGGCACTCACTTTTCAGAGCTTTGCAAGCTTGCCACAGTTATGTCAGCTCTGGCTAGAGCTTGTATTTGTAAGTCTGAGTCTGCCATAGCAATACAGTTCTCATTTGTCAATACATGTCAGTATCCATTGATATACATCATAACTTTTTAATAGAGTATTGATTTACATTGACATATATAGGTATGCACTGTATCAACACATGAAAACTGTATTGATATGATCTATTCATGTCAAGCTCTAAGTTTTCACTTAGAAACAAATTTAAGTTTGTAGCTGTAACAGTTGAAAAGTGTGACTTTTTAAAAGCTAATTTTTTTAAAAGGGCTAACTTTGGAACCATTAGAATAGGAACTTAATGTTTTTAATGAAAGCTTGGAGTCAGCTATGTTTATACAGTTTACAGTTTATCATGTATGGTAATATACCATGTTGTTATCTCTTCCATATATTGATAAATACAAATATAAGGTGGTTTTAAAAATTAGAACATTTGTTTTATTTTTCTGAATTTTGGTAATAGTATATGTAAGCCCCCACCCCTAATCCTGGTCTAGGTGTTTAGATGGCATCAGTTTGTTTTCAGGGTGAAACAAACATAAGACCCTTTGTTGACCTTCCAAGTCACAGCAGGAATTAAGGTAAACAAATACAGGGTAATTCACTATTTTCTTGTGATCATACCACAGGTGTTTTACATTAGAGGCTAGGACACCAGATGGCTTGGGGCTCAGGGCATATGACCATGCAGTTATAGCTACCAATGAATGCCAAGATCTTCCTCCAGACCCAGTTAGCCTCAGGGGTCCTAAAATCTGCACATCTATCCTAATCCAGCCCTGCCTCAGTTCCTTTTAGAGATATAGGCAGTTAACAATTAGTAATTTTTACTGACTTACTTCTCATCTTCTGTTAGGGGAGGGCACTGAGTGCCAATTAATATGATTGCTAAACCTCTTTTGCATGTACAAAAGGAGTGATGTCATGTTTTCTGTCCGTGGAACTGACTAGTGTAAATAGTCTCCTCTGCCTTACCCTTCTCCAAGAAATGTTTTCCACCCTCAAATAGATAAGCTTTCACGTTACTCAATGGTTGCAGGGTACTACTTTCTTTCTTAAATGGGTGGTACAAGAACTGGAACCTGAGTAGTGCAAAGGCAGTTTTGTTTTTGGGGAAGTAAAATCCAACCGCTTCCACCCAAGAAGCTCCTAAAGATCCAGCCCACCTTTTTTTATTCATGTGGGAGGGGCATGAGGTGGAGCTATTATGTTGAAATACGATTCACTAGTTTGGGAGCTAGACCTAGGAACACAAGAAGTCTATGGAATACCTGCATTTTTAAGGAGTATGAGAACATAAAATACTTAATGCCTTCAAACTGACTTAAAACCCTTGGAACAAATGATTATCAGAGTCACCTGGTGTCTCAAGGGAAAGACTAAGTGTCTGAAACTACTAAGGATTCACCTTCTATAGACAGCTTTCAAGTATTTCTTAAACACTTATATACTAAAATGGGCACAGTACTTGGTAAATACAGTCTGTGATGAAGAGTATTTTTCTTTTAAGTTTGAGAAGTGGAGTTGACTTGCACATGTTAAAATACTAGTTGCAATTAGCAGCTCATTTTAGAAACAAAATTCTGTTTCTTTCTTGTCCTATTTACTTTTTCCTAGCTCAGTTTATAGTGGAGTTGACTTTCTAACATTCCTCCTGAGTTAATTACTCCTTGGAACCTGTAATTCCAGTTTTATGACTGTGTCCCTGGAACTTTCTACATGACAAGTTCCATAGGCACCTCACAGCACCTCATTAAGCCATTTGACAACACCATCTTTGCTAGACACTGCATAATAAGAGATCCAGCCTTATTTTCCAAATAATATACCAACTTAATTCTCAGGCAGGCAGTTCTGTGGGGAAGGGGGAGCACACTGGACTTCAGCTGTTTGTTTGATATTGGTCACAACCAGGAGCCCTCTAAAAATAATTAAATAAATTTATAAAGCCAGGGTTGAGCAGATCACACATTGAATTGGTTTATGATTAGGGGAAAGCTGTGATCACTTTCCTAGTGATCTGCTCCCCAGCCACACCTAGCAGACTGCACTTTATAAATGTGAGACAAGAAAGCTGGAGTATTGTCTTTGCAAACAGAGAATGAAACAGATGGAATCTAATTCAGATCAGCAAGGTACTTTTACATTATTTAAAGTGCAGGACCAAACTGATTGGGTCCATTTTGATGTAGTGGTTTGGTATGTTTATATTTTGGCCAAAGTTTGATAACTAAGAGCCCCTATTTGGGACATAAAAGATATAAAATCCTCCATTACAGGCCTGTTTGGGCAGTTTGGGGTACACTGGACTTCAGTTGTTTGTTTGATATTGGTCACAACCAGGAGACCCTCTAAAAATAATTAAATAAATTTATAAAGCCAGGGTTGAGCAGATCACACATTGAATTGGTCATAGCAGCAGAAGAAGCATGTTGGCATTAAAAGCTTAGTGGCATGGATGTAGAGGCACCAGTATTTAAGCATGACTTTGGTAGAGGATTAATTGTGACTGGGGAGTGAGGGAAGGAATGAGTCTTGATATTTTAGCATAATGGTTTTCTGAAACTTCAACCTTCAATGGCTTAGACTTTGTAGCCATCTGTACAGTATACCACTAAGCCATGCAGTGGGTGTGGGTAAAACCCGCATCACCAGACCCAGGCAGAGCTGTAAAATCTGGACTGGGCACAGTTATGCAAATATTGCTGATCCAGTGGAGCAGCAATAAAGATAAATTATGCAATACCCTCATAACACACCTACCAGAGTTTACATTTACCTGATGCCCATTTTAGGCCTTATATAGTAGTATCTTCCTTCAACAGAACAGCTTGTAATAGAATGTGTCGAATTTACATTGACGTTTGGGCATATGCCTTTTATATTATATGAATTTTGTGTGTGACCTGTATATAAGTTTCTAAAAAAAAAACAATGAAATGCATCAAATGTCTTCAAAAACTTGTCTCAACATTGTGTTTATCTTCTACCTTGTCACAACATGCAGTTGTCTCAGCACTGTTTTCAGTTAGGGTACAGTACCTTCATGTGTATGATGGCCTGATTCTGTTGAGTTGATTGCTATAACAGTGCATAGAATACAATGCAAAACATATAGGTAACTGTAATAGAGATGGTGACATTATTTTAATTATACAATGGCAAGGAAAAATGTAAGAAGCTGGCTGCTGACTCCACTGAAACAGTGATGTTATTACAATAACATCTCTCTGTAGCTTTGGATTTGGATCATTCCTTGCATTTTCTCTTAGAAATATTTTCCACACTAACAAAAACATCCTTTAAAATTTATTTTTATTCTGTATATAACAACAAGCCATTGTATAATTGCAACAAGGCACTTCAGGGTGTGTGTTATCTTGTAATATTGTCACTCCTGGGGTGGTGGAAGCACTCGGCTTTGCCCTCATGCTTCACTCACTGACCATGACACACAATTCATGTCATGCTTTTATTGCTAATGCCCTTCTCACTGTACTGTACTTTGATTCAGTTAGTATATATGCAACAGCCTTCATGTGAACACGCTGGGCTTCTCTTTGACTCCAGATGTCTATTTGCTTTAGCTATAGTATATATTGTTTGAACTGCTTTGGTCTTCTTGATGTGGTGCCTGTGTGCCTAAACTATGTAATCTGTTTATCTACTGATACCCATGCATCTCCAGTGAATGATTGTTATAACAGTCTGCTCTCCGAGCCATTGTTTTTGACTTAACTGTGCTGTTTTTATATTAGTTTCAATGAGGTACCTTTGCAACTGAGTCTCTGACACAAGGTTTGCAAATCTGATATTTTTAAATAAATAAATGTTTATGTTTAAGACCATGAAACACCCTTATCTAGTTAATGCATTCACAGTTGTAGTGGCTCTGCCAAACATTGTTATATTACCAGTTTGTCTCCCATTTTACCCTGTCTTTTACAATAAGATAAGTCCTTCAGAATCATTCCAGAGTGGGGATTCACCCGTTTGTGGCACTGATGTAAATGTCTGCTACTGTGGTTCCAAAGGATTTCAGTTAGCCATGTCACAGCAGGAACCTTCAGCACCCAAAGAGCATGTGGCTACATTTGCTTCTCTGCAGAAACAGAAACTAAATTGCAAGTAGTTCTTTAGCTCCAGGAAGCTGCTTCATCCCCTCAGAACCTTCAGTCAGTGGCCAGCTGGCTGAGACCTCTAATGAAGAATGCTGGAGTTAAATTCTTAAAGGACTAGTAGACCTACAGGGACCATGGCCAGGTGCCACATACTGTATACTTAATTTCATTAAAAACTGAATAGTTTACAATCACCAATGTATTCATTTATACTCTTAGTTGGGTTTCAAACATTACACTGTTTCCTCCAGCAACAATCTAATCTTCCTGTTCACCTACAATATGAAAGCATCAGAAGATACAATATTCAGGATGGACTGTACAGATATAAGGATACATCAATATAAGGTCACATCAGCGAAGTGCAAGATGTCATGAATCAAATACAAATGGGCAATAGCTACAGAATGCACAGTAAAATATGTCTGCAGCCCAAGTGGGGCAGTAGAGGAATGTGGACTGGTGTAAAATGGGAGAGATATAGGCTTAAAAGTAAGGAGCAAGTTATAGACAGAACCCCGCCCCCCAAAAAAAAAACTTAGAAAACAGCAACTTCCCAGGAGGAGATGGCACATACTCAGTGTCAAAAGAGGGAGAGCAGACTACAGGCTTGAATTACTGAGGCCAGGTAGAGAAGCAGGAACAATGTAGGATAAGGTATGTTTTCAGAGGAGGTTTTTAAAGCAGAGGAAGAATGGGAGGAATGAAAGCCAGAAAAAGATTTTTTAAAGAGAGAGTGGCAGAAGGAAAGACAGATTGCCCAGCTGGTTTTTCATCAGGAACAAATACAGATCGATAATCCAAGAAGTGGAGGAGTAAGAGGAGGGGAGGGATGAATAAAAATAATTTCAAGCTATTGACTTTATTAATAAGTTATAAAGGTTACTCTTGTCCTTTATAGTTCATTTTGTCCTGATGGTATTACGTGACCTGGGATCATAATCCTGTGCTTGTGACATCACACTTTATTCACTACCTCTGTTCCCATCCTCCCTCCTCCATGTCACATCTGTAAATGAGATTATTGTTGTATCACAGTATGTTTTAGAATCAAAGAAAAGCAGAATCAGTCCTCCAACTTGCAGTAAAACAATACTTTATGAAAGTGCTTTCAAAATGTGAAGAATAGCAATGCCTTGTGGCAAGCAGGTTTACCAAAATAACAACGCACACTCCCTGTCATCCCATATGACTGACTGGCCAAGGATATTAGAAGGGCCTGGTCACTTTATCCATTCTCCACATTGCACCACCATCATATATACGGAGTGGTGACTGGGTGGCATGCTTGGAGTGGGCAGTGAGGGGCACTAGTCATCAGGAACTCAAAAGTGCCACTAGGATGGGTGGTTGGTGGGGGTATATCTCTAGACACCAGGGACTACCTATGCATTTTGGTTGATGGAGCAGATAGTGGTGGGTTTCCTGACATGAAGGTACCATGACACAGGCCAGGACAGGGGATAGAAAGGTGGGGTACTACTAGACAACAGAGAAAATGCAAGCTATATAGGGATAGGTGATTGTAGGGTGGGGGTGCCACTAGACACCAGAGTACATTTGCACTGAGGGACTAGGGTTTGAGGGTGTGCAGTGGGGATGGTGGCCACCATGACTGACATGGCAGGTGACCATGGGACTGATGCAAACATGCCACTACTTCAAATGCAAATGAACCCACAATGGGCATGCATATGGTCCCTTAGCATCTTGCATACTCAATGGTATCATTTGCATGTTGCAACAGAATATCATGACACAGGTTGAGGCGCTATCTGGTATAGGACACAGTCCCCATGGGCTGGTACAGTCCAGATCCATGTTGAGGCAGTGCCACTGTACTTTGCACTGCACTGACATGGGCAGATATTCAGTCAGATATCACTGCTGCACTATCCAAATGAATATAGCAACCCCAGGTTGGGCACAGATGTAATTATAGTGCAAACCTTTGTGCTCTCTTTTGCACCTTTTTCAATATCTGGCCCCAGCATCAACAAACTGCAGGGACAATAACCCATTCCCATGTAAATTAATCTAGTAATGACAATTAAAATTAATAGAATTACAGAATATCTATAACACATACACTGAATGTTGTCTAAATATTCTGTTTTCAAAATTGTCCTACAAACTAATAATCTCTGTTTAAAAGCAACTTGCATTGTGCACCAGGAAACCTCTGTAAATATCAATAAATATATATTATTTTCATATAATTACTGTTATCTTTGATTATGACTAATTCAAATCACAGAAAACTCTGCAATAAATGGGTGTATATTACAACCCATGTATTACAGAGCTCCTTCTCACACTCACTATACAAGACCACATAGGAACACAACAAATGGTGACTCACATCACTCTACATTTCCACTGACTAAGTTATCAACTTGCATGTATCTTCACTTGACCCATGAAAATGAAGCATGGTACGAGTCACTTTTTATTTTTGGAACAAGTGAGAAATAAAACTTGGAGGATTGTGTAACTAATTTTTCACATACCCTTGGTGTGCAATGCCTAGATAATGATACTGACAGTAATGCTGGGACAGCTGATAAAAACAAATAGAAGCATTTGGCTTGCAGAAAATAGATATTTAATCGTAGTTTTAGATGTTTAGGGAGCACTTCCTTACATTTTTAGACAGTGATGAAGCTTGCAGGTTAGAATATTACAGCATACTGTGGACTGAGTGCTCAGAACCTGTGAATGAGGCATCTGATTGAGGTAGAACTGAACTGGAGCTAAACTGGGGTAGTGCATTCCAGCAGAGGCCAGGATACAAGTAACATAAGAATACAAAAACATAGACGGTAAGGACAGAAAATGACATAAGGTCCATCCAGTCTGCCCTGAGACCCTACCCTCATATTACTCTTAAAACAGAACCCCTGCCACCTAGTGTAAACCCCACTTTCCAGCCTCACCTTTCAATTAGTAATAATCTCCAAAACTATCCCACCTGGCCTAGACCTTACCTTGGATTTTGCATTAACCACATTGTTGGGCAGACCATTCCATTTATCCACCACCAGTTCTGCGAAACAAAATGTGTTTAATGTCCTTCTTGAACTTTCCCCTCCCAGCGTGAAACTTCATCCCCTGTTATTGAACTGTCTTTCAACTTGAGCAACTCTGTATGATCCACCCTGATATACCATTGTAAGTATTAGCACTTTACATTTCTAGCACTTCTTCCCTTTCCCTTCTGACCTCCGGGAGTACATATGAAGGCTTGCCAATCTGTCTTTGTATGACCTTCCCTACTGACCTTGAATAATTTTGGTGCTTTTATCCATATTGTTTCCAACATATCCTGATCCTTCTTTAGGTGCAGGTACCAAAACTACACACTTCTCCAGGTGCAGCCAACCAGTGACCTATAGCATGGCATAATAACCTCCCTCCTCTGTTTAATGAAGCCCGCTTGATGCATACCAGCATCCTATGAGCCTTTCTGTAATCCTTACTACACTGGAGGAGGACTTGACTGTTGCTAATAATACCCCTAGATCCCATTCCTTCCTAAAGTGGTCAGCCATTACCACATTAATCCAGTAATCTATCTGTGAGTTGTTGCAAGCAATGTGCATTACTTTGCATTTTGGGGCACTGATTTTCAGTGCCCAATACCAGACCACTTTTCCATTCTCCACATCCATCATCATCTTGTTAATCTTGCCTCACTATCCACTCTGCTGCAGATTTCAGTATCACATGCAAAGTGGCTCACTTTCCCCATGCAGTCCGGCTCTGATGTCACATATGTACATATTAAAGAGAGCCAGTCTCATGATGGACCTCTTGAGAGCCTGCTTGTCACTTCCTTCACCTGAGAAGTTGTCATTAAGGACCATCCTTGAGCCCTCCACAACAACCAGTTCCCTGTACATCTAGTTAGCCCTTCCCCTAAGCCCATGTCACCACATCTTTCACCAGTCTCTTACATGGCATCATGGAATAGACGACTTTTCAAAAATCTAAGTATAGAATATCAGCTGCCTGGCCTCTCCACTGATGTCATCACTGAGTTGAAAATGTCACTCTTGTGTGTGACAAGACCTTCTGCTCATGGACACATGTTGTTTTCTATCTATGAGCTCTATGTGCTCCAAGATCCCTACTCTCTGCTCCTTTACTGCTGTTTCCAAAAGAATTCACACTAATGGACATCAGGCTCACTACTTGGTAATTCCTTATGATTTGGGGCAACATTTCTTGATCAGGCAGTAGGGAGTCAGTATAAAGGAGAACTCTATGAGCGAAGGCAAGTCATGCACTCATTTAAGTTCCATAAGTGTAAATAACTGGAGTCATGGTGCAGAGGGATCTAAGGAATAAGGAGGGCGATGGCAGGAAATGCTGTAGTACTTTATCTTCCATGCAAACACACACAAGGACTGTCTTGGTACAAGACCATTTAATATTATTTTGAGGACATTATTGGATACCATATAATCAGAGCAGATCAGGCGTCCATGTTCTGAAATCCAATCTGACTGCAGATCAGATTTCAGATTTTCTGACTACCTGGATAATTATGTCAGATTGGTTTGGGGCCTTCTGAGCACCACTAATCAAAATGCCTACTCAACCATAACTATAGTTGATCTATTGTATTAGCTTAATGTCAGTGTGCTTGTAGGGCCATGAATTTTGGACTGGTGCACATATTTTACAGACATTTCATAACTGTAGATAGATTATTACTTGTATGCCATGGAAGAACAACTATTTTTCAAGGGCAGCCTCTGTAAGCATGCTTGCTTAGGCTGGAACAAAAAAAAACTTTTCTGTCCTTATATGGCTGACAGTATTGCCTAGAGGTTAGAGTAATGAGCTGTGAAAGAGATTAATACATCCAGCAGACCAGACCTGGGTTTGATTCTTACAACCTCCACTTGCATACTGTGTGACTCTGAGCAAGTCACTTAACCACCCAGTGCTCCCAGGTCACTCCTCTAAACAGGTACTTGTGCCTAGTGGGCCTTATCCAGTTACAAAGAATAAAATAAAAACAAATAAAACCAAATATTACAACATAATACAGGAGTATCCATTTTAGGGCTGGCCCACTGCGCAGATAGTGCTACCGCTTCGCGATGCCAGCGACCCAGTTCAGGAACAAGCCTGGGTCATTGGAGGGCTGCCTGGGGGAGAAGGCTTGAGCATCTGAAAACTGCTCGCTTTCTTCAGGGAGGGAGGGGGATGCAGTGCAGTGCTCGATTGACCTCAGGCAGAGGCTTGAGGTACAGTGAGTACCCAGGCACAGATAGGGAGGGCATGTCAGACATCGGCGGTCCTGCCTTGACATCAGAGCACTCTTCACGCCCGAGAATAAAACCTGGAAAAGAAATTACTCCCTGCTCTCCAGGTATATGAGGCACCAGCATGGATCCCCAAGGTCCCTGCCTGTCCCGACAAATGGCCCCAATAGTACTGATTCCCAAGGTCCCCTGCCTGTCCCAACAAATGGCTCCCTATGGGTGCATTTGTTCAGGGTGTAAACCCCACCTTGTTTATGCCTGGGGAAAACCTAGGCTTCATGGGGGACTGATGTGGGCTCTAGGCAGGAAGGTGCAGGGGACAAGATGCTAGGCATCTCCCAAAGAAGTGGAGTACAGGGCCGGGAGCATAAATAGAAAGTAAAAACAAAGGAGTATCCATTTGCAAGACAGAGCAATAGGCAGTGTCATTAAATTGGTACTACTGGAATAAATGTCTTATTGATGGGTATGTAAAACAAAGACGGAACAGAAATGGTGCATTGCAGTGGTTAGAGTGCTGAGCTGTAAACCTGCTGAAGTCTGGGGTTTGAATGTCATTATCACCTTCACTTACAAAGTGTACAACCTTGACTGGTTAATTTAACAACTCTGTGCTTTCTCACCTCTTGTGATTTTGTAATTAACTTCCTCAATCTATTTCTTAACCCCTATAGAAGCCCTATGATTGTTGTTAACTTCCATGGATTATAAAGTAATTTGGGATACACTGTGTGTAAAGATACTGGCCCCATATTGTGAGCTGGGCATAAGTGCCGTGCAGCCATTAGTGCTTTGCTTGCATTCAATTAGCTCTGACCAATATTCAGATGAACAGCACTTCCTGACAGAGCAGTGCTATCTGACGAATGTCAGGCCACATTGGTGCTGCTCTAGTAAATCTGTGCTGTGCCAGTATGCCTTATGAATACTGCACTTAGATTGTTTACTTTTTACTTGAGGGAAAATAATTAGTAATAACAGAGATTGCACTTTATGGATTAAATACAACACACTAGAGTGGTGTGTCATATGTTTGAAAACAGCAGCTAACTGATACGACCAAGAACCTCCTCAAATTATTTGCAACACCAGTGTTTCATGGAACACATTATGTTAAGATCAGTTACATTCATGTCACTGTCTCTATATTATTCCCTTGTGTTCCCCCACCCCCATTACAACATTCAAGACTTTGGTTTTAAAAGTAATGAATTTGTATCCTTACCTTCTTTCAAATGCCAAGGGGACCTACAATATTTGTTTAAAAGAATTAGAAACTTATGTTTAAACTTTGAAACTACAGTAGCAACTGGCATATGTTACTGTGAGCCTGCTCAACCAGCATCATGGTATTGGTTATTCGAGGCTGTGTACAGTTGCTAGGCAGCTGTTTTCTCACACACAGGTCAGTCACGAGAGACCACGGGAGTTACGTCACCTTGGGTGTTGGACCAACAGGCTCAAGACAAAGGGATCACATGGGTGGAGTATCCACAGCATGAACATGCCATTTTGACTAGGAGAGCAATGCCAACAAAACAGGTAAACTAGGAGAAGATTTAAACTTTGAAAAGCATTAGGAGTATGGCAGACACACTAAAAATAGCTTTAAAAATGCATTAAAGTTCAAGGTTCTTCTTACTAAATGTGAACATTTTTACAGGATTTCCATTACATGGGACTTGAAATTTACAAGCTGTGCACTATAGTGAAGAGTGGCTTGTATTATGAGGTATGCTTGTGTGTTCTCAATAATGGGGAGCTCAGGCTTTCTGGAGCAGAATACAATTCAACAGAACACTGACGGTGGAGGTGGCACAATATGTTTGTATTCCAAAACAATGCATAACTCTTAAATATTCTAATTATGCTTCTAGGTGGCTCAGAGATGTTTAAATGTTAAATTGCTGAAAGTGAAGGATGGAGGTGTGGCTTTGCCAAGATCAAGATGGCTGCATAATTAACTAAGCTGGTACATCAAGGACTGCATCCACAACAAACAACACCTACAGGAATTATTTTTATATGAACTTTTCAGCTCACCGATAATCCAAAAGCTGCTCTTTACAAAAATTGAACCACTGGAGCAAAACAGCCCTCCTGGCCGACAGAGAAAAAAAAACTTCAGACTGTGTGGCACTGTGGCCAATTTCAGCATGGCTGCACAAAACCAACAACCATGGAGGACATGTTCTCACAGTTAATGCTTCAAATGACTGGGGTTACCAATGTGTCAAAACACAAGCAATTCAACAGCTGGAAACTGGACTTTCACGCAGAATGGAGACTTACCTCCCACGATGTGGCCATTGAAGAACTGCATGGTGCCATGCGGGAACAGAACCACATAATCCAGAGCATACATGGGAAGGTGGATGAATTGGTGAATAGGAGCTGGAGGAACAGTCTCTGGCTCCTTGGCATTCCAGATGAAGCAGAAATGAGGGACACAATGGGTTTTCTTCAACACGCTCTCCACCATTCTCTGCATTAAGGGGATCATAGGTTAGATATCGAACACGCCCACAGATCTCTGGCACCTATGCCACAAAAGGAGAAAACCATGTCCAATACTTGTCAAATTCCTCAGCTACAATAACCATCAGTACATTATGGACAGGTCTTGAGAACTGGGAGGCTAGAATGGTAAGGCCACCTGTTACAAATGTATAAAGATTGCTCCAAAATCTATTCAATCGACATAGGGCCTACACTGCTGCTTGGCATCTAATGCACAAAATAAGACTGAAATTCTCATTAAGGTATCTGGCAGTGATGAGAGTCTCAACATTGGCACAGTACTGAATTTTCCAACCCCTGAGGCACTGAAGAATTTCTTCAAGAAATACTGGCCACAGAATTGAAAGGCATGGGTCCTTCCTGGCCTCCAGTTAATCTTCCTTCCATCTAGTGGATCTTCCACACATCACGTCCACTGAGGAATCTCCAATGACCACCAGTCTGTTAAGATGAAAGGGCTAGCAGAGGAGAAGCAGAAAGGATAGGCCTTCCCAGACAGAACCGCCAAAAGGAATAGGAAGATCTCTCACTATAAATGGGACCATTCCTGCAGGAGCATGGCGAGCAGAGTCGCAGCAGGGAGGCATAACCCGATGATGACACAGGAGCTTCTCTTCTTCCTCTGGTGCAGAATAGATATGATCCTCTAAGATCTCCTTCACGAATGACTTGAAACCTCACCACATCTGGGTGGAACAGTCTCAGGCACAACCGCTTCAGAGGATGAAAACACTGCAGTCACTTCATGGGCGACAACCTTATCTGATTCCGAACAATCTGAGGCCACATCCAGGATTTTGTCACAGGATGCTGTGCAACAAAGCTCAGCGACCAATGCACCAGGCCCAGATAGAGCGACCCCCGATGAACTCCTTCATATACCTGACTGAAGGCTAAAGTCAAATAAGTGGCTTTTCATGATTTTGTACCTGAGGAATGGGGGTTAGGATAATACCTGAATGATGCACAAGAAATCCCTTAGGTTATGACTTGGGCAAGATAACACTGGTTATCTGGCCCCCTACCATATGCAGTGGTCTGCCTGTTCAGGGCTGCCACACCATCACTCTCTGCAGTCTCCTTTGCTATGCATGTAATTTCCTCTGGTGCAGGTTTCATTTTGTGTTTCCAGGACAGTACACCAGAGACGCCTGCACAATGACTCTTATCTTGGGCCTACCATCCTGGCTGTGTCTATACACTGTTACCTGAGACAGAAAATTGGTTTCTGCCAACATTTACCTGGACATATGTTCCCAGGCTGCAGCAATCTGTTTCTTCCCTAAGTCTGAACCTGATGCATATCGCTAACTGAGGTTACTGTTTCAGTGATGCAAATACCAATATGACCATAGGGAAGGGATTAATCACCTTGGTTTCATGTCCCTAACCTACCAGCCTGTGATAAGTGATAAGGAGGAAGCTGTGCTAATCAGCATAAATAAACACTGCTGCATGGGGCTTTATAGACTGTAACATAGGAGTCTCACCTTCCGCCCCTGGATACCATTGTAAACAGGTGAGGTTCACAGCACCTCCTTCAGGGACTCCAACCTGCAGAGGTACCCTCCAGGGCAACCCAACTCCTGAGAGATCACTGAGCCTGGGGCAAAATCACCCACTCCCAAACCAGGTCACTTGCTCTGAATTGAGTGAGAGTAAGGGAATGGAGGAGATGAGAAGCTTCACTCGTATTTCACAGGAGCCTGCAGCAACCCCACTGAACACATGTGCACTCAAGCCACCCCACCCTTCCAGTTGGGGCATTATATTACTACTAAGGTTATTGGCCCCTACCCTCAATGCACTCCCACACTAGGTGCTTATAAGGGGGCTGTACACTTCCCCATTGCTACACTGCCATATAACCCCTCAATACTGGCTAGCATAACCCTTACCCTAGCAGGCCACTTTGGGAGGCTCCTATTGAAGGAACACTGGTGACACTCATTCACCCTAGCAAACACCCCAGGACCTAAGGGGAGGCTTGCCCTGTCCAAACGATTATGGACATTTCCCTTTGAGTTCCAATGGGTTTTCCCCTACGAATGTGTACATAAAGATGTAAATGACTTCAATGTTCGATTTTCCAGTATTTGTTGTTATGGAGATCCTTCTTTCTGACCAGTGGATTCTCTTGCATATGTGTGGATTGCTGTTGTATTTGGAATAGACTGGGGGAAGGTTTATCTAGATTTTAAAGGTGCCCCAGGACCCAAATAGGAAGACCTATCATTGCCTCTCCCAACTGCTTCTCATCCTCAAAGTCAAAATCCTTTCGAACTACAAGGCTCCTTGCCCCAGATATAGAACAGAGCCCCTGGTATGCTACAAGACCCCTGCCAGCAGCCACCAGCCTGGTTCTCTTGCAGCCACCCCTCCATCCTTACATGCACAACTTACCCCTACATGGACTATGGCTGTTTTAATATGCCATGCATGGAACATCCAGGGATTAAACACACTGATCAAACATAAAAGGTGCTGCCTCACTTGAAAAATGTAAAAACAGGTGACATTTCTACAGGAGACCAAGCTGATGGCTAAGGATCATTTCTTTCTGATGAGAGACTGGGTGAGGCAAGTATATCACTCCTCTACTTCTGCCAAGAAAAGAGGAGCACTTATGTCTCCTTCTCAAATCCCTGTGGTGGTCTCGAAACAAGAAAGCACAAGGCCTGCAAGGGAAATGGGTATTGGTTCTCTTTGACACTCAACTGGGCAAATACTTCTGGGCAATCTGTATGCCCTCCAATGGTGATGATCCTGATTTCTTTCATACCTTGGCCCAAAGTCTGACCAGCCTGATTGCAGTTAACCTGGCTATCATACTTGGAGTGACTTCAACCTCCTGCTAGTCCCCATCTTAAATTGAATCTCTAGCTCTGTAGACAACCACCCCAAGTGATGGCTGGCCATAAAGCAGCTCATGACAGAACAAGGGTTAACAGACATATGGTGAGTCTTCCATCCTAGGGACAAAGATTATTCCTTCTATTCATCTGTACATGGTTCACACAGTACATCTGACCTTGGTTTACTCCACCCCAGATTACCCACACTTCCTTAGATTTGCATATCCTCCCAATGGTCATCTCAGACCATGCTCTGCCCAACTCAGCCTTATATGGGAAGCCTCAACCCCACATCCCCTTCCTGGAGACTAGACCCCTGCTCATAAAGGAGATAGATTTTGCTTGGGCCCAGAAAGTGACAGAGGAATTTTTCTTTGAGAACCCTATCCAGGATACTTCACCAGGAAACACATGGGAGGTATATAAAGCTACCATGAGGGGGATTGTAAGGTATGCCTCCCATAGACATAGAGAAGGGAGAAAAGCCAGGCCCTGACACACCCCAATCCCCACTATCCCCTAGGTAGAGAAATTATGGCACTGTGACTCAAGATAAATACACTTTTCGGATGGAAGGCAGAGGTAGCCATCCTGCACCTAAAGCATAAATACTGGGAGGGAGGGAAAGGGGCATGATGCTTGCCTACAGTTGAGGAAACAACCAGCAGAATGGCATATACAGTAGCTGGCTTAAAGGATCCAAATGGAGAGTTGCAAACCACCTCAGAGCAAGTCAATCGTATCATGCAGGCATATTACTTGCAGTTATGCACATCATCCAGAGAAACCAAACCAAGTAGTATCAAAGCCTTTTGAACTCGGTCACAGTCCTGAAGATATCCACTGAGGCAGCAGCCATGCTGGAGGCCCCAGTAATGGCTGAAGAGATTATAGATGCCTTAAGGTCTCCGCCCAGGCAAAGCACTGGGGGATGGCTTTCCAGTTGAATTTTGGCAGGCGTGGCCCAATCTATATCACCTATATTAAAATTAGTACACTGTGAGGTGGATACTTTGGTATATTTACCCAATACTAAGAGAAGCCATCATTACCATACTACCTAAAAAGGAAAAGATCCCACCCTTCCAAGCAGTTATCAGCCAATCTTCTTAATTAACGAACAGCAAGATCTATACAAAAATACTTGCCCAAAGACTCAACTCACTCTTTACTAACTTATCCTCCTGCACAAGTAGACTTCATGCAGGGCAGATATAGTGCAGATCACATCAGGTCATTGGCCAACCTAATTCAGACAGAAAGATTCCTTCCCACACCAGTGGCAGCAGTAGCAATAGATTTTGAGAAGGCATTTGATTCCCTAGAATGGGACTACCTCCATCTGGTGCTGGAACACTTATGCATGGAAAACAGATTTTGGTGGTGGTATAAGCGTTATACACTTGTCCCACCACCTGAATCTGATTAACTCCACATTATCTGACATCTTTCAGCTGGGTACAGGCACCAGGCAAGGCTGCCCCTATCTCCTTTCCTCTTCATACTAGCAGTAGAACCACTGGCTGTCACTATCAGACAGCATGACAGAATACATGGGATGGTTGGGGAGAAGAAATCCATTACCCTTATGTATGCCAATGATATCCTTGTCACCCTTGCAGACCTGCCCTTATCCACAACCTCTCTTCTTCAACTGCTTCAAAATGTTGTCTCACACGCTGGACTCAAAACCAATCAGTCCAAGACAGAGATTCTCCCTTAAACCAAAAGACACAGCCAACCTCACAACCAACTCAGGACTTTGATGGTCAGGAAAGGAATTACCTACCTTGGTATAAAAATAGTCCCTGATTTGGCTATGATATGGGAAATAAACCACCAGTCTCTATTGTCAGACCTCTCACAGAAATGGCCAGATGGGGTAAAATGTAACTAAGCTTGGCAGGGAGGATAGCAGCAGTCAAAATGATCACTGCCCCAAACTGTTTTATTTATTATCACACATCACCCTCAAGTTCCCCACTAACTGGTGGCCCAATACAGATAAACAGATTGGGCATTTTCTATAGCAAGGCAAGCAGCCCTGCTGTAGCTGCAGTCAATTCTGGATCTATTGGAAGGAAGGGATAGTGTCTGCCATGGTTTGAAGACTACAAATGGGTATGTCAGGTCACACAAACAATACAGTGGTTTCAACCCAGGTTGGAAGACTCACTAAAATGGTTATAAATGGATGCTGCACATAGCAATACCCACTCTCTCCCTCTACTGGTCTATAGCCCACCAAAAAGCCTGGCTATCCCACCCCACAGTTGAGCCCTCTATTAAATACTGGCCAAGCTGAGTCGTAAGCTGGACATCAACCTTACCCCAATGAAGCTTACATCCCTGTGTTGCAACCCCGGGCTTTTATTCACAAGGAACCCATAATATGGGTGCAGTGAGCCAAACCAGGATCCACACCATTGGAGACCTCCTGATAGATGAGTCTACAAGTCTGGACTAATTTTCAAACTTAAGGTCTATATGGGGCTCCTGGGAAAGACTTCTGGAGGTACCTGCATATTCAAAGTGCTGTCCAAACATGTATCAAATGGAATGTACACCAGGAGCACAACCCCAGTGACTGGCTGGATCTCTAGTCCTAAACATCTGGTGAGCAAAATTTAATTGCAAATTAGAGACACCCTCTTTCACAATCTGGTATCTCTAAGAACAAATGGGAGCAGGTATTACAAATATCAATCAGTGAAGAACAATGGCAAGAATGTTGAAGGCTATGGCATAGGCCTTTCAAAGATGTGAGAAGTAGGTTAATTCATAATAAAATCCTACACATGTGGTACAGGACCCCAGATGTACTTCACAAAGCAGGTGCGTTAAATAATGGTCTATGCTGGAGATGTCAGCTCCTACCAGGTGACATACTACATATATTATGGGCCTGCCCCAAATTGCAGCCTCTATGGACACAGTTAAGCCAGCTAGGCACTCAAAGAACTAGGGAAAATTTTCCTGTGTCAGCCCCACTCCTGCTACTAGGTATGAAATCCAGAGCACCTCACCTGACTAGACCAGAATTTAGATGGGTGGCACTACTATCCATATATCTAAAATTCCTTCCCTTATGTAAATGAAGACAACTTTATGTTCCCTCTATACAAAGAGATTTTAACATCACTTACCCAGCTGCCCTCCATGGACCGGCTGTTTCATATAGCCACAAACACCTTACCAGAGTATGAGACTTGCTGGCTACCCTTTGTTAAGTACTGACCCCAAAACAGGGGTTGGGGAAGGTTCACCCACTCTCTTTCACACTTTATCTCGATAGGGCAGATTATGGACATGACTGAAACAAGAGTAATGTTAAGTTGCTACCAGTTGTATAGGATTAACTGTATAGGACATCTTTGCTGCCAATCTCTGTCTCTGCTATATGACAATTGCCCTAGAGGCTGCATCCACACTGTAACTATATTTCCTGTACTAATACCAATACCTAGCTACTAAATGTAAAGGTCAACAGCCACCCAGGCCATTACATGTAAATACTTTGCTTTAAACTGTGTTGTCTCACTAATGTATTGATCACTGTTCCTACTATACAACAATGGCCCAGAGGCTGCACTTGCTTTATAATTGTTCCACTGTAATGATATCAATACCCTATCTACTACATGTATAGATTTTCAACCACCTTGGCTATTATATGTAAATACTTGAAATGTGATGTCCCACTAATGTACTATCTCTGAATGTATGACTATGCTGATGCGGGGCCTTTGTAAATGAATCTATGACTCAAAGGGTTGTAATTTCTATTACTGACTAAATAAACTAAATAAATAAATAAGTTAGGATCTTGTGATGTACATAGTTGTTAGTTAATCTGGTTTCTTGGCTATAGCTATGTTCTTTGTGAGATGTTTTATTTCTTGCAGGGTGACTTTTGCCTTGTCCGACACCCATTTTTACACAATTATCCCTAGGCAGAAGATGATGGGTGAGTGTGTTCTATGATATCTGTTGATTTTTATTGTTCCTACAATGAACCTGACCTGTAACAAATGTCTGACTCACTGTTCTTCTATCCTGATCCTCATTACTGTAATTGTATTGTTTCAAGTTTTGTAAAGAGAAAAGTCAGTAAAAGTTTAACTGTAAAAGAAAGTGAAGGACTGATATACTTCGTGGATCATATTGGTAATTTCATGGATTTATTCTAAAAGGTTTTAAAGAAATTTTGAGTACTAAATATATATGAAATATTAATATGTATTATTTGAATTACTTACAGAAATTAAGCCCTTTGAGAAAGTTCAAAAATAGGGGTGAAACATCAGGGTGAATTAAAAATATTTTGAAACTTCTATGATTGAAGAAGTTTGTTTATTCTTAAGACTCAGACAATCCCCTACTATATTGACTGGCTGTTACACTGCATCTCGGGACACACTACAAGTGGACCGTTTCCCTTGGACACTTTTGTGACTGTTAAGACAGGATAGAGCCAAGTCTCCTGTGGGCCATATTCAGCCTGGACAGGCACATGATCCCACTGGTCAAGAGAAGTGCCAAGGAGACCATCTGTATGCCCATTATGAGCTCATTTGTATGGAGCACAGCAGCCCCTCCATTCCCCTTTCACTGTGTTAAACAATCCCGGTGGTCTAGTGGTGCTTCCCACTCTGATCACCTGGTTTAATCTAAAATAACAAATCTCTGGTTGTCTAGTAGTTCCCCAACTTGATCAATTGGTTTAATGTAAAATAACTGGTCCCTGGTAACCTAGCGGTTCCCCCACCCCTCGATTGCCGGTTCAATGTAAAATTATCAATCCCTGGTAGCATAAGTGCCCCCAATTATCCAATTTAATGTACAATGACCAATTTCCAGTGGTCTAGCAGTTCCTCACATCACTGTTTGCATGATTTTTTAAAATGACCAGTTCGAATGATCTAGTGGATCCTGTCTTGTTTTATAGTAATCAAACAAAGGGTTTATTAGGATTTTAAGCAACCTTTATTTGCCTGGTACAACTGCATCCAACATAAGACTAATGGATCAAGACATTCAAACAGTCTGTGTCAGGAACATAATCTCATCCCCTTATCTCCTGGTTCTGCTTGGAGTTAACCCTTAGTTGTCTGAAGTAATACCCCACCAACACATCCCTGTTTTGTAAATAAAAAATAATATTCATTGTTACTGTTAGGTCCTATACTGAGTTCTAGCTACTTTAGTAGCATGCACTATCCTTTATATTTATAGCGGATTCAAGCATTCTAAGTTAGTTTTAGTTAGTATTATGAACTATCCATTTATAGTTTGTTACAGTGTTTATGCAAATAAACTAATAATATACAGCCCCCTCTCAGAGACTAACATAAGGTACTGACATATATTTAAGAAATATATCCCAGCATTTGACATTTTAACAGGTTTTGATGAATCTTTTGGCTGTTTATAGCCCTCAATTATTGGTCTTCCACTATCGTCCATACTGTTGCCCTGACCAGTTCCTGAGTTCCTGTGGTAGACACACAGTATCTCTGTATAGATCGCCTACAATGTAATCAATGTGCACTGTATCATGCTTTCTGTACTGTGTCTTAGCTGTAACTCTGTTTAGTACACTGTCCAAGTACAATGTATACAACAATGAGTAATGCCAACTTGTCTAATTACAATGTATGTCCAATGAATGACGTGGAACCTTTGGAAATGAGTCTCTGGACTAAAGGTTTGTAATTCTGATATTTTCAAACAAATAAATAAAATAAAAATAAATACTATCCTGGTGGTACAGGAGCAAGTCCTGAGCCTATCAACACTGGAATTAAATGTCTCCTGTTTCATCTTAACAGCTGTCCTTTCAGTAAGTACCAAATATGATCTTGGAGCCACAAGCCTCTGAACGACACTAATTCTCCCCAACTTCTCACCCTGACATTTTCTTCCAGTTGTAACACTCTGTGCTCCATTGCTGTTCTGTCAAAGTGATCATGTTTCTTGAATTTTCTTGTATTTTCTTCATTACCCTTTTACAGTATTGTTAGTATATCATTCAAGTTGAATCTTAGGCAATCAGGTTTCAAATCTGATGTCCCAGAAGCAGTTCAACTGGGGATTTGCCAGATTCTAATGGTGTTGCTCTGTAATTCAATAGTGCAATGGACAGGTCTGTGTTTTCTTCTTCTCCAGCCCATTTTGTTGTTATGATTTTGATTCCAGCTTCTGCCAGTCTATTGCCCTGTGGATAGGTTGTGCTGAAGGTCATGTGAGTGAACCCTTGGGACTGTAAAAGCTTTGAAGTCTGCACTTGTATCCTGTGGCCCATTGCATGTCCTTACAACCCATGGTACCCCAAATCTTGCAAATATTACTTTAAGTTGTTTTATTACTTGGTTTGATGTGGTTGCCTTTAGTTTTACAACTTCTGGGTAACAGGAGAATGCATTATCACAGCCATGTATTCTCTGCCTTCTGTCATAAACAAATCTACCCCAACTTTTTCCAACATGGAGGCATTTTCTGAGTCTGAAGTTAAAGGTTCTCGCTGTAGTGCAGGCTTGTATTTCTGATATAAACAACAGGAAACACTGTATTTTCCTCATCCTGCATTATTCCTGGCCATTAAACTACTTGCCTTGCCCTTCTTTTACATTTTCAATGCCCATATGGCCTTCATGAATTGTATGCAGTGTCACAAATGCACTCAGCAGGTCAGACCCTCTGCTCCCACAGTGCCAACCTCAGAGGCGCAATAGTGTGAACAGGTAACAGACAGGGTAACCCTCCTGTCTTTGGTCTGAATCACCTTTAGTCTCAAGTTCTGGGGGATTCAAACTGTGAACCTTATGCTAGCATACCCAAATGTACAGGCTCAGACATTGCCCTCTTCGGGATTGCGGTACAATCTTTCACCAGGGCACCAAGCCAGGCTTCCAAATGGACCCTTAAAACTCTATAAGAGACCTTAGGTATTTTCTTATCTTTTCCAGTATGGTAACACCATCAAGCCCTTGAACAATTGCCAGACTTAACCATCTATACGTCACATGCAAAATAAAGAACTGACAGACACCCAGACAGTCTCTTAAGAAAAAGATACTTTATTAAAATATGATAAAATATAGAAAATGTAAACACAGAACAATATATCAAAGAGCTAACAATCACATAAAAAACAAGGGCAAAGTACAAAACAAAACTCCTACCACCATATATTTAGACCGTTTCTATCTAATGTATTACCTCTTTAAGTGCCTTTAAGTTAGCTTCTCTCAGTCCCAAAATAATATGTCAACATTTCAGACACAAGTATTCAGTTTCAACTCTGTCTCCACCCCTTCTATGAGTCATCTAGCTCCTCTTTTAGAATCAAAAACATACAAAACATGATGTCTTATCAGGAGGTATATTAAATAATGTGACATCAACAAAACTCATTTCCCAAATTATGAGTCTTTGATCAGCCAGTCCTTTCAGGATTTACAACCCTGCAGTCCATCACCCAGGTGTGAGATAGCTGACAGGAATCAGCTTAATGATGTCCTGTTTCTGAAGTCATAAAGTCACATTTGGTTGCACTTCAAAGCCTAGGCATGTCATAAAAGGTAATAGAATGCAATTTCTCACAGGCGTTAATTACATTACAGAGATCTCCTGGTCAGTTTATGTGTCCTGTAGCTTCACTGAAACTGGGGGCACCCATGGAAGCACAGGCTCACATACTATATTTTATATTACAAATGTCATACAATAATCATAACCAGCTGGCCAAGCATCACGTACAGTATCTCCTTTCTAAGAGTACTAGGAACTACAATTATGTCACCTTTAAGTAAGACTCCATTTACCATGGATAATTCAGCCTGAAATGGCACATACCTGTTTGGAATGTATTGTCCCTTCCAGCTGTTTTGCATTGCTGAAATCACTACTTGTAATGTTCCATCTGCTGCTGTTTTCATTTTAATTTGTTCCACATCTGGCCCAAGACAGCTCCCAAGGTTTTAAGTCTGTTTATGTGAATATCCACCTCTGTATCCCCACTTTGTTCTGTGGCCAATTGTGTTTCATCCCATATTCTGAACAATGCATCAGCCACAATCAACGGGCTTCTTGGTGTATTCTCTATCTTGTAGTCATATTTTGCACTTTGATTAAGTCTTTAAATTCTTGGAGGTGCCTGCCATAGGTCTCTTTTTGAAATAGTAATCACTTGTTTGTGATCTGTTTCTATGACAAAGGGTTTCCATAAATGTAATTATGAAAGACATCACATCCATATGCTAAGGCAGAAGTTCTCACACTTTGTCATAGTGAGCCTCCCAAGCCTTGGAAAAGATCTTGAGCCTCCCTAAAATAGAAAACATTTGGGCCTCCCCATAGTTAGAACAACTATCATACTTTGCACATTACAGGAAGAATACAACATATGTAGTAGTTTATTCTCATTTTATTGAACTTATTATTCTCCCTCTCTATAACCCCCCAGGCCAGCTTACTCCTCCACACTTCTGACTTTAGGACTCTATTTACCCTTGTTGAAATACTTCCATGAGTCAGATTGCTTTCTTTATCAGTTTTACCCTGCTCTTAAACACATTCTCAGGGACCATTTGCTCCCTCCTGCTCTTGCTCCTAGTATTTCTCTGCTTAGCCTTTGTATTTGTACTTTTCTGCAGCCAGTATAATGGGTCAGTTGTTACCTTGTTCAATTCATTTGCATTATTTTGAATTTTTTTTGCACAGTTTCCAAAATTGTATTTTCCCCATGTCATACCAGGAAACAAGTGTTTGTTCAGCGTGTCTTTCCTGGTAACCATTTTGTACATAAATTCGCATGCCATTATTTGCTTTCAGTTTGCTGCATCTTTTCACACGAAGCAGCCAAAACTTGACATTAAAATATAGTACATTTTAAAGCTTGCTTGAGCCTCCCCTGGAACAGGTTGAGGCCTCCCTGGGAGGCTGGCCTCACCATTTGAGAAACCCTGTCTAAGGCTAACATTTATTTTTCTATTTGTGCATACTTCTATTCAATCTTTGTAAAAGCTCTGGATGAATAAGCAACAGGTCTCCAGCTACCTTTCTGATTTGTTGCAGTACCACTCCAACACCATCCTTTAAAGCATCCATGGAAACTTTAGTCGGGCATAATATCAAATATTGCAGCATTGGGTCTGTGACAAATAGTCTTTTCATTTCTGTGAATTTTCATTCATGAGCAGGTGTCCACATCCATGTGGCTGATTTGGTAAGTAATTTTCTTAAATTGCACATTTTGTCAGACAGATTGTTAGTGAACTTCCCAAAATAATGCACCATCCACAGAAATCGCTGTAAGTCTTTTTTATTGCTGGGTGGTGGGATCATTGTTATAGCTTATGTTTTGCAGGATCAGGTTTCACTCCATCCTATGACAGGATTTCCCACAGATAAATAATTTCAGTTTTCCTTATCTGACTCATAGCTTGGTTGAGCTTGAGGCCCTCTCCTGACAACATAAAAAATGGTCTCAGTCTGATGTCATGCTGCTCCTGTGATGAACCTCCATAAGAATATCATCTATGCAATTTATAACCCCTACCAAGCCTTACAGCAGTTGTTGCATCGTTCTATGGAAAATTTCAGATGCTGAGCAGATTTCAAATGGTAGTCTTTCAAAACAGTACATCCAGTAAAGTATTAAAGTAAATAAATTTACTTTCTGGCACCTGAGGTATTTGCCAGAATCCTGAGGAGGTGTCCAATATTTAAAAGTACTTGGCCCTACAATTTCATCTAGAATTTCATGTCTTGTGTGAATGTGAAAATGCTTTGTATTAGTGCATGCATTCAACTCTTTTAGGTCCAAACACAAATGGAGTGAACCATCTTTTTCTCAATAATTACCAAGGACTAGACCCACAGTGTTAGCTCCTCTGCTTTCCTATGACATCCAAATCTATTAGGCATTGCAATTCATGTTTTAGTCTGCCTCTCAAGGCCACAGGAACTCTCTGCACAGCGTGGACTACTGGAACTGCATCCTTATTCATAGTGATGTGATGCATAACTGAGGGTATCCAGTGATAATACCAACCCAAAATGAGTGACTACAAAATAGTGACCCATTTTGGGCTCTATTATCCTGGGCTGCCCTGTACAATAGCAAGGGTATGGGAAAGTGACCTTAGGGAAGGGTGAATGAAAGGGGGAATAGCAAGGGAAGGGAGGGACAGGAAGGGATTTAGGGGACTGGAGTAGCTATTGCTGCTGAGCTAGCCATATGGCATGGTGGTGTTGGTGGCCTGCTGTGGCACCATGGTACAGGGTTTGGGACCAGGAGTGAGTACATTTTGCCACAGCCATGAAGCTGCAGGACTTAAAATGTTGCCAAAATCTGGATTTTGCCCCTCCTCGACATGCACCCCCTGGAGCTGAGAATCTTAATTCGGGGGATGCAGGAAAGCCCCCCGCGAAGGTGTGCAGTGCACCCACAAGCCACTTTTTGGAAATCAGGATGTCAGGTCACCTTGAAGTGTATATCGACGATTTGCTTTTCGCCGATATACACCAGCCATAATAGTGATCGCTGTTTTGCAATCGTTATTATGGTGTGGAACCATAACTGGCAGCTTCGTGTATTCAAATATGTATTATCATTGTGGAGCTTGTCATTTTGTATTGCAAACAATTTCTTTATCAACCCCAGCTTTTCACTAGTGTCTAGCCCCAGAACTGGATTCTTGTCCCTTAGTACAATTACAAAGGTGTGTTTACTATAACCTTGCCTTTGTCTAGGAGCCATAGATTGCAGTGCTCTATTGTGGGTATAGTGAATTTATTATATGCTTTCAATACCATAATTTTCTTCTTCATCTGTGGCTTCTTTAGTATCTTATGCCACACTCAAACTGGAAGCATATTTATTTCCAGCACCTCGTCAGTCATGGAGTGTACCTGCAAGCCACTGGTGTCTAGTTGAATAGTCCATTCCTTTTTCTTTGGACCCCTTGCTTATCTAATGCCCATATCAAAGTTCAGTTTCATGGCTTGAGTTGCCCTTTTCAGTAACCACCTGAGGACTACCCAGAGCAGGGAAAGAGTGGACCGTGGAGCTCTAAAGGCTGCTGGACCCCATCACCAACTCACACACTGAGGACTACCCACAGTAGGGACAGCATGGACTGTGGAGCTCTAAAGGCTGTGGGACCCCATCCTAACTCACACATGAGGACTACCACAGCAGGGACAGCATGGACTGCGGAGCTCTGAAGGCTGTGGGCCCCATCTCCAACTCACAGACCTGAGGACTACCCACAGCAGAGACAGCATGGACCGCAGACCTCTAATGGCCACAGGACACCATCTCCAACTTACAGACCCGAGGATTACCCACAGCAGCGACAATGTGGACCATGGAGCTCTAAGGCCATGCAGCCCCATCCTAACTCACACACCTGAGAACTACCCCCAGCAGGAACAGCATGGACCATGGAGCTCTAAAGGTAACAGCTCTGCCTCCCTGAGAAGCCAGTCTTGTGAGAGTGTTACAAGCCTATTTTCTGACCTCCAATAGCCACTAATTGTTTATTCTGCTGACTTTCTTACCACTGAGCACTGGGGTTTTACAACTCTCTCGAGGATCTTTAAGACCATGCATACTTAGACCTCAGCTGCTGCACCACAATTCTGGGACTCTGTGAACATCCTAGCCATTGCCTGATTTAATCCCTCTAGGTTTCCACCATATTTTCTCCCTATTTGTGCTATTTACTGCTGCTTTGTTTTACCCTGTGTAGTTTCCAGCATAGTGACTGATGTTAATACTAAACTGTGCCATCTACTGTAACTTAGAGATTAGAATGCACTGTATTTCAGTATCTGATTTTAAACTGTAACATTTACCTCCTTTTCTCTCTCTCTCTCTCTTGCTGTGGGTTTGCCAAAGAGCCACCATGTGGTTGTGGTGTCCTTCTGGCTTTCTCCTAGGCTCCATTCTTTCACACAGCCCTCTCTGGTAGTGGGCTGCTCTTCCCAGCCCACATATAAGCACTGGGGAGCAGTACTGTGGTGTCTCCTTTACTCCTCTTCCACTGCATATTAATGTTCCTTTTCTGCTTCTATATTTAGGCTATGGGACCCCATCCCCAACTCACACACCTGAGGACTACCCACAGCAGGGACAGTGTGGACCATGGAGCTCTAAAGGTAACAGCTCTGCCTCCCCTGAGAAGCCAGTCTAGTGAGGGTGTTAGCATGTTGATGGTGTGAGTCGACTGCCCCACCACCCCAGCCACCCTCCCACCGAGGGTGTTCCTTAATTTATTGGCATCTTAGCTGTCACGTGATCAGATTTCTAAGTGTCTGAACTTCCCTTAGCAGGTTATCCCTCTCTACCACTAGATGGTAGTAGTGTGCCTTGCTCCTCTTCTTCCATTCCTCTTCCATCTCCACTACCTCTGCTCCTCCTGCTCCTGAGCACTTCTTGTACTCCCATCCACCTACAGGTTTTCTCTCTCTGACCACCAGGAGGCAGTGTTGTCATTCCTTCCACACTACTTTCTCCCCTCTCCCATACACCTGCTCCTGCCCACAACCCCATCTTCCCTGTCTCTCCCTCTCATCATCCCCCTCCAGAGCCTGCTCTTCTCAGCCCCCCTTCCAGGCTTGAACTTGGTACCCTCTGCATTGTAGTCTGTTACACTACCGCTGTGCTATACAGACTGCCTTACCAGTGATGCTCATAGGTACACCTTACTGCTCCCCTTTCTCTTACTCTCTGTCAGTCTGCTCATCATGGCCTCACCCCACTCCACTGCTCCTCCTTACCCTACTCCCCCATTACTGCCCCAGCCCCCTCCAGATGGCTCTATCACTCTCTCCTCAGTATCTTCACTTTACTACTATCTTGGCCTTCCCCTCCCTCCCACCACCCCTTACACATACCCCACTCCTGCTGCCTCCCACCCCAACTCCCTGGCCCCTCTCTGCCTGTCTATCCCCCACCTTCATGCCCTACCATCCCAATCTGTCTCCCTCAGCCCACCTTCCCCATTTCACTGTTCCCAGCTGTAATAGGCAGCTGCACAAGTACTCCTTAGAACACTTTCCCTCCTCCTCCTCCTGATGTCTGGAAATATTCACCCAAACCCTAGTCCCCCACCCCTCCAAAACTGCTCCTCTTCTCCTGGTCTCTGCATTGCATCCATAAACATCTGTAGCCTTCTAAAAAGTTTGATGACCTCCAAGTATGGATGGCCTAACACCAGCCTGACATCATATGTATTGTTGAAACATGGCTCTCAAAGACCACCCGACTCATCTATCTCTATCCTTGGTTACACCTTGTTCTGGGAAGACAGAGTCAGGAAATGTGGGGTGGTTGTGTAATTACCTCCGTGAGTTTCTTCTGGGTATGCCCCTCCCAGCTGGGGCTGGTGCCCAAGCTCTTTCACTAAAAATCTCACCAGGCACCTCCAGGGCCCCACTGATCATCACCTCCATCTACATTCCCCCTGTGGCCAGAAATTTGCTTTCCAGTCTATACTGGACTACCTCTCCCACCTCCCCCAAGTTGGAACAATTGACTCTCAGGGACTTCAACATAAATTGACTGTCTCAGTCTGTCTCCATTACAAGGATGCTATTGCTGCTCTTGACCTCACTCAACCTTAACCCTCCCCACCCGTGTTAATTCCACCAATGGTACCTCCACTCTACTGGATCTTGTTCTATCCAACTGTCTCCACAAAATCACTGACACCACGTGTTCCCTAATGCCCTAAGTGGCCACTCTGCAGTACTCTGCACTTGGTCATGCAAGATAAAGAAACCAGCCCCTAAAACTGTCCTCTGACAGAAGCTCAAACCTGTCAAGCTGGGACTGCTAAAGACCACCTTGCCCACTGGAATTTGTCCCCAGTAAACCTTGGTGATGACATTTACACTGCCCTTAATTACTTCATCTGCTCCTTCAACTAGCTTGTGACTTGTTTGCCCCCTCACCAAGTGTATAATTAAGGGTCCTGACACCCCTGGATCTCACAGGCACTACTTAATCAGATGTGCCTCAGAGACAACCTCTGGTAAAAGTCAGACTCTGGCAAGCCTGCTGATAGGCAGAGCTACAGGCCACATGAAACAGATACACCTGGGCCTACATAGAAGCCAAAACTGAATACTACGATGCCTCCCTTGCCTTCACCTGGGGCACCGGCAACACATTTTGGGACAGCATGAAGGAAATCAATGGTAAATCCATAGCCCTCCTCAAACCCAACTTAACATCAACAGTTCCATCACCACCGACCACAACTCATCACTGACACCCTTAATTCCTCCTTTCTGGATCTCAGCTCTGTACTTTCTCCCAACTTCTTTAATTCTATCATTGCCCCCACCCCCACCTCACCCACCCTTCCATTTCAGAGCTATCACTGCACAGGAAGCTAAGCCCTATCTACTTAAAAGCTCTAAGTGGCACCCAACACAGTAATGACACCCTTGACCTCAGACTCCTTCGTTTGGTATTGGATGTGGTCCTCTCCCTGCGTGCCTCCTCAACTGCTCTCTTTGCCTTTGTAAGTTTCCTTCTGTCTGAGAAACTGCTGTCATTGCCCTATTCACAAAAGCAGTGACTGCTTTTCCCTGGAAACTATTGCCTATATCCATCCTACCCCCACTCAAAAACCCTATAAAGAATCATCTCGGATCAGCTTAATCAGTTTACAGACTACCTCACCAAATATGACCTCCTCAGTAGGGAGTAACATGTATTTTGGAAAGGCCATAGCACCACAACTGCTCTCCTTGAATTTTCCAGTTTTATCCACTCTGCTCTTGATAACGGTGGCTGGTCAGCTCGGTCTTCCTTGACCTGTAAAAACTTTTGACACCATTAATCACACCTTCTCATATCTGCCCTCTCCTGTGTAGGCCTCTCCCAGGAGGTCATGGCCTGATTGCTGACTATCTATCTACTCGCTCCCAGCAAATCAAAATACATGTACTCTTTCTAACTTCCTCCGGTCCTCTCTGGTGTATGCCAGGGTTCCATCCTGTGGCCCATTCTGTTTAGTCTATTCCTTAACACCCTACCCAAGGTCTGCTCTGAGAAAATATTCTTATCGCCAGATGATGTGGCCATCTTTTGCTCCCATGGACCCCACCTCCTTCAACTATCCCTCCAGAAATCCTTAAGTGAGGCTAAATCCTAGTTTGTCAATGACAGGCTGGTGCTAAATCACAAAAGACCAAGGTTATGTTGTTTACCCATCACCAAAGCAAGCACAGAGGAACCCCACTCTAAATTCACACAGCCTTCTCCACCCCTTGAGCAGGTGAATATCTTCAAATACCTCGGGATCCTCTTGACTCCACATTCATCTTTCATGACCATATTCACCTCTTCAGCACTGCAGTCAACTCTAGGATTGGCCTGCTCTATCACCATAAGAACTGCCTCCCCTGAAGCCCTCCAGCTAGCAATCTCATCCTCTGTCTTGTTTCTCATAGACTAAGGGATACTGATCTAGGAGGCAGCTAATAAGACTGCTCTCCATAGAATTAAAGTCTATTTAAATAAAGTGTGCGGTAGTTCCAGACTCACCCACACCTGTACACTCTCAACCTGGCCAACTGGCTCAACTTTGATGACAGGTTAAGGTACCAGACCTGACTTTTCACCAGGAATATATCCAATGGTCTTGCCCCATCTGGACTAACCACTCTCATCCATCAGCACCCATGACTGTGACCACCAGCAGTTCATCCTAACCTACCCTATTAGTTCCACATGTCAGGACCACCTTAGGACAATGATCCTTCTCTTATAGAGCTCCCACTTGGCTGAACTCCTATCCAGCTCTATCACCCTGGAAACCAAACTTGGTCATTTCAATCCTCCTTCATGACCAACTCCTTGCCACCCGTACCTGTAACTGTCTCTAATCTGGTAAGTCCCCACCACCTCCTCTCACCCTTTCTCTTGGTAACACAACCTCCTATCTTAAGACAATGGATGCCTGTCCTGCTTGGATTGTACCACTTCTGTTTCTAAGTAGTTCCCTCCATTGCTTACAATGAATGCATACTTTGATGTGCCTACCTGTACCTTTGTCCACCATTTTTTGTACTATATCTTTAAGAGAAATATATACTCTACGTAATGTATGTTCTGTACCTATTGTATCTTGTAAAGCACTGTATTACTCTGATGATGAGCCTTTGTAAAGGTCTCTAACTCAAAGGATTGTAATTTCAATACTGTTCAAATAAATAAATATATTTCACTGTCTGCAGCATCTTGTAAAGTGATTGCATTGTTTTCATGATCTACACTGCTGACCATAGGCAGGACAATTTATATAGGCATGTTGTGTACCACAGTTGGTGGCAGGGTTTCTTTGCACCCCATTGTTGTGTGTTTGCTCCTTCCCATCTATTCTTGCTGTCCTTGCTGCTTTGTATAGCTGGTTGAGGACCTGCAGGCTCAATGTTTTGTGGTTTGCACAGCAACAACCTCAGGGCTGTCCTTTGTCTCCTGTGTTCTGTAAGAACTTTCATTTGTATTTGTGTTTGCTCTGCAGCCTGACAGATGTGGATGGCTTTTTCCAGGGTGAGCTTGCAGTCTCTGAGCAGTCATTCTTTGAGTTTTTGATCTGAACAGCCCATAACTATCTGGTCTTTGATCACTGAAGGACCAGGGTGCCAATGTTACAGGATTATGCTTTCAGTCTCAAGTCAGTAACAAATTCTTTTACTGTTTCTTGTGCTTTTTGCATTCAGGATCTGAAAACATATCTTTCAAAAGTCTCATTTTTCCTGGGCAGACAGTATGCTTCAAACTGTTACATGACTATACTATAGTCCTTCCTGGCTGCTTCAGACAATTGAAAAGTATTGTATATATCTAAAACTTCTGAGCCTGCTACAGTCAGGAATAAGACTATTTTTGTGGTCCTCTTTGTCATCTGCACCAGTTTCTTGTAAATAAAAGTCAAAATGCTGCTTGAAGCATTTCTATGTTTCTTCAAAATTGCCCATGAATCTTATAAGCTGGTGGTGGTCTTATTTTCTCCATTTCTAGAAGACTCCAGCATCAATTTGAGCAGCCACCAAAATCTGCATACACTTGAACCCATACCACTGTGTGGTCTGTCTGTCTGTTCCTTTCCACATGACTTCACCATCTTATTACCTTCTCTAAAGTGTGTTTTCAGAAAAATCCTGAAACCACTCCTGGTACCATGTCTTGTTTTGTAGTAATCAAACAAAGGGTTTGTTAGGATTTTAAGCAACCTTTATTTGCCTGGTACAACTGCATCCAACATAAGACTAATGGTTCAATAAAACATTCAAGCAGTCCATGTCAGAAACATGATCACACTCCTCTTATCTGCATGTAGCTGCCCCTTAGTTGTCTGAGTATTACCCTAGCAACACATCCCCACCCTGATCATGTGGTTTAATGTAAAATGACCAGTCCTTGGTGGCATAGTGGATCCCCACCCCTGATCAACCAGTTTAATGTAAATGACCAATCCCTCATGGTCTAGCTGTTCCCACTCCCATCACTCAGTTTAATGTAACATGACTGATCCCTGGTGCTACAATGGTTCCCCTGCCCGATCACCTGACTGAAATATATAATAGCCTGGTGGTCTATTGGTGCTCCCCCACCCACTGACTCTACAAAAACCCCACCTGCCAGGAACCCCGCCTCTCATCACCCTCACCCCAACTTCCAGTCCCAATAAACTTGGTGGCTGGAACAGCCTACCTCACACCTCCTCATCTGACTGCCCTCAGATGGTCACAGTGAATGATCATGTATGTTAGACCTCCAGGGATCTGTTTTTGCCCAGTTCATTAAACTGAGGGATCAGGGGTGGGGCAGCCTGGCAAATGGATGGGTAGCTGCAGTTCAGCCACCCTGCCTTCATTGGGGCACAGGCTTAGCACCCAGTTAAGACATTGTTTTCAGTGGCAGTAAACAGCACCATTCTGGGGACCGTTACCACTCCTGCAAAGCTTTGAATATGCCACTGCACCTGTATGCATGAGAGGACCCCTCATTTGCCTAGGCACAACAGTACAGTTAGCTTCTTGGTGCAGCCAGATTTGGGAATTGCTTCAGGGCCTCTGAATATGTCCCCTCCCAGAGCACTAGAATAAACTTAGATTAGCATTGGCACTAATCATGTCTGCACCAGCACTCACCTTTGAAACTTAGCTTGTCTTAAAATGATAAGCTAGATATAAAAATAAGTCAGGAAGTCATGATAAGGCATTGGTGAAGATGGGATTTATCAACATTTCATGTGATGTAGCACCAGGCATTTCAAGTGATTTGAACCACACAAAGGTGTGTAAATCCCACAATGACCTATACTCTGTGGTACCTTATTGCAAACGTGAAATGAACTCATTGTAGGAAAATATTAAAACATGAAATGAATAAATTCCAGTTAAAATATGTTTCATTATAATACATTAACTCATGATGTGATTCATCAGAGAATCAATAAAATAATTCAAAATTTCATATCTAAGTATGGCTGGTCATGAGTATTTGTTTGACAGAAGGTGATTACTCCCAAATAGTACACCTCCTTGGTTCCATTACTGTGCCTACCCTTGTAAAGACCATTGGAATGTTTTTAAACCACTTAGGGTGGACTCTGTTCAACTGTCTGTGTCTCCCCACATTCAATGAATGGAATAATTGTTTACTATGGAATAAAATTATTCAAAATTCTGCATTATTCTACGGGCAGATTACATGGGTTCTCCACTCCCACCCTGATTTTCCATCTGAGTGATGTAAATGTATTCATTTGTAATGTAGTGAACACACGTTGCCCAAGTATGGGTAAGGGTGGTATACAAGGTTGGTATATCCATCAAGGGTGCTAATTAGGGTCATAAGGTCACAAGCCTTAAGGCAAGTGGCTTTATTGCCCTAATTATCCCCTGAGATGAGTATACATCTAAGTGTTCAACCCTTATCCATTGTTTGTTGAATACAATACATTAAGATGTTTTTGTTATGGAGATCACATTTGCAATCACATTATGACACCTGAAGGTCTCTTGCAGCAATGAGGAATGGTATGTAGTGAGTACAGGCAGTAGTCTGAGGATTTCTGTGTTTGGGATGGGTTTGGTTGAGTCTCCTTTTTGCAGGTTCCTTTGCAGTTGTTAATAAGTGGGGCTGGCTTCCAAATGCTGTGTTAATTGTGTTATTAGTGGTGTCCCATAGGGTTTAATGTAGTGCAGGTGTATACTTTTTATTATTGCTGGTATATACTGTTAATGGTTTGATTACTGTATGTTTATAGCGTTAATTAGTGTAGGTACTGTATATAGCTGTAATTGTTTGTTTATTCGGGTATATATGTTAAATTGATTGATTAGCCAAAGGTATACTTTTAATTGATAAATTAGTCACAGGTATACAGGAAATAAATTATGGCCTTTTTGGGGAAATGTTCCCATCCATGTACGAAATATTTATATATATATATATATATATATATATATATATATATATATATAGAGAGAGAGAGAGAGAGAGGAGAGGAGATGTAATATTCTTTGCAAAACAATGTGTTAATGCACCAGTTAGTGTTCAGATTAAAAGCAGTTTCACCCTTAGAACGCACCAGCATAGGGCATGGTGCCATTAGAGTGCCAGTTAGCAATGTCATTGACCAATGTTTTTGCAGGGATGTGTCCTCCACCCCCTTTGTGAGGTCTGTGCCCCCACATCCCCTAATGACTGATACCAACTCTGGGGACAGGACCTCGGGGTGAATCCAATATGGCACCCTAATGGCTTGGCACATGAATGCCCAGTGCCCTGAATGCCTGCAGTGGATTAAAACAACAAAAGCAGGGAAATGGTGTAAGGATTTCCAACACTAACTTCTAACTTATCACCCCCAAAGAGCAAAAGACAAAATACTAGGGTTTGGGGTCTCCTCAGTCTTGGTGAATCAGTAGTGGGGTCTTCCTTGGGGTTGTCATTCTAATGATCAACCCCTTTCCTAACAAACAAGGTCAGATGTGATCTCATTTCTTCATGAATGGCACAAGGTCTTGAGTGATTAAAGTGACAGCAAAGGATGTGGCCTTGATGGTGAGCATTAGGAGCAGGCATCCCTAAGGAAGACCCGCCACTGTTTGTCAAGATTCAGGAGATCCAAAGCTGAATTTTTTCTTTTGTCTGCTTGAGGGTGGGGTGGGAGTTAGGATTAGAAACCCTAATGCCACATCTACCTACTTTTGTTGCTTTAATCTAAATCCTAACTTGTACATTAATGCATATTGTTTGTAAAGAATTTCCTTTATTTTTGAGAAAGTGTAATCATACCCTCATTCACACAACCTATACGACCTGGTGAACACATCCATCTCACTGCAGAAGCACAGGATTCAGAAGGACCTTGTGCTTCCATGTGTCTATGCATGCAGACACGCATGGCCAGTGGGACCTGTGCCAAATATGGAGTCCATTAGGCTGCAGAGTGCAGGACCCTCTGGGCCTAAACATCTGTGCAGCAACAGATGCAGAAACACAAGACTCTCAGGGCCATGCCCCAACTAAGAGTCTGTGTGGTGCAAACACAGGGCCATTTTGGTCTTACAGTTATAAGTGGCTACAGATACAGAACACAGGAGCCTCTCTGAGCACTGAAAGGGCTCATTGGTTATGTGGCTACAGATGCACCTTTTTGATTACATCTCAAGTATGTTTCTATAATGTACCTCATGGTAGGGTCATTCCCATTCACAAAAGGGTAAACAGGAGAGAAGAAGCAGTGTGGGTCAATTTGGAGGCAGGCAATGGCACCACAATCCGCACAGGGTTGTATACAGACCCCCATCTCAGGAGGAAATGGACAAGGAAATGATAGAAAGTATACTTAGAATGGCAGATAAAGGGAGGTATTGCTGATGGGTGATCTGAATATGCCAGATGTTAACTGGAGTGTAGTTGCAGCAGCCACTTCTAAGAGTGGGGTTATTCTAGGTGCCCTACAGGGGCATGCCTTAGACAACTAGTATTGGAACCCACTTGAGAGAACAATCTTAGACCTGGTCCTCGCAAATGAAATGTAGAGGATCACAGATGTAAGTGGGTAGCCATCTGGGAACTAGCGACCATCGAACAGTATGGTTCACAATAAACACAACAATAAGTCAAGCCATACAAAGGCAAAAGTACTGGACTTCAGGAGGTCTGACTTTCCCAAAATGGGTGAGTGCCTAAGAATGCACTAGCCAATGGGCAGGAAGGAGGGTGGAAGAACAATGGGGAATAATAAAACTGCCATCACAGAGGTAACAAGCCTGTGTGAAGCAAATAAACAAAACAAAATGATGTAAGAAACCACTATGGTTCTCAAAGGAGGTGGCAGTGAAGGTTCAAGAGAAAGAAAGCATTCAGAAAGTACAAGGAATCACAGAAGAGCAGGACAGAGAATTGTATCAGTTAAAGCAAAGGAAGCTGGGAAGGCAGTCAGAACAGCAAAGGCCCAAACTGAGGAAAAGATGTCCAACTCAGGTAAGAAGGATAAAACCTTTTAGGTACATCAGGGAGCGAAGGAAGACTAAGGGAGGATAGTGAGGCTTAATAAAGAGGAGGGTGGGCAGAGGGTGACTGTGAAAAGGCAGAGATACTAAACAAATATTTTGCTCAGTATTTACAAATGAAGGGGAAGGTACCTAAAACAAACAATAGAAACACTCTGGATACAGAAGTTGATACCAGCCCATTTACAGAAGAAAGGGTTCTGAAAGAACTCTTAAAACTGAAGGTGGACAAAGCAATGGGGCCTGATGGGATTCATCCCAGAATTCTAAAGAACTAAGGGTAGAACTAGTGACACCACTGACTACCCTCTTTAACAAATCATGGGAGGATGGGGTGGTACCTGAGGACTGGAGAGTGCCGATGTGATTCCCCTTCACAAAAGTGGGAGCAGGCGAGGGGAAACTACAGACCAGTTAGTTTAACCTCAGTGATAGGGAAATGATGGAATCACTTCTGAAGGAAAGAATTGTCGAGTACCTAGAGGCCAGAGGGCACAGGACCCAAGGCAGCATGGATTCACAGCAGGAAGGTCATGCCAGACAGATCTAATAGATTTCATTGACTGGGTGACCAAAGTAGTAGATCAGGGAAGGGCTGTGGACATGGCCTACCTAGACTTTAGCAAGGCATTTGACTCAGTCCACACAAATGATTAATATACAAGTTAGCCAGCCTTGACAGTGGGTCCCAAGATGATAGCCTGGGTAAAATTGGCTGGAGAATAGGACACAGAAGGTAACAGCAAATGGAGTACACGCTGAAGAAAGGGGTTACTAGTGGGGTGCCCGGGGTTCAGTATTAGGACGGTCCTCTTCAATGTCTTTAGTAAGCGACATTACAGAGGGACTGGAAGGAAAAGTATGTCTCTTTGCAGATGACACAAAGATCTGCAACAGAGTTGATGCACAAGGTGGGGTGGAAAGGATGAGAAGGGACTTGGCAAGGTTAGAGGAATGGTCAGATGTATGACAGCTTAGATTTAATGCTAAGAAGTGCAGGTAATGCACCTGGGAAACAAAACCCAGGGAAGAGTACACAATGGGGGTGAGATACTAACAACAACAAAAATGGAAAGGGACCTGGGGTAGTCATATCAAATGACTTAAAGGTGGGCAAGCAATGTGAAAGGGCAGTAAGGAGGGCTGGGGAATACTGGGATGCATAGGGAGAGGCATCACCAGTAGAAAACAGGAAGTTGTTATCCCTCTGTACAGACAGCTGGTGAGACCCCATCTGAGTACTGTGTGCAGTTCTGGAGACCCAATCTCCGCACCAACATAGACAAGATGGAAGCTGTCCAGAGGAGGCAACTAAAATGGTGCAGGGTCTGCACCGGGAAGACATATGAAGAGAGACTAAAGGAGCTTAATATGTATAGCCTCGAGGAAAGAAGGAGAGGACATAATAGAAATGTTCAAGTACCTCAAGGAATCAACAAAGTCCAAGAGGGTAGCATCTTTCAAAAAGAGGTATGCAAGAACAAGGGACAATTTGAAGATAGAGGGGTGCAGCTCAGAGGTAATGTAAGGAGGTTTTTTTCCACAGAGGGTTGTGGATGCATGGAATGGCCTTCTGGAGGAGGTTGTGAGTCAAAAACAGTGATTGAATTCAAGCATGCATGGGACAGCCATAAAAGGCAATTCTAGGGGTGGGGGAAAAGAAGTAGGCTGCTGGTTAACTAGGATCTGCAGCTTATCCATTAGAGTAGGGAAATGGGCAGACTGGGTGGGCCAAGCGGTCCTTATCTGCCATCAAATTTTATGTTTCTATGATAGAAATTTGGCTTTAAAATCTTCAAAAACAGCACTGTTATGAGGAAAACTCTTCATTCTTTAAATATAAAGAATTTTTGTTCATGAGCTCTTATTTCTGTTCAGTGAGCCAGCAGTCTTGATTCATGAGCTGATATTCTTATTTCAAAACAAGATGTTAGACTTAGATTTTCCATTCTTGTTTTGTGAGCGATTTCTTTTTCATGAGATTCACAAAAAAAGACTACAGTCTTATGAAACAAGTTTCACGACTCACAAAACAAGAATGCGGACTTTGTTTTTTCTCAGTCTTTTTTGTCAGCAGGCCTGTTGTTTCAAGAGTTGCAAAACAACTCATGAAAGAAGATGGCTGTCTCATGATACAAGATTTGGAACTTAGTTTTTGTTTTCAGTCTTGTTTTGTAAGAGTGCCTTCTTTCGTGAGTGACAAAACAACACACAAAACAAGAAGATCCATTCATGAAACAAGATAAACAAAAAAAATAAGACCCAAATCTTAGTTCGTGATATGGCCTGCATGTTTCATAAGATGTTTCATGAGTCATGAAACAAGAGGCCTCTTCTCCCATTTCTGCCCTTATCTCCACTTAATCCTTCCTGCTCTAGCCCCTGCTCTGTGTTCTTACATCTTGCTGGCCTGAGTTGTTTCTCCCTCCTGATCTCATATCCATCCCTGCCTATTCATGATCCCCTCATGAGGGGCCTCAAAGGTCTTACTATATAATTGTAGTACGCCTATGTACTCTCGCCTATATTCCTGTGCCTTTACTTTGTATGTATTGTAAGAAATCAATTATGTTCTTGTTTATATTTTTGTAATCTACTTATTTTGTAACAACGTTCACTACTGTGTATACTTTGTCCCTGGGTCACACCTGGAAACAGTGTGCCTTTCCCTGTCACCAATTTTAAATAAATAAATAACACACGACTGAAAAAAAAAACAAGTCCACATTCTTGTTTTGTGAGCAGAATATCTTGTTTAGTGAGACTGTACTCTTCTTTCATGAGCCTCATGAAACAAGAAAATTGTCTCATGAAACAAGCCTCACTAAGGAATTTTGGGATGTCAAAATCATATTTTGAGTCCATCTCAAAAAGTAAGTGCAGAAATTAGCTAAATGGGTCCATTTAGAAGATTCATGTGACCTTCTTTCATTGGCATCATTTGTATGGATTTTCATAAATTTTCTTTTGAAGAAAGAAATGAAAACAAGAAGGCCACCATATGAAAGAAGAATTTTCCTCAGGAAAGAAGAATTTTATCTCATGAAACAAGAATCTTCTTTTGTATCAAAGCGTATCAGAAAGACTCTACTGAGCATGTTAAAACCAAAATTTTAAATGCTAATAACTTAAGAAGTGATTAATATTTTTCACCAAACTAATGGAAGGCACCATAGTAGAGCAAGCCCTTTCTACCATAACATTTTCAGAACACAATTCCAAACCACCTTGGCTGTACATGAGAACAACAACAAAAAAAAACACAACAACAACAAAACTGATGTTTTCCTCTTTTTGCACTATCCGATCTTGGAATCTCCAAATCTGACTGGAACCAAACTTCCTAAAACAAGAATTTGCATTCCCCACTGTGCATGCAAAATACCATGCAATTCCATTGTAGGGAAAATCTATTAAGGAGTAAAGTTAAAGGTTCAACATTAAACACCCTACATACATATCTATCTATCTATCTATCTATCTATCTATCTATCTATCTATCTATCTATCTATCTATCTATCTATCTATCTATTATAGTGGCACAGTAGCACCACTATAGTTAAGTTTGAACAGGGTTTATATGTTTAAACCTTAAAATTTACACTTTAATATCTTTTGCAACCATTCAATGGCTTTGCACAAACTTTGCATGCATGATCTTGTGGGGAATCTCTTAATTTGCCAAGTTTTATTCTGGTTGGATGTGCAGATTCTGATATCTGGATAGTGAAAATCACTGTTTTTGCTGTTTTTATGTTTGCTAGCACCCATGCGTGCTACGCATGTGCAAAAACATCTTGGGACAGTATGACGTTTAGAGATGTGAGTTTCTGCCCAATGCAGTTGGTGCTTTGGGGCTCATCCCTCAGGTGTCAATGAATCGATGAGCTGCTATGACAACAGTTTGAGAGAAGCAGTCTTCACTTGAAAGAAAAGAGCCACTCCTTTCAGGAATGGTTATCAGTTGACATTTATGTGGCTCATCCCTCAGGCACCAATGAATCAGTGAGCTTTCTATGACAGCAGTTTAAGAGAGACCGTACTTGAAAGAAATCTGCCACTGCAATGGGGACAGTTTCCTCATTGCAGTGGGACCTTCCTCTCTCATGATCAGGCACACAGACATACCTTCTCTCTGTTGGTAGCAGCTGACAAGACTCTGGCCATTCACATTACAGTGCAGAGTAATGCACATGGCTGGAGTTATGATTTTTGTCGGCTCCTACGCCCGAGCACCTTGTTTGTTTGGTGTGCCTTTCCGAGTGAATAATTTCAATAAATAAATAAATGAACCATGGCACAGCTTTCACATTGGCGGTTTCTGCTGCCTGCCACACTCCCCAGAAATCTGACATCAGGGTGCCCAATCCCGGTGCCAGGATGTATCCCCCATTAATGTGACACTGGAAGCACACCACAGTGTGCCAAAATAATTTTTATTTATGTTTCTGACAACAGGATGCCCCTCCTGGTGTCAGATGACCTAACCAAATATCTCAAGTGACCACATCAAGGTGCCCAATCCCCATGTCAGCATGCCCCTACACACACACACACACACACACACACACGCTTTTGTGGCAGACTGGGAGCCCACCTCAGTGTGCCTAACTATTTTGGTAACCTGTAAAATAAAGAAAACCATCCCAAAGTCTTTTTTTCCCTGTAAAAGAAAATGGTCCCTCACCTTCTCTCATTCCCCTCCCCACCACCACTCTCCTCTATGGACCCACCTCCCTTACCCCCTTACCCCACTTACCTCCAGAGGTCAGGAGCAGCGATCTTCTATGGACCGGGACATGTCTGCACTCTTCAAAGCTGACCAGCAAGCTGAAGAAATGATGGTAAGCTGTATAATGGGAGTCAATGGGGGTTTCAACATAGTTGATATCTCAGCCATTTTAGGAATTTTGGCCCAAATTTTCAACATGGGGCTCTTGGAACAACTCATGAACACTGTCACTGTCATTTGGTTACTCAGTCCCAAAGGTGATATTGCGGTTACTGCACTGAATCACCTTTGGGATAGATTAATAAATGACTTTACCACTGTTCATGAGGTGGGGTCTAAACCATGTTGCAAATCTGGTGAAAAATTCAAAAAATGACTGCGTTATTGTCATGCATTACACAGTTTCTAGCCACGCTCATAACCCGCTGATTTTAATATTTTCACTCCAGATTTTCAACATTGCCATTTTTCACACCTCCTTATGAACAGTATAGCCACCATTTTCCATCCTTCTCAAAATGTGTTTTTACAACTGTGGTGCAGAATGGTGCGTGTATAGGAAATCAACTTTTGGGACAGATTAACAAAATCACAGTGGCACTGTTCATGAAGGATGTCCCAAAATGCCCATGTTGAAAATTTGGTGAACAAATTCCAAAAATGATTGCGTTACAGGCGTGCATTACACAGTTTCTAAGCACACCTGTGGCGTCACCAGTTTTCATATTTTCACTCCAGGTTTTCAACATTACCATTTTCACACTTACTCATGAACAGTACAGGTGTTAGTTTTCACATCCTACACAAAATGTGTTTTCACACCTGTGATGCAGAATGGTGCAGTTGCTGTGCGAAATCATCTTTCAGGATTAAGTAACAAAATAATAGTGCCTCTGTTCATGGGGTGGGGTCCCAAAAAGCCTGTGTTGGTGGGTGAAAATACCAACAACACCTGGGGCATTGGTTTCCAACCATAGTACCCCACCTGAGACTGACAGGCATCGGGGGTGACTTGGGGTTGTCTGCCATAATGCTCATGCCATTCTACCCCACCCACCCTGCAGCCATGACAGGCATTGAGGTGTGCCTTGGGGTCTTCAGCCCTAACATTCACCCCATTCTCCTCTACTGCACCCATCTCAGTTTATTTCCTTATGGAATGGGGTTAGTGTAAGGGCTGAAGACCCCAAGGCACACTGCAGCACCTGTCAGTATCTGCAAGGTGGAGTGAGGTGGAATGGTGTGAGAATTATGGCTAACAACAAAAGCACACCCTCAAACACTGTGTCAGTTTCTGCAGGGTGGGAATTAGGGCTGGCTTTAGTTTAATATTTCACTGCCAGTCCTATTACGCATCTTTCTAACTCCTGCACCACCAATGCCAATATCAGAAAGCAAACATTCGGCATTGACAAATGCGTGTTTTGTTTTTTTTGTCATGGAATTTGGAATTTGGAATTTTGGTCTGCAATTTTCAGGATAGAAAGGTTTGGCCCACAGATGTGGCTTTGCTGTTTTGGTGAAAAAATATGAATTTGTTCCAAAGTTATTACATTTTAAAATATCAGTTCTTATCATGCTCAGTAGTCTTTGGATTTCTACTTGAAATGAGAAAAGAATTTGGTCCATATGAAAGATGATGTTTTTGTTTGGTGGGTAATTCTTTTTAATGAGGAAAACATCTTTTTGGTATGGCTGATATCTTGTTTCCATTTTATAAAAAAAAAATTTGAAACCCACAAAATGACATCCTTCACACACAGCAACACATGTATCTTGCTAAACAGCACCCAGTTAGGTGGATTCTATACTTAGCCATTCCACATGTTCTGTACACTTCCCTCATGTACAATGGCACCCCTACCTCCGATCACCATCCCCACATCTTTTGTAAATTCCCTGGTGTCTAGTGGCACTTACCCACCTTTGATCACCATCCCTCAGTCATTGTGTATTTCCCTGGTGCCTGGGATTTTCAGCCCTCTGATCACCATGCCCTCAGATATTGTATGTTTCCCTGGTGTTTCGTGACACTCCCACCCTTAGATTGCTGTCCCCTCATTACATATTTTTTTCTTGGTGTCTAGTGGCACTCCCACCCTTGCATCACCACCCCTCAATTGTTGTATATTTCATAGGTTCATAAATTGGAAAACAAGCCTATAGCTTTCACCTGGTGGTTAGTGGCATCTCCACCCTTTGATTACTGTTCCCTCCTGTTTTGTATGTTTCCTGGGGTCTGGTTATGCCCCACTCTTTAATCATTGTTCCTGAATGTTTTGTATATTTCCTGGTATCTAATGGTACCCCCACCTTGCAATCATCATCTCCACATGTTTAGCACATTTCCCTGGTGTCTAGTGGTACCTCACCCTCCGATCATCATCCCCACACATTTTGTAAGTTTCTCAGGTATCTAGTGGCACCCCACAAACTCTGATCACCTTCTCCTCAGTTATTGTATGTTTCCCTGCTTTCAAGCAGCACCCTCCACCCTCTAATCACCATCCCGCATTGTTTGCTGTAATAAAGAAAACTGTCCCTCTATGTTTTTTAAACCTGCAAAAAGAAAATGGTCCATTGCCAATCCAACATCCCCAGCCCGACATCCAATTGGGCACCCATCACCCAATACCTATCTTTACTCCCTCACACACTTACTCACATGAACAGGTCCCTGGGTGAAGATCCACTCTCTGATCGAAGACACTTCTTGCTGCTGGAACCAGTGATTGTCACACGAAACTAAAGTAAGTGTGATTCAATGTATTTCTATGTGGTTTTGAACTTTGATACATAATTTTGTTAGTTTTTAATATTGTGACCCCAAATCTTCAAAATGGCCTTTTTGGGACCCCACTCCATGACCAATGGCAGTGGAATTAGGCAAATTTGCCCAGAAAGTCAATTTTGTGGTCATTTGGCAAAGTCACCTTTCAGACAAAATTTGAAAATGTTCACTGCCTTTGGTCATGAGTGCAGTCATAAGATGGCTGTGTTGAAAATTTGGGGTCAAAATATTTAAAAATGGCAAAGTTAGCAGTATGTTTAAATTTTGCCTTTATACTCATAACCTGTAATGTTACATATTCTGACTCCAAATTTTCAACATAGCCAAAAATGTCTCCATGTTTGCAAATGAGGTGAGGTCATAAGAAAGCTATGTTGAAAATTTGGGATACAAATATTACAAACCACAAAGCTATGAGCATATATTGAAATTTTACAATGCACACTCATATATTTGACTAATTTAAAATTTTCACCCAAAATTTTCTGATTTCCATTTTTCACATCATCTCATGAATGTAACAGCTATCATTTTTCAAAACCTGGCCAAAATGTGCTTTTGCACCTGTACCACAGAATGATGTTTGGCTGAGATTTGAAAATTTTCACATACTGGGTTCATGAGATGGGTTCATAACAAGGCTATGTTGAAATACTGTGGTCAAAATATTTAAAACACAACACAGTTATGAAGATATGTTGACTTTTTCTATGCACTTTTATAAGTTTGGTAATTGTAGACATCTGGCACTGCACAGAATAGCAGGATCATTAGGGCCCTGAACTCACAGCCCCTGCACATCTGCACTTGTTCACACAGGTCGTGAAGGGATCTGCATGAATGAGGATGGGATTCTACTATATTAAAAGAAGGAGATTCTTTGCAAAAAAAATTGTCAATGCACCAGTTAGGGTAACCTAACACCACAAAGTAGGGAAATGTGATATTAGGGTTTCCAACCTAACTCTCCACCACCACACAAGTAACAAAAGGAAAATAAAACTAGAGTTTTGTGTTTCTGGAGTCTTGGCGAAGCAATGATGGTGTCTTCCTTGGGGTTGTTAACCCTAATGCACAACCCTCCCCACAGCCTATAGCCTCCAACGTGAAACACAAGGTTCAGCTCCAAGCCTCTGCCTCATAATGATGTATTCTTCAAGAGTGAAACAAGTATGCCTTGCCACAGGTTGCTAACACAATTTTTAACTTTCTTCATGCAGGCCCTATGGGCCTTGCGAAAAGAACAATCATGTTGCTTGCTTGCTCATGGAATGGGGTAGGTATTAGGATTGACAACCTTGGAAGATCCCACTACTAATTTGCCAAGACTCCAGAAACCCAAATCACTGATGTTTTCCTTTTACTGCATGGGGAGGGTTAGTATTGGAAACCCTAATACCACAGTTCTCTTCTTTTGGCATTAAGTTACCCTAACTGAACATTAACAACATTTTTGCAAATATATATATTTAATTATAGGGCGCAGTCTCGCCCCTATTTTTAGGGTTGAGAAGGCATTTTAATGTTAAACCTCAAATTTTGCATGTTAATAACTTTGCAACTGTTCAACGGATTTGCATGAAATTTGGAACACACGGTCTGGTATAGCAGACCTCTTGATTTACTAAGTTGAATTTCAGTCAGACATATGGATTTTGAGCAGCAAGCACCAAAATGCACTTTCCCCACTTTTTGTGTGTTTTTGCCTGTGGCCTTCCATGGACACCATGTGGTCTATTGGTCTGAAACTTGGGACGTAGAAAAAGCTTGGGCCAAGGAACATGTTTGCATTGGTTTGGTGAAAATATTAATCTGTTCAATAGTTATGAAATGTTTAATTTCCCATTATATTCTATGGGAAAATGTATATTTTATTTTTATTTATTTATTTATTAAACTCTAGGATTACAAGTATCTTTGAGCAGGAACTGCTCATTTACAAAGAGTTCCATGTGAAGTATGGGAAACATACATACAAAGGTTGGCAATGGTTTACAGTCATAACACACTTTAGAAATAAAAGACATTACTAGAGAGTAACTTAATAGGCAGATAGAAGAGGTAACATCAAGAGATTAAGAGTAACAGACTATAAGCATGAGATTGGGTAGGAGGGGACAGAAAGAAGTAGGCAGACTGAGGGCCACTGTCAGAAGGAAGGAAGGAAGGAGGGTGTCTAGATATAGTACAAGGAAATTTGGCAGTGAGGTTTGAGAACTGGCATGGGGTGTGAGAGGAAGGGAGGAGAGAAGGAGCGGGGTCACGTAGAAAAGCAGGAGCCAGAGAGAATAATGCTCCGGTAGGAGATGGGTCAGTGGTCTTGAGCAACTAGGTGGTGGTTGGAGCAGTCCTTTTAGGAGAAGCAGTCTCACTGAGTGGTAGAGGTGAGGTAAAGTCAGAGATTATGTTTAAAGGGTCCAAGCATAGCAGAGAAAGTGCTTCTTTACTGAGGTTATTGAACCACTGTGGAGCCCTCTGGGTGAAAGACCACTGACTCATGGAGGTAGACATCTGGGAACCTGGAAGGTTTGATATTGGGCACTACATGTATACTGATTACCACTATGGGCAGTAAGGAGCTTACTAACACCTGGAGGCATGAGCCCAAGGAGAACCTTCTTGGTTAGCAGGCAAGTCTGGTATTCTATTCTACTGAGGAGTGGAAGCCAGCCAGTCTGGGTATAGAGGTCATAGGTGAGTGTTTGGCAGGCAGCACCTGTTAAAAGCATGCAGGCTTTGTTGAGTGTAACTGAGATCCTGCAGAGGCAATTGTAAAAGCAGAGCCGCAGATGGCAAGACCGTGAGTCTATGTAGACTATAGTCTAGACTGTAGTATGTATATTTTATGAAAGAAGAATGGCAATCTGGCTATCTGGTCATCCCCTCACAGCCAAAGATTTTGCATGCTAAAGGCGGAAAATCTTCTGCCAATAGAAAGTTTTCATTCATGAAATCCGCCATCTTGTTTTCATTTTCTAACCTAAAAATTTACTTTTCCCCACAGGTGACTTTTGGGGCAAATGAGGCACAGGTTTTGTTCAGTGGGACCCCTCTATTGAGCCATGTCTTTGGTTGCTATGGTCTGTCAAGAATAGAGTTTAAAAGTGTAACATTTTTTGTTCATGACTAGCTAACATTTTCCTCTGCGAGCCTACAATTCTTCAGTCGTGAGATGATTTTCAGCCATGAGCTTCCTCCACAAGGGGATGACCAGATAGGCAAATTTTCATGACCAGATGTCCATGGAAGACTAGATGACCCTAGGGACAACCAGATGGCCCAAACTGGGATGACCAGATGTCCACTAGTGGCTGAAGAATTTCTTGTGGCTGAAAAATCTATCTCACGGGTGAAAAATATTTAAAGGTTTAAAACTTTAAAATTGCATATCTCAATAATGGTTTAGTTTTTTACTTGAAATTTACAGGGTGTTGAGGGATGTCCAAGTGATGTGAATTATGCTGTTTAGGTTTTGGGGAATTAATTGGTTGCAGAGATATTCAATGGCATAGTTGATGTTTTCCCATAGGATTACACTGCGGTCTGTGTCACAACTTTCACGTTATCTCGGAAATGCAGTGAGATACAGACTTTTCACTACTGGCAGCTTAGATCACATTTGGTGATCTGTGCTGCTGGAACAAGATTTTAAACTGCACAGTAAGTCTGCGTAGAATTATTTTTGTAGGTTGCAGGTTCATGACATATTGTCAAATTACTGTGACAAGGGTTCAAAGAGTGCCTCTGCAGTGAATTTCAGTGCCCATAAACGCGATGCAAAATACGGGTTCGATCATTGATCATTGCATGAACTACTCACTGTCTCATTTACAATGACACTTGAATTTTTTCTAGCTGTTAGGTTCCAAAGATATGGACAAATTACTGTTACAAGCATTTGGTAGCCTATAGAGCTGCTGCATGGCTCTGTAGCTATGCATAAGTGGGAGCATGGGTCCTCTGGGCCACGCTCCCCACAGATGCATATTGTTATGCAGAAATGGCAAGTCGGGTCCCGTGCTCCCATCAATACATGTTTTTAGTAGTTATATTACACTTTTTCAAAAGTAAGAAATTGATGGCAAAAAACTGCCTTTAATGCATCATCTAGGGTTAAAGTGAAAAAGTCAGGAAATGAAACATTAGGGTTGAGCCCTAACCCCCACAAAACCCACATGCCCATCCTCCACAGACTGACAGATGCAGGGGTGTACCATTGGGGTTGTGAGGACTAAGTCTCACCCCATTCTCCTTTACTATAGCATGTCAACCTGCTTATACATGGACTGGGGAGAGAGTTGGGCCACATCACTCGATGGCACACCCCAGCATCTGTCAGTCTGTGGAGGATAGGGTGTGGGTGTGTGGGGTTAGGGCTCAACCCTAGTGTTTCATTTCCTGACTTTTTCACTTTTAACCCTTAAAGATGCATTAAAATGCAGTTTTGCCATGAATACACACACACACACACACACACACACACACACACACACACATATATATCTATATATATATATTATGGTAGCATGGTAATGCTACCATAGTTAGGGTTGATATATATATATGCATGTATGTATATTATAATGGCATGGTAGTGCCACTATAGTTAGGGTTGAGTACCCCATTTAAGGTTAAATCTGAAATTTGGCAGCTTAATAAGTTTGCCACCATATGACAGATTTGCCTGAAATGTTGCATGCATGGTCTGGTACCATAGATCTCTGGATATGCCAGTCGGATGTACAGTTGCGAACTACAGAGCACTGAAAACGACAAATTACACATTTTGTGCATTCTTTGCTTGTGTCTACAGGTCACATGGTCTATGCGACTGGTCCAAAACTTTCAGGAAACATGCAGCTGGGGTTCCCGATGTGCCTTTTGAAGATTTCTTGAAAAATATTAAACGGTTCAAAGTTATTCAAAAACAAGTTTCCCATTATAGTCAAAGGGAAAGTTAACAAAATTTGAAAGTGTAGCAAATGCAGTTTTAGTATCATAAATGACCCTTGCAGTGTCACAAATCAGCCATCTTGTTTGCAGTTGGTGGTCACAGAAATGCTTGGCATTTAAATTTGGGACCCTTTAGAACACAATTCTTGTTGTGTTCATCTAGTCGAGCCCTAGGATGCTAGCCATGTCTTTTTTTGGGGTAAAACAGCCCAGAAATATGTTTTAAAATTTTTGTAAAAGTAGTGTCGCAAGTAGTGTAGCACATGCAACACTTTCGTGATTTTTTTGTGAACGTGTCATGATTTGTGACACTACTTTGCCTAAAACAATAGGGAATCTTTGCCACCCTGCTGCAAAACGGTTTGGTCCTTTGGGCTGAAATTTGCAGGAAGAAAGCCAAGATCCCACAGATGTGCCTTTTCATGACAAAATATTAGGGGCTGCAAAGTTACTGCACTCTGAAGTTGACAATTTTTCCATAGGCTAACATTACTGCGTCAGACGCCTTTGGGGCCCGTATCTTGAAAATGCTTTGAGATATGGAGTTTTGCAGAAGAATTCTTAGCCCCTGCTACAGGGCTAAGTACAAAACTAGCCAGGAAAGTCATAAATAATATGAGAGGTTACATTTCTTTCTACTTCATACAGTTCCTGGGATTTAAGCAATTTAGTATTCAAAGGGCTCATTTTCTGTTAGGAGGCCATTATTATGCATGCATTCTTTGTATTCACTGTGCTTCTGAATGCCTTTTGGGAAAAAGTGTGTACATTTGCATTACTGTTACAGTTAGCATTTCTGCTTGCATTTCTGTAATCGTTTGCATTAGCATTTCCGTTTATGTCACCATGTGCATTACCCTTTGTGTTTGCGTTTAAGCTTGCATTTACATTACTGTTACCATTGCGTTTCCATTACTGTTTTGCTTGCATTTCCTTTTGTATCACTGTGTGCATTACCATTTGTGTTTGCATATATGCTTGTGTTTGCATTTCTGTTTGTGTTAGTGTTCCTTGGCATCATCATTGGTGTTACTGTAACCATTTGTGTTTCCAATTGCATTACCATTACTGTTTGCATGTTCATCACTGTTTGCATTTGCATTTTGTTGGCCTTAGCATTTGTGTTTTGTAGTGTTTCCATTGTCAATTGCATTACTGTTTCCTTCTACATGGCCATTGCCCTTTGCATTTCTGTTTTGCGTTTCTGGTACCGTTTGCATTTTCATTACCATTTGCATTTCCATTGGCATTAGCGTTTGCGTTACTGTTTTGATAACATTTCTGTTGCCATTACCATTTGCATTACCATTTCTGTTTTCATTAACATTTGCACTTGCGTTTCTCTTACTGTTGCACTATCATTTGCGTTATCATTTACGTTTGCATCACCATGTGCATTACAGTTTGCACTTGTGTTTGCGTTACCGTTAGCATTACTATTTTATTTTACCTCACTGTTTCCATCACTGTTTGCATTAACATTACCATTTGTGTTTTGTGTTTGTGTAGTTCAGTGCACAACATTGTTTTTGCTATTTTCTGCACAGTCTTTCATGATGCATAGCACAGCCAGTGTGTGGTTGATTGATCTGACCCTTGGCAGATGGAAAATCATTGTTCAAGAAACATGGCAGTTTTGTTTGGTGAAAAATGTTTCATTCCAGAGTTATAGCCATTTGAAATTGGCCTGCTTCATGGTTACTGATTTTCAGCCACCAGGTCTGCCATTTTAGTGCATTTTCGGATCTGAGTTCTGCCATTTTGTGGTGGAAGACTTCTTAAAGGTACAGAAACATAAAATTGAAAATCTCTGGAACTGTTTGGTCTTTTCACATGAACTTTGGAGGGTGTTGAGTAGATGTCCTGAAGATGTGAATTATGTTGTTTACATGTTTGAAAAAAATAATTCACTGTGGAGATACTGTGTGATGCAGTTAACGATTTGTGCATAGCGTTCTGCATGGTGCTACTGTCTTTAAATTTGTAGCATAGGTAGACCTAGTGGCACGGAGGTGCCTTACAGTTGTTTCACATGTAAAACATTAACAGATGCAGAATTATGCCACTCCGGTGAATGAAAATTTGATTCATTACACTTCAATAACTTCTGAACAGTGTGTCCAATTTGCCTGGTATTTGGTATGTACAATGATTTATAATTCATCTTTCACTGTGCCAAGTTTCACGTCACTGGTACTACAGTTGCTGAATTGTGCATGTTACGTTGTTTGTTCATGGTGCTGTATGACCATTGAATGGATGTACACACAATTCTGGACACACAGTGTACCATGGTACATGTCTTCATTTAACAATATTCATTTCAGTTGGTCATACAGTTTTGTGCAGTGAAGTGGCAAAAAAATCACATGGTGGGAAATGGGCCCTCCACCACCACAGTCCATTCACTATTTATAGTGCATATTCTTAAAGAAGGAAATTCATGGCAAAATCCATTTAATGCATCAGTTAAGGTAGTTCAAGAGTGACAAAAGTGAAATTGATTGTTAGGGTTGCCACCTTGCACCCCATCCCACCACACAACGAGCATCGGGAGTGCATTGGGGTCATCGGTCCTAACTCTCACCCCATTCTCCTACACTGAACCACCTCAGCTTATTTACACATGGAATGGGGTGAGAGTTAGAGCTGATGACCCCAACGCATACCCCTATGCCCATTGGTGGGGTCGGAGGGCGGGCTGCAAGGGGTGGCAACCCTAACACTGAATTCTCACTTTTGTTGCTGTGGAACAACCCTAACTGATGCATTAAACTAAGTTTTTGCCATGTATATATATATATATATATATATACACACACACACAGTATGTATATGTATGTATATATGTATGTATGTATGTATAGATAGATAGATAGATAGATAGATAGATAGATAGATAGATAGATAGATAGATAGATAGATAGATAGATATATTATAGTAGCGGTAGTGCCACTATAGATTAAGGTTAGTACCAATTTAAGGTTAAATCTGACATTGTGCACCTTAATAACTTTTCCACCGTACAATGGATTTGTCTGAAATTTGGAATGCACTGTCTGGTACCATAGATCTCTGGACCTGCTAAGTTTTGTTATGGACAGATGTACGGTTGCAGAGCTACAGAGCACCAAAATGCATAAATTATGGTTTTGCACATTTCTTTACTCGGCCTACAGCCTGAACAGTTTGTGTGATAGGTCCAAAATCTTCAGGAAACCTGCAGCAAGGACCCGATGTGCCTTTTGAAAATGTTGTGAAAAAATATGAAACAGTTCAGAAGTTATTCAAAAAACACTGAATCCCTTTATAGTCTATGTGAAAAGTTAAACTATTTAAAAGTGTCACAAATGCAGTTTTACTGTCTCAAATTACCGTTTTACTTCAGTGATTCAGCCATTTTCTTTTCAGTTGGTGGTCAGAAAAATGCTTGCCATTTAAATTTGGGACCTCTAGGAACACAGTTTTTGTTGTGTTCACCTAGTCGAGCCCCAAGGATGCTAGCCATGCTTTTTGGGGTAAAACACCCCAGAAATATGTTTTTGAAATTGTCTAAAGTACTTTTGCAAATGTGACACTTTCATGATTTCTTTTGCAAGAGTGTCATGATTTGGGAAAGTATTTTGCGACACTATGCCCAAAACAATAGGAAATCTTTGCCACCTGCTGCAAAACAACAGTTTGGTCTTTTGGGCTGAAATTTGCAGGAAGAAAGCCAACATCACACAGATGTGCATTTTGGTGGTTGGTGCCAAAATATAACAGGACTGCAAAGTTATGGCACTCCAAACTTGACAATTTGTCCAGTAGGATAACATTACGGCTTCCGGCGTGCCTTTGGGTCCCATATCTCAAACGGTTTGAGATATGGACTTTTCGATCCAAAAATTCTTAGTCCCCACAGGGGATAAGTGCAACTAGCCTGGAAGGTTGTAAATAATATGAGATTTTAATTTTTTTCTACATTGTACGGTCCTGAGATATAAGCAATTTAGTATTCCAAGTGCTCATTTTACTGTCCGAGGGCCACTATTATGCCCACATTCTTTGTATTCACTGTGATTCTGGATGCACCTCTTTCAAACACAAAGCATGTGCATCTGCGTTACTATTACCGTTAGTGTTTGCATGTCTTGTTTCTGCTTGCACTTCTATTACTGTTGCATTAGCTTTTCCATTTGCATACACCATGTGTGGTACCGTTTGTGTTTGCGTTACCATTTGCATTACTGTTTCTTTTTGGGACACTGTTGGCATTTCCATTTGTGTTTCCGTTACCATTAGCATTTTGACTGCGCTTGCATTTCTATTGTTGCTTGTGTCACTGTTTCCTTGTACGTTGTCATTGCTGTTTGCATTTGCGTTTGCGTTTGCATTTCCATTACCGTTTGCATTTCCATTACTATTTACATTAACATTTGTGTTATCATTTCCGTTTGCATCACCATGTACATTACTGTTTGTGTTTGTATTTGTGCTTGCGTTTGCTTTTCTGTTTGCGTTACCATCTGTGTTTGGTTTCATGTTTGCACTTCGTTTCCATTACCATTTTCATTACCATTTCCATTTTGCTTTTGCACTTGCATTTGCATTACAATTTGAATTACTGTTTCCTTTCTCATCACCATTGGCATTACTGTTTCTGCTTGCATTTACATTACCGTTACTGTTTGCATTTTGTTACCATTTACATTACCATTTGTGTGTGCGTTTCCGTTACTGTTCTCATTACTGTTACCATTACCATTTCGTCAACATTTCTGTTTGCGTCACTGTGTGCATTCGACTTGCTTTTGTGTTTTCGATTGTGTTTACATTTCCATTTGCATTACTGTTTCCTTTGGCGTCACCATTGCTATTACCATTACCTTCTGCATTTGCATTTCCATTTGCGTTACCATTACCATTTGTGTTTTCAGTACCGTTTGCATTACCATTTGCATTTTCATTACCATTAGTGTTTGCATTTGTACTTGCATTTCATTGTCGCTTGCATTACTGTTTTCTTGTGCATGCGTTACCATTACCATTACCATTTGCATTTGTGTTTGCATTTCCCTTTGCATTAATGTTACCGTTTGCATTACTATAGTGTTTGCATTCGTTTGCACTTGTGTTTCTGTTACCATTTGCATTAGCGTTTCCGTTTATGTCACTATGTGCTTTACCATTTGTGCTTACATTTGCATTACCGTTAGTGTTTCTGTTTCCTTTGAGTCACCATTGGCATTACCGATTGTGTTTGCATTACCAATACCATATCGTTTCTGGTACCATTTTCATTAAGCGTTTTGTTTGCATCACCATGTCGTTTACCATTTGCATTTGTATTTTTGCTTACATTTGCATTGTCATTTATTATACGTTATCGTTTTCATTTTCATTGCTATTTGCGTTACCATCTGTGTTTGTGTTCACATTTGGGCTTGCGTTTCCATTACTGTTTGAGTTACTGTTTCCATTTGCTTTTGCGTTGTGTTTGTGTTACCATTTGCGTTACTGTTTCCTTTTGCATCACCATCGACTTTAACATTTCCACTTGTGTTTGCATTACTATTACCATTTGCATTTTTGTTACTGTTTGCGTTACCAATTGCATGTGCATTTCCATTACCGTTACTGTTCTCGTTACTGTTACTATTGGCGCTGGGCGTTACTGTATCGTTAATGTTCCCATTAGGATTACCGTTACCATTGCTGTTACCATTACTGTTAGTGTTAACATTACTCTTGGGTTATTACACACAAATGGGAGCATGGGTGAGAGTGAGGCCAGACAGATGCTCACCCACTACCATTCACTATTTATAGTGCACATTCTCAAAAGAAGGAAATTCATGGCATAAAACTCTGTTTAATGCATCAGTTAGGGTTGTTCCACAGCAACAAAAGCAAGGAAATTCAGTGTTAGTGTTGCCACCCTTGGACCCCACACCCACCCTGCTCCCAGAACTTAAGAGTATTTTTGAAAAGAAATTAATGAAGTAAAATGGCTTTTTGCAGAATAATTTCCTGTTAAAGGAAATACTAATGACATTAAAGGAAGCTAATATGAAGAACAGAGGTTTCAGGGATGATAGAAAGGTAAATAAGCAATATACTAATGAGTTGGTAGAACATAATGAACAACATGGTGAGCATTCAAGAGCAAGAGCATTCAAGAACACAAATTAAAGAGGTTCAGAGGAAAACTGAGCTTGATAATAGAGTAATCAACAATCATAAAAAATATTAAAGTAACAACTTTAAAGATTCAGGAGATGGAAAGTAGAAATTGAACAAGTGGTGAAGGTAATAAAGAAGATGGGTAGTTTAGAGGTAAAGGAAAATGTGGGTAAAAATGTAAGAAAAGGCTATATACTATTGCAACACAGACTGAAGGAAAAAAAGAGGAAGGTTCTACCCAAAGAATGAAAAGCAAAAGAACAGATCAACAAGGAGATAATACAGAAGGAAAATGGGAGTAAAACATACAAAAAAGTAATGTTACTGTAAGAATAATTTATGATCAAGTTGGAGAAAAGAAACTAGATACAGGTATTTCTGTAGCAAGATGTGAATCGCCTTTTTGTTAAAAATAACAGTATATAATATATTAAAACATGCTTGAAAGGAAAAAATAAGATGGAATGATATATTAGCTGTACATCAATACAAAGTTAAACCAGCGAAGGAAAAATATGTTTAGCGTGAATTCCTCTAAGCTAAGAGAAAGTATTTTGGTTGGTTGTATACATTTGGTGGATAATGGGATCTATTTAAATAATACCTTAACTGATCCTTATGTTACACCTAAAATAATTTATAAAGAAGGTCAAAAATAAATAATGGAAATAAAACAAAAACCCAAAGCAAGTATGTATAACTGAATATATTCAGAGAGGTGAAGTGGAAAAAACTCCTGAAAGGTACACCAGGGAATGAAGTTTTCCATCGAGGTAGGAAAATCTTGGGAGAACGTATTAATAATAATTGTGTTTGTGAATCCATTTCTGAGGAGGTGGAAAAGTAGAAGAAATTAGTAGTATGTTCTTCAAGGGTGTGTTGGAAAGGTCTAGTGGAGAGAGTTTGTATGATAATTGACAGAGATGTAAATTACCTAAGGAAAAGGTCATGTGCCTTCATAGTTCAGATTATAAAACTGGTGATGAAATAAAATTATTCTCGATATTATCATGGAGCATTGCCGAATTTTAAATAAAATGGAGGATAAAGCTTGGATTGAAGAGTTTAAGAATAATGATGTTATACTATTACAAGAAACTTGGATGGGATTAAATCAGAATTCTTCTTAGAAGGTTATAGTAAATTTGAACTTAAGGGAAAAATCCAAAGAATAATCATGGCCAGAACAAAGGAGGTATCATGATCTTGGTAGCGACAGAGAAAAAAATTGAAAAAAGGCCTGTTGTTATATATAAAAACTGCAGTCTTATTGTTGTTTTGTGTTTACCTCAAGTACATTTGTGTATTTTGAATATTTATTTTGATCCCACTATGTTAATGCAAAAATGGTTCAAGAAATAGAAGAAATTCAAAAGAGATAACCACATTGCATGATCAGTATGATGATATAGTTGTTATAGGAATGGGTGACTTGAATGCTAGAACTGCTAATAAGTTGTATTTTGACGGTGACAATCAGATGCAAGAATTGTACTATGCAATGGAGATAGGTAACAGAAAGGTGAAGGATAAAGTTCTAAACACAAGAGGTAAAATTATTTTAAACTGGATGGCTAACAATTTTCTGTGTATTATAAATGGATGTGTAAAAGATGATATGGAAGGCAACTATACTTTCTATTCCATGGTAACAGGAAAGGGCTCAACACTTGATTATGCATTTATGGATGTTTTCCATTGGTATTTCATTAAATCATTTATAATTAATCAAAATCTGTTTAGTGACCATGCTGCCTGTATACTGAGGTTAAATTGGAAATGTGAGATAGGAAGGAAACAATGTAACTTGGGGATTTATGTTTATAATAATAAAATTCATTTGGAATATGTTGGCTCATAAAAAAGTGTTAGCTATGCAGAAAAATGAGATGGTAGAAAAATAATATCAAATATCAAGGAAGTCTGAAGGGAGGTCCTCTGTGGATCACTTGAGAACTCTCTCATGTCTTCTTGGTGTCCAGGGATGCACCCTACCCGCTGTCTTGATATCCCGGATGCTGAGAAGGCTTTGACAGGGTACACTGGGATTATCGTTTTCAAGTTTTAGAGAATTTTGGCTTCCCTCCACTTTTATTAATTGGATACGTGCATTATATAGATCCCCTCAGCTCGGGTCTCAGGAGAGGAGTCATCTCTCAAAGGTTTGATCTATATACTGGTACCAGGCAGAGATGTCCTCTGTCACCTTTATTATTTAATTTGTATCTTGAACAGTTAATTAGAAGGTTGCAAAATTGTCCAAATATTCAAGGGATCCACATTTTCCCTGTGAAGTTAAGGTCTCCGCTTATCGGATGATCTCCTTTGCAATTAGCCAACCCGAGCAGTTCTATTCTGTACATGTTGGATATTATTGCTTCTTTCGGCGTGTTACATTATAAGTTTAATAAGTAAGACTACTGTATTCCTCTAAATCATAAATCTTTTAAATCCGATATTGAGGCCTCACGGGCTGAGGTGGCAACAGGGCTCTCTCCAATATTTGGGAGTTGACCTTGCCCATAGCAGTAATCAAGTGATAAGGGCAAACTTAGACACTCTGGTGAGTAAGGTGTCTCAAGATTTAAATAGGTGGGTTTCTCTCCCATTTCGTTGTGGGAGGATAAACCTCATTAAGGTGAACATATTCCTACTTTATTATACCCTTTGACTATGCTTAATGTCTTGCTCCCAATATCCTGGTTTAAAAAATTCAATCCTTGTTCATTAAATTTTGTGGTCTAATAAATCCTCGAATAGCATACCGCACTTTGGTGGCCCCAAGGATAAAGGAGGCATGTGATTGCCCAACGACCTTTTTATTTTTGGGCCGCTCATATTAACAAATATATGAGATGGGCATCTCACGGAGTTCTAGGTAAGGCCCCAGTGTGGTTGCAGATTAAGTAGAGCTCATACATTCATGTGGTTTAAACCCCATGGGTTTACTGCATATCGGGAGAACCACTTGCGGTAAAACTTAAAACTTGGTAATTTACACTTCATTTAAAATCCATACACAGGTCTGTAGATTTCTCAAATACAATCACTTCAAGGATCTTAATCAACCTATTGTAGGTAATCTTAATCTTAAAATTGGGGCAAACCTATGGTACCATATTGGTTTTCAGTACCCATTGACTACGAAGTTTCCAGTCTGATAGAGGAGGGCCATGGGTGGATGTCTACTCAAGAAACTGCAGACAAGCTGGGTGTTTCCAACAGACATATTTTTCAGGTTATTCAACTTAAGCACGCTTTAATAAGTTTCTTTGGCCACTCACCTTGTATAGGTCAGCCTATACCCTTCTGTAAGGAGCTTAATCTAATTAGTGGTGGCCTAGGGTGATTGTTAAGATTTATAATGTATTGGTTGGTTGGAAAATACCCAAGTGTTGTGGACCTACGGATCTGTGGGGATCCCTTTTCCCTGAGAAGGTGATCGAGTGGTCGTCCATCTGGAATACCTCCCATAAATTTATCAAGCAAGACAGGTTAAAGCTGATGCAATTTTATATTACACAACGCTACTACACACCCTGTAAATTGATGAAGGGGGCTCAAGGTTTCCAATAGCTGTATGAAATGTCATCAGGAGGAGGGTAATTTAGTTCATATCTTCTGGGACTGTCCGAAGGTGGCCCCACTTTGGGGAAGATCAAGCAATCCGTAGATCCTCTTTTAGGTTTAGGGGAATTATTTACTCCCTAAATTTGCCTCCTCGGTGATCTATCTGAAGTTAGAGTTAATAATCAGAAATATCACATTATGCTTATTGCGATGTCTGTAAAAAGTTAGTGTTAAGACATTGGCTTGATCAGCAGGTAATTTCCTATGAGGAATGGCTGGCCGAATTTTTAGCTAACCTGCATGCAGAAAACTATTGCTAATCTGAACAATACAATGTCTAACTTTAGTAAGATTTGGGACCCTCTGTATACTCTCTATTCCTGCAGGGTTAATTAAAAAGGAAATGGGTGTAACTTATTTTGAGGAATAATACTGTTAGAATCAGTCTTAGCAGGGTAAGAGGTTTGAGTACTATTTTTCCTAGTGGTGGTGGATATGGGGAGGCGGAGGGAGAGGAAGTGGTTTGGGGAGGCAGATTCATGTGTATATGACTGTGTATGAAAACTATTTGTGTGTTTGTACATCTGCCTGTGTATCATTTGAAGTAAAATGATTAATACATTTTAAATTAAAAAAAAATATCAAGGAAGGATGGAACGTTATAGAGAATGTCTGCCTGTTGTTAAATATTATTAGGCAGAATACTATTAGCATAAAACCTAATATAGGACAAACGTTTGGCAAGGACAGGGCAACATGGTATGATAAAGATTGTAAAATATTCAAGGGGATATTAATAAGGCAAGAAAAATAGCAATAAATAATCCAGATTTAATGTTCTATAAAGGAGTCAGAGCTATGGAAAAAAGAATACAGAAAATGTTAATACAAAAGAAAAGAAGCATAGTGAACAGATGTGGGGAAACCGCAATGCTGTATTAGGAGAAGGACAATAAGCAATTCTGAACATTGATTGCACATGGAGAGTCAAAATATCAAGTAACATTGAGGCTCTGATTCCTGAAAAACACTGGGTGAATTTTACTCTACTTTATATAAAGCACCTACTTCAAATGAAAATGTATTGTTTCATCTCTTAATAGATAAAGGTGATAATTATATTTTGAAGGATTTGATGATAGATGAAGTAAAAGACACATTAATAATCAGAAAAATAATAAGGCTCCGGAGTTGATGGGATTCCAGCTGAAACATTTACAGTCAATGTAGAGTGGTGGGCCATACTTTTGGCTGTAGTCTTTAATAAGATAATTAAGGAAAAGAAAATTCCTGAAGACTGGTTAATTTCTGAGGTAGTCCCATTGTTCAAAAGGGGTCAGATTTTCACCTATAAGTTATAGGCCCATTTCTTAAATTTGTACTTCAGCAAAAATCTTTCCAGAGTGATCTTGGAAAGATTGCAAGAGTGGATGGATGTAAGAGGGTATTATCAGAAAATCAGTTCGGTTTTAGGAAAAATAGGGATACAGTTGATAATATATTCATTGTGGACTATTTGACAAAAAATTTAAAAACTAAGAAATTGTGGCTTATATGGATGTTTTTAGACTTGAAACAAGCATTTGATAATGTTAACTGAGAGATACTATGGAAAATTCTATCAACATGGGGATAGACTCTGGTCTATTACATTTAATTATTAGTTTACATACAAATACTACAATGAGAGTCTGGTGTAGTAGAAAAGGTCAATATACAGCAAAAATAATGGTTAAAAAGGTGTAAAGCAGGGCTGTTTATTTGTGCCAGCACTCTTTAACATTTATATTGATCAGTTAATTACAGAATAGATTTGAAACTGATGCCCCATAGTAGATGGTCTTAAAATTAATGTATTGGCCTATGCAGATGACGTGATTATTCTATCAAAACAGTGGAGGTCTTCAGAAGGCAGTAGATATAGTTGTTAATGTACTACAGAAATTATCATTAGAAATAAATGTTGAAAAACAAAAGTGATTAAAATGGGAAAATTGTGTAGACGTCCCTGTGTTTGGAAAGTAAAAGATGAAAGGATACAGGAGGTAAAAGAATATAATTATTTGGGGAATAATAACCAATACATTATATTGGCATAAACAAATTGATAATAATAAGAATAAAAGGAAACACATAGTATTGGCTCTAAACAGATATGGAAAATTATTTAGTAATAATTCCTTTGAGGCTTCTTGTAAAGCTTATGAAGCAAAGGCAAAAGCAGTGATGTTATATTCTTCAGAGGTATGGGGACTTGAAAATATAGTGAGTCTGCAAGAGCCAATTCAGAATACGTTTGTGAGGATAAACTTGGTTTGTCAACTGCGGTTTTGGGTAGTCATTTAAGAATGGAAACAGGAATAAATTTTTCAACTCTAGCTGCAAATATAAGGACATTGAACTACTGGAAAAGGATAGTGAAAAATGAGGATATTATTATAAGGTATGCCTTTTGGTTTGAGGAGAAAGTTACAAAAGGAAGGATGTGGATATTATTCATGGTTTAAAAAATTGGATGTTGAAATTAGAAAAGCTGGATTGGAATCTCTTTATAAAGTTAGACCTATAACAGGAATTGATATATGTTGATCGTATATAAAATAGATGGATTCAAAGACAGGAGGACTTTGCAAAAGTCAATTTATCTCTCTGTTTTGTTTGTATAAAAAAATAGTGGATAGCTGGGGTCCTCAGAATTATTTGATGTGGTGCCAAAATGATTTACACAGAAAGATATTTGCTAGAATGAGGTTTAACATCCATATGAATTGTTATGCTCAAAAATACCATGAGAAAAATTAAGAAAACAAGAATTGTCCCCAGAACCCAGCCAATAAATAAAGACACGGACTAGTAGTGTGAGGTTGCTCAGTCTTGGCAATAATTTTACTGATTTTGATATATTTATGATAATTCACCACTTGTTCACTTTGGTACATTTTCTTCATATTCCCCATCATCTGTACATAAACTTACATTTCCATTTGGTGCATACATTATATCATTTTTCTTGTTGTTCTCTTAATTAAATAGCCAGCTCTCTCACTCTGCTGCCAACCCGATGTTCATTATGGAGGGTATCCTGGCCTCTTATTCTTATGTCCTGCACCGGGGACATGGTACATACGATGCCCCTGCCTCTTATTTCTGCATGGGCGCATGCTCGTACCCATGCTTCTTTCCTTTCTCTTGCTTCCCCTTTTATTTCCTTATTGTCTCTCTCTCCCCATTTCTCTTGCCATCCACCTTTGGCAATAATTACATAGCTAGCCACTGAGATCCACCTTTTCCAGTGCTGCACTGTGCTCCACCTTTCACAGTGCTCTACTCTCCTGCTTTCTGGGTGGAAGGAGGAAATTCTTTATGGAGCAAAATTGTGAGCTCCCTGGTGTGCAGTCCTTTTAGCCGCCTCCCTTTACCACACCCTTTTCTCCCTTGCCCAATCCCTCAGTTACCACCTCATCACTCCTTTGGCCTATTGTCTGCCCCCTTGTGAGGTCACTGTGCCTCTCTCTTCTAACCCACCCCCTTTTCGCCCCTCCTCTTCCTCACTGAGCATCACACTTATTTGGCCTGGGCCATGAGACAATGGGTCCTGCCTTTTAAATTGGGCAACCTCTTGTGCCCAGAACCCAGCCAATAAATAAAGATACGGACTAGTAGTGTGAGGTTGCTCAGTCTTGGCAATAATTTTACTGATTTTGATATATTTATGATAATTCACCACTTGTTCACTTTGGTACATTTTCTTCATATTCCCCATCATCTGTACATAAACTTACATTTCCATTTGTGCATACATTATATCATTTTCTTCTTGTTCTCTTAATTAAATAGCCAGCTCTCTCTCTGCTGCCCCGACATACATCATGGGGGTATCCTGGCCTCTTATTCTTATGTCCTGCACCGGGGACACGGGCGTACACCGTGTTCCTGCTTCTTATTCCACTAGTCCACCTCCTGCTGCATGGCGATGGTGGACTTTCCCCTTTCTTCCCTCCCAAAAATTTTTTTTTTACCCTTATTGCCATACCAGCCATGACTCTATTGCATTTGACATCTCGGTGTTGAACATGGCCAGGCCAAGACCCGACAAATGCACTCCATCCCCTCTGTAATACTCTCTTCCCCTCTATGATCCTGTGTATTATTACCATTCCCCCAATACTCTGGAATAATCTCCTACTCTCACATTCATGCATTTTCTGGCCCTGTCGATGTCTTTGGCTCTCTGCCTGCCTCCACACCCTGCAAGGAGTGATGTCTGACCATGCCAACGTAACCTCTGGCCACCATGTTTTGATTATTTTAACATCATGTTCTATCTGACAAAAAATGTCCAACCAAGGCCTTGTTCCCAAATCGTTGCCCCAAGATGTACCACAATCAGGTCTGGTTGCTTATGATCCTTCCTGATTTCCCTGAGCTCTGGCAACACCTGCGCCCATTTCATGCCCCCTTCAGCCTTTCCACACCAGCCTTATTGTGTCAATATCCAGGTACAATTGTTTTCCTCTTGTCTCCGGGCTGCCCATCTTTATGCCCAGTGCAAAAAGAGTGCCCACAAACCACACCTCGAGCTTCTTGGTTGCACCTGGTTGATCAAAGCAAAAGAATAAATATCCGTCCATGTCCTTCCCTCTCCTCCCCCTCCTTCCTCTTCTTTATGCACCTGCTATGGGAAAGAAAACAAACATTTTAGTATTGTAATTCTTGTGTATTTTTTATAACATCCTGATGACCATCTTCCTCTCTTTTAATCTCCTCTTGCCCTTGTCTGTGAGACATTGTTGATGCTGCCCCAATTCTAAATGAATGCAAGGAATATCCTTCCACTGACTCCCGATAAACCAGAGTACCTTGTTCAATACTGCAGCCACCTGGTACCCCAAGACTGGCCTGCCATCCCGTAAAAATACCATTCATTACCCTGGTCTTTTGGTCTGTCGCGATACATGTGCAGCGCCGTCACCGGCAAATGGTTTTATTTTGGTGTGTCCACAACCACACCTTCCTACCTTGTTTTTCTGATCAGTTTTGGACTCCGCAACTTAACTGCTATGGCTTCATTCCACCACTCCATGTCTTCCCAACGTAAACCCCTGCCTTCCGACTTCTTGCTGTGGCCCACTATTTCACTCAGCCTGAAAGCCCTGCTGTACATGGTGGTGTATAGTGCCTGAAATAACACCGCCTCCCTCACAGAAATGCAGATATGCTGTAAGGCCCCCAGTAGCCTTACCATCAGTCCTTCTGATATTGGCTTTCTGCTATCTTGTCTCCTCCCTGTCCCCTCATCCAGCCCTGCATCATTCTCCTAATAAGGTTAGTTTTTGGGGTCCTCCCAACCCCTTAATGTGCAGATTTGACCCATGGCTGCCCAGTGCACCCCACGGTTGAGTGCGCTATGCTCTGGTTTCAACCCTTGACTATAAATTGTGCCACTTGTTCCCCTGTTGCTGGACCACTTACCTGCCCACAGTACTCATCTCAAAACTTTTGAAAAGCCTTCCAGGAGGTTTCATATGCTCTCAGGGTCCGAGGGGCCCAGGAGTTGTGGAACAATGCCTCAGCTCCCCAATCCAATTGCCCATACCTGATCTGGAATGGCAGTCTGTTTTGTCTCTGCTTCAGTGCAAGGTCCTGAATTTGTCCATCTGCAGTCGAGAGGCAATCAGCTATCACGTTGTCAACTCCATTGATGTGTTTTGCCCTGAAAGACATGTTCGAGGACAAACCCAACCACACCATTTGCTCAATACCTCATAACTCTCTGACTTTGTCCTTTTTTGTTCAGTACTTCCACGACTGCTCTATTATCACTCCAGAATGTGACTTGCCTGTTCCTGAGGTCCTCCCCCATACTATCATAGCCACCCATATGGGAAATAGTTCCAAAAGGTGATGTCTTTTGTCACCTCCATCTCCAATCCAACAGCCAAGGTTCTGCAAACCATTTTCCCTGGAGGTATCCTCCCAGCCCTATACCCCATCACATCTGTATATAACTGTAAGTCCGTGTTATAGACCCAATCATCCTGCCAGAATGTGTGCCCACTATATTCTTGTAGAAATTGCTCCATGCCACCATGTCCTCCCTAGTCATTTCATTAAGGTCTACCTCAGTGGTGGGGCCTTGTGGCCCTCTGGCCCAGGCTAAATGCCATGTAAACGCAGACATCCTGGTGTGATCGCTCTACATGCAGTTCAAGTGACCCAGTAACCGCTGTGCTTGCTGCAGCCTCACCTCCTGCATTTTCTTACTGCCTTCAATAGTTCCTAAGCTTCTTATCCTTCTGCTCAGGCAGACAGAACAATTCCTTTGTTGTGTCCAGTTCTAGTCCCAAAACTCAATTATGCGACCTGTTCCTTGCGTCTTGTCTTCAGCTAGTGGGAGCCCCACCTCCTGGCATAATCTCTGAAATTCTTAAGCATGTCCTGGTCTCTACCTTTCCTCCCCAATGAACAGGAAATCATGCAGGTAGTGCACCACTGCCCGGTACCCGAACCTGTTCTGAAAACCCATTGCAGCCAAGTGCTAAACATCTCAAACATCGCACAAGCTATTGAATACCCATTGGCATGGCTTTTAGAGAACTAATACTTTTCTTCCACCCGAAACCCAGTAAGTCCCAGTCTTCTGGCCTAACCGTAAGAGGTGAAAAGCTGATTCTATATCTGTTTTATCACCCATGCTTTCTGTTTTGTTCTAACTAGTTTTACTGCATCTTCCAGTGTGGCGTAAGTGACTCTGCTGTCCTCCTTCCCTATGGAATCATTAACTGAATCTCCTCTAGGTAAGACAGATGGTGTATTACCCAATACTCACCTCTTGTTTCTTGGGGACCAGACCCAGAGGCGAAACCCTCAGGTTGGTAGTGGTGGGGTCGTGAAGGGGCCTTCAATCTTCCTGCAACCCCTACCCTCCTTCTTAATCTTCCATGCCAAGACCCCTTCCTTCCCCGTGATCAATTTTAAGTTTTTGCCACCATCTTTTCCTGCACCTTTAAACTGCAAGCTAAAACCATATTTAAAACCCTGTCCCAATATTTTTGCCGCCACCTTGTCCAGATATCCCCCAACCATTTTTCCATCCTTTTTATGTTTATGGGTGTCCACGCCAGCTGGAAACCACCCCGCCATTGTCCCCTATGAGTCTTGATGTTAAGGTTGATAGTTGCCATTTTCCCCTGCTCCCCTACCCCTGTTCCCTCCCCCACTGATGCCCCTGAAAGGATTCTGCCCATTCTGAAAAGATGTCTGAGGGCGCTGTCGATTGCTTCTCCCTTTTTCCCAACTGTACCTGCATTTGCTGCTGGGTGATGCCCACCACACTTGAGCACACAAATGCCAAAATGGAAGTTCTGCCAAGAACAGGCTGCCCCATCGTATCCCCAACATACCTTCGTTGCTGCCAATGCTCTTTTTCACCTTCTGTTTCTTTGTCTGAAGGACCCTGTAAATCTCCAACCACAAATCTATTTGTCTGGTGTCCCATTGTACATCCCTGAAATGTGCCATTCTCTTCCTACATTTTCATCATGCCATAACCAACTATGCCCTCCCTTTTTTGTATGCATTTTTATGATGAGGGAGTAGGACAAGGGGATTGCTAATTCCACCCGCTTCTCTATCACTATGGCCATGAAATACGTAAAGCCTGTAGACCAGTTGTCCCACATTTTTCCTTTCCATGTTTTGTCCTCATCTTCCTTTCTGAGCAGCACTACTGCGCTGCCATCTTTTTTTCTCAAAGCTGTCTTTCCTTATATTTCTCCATACTATCTACATTTGCTAATGCAAAGATATCGACATATTCCTTTCCATATCTTCTCTTTCGCTGCTGCAGGAACATGGTCTGCTAGCCATACTCTGGGAGCCCTCACCTCCTTTCATACCCTCTGATTACCCACCATCGCCTCCGTCGTTCCTACCCCTTTAACTCACCCAATGCCATTTCTAGCTGGCCAATCCCATTCTCCCCATACTTTTCAACATTTGTGCTATATATTCTTTTATACTGCTCTCCACTGTCACCCTTGATTACCTGGTGCGGGTGTCTGTGAAGGACCTAGCCAGCATTGGTATTCCCAGTACTTGGGGACAGCCTGATCAAGGTGGTGTTGGTACTAAAACTGGTATTGGTAGGATGGATGGGTTGGAAAATCAGTACTGCTGGGTCTGCTCTTATCTCTGGCCCCAGGCTGCTGTCTTGGCATGGCTCAGGTACCGGACTCTCCAGGAAGGTGCCCGTGGTTCCATCACTGGTATCACCATACTGGGCTCCTAGCGGTGACCTGCAGTGGTACCCTTTGTTAGACTCTTACCCTTCCCCATCTTCCCTTTTCATTTTGTACCCTTCTCCACACTTTCTGGCTCTGCCACCTCCAGCAACCGATTCGCCTTCTCCACCAACTCCATCACCGCCTTGAAGCACTCCTCCTTGTTGGGCTTTTGTTTTTCTTGGTGTCATCCTCCGCCTGTATCTATAATGACAAACATCTGTTAACCAACAAACCACTGCCTTCCATGTATCCTCCTTTCGTATTATTTATATATATATATATATATATATATATATATATATATATTTTTTTTTTACATCCATCCGATAAAACTGTTGTTAGGTGGACTTGCACCTCCAAACTTTGTGTTTAAACTGCCCTGCACTACCCAATCGTGCCACAGGGCAACTTTTACTAATTGCAACCCCCACCCTCTCTTTTCGACCTTCTTGTGGGCCTTTTTCCTGCTTTTGCAGCTGGGCCCTTCTCCTGACCGCCCCACATTGCCAGCCCTTCCCCCTACTTCCTACAATCGCTGAGCTTCCCTTATGTCATCCCCACTCGCTTTTTGCTTTCTTTCCAGCCCTGTGTTACCCAGGAGCTATCTATCATAGTTCTGCGCATGACCTCGCAGCCATGCCTCTGCCCATCCAAATTTGAAAAAACTCTGTTTGCATAACATGGCCCCTGTTCCTTCTTCTCCTTCCAGCTTTCCACTCCCTTTGAATTTCTTCCCCCGCTTAGGCGCCCTCCACCCTCAGGTCCGCTTCTTCTGACCCCACTTGGCGATGACGCCACACGCTATCGCCAAGCGTTAGCCCCTGCAGTCTCATAGCCCCTTTTCCGCCTCCCCTTTTGCAAAAGCTCCAAACAACATCCTCCTGGCATGACTGAGTGCTTCAGCCCTTTTTCCTTCTATGTTGTGCTCTGATCCTCTGCCCAACCCTTTGTTGGCGATCACCAAATGGATATGGATAGTGTGGATAAACAAGTAAGTGTGTGAATAAGTGAGTAACTGTGTGATAAATAAGTAACTGTGTGACTAAATGAGTAACTGTGTGGATAAATGAGTAACTGCATGGATAAATGAGTAACTGTATGAATAAATGAAATTTATCCACAGAGTTACTCAGATATATGAATTTATCAGATTCCATTTATGTCCGCCCCATTGCATAAATATCCACAGCCACAGCCACAGCCACGAACACCCCTGCATGGCCTTCTGCCACAAACACCCTTTCTTTCCATATTCCCTGCCCCTGGCAACGCCTCCACCGCTGAGGCTCACCTTCACCTCCTTAAGCTCTTCCTTAACTTCCTGCAGTAAGTTGCTCCTCCCAGCACCGCTGTGACTCTGACCAGCATGCTTTTTCCCGCGGCCACCCGAATAGCCCATTCTCTGTAGGCATAGCACCCTGCACCCTAAAACACTACCTCTGAGGGCTTGATTTTGCTGAAAGGCCCATGGGTTTGCTGCGTGGCATCTGACCACTATGCCATGGTTCATGCCATTCTCCAGGGCATTATGGCCCCCCGCTAGACTGTACCTCACCGCCCATCACCCTTAACTTTATTCTTCCTACAGACTGCCTCACCCTATTCCCCAATACTGGTCTGGCAACTGCTACACTGCCATGCATCGCCTCCCTGCCTCTTCCCCATACTCTTCTTCACACAGCCCTGTCCCACTCGCCGCGACTTCGCTGGCTGCCACCACCACAGTCACACTGCCTCCTCTCTCTCCTTCCAAACAAACCCCTGCCCCAATGTACTATAGAAAAACTCCCTCTAACCGGTCACCCTAGTGTCTTTCAAACCACATGTGCCTCACCGCCTCTCGTGCCACCAAACAGCTCATACGAAACAACAATCGAAAATGGCCTCCTGGCCTCAAACCAAGAGCCCCCACTTTTGTAAGGGCTGTCTGCCTGCCTCATTATCCCTTACTCCAGGCCTCTTGTTGTCCCATCGTTGCTGCTCACAATACTCCTTCCTTCTTTCTTCCTTTTTTAATTTCTTTATTTTTAATTCCACTGCTGATATTAACTCCAAAATCAAAATCAAATGCCCAATGGCTCAAAACTTTTTTACCATAGACTGATGTGCTCCACAGGAAATTCTTTATGGAGCAAAATTGTGAGCTCCCTGGTGTGCACCCTTTTAGCTGCTCCCTTTACCACACCCCTTTCTCCCTTGCCCAGTCCTCTGTTGCCACCTCATCGCCTTTGGCCTATTGCCTGCCCCTTTGTGAGGTCACTGTGCCTTCCTCTCCTAACCCCACCCCCTTTTCACCCTCCTCTCTTCCCTCACTGAGCCCCACACTTTTGGCCTGGACTGGGACAATGGGTCCTGCCCTTTTAAATTGGGCAACCTCTTTGTATGAATGTAATAAACAGATTTTAACAATGGATCATTTGATAGTGGATTGTGACCTTTGAAAGGTCTCAGGAATAAATGTCTTAATCCAATACTTCAGAATTGGTAAGGTAAAAGGAGAGAGGATAAAATAGTAAAGTTGTTTGATGGAAATGCAATTAGTTATTCATATCCTGTAATACATTTTATTTGGATGTGTGTAATATATTGAAATCTGGGTTGTAGAAGTACAATTTCGTGTAAAGCTGAAATATTTATTGGAATGTTATGTTTTGTATCTTAAATGAGTTTTTCAGTGTTTGCCTTTTGGGATATGCACTGGTTGATTTTTTTCAACAATAAAATTTGTTCATTCATTCATTCATTCACCCTGCCCCCACCACCAGGCATCAGGGTGTGCGTTGGAGTCATCAGACCCTAACTCTCACCCCATTCTCCTATACTGCACCACCTCAGCTTATTTACACATGGAATGGGGTGAGAGGTTAGGCCTGATGACCCCAATGCACACCCTGATGCCTGTTGGTGGGGCGGGTGGGTGAGGGGTGCAAGGTTGGCAACCCTAACCTGAATTTCTCACATTTGTTGCTGTGGAACAACCCTGATACATTAAACAGAGGTTTTGCCATGAAAAAAAATATATATATATATATATGTATATATATATATAAAATTTACAGTGGTGAGCTGTCAGATAAATGATTTATCTACACAAGTGCTGTTTGACCTTGGGTAACCTTATGAGTGGTGTAAGCCACGATTGAGGTGTCCGAGGTTAAACAGCATGATTGTAGATAATCTTTATCTGACAGCTCACCAATATATATTCCATTTATGCAATAGAGATGCTTTCTGTCAGTGCAGGGACATTTGCTTTGACTGCTTATCTTTTTAAAATGATATTTTCTGGGACTTTCAGTTAACTTTCTCCTAGTGTATGTCTGCCCAGCATAGTGGTTGCTATTAAATGAAAATCTTTCATTTTGTAGAAAACTGCTTGCTGAACAAATGTTATGCTCACAGTACCATGCTACCTTTTCATTTTAAAGTTATTTGCATTTGTTTGTCAAAAAGTGAAAAGAAAATTGAATTTTCTGCTGTTTTGCTAATTGTAAAAAATGAAAGGTACTGTATCTATAAATAAAACACCACTCATTTTGTACATAGTTTTGAGCTGACCAACTTCCATGCTCACAGTACCAGCCTATATTTTTTTCATTTAAGGTTACTTGCATGTGTTTGTTAAAAGTGAACAAACATTTAATTTTCTTCTGTTTTTTGCTAATTATAAAAATCTATAAGCTTTCTATAAATGAAACACCACTCATTTTGTATATAATTTGGTGTGAACAATTTTCATGCCGACAGTATCATGCTATCTTTTTCATTTTAAAGTTATTCAAATTTGAATATGGATAGTGTGGATAAACAAGTAAGTGTGTGACTAAATGAGTAACTGTGTGGATAAATAAGAGTAACTGCATGGATAAATGAGTAACTGTATGAATAAATGAAATTTATCCACAGAGTTACTCAGATAAATGAATTTATCAGATTCCATTTATGTCCTCCCCATTGCATAAATATATAACAATGTATGTGTGTGTGTATATCTATATATATCTCTCTATATATATATCATTAAAATGGTTCTCCAGCTGTCTGACTGGTCACCACCAGCACGTCAAAGCAGACGGTGATCTTTCTCCCTAAAGCCTCTCAAGAGAGGTGTACTGCAGGATTCCATTTTGGGGCTACTTTTCACCTCTATATTAACAGTATTGACACAGGAATTAAAAATGCTAGCATACATCTCTTTGTGAATGATACAGTCCTCTATATTGACAGGCCTACTCCTGAACTGGCCATCAGGGACCTCCAATAAGAGTTCGGTCACTTGCAGCTAAACCTTCTGAATCAAAAGCTCTTACTGAATGCTTAAAAATGATGGCCATGTTCTTCTCTCCAAATGCTAACTCACCCAATCCTTAGAACCTAGGTGTAGTCCCTCATATCACCACTCTCCTAGGCAAATCCTTAGACTTTGTCATGAAAATCAGATACCTGGGGTTCTGTTAGACCATAAACTTTCCTCCATGGACCACATTGAGGAGCTTTCAAAAACTCAAACAGCGACTTAGTTTATTCTATCAATTATTTATTTATTTTTGTATTTTTTATTTTTAACCAGGAGATACACACTAAGCAAAGATTGTTTACAGGTGCGACCTGGGAGCACAAGGAAGTTAAGTGACTTGCTCAGGGTCACACAGTATGCAATTGGGGCTGTGGAATTCAAACCCAGGTCTCCAGGTTTGCAGCTCAGAGCCTTAAACCACTGCTCTGTACTGCCTCCCAAACACCTCCGTCCTCTCCAGAAAGCTAAAACTAGGTTAGTCCAAAGCACCTTTATTTCTCTTTGGACTATGCTGACATCCTTTATGGCCATGGTCCCAGCTCTTTGCTTGCCAAACTTGACACTCTTACCACCGGCCATAAGATTCATTATTGGAGTGCCATATTCAATTCATCGTTGCTCCCTGTATTCCCTGGTAGGATGGTCATCTCTCAATTACAGAAGGCAAAGAAATGCAGCCCTCTGGACCTTTAGAGCACTCACTGGGAAAGTACATCATTACATTTCAGCATGTCTGAAAGTGTGTCCCCTGGCAGCTATTCACTAAGGAGCCATGCATACACCAGACTAAGCACCTCTAGAGTCAACTCACGCTTTGATCAGTCTTCTTTCAGTTATGTGTTCTCTTCCCTATGGACAAACTGCAAAATACATTGAAGATATTTCTCCCAGTAAAGATTCATACCTTTAAAAGGCTTTATGCACACTCCTTTAAGGAGCCCTGTGACTGTTTCCCATAGATTCCCTGTGACCTAGGGATGGGGTTCCTACTCTGTTCTCTACCCCCCTTTGTCCTCATTCTACACTCTTCTACCCTAACTCCTTTTTCACCTCTTTGATGGACTCCTTGTTAATACTGTACATATCGCTGTATTTATGCTTTGTATATATTGTACATATCTGTTGTGATCTTATGGTATAAGTTGTATTCTCCCACCTTTTTGTATTCTTGTTCATTTTAACTACTGTATCTCTATAATTATGTATTGTACTACATTATTATACTGTAATTGTACTAAGTCCAGGTCCACCTTGCAAATGTGTTCATCTCAATGGTGTTTCATCTGGTTAAATAAAGATTAATTGATTCATATATAAAATACAGGCACAGTAGTACTTTTATATTATGGTTGAGGAAGCCCTTATAGTTAAACCCCAGTTTTTGCACCCTAATAACTTTTGCCCTTTCAACCAATTTACATGAAATTTGATAAGCTCAGACTTTGAGCCAGGATCTCTTGAACCAGAAAATGTCATGCAGCTAAGTTAAGTGGGGCAAAGTTATAGAGGTGCAAAAGCATACAAATCACCATTTTTCTAGAGTTTTAGGACTTTTTCCCCCTGAATACTGAAAACAATACAAAGATTTGAAAGCTGAAACTTTCAGGTTTGATAGAGTTTTGCCCAGTGTATGTGCTTTTGTGATTTTCATGTTTTGGGAGGTAGTAGATTTTAAATTATTTAAGAAATAAAGTTTTGTTTGTGAGCATGCACTGTTTAAAATTAACGTTCTATGGATAGCTGAATTTTGTGACAACAGCTGGTTGTACTATATGACACAGCTGCTGTTTATTAACAAACAGCTGTGTTGCATAGCAACCCTGCTATGTTATGACTCATATGTCAGGTGGGGCTACTGTCCTTATAGCCCTGCCCTGCTGACTGTGCTCTGCATTACTAAACTGTATCTGCACACCAGGGTCCCCAGTCACCAGTGGCAGTGTATTTATTTTTATTTTTTAATATAATCTAGAATGGGATGCCCTCCGGCATCAGATATCCCCCCATAGCCATTTGTTTTATTACTGGTTGCTGACATCTGAGGCCCAATCCTCATGACAGCATTTACAAGCCCCCTTAGCAGTGTGGAATACTGGGGAACCCACCTCCAGTTTCCTAAAATAGCTTTATTAATTTAGTAAGTTCCTGCAAAAACAGTCGACAAAATCTTTTCTTTAAAACCTGAAAGATAGAAAACCATCCCATGTCATTCCTGCTGTTCCCTCCTCGTCCCGACTCTCCCACTGAGTAGCCATCACCTCACACACACCTTACCCTATACTTATCACTGGAGGTCAAATGCTGTCATCCTCTGTGAATCAAGACATGTGTGCACTCTTCAAACTGAACCGTTACCTGAGGAATAAAGTAAGTGCCGTATAATGCATTTCAATAGCATTTTGAACTCATGTTCATAACCTCGCCTATTTTAGTAATTTTCAACATAACCTTTTGGACCTCCCCATGAACACTGTCACTGTCATTTCATTAATTGGCCCAGGAAGATGATTTCATGATTGCTGTGTGAAATCACCTTCGGCATGACTAATACGACATACAAAACTGCCAGCAAATACAGATCATATGGTCCATCAAGTCTGCTTGACTGTGCAGCTAGCAATCCCTTGTTCTGCAGCTGCCACTCCTCCCTCCCCTCATGGCTGTGACCCTCACTTTGTCCCATCCCCTTTTAAAACTATCCACTGTTCTGCAAGACACCACCTCACGGGCAGTGCATTCCACTTAGACACAACCCTTTCCATGAAAAAGTGCCTACTCATTTCTCTCCTGAATCTTTCCCTCTAACCTCAGACCATGTCCTTTAGTGTCCCTTCCTCAACTTAAACAGCCCTTCAGTACCAGTCTTGTTATTGCCCTTAATGTATTTAAAGGTCTTAATCATATCCCCTATCTCTCCTCTCCTCTCCTCCAGGGAGTACATGTTAAGCTCCTCCATACCTCATAGGGCTTATCCACCAATCCCAAGATTCATTTATTTAGTTTTTGTTGACCTGGTAAGTGCACTAGACAAATTCTGCCTATTTTCAGGCATGACCCAGGTGAGGGGAATACAGATGAATGCCAACTGACCTTGAACAGATTAAGTTGTTGGTGGTATTTTTAGTGAATGGAGGGAAATTTCTTCAGGGCACCAGGGAAATTACCCATCTCTGTCAGGTGGGGTGCTGTCAGCCAGCCTGATGGAGGAGCCAGAATCAGAGGAGCAAGCAGAAGAGTAGCAGGCTGGGTGTCAGTCCTCTGGCCCAGTTGAGGAAATAAAGGAGGATGAAGAGGAAATGTTGTCTGTGGTGTCCGAAGTGGACACTGAGGTTTCTGATGTTGAATCAGTGATAGAAGACAGCTTGGATGATATGGATGCACCATCTAGTGCCAGTGTGGACACCACAGAAGAGAATATTGCATTCACTGAGGCACATCTTCAAATGAGCTAGCTGAAAGAAGAATAGTTCTTTATACCTTATTGGTAGAAGATGAGGAGCATTATGCAACATGGTAAATTGCTACCATCCTGTGTCTTTTGCTGGGAATACTCCTTCTGTGACTGAGCAGCCTATGCCTAGCATGACTCAGTTCATGGATCCTTCCCAGGCAGAACAGAGCATTGCTACTCAGCTGCAAGGTGGAGCAGACAGAGATGGACCAATGACAGTTCAGGAACTGCTTCAATCAGCGTACCACATAAAAGAGGATTTCCTGCACCAGAATGGTCACTTGATCAAGCGTTACACGAGGCAGGATGGAGTCAAACATCCATAGGTCGGTGGCTACCAGATTACAATCAAGAATTTTAAACTCCATTGTGGAAGAACCGGATTTAAATATTTTGGCAGAGAATGGCAATGGAAATGTACAGCAGACTGAGCCTGCAACCAGAAGAGCATCGGATATGCAGAGGGATGCACCACAGGTACCTGGGGAGAAGGGAAAGGTGACTGGGCAGTGTGGGAAGTCTTGTCCATGGAAAGGATTGTTGCCAGATGGCTTGGCTTACCAGACTGTAGTTCTCAATTGAGTCCAGAAGGACACTGGGGAGTGAGACACCTGCATCAGTGTCACAAACTGCTCAGGGTTTGTCACAATTGAGGAGTCTGCCAGATTATACCAGACCTGAGGGTACAGATCCTAGTACATTTGCAAACATGGGGTGTTGGGAATGAGGGTAGGGGCTCGATCTTAGTCCCTGTTGGATGGTCATCCTCCCTCCCCGGGCCTAGGCCATGATATTCAGATTTCTTTTCCAGAGCTGAGCCAGCACAGCGAAGGAACAAAATGCGGATCTGCTACAGTGGAGGTATGGTGGACAAACTCAACAGATACTCTGTGGGTAAAACTCTGATTAAAGAGTCCATGCAGTTTATGGCTTCTGAAGTTTACGCCTTATATCCATATATCTGGAGAGGACACCTTTGATATTAGCTTTCTCTCCCACATTCCTTGGAGTGTTTCTGGGTAAAGTATAGGCAAGTAAATTTTTCACCCTTGTGGTCTCCATTTATGTGTATCCCACTCTAAGCTAACTATTAAACAGATCACAGTTATGTTTTGAAATGAGGGGTCCATGTCAGTGATATTGTCTACTGGCTGCAACAGCACTGTAAGTAAGTAAGTAGGTAAGTAAAATTGTATTTATATAAGATACCCTTCCAAAGTGCAGAGTGCCTTAACATTATTCATTACAAAAGTTTCACAATGGTTCCTATAAAACAGATAAAACCTTACAGTCATTCAATGTGTCTCAGCAAATGCCTGATTGAATAGGTAAGTTTTTAAGATCTTTTAAATCCTTCCACTGTCAGGCTTTCTCATATCTGACAAGATACAGAATTCCATAGGGTAAGTGCCATAAAGGCAAAAGACCTTCCCATAGGGATACCCTGGGAATCACCAGCAATCCTCACCAGAGGATCAGAGTGGACAAGTCGGACAGTAAGCACACAGGAGTTCTTTCAGGTAGTGGGATCCCTGCTCATGTAGGGCCTTATAGGTCAGTAATGAGACCTTGAAGGTGATTCACCACTGTATTGGCAGCCAGTGCAGTTCACGCAGCACAGGTATTATATGATTGTATCTATGGGTTCCAGTCAACAATCTGGCTGTCGCTCTGCACTAGCTGCAAGTGGCGACATCCACGCCCCAGTAGCCCTAGGTAGAGGGTGTTGCAGTAATCAAAATGACTGGTGACAAAGGCGTGAACCAAGGTAGGAAGATCTTGGGCAGGACCAGGTGTTTCACCTGGGCTATATTCCTTAGATGGTAAAAGGAAGATTTGACTACAGCCAAAACCCACACTCAGGGTCAGACCTTCATATCACACCCAAGTTATGTACCTGGCCTGAGGCAATAATTGGGAACCCCTAAGATGTAAACCTGAGGGTTTCCATCCATGTCCCTATCGTCCTATAACTAGGGTCCACCGCCAATACCTTTGTTTTACCCGAGTTCAACCAAAGCCAGCTAGCACTCATCCAGTTCTGTATCTCCAGCAGGCAGTTATTGAATATGTGACAGAATCTAACTCTTGTTCTGCCACAAAGACATGTAGAGTTGAGAGTCATCAGCATAGCAATGAAAACTCAACCCATACTGTCTTATAATGTACCCTAATAGAAGCATGTACACCACAAATAACATGGGACAGCACCGAGCCCTGCAGAACCCCGCAGGGGCAGCCAGTGAGGGGCCGAGAATAAATCCTGACACCCACTCTGGGATCTGCCTTCAAAGAAAGATCGAAATCAACTGGAGGATCACCCTCTCAGTCCACAGAAGAATCGCAGGTGCTCGAGCAGCACCCCATGATCCACGTGTCAAATGCCACTGAGTGATCAAGAAGAACCAAGATGGAATAGGCTCTCTGGTCTCTCACCATCAGGAGATCATTTAGTACCCACACCAAGGCTGTCTCAGTACTATGCCTTTTCCTGAAGCCAGACTGGAGGGTCATAGATATCGAAGTTGATTAAATAATCCTCCAGCTGCAATGCGACCACCTTCTCAGTAATCTTCCCTATAAAGGGTAGATTAGAGACTGTTCTGTAGTTGGCTGGGTCAAGGGAGGTTTTTAAAAGGGCATACTACCAGCTCCTTTAAGGGATCTGGGAAGATCCTCTCTCCAATTAAACCACCACTATCCCAGCAAGGACTGGGCTAATAACTTCTACACACCCACTAGTAGGTGTGTAGGGCCCAGATTCAAACTACAGTAGGTTGGCCACAAAGTCTTGATAAAGATCATTATATCCAGAACTGCCGGTTGGCTAATGGTTAACCAGATCAATTGGGCATTAGTACCATCCAATTGATTAATGCAAGGTCCAATGGGTAGGCACTGACTGATCTCATCCCTGATGGTGGTGTTAGGAGGTCTAAACCTCACTTTCAGGTTCTTGACGATATGAGGAATGCAAGTAATCACAGACACATTGCATTAGAGTAATAAACAAGTTTATTACTACCAAAAGGATAAATCACAGTTGCCCTAAGCAGTTCTTACCAAAACGAACTGGGAGCCATGCTAAGCATTCCCTATACCTCGAGGTTTCTCTGTGTCTCTTGGGGTCTCACTCTGAGGTCTCTGAGGTATAAGACTTGTGCATTACATTATATACCTATGATAATTACTATGGTTACTGTAAGACAGAAACATTTCTAGTTACAGAGATGAGCCCTATTGGCTAAATTAGAGGTGGCTCCATGGTCCAAGATAACATTATACAATTCTGTAAAGTCATCAGTTTGATAACAAAGAGTTCTTACACAGAGTCTTACATAACTCAGTGTAGTAGTACAAATCACCAAAAGGTGGCAATGCCATCTTACATATTAGAATTACTTCAAGGACACAGGTGCCTTGGGATCTTACAAGTAATAAATACACAGAAAATACACAGCAGAATATATGTATCAGCAAGCAAAGTGGATTACAACAATATGCATTCACATCCTGACATCTACTCTTATACGGTAGATGCCCTTAGCCCTATATGTTAATATAACATATGCTAAGTGCTGGCTGTCTACGTGTACCTCTAAGGGTAACAATTAGGGTGCAGGGACCTCATGTAACATTCTCCCTTTGTTGCCTCCAAGGGCAACACAGGCTAATGTCTAGGAAAGGACAGGAGCAGCGATCGTTACAAACCCGACGCACGAGCTTTGTAAAGGAACTTGTTGCTCATGGTGTTGGCGAGTGTGCGCCGTGAGGCAGCAGAGCATAATAATCAAAATAAAAATTAAAAATGCTTGTATAATAAAAAAACCTTTAAAAGTAATCTTTAACCAGGTGTTAGTCATTGCATCATTCATGTCACCTTCATTAATGAGAGGACAGCTTCATTGGCTTTGGTCATATTATTGCTGATGTGGATGAGGTGTGCCTTTCCTGTCTAAAAGTGATTTCAATGTGATCGTGAGTGGGTCTATGTGTACATTAAAATATGGCAAGTATTCAGACAGTGTGAACAGATAATCGGGTTACCATCAATAATGTCTGCATCTAGGATGGGTAAGGGGTTATGACGGTATGTCCAATGACAGTCTTCTGGTGGGGTACAAAACAGAAATTGGGGTAATCAATAGCACATGTAACAGATCCATAAGTATATGATTTGTAGTTGGTTGCCATGCAGTACCCTCCATCAGAATTGTACTGTGAGTGCACAGTAGGAGTCTCCACTTTGCAACTGGACAGGGCAGGTGTAGGTCGTCTTCGAAATCTGTGTTGACAGGTGATGAACTTCCTCACGATATGAATGGTAGAGCTTATCCAGAGCCAGAGTTGAGTTGAAGGCATCAGTGCCATTTGCCGTGATGTCATCATCCATGGTGAAAGTCCAATCAATGCTGTCTGGAGAATAACCACAAACAGGTTGAATAACATCAAATACATCACATCGGCACAAGTAAATGTATTGCTTTTTCGCACAGCAGTCCATGTGCCAACCCACTAGGTGTCCAGGAAAGGATGGTAAACCAGGAGGTGGTAGATCCAGGCATTCTCTGTAGATGTCTTCATCCAAATGCCCAATGGAATGAACCAGTGCAAGCTTGTTGAACAAAGCTGTAGTGGGATCAAAGAGTGTAACGAAACAGTAAAAGAAACAAACATGGTATCTGTAATAGAACATTTCTTAGCAGTAAAGCAAGGACCAGTATTAGGGTGTCTGGTCACAAACCCCAAATTCTAGCTGTAGAAAGAGGTATTGTTAAAGTTTGTTGCATACACATAGAAACACAGCTAAGGGTTTTACATCATGGACAATACCATTTGGAGATGCGTCTGTTGTGTATAATGTCAGGATTCTTCCAGATTCTAGATCACGGAAGAGGTTGTTGATGGTAGTGATAAGGTATGAGCCATAGGCAGAACAAAGTATTTCTCTAGCAATGTATTGTTTATCTTCTTCTTTATTGTTCTGTTGTATGAGTGCGTTAATCTTATCTTTTGAATCAGTGAATGCCTTAGCAATGTCGTGCATGTTGTATACAGTGTATCTTTCTTCTTGACTAAGGCCAACCACACCATTCAATAATGGGGTAGTATGTTGTTGACCAAACCAATGGAGAACTTGGCAGAATGAGCTGATAGCAGCAATTTCTACTTTATTCCAAATAGACATAGCTGTACCAAAAGGCCTGTGACAGTACCTGTTGCACCTGTTACATCAGAACTGTCAACTGCACGTGTCTTACGCTTATGAGTTAGATCATCAGGAGAGGTTTTCTCGGAAGTTGCCTCTATGTTCAGTAGAATGGACACCGGCAATAGGGTCTTGAGTATGAATCTGAAATGCAGCTAAACTATCAAGAAATAATGTACTATAAAATGCTGATGTGTTAGTGTTGTGACACATACTAAATTCTTTCATATTCCAGTAAGTAAGATTAAAAAACAGGTATATGCATAAACTGTAGTTATTAATCAAAGAACCTGGGAGGGCAGTGGCTGTTAGACCACTCACGGGGACCAGGGTATGCTTTGGACATTCAAAGCTATTTATCAGTGGGTGGTAACACAGAGAGGTACATGGCTGCAGAAGCCATGTGGTGTAAAGCACAACATTTTCAAGCAGCATCTCTGGACAAAGAATTACAGTATGAAGGATCAGTTATGGCAGTTATGTTGTACAGACCAGAATGTCTTAATGCAGTTTGCAACAAGGACAGCGAACCATTTGGGGATAATTTAACATTGGGCCAACCTTGGAAAGTTCATTTGGAGAGTTTGGCCACAGGGAGAATTTGTCCTTGTGATGTGGTTTGCCACTCAATTTGAAGGGTAGATTTATCAGGAGCAACAACCGAGGCAATGAGGTAAGCATCGGAACCTTCCTGGACAGTGATCATACTATCTGGTATATTGATGGATACTCCCTCTGAGGAGGCGCTGGAGGATTGAGGTGTCATAGGAGGTCTGGTACCATGCCTTGGATGCAGGGGATAACTCCTGAGATGAGGAGATAATGGAACAAGATAGCCATCTTGTCAGTGTATCTGAAAATGAAGATCAAAGATTAGTATGTTAGTACAATTCCACCTGATGGGGTGAGGAAAAGTAGTTTAAGCTCCTTTATACAGTTTCAGCTGGTTTGCATGTAACCATTTGTCAGTCAACTTGTTATGCAGGAGTCTAACCTGATAGACTGCTGGACTGAGCTTGTTGACAATGGGGTATGGGCCTTCCCCTTGTTAGAGAAGGAGTGGGTGGGATGGGCAAATTGAAGTACCATTACCTGATCTCCAACTTGCCAATCCACTTCTTGTGTGTGTTTGTCAAACTGTTTTTTGATTGTTGCTGGGCCTTGCCCATGCAGTAGGCAGCATACAAGTGTGTGTGTGTGTATATGAGGTCTTTTCTGAGTTTTTCCATATATTGGTCCACAGACACACGGTCTGCAGTGGGGGTATGCAGGTCAAACAACAGGTGTTCAGGTAATCTCATCTGTCTACCAGTCATCACCTCAAAGGTGTAAGCTGGGTGGTGGCTGAGGGTGTACCCTCAATTGCCATAGGAGTAATGGCAATAGGGAATCCTAAGTTTGGGGATTATCCTCAATGAATTTGGAAAGCATTTGCTTAATCCATCTGCTGGCTTTTCTACTTGACCTGAGGATTGGGGGTGGTAGGGTATGTGGACTTCTGCTGAACTCCAAGGAGTTCAAGGGATTCTTTCATCAACTCACCTGTAAAACTGGTTCCTTTGTCAGAGTCTACTTTTAGAGGTGAGACCCACCTGGAGAAAATCTGTTCCACCAGGATTTTGGCAGTAGTTTTTGCAGTGCATGTCTTAGTGTGAAAGTTTCAACCCACTTAGAGAAGAGATCAGTTACCACAAGAGCATACTTGTTATTTCTGCTGGTGTTGGTCAGAGGACCAATGAAATCAATCTGTATGGCATGCCAAGGGTCAGAGTGTCATTGTGGTAAAACTTTGGCATTTTGTTTGGTAGGGATGGGGTTGTTTTGTGCACAAACAAGACAATTGTCTATGTATTGTTTAACATCTTTGGTGATATCAGGCCACCAGGTGGTGGTCTTGAGTCTTTGAGGGTATTCTCCACTCTCTGGTGTCCACCAGTGAGGGTGTCATGCACTTGGTGCAAGAATTCAGATCTTAAGTGTCTGGGAACCACCCACAACTTGGTGGTGGAGTCATCTGGTTGAAACCAGATGAGCTTGTCATCTGTTGACAAGTGTAGCTTACCTTCATGCCTCTGATAGGGGTTGTGTGTGGAAGCTTCTCTTCAGTACCCTTGTCAAGGAATCTGAACACCTCTTTAAGTTCAGTGTCAAAATGCTGGGCTGCGGAGAGGTCCAAGGGAAAAAGGTTCAGGTTTCTTCCTGAGTGCTGCAATCTGTACAGCTGCATTGGCCTCTGGATGGTCCATCATCCAGATGTCCCCCTCAGGCCTCTTCCTTAGCAAGGGTGTCTGCTGTGTCATTGAAGGCATGGTAGGGGTCATGGAGAGAGTGAGCTTTGACTTTGTGTACATAGAGTTTGTGTGCAAATTTTATGCCAGTGAATATATGTATATTACCAGTTCCTTGTACTTCACTGGGCTGCCATCAGAGGAGAGGAAGGAGTTCTTCTGCCAGAAAGGAAGAAATTCTGTAAGAGAACAACAAACCCAATTAAAGTCTATAAAATGATGGTATCCTTGGTTCCATGCTGTATGAACTTGAGGGCACAGGCCACCGCTGCCATCTCTGCATATTGTGATGATGCTACACTACAGCGCTTAGATATTTTGACAGTGTTCCCATAAGGGTAGATCACTAGAAGGCCCATCCCTGCAATTTGTTCTCCTGACAGTAGGATGCTGAACCATCAGTAAAGACACGACACGAAGAGGTGTTATCAAGTATTTGTGGCATGGCAGGAGGAAAGGACCTGGATCTGGAAGATCAGGTGACTGTTGTGTACAGTCATGGGGTTCTCCCTGAAAAGGAGTCCATGAGCCAACATAGATGGAACTTTAGTCGGTTGTACCTGTATGTCTCTGTCCTGGAGAAGAAGTGACCAGTGTGTCAGTCTAGTATTAGAGACTGACCCATCCTTCACTCTGTCTGAGAGCAGGAAGGTAGTTGGGTGTGGTTGGTGTTGATGATCAGTGGTGAGTACCCAATGATATACAGAAGGTGCTTGACAGCTCAGTAGGTGGCCAGAAGGTTCCTTTCACAAAGGCCGCACTTCTGTTCCACTGGGGTCAAGAGCTGTGAGGCATATGCAATGGGTCTTAAGGTGCCATGCACCTTCAGGGTCAGCACTGCTGACATGGCAATGTCAGAGGTGGCACATCCCAGATGGAATGTTAGTGCCGGATTGGGGTTGACCAGAGCTGGGATGGAGGCCAAGGCCTGCTTCAGTGACATCACAGCCTGGTGTGTATAGGGCCCCAAGTCCATGGTACGTCCTTTTTGAGTAACTCATACAGAGGAGCAGCTTTCTGAGCAAAATCACAAATAAAATCTCTCAAATAATTCACCATACCTAGAAACCTTGAAGAGTTGCCACACTGGTGGGTAATGGCAAGTCTTGCAATCCCTGTACCTTTTTCCAGGTAGGGCTTTGATCTTGGTCAGTTATTTTCAGTCCCAGAAAGAGTACTTCTTTCTGACACAGTTGTGCTTTTGCTGGGCTGCATTTCAAGCCCGCTCTCTGAATGAGAGTCAGTAGTTTGTCCAAGAGATCCAAATGTTGTTCCTGTGTGCTGTTGCCAGCAACAGGTCATCCAAATACTGCAAGAGACATTGGGGAATAGAGAAACTCTCGAGGCGTCCATTATGTGGAGATGGAACAGGGTGGACTGTTATAAAATCCTTGTGGCAAGCAAGTCCACGTGTACTGTCTTCCTTCAAAGGTGAAGGCAAACTTATATTGACTCTTAAGGGCCAATGGTAGTGACCAAAACCATTGGAGATGTCCAGGGCACTGAACCATTTCAAATCAGGGTCAGAAGTCATAGCACATCTGGTGCTGATGCCACAGTTGGAGAACAACTGGGGTGGCCTGATTCAGTTTCCTGTAGTCAATAGTAAGTCTCCAGGTGCCTGTGGGTTTCTTCACGGGCCACACTGGGGAGTTGGCAGTGGAAACACAAGTTCTGATTACTCCTTGCTTGAGGAGTGACTTAATTGTCTCTCTGAGGGAAGGCAAGGCCTCAGTTGGGAAAAGGATATTGCCTTTGCTTTTCATGTGCTGGGCCTGGCACTGACCCACAGTGTGCATTCTACCACAGTCATGCTTGTTGATTGCAAATGCTTCCAAATGTCATTGCAAAATAGGGAGGAGCTTTGGGAAAAGTTCATGATTCTTGAACAAATCTATGACGTCATACTCCTCGTCATTGGCAGATATAGTTGCCACAACGTGTGAATCAGGAATCAAATTGGTATTATATTGACCCTGAATCTGTATCAGTAGCATGTTATCTAGGTCCACCACACAGCCGTGTGGTGCAAGAAATCAATCCCTATAATACTAGGAAGATCATGCATTACCATCAGTTGAAAAGTGTGTGAGGCCTTTAGATGGAAAGTTCTACGGTAGGAGTAGAGACGGTATGCAGGTAGCCTAGTACCATCAACTCCTGACATGTTGGTCCTCCATCCGGTGGACCAAGGGATGTGTCCGGTGTTCATCATGTAACACAGATACAGCTGCACCTGTATCTAACAGAACTACTAGTAGCTGCCCCCGACCTCGGCCTCGGTGCAGGACCTTCCGCTTGTATCAAGACTAGCTTGTTTACAATCTGGACTGGGGCCTGTAATTGTCAATCTGTACTGCTAGAAGCATGGAGAGGTTGGGCCTGACTCTTGTGAATTACTTCACCGTGCTGTACTGATGCTATATAGGAGAAGCCTCTGGGTTCAGGCCTGAATGGGCCTGAGGGCCTGTACTGCCAGTGTCCCCATGACAGGTTAGGGCCTGGGTTGCCGGTTGTACTGTCGCAAGGGCCTGTGCAGGAACAACATCCACCACAGAGCTTACTTGTCCCAGGAGCTCTTGGAATTTCCGATTCTCTTCAGCTATCTCCCTATATGAAGGGCCTGTTCTTTGCTGTTGTGGTTTACCTCTACCTTATGCTTTTTATACTTATGCCAATTCTGGTTTCCACCCCATTGTTGCTGCTGTTGCGGTTGTTGTTGATGGGCCTGTTGGGGTGTTGATTATCAGCTGGAGGGCTTGCTGATGTTGGGCCTCTTGGTGTTGGGCCCGCCTTCCACTGTGTAGTGCGTTGTGGACTCGGAGTGGGATCCACAGCAGCTACCTTTTTGGAACCGGAGCCCAGATCATGGATATAGAGTTGGACACTCTCTCGGTTTTCCAAAGGATGTTGGCAAACCTATCCATTTTGGGGTAGGTGGTCAGCTCTATCTTTTCTTCACTGCTGAAATCATGTTCCTAAGGAACAGATTCTTACTCAATAAGATCCACATCCGCAGCTTCTTGTGCCAAGTGCTTTAATGCTTGGCAGGCTATTCAGAGTCTCTGGTGGTAAGTCGCTGGACTTTCCTTTGCATTCTGTTTCACAGGATATGCAAGCATGACTCCTACTACACCTGGGCTGTGAGCAGAAATGAGCTCAGCTGCAGCCTCATCAAAGGTGGCATTCCCATCCTGGCTAATGGCATTGGGGAGTTTGGCCCTCAAACCTGGATCGATGGTCTGGCATTGTATTTGGACCTGATATTCTGCAGCGAGGCTAAGCATCTCACATTTAGAAGGCACCTTTTCCCAGTGACAGCTGAGGTTGTCGGATGAGTTCATCCGACCGATGCTGTCAGCAATTTGTGGAAAAAGTAGGCAATTTGTAGGGGATTACTGGGTCGATCAGGCAGAGGTAGATTGTCTTGAGTGCTATCCAGGGCAGCCCAAACTTCAGCCTTGGTTGCAGTGCAGACAATGCCTTCCTGAGTGCCAGCCTCTTGCAGAAGCTGCCTAATCTGGGTTTTAATGGCCCGCTTACTCCTCTCAGGAAGGGTACATTGCTCATCGCAGTTTCAATCATGGTTTCTATCTCCTGCCTGTCTTCACATTAATAACGGCTACCAGTGGTGTCGTCAGGACCAGGCCTAGTCCTGCTCCCCACTATCATGGGGCCGCCATGTTGGCATCTCCCATGATGGGCATCATGGACGTCGATGATGTATGACATGGTGAAGGTGGAGGGGACCTGCCATGTTGTGGATGGCTGGGTGGGGTGTCTGAGGCCATAGTAGGGGTGTGACTGGGCATTGTATTGTGAAACATCTTCATCGGATAACTCCTTTGGATGGCGATGTAAGGCAGGGTCTACACCTCCCATTGCCGTAACATGGCCAGCCAGAACCTCTTGCTGATGGCGCAGTTTTGCCATCTTGGTTCTACATTCATTATGACTCACACTTGCAACATACATATCAACCTCATCTTAATTTTGCTTTTGCAGCACTCTATACGCGGCGCTCAATCTGCAATTGTCCCTGATAGACATTTCTAAATCATTATGTACCTGGTTTAGCTCGTCCCTGCAGCTCACCCATTTCCTCACTTAATTGAGCATTTGCAGCACTTAGCAAATCATTCATTTGCAATGCCTGACTCTTATCCTGTCTCAAACTTTCACACTCCTGCTTCAACATACACAGTTCCTGTTCTCTAACTTGAGCTGAATGATGCAATAGTGAATCCTTTTCATTCCAGCAGAGTCTGGAGTTCAGACTCAAGTTCTGCTGCAGTCTTATACATTCTGTTTCCTGAAAACCCATCTGTTGCTTAAGAGATGAAATCTGCAGATCAAGGGTTTGAAACCTCGCTGGAGGCTTCCAGAGCAGCATAGAGAGCCACAACCATCAACCTTTAGCTTGTTGCTTATTGGCTGATTGTCTCATCTCCGTGTACTGGGTTGGAACCCCAGTATAGGGTTTTCAGATTGCCTTGCATCCCGCATGAAGTCAGCCCATCCTCCATGGGAGGCAAGGAAGTTCGAGACATCGAGTCTCAGTTCTGCACAGATATTTGATACGGTGTGCCATTTTGTGGGAGGGAATGAAAATTCAAACTGTGAAAAGGGCACCGTGCTGTGTATCGATCCACAGCAGGAGCACTTTATACACAGCCAGGCTGCTGTATAAGTTGTAGGCTTGCAATTCAAAGCTGCTATGGAGTGAGTCGAGACAGCATTGACCACACCCGAAAAGATAGCCAAACTTTGCAGGTTACTACAAACTGGTTTTAAAGGGAGAGTTAATACTGGAATGTACACCTACTGTCCCCATGGGAAAGGGAAAAGTTTTAGCAACAAGTGAAAACTTACAAACACCAAATATCGCCTGCACGAGGTTGCCAATTTGTTAGGAGGTCCAATCCTCACTTTCAGGTTGTTGACGATATTGGGAATGCAAGTAATCGCAGACACATTGCATTACAGTAATAAACAAGTTTATTACTACCAAAGGATAAAGCACAGTTGCCCTAAGCAGTTCTTACCTGTCGAACTGGGAGCCAGTGCTAAGCGTTCCCCTATACCTCGAGGTTTCTCTGTGTCTCTTGGGGTCTGCCTGAGGTCTCTGAGGTATAGGACTTGTGCATTACATTATATACCTGTGATAATTACTATGGTTACTGTAAGACAGAAACATTTCTAGTTACAGAGATAAGCCCTATTGGCTAAATTAGAGGTGGCTCCATGGTCCAAGATAACATTATACAATTCTGTAAAGTCATCAGTTTGAGAACAAATGAGTTCTTATACAGAGTATTACATAACTCAGTGTAGTAGTACAAATCACCAAAAGGTGGCAATGCCATTTTACATATTATAATTACTCCAAGGACACAGGTGCCTTGGGATCTTACAAGTAATAAATACACAGAAAATACACAGCAGAATATATGTATTAGCAAGCAAAGTGGATTACAACAATATGCATTCACATCCTGACATCTACTCTTGTCACGGTAGATGCCGTAGCTCTATATGTTAGTATAACATATGCTAAAGTGCTAGCTGTCTACAGTGTACCTCTGAGGGTACCAATTAGGGTGCAGGGACCTCATGTAACAGTGGACACCTTATCAATGAGAAACTGCACAAACTCCTCACACTGAACTTGCGACAACGCATGACTGGACTGAAGACAGGCAGGATTGCACAGTCTGTCCACTGTCTGGAAGAGCTGGGCTGGCCTATTCCTCACTGTAGTAATTTCCTTGGACAGGAACTCTGCCTTCTCATGGGAAATTGCTGATTGGTAGATCTTATAGGGATCCAACAATCTAAGTTTATCTACCTCCAGGTGAGTTTTCCGCCAGTGCCTCTCCCACCTTCGTCCTTGCCTCTTCAGCTCACAGATTTCCCATTAAACCAGGGAGCACCTGGGCAGAGGGTAAGAGGTGAACATGAGTTGGAGCAATGACATCCAAGCCCCCAGTAACAGCCCTGTTATAGGCTAACACAAGAGGCCCTGGGTCAGTGCTGTCCTTGGAAATCTCAAGAGGTCCAGAACCATCATTAGACCTTCTGAGGTAACTCCTCTTAAAGGACAGTACTCTACCAACTCCTTTGGGGCAGGCTTATTTCAGGGGCTGTGAAACTGAATCTCAGTGATGGTCAGATCAACTGACTGGCTCCACCTCCACATCGGAGATCTCCATCCCCAGGTATAACACAAGTCCAATGCGTGCCCTTCTCGTGGGTTGCAGTGGTAATAACCCATGTCAGGCCAAATAAATCTGTTAATTGGAGGAGGTTTTGTCCAAATGGTGAGGGTTCATTTAGACCCAGGCATTGAAGTCCACCAGAATCAACCATCTGGGGACTCCAATACCATCTCGGGTGATGAAGTCCACAACCTCCTTCAGGAACTCCCTCTCATCACCTGATGGATGGTAAATGAGAAGGGTCCTGTATGCACCTGCACCCACTATACACTCAAAGGTATTGGTAACTCCAATTGGCATCTCTCTGAGACCCAGTTTTGGTCTAAAACAGACAGCAACCTCCCCGTCCCTACGGTCCACTCTTGAGGTGGTGAATCACCGAGAACCCAGCTGGAATGGCAAACTCAAGGTAGGGCTCACATTTTCATCCAGCCAGGTCTCAGTGATGTAAGCCAGGTCAACGGAAGCCACAAGATCCACCACTACTGCTGTCTTATTCCTAATTGACCTGGCATTGTTTAACACTGCCAGAAAGGGACAAGAGTCCAAGGATGGCTCCACTTCCTGCCTGACAATATCAGAGCCCTTGAGTATGGGCACAAGACAAGGATAATTGTGTTCCTGTTTCCATTTCACTCTGGGGTATCTCCTGGTTCTCTCTGTCTCAACCCATCCACCCAAAAGTTCCAGGATCCTCGACTCCTTCTGCCCCTCATCTCCTTACGATGCCAAAAACCAACATCTCCTATAAACATCAAATGAGAGAGGAGGATGTTCAAACAGACTGTGAGGTACTCAGTGCCCTGAGACCATACTGGACAGAGAAAATGTTTAAACAGGAGCTTGGACTTTTAGAGTCAAGTTATGACAATCAAAGAAGGAACTATACATTTACCCAAAAATGTTTTCCTGGTCTGGGACAGATGGGTATGTTACTGTGCAGGGAGCCTAAGGTATACCACAAGTGTGGGGCTCAAACACATTTGGAAAATGTATGCGAGATTGTGATGTAGTATCTATAATGAGATTGGCCACATTAGTCGCCAATGTGCAATCTGTGTGATGAGTTTTGTCATGTTTTCAAGCGTGTCCCTGGGCCACTCATAATAAGGCCCACATTGTAAATCCAGATGAGCTGATCAGGAGAAGCCCTCAGAGGCAACTGTAGTAACGCCAGCCCCTGAGACTCATTCTGCACCAAGCCCAGCTAAACAAATGATTGTTTCTCAAGGCCATTCTGCCTCCACTGCTTCTGCTCCACCTCCAGGAGGAGCATCAGGCCCACCCATTCCTTCAGGTCAACAGGAAATGGAGGGTGCAGTACCAGTGGACTTAGTTCCAGATGCCTTGGTTTCTGTCAAGGAGGAGGCACCCTCTAACTTTCACAACTGGGGACAGGATACCTCCACCCTCACCTCCATGGAAAGCACCCTACTTGGGAGAAGAAACATTCATATCCAAAAGCTCTGTCTATGGATACTGAAATGTCCAACTCTTATGAAGTACTTTCTAAAACAAGCAGTGGAGGTCAGACTTTGATGATCTAGATTCAGATGCTTCTTCCTCCCATACCTTGTCACAAGAACAAGACGAGGTGGGGTGGAGGAAAAGAAAGAGAAAAGAAGAGGAAATGAGGGATTTTTGTTTAATCATTAGTCATGCCATTTTCTTTAGCAATTTTAAATGTCCATAGGATTATGTCTTGGATTAAACATCAAGCTGTAATCTTAGGATTGATGTGATTTTTTACAAGAGACATGGTTTAACTGCAGTATGTATATGTCCCAGGCAAGAAGGGAGTGGATATGGGGACCTCTTACTGGTCATTTGGGAGGATACTGCTGATGGGAGGGCATTCTGCTTTCCTGCTCTGTTTTTCTTCCAGAATTTGGTAGCAGAGTGCTATATCTGGCAAGGGCAGCCTAGTCACTTTATAGGGGTGTCGAGGCTCAAAGCAAGGCAGGTTGGGTAGAAATGCTTGAGGTAATACAGCCGTATTTGGCAACATCCAGATTGATGTTTCTGGCAGAAGACTTTAATTGCAGTTTAGAGGTGGATGGCAGTTGAGAACAGGGAAAAGGTTTATTGTGATTCCACAGCCTTAAGGACTGTCACAACCGCTGATTTGGTGGACTGCAGCATATATGCAGTTCAAGAATTACATATACTCACATAAGAAGTCACCTTACATCCAAAATAGACTATATTTTTATGTCTAAAGAGCTTAATAGGCACCAGGTGAATATTGTCCCAGTGGAGTTCTTAGATCATGTACTGGTGGGGAGGGGTGTATTTTCTATGAAGCTTGGTGTGGGGGTCCCACACCAGTGGAAACTAAACACAGAAAACTTACAACTTCCAGATGTTCAAATTGGCATTTTAGATGTATTTTTAAATAGAGTTTCAGTGCTGGGATTATATTCTAACACAATGAATTGGTAGATTCAAACAAAGACAGATGTGACTAAATGGTTACAGGCCTCACAGAAAACATTCCACATGTTAAATGCCTAAGGTATCTATCATTGTGAGAACAGTTATTCACTCTGTTATCGAACACTTTTTCTAGTGGGGAAGATTTCTTGATACAGATTATAAACATTAAAGGGGAGATGAAAGCATTACAATATGATAGAGCAGCCACTCTACAGGCTGAAATTAGCTTCAGCATTAGGAAAACCTCTACTCAGATCCTTGTCAAGCGTTTAAGGAGATGAGACACAGGCCCATTTTTCCAAATTACAGGATGAAGGTGGAGTACTCTGATCTGATGCAGAGGAATACAAGATGTGGTAGATGGACATATGGCCCACCTGGTAAGTCCAGGTCATCTTGAAAAGGATAGGATGGCAGCATATCTCGAGGAGCTGACTGTCCCTCGCTTAACTCAGGATCACTTGTCTGAACTTGATAAAGGCATTTCTAAGGAGGAAGTAGTTAGGGTCATTAAGAATTTAAACTTGGGATCCACACCAGGGAGGATGGACTTTAAAATGAGTTTTATAGACAATTCCCTAACGTCATGGCTAAAATCTTTGTGAGGGTTTATATGTATTTAACTTTGCTACTTGAATTACTGGATGACTTTACTAGGGATTGATAATGTATTTGTAAAAGCAGGAGACAGGACTTTTATTGATAACTGGCAGCTTATCTGCCTACTGAACTCAGATTTTAAAATCTTAACCTTTTATTACAATCCAGGTTGAAGCAGATGGCTTTTATGCTTATTCACCGGTGCAAACATGTGCAGTGCAGGTAGGCACATTCAGACTAATCTGTGTCTCATACAAGATGTGGTTTCTTTTGTGAGAAACAGGGATCTAGGATTTTATTATCTCTGGATCAATGCAAAGCCTTCAACCAGGTCAACCATGTGTTTCTGCTGCAAGTACTACAGAAATACGGATTATCTCCAGCAATTTTAGTTTGGATTAAATTGCTGTGTGGGACTCTTGGTCATTTCCTCAGTGTTGATATTTAAGGGTGGGACTCAATTCCGGGACTGTAAGAAGTACGTCAGGGCTGTCCCCTGAGACCTTTATTGTATATTTTGTTTTAAAACCTTTTTGTTAGACTTGTAATACCTCTTGATCTTGCAGCAAAGATAAATTCAACCTCAAAAAGTATTATGCTTAAACCCACCCAATTTCATACTAAGAAATAGGGAGCATGATCAGATTAAACCATATCCCTGACCAACACTGTTGAACAGAATTTAGTCATGTTAGGGAGAAAAAGAATCAATCCAGAAATAAACTTTATGCGGTGGAAAATAGAAAGTATACATTTTTGGTTCACATTCAAATAACGCCAAAGATCCCCATAACTTAATTCCCCAGCAATTTAGCCACCTTAGAAGAGATTCTATGTTCCCAGCTCAAAATAGTGGACATAGAATCCAAATGTGATTAAGTAAGAAATTAAAATCTCCACCACGTATCACCTTCTCTTCAGCCCATTTTGCAAAGAAAGTAAGCTGGTTTGGTAAACTTGATAGTCAGACCTGGTGGGACATAAATAAATGCTAAGATAAGAAGTTGACCATGACAGCTATCCATCATGAAGACATACAGTATCTGCCTTCTTTATTGGGAATGGTATCCAGAAGCTCAAGTGAGACTTGAGAAGGGATAAGTATGGCCAACTTCTCCTCGCCCTTTCTTATATGAGGCAAAGGCAGTGGCTCAGAACCCAAACGGCCCAACTTTACTTGTTCCTGTGAAGAAAAATGTGTCGCTTGTAGAAATATGAAATCAACACCTGTTCTTCTCCTGAAACTCAATATTTTACTATGCTTGACTGGGTTTGTAAAACTATTGACATTATAGCAACAATCAGTCATAAGATTATCCATATGGCATTAAGAAAACAATCTATCAATATCTTGAACTAAATTAAACTGCTTGGACCAAACTCAAGACATCGAAACACCCCATAGCCAATTCATAAAGAAAATAAAATGAGGAACCATATAACCACTTAACAAACAATAACATGACTATATACATTGGATAAATATCGCAACAGTACTTCCAAGGCAGGGGTGTTCATTAATTGCAGGCCTCTAGTCCCTACCTTTTAAGATGTCAAACAGCTATAAGGAGAAAGGGATGAAAGAAATATAATGCCCCAAAAAGGGAACTCTCTCATGAGGCACTGTAATAGGGTAACTCAGTAATAGGGAATTAACCCTATAGGGAAGTGAGAGTGGGGCAGGGGGTCGAAAGACCACCCGCTGTATTTAGAAAAAGTACTAAAACTGACATCAACAGAAACAGTAAGTAACTCAGCAGAAGCACAAATATAAAACAGTAATTAATGACAAACATACCAGGTGGGTATGAGGTAATCTACAGTAGGACATAAGTGCATTAAGCAGATATAATAATCCAGAAAATAAGAGAATTATATCATTCTACCAAACAAAGTAAGGAAATTATAAAATAAATAGTATCAACTGAAATAACAAGTTAGAAATCCAGCAATAAAGACAACAGGTGGGGATGGTGTACGAGGCCCAAGGCTCCACCAATAGTTGCGGGTCATGCTTATTATCAACTGGGGCATTCCTTTGTCTCTACACAAGTTATCAAGGACCATGAGGGTAGGTTTGTTTTAGTTTAAGGTACTCTCTGGTCAGTCCCACTGCTACTGGGCAGTATATATGGTCCTAATGTGGATGATGCTGGGTACTTTATGAGACTTATAAACATAATCCTGCCTTTGCTTCCTATAAGGATTATTTCGGGGTGACTTTAATCAAGTCGTGGATTCAAATCTCGACAGGTCAGGTAGTGGGTCGGGGGTTTCTCCAGGCCAGAGGGCTCTTAGAGACCTACTGGATCAATGCAGGCTCTCGATGTCTGGTGCGTCTTATAGCTGGACTCCAAGGAGTTTACTCACAGGTCATAGGCACACGGCTCGCAGTCCCGCATTGATTACATTTTTATTCTCAGGCTCTCTTGCCTGGGGTCAGGACTTCATTGATCCAACCTGGCCCTGTCTCTGACCATTCATTGGTGCTATGTAAACTGGCATTCCAGGATGTTTCAAAGAAAGAAACAAGATGGAAACTTAATGATCAACTGCTTAAAGATTCTAAATATTGCAAACTCATAAGGGAACAAATTAAGGCCTTTTTCTTGTCCAACCCCTTAGACAGTGCAAAACTGGATAACATAGGGGGCCTTTAAGGCCTACATGAGAGGCATTCTTATTAGTATGGCAGTGACCAGGAAAAGGGCTAGGAGAAGGAACTATTATCATTATCATTACTATCCCAAATTCGGACACTCAAAATTAATTCTCGCTAATACTCCAGAAGAAGACAGGAGGAAGCTCCTATTGCTGAGAGATAGATATTTACAGCTGCTCGGGAAAAGGCAGAATTAGCTATTATATGTACCAGAGCTAGTTACACTGATCAGGGAGAGAAGGCGGGCATATCAAGCAACAGAAATCTGTGAGATTTATCCTCCAATTAGGACATCAGCTAATGGGTCTCTGAAAATATCTCCTAACGAAATAGTTCAAGAATTTGCTTTAAACTATGAACGCTGTACAGGAACATGGAGCACCCCATAGTCCTGAGAGTGTGGAGAAGTATTTGACTGACTCCCATTTGCCCTCTCTCCAGCACATCATAAAGACTCTCTAGTTTCTCTTATATCACAGGAGGAAATTGCTGAGGTAATCAATGGATTACCTTCAGATAAAGCTCCAGTCCGGATGGATTCTCTTCCTTTTCTATAAGACGCTTCGAGATCTCTCATTACCAGTACTTAATCGATTATTTCAACACATTCTTTCTGGGGCAGTGGTTGATTCTCACCTCTTTGAAGCCTTGATAGTACTTCTCCCCAAACCAGACAAAGACCCAGAGCTTGTCCAAAGTTATAGACCTATATCTCTCTAAATCAAGACATCAAAATCATTTCAAAGATTTTAGCTAATAGGTTATCTGTGGCACCCCTGAGTTAATAGGCATGAATCAGGTAGGATTTATGAAAGGACACTCATCAGCTGACCACTTGCGTACATTATCTCCACGTCTTCTCGGCTACCTGAGATGTCGAGTTTCCTGCAGGTCTGGTCTCTTTGGATGCTGAGAAGGCGTTTGATTGGGTAAACTGGAGTTTCTTTTTCAAGGTTTTGAGTGCCTTCAAATTCCCTCCGGTATTTATATCTTGGGTTGCTGCACTATATAAACCCCTACAGCAAGAATCTCGGCAAATGGGGCTTCTCTAACTCCTTTCCACTCTATTCAGGGACTAGGCAGGGCTGCCCCCATCGCCTGTTATTCATTTTATATTTGGAACCCTCATTCAAAATATTCTCAAATGTATCTCTATACAAGGCATTTAAGTTGCCATGAAATTAAAGTTACCGGTATGCGGATGATTTGTTGATACACCTATCCCACCCAGTATCATCTGTACTGCCCCTACTGAATGAAATAGCTAGATTTAGTGAGCTATCCAATTACAAGCTGAATGCCAGTAAATCTTTATTCTTTCCATTAAACCACAAGGTATTCAAGAACGATATTAGTCCCATAGGTTTATGTTGGACTCCCAGGGCATTTAGGTATTTGGGCATTAAGCTATCCTGTAACCTAACATGGTTTAAGGATAACCTTGACTCCCTCTGCAGCTTATTATTTACGACCTTGACAGATGGTCTAAACTTCCATATCATTATGGGGCAGGATTAATATAATCAAGATGAATGTTTTCCTAGAATTTTTACCCCTTATCCCTTCTCAATACTTTTATCCCTATACGCTGGTTTAAAAATTACATGGTATATTTACCATATTTATCTGGGCTGACAAATATCCCCACTTGGCCTACTATAAACTGGCTGCTCCAAAATTTGAGGGGGCTATGGATTCCCCATATGGCAATATGGGCCAGTCACTTAGTAAAATGCATGAGATGGGTATCCCTCGGCCCTGAAAAGGAACAACGGTATGGCTTAGGATTGAATTAGATGCAATTAAAGCTAAACACCTGGACCCCTAACCCTATTTTACCTTAAAATATCACAGGTACGGATAGCTGAGTGTCCCACAGTAGGTATCTCATTAAGAGTATTCACACAGTTATGTTCTTTTCTTCATTATTCCCCCAGACTGACTTAGCTCAGTCCATTTGGAACTCCCCATCTTTCACTATTAATAAGAAGCAGATTTCCAGTAAATGGTTGCCCCAATTGGGTGATGGAAAATTGCACTCCTTGGTGGATGGGGAGGGACACTGGTTGTCCCAGGTGAAATTACTGAAAATTTCTCATTCCAGTTTCATCTCACTTCAAAGTTATGCAGTTAATACACCTATTCACAATAGCCCTGGGGAATATTCCCCTTCCCAGACGGTGTCAGCCCTGATACCTGACATCTCCTTACTTACCGGATCTTTCAGGCGCTGTATCTAAATTTTACAGAGTGTTGTTTCATAAAAGTATGGGGACTCATTGGGACCTACTAGATTCTGGAATTCGCTCCTTCCTCAATACCAGTTGGACTGGCAATCTCTATGGAATCTTGCCATAAATGTTTTCCCAAGACAGATTGCCTTATGCAATACCATATATTGCATAATATGTATTGTACCCTAGTTAAATTAAAAAATGGGGTTTTCGAATTCTAGTACCTGCATTAAGTGTATACGGAAGAAGGAACACTCCTTCATATGTCCCAAAGTTTCCTCTTATGGAACTCAATCAGGGATATCTCTGGATCCCTACTGGGCCTTCAGGAGTATTTCATTCCTGATATATGTCTCTTAGGGACATGTCCTCTGTCAGGGTTAAAATCAGGAAATTTCATATTTCTATGATTGCTCTATCTGTTAAGAAACTCATCTTATGCCATTGGAAAGACAAATCCACCCCATCTTTCCAAGAATGGTTACACAAAATCCTTGCTAATCTTTGAGCAGAAAAGGCGATTGCAAGCCTTCATAATAGACTTGCAGTTTACAACAAACTATGGGATCCCTCCACTCCCTTACTCTCACTGTCTCATTTGTGAACATGTCATATCTCAAACCTTCTCACAGGCCCTCTGGGAATGAGCATTGCACCTAGGGGTTATATGGAGTAGCTGCTGTAAGGGGTGGATGGGTGGGTGGGGGTTGGGCAGTTTTATCTTCATATGTGGTTATGTCACATCTTGTTTTGCTGTAACTGCCCATTATAATGGGAAATGTACCAATAAAGTTTAAATTGAAAAAAAGAAATCTAGCAATAAATGTAAGGAATCTTATCCAATAGAACAACACAAAGTTTCAGCATTCTCCATTTAAAGAAGGGCCAGGTATCTAATTTAAGCAATTCAATTGAGCTGCATTAAAATCCAACCCTCAAAAACATAAAAGAAAAATGATATATATATTTCCATTTCCCATACATATCCTTGAGAATAACCAAGCACTGAACTATTCTGCAAAGAAAATTCACTTGAGTCCATGCAAAATAAGTGTCCAAGGCTTGAACTTTGGTAAAGGAAATTCCTTCCGGATTCTACAACTCGTCCCATATTTTGCTCCAAGCCAAAAACACATAGCTTGCAAATTAGGGCAAGTAGAACAAAAAGGTCCAGCCATTAGTCTGTAAGTAAAACAACACCTTTACAGGTAAAAGCTTTGTAAGTGTAGGAGGCTGTGAACGAAATCCAGATATTACTAGCTGAGGAAACAGATTTGTTCCAGGATGCTCTTGCAAAAGAAAATCCATGATCAGATCAGAATTCTCAAGAAAGGCAGCCGAGTATTAAGTCTTTAATCCTGGCATGTGAATGCCATACTACAGTAAGTCCATAGCAGAGATCAATTGTCAGATATACATGGGGTCCTCTAGAACACTCGCTACCAAGTCAGAGGAGCAAATACATATTTTTCCATGGTTGGAGCATTGTAAACATGAGGAAAGAACAAACCTCAATAAATCCTTCAGATGATCCAATCTAGGGGATCTAGATGTACTGCTCAAACCGAAGATGTAACTCTCAAAACAGAACAATCCTAACGGAATGAAGAGACAGCACCGAATCATCTTAAATCGAATCAGGATGTTACTGTGATGCATGATTACCAATCTAACTAAGATCAGCCAGATGCCCACGCCTCCTCCACAGGCTGCCTCCCGACCTCTCCATCAGCTGGATTTCAGCCCCTGATAAAGCTCTGAAGCAACACTGCTATGGCTGCGTTCAGAGAGCCACCCATGCTGCCTCCACAGGCTGCCTCCGACCTCTCCATAGTTGGGTAAGCTCCATTGCCTGACTGGGAAAGCACTGAACGGTTCCCATTGGCTGCCACTCACTGCTGTTGCCTGCTGATTGGACTACCACACTACTCTAAGCCCCTAATTGGCCACACTTCTTTCTGTACTGTATCTGCTTTCCTGGCTCAGCGCCCATAGAATTGTATAGAAAATGCCGAAAATTTTACTTAAATTGCTTTCAACTGTCTGAACCATAGCTAATGCTTGCCACTGTTCTCTGTTTAAACTGCATTTTCTAGAACCTGCTAATTGAAAGGTCCACCTAGTTAGAAGCTGTTGAAAAGTTGTTTGTGCTAAAAGTAGCCTGAATACTCTGCCAGTACTTGGTCACTGAAACTGTTTAAGTTTAACCTATTTCAAGTATTAGAATCTGCTGAACCTTGCATAGTCTGCCTCCTCCTCCTTGCTCCTGTTTACCTCCATTTTGGAATTCTGTCTACCTCTTCCCACCCCCACCATTTAATTCCTCTAACTTCACTTTGTTTTCAGACTGTGTTTTCACCCTGTACTTTGGTGTGGTGCCAGTGCAAGCTAATCTCCATATTGTCTTGGTCACCCAGACCTCCCCCCTTTCTCTGCCTAGCTCTGACGCATCTCCATTCTCACCTCCTCCTCTCTCTCTCTCTCTGCTGCCTCATCCACTGATTTAGCCTGCTACCTCCTTTGTCCTTCTGTTGAACTAATTCCCTGCTCTGGTCCCTCCCCAGATTCCAGCCCTGATAGGGCTCTGAAGCAGTGTGGCCATGGCTCATTCAGCCAGCCACCCATGCCACCTCCACAGGCAACCTCTGACCTCTCCATAGCTGGGTAAGCTCTGTGGCCTGACTGGGAAAGCACTGAACAGCTCCCATTGGCCACCACTCACTGCTGTCACCTGCTGATTGGACTACTGCACTACTCTTGGCCCCTGATTGGCCATGCTTCTTTCTGTACTGTATCTGCTTTCCTGGGCTTCAGCGCCCATAGAATTGTACAAGAAAGTGCCAAAATTTTACTTAAATTGCTTGCAAGTGTCTGAACCATAGCTAATGCTAGCAACTATTTCCTGTTTAAGCTGCATTTTCTAGAACCTGCTAATTGAAAAGTCTGCCTAGTTAGAAAATGTTGAAAGTGTTATTTGTGCTAAAAGTAGCCTGAATACTCTGCCATTACTTGGTCACTGAAACTGTTTAAGTTTAACCTATTTCAAGTATTAGAATCTGCTAAACCTTGCATAGTCTGCCTCCTCCTTGCTCCTGTTTACCTCCATTTTGGAGTTCTCTCTACCGCTCCCCACAATTTAATTCCTCTAACTTCACTTTGTTCTCAGACTGTGTTTTCACCGTGTTCTTTGGTGTGGTGCCTGTGCAAGCTAGTCGCCATCTTGTCTTGGTCACCAACAACCCCCTTCTCTGCCTAGCTCTGACACATCTCCATTCTCACTCTCTCTCTCTCTGCTCCCTACCCACTGATTTAGCCCTCTGCACTCCTTTGTCCTTCTGCTGAACTAATTCCTGCTCTGGTCCTCCCCCAAAGATTTCAGTCCCTGATAGGGCTCTGAAGCAGTGCGGCCATGTCTCATTCAGCCAGTTTCCCAAGCCACCTCCACAGGCTGCCTCCGACCTCTCCATAGCTGGGTAAGCTCTGTGGCCAGACCAGGAAAGCACTGAACAGCTCCCATTGGCTGCCACTCGCTGCTGTCATCTACTGATTAAATTATCACACTACTCTTGGCCCTTGATTGGCCATGCTCCTTTCTGTATCTGCTTTCTGGGGCTTCAGCATCCATAGAATGTACAGGAAAGTGCAGAAAATTGACACCCCCACCTCTCACTTTCAATTATGTAGGCTTTTGCTCTCCCACTGTTGAAAGGACCCTCCCACTTCTACTCCATTGGGTTCTCACTGTAGGACCTCCCCATCTGTTCATCCACTCTCCCTCTCTCCTCCCTTCACACTACCCACCCTTGTCCCATCTGCCCTCCTCTCAGCACCTTTTCACATGCCTGTTGTGCACTCTCCCCCTACTACCCTACGTCTAGGCTCTTCGCTGGGTCTGTCTCCCTTTTCACTAGCCTGACCTCTCGATCTCTGATCCTCTGGGCTCAATGATGCCGTCCATCTTGCCTTCACCTAGTTATCCTTGCTCCACTGGTACCTCTCAGCTACCTTCCTGGAGCTTGTCACCCATCTCTACCACCTAGCTACCTCGTCGACTGTAGCTACACCCACTCAGGCACTTCAGCCATTGTTACTTGCTCCCCATTCACACCCTTCCCTGATGTTATCTGGCCTCACCCACTTGAACATGTCTGGGGTCATTTGCACAATCTTCTGCCACTCCATCAGTAGCACACTTACATCTCTCTGGTGCCACAAACAGCACCACTGCCTCGCTCCCAAACAAAGTGGAAGCTTAAACTCTCCTCAGGCAAATTCAGTGGTGCACACTGAAGCTAATGCTCCTCTACTTGCTGCTGTCTGGTAATGTTCACCCCAACCTCGGCCCAATGACCTCCCCTCTCAGAACAAAGTAAGGTGGACAGGGTCTTTCACATTGCAACAATCAACATCTGCAGTCTCGTCCCCAAGCTTGATGCACTACAAATATTTGTCAACCTCCTCAACCCAGCTATCCTAACAGTTGTTGAAACCTTGGTCTCTCCAAAATCCCTGACATGCCTATTGCCCTACCAGGATATAGCATCTTCAGACTTGATAGAAAAGACAAAACGAGGTGGGGTGTGCCATTCTTGTGAAAGAACTTCTCCTGGGCCACCCCTTAGAATGACCAATCTCTAATATATCTACGCAGATTCTACCTATCAAAATTATCCTGGGGCACAAAACAAAGCCCTCATAGTTGCTGTAGTGTACATCCCCCAAAGAACAAGGCAAAGGTATCAACACCTTCCTGGACTTCATTCGCACCCTCCTCCCAGGCTCTGAAACAATCTTGTTGGGCAATTTCAACATTAACTGGCTGGCACAAGATAAAGGGGGATCAGGATGCGATCTCTGCTACCAACCTTTCCCAGCTAGTTGAGTACCCCACTGAGGCACAATTAGAGAACTGGCATAAGTACCCTTCTGGACTGGGTACAAACCAGCCACCGACCCAGCATCTCTAACATCTCTGTCCTCCCCGATTCTACAAGTGACCACTCCCCAGTCATCTGCAAATAGACTAACAAATTCATCATGACTCCCCGTGCTCATCTCCAGCAGAGTTTTCCTAAAGGGCAGCTGAAACACTTAAATCCCATCTTAGACAACAAGGCTGGTCTCCTAGCCATAATGCCACGGATGTCAACTCGGCCCTGGAATATTTCATTAGCATCTTTAATGCCACCTGTGACTCCCATGCCCCTTTCAAAAAGAACAAAGTTAAAGGCCTTTGTAACCCTTGGTTCTTCACTGACCTACTTGCTCAAATAAAGGCCAAGGACCACCTCTGGATATGGGCACGGGCCTCTGGAAACCAAGCTGCCATCCTGAAATACAAACGTGCTTGTAATGTCTGCACAAAATCCATTCGACTAAAGAAAAGCCTATATTATAATGCAGCCCTCACCAACACCTGGGAAATGGCAAATCATTCTGGAACAAAATTAAAGAAGTTACTGGGAAACAGCCCAAACCTCTCCTCTATGCTGAACATTTATGGGACTACTGTCCTGGACCCTATTACAGTTGCAAATACTTTTACACAGCCTCCACCGACCTCAGTAGTGTTCTTCCTCCTGACTTCTTCAATGGAGATGTACCCACATCACATGCCACTAGCCCCCTCTTCCTTAAATACCCGCTTTTCTACTTTAAGGCAGTTCTGATGCATGAAGTCCCACATATGTTAGTAAAGCAATTGCCAAAACCAGAATAAGTGAGGACTCACTCAACTTAAAATTGCTATCCCTCACTCATGATGAAGTTCTACCTCCACTAACAAAATTGTTCAACCTCTCCCTCAGCCTCAGTCAGTTCCCCGACAGATGGAAATCCTCAACTGTTACTCCTGTCCTTAAAAGTGGGGACCGAACTCCATACAAACTATTAGCCTATTTCCATACTGCCTCCTCCTCAAAGGCCATTGAACGGATTGTAGTGGACCAGCTTACTGACTACCGGGACAATACAATATCTTGTGCCCACAGCAACACGGGTTCAGAAAGGGACACAGCACCACGTCAGCCATATTTGAATACACCGAGCTATCCAAAGTTCCCTGGATAATGGTCATCTCACTGGCTCTGTCTACATTGACCTAACCAAGGCTTTTGAGACTATCCATCATCGCCTTCTTATTGACTGGCTGCTAAATGCCGGCTCTCACCTAAGACCACAATATGATTCAAAAGTTACCTTGAAAACCATTCGCAAAAGATAAAATTGGTAATGTCCTCTTGATGCCAGACCAGTCAACTCAGGAGTCCCAGAGGATCATTTCTAGGTCCTCTTCTATTTGGTCTCTTTCTGAATAGCCTTCCACAGTCCTGCCCTGAGCAAATACTACTCTACACGGATGATGCAGTAATCCTCTCCACCCACAGGAACTCCAACCTACAATGCAAACTTCAGCTTGGCTTCAAGTCTGTCGAAAACTGGTTTACTATACACAAGCTTGTCCTCAACTATAAAAAACAATACAATGCTTTTCTGTAGCCCTCACAACAAATACAGGTATTACCTCCTGACCATCTCAAACTGCAATAGTACTGCCCTTGAACAGGTACACTTTTAAATATCTTGAAGTCACAATCGACATTCACCTGTCCTATGGTTTGACATTGAAAATGTTGCTAAAGCTGCTAATTCTCATATTGGAGTTCTGTACAGGCACAGGCAATGCCTTAACACAGAAGCCATAAGGGTTGCAGTTCAGAGCTCTGTGGTCTCCTTAATTGACTATGGTCTGATTGTTTATAGCTCTGCCACTGCAACTGCTCTCTGATGGATATCCACTACCCTCAACAAAGCCTGTTGACTCATTTCTGGATCTCACATCTCATCCATATGTGTGACCTCTATGCCCAAACTGGCTGGTTACAACTTGCTAACCGCATAAAATACCAGCCATGCATAATGGCTAAGAAAACAACTCTTGGTCTTTCTCCTCCCTCTCCTCTCTCTCTCTCTTGCCAGGAACACTCAACATACTAGGGCTAGGACTCACAATTCCTTCAGATCCCTCATTGCCGCATCACTCAAGGGCAAAGAGCATTTGCCCACAGGGCCCCACTCTGGTTGAATGATTTCAGCAATGACATCTCCTCCTACCCAAGCTAGGCCCCTTCAAATACAAGCTCCATCTACTTCTTTTAGCCTCTAGCACCTGTGACTGAGTCCCTTAACAGCTCTCCTTTATCCTCAACCGTTCTCTGTTTGCCACTGCCCTTCTACTCAGCACTTACATTCTCCCCTCCCAAACTCCTTCCACCTCCACCTCCCCATTGTTCCTCCTTCCCTCCATGCCCCTCAGCACTTCCCTAATGTGCTTCTGACAAAGTCTCTGGTTACTCCTCTCTATTGTATTCTTGCCTAGTAAAGTTTTCAATATGTATGTTTGCACAGACAAGACAATGTAATCCTCTATGTACCTGTAACTCAATATTTTCCCAACTCATTGTACTAAGTTGTCCTGTATTGTATTGTATTGTATTAAAGAAATACAAAATCACACATCCCCCATAATGCAAAGCATCATGGGCTTCATATGCAAATCGACACAGAATATTATGCTGGTTCAATGTTAAGCAGAAATGCATGGTGCCGAAAGGCCTCTCACACACTTTGTATTGTATTGTACACCATCTAACCTAGAATCTTTGTAAAGAGCCTTGGCTCAAATGTACTTGTAATCCTATACTCAAATAAATAAATAAATAAAAATAAATAATTGAATAGTAGAAAGGAGTTGCTACTCATGAGAGCCCAGAAGGAGAAGTCTGATTCAATAGTACTAAGGCACCTTACAATGAATATTGTCAAAGGGTCTATTCATCCAGAACATATACTCTTCCATTAATGACATATGAAGGAAGTTCTGGGCTTGTACACAAACAATCCACTTTGAAGGTCAAATGCCTGGAATGGAAATGTAAGTAAGGGAGAGAAGTACTTCTTGTCTCTCCCTCAGCAATTGTAACCAGCATCTCTACTGACCAACGAGCAAAACATAATATTAAGGGCAACAAATAAGGTAGTACCCAGAGAAGTAGTCAATTATTCTGGAGAGTCTCTTCCAAAAGTTTGCAGAAGGGTTTTGATCTTTCTAGGGTTTGCTTATCGCGTTGTTTTTTTTTTTTTGCCTGCAGGGGAAACCTTTACCACTTCTCCTTTTGAAGAGCTGTCTTGCCTCTATTTTCCTGTACCACCATCTCTTCATCCTGTATCAATCCATAGTCCTGAAGAGCTTGAAGTGCTGCATTGTAATCATAAAAATGCACAGGCTCTCTGTGAAAAAACTCTTTAGTGGGGCAGGGTACAGTGTTTGAAATTTTAAGTCTTTTACCCTTAAAATCTGAAATAGGGGCAAAGGCTCTTCGTCATCTCTGAAGCAAGTAGAATAAACATTATCATGTGAGATATGATGCCCTTGGTATGTGAGTTTTTCCCCTCCAAGCCCTCACAGCAATGGCTTGTAGAACCTCATTATAATGGAGCAAGGTCTCACCCGGGGCCAAGGGCAGGTGTACCCAGAGATCAATGAGCATGCTCTATTGGGAGTGGGAAAGAATCTTCAAGATCCAGACTCGAGCAAAGAAGATCTTGGATGAAGCTAAGAAAGTCTGTTATTGTTTCAGAGCCTTCTGGAATTCCATAAAAGTGAATGTTGCACATAGATCGATTTTCCAAATCATCATATTTGTCACTCAGAGCTTGTGTGTCATTCAACAACCAAGCGAAAAGCTGCTCCAACCTGTCAACTTGCTCATCTGTTTCTGAGGGTGCTTCTCAAGCTCTTCAGTTTTGGATTCTATTTGGGAGATGGAAGATTTGAGCTCTTGATATAGCAATCTGGTTTCATCATGGAAAGCCTTAATCTCTGCAAGTAGAGCTACATTGGTAGGCTGTGGAGAATCTTTAGAAGATTTGGTCTACATGTTCAGGTACTGTGATGGCAAAATTGGAGCAACAAACAGCTCAACTGAAGGTATATTATAAACTGAATCAGACATCACTGTCTTTCTGGATATCACTGACCTCCAAATTATAGTTTAAGCATTGATTAAATGCAAAAGTCCCAGTGTAAAGAGGTATAATTACCTCAATCCTGACAGAGCGATTCTCTTAAGCCTCCATATTCCTTGCCACTGGAACTGGAAGTCCTGCTCCCTTATCTTTAAGAACACTGTATTTTCAAACACAGTGATGCTCTTATTAAACACAATTGGACAGAAGTCAGATTTACATTTAAACAATGTGTCTCTCATTAGCTTAAAGTCCTTAGGATATAATTGAGTCTCTCCTGCTTCTTGTACCATATTAGTCTGAATGAGTTCCAATATGCTGTTGAGATCTGTATCATCATTTCATTCATGAATCTCATTTTCCAGGTTGTTTTCCAACCTTGAGCTGCCAAAAGCAACAAGTCCAGATCTTCTTCAGATTATAAAGCAGTTATATTTTCTGTATAACCCATGTCCACAATTTAAATATTGTTGGTTTTATTTGAAAAGAAATGCCTTAACCTTATTTTCCAAAATAGTTTGAATATGTCCACAAAGATAGAGAAATAGTTAATAACAGGCATCAGGACAAAATTCAAGCCTCTTCTGAGTAAAGAAATCTGTGCCTGGCTTGATTCAAAGTTGGTCAAATTTATGGCGTGTAATTGGGATTATTTGGTGGCCTGAGAGGTCTCTTTTGTTGTCCTCCTCTCCTTCTCTTCTAGTTCTTCTCTTTCATCTGTTTCCTGTCCTCTTGTCTTTGTCTAAAAAAGGTTCCACTTCTTAGTGAAATCAATAGAAAACTTGATTTAATGGTTTTAGATGTTGCAGGCTGACTATCCGTTTTATCTGTTTTTTATTTGTAGTTCTGTCTTTATTCCTTGACCCCCTTTGCTTCTGGATCTTGAATTAAAGTGTTTTGGTAATATATAGACAGTATATAGCTCATAGTCTCTACTGTCTTTCAGGAGATTCGTTTGTTTTCAAGCAACTATCTCTTCATGCTTTGCAATTTTATTTTTCAGGGCTTTATCCAATTATTGAAAATCTGTGTGGTTTTTAAACACTGCTACATCTGCTTTAACAACCTTCAATTCTTCCTCTAGTTCTGAGTAGTTTTCTGACTCCTGCTGAATAATTAATCATCTGTAAGCTTCAGATGCTTCCTCAGAGATTTTAACCAAGCTTCCTTAGGTTTAAAGTGATTCAGCCTACATGAGGGAGTCTTGGTAACTCGATGACCAGGTAGTGCCTGACTCCTCTCTAGGTATGTCTCTAATGAATTTATGTTGTAACTGATATTGATCTCTTTTATAAGTAATCTTTTTAATTTAAAAACACAGTATTGATATTAAATCCTGAAGCTGTAGCAGAAGCTGTCCGTTGAAGCTCCAGCAGCTTATGATCCTGCAGGACGTAACTGCCAAAAACATACATTTCTGATCACACTTTACCTCAGCTCAGCTCTAGTGTGTTTCCTTAGTTGGGGTTAATTTTCCACAGCCTTAACCATACTCTTGATTTGGGATTAGTGAGTTTCAAAGCTGGCTTTCTGCATGCCCAGTGTAACAGTGAAACAAAGCTGTAGAACTCTACATGAGCAAACAGAAATAAGTTCATCCATTTGCGGGACACTGAAATAGTCAAAATGAACTGTTCAAAAAGTTGTTGACCTGTGCTCTGGATGGAAGTGTGCACTGCTATGGGTAGGAAATCTGAAATACAACTCAAGCTTCCAACAAACAGTGCTACAACATGCAGAGAGAACAGACTCAAACCAGTGCTTTTGCAAATAAAATTGTTTCATTTATTCTTGTAACATTCAGGTTACCAGCAGAGTAATTCACCAGTGTAGAAAGCCCTGGCACTTCTGCAAACTGCCTTTCAAGAGGGCATAATCCATATGGGGGTTCAAATGCCATTTATACATGTGCAAAAGCATGACATCATATTAATTCATCATGTGATTTGAAAAATTACCCAAAGCAACTAAAGTACAAATGTTGAAATTTTGGGTTCTGAGCATGCTCAGTTCAGTCTTTTGGATAAAGGATCTGGGTCTCATGAACAAGCATTTTGTCAGCTCACAAAAGTATGCTTAGAATCCTCGTTCATGAGAAAAAATCCCTGTTTCTATGTACATAGATTTTTTTGTATTTTTAGTACTTTCGTTGGTTTAGGTAATTGTTTAAATCACATGATGAATTAATATGATGTCATGCTTTTGAACGTGTATAAATGGCATTTGAATCCTGAATGGTTTATGCTCCCTTGAAAGCAGTTTGCTGAGGCACTTGGTGCTTTCATAGGTGAATTATTTTGCTGGTAACCTGAATGTTGCAGGAATAAATGAAACAATTTTGTTTGCAAAAGAACTGGTTTGAGGGTGTTCTCTGCAGCATGTTGTAGCACTGTTTGGTTGGAACCTAGAGTTGTATTTCGGTTGGCCACCCACAGCAGTGCACCACTCTCCATCCAGAGCACAGGTCACAAAATTTTTGGAACTGTTTGATACTGTGGGAATATTGGGTCCAAGGACTTTGCACTCCCACCATTAAAGATGTTGTAGTGCAGGGTCTGTGGGGCAGTGTGCTGGTGCCTGAGATACTGTGGGAGTGCAGGGTCCAAAAGATCCTGCACTTCCACCTCTAAAGATGTTGTGGTGCAGGGTCTGTGGGGCACTGTGCTGCTGCCTGAGATACTGTGGGAGCCCAGAGTCTGAAGGACCCTGCTCTCCCACCCATAAAGACATTGTAGCACATGGTCTGTGGGGTACTGTGCTGGTGCCTGACATGCTGTGGTAGTACAGGGTCAGAAGGAACTGCACTCCCACCCCTAAAGATGCTTATTCAGCTACAAACATATGGGCATCTGTGAAGGGATGGGACCCACAGTAAAATGTGGATACTATTATACTAGCTCAAAAAGTAAGGAAAGTAGTTGCAAAAAACGTTGTTAATGCATCAGTTAGGGTTGCTGTGACAAATGCAGGAAATGAGGCTTTAGGGTTTCACCCTAATGCCCTAATCCTGCCCTGTGGAGACCAGGAGGCATCAGGGGATGGCATTGGGGTTATCAACCTAATATTCACCCCATTCTCCTAGACTGTAGCCACCCAGCATGTTTTAGAGCGGAATGGGGTGGCGTTAGGGTTGACAACCCGATGCCATCCTTAGCACCTCCTAGTCTCCGGGAGGCAAGGGTAGGGTGTTAGGATGAAACCCTAATGCCTTATTTCCTAATTTGTGACAATAACCCTAACTGAAGCAATAACAACATTTTTTCAATATATATATATATATATATATATATATATATATATATAAAATACACATACATAACATCCCTGATAGTCTAGTTGACACTCTCTTGTACATGAAATATTCATATTTATAAAATGGGTAGAAAATGTCCTTGCTTTTGAATGGATAAGAGCCACATTTACCTGTGCTTTTATCCAGCCATATTTTCCCAGCTGGTCCTAGTTAGGTTCACAAAGACACAGATCCATACCTCCCAAACCATTTTCAATGGAAACTATCTAACCAGCACTCCATGTTTCCCATTTTCTACCTGATTGTAGGTCACCCAACACAAGCCATGCAGCTTGCCCATATCTTGCTCCCGAAACTGCAGCAAAAGTTAAACTATGCCCTCATAATAATGGTCCAGAACACATTACAGATGCCACTCCTCAAACACAAAAGAGAGTCCACTCCAATACTATAAGTGACTACTGCTGTGTTTTATTGCAAACAAACTTTTAACAGCAGGTCAAAAAGCAGATTTAAATAACACTGTGGAGGTGCAACAAGAACACACTTGCCCCAGTGCTTCAGCTCCTAGCCTTCCTTAGGGGCGTCAAAATAGTGGACTTGAGTACTATGATTAAAACATGGTGCAACAATCAATAATATCAGGGCTGTTACCAAACCTAAACTGTCACAGGGTGAAAAGTATACGATACAGAAGATAAATGCCCAATTACAAAATAGATGCTAGGGGAGGAAATTAGTTTTATGGACACCTGGGATGCCATTTACCAAAAGGAAAATCTCTATGCCAGAAATGGGCTACACCTGAGCAGCACTGGAATGCAAACATTGGCCATAATGAATAAACAAGCATTTGTCAATGTCGAATGTTGATTGCACTGGTGTGTTGAGCTCGCTCACTGCCCCTCTGTCACTGGCTCAGTCTGTGTCTCCCAGTGCTACAGGCTGCTCTTTGTACTGGGCTCCTGCCTGTGTTGGCACCTTGTTCTGCACACTAAGAAATCTGCAGCAGTCCCGCACAGGTCTGTTGAGTCTGCTGGCTCCCCTCTCTCACTCGCTCATTCAGTTTCTGCGGAGCTGCAGACTGCCCTTTTCTATTGGGCTCCTGCCTGTATTGCTGCCTTCATCTGCCCACAAAGAAATTTGCAGCAGTTACAGTAGAGTTCCATTGAGCTCGCTCACTTCCCTCTCTGACTCGCTCATTCTGGTTTTCCCACCACTGCAGGCTGCCCTTTGTACTGGGCCCCTGCATGCATTGCTGCCTTTTTTCTGCCTACAAACAAATCTGCAGCAGTCCCAACAGAGCTCAGCTGAGCTCACTCCTCCCCCTCCTTACTCACTCGTTCTGTGCCTCCTGCCACTGCAGGCTGCCCTTTGTACTGGGCTTCTGCCTGCATTGGCGGCTTGTTCTGGCCAGAAAGAAATCTGAAGCAGTCCCAACACAGCACCATTGAGCTTGCTCTCCCCTCTCTCAATCACTCATTCCGTTTCTGCCGCACTGCAAGCTGGCCTTTGTACTGGGCTCCTGCCTGTGTTGCTGCATTTTCTGCCCACAAAGAAATCTGCAGCAGTCACAATACAGCTCCGTTGAGCTCGCTCACTCACCGAGCTGTCACTCACTCATTCTTTCTTGGTGCTGCAGGCTGCGCTTGTGTGCACGGGCTCCTGGCTGCATTGGCACCTTTGTCTGTCCACAAAGAAATCTGCAGCTGTCCTGACAGATCTCAGTTGAGGTTGCTCAGTCTCCCCTGTCAACGTGCTCATTCTGTTTGTCCTGGCGCTGCAAGCAGCCCTTTGTCTGGAGCTCCTGCCTGCATTGTCGCCTTTTTCTGCCCATAAAGAAATCCAGCAGTCCTGATAGAGCTCAGTTGAGCTCACTCAGTACCCTGTCTCACTCACTGTACTGTTTCTCCCACCGTTGCAGGTTGGCCTTTCTACTGGGCCTCTGTCTGCTCTGGCCTTTTCTGCCCACAAAGAAATCTGCAGCAGTCCAGACAGTGCTCGGTGAGTTCTTTCACTCTCCCTCCCTCACTCACTCTCTCGTTCTGTTTCTCCCAGTGCTGCAGGCTGCCCTTTTGTACTGGGCTCTTGCGTTAGGGCCTTTTCTGCCCACAAACAAATCTGCAGTAGTCCCAACAGAGCTCAGTTGAGCTCGGTCCTCCCCTCACTTGTTCGATCTTAATCTGTCCCAAACACTGATTTCCACAGCGACCATGCTATTCTCTGGCAGGAGTACAAAAACATATTTTAGGCAGGATGTGAAAAATGACAACTGTACTGTTCATAAGAGGTGTGAAAAACTGCCACTATTGAAAATGTGGCGTGAAAATATTACAAATTTGTGAAGTTACAAGGGTGCGTGGAAACAGTTCAATGCATGCTTGTAACACAGTCATGTTATGGAGTTTTGTCACCAAATTTTCAACATAGGGCTTTTAGGACCTCTGCTCATGAACAGTGCCACTGTCATTTTCTTAATCTGTCCTGAACACTGATTTCCCACAGTGACCACATTATTCTGTGCCTCAACTGTGAAACCACATTTCAGTCAGGATGTGAAAATTACAGCTGTACTGCTCATAAGGAGGTGTGAAAAATGCCACTGTTGAAAATCTGGTATGACAATATTACAACTAAGGGTTACAGTAGTGGAAAGTGTGCAATGCACACTTGTAACACAGTCATTTGATGGGCTGTCATCATCAAATTTTCAACATAGGCATTTTAGGACCTCTGTTCATGAACAGTACAATGTCATTTTCTTAATCTGTCCCAGACAGTGATTTCCCGGCGATCGCTCTATTCTGTGCGGAAGTGCAAAACACATTTTGGTCAGGATGGGAAAATGACAGCTGCACTGTTCATAAGTAGGTGTGGGAAAATGGCAATGTTGAAAATCTGGAGTGAAAATATTATACATGTTACGAGCATGCATGCAAACTGCACAATGCATGCTCAGAACACAGTCATTTTATGGAGTATCATCACCAAATTTTCAACATAGCCATTTCAGGACCTCTACTCATGAACAGTGTCACTGTCATTTTCTTAATCTGTTCCAAACACTGATTTCACAGCAACCGTGCTATTCTGCACTGGAAGTGCAAAACACATTTCCACCAGGATGTGAACAATGACAGCTGTACTGTTCACAAGGAGGTGTGACAAAATGCCAATACTGAAAATCTGGCTTGAAAATATTGCAAATTCAACGAGTTACAAGCATGCATAGCAACTGTACAACTGCAGCTCGTAAAACAGTAATTTTGGGGATTTTTCACAAATTTGCAACATAGGCTTTTGAGAGCCCACCTCATGAACATGGCACTGTCATTTCCTTAATCAGCTCCGAAAGGTGATTCCGCCAGTGACCGCTAAATCATATTTCCAGGCCAATTAACACCATGACAGTTCAAGAATTCATGAGGAGGGGTCCCAAAACCCCATGTTGAAAATTTGGTGCAGAAATTTCCAAAATGCCTGAGATATGCACTAAAGTTGAAACAAACATATTTATTCCATTATACAGCTTACCAGCATTTCCTCAGTTCACGGTCGGCTTTGAAGAGTGCAGACATGTTTCCAGTCCACAAGATCATTGCTCCAGAGCTCTAGAGGTAAGTATGGGGTGAGGGGTGTGGGAGGCAGGGTGCACAGTGGTGGGTGCGAGCTGCGGGTTGGGGCAGGGAGACTAGGAGGGACCATTTCCTTTTCTGCAGGGGAAATAAAAACAAAAGACATCAGGGACAGTTTTTCCCTTTAAGGCATGTGGCACGCTGGGATGGGCTCCCAGCGTGCCACCAGAGGCTTTCTTTGGGGGCCAGCAGTAGCCGATGGGATTGGGCACCCCAGTTGGCACACAAAGGGGGTTATCATTATGCTGACAGGGATTGGGCACCCGTCAGCAGGAATAAAAGTGAGGGGTGTTACAGAATGCCGATGGGGACTGGGGCCCCGTCGGCAAATAAACATGGTGGGGGTTATATTGTTTGTGAACACGGTGACAAGCCGCTGCCATGTTCACAAACAATATCAGTCTTTCTAGATCCTGCCCTGCAATGATGGGTCACTCCCTCATTGCAGCGGATAGCTGATGCTGCAATGATGAGGCGGCTCCTGGTTGCAGTGGCAAAATTGTCACAAGTTGGTGCCAAGGTTCCAAACTTGTGTCAGCAGCAGCGTGCAAGGGATTGGGAGACATGGGACAAGCCTTTGCAGGCTGTGGGGCATTAGCCACAACAGTGCCGCGCCTCCACAGCCTGCTTCTGAAAAGCTGATGCAATATGTTTCTTAGCTGTGTGCAATCAACATAAAAATGAACTCCCTACAGATAATTTTAACTAGTTCTGGGGGAGGTATGGAATAGCATACATACCCAAGTCAAATAGGAAAAAGTAAAAATGTAGACAAAACATAGAAATCTTAATGATGCAGCTGAAATAAGATGTTACGAGCAAATGAGAAGTTTCCTTAACAAAAAGATGAATTGGAAGCAGTATGAAAAATGCATAAAAAATATTGACATGGCCTTTATAACTGAGACCTGGTAGATGGGAGATGATAATTGGGGCAGGGAAATACCAAGGTATACCTTGTACTACCTTGACAGGAAGGGAAAGGGAGGAGGGTGGAATTGCAGCATATATATCAAATATTATAAAATCCACAAATATTTCAAGATGGTAAGTTTGTGACTGTGTTTTTGTAATTGGCTGTGTCTGGACTGTGGTGAGTGAAGTGAGAAACCACTGCCAGGGACTCCTTGGCTGATTGTTTCTGGACACAGCCTGCAGTGTAATCCCATCCTGCCATGCCACAACCCATCCACCCCAAGGCTTGCCCTACAATTATAGTGTAGGTCCATAGGGCCTTGCAACATCCTGCACCCATACAAGAAGTAGCAAATACAGAAGAAAAGCCCTTGGTGATGTGGAGGGTTCTGCACCCACAAGCCAAGGAATACCTTTTTTCGCCAGTGCATAAGTCGGGCTCGAGAATAGACTACATACTCCTTTCTCGGGTCCTACTTAAAGGGTTTTACCGCTGAGATTGTGCCAGCCCCTTGTCGGATCACTCGGCTGTGGAGGTTCTGATCTCGCTTCCATCGGCTTTGGGCAACAGGTAACAGGTGGAAAATTAACAACCAGTTACTCCGCCTACCCAAGGTTGTGCAGTGCTTAACTTTTCAGCTCGATGAATTTTGGCCTTGAACTCTACTGAAGAAACTAGGCCGGACATACTTTGGGCAACTTTAAAGGTCTTCATGAGGGGCCTCCTTATCAGGCAGGCCACTATTATGAAAAAGGAAACCAATGTTTTAATGGTAGAAATTGAGAGTGATTAAGGAACTGCAGGCTTCATTGGTCTCTAATCCACAAGAGGAAATTGAGCTAAAGTTAACTAAGGTTAGGGATGAATATCTTAGAATGCTGGGGGATCAAGCTGAGCTGGCCATCATTAAAACCCAAGCTTTATACACAGATCAAGGGAGAAGCCGGGCAGACTACTGGCAAGGCGGTTAGCACAGCTGGAAGCATCTCGGCTCATTGAAGGAGTCAGATCGGGTAACGATGGGTTGATTAAAACCACCCCAGAGGACATCGTCCTTGTTTTCATGATTATTATGAGGCATTGTATGGAGGTATGCAATCTCCCCACAGCTGAGTGACACTCAGCAATTCCTAGACAGGATACCTCTTCCTAGTTTGAGGAGGGTGGACAGCAAGGTCTTGGTAGCAGACATTACTTATAATGAGATAGAGGATGCGATCAGAGCTCTACCAATGAATAAAACTCCTGGCCCTGATGGGTTCTCACTTAATTTTTATAAAACCTTTTCTTCCCAACTGATTCCGTTGCTGGCCGGCCTATACTGGTATATTTTATCGGGAGAGGAAGTGGATAAATACCTTTTGAAGCTTTAATAGTGTTAATCCCAAGCCTAATAAGTCACTTGAAAACCCAGGTAGTTATCGCCCATATCTTTACTTAACTACGATATTAAAATACTGGCAAAAATTCTGGCTGAGCGTATAGCAAATTCTGCCTCATTTGATAGGACAGGAACAAGTGGGTTTATGAAGGCAGATCCTCAGCGGACCATTTCAGGACGTTAAATTGACGCCTTCTCGCCTCCGAGGAGGCCAGGCCCCCAGGCCTTGGTCTCCTGGATGCCGAGAAGGCTTGATAGAGTTCATTGGTCCTATCTTTACCAAGTGATGTTAAGGGTAGGTTTTCCGGAGCAGTTTGTCGGTTGGATTAAGGCCTTGTATTCAAATCCCACGGCAAGAGTGACCTGTAATGGTGTTATATCTGAACCCTTTGTGTTAAAGGCTGGGACAAGGCAGGGCTGTCCTTGTCTCCTTACTTTTTAATCTTTATTTAGAGCCCTTATTAGGTATATTGTCTTTAAAGACACGATTTTGGGATCAAGGTGAGAGACCAGACTATCAAGGTTACCGCTTTCAGAATGACCTCCTGATTTACTTATCAGATCCGGCTCTTCTGTTCCTGTCCTATTAAACGTCATTAAGAATTTAGCCTAGTATCCAATTATAAGCTAAATCAGGACAAGACAGTAGTGTTCCTCTTTCTAACGGGTTTTTAAAAAGATATCATTGGGATGGGTCTGGGTTGGAATTCTAAATCTCTCAATTATTTGGGGCTCTCCTTAACTGTAAATCCTGATCATCTTGGCACCTCAATCTGGATACTTTAGTTCGGAATATCGATTTGGATATGAAAAGGTGGGCTCAATTTCTCTATCCTTTGGGGCAGGATTAGCATAGTAAAATGAACATTTTCCCAGGCTTTTCTATCCATTATCTATGTTAAATATTCAACTCCGATGGCTTGGTTCAGTAGAATTCATAAGTTAATAGCCAATTTCATCTGGAATTTTAAGAAGGCAAGGATGTCATATAATAAGCTGGCGGTGCCCAAAACCCATGAGAGGCCTCAGCTTCCCCACTTTGCACTATATTATTGGGCCGTACAGATTAACAAGTACGGCAGGTGGCTGGCTCCTCTACTTGTTGGGCATAATGAATATGTCCCTCTGGTATGATCTTGAACTCTATTTATTAAGGGATTGGGTCTTAACCATGAGGCCTTGCTGTTCCCCCAGATTAGTTCCTCTCACGAGTCTCCCCATTGGTGTTCCCTCAGGATTCATGATCAAGTCTGCAGTTTTTGAAATACGAATATAGGTTAGATGTCTCAGCCTCTCACTGGCAGCCCATACTGGTTGATTGGAGGAAGCCGATTGGGTATAGATGGTTACCGGCTTAGAAGATATTAGGTTGGGAGATTTTTTGATGAGGATGGCAAGCTCTATATGACCCCAGATACTCAACAGGTTGAACCTACCGGTGGGTGAGTGTTTTAAGGTATTTCAGGTGCGTCACCTTATAGTTCAGAGCTGGGACTAAATGGTTTTAAGCCTCCTAAGATAGATTTTGGGATACTATTAGACCTGTGGTGGGCACTCCGCATGCAATATCCAAAATATATGCATTACTTCTGAACTGGCTTTCCCAGATGGTTTTCTCCTCCTTCAGTTTGGGGCAGTGTTTTTCTAATTTGGAGCTAGATTGGGCTCAGATATGGTCTAATTGTCATAGGTTTTTGAAGCAGGACCTCTTAAATTAACCCAGTTCAAGATTTTACACAACATCTATTATTCTCCCAGAAATTGCTTAATTTAAAATGTTATCGGACTCTTGCTGTTTTAGGTGTGGGTCAGAGGAGGAGATCTACTACATATATTTTGGCATTGTACCAAGATCGTTCAGTTATGGTCAGACATTAAAGAGAATGTGAGCCCCTTCTGGGCCTAGGACAATTGTTTAAGCCAGAGATCTGCATATTAGGATATATGCCTGAGGTCTTTGTCACAGAGAAAATTTCATATCTTTTGATATCTATTTCAGTTAAGAGGCTTGTGCTTAGACATTGGAAGGAAACTAATAGAATCCATTACTCTGAATGGTTATCTGAGCTTTTAGCCCTACTTAGGATAGAGGCGAATAGCAATATTGCATGATCAGCTCCCTAAGTTTGAAAATTTGGTCTCCATTAGTTTGTGCCTATTCATGATTATTATGTATCAAACCTTTCTGTTTGTATAAGCTTTGTCTGCTAATGTCCATGATTTTTTGTGTCGGGGGGAGGGGTGGGCGCCGAGGCCCCGGGGAGAGGGCAGGGGGAGAACGGAGGAGGGAGGGGAGGCATTAATTTATGAGATGCTCATTTACTCTTTTATGTTCACATCTACGTAAACTATGCTGTATTATGCACCTTGTGATACTTTGTATATGAGAGTATCGCCTCTGTTCATCTTAAATTGTCAATAAAAGTTAATGGCAAAAAAGAAAAGCCCTTGGGAGATAAGGAATAGGCATCTTAAGCAGGCAGTAGATAGAGGAGGGAAACAGACATGATGGGAGTGGTGCAGTGCAGTGATTGTGGAGCAGCAGTCTTCAGGGAGACATTCTGGAGGCTGTGATGCTGCCTATCTGTAGGCACCTCTCTGGGCTGAGGGAGGAGGTTGCCTGTCTATAAGCAGAGTTGGTCAGGCTACAGGTAGCATCCACCCCAGCCATAGACCACCAGGTCCACAGCCTGAACCTCAAAAGATGCCTGGGAAGAAGAAGAGTGATTGGACCACAGTGTGCTCAGGGAGGGTGAGGTGGTGGTCAAAAGCACATCCCTGAACGGTCCTGCTTAGTAACTCCTACTCTGTTTTGGATGAAAGGAAAGTCCCACTCAGTAACCACAGGCTGGGACCAGGGAGGATGGTGGGCCTCAGGATGGATCCCCAGAGAAGGCAGGCAGGGGACCCTGGTGGAGAGGGAAGTTTCTTCTAGTGGGGACTCTATTATCTGATGAGTGGAGGTAGGGACACCTAGCAGGGGACAGAGGGAGGTCAAGTGCATCACAGAAAGCGCTGCATGGAGGGATGGAGGCGGATCCATGGGATTGCTAGAGCAATAACTAGGAGGGAGCATCTGGGTGTCATTGTCCACCTGGAGACCAATGGCCTGGCAGGAGAAGGGTGGAGTTAGCCAGAGTCAAGTAGGATTTCAGGAAGCTGGGGAAATCCGAAGCATATAGCAGGCTTTGTCTCATTCTCAGAGGTGCTACCTGTCCAGGGCACCGGGAGGATGGGACACTCAATATCCATACCTTTAACTCCTCATTGAAGGATTAGTGTGAAAGGGAGGGTTTTGGCTTCATTGTGGACTGAGGCCCAACCTGGACAGATACAAGCTTATATAAGGAGGATGGCCTGCATCTGTCTGAGAAGGAGACCTTGGCACTTAGTGAGAAATTGAAATTCTTCAGCAGTGAGCATTTAAACTGGCCAAGGGGCAGAGCAAGAAAGGGCAGGAGGCTTAGGAACACCTACGCATGGGAACATGTAGGAACATAAGTTGTCAACAGTTACAGCTGAAGCAGGCAGGAGGGGCAGGTCGGCAAAGAGTGTATAACGAGGACACATGGGGAGCACATTGAAAGGAATCCAGGTGGGGAAGATGCTGGAAAGGGAGGAAAGGAGCAGAGGAGGGCAGACTGTATAATATGGAAGGTCATTTTAACAAATACCCATAGCCTAGGAAATAAGGTTCCAGACCTGAAAGCCTTGTTGGCAGATACAGACCTTGACATAGTAGCAATAACAGAGATGTGGTACTCTGCTAATCATGGCTGAGAAGTCAATGTACCAGGCTATACACTGTTCAGGAGGGACAGGAGGGTAAAAGGGTGGGGGCCCTGTACATCAGCGATGGTATAAAGGCTACAGAAGTTCAGGGAACACAGGGGAGGCCGAGACAATGTGGGTCATCCTGGAGCCAGGGAATGAAACAGCAATACACACAGGGGTGATCTACAGACCTCTGACACAGAATGAATAAGTTGACAGGGAACTAGTGGAGGATATGCACAACATGGCAGCTAAAGGTGAAATCCTTACTGGGGATTTCAATATGCCTGACAAGATTGGACCACCCAGGTAACTGCTTCAACCAGAAGCACAGCCATCCTAGAATCCTTGCAGGGAGTTGGGCTCAGGCAGCTGGTGCATGAACCAACCAGGGACAAGTCAATTCTGGACCTGGTATGGACCTATGGGAAAAGAGTCAACGAAATACAGGTTGAAGGGCAGCTGGGGTCCAGTGACCACCACATGGTGTGGTTCAGCATGGCAAAATGGACTCAAGTATGCCACATAAGGGCAAAAGTATTACATTTAGGAGGGCAGATTTGACTGAAATGGGTAGATGATACAAGCTGTCCTGGGAAGTGAGAGGTAATAGAGGGGCGGAGGAACAATGGGAGAAACTGAAAGGAGCCATAGTGGATATCACAAACCAATGCGTTAGGATAGTGGCCAAAAGGAAAAGAAGAAGGAAACCACTATGGTTCTCTAAGGAGGAGGGTGACAAAGTTAGGGCTAAAAGACTGAGTTTCAGGAAATATAAGGGACCCAAAGACATTAGGACAGGGTGGTGTACCTTGAATGTCTAAGGGAAGCAGGAAAGGCTGTTAGGAGAACTAAGGTGCAGACAGAGGAGGGTTTAGCACAGTCTGTGAAAAAGGGACAAGGCATTTTATAGGTACATCAGTGAAAGAAGAAAAACTGGGGGTGGGTTGCGCTCAAAGGTGAGATGGGAGAGTGCAAGGAAGAGGATCTGGACAAGTCAGAAATACTGAACAAATACTTCTGCTTAGAATTCACTAGGGAGGGAGGTCAGGACCACAGATAGGTAGCAGAGGTAATGGGAGGGGAGAAGTGGACACCAGTCCATTCACATTGCAGAGAGTTCTGGAAGAACTCATAAAGCTGAAGATGGATAAGGCCATGGAGCTAGACGGCATTCACCTGAGGATATTAAGGAGCTGCAAAGTGAGTAGCAGCGCCTCTGGCAGCCCTGTTCACAGAGTCACTCAACATGGGTGTTGTTCAGAGGACTAGAGGAGGTATGTGTAGTCCCACTGCACAAAAGTGGCTGTAGGGAGGGAGGGGAACTACAGGCCAGTCAGACTGACCTCAGTGGTAGGAAAGATCATGAAGACACTGCTGAAAGAAAGGATAGTGGCACACCTGGAATCCAGGGGTGCCCAGGATCTGAGTTAATGCAGATTTGCAGATTACTCGAAACTGTGGGCAGTGGTGGATGGGGAGGAGGGAGGGTGGCCCTGCAGAGGGACCTGGAGGCTCTGGAAAGATGGTCTAGAAAGTGGAAGCTGAGGTTTAATGCAGGGAAATGCAAGGTACTCCATCTGGGGGCCAGAAACCAAGGCCAAGTGTACACCCTGGGGAAATACTACAAGTCTCAATGGCTGAGAGGGACCTGGGGTGGTGGTGGATGTCAAGATGAACAACTCTGAGACTTGTAGGAGGGCAGCAGCCAAGGCCAACAGGATGCTGGGATGCATCGCTGGGGGATCACCTCCAGAAGGAGGAAGTGATACTCCTGTATAACTGCTTGGTGAGGCTGCACCTGAGTACTGCGTGCAGTTTGGAGGCCACACTTAAAGAGGGACATTAACCTCCTGGAGAGGGTCCAGAGGAGGGCAACCAAAATGATTTGGGGCTTGGGGGACAGGACCTATGAGGAGAGGCTCAAGAGCTAAATATGTACACTTTGGAAGAGAGAAGGGACGGGGGACATGATAGAGGTCTTCAGGTACATGAAGAGGGTAAATAGGGGAGGAACAGTGAGGGTGATTCGAAGGAAGGAGGAAGGGGCCACTAGAGGGGCATGGGTGGAAGCTGGAGGGGAAGATTCAGGGAGAAAGGAGGAGGTGCTACTTCACTAAGAGGGTGGTAGAGCCATGGAATGCACTACCTATGGGGCTGGTGGAGGCAGAGACAGTGGAAGGGTTCAAGAGGGTGGGACAGGTACAGGGAAGGGTTCAGGAAGCAAAATCCAATGCAGCAAGAATATCCAGAACTGGGAAGGGAGAAGCCAGAGAGGCGAGGGGACAACAAGGTCAGCACCCAGGGTGGGGGCTGACCAAACGAGCAGACACGAAGACCATTAGGCCTATTCTGCTGGCATTTTAGTATGTTAGTATGTTAGATTTACAGCAGAAAGGTCATGTCAAATGAATCTGATAGATATTTTTGATTGGGCGGCTAGGAAAGTAAATCAGGAGAGGCAGTAGACATCGCCTACCGAGATTTCAGCAAAGCCTTTGACACCGTCCCACATAGAAGGCTGGTTAACAAGTTGGATAGTCTGGGTATGGAAGACAAGGTGGTGAACTGGGTTAGGAACTGGTTAACAGACAGGAGACAGAGGGTGGTGGTAAATGGTGTACATCTGTGGAGAAGGGTGACCCGTGGGGTACCGTGAGGATCAGTTCTGGGACCAGTCCTGTTCAATGTCTTCATTAGTGACATTGCAGAGGGGCTGGAAGGAAAGATCTGCTTCTTTCCAGATAACACCAAGATCTGCAACAGGGTGGATACTCCAGAATGGGTGCAGAAAATGAAGAGACCTGGAGAAGTTTAAAGATGGTCAGAGATGTGGCAACTGAGAATCAATGCAAAAAGTGCAAAATAATGCATCTTGGTAGAGGGAGCCCTGGGAAGAGCTACAGGTTAGGGGCTGACTGTCACCAAGTAGGAAAGAGACCTAGGGTTATCATATCTGATGACCTTAAGGTATCAAAGCAGTGCACAAAGGTGGTGGGGTGGGTCAGTGGCATGCTGGGGTACATAGGCAGGGGTATCACTAGCAGGAGGTGGGAGGTGGTGATGCCATTGCATAAAACATGGGTAAGGCCTCACCCACAGTATTGTGTGCTGTTCTGGAGGCTACACCTGCACAAGGACATAAATAAAGTGGATACTATCCAGAGATGGGTGACAAAGATGGTGCAGGGCTTGTTCCACAAAACATATGAGGAGAGACTAAGGGACACAATATGTACTCACTGGAGGAGAGGAGAGGAGAGAATGGGAAACATGATTGAAACTTTCAAGTACCTGAAGGGCATAAACAAGGTGCAGGTGAGGGACCTTTTCCATTGTAGAAAAAGTACTAGAACAAAGGGACACAATATGAAATTGAAGGGGGTTGATTAAGAGGTAATGTGAGGAAGTTCTACACAGAAAGGGTAGTTGACACTTGAAAAGTCTGCCACAGGAGCTAATGGGGCAAGCACAGTGGAGGGGTTTAAGCATGCCTGGGCAGACACAAGGAACCCTTGAGAGGGAGGGAGTGATGAAAAGCCATTGATCACATAGGCTCAGTGGCCACATACAATGTATAGGGCCTACAGGCAGACTGGATGGGCCTGGCTGTCCTTATCCGTCGGCAGTTCTTTATGTTTCTTTTTCTGAGAAAATTAAAAATGAAGGAAGCAGATCTGAATCAATATGGATTAGAATAGATACTAGAAAAATGAAAACATCATAATTGGTCTATACTACTGATCCCTCGCATAAAGGCACGGGGTTAAAATGTCCACACAGCAGAATGCCGTGCGACTTAATTGTGTTGTGTGATTACATGAAATCTTTGTTCTGTGGGGCGGTGCCCCCACCCCCATTATGTGGGGCTGCGCTGTGGACCCCCCACTTAGGATTCTAACTCCGGGGGTCCAACCTGAGAAAGCGCACAGGTCCGGGCTGCACCATAATGTCGAACGCTATTACATACAACATTATGAACCGCACGCGGCATAAACAGCGAGGTTACCAACCAAATAAATGATGAACTCAATAAAGCCTGAGAACTGGGTAGAATTGTGTTCATGGGAGACTTAAAGTTCAGTGCCACTATCTGGACTAAACTGGAAACAACTAAACAACATAGCTTAGCCTTCCCATGGCTACTTGACCAACTAGGACTTACACAATGTGTAAACCAACTCACCCGAGGGAAAACATACTTGACATAGTCCTAACTACTAAGGAAATCTATATCACAAGTTGTAAAATTAATGAGTTATGGGGAATAGTAATCATAACAGTGTACATTTCTCTGTCCAAGAACATATCCCAGTAACAAAAGGTTGTAGAGATCTATAACTTCTGCTCTGCTAACAAATCCTCATTCAAGAAGACCTAGGAAATATTAACTGGGATAATGTACTACATAATAAAAATGTAGCTGAAATGTGGGATATCATAAAAATCAAATATTTACAATATGTAACAGGCATATCAAGAAAATTAAGAAATACAATAACAAGTATTAAACCTAAATGGTTAAATAAAACTCTAACAAAACTAATAAAAAACATCAGCTATATGTAAAATACAAAAGACAGGATCACAGTATATATGGACACAATTCAAATGTGTTCAAAAAATGTAAAACATGATTAAGAAAAATTAGCAAAGGTTGGAAAAAAATAGCAGACACTGCCAGGAAGGACAATATGCAACAATTTTATGGGTATATTAACTCATGGCCCGATTCCAAGATAGCTACGCCAGGAGTAAGCGCAATATGCCAGTCGTGATGGTACAATCGCCAAGTTACATCAGCGACTTGTGACATGTGCAATTCAAAAGATCACTTATACAGCAACCCACAAGTGCTACGCCAAAAGCAAGTTACGATGCAGTTACGCCAAAGAAGGCTAGCGCCACTGCGTATTACAGTTTATATATGTGTAACACCAGGATGACAAAACTGCTATTCCAGAAAAAGTGGTGTAAGTAAATACACCAGATGAAGCCGACGTAAGTTAGACCAAAGAATGTTTAGTCTAACCACAACATAGGCTATATAACCCTCCCACATAACCAGACAGCAGACAGCAGTGTAGTGAGACACACATTAATGTCAGCAATTGAGCCCTACTGGGAATTATGATAGCAGAGCACCGTGAGAGCAGGCATGCCAGGTGCTGAGGCAGGACTCAGGTGACCAAGCCACAGCGCCTGCCAAGTACCAAGGCTGCCAGTGCGCAGGTAAGATGCCCTCACAAGACCTTCAAGGACCTGACTGAGCAGCAGCGCCTAGCATGATATAGGCTCAGCAACAGTTGCATCAGGAGCTATGCCAGGACCTGGGTGGTGACCTATGCAGCACCAGCAACAGGGGCCACCCACTGCCACTGGAGATGCGTGTGAGCACAGTGCTGTGCTTCCTCACCACCAGCACTTTCCAAACTCCCACAGGGACACAGTGGGCATCTCACAGCCAGCGGTGTCCAAACACCTGAGGAGATTCCTGCGTCCCTCATACAGCGCACCCGCAACATATCAGTTTCCTGTGGGATGCCTAACAGCAGTGTCAGGTGAAGCAGGCATTCTATAACATGGCACAGTTCCCCTGTGTGCTAGGTGCTATTGACTGCACGCACATGGCCATCAGGGCCCCAAGCGAGGATTGTGATGCATACATCAAAAGGAAGGGGTACCACTTGATGAATATCCAGGTGGTCACTGACAGTGGTGGACACATCCTAGATGTGGTGGCCAAGTACTCCAGATCCTGCCATGACTTTCACATCTACAGGAATTGTGGGCTACACAAGGCCTTTGAGAGAGAGAGACATCACTGGAGGATGGCTTGTAGGTATGTGCCATGGGGAATGACAACTGCAAAGGTATGTGTGGCAGTGTGCATGCATGTGGTAGACAGCGCATGTGGCATGAGGGACACAGTGGTACAACAGAGGTACAGGGTGAACAGGCACTGCAGTGGGCAGAGGTGATGGCCACACAGACACGTGGCATGCAACAAATGGGAGGCAGGCAGGGCAAGACACACACACACACAGGGGCCTGGGAAGGCCACACAATGTCAAGAGATACAGAAGTAGTGCATGTACACAGCTAAGGATGTGCGTATCACTGAGAGTGCATGCCTGCATGTGAGCAAATGTGCATGCAGCAGTGTGTGCCAAGCAGAGGATAGTGAGATGCTGATGACAGGGGTGCACACAGAAACATGCAACTAACCTCTCCCCCAACAGGTGACAGTAGATATCCCCAGATGCCGTGGTTGATGATCCCTGTGAGGACACCCCAGACAGCAGCTGAGTTCAGGTACAATGAGGCCCACACCAGCACGAGAAGGGTAACTGAGTAAACCTTTGGACTGCTGAAATCCCTATTCCAATGCCTTGACACCTTGTGGGGTGCACTCCAGTACAGCTCTGCAATGGCATGCAGGATAGTGCTTGCCTGCTGCATTCTCCACATCGCCCTGGCACACAGTGTTCCAGTGCCCGACAGTAACCAGGAGGATGGTGCACGCAGGAGGGTGCCAGTGATCTGGACATCATGGTGGGACACCTGGTGCACAGTGTTGCAAGTGGGCCACCGTGTATGACAGGAGCTGATCCAGCAGTTCTTTTGAGTCAGCATAAGGACACCACAACCGACCACCCCACCACACCACCATGGTGGCACCTGCAGCAGCACGGGGACACACTGTGGTGCAATGCAGCCCTGACAATGGCATGGCACCCATGCCATCACCACCATGCCTCGGGGAGGAGATACTGCCTACCAGGTGCCATGCATCACAAGTGGCAGCACTGGAGCTGGAACAGTGCCCAATGCATGTCGTACAGCATCTAGTAGGCATGACCACGATTGTTGGATGGCACCCCAAGCATCACACAGAGCACCACAGCACACATGGACAATGGACATGGAGACACAGGTGAGTGATGGACACACACAGGATAGAGGAACAATGCCACGATGATGGCACCACCAGGCACACTGCACCTGCCATGGCTACTGATACATGCAAACAGTGCAACCACAACAGGGACCAGGTGGCACAGACCTGTATACGTGTGGTGGTAGGATGCAACATTGTGTTGTGCCACTGGTACCACCCACAGGGACTACCATGCCCCTGGGTGGAAGGAGCCATACTGGCCCATAGCCACCACATAGCCATGACATGCATGGTGTGGCGGCATGCGAACAGGACCCAGCATGGTGCACTGCTGCACACAGAGCACCATGGGGCCATGCCCAGGTGTGTGCCAAGGCTGAGAGATGCACAGCTGGCACACAAGTACCATGTGCATGTTGGGGACTTATTACGAAATGGAGCAGCTCTGCCACATGCGAGCCCTCACATGCACAGTGACACACATGCACACACCCATGCATACCAGAGACAAAAGAGCAGAGCCAAGGGTGCAAACACAACATTTTATGAAACAGTAGAACACAGTATTAAACAAGGGTATAAAATGTACAAACAACAACTGCAGAAACAAACAGTACCCCAGCACCTACACAATACACCTGCTATGTTCAGCCCCACACCCCATCCCAACTGTATGATGCCCCCACCATCCCTGTATGTACAATGACCACCACACCCAACAGTAACACACAGCAGATGCCCCCATCACTTATGGACCCCACCCAGGCACGACCCCCACCCAAAGCCCCCACACACACATGGGATGCAGACCCCTGCTGTACACCTCCCACTGCCCAGCGCCCTCACCCCACATACACACAACAGGCTGCCCACCCACAGGCCTATAGCAGCCAATGGGCCAAAGGCTGAAAAGGTCCATAGTCCATGCCCACAGTCCACACTGTGCAGCACTAGGACCTCTGCAGCACCCTGAGGAGGGCACCCAGGGAGCCATGCATGCATGCCACATCCTCCATAAAGGTGGACACCAGCACTACCAACTGCCGGTCACCCGCCTGCTGTCCTGGATACATCATAGCCTATGGCCCAGGCTGTCCTTCAGGTGAACCAGCTCCAGCATCCTGGTGACACAGCTTCAGTAGGTCCATGCCACCACTGTCCGATCGGTGATCTGCAACTTCCTTGGCCAGCATGTCCTTATCCTCCACCTGATCCTCCGCTGGAAGCACCACCACCTCCTGCACCTCCGCTGTCTGCCCCGCCATCTCCTGCTCAGCAACAGGCAGCTCCAATGCCACCTGTCCCTCAGTTGCATCTGCTACCACCTCTGCTGGTGGTGCCCAGCCCACATAGAAGGTAGTGACAAGAAAGATCAAGATCAGCATGGGTTTGTATCAGGTAGATCATGTGTTATGAACTTATTGTGTTTTATGAACCAATATCAGAAGCTCCAGATAGGGGAGCACCTGTGGATTGCACATACCGGATTTTGCTAAAATATTTGATAAAGTCCCACACTGTGAGATTATCAAAGTCTAATAGATAAACAAACAAATCACAAAATCGTGGGCTGGGTTGCAAGCTGGTAAGCGATAGAACACAGAGGGTGTATATAAATTGTTATTACTCATCTTTTGTGCCTGTGATGAGTGGGGTGCCACAGGGCTGGTCCTTGAACTGGTATCTGTTTCGCATATTCATGTCTAGTATGGGTAGGAAGCAAAAAAATGGCTAAGTAAATAAGCAGATGGCACCAAACTTGCAGGCATAGCAATAAATAATGAAAATACAGCCACTATACAATGGGATTTAGACAATATCCAGAAATGGGCTAATCTTAGAGGAATGAGTTTTATTGTGTATAAGTGTGGGAAAACACAACAAAAAAGAACATATTTCCTAACTGGACTTCCACTTAGAGAATCAAATGAGGAAAAGACCTAGGAATAACAATAAATGATAACCTAACCTATGATTCACACTGTAATAACCAAATAGCAAAGGCTAAAAAAGTATTATGGGCCATACAATGAAATTTCCAGAGTAGAAGTGAGGAGGTCATAATGCCTCTGTATAGGTCATTCATTAGGTCATTGCTTGATTATGGAAGCCCTGTGTGGGACCCATCACAAGGGACAGTATCATAAAAATTGAAAAAATTCAAAGACATACTACTAAACTGATCTATAACAAAAAACTGCACCATAAAATGAATGACTACAGACATTAAACCTAATCACTCTCAAAACAGGAAGAATACAGGAGACCTACTTCTACTGTATGCTGTGACATAATGCAAGGTAGCTACTTGCTGAATGAATTAAATCTAGAATTCAAAAGTGACAAAATGAGTGCCAGGGCCCCCTCTTCAACTAAGACCTAAGAAATTTAACACAAATAAAAGGAGGGCATTTTACATGCAGACAGTGGTGAATTCTTGGAACAGTTTGCCTTTGGAGGTCATAACTAGCAGAAACAAGACCCAGTTCAAGAAGACTAGATTCCTATATCTTAGAGGTAACAACATAGCCTATTATGAGTGAAAGGATAGGATCAGTTATGGGCTCACAGCCTCTGTAATTTCTTATACCTTAGTATGAACCTTAGTATATCACAAGTCTCTATTTCTTTTTAAAGAAAAAATGTTCCACAAGGGCAAGCTGACCACAATCTTCAAATCAAGCCAGAAGTAACTCACTTAGCCCACCCAGCTTCCCATTCACCAGCCCGCCAACAACATTTCCTGGCAACATGAAATTCTATTTTTTTTGCACCTCCCTTCTCCCTGGCTGCCCTCCTTTGGGTCTTTTAATGCCCCTCCCGACTGCCTGTCGACTCCCCATACCAGCTATCACCTCATATGGCAGTCCCCCAGGTAACCTGTGTAACCCTTCATCGGGCAGGTCCCCTCCTCCGAGGGGAAGGCACCGTGGGGTGGCCAGTGCAATTTTCCATTGGCCGGGTACTGCTGAGGCATGCCGGTCATGGGATCGGCAGCAGCGGAGGACAGAGAGACCATCATCCGGCCAGCAAGGAAGCATTTTCCTGGTTTTCTGTGGGGAGTGATGTCCTGGCGTCAAGGCATACACCAGGCGTCTGTCCTCCCCCTTGAACTTTGCACCAGGAGTCACTGCTGTGCTCCCAGCCTCTGACAGGAGTCAGCATGCACGTGCGCATCCCCACCCTCCCCCAGAGAGGAGAGCTGTCCCCGGACCTCCATCCTTCTCCCCAGCTGACCCTCTGCCGGCCGAGTCCTTTCCGAACCCGGGTCACCAGCGACGTGAGCGGAAATCCAACCGCTGCTGCCGACAGGCCAGCATGAAATTCTATTTTTAATCAAATAAAACGAGACTCTTCATTGAAAGAACATTCAGCCTGATGAAACAGCTGCTTGTTCATACTGCAACACCACAGCGCTGCAATAGAAAAGAGATGAAGCAGAACCCAAATTGTTGGTCCTGTGGGACTGTACTCTAGTTACTCATCAGCTGACTGTGCCTTCTCAAGTCTATGCCTGAACATAAATTCTAAATATGTCTGATGCTTATTATGTCATGACTATCTGTAATACTGTTTACTTTATACTGGCTAAGAAGGCAGCATGGCACAGTGGTTTAAGGCTCTGAGCTGCAAACCTGGAGACCTGGGTTTGAATCCTACATCCCCACTTGCATACTGTGTAATCCTGAGAAAGTCACTTAACTTCCTTGTGCTCCCAGGTTGCACTGGTATCCAGTGAACAAGGTGATCAAAATTGGGCACCTATAAAAATGGTGACAGTTCTGAAGCCTGTGTTCATGGCTACAAGCAGGGTGTGACTGGATACTGGGGTGGGCGTAGTACTGAAATGGGAAGTAGCTGGTATACACACATGGCGGGGGATGCAGGAGGCATGGTATGTGGGGGGTGTGGAGGGCAGCTGCCGAGCTGGTCCTCTAGCATGGTGGAGAGGGTGGTCAGCTGGGAGGCACAGTGTACAGGGTTTGGGTCTTTCGCAGTGTGGGTTTATTTTGGCAGCTTTATATTTTTAAAATTTTCACCCCTCATGCACCCCCTGGAGTTGAGAATCCATAAGTAGGAGGATGCAGGGGTGAAAATGAGACCCATAGGTCTCGGGAGCCGTTTTCATCCATGTTGCGGTGTGCAATGCCAAAATTCATTTTCAGCGATATACACTCGCCGTAATGGTGATCACTATTCCACGATCGCTGTTATGACATGGAACTGGTCGCACCTGTAAACAAGCTTCAGCTTAGTGTGTCTCCTGGTTAAAAAAGGTTGCTCCATTGTTGTTCATCCTTTGAAATCATGCTTTATTCCTGTGTAAACCTTGTCTTTGTTTGACCATTCAATGTAATCTCCCGAGTCACACCTGAAAATAGGCATATGTTTGTCTAGTTTGCTTACCTGGTCAATAAAAGCTAAATAAATAAATACATTTGCTGCTGAGGACACATTCACCCTGATAAAACCAATGGCATGCTCACACAGACATTCTCAGTCTTTTGAAAATAACAAATGAAAACATGTATTAAAAAACTAAAACTAAACAAATATCCTGTCTCTGTCTGTGTCACTGTTGGGGGCTGCAGGAACATTGCAACACATTCAGTCTCAATCAAACCAGCCACTCCATTGTTCCCTGCCAAAGACACCCTTAAAGAAAGTATAAAAAATCATAAAACTGTGCGTGTGTGTGTGTGTGTGTGTGTGTGTGTGTGTGTGTGTGGTGCAGTAATTGGAGGAACAGACAGACATCACCTTCCCAAAATATTAAAAGTGTTTAAAAAGTTTTAGCTATGCAATAAAAGGGCTATTTCTTCCAGCCTGAAAAAAATTTAGAAAGTGAAACAAGATTAATGAATAACATTTTAATTTTCCAACTGTATTAATTTGTTAAGAAGCTACTGTATATTGAAAATGTTATACTCATTTTATAAGTGAAATAAGACACTTTGAGGTGTGGTTTATAGGCTGATAAAAGCACTTCTCAGTTAATAAAGACACTCAGCACAAGCACCTGATACCTCATTATGCAACTAAGGTGTGCTCTTATCAGCTCATAAACCACACCTTATCATGTTTTATACCTTACATGTTATACTAGCATGATAGTATAGTTAGTTTGAGTGACATGTTCAATGTTAAACCCCATTTATGCACCTTAATATCTTTGGTGGTATTCAATGAAAATGCACAAAATTTTATATGTGCAGTCAGGTGGCAAGTTCTTGAGATGTGGGAAGTTTTGTGAAGGTCACTTAACTGGATTCCATGATCCAGAAACATCAATAATACATAAAAGCATTGGTTTTGGCCACTTCTTTGCTCTCACCTACAGTCAGATGGTATGGAACTTTGTTCCAAAATATTTAGAGATAAAGGGCTTGTACCAATGGTGTGCCTTTGCAGGTTTTGTAAAAAAAATTACATTAATTGTTTCTAGATTGATTAGGTTTTGAAATTTGGCTTCTGAGCATGCCTAGTGGGATTTTGAGATAACCCTCTGATCCCATATTTTTTATGGAAAAAAATAAAATACATAAAAATTTGTTATTTATAAAAAACACCTGAATCTTGACAGGACCAATCAAGCTTGATTCTGGTGTTTGTTATTCCACAAATGTGCCAGAAATACCATTTTAGACTTTTAAGTTCGTTGACAATCAGTTGATTGAGATGGCAGATTCTTGAGTTAAGTTCTTAGATTGCATATTTAAAGCGTGACCGAAGTATTTTTTTGTACATCAAAAAAACAAATTCTTAGGTCACACATTTAAATGTGAACAACACATTTTGAGGCGCACCAAAACTTGTTTTTTCTGTTGGATTAATTCTTTGTTAGCATATTTAAGTGCAACACAAGAATTTTGAAGTGCACCAAAAATGCCTGTTTTCTTCAGTTTTACAGTACTTCTTTGGACATACATTTAAGTGCAACCCAAGAAGTTTTTGTACAAAAGTAAACAAAAAAAAATGTGTTTAGGCCGGCAGAGATTCTGACATGTGGATGAAGAATTCTTCAGTTGCACATTGTGTGTGACCAATGAATAGATAATTCTTTTTTGTACATTTGAAGATTTTGATGTGCAATCTAAATATTTTTAGATTGCACATTAAATCTGAGTCGTGCAATACTAGCTTGTGACATAAAAATGTGGGTTTTTGTGTGTGTCTCCATACTTTTACTCATAACTTGGCTGTTTTACAATATTTTAGTCCCAAATTTGAATATATTGCTTACATGACCTACCTCATGAACACAGAGGTGGACATTTTCAATTACAGGTCAAAGGTGATTTTACAGTCACTCTTTCAAACCACCTTTGCGGCAGGATTTAAGACATTCTAGCAACCAAGTTCATGGGTTGGGGTCACAGAGTCATGAAGAAACATTGGCCCAGATATTCAAACTGCACCAGTTTGTGGCACAAGCCTGTCGCCGCTCAAAATAGTTGCGCTGGGGTGTGGCCAGGGTGATATTCAATGGAGTTGCGCTATGGCACAACTGCTTTGACTATCGCCCCTGACCACCTCCACTGTGCATGGTGCAGTGGAACCGCGCCAGCGCCAAGTGGTCAGAGAGGAGCATTGAGATGCGGTGGCACAAGTTCCATTGTGCCATGCACAGCATCTGTGATATTCAAGGTGACATGCAAATGGGGCCATAATTTATGCAAGGTGCACGGGGACCATTTGCATCTGATTACAGCCCCATTTGCATGCCATTAGCATGCAGGTGTACCAATCCTCGATGACTTATGCCTGGCCCCTGCCAGATAGCAGCCATCAGGGACCAACGCCCTCGCAGCCCAATCACAGGAGCGCCCCGTAAGGGATGTCTCCAATCCCTGGTGGTCCAGTGGACCACGATTAGCCAATCATGGGCATAACAGTGTTCCAACCCCACGGTAGCCTGATTGCAGGCATAACTTATCAACCCCTCCATTGGCCCAATCATGGGCATCAGTATCCCCAAAGCCCAATATCCTGGTGGTCCAGTGGACCGAATGGAGCCGATCGCGGGCAGCATTCCTCCACCCCAAGTCTGAAATCCCTGGTGATCTAGTGGACCCCCACCCCACCCGCCCATAGAGCCCCACCACCCTCCCCGTGAGCAGGCGGGTGGCAGCACCACTGTCTGCCGCCCTGCCGACTGACAGCTCAGTATGGCTGCATGCCCATTGGTTCAGAGCATGAGTCAATGGGTGTGCAGCCATACTATACTAGATCAGTCCAGATATGTGAATGAATTCATCCACATATCTGGACTGACTTGCTCTGGTATGGGCTGCATGCCCATTGGCTTATGCTCTGAACCAATGAGGTGCAGCCATACTAGAGCTGTCAGTTGATGGGTGGTGGGGCTGCAGGGTGGTGGGGTGCTGCCACCAGCCAGCTTATGGGGAGCGGGTGGTGGGGCTCCATGGGCAGGTGGGGTGGGGGTCCACTAGATCACCAGGGATTTCGGACTTGGGGGTGAGGAATGCCGCCCACGATCGGGCTCCATTGGTCCACTGGACCACCAGGGATATTGAGCTTTGGGGGTTACTGATGCCCGCAATCAGGTTAATGGGGATGGTACAGTTATGCCCATGATTGGGCTACTGGGGTGGAAGTACAGTTATGCCCGCGATCTGGCTACTCTTGGTCCACTGAACCACCAGGGATATTGGATTTGGGGGATACTGATGTCCGTGATTGGGGCATGGGGAGGCGCCACCAGGTGCGGGCGGGGAACAAGTCGAGGCCACCCACAGGTGGCAGCTGCTGTGTTGTGCCCTGATGCGCGCAGCTCACCTGTGGGTGGCCCTCGACTTGTTCCTTTTTTGGCATAACTTTGTGCAGGCGCAGGTAGGGTTGTGCCTGCATAACTCTGAACAGCCTGGGCTGAATATCGAGCTGTGCAGTTTATGCATGGTTCCTCCCCTTGGTTGAGCATGCCTTCATTATCATTGCGCTGTTGCTCAGCATGATTTCAGGGGCACAACAGCCTCCTGCTGAATATCGCAGAATAGTGCACTTTTGGACTTGGGCAGGCACAACCCTATGCATGGCTCAACTCTTTTGAATATCTGGGCCATTGTGTACAAGTTGAGCCTTTGACCCAGAAGGTAGCACAATGTGATCCTGAGCCAGTGAACTGAGTTTGGGGTCAAGATCAGTGAGCCAGCTTGATGGGCCAAGGATTGTAGGATGGTGCTGCCATGCAGCATCACCTCCAGCCCGGGAGGGATGGTATCGTGTTGGCTGCATCGGTGACAAGTAACTGTATAGTGAAGAGAAGTCTTCTCTTGGCATAAGACCCAGAGAGCCCTTCACTTCTGCACCTGTAGCTGTATGTAAGCACAGTGCCAGAGGGTCATGTGCTTCCACAGCTAGATGGACTCTTGGTCCTGCTTGTCTGCATCTGTAGCCACATGGCAGCAGAGAGCCCTAACACAGCCTAAACAAATTCTTCACATCCATAAACATATGGATGTTCAGGACCAAGTGGGCCCTTCTAGTGTACAGGCAGATAGATGTTTCCCTTGGCAGAAGGCCCTCTGCTGTGCTCTGCATGTCTACATCTGTTCATGCAGGTCCTGAAGGAACCTGAATAAATTAGGATATGACTTCTCTATCTCAAAAGAAAGGAAATTAATTGCAAAACACTTCATTAGTGCACCAGTTAGGCTTCAACTAACCTACAAAGCAGGGAAATGTGGTACTAAGGATTCCAGCCATAACTCCCACCCACCCCCAAGCAGCAAAAGGATATGATCACACAAACAACATTAGACAGCCATCATCTGGTAAGACAAATAACATACAACTGTATTCAATGACATGAATGCAGTAGCACTGATGTGCTACCTTTGTGGATTTGTATCTGGAACTAAAGAAGTATGTGTATGTCTTACACTGTGCATGAATACCTATGACTGCATAAGTGTTGGCCCCACAGGAGCTGCACTTCTTCTGAGAGAAGCAATGTTGCAGTTTTAGTATCATGGATTTTTATCTGTGGCTGCAAACATGCAGGCCCCACAGGGGCCCTCAATTCTGCAGACAGAAGTCAGTGTGTATGTCTTACATCTGCAGCTGCTGAAGCACAGGCCCCTCAGGGCCTCATGCTTCTGTAGCCAGAAGTGTGTGTATGTCTTATACTGTGTATGACTTCCTGTAGCTACAGAAGCACTGAACTCACAGGGGCCTGTGATACTTCAGACAGAAATAATGCAGCAATGTGAGTATCATGGTTTTCTGTCTGCAGCCAGGCATTAGTGTGTATGACTTACCCTGCAACTGCAGAAGCATAGGCCCCTCAGGCACAGTCAGAAGAGTTTGTATGTCTTATAGTGTACATGAGTTTTAATGCTGATTTCGTCCCTTCCTGTTACCTCTCCTCACTCCTGTCCTCCATTCCCTCTGTTTTCTGCTCCTTCTACTCTGGAGATCCTCCTCAGTGTAGGTGAGGCTGAATTGCTTAGTTTTGTTTGCTTGCTCCTATTGTAATTATCCAAATAAATCTGGATCCAGCACAGCCAACCTCAGAAAAGTATTAATAATACTAATCAGGAAGGGGCCCAAACCAATTTTATGCCAAATATCAAATAAAATTAAATTGGTAATGAAGGCCCACTCACCAAAATATATCAATTTTGTATTTTCTTTACAATTAAGTTGAATCCTAAATGGTGCATTTATGCAGGTTTTTTTTTTGCAAAGAGTATATATACTGCACCTGTATATTGGAGTCGAGTAAGCACTTTAATGTTAAACCCCAGTTTGTGCAGCTTAATTACTTTGCCCCACTTCAACCAGTTTACCTGAAATGTGGAATGCACAGTGATGGTGCCAGGATCTCTGGAGCCTGCAAATTTTGTGATAACAGGTTCCTGTGGAGCAGAGTTATGGGGGGCAAAATTAAATCATCAAAATTTAGACCTTTTGCTCAAGGATAACTAAAAAGTAAGAAGATTTGAAACCTCAAAGTTGCAGGTTTGATTGAGTTTGGCTCAAGGCATGTGCTTTTGTGTTTTTATCTCCCAAACTTTAGTACTTTTTAATTATTTAAGAAAAACAGTTCCATTTGTGAGCATGCACAGTTAAGGCATGATCTAGTCAAACCAATACAGTTGTAAAATGATGGTGCTTTTTAATTTTGATCCCAAATTTTCAAGATAGTCATTTTATGACTGATCTTATAAGCATGACATGTAGCATTTATAGTATACTGTATTGGCAGAAATGTAATTTTGCACCACAAGGGTGAAAATATATCTCATCCAGGATTTAATAAAATGACACCTGTCACATTTCTGAGGTGGTGTGGAAAATGGGTATGTTGAAAGTTTGGAATCAAAATATTGAAAATTAGCAAAGTTATGAGTGAATGTTGACATATTGCAATCTCCAGTCATAAGTCAGACATTTTACCATATTTGTACATCATATTTTTGGCATAGGCTTCTTATTACCCCACCTCATGAACCCCATAGGTGAATGTTTTAAATCCCACCAAAATGTGATTCCGCTCAATAGAAACATCATTCCGCACCACAGGTGTGAAAACACATTTTGTCTAGGATTTGAAAATGACAGCTATCATGTTCATGAGGTGTGTGAAAAAGTGCTATGTTGAAAATTTGGGGTCAGAATGTTTAACATTACCAAAGTTATGAGCGAGCAAAGAATAATTTCAATGTACTCTCATAATTTTGTCATTTTATATTTTGACACCAAACTTTTAACATAGCCTTCTTATGACCTCACCTCAAGAACAATGATAGTGAAAACTGTCAAATCCTGCCTGAAAAGGTGATTTTGTCAAGTGAACAAAAATTACCTTTCAGGACTGATTTACATAATTCCACCATCATTGGTCATGTGTGGGATACAAAAAGCCAATGTTGAAAATATGGGGTGCAATATGCAATAATTACCAAGTTATGCCTCCAAGTGGAAAACCCTTTGAAATACTTTGAACCGCACTTATCTTAGTTTCTCATATTGCAGTTGCCAGTACCAGCAGCAAGACATGCCTTTGATCGAAGAGTAGCTCTTCATCCTGTGACTTCTTCAGGTGAGTGAGGGTGTGTGTGTGTGTGTGTGTGTGTGTGTGTGTGTGTGTACTGGGGTGTGGGATGGTGAGTGCTGAGTGGGAGGCTGGAGTAGGGGGTCAGATCAGTGAGGACAGTTTTCTTTTTACAGGTATAATGAGAGAGAGAGAGAGAGCAAAAAGAAGAAATCGAGAGGTGGTTTTCTTTTATAGGTCACAGGACACTGATCAGAGGTTGGAGTGCCACTAGACACCAGGGTAACATAGAAGGGGATGGGGATTGGAGGTGGGGTGCCACTAGACACCAGGGAAACATATAGGGGATGGGTATCAAGGGGTGGGGGTACCACTAGACACCAGGAAACATATGGGGGATGGAGATCGGACGGACCTGAGGGGGTGCACAACCAAGAAAGAGTTGTAGTCAGCTCACACATTTTGCAGTTGCTTTCAGCATCAGGTCACACGTCCTACTCAGACATGTTCAATGGCAGTGGGGATAATGCCAATTTTGCATTTTCCAGTTTACAGTCCTCCAGGTGTGTGTTTTGGTGCCCCAACCACTTTTCCCACAGTCTCAGCTTTGCTGACCTGAGATAGACAGATAAATTCTCCTATTATTAGCTGTCGGGGAAAGTCTCATGTGTTTGTTTGTTGTGGAGTTTTCCTGGTTTTGGGGTAACTGTTGTAGTCGAGTGTCTCTAAATTACAGGTACACTTACCACAGCTGCTAACCATTTGTGAAATGTTGGCAGGGATGGTGAGCAGCTGCTAGGTAAGCTGCCATGGGAAAGAAGTGTATACAGGTGCAACACTGGGGATCCATGGCTTCCAAATTGAAAACACTAAGGAGAACAAAGCAAATGTCAATAGTGAACAGTAAATGTGAATAACGTGAATTCTGCACTGCTGTTTTATTTATGACAGTAAATATATATTGTGTGTGATTTTATGGGTTATGGCAGATTGTGGTGTTTAATGTTTTACAACACAAAAATGTCTGCCTGACATTCTTTTAAGAACACAGAAAGCATTGTTACCTATTTGCAGTGTATACTGGTTGCAAAAGGGTTCCAAATCCGCTATTTGTCACTTCTTATGGCACTAGATTCTGAACCGTCTCAACCAACCAGAATGCAAGAAATTCTCAACTTATTTAATAATTTAATTCATCTATTAGATGGAGCTGTGTGTTATGTCAAAATTCTGTGTTTTTAGGCATGTTAGGTTGGTGACCCCCATCTGTTTCTGCAATGACTAATTACTAGAACTAATCATTTTGCTTTTACGCATTTTTAAGAAGTGCATGTTTAAAAAATAAATAAATACACAAACTACATGTTGTATTTAGCTCTAGTTATGAATTCCTCCTTCCTGTCCCTATAGCATGTTGTTTTGCACTGGCAGTGAGATGCTGTCTGTTTCCTTTTCACTTCCTATTCCTGCCTCGTTCTACAATATAACACTTACTCAGGTCACTGTCTTGGATTGCTAACACTCTGTTGTTTTGGCTGTTTTGGGAAAATGTATTAAGTAGCTGGTGGAGAGGATTGCAAAGTAACTGGAGGATGTGTCGGTGTTGATGTTTGTTGGGTCTTAGAACTGGGATATAGCCTTCTGAATCCAGTGAGGATCTTCACTCTGGAGCAAGCGAGGAGTCCTTCAGTTTTAATGTATTAAACAAATGAAACAGACTTGAGGCAGTTTAAAAATAAACACATTGCACAGTATGAAGTTAGTGAAGTGGGTGGGTGAATTAAAAAAAAATTATAGTGGTTTGTAAAGTTAAGGCTAATATTGTCTTTGCTTTTCAAACTTGGTTGCCACAAAGGTAAATTATCCGAGAGCTTTCATTCTGCAATGTGTTGCATCCTACTTGCTTGAAAAAGTGCAGAGCCATTGGTTTCTTTCCTAAAACCCTGGCTTCAGGATCTTTACAGCCAATCAGAACACAGGATTTTCTCTACCCATTTTATAAATATTGTATTGAAAGCTACTATGTGATAACCTACAGTCTTAGATTTACACACATAGTAAACATGTCATCAAGTGTTCACATAATAGCTGTCAATCATCCTCCTCCCTCACCCCTTCTCTCCCTGGCACTAGTTCCTCCAAGTTGAACTTCATGTACTAGTCATAGCTCCACACTGCTCCCATATAAGCTTTCTCTCCTCTTCAGCTCTTCTCTTCAGCCTGCTCTGTTCATTTTTCATGAAGTTCAATTTAAAAAAAAATTAATTCCTCAACCAAACATGACTATTATGCTCACACTTCCGAATGTCTCAGCAATTACCCTGGAACATACAGTATGATGCCAAATGCCTATTCTTTCTGTTACAATTTTCAATGAATTTTACTGCATTTCTTTGTTGGTTTTTACATTAAAGCATGTGCAAGGAACATCTTGCAACAGTACGACTTTTGGAGGTGCGTGACCCTCCTCCCAATCCAGTGCTCAGTGTAGCAGGCACGACCCTAATGGACCAATACTTGTTGAGCTGTGTATGACAGCAGTTCAGCTGTGTTGGTCTTCACTTCAAAAAGGTCCACTGCAATCAGCGGTGGTAGCGTATGCAATTAGCATACATGTCAGCTGAACTGCTGTCATGCACAGCTCAGCATTAAAAAACCCTCCTGCTTCCTCCCTCAGCTAATGTCCCCCTCCCTTGTTAGTGTGCTCCCCACCCCAACGTTGTGTGCAGAGGGGCTGCCCAATCCCCTTGGCTCATGCACTCCCCCAGCACACTGTGTGGCTGGCGGGGTGCCCAATCTCCCATCGACTGCAACCTGCCCTCAAACAAACACCCAGTTTGGCATGCTGGGAGCCCACCCCAGAGTACTCAAGCCTCCCACCCATGCACACTGTATGGTCAGCGGGGTGCCCAGTCCCTGCTGGCTCCAGTCCCCCAACAAACAGGTAGGTAGCATGCTGGGAGCCCACCCTAGTGTGCCAAAAGCATTCTTTTTTCTTTTTTAAAACCCTCTGCCCTGCCCCTCCACACCAACTCATGCCCACCCTCTGTGCACCTACCTCCCCACCCCCATACTTACCTCTGGAGCCTGGCCGATGAACCCGGTGGACACGGACACGTCTGCACTCTTCAAAGCTGACCGCGAACTGAGGAAATGCTGGTAAGCTGCATAATGGCATTAATAGGGTTTTTCCAACTTAGGTGGATATCTCTGCCATTTGTTTGACTTTTGACACCAAATTTTCAACAAAGGGTTCTTGGCACCCCTTCTCATGAAGTCAGTCACTGTCATGGTGTTATTCGGTCCTGAAGGTAATTTCACTGTCACTGCATGAAATCACCTTTTGGGACCAAGTAACAAAATGACAGTGTTGAGTGTTCATGAGATGGACTCTCAAAAAGCCTATGTTGCAAATTTGGTCAAGAAATCAAAAATGACTGTTTTATGAGCATGCATTGCACAGTTTCCATGAGCCCTCGTAAGTTCGTGAATTTTTAATATTTCCACCCAGATTTTCAACATAGGCATATTTACACCTCCTAAACAGTGGTGGAATTCAAGCATGCATGGGACAGTCATAAGGCCATTCTAGGGGGTGGAGGTAGGAAGAAGTAGGCTGCTGGTTAACTAGGATCTGCAGCTTATCCAGTAGGTAGGGAAATGGGCAGACTGGGAGGGCCAAGCAGTCCTTATCTGCTGTCAAATTCTATGTTTCTAATGAACAGTGCAGCTGTCAATTTTCATATCCTGGCCAAAATGTGTTTTCGTGCTTCCGGTTGCAAAATAAGCTTGGTCACTGCTGGAAATCAGTGTTAGCTACAGAGTAAGACAATCACAATGACACTGCTCATGAGCAGAGGTCCTAAAATGCCTATGTTGAAAATTTGGTGGCAAAAGTCCATAAAATGGCTGTTACAAGCGTCGCGATGTGCAGTTCCTATGCACACTCGTAAGTTCATGAATTTGCAATATTTCCACTCCAGATTTTCAACATTGTCTTTTCCACATCTCCTTATGACCAGTACAGCTGTCATGTTTCACATCCTGGCCAAAATGTGTTTTCACACTTCCGCGTACAATAGTGTGGCATCTGTGGGAAATCATGTCCAGTACAGAGTAAGAAAATCACAGTGGCGCTGTTCATGAGCAGACATCCTAAAATGCCTATGTTGAAAATTTGGTGCAAAAATTCCGAAAATGACTGTTTTACAAGCATCGTTGCACAGTTTCCTCACACTTGTAACTGCGGAATTTGTCATATTTTCACTCCAGATTTTCAACATTTGCATTTTCCCACACCTCCTTATGAACAGTACAGCTGTCATTTTTCACATCCTGGCTGAAACCTGTTTTCACACTTCCGCCGCAGAATAGCACGGTCTCTGTGGGAAATCAGGGTTCAGCACACAGTAAGAAAATCATAGTGGCACTGTAGATAACAGAGGTACAAAATGCCTATGTTGAAAATTTGGTGAAATAATTCCACTGAATGACTGTGTTACAAGTGCAGGTTGTGCAGTTTCCACACAGGCTCGTACCTCTTAGCCCAACCAGGGCATTAGGGTTTCTAAGACAGACACTTAAGAAGTATGAGGGTGAAATGTTACTCATATGCAGAGAGTTGCAGAGAGGTACTCTGTTGGGATATGGATGTTGAAGGAACATGGATACAATGGGGGAGGCTGCACAAATGCCAAACACCAATGCAAATGCCAGTAAGCGAACATTCGGCATTGACAAATGCTTATTATTATTAGCTAGGCCTTTGTAGGTAATTCAGTTGAAGGGGAAGAGATGTAACTTTGAAAATACAGTCCTGGGTTCTCAGAGATGTTGGTGTGAACAGCAACAGTTCTTTCATTCTACTTAGACATCAATGGCTGGACCTTTCTCAGTTAAAAGTTTCTATTTTAGGGAACTTCAAAGACTTGTATTCCTATCACAACCAAGAAGACATGTTGCAAGTTTAAACAGGGCCAGGTCCAAACAAAATGGTGTCCCACAGAGAGTGCAGCCAGGAGGACAATAGGACTGAAATTGCAATCTACAAATTAGGGGCAGGAGTACAAATACAGTTTGGACCAGTTCTTAAGATGGGTTGTTCTCCAAAACACAAAGAGATGGTCAAATTGGTGATGTTAGAGAGCGTGCACAGTGATGCAGAGTAGTAGGCAAGTCAGACAAATACATCTGTGGTCTGTTTTGGTCCTGAGAAGTCAGTTGTGATTCTGGACATTGAATGAAAAACATCAACGGTTTGAGTTTGCTGTAACTCAGTAGCTAAGGTAAGCTTTTACTTAGGAATTAGAGACACGTGAGTTAGTTTTCTTTTTCAAACATTTTTATCTCTGTAGAAATACTGTAATCCCCATAGTCTTAGTGTGCGTTATCCTGTAAAATATAGTTCTGTCAGTAAGGGTGCAACACAGTAATGCAGCAGTATATCACAAAATGTCATAGTATACTACAGAAAACAATGTAATTCAATAGTAATTAAGCCATCTTTTCATACAGTATTTTGTGACATATCACCTACTGCAATTTACTGCATTGCATTATGACTGACTCCATCATATGTAAATATCTTGAGGTATTAAATATTATTTTATATACTTCATGCTTTCTGTGACTGAATCATTTCTGGTATAGATAACATTAACAAACCTGTGATCCATCTTCAAAAGGCTGGCTACAGTTACCATATTTAAAGCATGTGTAATCAGCTGTAAATCCTGGACTTTTCAAATCTACCATTTTTCAAATCTACCATTTATAACTCAGAAAAATTATATGTTCCTATAAAAAAAATATAATAAAGGGAAAATACCCTGTGGTTTAACAATACTATCAAAGCCTTAATTAAGAACAAGCAGAGGCTATTTACGAGTTAAAAACAGCAAGGGAGACACCAAAAATATATTGTTCGCTCAATACGGGAAACTCTAAAATCACTAAAACAAGCCATTCTGCAATCTAAAAAACTTGAGTTTCATCTGGCCCATACCAAAGACAATTATAAATCACTATTTTCCTACCTTAACAATAAAAAATAAATAATAGACACATGGGGCCCTTATTATACATGACACAATTATATCTACAGACAGAGATATGCAGACACATTTAACAAGCAATTCTGCTCAGTATTTACCAAGAAAGAGGTTCCTAAGCGCTTCAAACATACTAACAATGTTACCCCTCTTACATCATCACCAAGGATAATACACTAAAAGCAATTGTATCCCTAAAACCCAATTCCAGTCCAGGTCCTGATAACATCAGTCCCCGATTTCTAATAGAGACAGCCCTGCTATTGCCAAACGACTTTCAATTATATTCAACAAATCCTTATATGAGGAATTATCCCTCAGGACTGGACAATAGCCACTGTGGTCCCAATCTTTAAGAAGGGTAATCATTCCAGACCAGAAAATTATTGTCCCATAAGCCTGACGTCCGTTATAAGCAAGATCATGGAGAAAGTTATTAGAAACTACTGAAATTAAGATCTATTGAGGGTAACTTGACTGACACTCATAACATGGCTTTAGACAGGGATACTCCTGTACTACTAACTTGGTTTCCTTCTATAATCATGTCAGTACAGCATTGGATGATGGCATCCCTGTGGATGTGATACTTCTTGACTACAGTAGAGCATTTGACAAAGTCCTCATGACATCCTACTCGACAAAATGAATAATACGGGTTTTTCTTACTACATAATTAACTGGGTCTCAGGTTGGTTGAATGGAAGATATCAGCAGGTCAGAATTAATGGCACACTTTCCCACTCACTGAGTGTGACCAGCAGAGGTCCCACAGAAGTCCGTATTGGGACCCACCCTGTTTAACATCTTTATTAGTGATCTGCAGGCTAGCCCCGAAATTGTTCTCTCAAAATTCGCTGATGATACCAAGCTGTGTGGCTCTGTTCTTACATCAATAAACAGAGATTCCATGCAGAACAACTTAAAATCCATTGCAGAATGGGCAGTTTTAAACAAAATGACACTCAACTCAGACAAGTGTCATGTTGTACACTTTAGTAAGAACAACCCTAGGCAGACTTATTTTCTGAACAGTGTTGCCTTCATGTGTCACCATTAGAATGAGATCTCCAGGTAATCATTAACAATAAATTATCATCTAGTGATCATTGCAGGATGATAGCTAGGAAATCTAACACCTTGCTCACTCGGATCCGACGTTCGTTTGTGTCTAGGACACAGGAATGCATAATCCCTTGTACAGGGCTTATGTCAGGCCCCATCTGGACTATGGATCCCCTGCTGGAGTCCCTACTTGGGGCAGGACGTTGACAGAATTGAGAGAGTGCAGAGAGAGCCACAAAATGGTCCCTTATTTATCCAAACTTGACTACGAGGAAAGATTAAGAGTTACAGGTTACACTCACTATGCACAAGAGCGTGCCAGAGGTGACCTTCTCCTATTATACAAAATCCAGAATTCTCAGGAGTTAATGCACCACTGTGACTACATTTCTCTACCAGTTGGACTTCCCACGGTATCATAACAACCAGATATTTGTATCTAAAGCTAAAACAACAAAAGGTTAAACTACTTTACAGTAAGAACCCCCAAATTGTGGAATCTCCTCCCACAATACTTAGTGGACAGTAGCTCTAATATAGTCTTCAAAAAGGGCTAGATTGCTGGCTCAAGTTTAACAACTTCAAGCATAATTATCCCACCAATGTGGTGGGGACAATCTCGATGGGCAGTAGCCTGCTTTTGTCCTTTGAAACCAAGTAAACCAAGTAACAGGAGTGGCAGGTCATTTGCCTTTTGTGAGGAGCACTGCACTGTGTGTGAGCAGTGGCTCAGTGGGATTCAGACCTAGAGATATGCCAAGGAAGGCTGCAGTTGAGTGGTGGTAGCATACCAAGGTAACCCTTTCAGGTGGCTGAGGGTAATGTAGCTAACAACCATAGCATTCTAAGTTTTGGGAGTGAACAAGTATGTGACAGTCTCTCATACCCTGCAAAAAATTCCTCATCACAGCTCTCTCATTATATATTATTAAAGTAATAATCAGGACAGAAAAAATTAAAAGCACTCTATACTCAACATAGCCTAAACTGAGAGGACTTGCAGGGTGGGACATAAACTCCTTTTCTGGAAGTATACAGGCAGTACTGATATATATACAGGGCCATGGATGGGTGGATATTGAGCCAAATAGCAGTTATTTTTCAATATGTATAAAAATAGCAATTACAGTTTCCTGATTCACGGGGGCACTCTGCAACAATTTTGAGGCATAATCAGGGCAGGAAGTTGGCAGGATATTAAGCAGCTGAGCAGGTTTGGACTTATTAATAAAATAAAATGACAGGTTTGTTTACACTGATAGTAAAGGCCTTTCTTTTGAATGTAGTTGTACCATCACTGTGATGTCAGAACAATGGTAAAAAGCATCCTGACATCACAGTGATGGTACAACATATGTCGAGAGATGCTGAATTTTATACATAACACACACCAACTCTATGCTCTAAAGCTGTTACTGGGGTAGTAGACTCACACAAGGGATGAGGCATCACCAAGAGGACCAAAGGGATATAAGGATGTGAGGAGAGGAGGAATCAGCTGTGAGGGTAGAAGGGAAAGTAAAGAAAGAGCAGGAGAGGGTCTTAGGTACAGGTGCAGAGATGAACACTGTGATCACAGAAAAAGTCTGTAGAGTAGGGGAAGGGAATAGAAGTGAGAGGGCTTAGACCAGAGATGTGGGTACTTGTAGAAGCTAGTCTCCTTGCCTTTGCATAAGATCCACCTAGTGTCATTCCATATCCCTTCCTTTAGTTTCCATTCGAGGATAGGCCTTGTCATGGTCTTGAGGCTGGGTGATAGCCTTTCTGCAGTCACCACTCTCCACATTCCACACTTTGAAGGTTGGGCCTCCCTTGTGGAACTTCCTTTACCTGCAGAGATAAAATAGCGGCACCCCATAGCATTATCTCACTACAAGGATAGAGTGTTATCCCTCCAAAAACTTTTCTGGAATTCAAACTCCAAATCAGCATTTTGAGCTGTACCAGTAATATGTTCCCATGTCAGAAGAAATTGCAATAGAGGCCATAGATCTCTAACAAGTTCCTCCACAGGGGGTTTTGTCTCTCCTGAATGCCAAAGACCATATAGCAGCATAGCATTTTCCTAGTAGTTGGTTTCTGGTGTGAGTTGGGATTTATGGTGGCTGTCTTATCAGTCAGTGCTGCCATTCCTCTCTTCTTACAGAAGTCATGCCTCTGTCTGATGTCAGTGACTAGTTGCTGTCAGCCATTGCTCCAGTCAGTCTCTGTCTGTTATCAGTTGTCACCAGTTGCTGTCAGTCAGTACTCCCTCAGTCCTGTTAACCACCTCCTGTGCAGTACTTTTGTGCTGCTTCCTAAAGTATCTTTACCCCAAAGAGTTATTTTCTCTTGGCACCCCTAGGGGTAGAACCCTCTGTAAGAACGTTTCATGCCTTCATGGTACCATGACAGGGTGACAGTCCCCATGAGACAGGGAGTATGAATGACCAAATTATCCAAGTATAAGAGACAAACAATACATTCATTCAACTATCTTCATACTATCAACAATGCTATATGAGTATAACTCCTCAGTATGTTGTATACACCCATTAAACACAAAGGCTATGCCTTCGGTTCTATGGGTGGGACCTACCAGCCACACCCTCTAATGGACTATTTAATTCAGCTTCCTCCAGTCTCATTCAGAAGCACTGTTTCTTTTCCACACCATTCTCATCCCCTTCCCCAGTGGTGTGCTTCTCTCTTGGGGCTTCTTCCTAAGGTACCCTTAGCTTAAAGGAATTATGTTCCCACAGCACCTCTTGGGTGGAACCTCCTAAAACTGGGGTCCTTTGCCTTCATGGTACCCTGACAGTGTAGTTGTCCCCATGAGACAGAGAGTGCAAATGGCCAAAGAATCCATTTCTAACAGTGAAACAACACATTAATTCAACTACCTTCAGACTATCAAAAAAAAAAAAACAATGAAGAGGACCCATTGTCTGGCATTGTACCTAAAAGCAAATCATAATTTCTATGTTTTGATGATACTGTAACTTTGTCAATACCACTATTTAAAACTGCTAAAGGGCAGAAATCCTTCATGTACAGTATGCAAACTGGAGTGTGCTTGATCCTAAAATAAGCAATTCAAAAATGTCATTCAATTCAAACAACTGTATACTGTAAATTGTGTCTAAAGTCTGAAGCAAACTGTAGCAGCTGGTTTTTGTTCTAATATTTTTGTGCATATTATATGTGGTACATGTCTATTTTATGTCATTTTTGTACAATGTTATATGGTAATGTATATTATACTGTGGTTCTATTTTGTATTGTCTGTCTGGTCAAGCCTGTAAAAGAGGCCATGTGCACAGTGCATCATACCCGGTTAACACAATTTTAAATAAAATAAGTAAAAAATAAATAAGTCAACAATGTTGCACAAGCATAACTCCACACTAAGTTGCATACACCCATTGAACCTGAGGTATAATAGAGTTACATGGGCAGACTGGATGGACCATCATTGTCTATATTTCTATGTTTAAGTGAAGGAAGGGGAGAGTTGGAAGGGCACTAGTTTTCTTGAATCATTGCCAGTGCAAGGGTAAGGAAACTGGCCAGTAGTAACAAGGAGAAGAGAAGTCACTGCATTATAAAGGGAGAACTTTAGCTCCATAATGAACTTCACCAGATAAGAAGGGAAGTTAACCAGATCAAGTATGGAAGTATACATAACAGAGTATAAAACATAGAAAGATGTCAGCAGAAGACTCATAGTCAATAATGGCTGCTCACTTTCCTACCTGAGTTGTACTCTATCTATCCTTAGTCTTGCCTAGACTGTATGCCCATTGGCAGAGCTGACCCACTGCCATCACTCTCACCCTTCCTTGCCTTCATTTTCATCAAAACATTTTAGCTGTCCCATGCTTTCTTGAAACCTGTCACCGTCTTGGCATTTAGCACATCTCTTGGCAAACTTTTCCATCTATTCAGCACCCTTTCCATGAAGAACTGTTTCCTTGGGGTTCTACCCATGCAAGGCACCAGCGTTAGGGTGCTGAGTCACTACAGCCTCAAATGTCTTTGTCACCCACCTCTCTTTCTGTGAGGGACTGTGCCCCCACCCCCAACTAAATATTTTAACTTCAGGGGGTGGACCCCAAGGAGGGGCAGCAACTCAATTGTAGGTGCTGTAGTGACTCAGCACCCTAATACCAGCACCCTGATTCCATGAAGTGTTTCCTTACATCCTTCATGAATTGAATCACTATCAGTTTATACTAGTGTCCTCTAGCTACTAATCCTCACTATCCTTAAAACAGGTCATGATGACAGTCTACCTTATTTATCCCTTCAAGGTTTCTATCATGTCCCTATCTTTCTTCAGGACTCCAGCAAGTACATTCTCAGACTGGCTAGCCAGTACTCATATGCTTTACCCTGTTGACCCTGTATCATCATTGTTGCATTCCAGTGGACAGATTCTGAGTTGTCCTTATCATTTTTCACAGGTGGGATCCAGAAGTGGACAAAGTACACCAGTTGTGGCCTCACCTGTGATCCACTCTTTCTTCTTTTGGAGGACACCCCTCCCCAACCAATAACTCATCTACAGGTTTCTCTTGCTTATGTTTATACATTTGTACTTCTCAGTATTAAACTTCAGTTGCCATACCTTGGACCATCCATCCAATATTTTAAAGCCTCTTTATTTCCCAAACCCTCATCAGAGTCTGACCTGCAATAATTTATTATCATCTGCAAAGTGGCCTACTTTTTCCTTTATTCCTTCACCTATGTGACAGATGAATACACTAAATGGTACTGGTCCCAGTACCAATCCCTGTTATGCCCCTCTTGTGACCTCCTGACATCAGATTAATTCTCATTTACTACTACACTTTGGGTCCCTCTAATAGTCAATTATTTACCTTGTTAGTTTTTCTTCAGCCACAAAATTCTTCAGTTTCTTGATAAGCCTTCTATAGGGTATTGAGTCAAAGGCCAACTAAAATCAAGATACAGCACATCAGCTGCCTGGCCCTTGTCCACTGCCCTTGTAATATATAGTCAAAAACTCAGTCAAATTATTATGTCACACCCTCCCTTCATGAAGCTGCACAGCCTCCTGTCTCGGGCATTTTCTGTTTAGAAATTCCACCAGGTGCTTCATGATAAGAGTTTCAAGGAGCTTACCAACCATAGAGGTCAAACTTTTCAGTAGATAGTTACCCAGGACCTCCTTTTTCCCACTTTTGTGTAGGTTGAAAACATCTGCACATTTCCAATCCTCTAGAACTGCCCCAGACTCCCAGGAGTGACTGAATAAGACCATAAGAGGCTCTGCTAGTTCTCTCAGCACTCTGGGGTGCAAGCCATCAGGTCCTGGAGACTTATCCCTCTGAATGCCTTTAGTCCCTTAAGTAACCTATTCTCCAGCACTGGTCCCAATTTTAGTTCCGCTGCTCCCTCCCTTATTCTGTCTTCCACAGTCTGGGTGTGCCCCCAATCACTGTGAATACTGAGAAAAGTACTCATTGAGGATGTCTGCCTGAGGGTTTCTTGGCATTCTCCACTGTGAAAACACTTCCACATTATAGTTTCATAATACCATCCTTGTTTTCTTCTTTTCTGTGGTACAAAATATATAAAGAATGCCATGCCAATTTCTTTTAAACCTTTGGCTAGTCTCAGTTCCATCTCTGCCTTTTCCTTCTTTGTGACTGCTTACCTCTTCCATTTACATTAAGTATGTCTCTTTATAATCCTCAGCTTGGTACCCCTTGTACCTCATGAATACAATTTGCCCTGTCCTGTTTAAGACAGGTTTTAATAACATCAGAAGACTGTTATTGAGTTCTCACATTTTTCCGCCTCCTATCCTAACCCCTTCTATCCTTACCACCCCATAGTTAGCCTAGAGTTTAGCTCCCATTCTCCCAAAAATCTGCCTTCCAGAAGCCTAAGATAATATTTTTTAGATTTTGTCTGCCTGTCTTCTTGTGTGAAGGTGAGCCAAACCGAGTGTGATCACATACTGTAATTTGATTGCTTCTACCCTGTCGATGCTTGACAAAACTGAATATAATATGGCTCCCTCCCAGATGGGTTATTGGTGGGTTATTTCACCCAGTGTACAAAGAAACCTCTTTGTAATGAATCTACAAGGGCCTGGATCCTTCCACTCCAACTGATGATGTTTTCAGTCCAAATATGGGATATTAAGTTCTCCTAATCACCTAATGAAGCCTAATAGCACTACATAGGGGTGTTTGTCATCTGTGGAAGATTATTCCTGTTTAAAATAAATCAGGTTTGCTATTGATTCATGTGGGGTGTGTGTCCTTTTTTGTTTTATTTGGGATAGCAAGAGCTCACCTAAGTGTCACATTCCTAAGGAACAAAGATGTATATGAGATTGGGATCAAGCCCACTGGGACTTTTAGACTTGGAAGGATTAAGGACTAACAGAAATGAAATAGTAACAGCAGGATAAGAGAATGTGAATGGAAGGAAGTGGAGGAGTTGAGGAAAAGGGGATGTTAACAGCAAGACAGTTACATGTGATAGTTGTGACCATCCAAACAGACATTCATCATGGCATAAGGGCAACATCCATTACTCACAACAACACATGCCTGAGCCTACTAACATTAAATGGATTACTGTAGTCACCCACCTTGTTGTATCACGGCAGACACTGTAGTTCTGTTCAGTTGACTGCCACTTGACTCTTTATATCTTATGTGTACCCTCAAATAAATGATAAGTACTAAAGTCATTTCTGTATAAATGCCAGCAATAGCTTTATCTCACATAATCCACCATCTCTTCCTAGTTTTTCCCATGTGAGGATGTAATAGTTCTTCCTGATTTTCATATGGGAATGTCTGTTACTATGGAAATGGTGTTGATATCGCAAACATAAGACTGCAGCATGCTGACATTAACAAACTAGAGTGGAAAAACAGAATTACATAGAACAGATGGTAGAGGACACTGGCTGTGAGGTAGAAAACTTGTTTAAACACTAATATTCAAGTTTTGACAGTTAGCAGTTGCCCAGGGCATGAACTAGGAGATATCTGGTTTGAATAATAATATGTAACCTAGAACAGGTCACATCACCCTGCTGTGATTTCATCTTCCAAGCTTTAAAACTAGGTAGAAATAGAATCTGTCTGAAAAGAAGGTATTACATTCAGATGGGCTATATGTGGTTTTAAGCTTGAGTAAGCTCATCTGTGTGTGTGTGGGAGGAATCAGTATCAGAGCTCGAAAAGAGGGTGGATTTGAGGAGTACTTGAACAAATTCCTGCCCTTATCTCTCAACAGTCTGACATTAGAAGGACACACCTCATTTTTTTTTGAGCCACCACTGCCGATGCCATCTGCTCATTCACGGACCCCTCGGCTACCACCCCACATCAGCTATCCTCCCGATACCCCTGGATTGCCCCCAGGGTGGAGTCATGCACCCAAACCCTTCTTAGGATGCTGCAATCAATGGGATAGTTTGGGAGTCAGCCTGGAGGCTGTTTGCAGCTGAGGCGAGCTTCATCCAGGTGGTGGGGTTGCCATTTTCTCCCTGTTTTTGTCAGAGGGCTGGGACATGCAATGACAACCAGCATCTGCCCCACCCTCTGAATATGCTGGTGCCAGCATAGGCAGTACACCCAGCCTCTTTTGGTGTCTGTGTAAAGCCAGCACAATCCCACCCTCCTACTTGGAGAAGGAGACCAGTCCATGGACACTCAATCCTTCTCCCTTGGCTGGCCTTCAGATGTCCCAGATCCATTCCCAAACCCATGTCACCAGCATCACAGGTCAGCACCCTACCCTGTGACAATGGGCCAGCCTGAACATCCCTCATTTTACAACTCAGTACAGTATTGCTCCGTCCCACCTCCATCCCATTAGCTACCCATGCAGAAGATGCATAGCCTCACATTTTAAATTCAGACTTTAAAGCAGAAATGCATAATACTCTGAAATGCTAAAATAAATTAAACTTCTCACAAATAAAAGTGTAAGCCCTCCTCCCCGCATCCAGGGGTATGGCGGTGACTGTCCTGGGAGGGGCACTATACAGCAGAAAGCGTCCACATTCCTGGTCGGCCTGCTTACCAAGCCTGATGAAGCTGGGGTGCCCCATTCTTCTGGGTGCAGAGCTGGATGACAGAAGAGCTGAAGTTGCTATTCTTCACCTGCCTGGCCTTGCCATCTTCACCTTAGAGGCCTTTGTGGGCAGTCTTCACCAGGCAGGCCTCTCAACATCTTCCTCCTTGGCTGGCTGATTCTCCTGATGCACACCTGGAACTCACACTAGGGGCTGGGCTGTTGAGGCAAACTTCTTATTAGCAGAAAACAGTCCCCCAAACAAACAAGGCAAACACGGAACTGCAGCAACAAGGTGATCCCATTTAATGAACAGTTGAAAGAACATGAAAAGTCACTCCATAGAGCAGTCAAACACAAATAAGTTGATCTGGACAATTATGCCACTTCTGAAGCAAGTTGGTGACCTGGACCAGGAAGGTCACTTCAGAGGGCAGAGTCCAGGTGGCTGCTTATTTGGCAAAGCAGCCACAGTCCCAATACAGGCAGCTTAACCTATGACCAATCAGGCCTCCAAACAGTATGCAGCTTCACTTAATCCTCAGCCAGAAACTGGAACAGCCTCATAATGGGTCACCATGGAACCAGGGAGGTTCCTCCGAATCCTGGCTCCCAAGTGACCCCACTCACAGTCCCTCCATACTTGTTGCCCAAATGTACAGTCTTTGGGAACAGAGACTTTGTCATAACCCAAGAGTCCCCTGACCTCTCAGGTTCCATCTCCTTTCTCTTCATCTCCTTTCTCAGATCTGGATCCCACTCTGCAGTGGTCCTTTGGTCTGGCATAACTAGCCAACTCCCATGCTACTGGGTTTTTTCCTTCTCCTCCCTGGTTAGAGTCTTAGCGATGTCCAACATGGGGCACTAAAATAACAGCTGTCACCGTGTCCCTAAGGGTCCCTGAACACATTTTCAATATCAGAAGAAAAACAAACTAGGCCTCCTCTGGCCAAGTGGGCAATACCCCTGCCCCTACCTCTGTCACAATCCATGGTGCTCCCCACAAGGTGCCAAACAGTTCCTTATATTCCTTTCTTCAAGGGCACCAGAAAACACCCTCCAAACCTTGAGGTCCAGTCTTGGACCAACTTTAAGGCACCAAGAACCAAATGTCCCTTAAAACACTCTGGGATTTGTAGTCCCCAAATCACTATTTACATTTTGCCCTATCAGTACTAGCTGGTTCCAAACTACTTTCCCAATGTCCACTTTCAAATGTTCCCTCAGGAAGATCCCCCTAGATGTCCATGGATGCTGACTAGTCACAGACCACCCAAACTGCACACTGGACCCAGGACCTGGAGCAGCCACTCTGTTTAATGTATTTTGCCCCCCAAGGTGATGACACATGCGCCCAAGGTGCGGCCACCATATTTATTTTACAAAACTTGTGGACCCATCGTCATGACAACACCAGGGACCGAAATAACCCTACAATGCAACCAGAGGTGCTGGAAATAATGAGGCAGCACCCAGTCCAGCTGCCAAGGGCAGGACACCACCAAAGAGCATCTGAGCTGCAGGTCATCCATGGCTCACTGGGTCTGAATCCCACCAGAGCCACTGAAAGACGCACCAAAGGGAAAGACACAGAGCTGCAGCTCCAAGAACAGGTAACCCGATTTGGGGGCTTACAAAAACACATTTCTAAATTGTTCTAAAATTTATCCCTATATTTGACAACGATCCAATATTATGAGAGCCGTGTCCTATATTTTCCCACATTTTGAGTATCAGTGCCTCACATTTTAATTACAGAAGGGTGAGAGGCATTTCCCTGCCTTTAATTCACACACACACTGTCACACACATATGTACACACATACATACCCATCACACACACACACACTCACCTAAGTTCTGTATGAAAGACAAAACTGGTGAGATCCTGGTCTACGACTTCAGTCATTCTGCAAGGTGCAGGACAGGTTTGTGAAGACATTGAGAAGAAATCAACCACAAATACAGCATTTCATCATGATTCCAATTTTCGTAGTATATATCTATGAATAAAAACTAATAATGGGGGTAGTACCCATGTGTTAGGGTTGAGGTAATGTTTGTAACAAAACAACTATTTGATATAGGTTCATAGATTTGGTTCAAGTTCAGTGAGCCAGGGCCCTTTATTGAACTTGCCACCCTCTCATGGGTGGAATGCAAACTTGTTTTCTCCCATGTAGCAATCCAACTTGAATTTGAATATAGCTAAGCTGTTACTTTTAATTATCTCTTTCAGCAGAGAATTCCATTTGTAACAATACATTGCATGTATAATTTACTCCTTTTAACTGTTAATGAGTGCTCTCCCATTAATTTTTGTGTGGGACCTAGTAGAGTCCCTGCTCAAGTAGCTTGCAAGTCCTGTTGTTCTTAAGACATAAGGATCAATAGTAAACTTATAGATGAGGCAACATTCTCCACTGGTGCGTCTATACTGTATAGAGCAGAAATTCAGACTTTGAAGTATGTTATTATAACTCAAATGATTCACTAAGCTGATTTTTTTGTTATCCTGCTTTGGATCTTCTCCACTAATGTCTGAGTTTTTTATTCTCAGGTGCTCAAAACTGAGTGCAGTATTTCAAGTGGGTCGAACCAAACTAATATAAAGTGGTATTATAACCTCACTATCTCTGCTCTTGATATTACTCAGGATGCATCCAGTTAACTTCTGGCATTTTTTAGCTATTTCTTGATTATGCCTACTGAATGACAAATCATCTGTAATTAATACTCTCAAGTCTCTTTCTTCCTTTATTTCTAATAGTGCGATATTGTTTATGTTATTTATACTTAGGGTTATTTTTTCCATGTGCATCACCTTACACTTTACTATATTAAACTGCATTTTATTAGTTTCTGCCCATAATACTAAGTTGTCAAGGTTGTTTCAAAACAGTTTAGCTTCCAATTCAGATTGTACATAGCCCCTACTTTACAATCATCTCCATATTTGCAGATCCATGTATTTCCAGATGACTGAAGAGATGAGATCATAATGTTAAATAAGGTGGCTCCTAAACAGAACCGTGGACTCCATTAGTCACTTGTCCATGCCTGGACAAATGTCCCTTTATTGATACTGTCTGAGTTCTGTTCTTCAACCAAGATCCAATCCACTTAATGATACTGCAGTGTAATTTTATTTTGCATAGATGTTTTAGTAATAATGAGTGGAGACCTTATCAAAGGCCTTAGCATAGACTAAAAACACCACATCCACAGGACACCTTTATCCAATGCTACACTCATAGGCTCAAAGAAATGAAATAAGTTTGTTAGACAAGACCTACTGAAATGAACCCATGTTGTTTAATGTCAACAATACCTGAAGCCTGCAAGTGTTTTAATATCTGTTTTAGTAGTAATCATTCCATCAGTTTTCCTATTACTGACATAAGGCTGATGGGCCTATAATTTTCTATGTCAGCCCTACTACCAGTTTTGTATATTGGAGTGACTATGGCTTCCCTCCATTCTTTTGATGGCTTACCTTTTGTATAACTGTATTAAACATTAATGTGAGTGGACCTACCAGTTCTGTAGCTAATCTTTTATAAAATGATAGCGATTCCATCTGGTCCTTGATCACTTGTTGATTTTAACTTATCAACAAGTTCTCTGGTTTCTCTGTGGTGAAGGTTGGGCAGCCTTTGGATGTTAAGGGACCTGAAGTGATGTATCCCTAGTGTTAGGTACACTCAGGAAGTAATCACTAAACTCATTTGCCATATCTGTCTCATCATCCACAAAGCCAGAGGTGGATTGTAATGGAACAGTTGTTGGCTGTTTCCTTTAGTAAAACAGTTTTTTTTTATTATCCTTTATTCTTTTACTAACTCTAATTCAATGTTCGATTTTGCAGTTTTAATACTATGTTTGGTTTCCTGGCTAATTGCTTGAATCTCTGCCAATTATCACTTGATGGAGTCTTTTATATTTATTATAGTATTGTTTTTTTTTCTTTGATTACTCTAGATATTTTTGTTGTCCACCATAGGGGAATCCTTTTAGATTTGCAATACTTTGTTCTTGTTGGGACCCAGCAATCTACACAATAATGGATCTGTTTCTGAAATATTTTCCATATCATTTCTAAATCTTTCCTTTAGTTCCTCAGACCATTTCCTGTTGTTTAAGTAATTCTGGGTACTATAATAACCAACTTTCTATAATCCTTTATTACTGTTTTCCCTTTGATAACTGTATATTTAATTATGTATTCAAAGTACACCATAGTATGGTCACTGTGCCCAAGAGGTGGTAGTATTTTAATGTTGTCTGTATTTTCAGAAGTGTTGGTAAGTACTAGCTCCAGTATGTTGTCTCCCTAGTAGGTTTAATAATTATCTGATCGAGATTCTGAAGGGTCATTATATCTAGAAATTTGTTTTCTGCTTGACTCAGCCCCTTGTGTGTATCTTATAACTTGTACATCTTAGGATCTAAGATTTTAGAAATTAAAATGTATAGTCTGTTTTCCAAGTGCATGTGTAAGCAATAAGACATGAGGGGTGTGCATTAGACATTTCTAATGCACAGTCAGGGGCATAGTGAGGCATGAGGCTGCAGGTCGAGTGCCTTCAGCCCTGGACGTGCAATTGAAATGTCTAATGCACACCTCGGAGTGTCTTATTGCACTTATAAATGGGGGTTAAAACTAAAAATACTAAAGAAAAAGTTTTAAGTTGATAAAATTTAGCATGCAGTGTAATAAAATAGTCCCTCTGCCTGAATAAACTTCAGTTACATATTTTTTACTTTGGCCTTTGACCTACTAGTGTTTTCCTAGTTGTAGTTTTTTATAAACATGTAGTTTCAAGCCCCCATGCACTCCTACACACACGGCCCTCCAAATGTTTCAATTTATACAGCTGTCAAAATCTGGTGGTTTTATTTTATATTTGTTTCTTTTTGTTATTTTGCTTTCAGTTTGTGTGAAGCATAGAATAGAAGAAACAGAGTTGCTGTGATACTAGGAACCAAGAGCACAACTGGATGAGTTGTGGTTGTCACAGGAATGAGGCACACAAATGATCACGACTTTTATATGTAATGGGAGGGTGAATCGGAGCTCCAGCATGGGAAAAGTCCTTAGTGTGTGTTGGTAAAGTACACTACAATAGCAGGTTATTATTTTTGTGGTCTTTCTTTAAATGCATGTTTATTTTCCCATTAATGTGCTGTGTTAGCAGGGAGTAATTGCGTGCAAGCTAAATGCTGCAAAACAGTTGAGACTGCTCACTTTTATTTTTACATTTCTTTGCATTCTTTTCCTGCCAGATACTTTACGTGATTTTCGGTTTCCTCTTTCCCCCATCCAGTTATACTCCCAGTGAAACATGCTGATGAGTGGAGTGGAACTAAGAGGAATGGCAAGCTGGCGGGAAAGGTGATGGCAAGGAGCAAGCATGGAACAGCTGATATTTTCTTTTTATTAATTTATGTTGTTTGTTGCTCTGAGTGAGTTATAAGCAGAGGGTGAGTGGAGAGCTAACTTTTCAAGTCAGAGGCAAGAAGCGTGACAGTTTATGGCTGTGGTTGAGTGACTGTACAGGTTAGAGCTAAGCCATTGCAAGGAATAGAAACATAAGCTACAGCTATTTAAACTTGAGTGACTGATGGCTTGGTGGGTGAATTAAAACATTAAAAAGGCTGTTAATTTACACAGATTTATTTGTTCATTTCCAGGTTTACAGTGCTTGAGCAAGTATGTCATGGTTAGCAGCGAGGAAAAAGTGGCAGTGATTGAGTAATAAGGATACCATTTGGCTTATAAATGAAGATTCCATTTGGCTTATTGATTTCTATTTTAAAAAATTCAGTTGTGGTACCTGAACTTGTTGCTAACCATCGTTAGATGTTTCTAATGCACAGCTAACAACCAATGAAAATACAAGATTTCTTTTACCCAATTTTTAAGAATTTTTAAAACAATCAATTCATTAGTTTTTTTTTTTTTATTATTGATTTAATGCATAGTAAATACATAGAGAATAAAGTATGGGGTGGTGTGTTTAATGAGAATTTACACAACCGGGGTGTTAGGTGCTACATAAACCCTGAGAGCAAAGCTCAAGGAGTTTGTGCAAAGCATCTAACCTCGAGGGTGTGTGTAAACTTTGAGTTTACACACAACGACCCATATTTTATTCTATATAATTGGTTACCTTTTTGCCACAGCAATTATGTAAATAGCTGAGGTTCTGGTCTCGGCTGTGGCTGAGGGGGCCACGCTATGTTTTGTGCAGTGATAGTGCTCATGGTTTTAAAATATTTAAAAGGCTATATAGTGCAGTAAATGCAGAATGTGACTAGAATTTTAAAATATATATATGTTACCACCGAGTAACTTTAGAAGGCTGAAGTTGACTTTTGTTGAGAGCAAGTGGAGTGGTCAGAAGTGGCAAACTGTGGCAGGTGCATGCACAGTGTGGGAAATTGTGCAGATGTTTGCTGTTATGAATGCTCCTTTATAATGACAAATTACACCACAGTTTCCTGATGGGAAAAAGGGGAACCCGTTATTATATATCAATAATGTTGGAAGATAACAACATGTATAGTACAGACAGACAGTCTTATAATAAGAATTAGTTTTAAACTTTCAAAATTGTTACAACAAGGGTATGGGGCACCACTATTAAACCACGTAGTTTTCTTATACTGTGCCACAAGTTTAAAATGGAGTCCTCACAACACATATTGCTAGCTTTGCCCCACCTAATTTGTTTCACATCTGTATGTCCCACAGTTGCAAGTAAACATCTATATTTTATTTATGTTTATTTATTTATTTCAATTAGGATTATTACCTTTGAGTCAGAGACTCATTTTCAAAGGTTCCTAGTCAAGGACAATACAGTACAATGCAATACAGTACTAGGAAGATAACAGAGAACACTGAGAAAGCATCATGAGGACCGTATGGTATATCATGAGGTTCAAGATTTGTTTGTTACATGGACATCAGAATAATACAATAAAGTGAAATTACATCAGATAATTGCAGGGTAGGCTAGCCAGGGAGGAAAGAACAAGCCAGCAGCAAAGAGATGTTTGGGCAGAGGGATGAGTATGGGAGGGGTTAGCAACTGGAGAGGTATTGTCACGAGGTGGAGGTGTGGGAAGGGGCTGAGGTGGGGTAAGGTGGTGGGGGTAATTCTTTTATGGAGTGATATGGTGGGAGAGGAGGTGGTTAAGAAAGGCAAGTAAAGAAAAAGAGGAATTGGTGGGTCATTTGTTTGTGCAGGTACAGGTAGATACACCCTTTAGATGGGACTGCAGCCCTCTTTTGAACAGACTCAGCTTGATGCCATCGGTAAGCATGTCAGTAGTTCGTTAAACCATTTGGGGCCCTTATAAGCGATGGATTTCTGGGCCAAAGAGATGCGCTTGAAAGGTACGCATTCCTGGTATGCCTTGTTTGCACTGACATCTTGAACAGACCACATAGAGATTCCGGTATTAGGCCTAGTTGTGCTTTTTTTAAGATTAGGCAGATTTGGTATTGTGCCTTTAGGTGCACAGGAGCCAGCCAGTCTTGGAGTAGGGGACACAGGTGTGAGTCCAACAGTCTGCCCCAAGTACCAAACGACAAGCCCTGTTAACTAGCATTTTATCCTGTTTAGGCAGTGTCTGGCCCTGCTATGTATTTTGAAACTCATAGTCAATGGATGACAATACTATGCTGCCTGTAGCTAATCTGAGTGCAGCAGGTGTCATCGAGTGCTTGTTTCTATGGAGGATGCCCAGTTTCATGTTGGCAGTTTTGACAACTTGGTCTATGTGGTGGGAGAAGTTGAGAGTGTCTTCAAGGTAAACACCCAGATATTTACACGAGGAGACTTGTTCTAGTGTGTCACCCTTTGGTCTGAATCAGAAGTGGGCTGAAATTCCTTTTGTTCTGAGGGACTGTGAACAGCATGCTTCTGGTTTTTATGGTTCAGTAGCAGTTTGTGTTGGCAGAACCAGGTTTTGAGTTTGTGGAAACTATCTAGAGGCCATCCGTGATGGCAGGGTGGTCCCTACCAGGTCCTGATATAATGGCGCCATCTGCATATAATATGATGTTTGCCATGTAGGCTTCAGGAGATGGTTAATGAACAGGCTGAATAGGAGTGGTCCAAGAATGGACCCTTGGGGTACAGCAAGGGTCACTACCTTTGGGACTGAGAGTGAATCGCTGATTCTAACTCGTTGAGTTCTTTGAGACAGATAACTGTGAAACCAGATAACTGTATCTGGGGCCAATCCGTTGAGAGCAGTGCATTTAACAGTAGCTGGTGGTTAACCGAGTCAAACGCTTTTGTGAGATCAATGAAAACTGACCCAACCGCCATCCCTTGGTCAAGGGCATTGCAGAGCTGGGAGGTGTAATCAACCAAAGCAGTGATTGTAGAGTGTTTTTGTAGAAAACCATGCTGATTGTTGCAGAGTAATTTGTGCCTGTCAAGAAAGTCAGTGAGCTGTTCAGAGACTATTCTCTCAAGTGCTTTGGAGAGGGGCTGGAGAATTGAGATGGGCCTATAGTTGGCGGTGAGTATTTTGTCACCTGATTTGAAAACTGGTGTAACCAGCACAGATTTCCATGTATCTGGGAACATGCCCAATCTCAGGAGGCATTAAATACCTTACTAATTGGGGCTGCTAGCTCATCAAACATTAGAGCAACCAGCTTCATATCAATTTGATCACTCCCCATTCTGGTCTTACCAAGGACCCTCCTTACATGCTTGATGGCCTCGGTTATTGTGACTTGCCTGAAGTAGAAAAGCAGCAGCCCATCCCTCTTTGGGGAGAGTATGGTGTTGCCATGTAGCTGGTTATACTGTGGGTTTAGGAACTCTCCAGAAGACACCCCTGAGAGATCAGTGAATGTTGCATTGAACTCATTGGCAATCAGTAAGGGTTCCTGGATAGACCCTTCGTCAGTGGTGATCAGGTTGGATGGGACCTGGAAGTCCTTCCAGTTAGGATTTTAGTGTGTCCAGTCCTCTCTTAATTCATTAGTAGGTGGGTCTATGGCCCTCATAAGGTCCAGTTATGGATGATACCCTTAAGGATCTTTAATTTTACTAAGCTGACCCATTATGTCTTACCAATGCTGCTGAAAATGTTTCTACTCTTTAACTCCTCACTTATGAAATGTGATTCATGTAAAGAGTGAGATATGGCCCCATACCCATTAGCCTTTTTATTATGTTTATTCAGCCTAAGCTAATATCTCACACAGTTATGGTGCACTGTTGAAATGTTGTTTTTCTACTTATTTTATCAATTCCTTGGATTGTTTCAATTAAATTATTATGGCCTTAGGGATGATTAGTGTACATAAGTAATGAAAGTAAATTGGTGCCTATTTGGACCAGTAAGGTCCTTAGTCCAATAGTTTTTAAGTTCCAGAGTGCACAATTTACATTTAAATCGGTGTTAAGATGTTTTTGCTCTCAGATAATGTAAAATGCACTCATTTAATACCTGAAACTTTCAGGTTTGATAGATAGTAACCCAAAATAGGGCCTTTTGTTTTCTTACTGATGAGAAAAGTCCAATGTAAAAGTTACTGTATACAGTACATGTTTAAAAACACCAAACCCTCACATGTGCAGTCACTTTGAAAAAGTAGCTGACTTAATGTAACTTTTGAAGTCAGTCTTGAATAAGAAAACAAAAACTTCACGTTTGTTCCCCACCACTAGTGGAAACCTCTCCCAAATATGGTGCTTTTTTCATATGTACCCTGTAACTAATTAGCTGTGTAAGCTGTTTAAGCAGGTCTCTAGTTTTCCTTGTCACTTCAGTCTCGATTTTTATTTTTTTTGCAGGCCTCCTTGACTACCACTAAAGCATTCACTTATTCCTGCAACACATGTTATTCATTTATGTGACAGGATACAGTTTTGCTATTGGCTAAAATATTATCACTGTTACACATGCCAAGCACAGAGGAAGATGAACTTCAGGATAAATACAGAGAAGAGATTCAGGCACCATGGAAAAACTGCACAGTTTAATAAAAGATCACCAAGAGTAAAGAATTATGTGGCACTACATACAGTATATTCTGTGGTATCATGCAGTTCTGTGGAAATTCCATGACTGTGGAGTTACAGAACTTCAGAGATCTTGCTTGTAAATCAGTAATGAATGACAAAATATTTTTTTTTTTTTTTGCCAACAGCAGGATCCCAATCCTGGTTTTGGATACCCCCAACACATTCCTGACTCTGGGTTCTCAGTCCTGGTGTCATGTGTGATAAAATGTTGTGACCACTGTGTACTCAACCCCAGTAGTTCCCATACAACCCCAGGAAATTGAAAAGCAGACCCAACCCTCGCCCACCTTCTGGCATGCCTGCCACCCTAATCCCTCCCATGGCCACTACAGTACATACATAATCACAGGTCCAACAGTTGCTGACCAGCACAGACCTCTCTCCACTCCTCCATTATCCTCTGCTGATCATGAACCTGTGAAAAAAATAACAAATAAAAATACCTCACCAACCCTCTAGCACCCATGTCACCCCCATATCACCACTCCAATACATAGCTTTGCTCCTCACAAGCAACCAACACAGCTGACCCTCAGCCACAGCCAATCATCTTCATGTTGGCTGTCCCATGCAGATTACAAACCAGTGGAAAGAAATAATAGCAAATAAAATATACTGTAAAATAATGGCTAAGTAGGTGGTTAAAACCAGAATTTTACACACACCAAAGGTGGTGGAAGCCACATAAACCCACAAAGCAGGGTTTGTATGAAGGAAGGAAACTTTATTTATATAGTGCTCCTCCCAGATGCTCAGAGCACTTTACAAATCAATACAATCACAAGTATAAAATAGCAATGGAGTAAATTAAAACAGAATTAAGAATTGGTACAATAGATAAATTTGGAATAGAAGTTAGCATAGCACATCAAGTTAATAAGTAGCAGGGAACATATGATAAACAAAAATTCAGACTAAATCAATTAAAAGCTTGCTGAAAGGCCCTTTGATGGCCTCCATCGAATGAGCCTCCTGAAGATGGTGAGGAAGAGAATTCACAAAGCTGGTGCAGTAACTGAGAGTGCCCTGTCCCGGATTGCCGCAGCCTAACTCTGGGTATCATAAGTAGGCCACCCTCAGAGGAGCGGAGGGCCAAGGCGGGTGGATGGGGATCAGCAGGTCTTGCAAGTAGGCTGGACCCTCCTGTGCAGGGCTTTATAGGTCAGAAGCCAGACCTTGAAGGCAATCCTCTATCTCACCGTCAGCCAGTGCAGCTCATGGAGGACAGGTGTAATATGATCAAATTTAGAGGTGCCAGTCAGCAACCTTGCTGCTGCATTCTACACTAGCTGCAACCAATGGAGATTACCTTCAGATAGGACAAGGTAAAGGGCATCAGAGTAATCCAACCTGGAAGTGAAAAGGCATGTACCACGGTGGGCAGGTCACTGTCTGGTAACAGGGTTCGGATCTGGAAAATGTTCCTCAGATGGAAAAAGCTAGTCTTGACAATGGCTGACACCTGTGCTTCAAAAGTCAAGCTGTTATCTAGGATCACACCTAGATCCTTCACCTGATTGGAGGAGTGAGAGGAATACCACCAAGGACTAATCCAGGGGTAATCACATCACCCCTCCATTACGACGGCAGCCTGATTCCACAACTAGTACCTCCATTTTATCAGAGTGGAGACACATCCAGTTGTGTGTCATCCAAGCCTGGACCTCAGTCAGGCAGCTGCTTATCACAAGTCCACCATCTGGTTACCAGGGTAACAGGGACAGATATAGCTGGGTATCAACAGCATAACAATGAAACCCCAGTCCATGTCGACTAATAATGTCTCCCAATGGAAACATGTACACTGTGAACAATAGACGTGCCAGTATTGACCCTAGCTGAATGCCACTGGACAGATGCATTGGATCAGAGGAGGCTGATTCCATTATTACCCTCTGCACCCTGTCCGTGAGTAAGGACCGAAATCAGTTGATGACTGTACCAGTTAGTTCAACCTAGTGCCGAGACGGTCAAACAGCACCCCATGATCAACAGTGTCTAATGCTGTGGAAAGATTGAGGAGGACTAGGATGGTATGCTGTCCTTGATCCTCACCATTAGAAGATCATTTAATACCCTGATCAGCAAAGTCTTGGTGCTATGACCTGACCTGAAACCAGACTGTAAACACCCATAAATGAACTTGGAGGCGAGATGCATCTCTAGCTGAATGGCTACCACTTTTCAAGAACCTTCCCTAAAAATGGGAGGTTTGAGACTGGCCTGTAGTTGCTGAGACACTCCAGATCCAATGAGGTTTTTTCAGTAAGGTATAGCCAGAGCTACTTTTAAAGCCCTGGGAAAGACCGCAATCTTGAGTGAACTCTATACAGTCACAGCAACCACGGGCCCCATTAGGTCCAAACATCCAATCAAAAGGCAGGTTGAACTCAGGCTGAGATCACAAAGGTGGGCTGTAGCATTATGATTATGTCAACCACCTCATCCCTCCAACAGGATTGAACTCAGCCCAGGCAAGAGGGTTGCCCCGACAAGGCCCAGGCTGGCACCACAGCCCCTCAAGAACGGGGTGGAGGAGACTTCTGCCCTGATAGAGGACACCTTATCATCAAAGAACAGAGCAAGCTCATTACAATTAATAGTTAAAACAGTTCCCCCACATGGAGACAGGCCAGATGTAAAGTCTGTCTACCTGGCAGAAGAAGCTGAGCTTGTCTGTTTCTTGCCACAGCAATCTCCCTAGACAGAAAATCAGCCTTTTATGGGGATTGCTCTCTGATAGTTCACATAATGTACCCTCAGGGCCAATTTGTCCTCCTCCAGGCCAGAGCACCTCAACACCATTCTAACCACCAAACTTTGGACTTGAACACTGTGAGTTCCCCATCAAATCATGGGGGCATCAGGCTGAAAGATCCCAAGTCAGACACGGGCAAGCATGATTGAGTCAAGCGCCACCCTGACAGCTTTATTATGCTGTCAAGCCTTCCTTCAGTCCAAGTGTGCAAACAGTCTCAACACTCAAGAGGTCCAGCATCGTCTGAAGTCCCAATCTAGTCAGACCTCTCAAAGGATGATACCGACCATCTCTACTGAGGCGAGTACCAGTGGGACCCCAAACATGAGCCCCACAGTGCAATGATCTGACCAGGTGACCAATTCAATCTTGAGGTCATCAACCCCAAGATCCAGCATGAATATCAGGTCCAGAGTGTGGCTGCATGAGTGGGTCACAGAAGTCACATGTTGTGTCAGCCCCAGAGCCTCCATCATCTTCAAGAGACTGTGCCCCAAAGATCAAAGCTCATCGCCAACCCAGGCATTGAAGTCTCCCAAAATAAACTATCTGGAACACTCCTGCATCAGGCTGGTGACAAAGTCCCTGAACTTGTGTAGAAATCCCTCCCCGAGTTGGAAGGCTATAAATGAGGAGGTAAGTAAGTAAAAATCTTTATATTTAGACAGGAAATAGATGGAATAAACACATCATTATAACAAAGTCCTATTTACAAGATGGTCCTGTACAAAGGGTTTCGACAATTAACAACACTACAATACAACACATTTCAGTAGAAAATACAGTTTTAAATAAAAATATCAGGACTATGTAGCATACGCCATGACCCCCCCGTTCAGCACATACTCAAATGATCCGGTAGTACATGCTGGTAGCACTGAGAGGCCCAGGCTGGTTCTGAAACAGATGGCCACACCCCTGCCTCTGCAATCCTTCCTCAGGCTGTGTGTCACAGAGAACCCATCCAGAACAGCTGTCTCTTGAATGGGTGCTGCATTTATATCCAGCTAAGTCTCTGTGATGCAAGCTAAGGTCTACTTAGAAAATTAAGTTTGCAATAATTGCATTCTTGTTCCTGATCAACCTGGTGTTGCATAACACAGCCAGTAGGATGAGAGAAGACTGCTGGGCCAACCACTTGCCCACCCTCAAAAGTGGAGCCTTTGGGTATGGGAATCAAATAAGGAGGACCCTTTTCCAATTCCATTTTTCCCAGGGTGCCTCCTGAACTCCAGCACCGAATCAGAAACTCCTGGCACCCACGCATGCAGCCCTCACCATGACTTCCTCCACTGAGCTATCCCTAAAGCCCTATACCTGCCATACACTTCTGGAGGCAGAGAGAAGAATTAAGGAGCAGAGATTAAGCAGTTGGGCCACTGAGTAGGTGTGCCTTCACAAGCCATAAGCCCAACCCATAATAATGCCCTAACAACTTTTAACACCTTCAATGTCAAACAATTTTCACAGTATGTATAACGCTATTAATAGTAAAACAAACTACTAATAAATCTATGCACTACAAAGGCATCCAACACCTTGTGTGTGTGTGTAAAATTTGAGTTTTACACACTTACCCAGCCTTATTTTATTTAATTACTGGGGATTGTCTTTTCACCACAACAATTATATAAAATAAACAGACATCCTGACATTGAGTCATGGACCAGTTGGGTTTCAGAACAGTCTGTAGCAGCTCACGAAAGAAAAGTTTACTTTTTTTTGAACCAGGCCAGTATAAATGTTACAAAGCATTTTTTTTTATTTATTTCAGTTATTCATTTTAAAATCAACTTACAGCTGACTCCTAGTGGCAGAGAACTGTCCCAGTGCTTAGGAGCAGTGGCCAGTGCAAAGAAAGGAAAGAACAGTGGATTGCGCATATGAGGGTAAGAAAAACCCAGCACATATTCGCTGTTATAACCAGCTGATTGTAACAGCAAATTATAACCATGTTTCCAATGGTAAAAAATGTTCTCCGGTTATTATAAAGCAGTCCCTACCTTCACCAACCCTCTACCACCCATGCCATCCACTCCACACCACAATATGAGTACCATATTGTTGGTCTCATGGTGGGCAACTGGCACAGCCTCCTCCCATTTTGGCTAGTTGCCACCATTTCCATTGTACCCTGCTGTGGGAAAACATATGAATATAAAACAACCCCACCCTCATCCACCCTTTTATGCCCATGCCCTCTCCTTCCCAGTCACATTAAAAGAACCCCCACCTGCACCAAACATCAAGCTCCTATGACACCCTCCTTCCCTGCACCCATAATAAATAAACCCACTTGAGGGTGCTGTGGAGCAGCAAACATGGCAGATGCTTCCTACTCCAAGCTCTGAGACTTGCTAGATATAAACGTTCTTTTCAGACATTCTAAGTGCTGAAGATTACTAAAATAGAACTGCCAGATGTGTTAGCAACCTGGGAAAAAGTTGGCTCAAAGCAAGACCAGAAACAAGCTGCTCAAGTGTGGATGCTTATCTTGCTAAGTTGACTTCCTTGAAGGGACCAGGACCTGTACAGCCCAGCTGAGCAAGTGGTGTAGATCTTCCAATCATGTATTTTATTTATGTATTTATTTAGATAGCTATTTATTTGTTTATTGACAATTTTGGAGAATATATTTGATCACAAATGCTCTTTTACAAAGGTTCCATGTCACTAGCATAGATTTCAAGGCAACATAAATACAATAAGTGAGTTCTAGCGAATGAAGTCAAACGAGCCCAATATTGTTGAACAAGTACAAGTAAATAGGCTAGATCAATTACATATAATTGTACAATAAGGCAAATGAACAGAAACAGTGTAAAACAAGCATAGGAATGGTACATGGGCTCAGCGCCCAAGTCTGAAACAGTTTGAAGTGTATACTGGGAGGGACATGAGGTAATTAGCAGTTACAATTGCATTGAACTGTTAGGGTTGCCTGTAGTACTTTCATAAACTGGTCAAACTTAGGTAGATTAAGTGAGGTAGCAGGCAGCTCATTTAACCAACCAGCCATCCTAACAGTGAATAAATGCTTGCCCAGCTGTGTACAGCAAAAAGACAGTTCAAGGACATTCCAAGTCATGCTCCAGGTGTTGTAGAGATTGGCAAGAGGGCAGAAGAAGTAAGTTAGGGCCAGAGGGTGTTAAGCTCAGTAGCACCTTCTGGCTAACAGACATATCTGGAATTTAATTATGCTAGGTGGGAGTACCCAATTTCTCCATGTGTAGAAGGTGCAACTATAGATGCACTTGTCAGCTCCAAGCATAAAGTGACAAGCCTTATTACAGATCAGATTTATTCTGCTGAGAATTGAGTTGTATGCAGTTTTGTAGACAGGCCATAGTCACCTAGTGACAGTACTGTGCTTGTCACTATGAGGTGTCTAGCATCAGCAGTAAGGCTGGTCTGGCTACAATACAAGGCTTCAATCTTCTGTTTATGATGGACACAAAGTGGCCAACATGGGGGCAAAAAGATAAGGTATTGTACAGGAACACCCTGAGGTATTTAAATGTTTCCATCTTGTCATATACACAGGGCATTGTGGATGACAAAGGGGAGTACCTTTTTCTTCATTTGTGGGCTTGTGAAGAGCATAGTGTTAATTTTTTTTTAAATTTAGAACCAATTTGTTTTGGGAAACCATTTTTGAAGAGCCTCAAATTACCCTGGAAGACAGCGGTATGGCAGCCAAGGTTAAAGTTCTTAGAATAGATAGTAGCATGATTTGCATAGAAAAGTGAATTTGCAGACTGACAGGCATCAGGCATGTGGTTTATGAATAATTCAACTAGTAGAGGGCCCAGAATGAAGTGATGGAGAATGCTGATGGATACATTCCTAATATCTGACAAAGAACCATCTATTGTAATGCACTTAGTAAGATAACTGGAATCAGATGACTGTGTCTAGCAACAAGCCTAGGCCACAGAGTTTTAAAGAAGGAACTTATGACCAACCAAGTCAAAGGCTTTTGTTAGTTGATAAAGATGGTGCAAGTCTTGTCTCCATTGTCAAGGGCCTCAAGGACAAAATAGGAATACACAGTGCTGCATTTATGCTATTTTTCTTCCAAAATCCATATTGTTGAGGACATTGTATTCCATACTGTTCAAGATATGAGACATGTTGATTGAACATTATTCTCTAAAGGGTTTTGGACACAGGGTGAGTATGGAAATTGGCCTGTAATTAGAAAGGTTAGAACATTCACCACTTTAAAAAAGTGGTGTAAACAGCATGAATTTACACTTTTCAGGGAACTGGGAATAGTGTAGGAAGAAAACCGTTAATGGAAAAATAATTGTATTTTTATTATCAAGAATTGATTTTTAGTTATTATTTTATATGATTTATATGGGATTAATTATGGGAAGTTACTATAATTTCTGGTTAAGATTACTGTTTGTATAAATTTCCAAAAGCAAAACAAAGTCTTAGTTGATTAAATCTTAAACACATTTAAAATGGAGACAGTTTCAGAGTGGAAAAATTAAATTGAAGCTTCCTACTCAGGCCTCTGTGCTGTAGCTGTAGCTTAAGAGAGAAGGAAGGCCCTGCTACATTCCAGGAATACTTCAGCTGAAGCCAGCTTGGTACCAGAGAAACATCCCTGTGATGTCCAAGTCTTGTTGACAAATTTATGGGTTTGTTTTGGTACAGAAAGGCTGAAGTACTAGCCAGAGCTGGGTATCCTGGACTACAATCAGATAAGAGATCATGTGACTGGTACAGTCTTGTATAAGCTCTTGGGAAAAAAATGCCTTAACCTTGAATGTTAAGAAAAGTATTTTGCTTATAACTTAAAATCTCAATGTTGTGCCAATCTAAATATTTCACAGATGATAGATAGTAGTATAATAAATATGCTCACTGAGTTTCATGCATGCAAGTTAAAGGAATTAAAAGTTATGTATAAAAGTTATTTTAATAACATTATTTTTGACAACTAGACAAATCTAGTCTCGCACGATAGCTGACATGCCGTGGAGTCTGAAAAAAGTATGCACCTTGTTGCTATGCAGAGAAAGACTGTAAAAAGTTTGATATAAACAGTTAAGATTTACAACTTTTAGACAAGACAAAGAAAGCCATGTATCTAAATAAAAAAACTAATGATTTAAAGATTTTAATAACAGATTTTCTAAACAAATCTTATATTATTCTGTAACTTAGAATATTTAGAGCAAGACTATCACTTTATTTTAGGAAGTTTTATTAAAATTCTGAAGTTATAGCCCTTAATAGTATAACTTAAAAGTATAAGTGCTAGGAATATAAAATTCATGCCAAAATACGCCACTTGATGAGAAAAGTTCAAATATGTAAGTTTAAAAGTTATACCATTTTGCATTAAAAGTTATAAAAGAAAATTAATTTAATTTCTAAAAATGACTTTGGAATAGTGGGCAGTCCTTAAAAGGTATGGTCACTGTCACCATTTGTCATCTGCAGGGAACCACAAACCCATCCCCTTAGTGACTCAGACCAATGAAAGTCTGATGATGACATCAGCAGGACAGATATATATTAATGAAATTTTGTGACCACTTCCCAGTTTTGTCTGAAACATCGATGTAACAGGGCCTATGTCAGTCTAATTGAAAATTTTGATGGCTTCATAACTTGCTAGGCTTGAGAAAGCCTTAGACCATACTTAATTTGGAATACTGAGACAAGCCTTTTTGACCATCCGATGTGTCCAGAAGTGGGTGCTAAGAATGCTTGAGAGCCTATGCAGTGTTGCCATAAGGACCAGGTGCAAACTTCATGATATAAGAACATTGTCACTGTGGTATGAAGCAAGGTCTGTGTTTCATTTACTAAGCATTTGGCTGAAGAATGTTCCCTGATAAGCTAGACTAGAAACTTAACTTTAAAATTCACACAAGCTATGCCATGTTGTGAGTAAAGGAAGTCTAGTGTCCTAAGGTTTTAAGAGAAGATAAATCAACATGAAGAAGTCAAATTTTAGTTATTGAGACAACTTTGCTATCCACAAGAAAGATCCTATCAAGTTGTTGCTACAGTAGTAGTCACAGACATGGCCAGATATTTCCAGATATTTTGTGAAATTTCTAAAGAGTTTCTCTCTGCTGCCCCTACTGTGGAAATGAAGAAAGCAGGAGATTTATCTAGCAATAACACAGAAATTTAGGAAATATCTCACCATGTCTTTCGCCAGACTGTATGGGACTGTTCAGATATGGTTGTCTGTTCAAATCCTGTTAAATCCTACAAACTGACTCTTGATGATCAGTAATATTACAAACTGATGCAAGAAAATCCAGTTTCGGTTCCAGGAAAAACAGAATAAGATCAGCTGACTAAAAAGACTTTTTATCCAGAGCCAGACTCAACCAAGATTTCTAAGTTGAGAGAAGAAGAAACACTTCTACAACCAGAAATTTAAGTATAATTTTAATTACTTTTACTAATTAATTTTTAATTGATAGTTTTAATAATTTAAATAGGCTTATCCTGAAATTAACAAGGAAAACAAGTTTTATACAGGAATAATCTGAGATATTGATCTTATAAGTTTGCATGTTCTTATCATGAAGGTTATGTTAAAACATAAGTATGCTGAAAGTCTAGTATACTATTACCATTCATTATGCTAAATATTGCTTATTCATTTGCATTGTTTATTAGCTAGAATTTGTTTTATTTGTTATTACAGTAGTTTCTTTGATTTTCTAAAACAATTTTGTTGACATTGACAGTTATTATGCTTGATATTTATGCTAATGAGGAATATTTAGAATTACTGTATAGATATTAATAACATATGTATATATATATATATATATACACACATACACATATATATTTCATATTCATAAGTGTGAAAAAGTGTTATTGTCATTATCTGAATCTGAGAGCAAAGGATAAAATGTGAATTTTTATAAATTTTGGTAGTTTATGACATTTTATTGGGGGTGAGGCCGAGGTAAATTCAAGTGCATCATTATAAAAAGTGATATTATAGCCTTTGTTCCAACATCTTTGGGGCTCGCTCTTGATATAATTGTTAGTAAATAGCAATCTACACTCAGTGTGTATAAAAGATAAGTATTATTATTGTTAGTATTTGCAAGATTTCTAAATTTAGAAATAATACTTTTATGCTTTGTTTTTTAGTCTAAAACTACCTTATGCAAAAGAGAAGGAACTAAAGCCTAAATGTGAACAAAATAGAATCTCTGATTAACAATAAAGTGGCAAGAAAAGAAAAATAACTTTTAAAACCTCAAGAAAAATATTTTGTTTTGTTAAGTTGTTGTGTAAAAGTCATTGCTATTTTAACTGGTTTTCAAAAGAATACCTAATTGTTGTTATGAAAGTTAATAATCATTATTGTATAGCCATGACAACTTTAACAGTAACTGCAGATATGCATAGCACTGAGACAGTAATTTATATCTCAGCACAGCTGACTTTTATCAAAAGTAAAAATGAAAGAGTATAACACCTGGAAAAAATGTTGGTGGATAAATGTTTTGAGTCTGGTAGGATGGCAGGTCAGGTAGAAATTTTAGAAAAGCTTTTGCAGAAGAATAAAAATTTCCTTTCTAATAATTACTGTGACTTAGTCAAGTTAAAGAGCAACAATGTTTTGCAATGTGAGATGCAACAATATCAAGAACAGTGTTTAAATTTGAAAAGAAAAAGTTGAACTAGCAGATGCTTATGCACAGGTTAACAAAGATTTGATTAAAGTAAAAGAAAAGTATGAACATTTACAGAGCAAAAGTCAGTTTAAAGGAAAAACTAAACCTTCAAAAGGTTAAATTGTTTGACTGATTCTGGTATATCACTGAATGTATCATCTGATGCAGAAAATGAATTACCTCAGAGCAAAAGAAAATTACCCCTAGACAGACAAGTGATTTTGATTCTAATTCAGAGTGTGAAACATTCAAAAATGCAAGAAAAAGTCCAAGATTAGGCAAAAAGGGAGTTCCTCTGCATCACAAGCTAAGGAGTTGGAATCACCACCTCTAATTCTCTGGCTAAGGGGGGTACACTATGTCTAACAAGAAAACAATTGAAGCCCGTGCTTTATCCAACTGTGGCTCAGCAGCCTTATCAAGACTCAGACCAATGCCAACACTGGAGCCCTCTCAAAAGGGGAGGTCCAGATGCGTGGTATGGCAGTGAGCATTTTGACAACTGACCATAGGGTGCCACTATTCTGACTATGGTCAGCAAAATGATAGCATCTCAAAACAGGTCTAGATATAGTTGTCCAAGACTAGAGGAAATGATTAATAATTTACAAAAGGAAATGGAGGAAACAAACAGAAAAATAGAAAAGTTAAAAGCTTGTTCTCAAAGATTGTTCCAAGCTGTTCGGTCATTTCTGACCTTCACTTTCCTATAAAAATCCTTCCTTAGCTGTACCTAGGACTATGTGACTTGTGGATCCTGCCCACTCTATTGCTGCCATGGTTACAGAAACTGTTATTGTTAAAAAGAATAATGAGATTGGAATGAGATGCCACGTAAAGTTAAAATACTATCTCTGTGATTGTCCTTTCCCAAAAGGTTCCCAGAGCTAGTATCAACCACAGTGTAAAATGCCATTGTAAAACTGCTGTGCTGCCAGGAAAGAAAGACAAATTATGCCTGGGCAACAATTCTCAAAGGAAGAGCAGTGAGATTTTACTGTGACTTAAACATTGAAAACCCTAGCTGAAAAGTGGTTCAAGGATCATAGACTTGTCATTAATCTAAAGAAGACAAAGTCGATGCTCTTCTCACCACCAAAACAAAGCAAGAAATACCCCTCCTTATCCTCCATAGAACTTAGCAACCCCTTGAGCAAGTATCCACCTACAAATACCTAGAGATTATCTTCGGCACTGCCCTCACTTTTACATGCCCACATTAATGCCTCTTGACTGCCACCTAACTCCCAGATTGGCCTCTTTACTGCCACAAGGACTGCCTCCCACCTGATGCTCTCTGGCTGGCCATCACATCCTCTGTCCTGTCCCTAGTGGATTATGGCCTGTTTATATGCAGAGCTGCCAATAACACTGCACTCAATAAGCTCAAACTCTCTATCAATAAGGTCTGTAGGTTCTTGACTGGAGCCCCAGGCTCACCCATAAGTGCCTACTCTACTCCACCACCAACCTCTTCAACTTTGAAGAAAGACTCCACTACCAGACCTGCCTACTAGCCAAGAAAATTCTACTCAGGCTTTCCATCCCCACCGGAGGTCTGCCTCCCCTTCAGTAGGCTATCCCCACAGTCTCCACCCACAGCTCAGACAAGGTCACCCCACTGGTGCCTAGAACCAGGATCTTCCCTAGCTCAGAGATCCTTCTGCTACAGGGCTCCTCCTGGTTCAACTCTTCCAGTCATCATCAACACTCTCAAAATTGCCCCATTTAAAATCGCTCTTCGGAACCACCTTTTCAACTCTTGCTGCTGTAATTGTCCATAACCAGTGCTTTCCAATGCACTAATCTCAATGGTGTCCTCCGGACTGCTTCCACCCCTCTCCTTCCCCACTGGCACCTCTATTTCTCTCCCTACTACACATCTTTATATCAGGGATACCCTATCCTGATTGATATGACACTATGTATATAGATTGTATATAATTATATGTGCCTCTATCTGTCTGCATCTGTAACTTTGTATCACTGTTTTTTGTCCTCTCTTTGATGAGGTGCCTTTGTAAATGAGTCTCAGGCTCAAAGGTTGTAAATCTGATTTGTATAAATAAATATAATAAATAAAACAGTCTAAATTATGAGGCTTTACTTAACTCTCAGGCTGAAGTAAATCTGATGTCTAAACGTCTCTATGATAAAAATGATGCCTTAGGTGACACAAAAACCTAACCTAAAACCCTTCCTAACAGCTTACAAATTGTAGGTTATAGAGAGGAAGCTCAAAATCCTTAGGTGAAATTTGGTTGAAATTAAGATTTGGTAAAATGGTGATTAAACATCCAGTGTGTGATACAAACAAAACAGGTAATGATTTCTTGATTGAAATGGCCTTCTAAATGGTTTAAACCTATTCTAGACTATGGACAGGAAATCTTATGGTCACAAGTGAAAAGGCCTATTCCATTTAGGAAAGAGTCATAAAGTTTCTAAACAATGAAATTCATGCCACTGTGAGAAAATGATGTAATGATTAAACCAAATTGTGTAGGTTCTAATGTAACTAATGTATCTAGTTTTGGCATTTTAAAAATTGGTTAAATGTAGAAGTAAAGCTTATGTGATTTGTGTGTCAAAACAAGATGTGGTAAATCTGTAATCAAGACATATGCCTAACTTTATTCACAAAGAAAGTAAGTCCTGTTTTATTCCAATGCCATCCTGTTTTTGACAAAAGCATTAAACTCTAAGTACAAGACCCACCGAGGACCGTGGAATAGAGGTGCCACTCAATAGAACCAGAGGTAAATTCAAGGTGCCAGGCAACAACAGACTTGTAAAGTTTTGTATTGTCCAAGCAGAACACAGGTTGGCCAGTGTTAAGATAAATGGTTACAAATGTTCCAAACCACAAATTAAGTTTAAAAAGTATAGGCATTTGCCTTGAAACTCCAGATAGAAAAATATACAACATCCTGTATGTCAAACAAGGTTTGACATTTCCCATGCCTTGGGATAGATGCACTTGTACAACTGGATGTGTATATAAGCCTAGTCAATAATATTCTGTTTTCACAACTAAAGGGAAATCCTTACTCAATAAAGTGACATTACTAGCCTTGAGGTCTACAAACTATCCCTCAAGTGTGCCAAATGGTGAGGTGTGCTCACTACAACAGTTTCAGATAAAGTAAAGGCATTTTCTGTTAAGGTTACTAGAAAGGTGTCTTATAAATGTGTTGTTTGTGCATAACCTAAAGTAATAATATGGATCTGAAAATCCATTATACACTGTGCTTAGGTATGTGCACCAAAGTAATGCATGTTTTTCTTCCTAGTACATAAATCCAAAACAGGCCTGTCACTTTTAAAACTAACTGTGGTTAGCAAAAGTGGAAGGGCAGCAAGTCCCTTACAGTTCAGATATTTGCTGTTCCAGTTATTGGGAGAATAACTTAAAAGACAGATAAAACAAAAAGTTTTAATGAAACAGATGTAGTTGATAATGTATAATAAAAGTGGAAAACAATGAGAAGTATAAAATGTTGAGGAATAAGGTACATTCAGGTAAAACTTTTTCTGATATTAATTTTTATTTTCATTTTAATTTCAATGAGAATATATACAATAAAACAGTGAACATTTTGATTTTGATTTAGTAGAACTATAATAAAGTAACAAAATAGTAGAAAACTTTTGTAATTTCATTAAGAAATCCCAATGTAACTATGATTGCTAAAAGGTAAACTACAAATAGACCTTAAACTTAAATTCATGTAATACCAAAAGGTAACTTCCAATCAAGGAATGATATCTTGGTAAACACTGATATAAGTTACAAGGGCAAGGATAGTAGTACCTTCAGCCCAAAAGGGGACAAACTTATGAAATATAACAATACAGTAAGTAAATACTAGCCTTGTTTGTAGTATAAAACTGTGGGAGAATTCAAGAATGCATGGGACAGACATAAGGCAATTCTTGTGGGGGTAGGAAGAAATAGGCTGTTGGTTAACTAGGATCTGTGGCCTATCCTGTAGGTAGGAAATGGGCAGACTAGATGGGCCAGCGGTCCTTATCTGCCATCAAAGTCTATGTTTCTATGTTTCTGTTATAGTACTAAAGATTTAAAATGCACAAGACTTTAAGAAGAGTGAAAATAATAAACAAGATGTAAACTGAAATGTAAATTGTAATGCTGATCTTTAAAGTTGATGAACAAAGAAATTTGTTGTAGATGTATAATGGTTAACACAATGTAAAAGATTGTTACATGATTTAAAAGTGTACATAGCTGTAATCATGCTTAATCATGTTTGTTCATGTAGTACTGTCCAGATTTCTTGCCAAAAAGTACATCTCCAATGATGTCATCTATGATGTCACATCCAGTGATGTCATATGTGATTATGTCATGTGCTGATGAAGTCATAAAATCACCACATGATGAAGCAAGTTTATGTTTTATGTTTCATTTTCCTGCAATGCTTAAAAATATATACCCATATATAGTAGGATTATAGTTTTGAATTACAAAATTCATTTTGGGGTCCATTTTTAATTCAAAAGGGGAATGTAGGAACAAAACTGCTAATGGAAAATTATTTTATTTTTATCAAGAATTGATTTTTAATTATTATTTGATATGATTTTATATGGGATTAATTATGGACGTTACTATAATTTCTGATTAAGATTACTGTTTGTATTAATTTCCAAAAGCAAAACAAAAGTGTTTGTTGATTAAATCTTAAAACATTTAAAATGAAGACAATTTAGAGTGGTAAAAAACTTTTAAAATTGAAGCTTCCTACTTCAGGTCTCCGTGCTCTAGCTGTAGTTTAGAGAAGGGAGGCCCTCTACATTCCAGGAATACTTCAGCTGAAGTCATCTTGGTACCAGAGAAGCATCCCTGTGATGTCCAAGTCTTGTTGACTAATTTATGAGTTTGTTTGGTACAAGAAAGGCTGAAGTACTAGCCAGAGATGGGTATCCTGGACTACGATCAGATAGGAGATCATGTGACTGGTATAGTCTTGTATAAGCTCTTGGGGAAAAATGCCATAACTTTGTATATTAAGAAAAGTATTTTGCTTATAACTTAAAAATTAATGTGTTGCCAATCTAAAAATTTCACAGGTGATAGATGGTATTATAATAACTAAGTTCACTGAGTTTTATGTATGCAAGTTAAAGGAATGAAACATTATGTATACAAGTTATTTTAATAACATTCCTTTATTAATAACTAGAAATCTAGTCTCTCATGATAGCTGACATGCTGGGGAGTCTGGAAATATGACTCTTAAGTATGCACCTTGTTGTTATGCAGAGAAAGACCATATAAAATTTGATAAAAACAGTTAAGATTTATGGCTTTTAGACAAGACACAACGAAAGCCATGTGCCTAAACAAAAAATAATGTTTTAAAGATTTTAATAACAGATTTTCTAAACAAAGCTTATATTATTCTGTAGCTTTGGGCTGGCACTATAGCCAAGAGGTTAGAGGAACAGGGTGTGAATGAGCTTGGTACATCTAGCAGACCTGACCTGAGTTTGATTCTCACAACCTTCACTTGCATACTGTGTGACTCTGAGCAAGTCATTTAACCACCCAGTGCTCCCAGGTCACCCCTGAAAACAGGCACTTGTGCCTAGTGGGCCTTACCCAGTTACCAAAGACTAAAATAAATAAAAAATAGAATATTTAGAGCAAGGCTATCACTTTATTTTAGGAAGTTCTATTAAAGTTCTGAAGTTATAATGTTTGTGCACAGAGGTTCTTTGTCTTTTAAATAGTTTTTATTTTAATGGGTTCACACAATATATCCAAGGCACACTGCCTTAAGGGTAGCTGGTCCATTCCACTGGGGTGTCAAACAGACGAGGCATACTGATGAGTCCTGGTAGGATGAAACTCGTGTTATGTCTTCTGTTAGCACCCTTTGCAAACTGTGTGAGAGGCCTTTTTGGCACCATGCAATTCTGCTTAAAGTTGACCAGCATAACATTCTGTGGTGATTTGCATATGCAGCCCATGATGCTTTGCATTGTGGGGGCATGTGTGATTTGTATTTTCTTGAAACTTGGCTTCCCAGCCAAATGCCTTTGGGTAACCCTTGCCTCAGTGTTTGCGCACAGAGGTTCTTTGTCTTTAAATAACCCTTAATAGTGTAACTTAGAAAGTGCAAGTGCTAGGAATATAAAATTCATACCAAAATGCTCACTTGATGAGAAACATTCAAATATGTAAGTTTAAAATGTATGCCATTTTGCATTAAAAGTTATGAGAAAATTAATTTCCTTTCTAAAATGACTATTGAATTGTGGGCAATTCTTGAAAAGTGTGGCTACTGTCACCACTCATGATCTGCAGGGAGCCACAAACCCAGCCCCTTAGTGACTCAGACCAATCAAAGTCTGGTGATGACATCACAAGGCAGATTCATATTAATGAAATTTTGCTGACCACTTCCCAGTTTTGGCTTAAACATCGATGTAAGAGGACCTACAGTGGTGCCCCCAGGATGAAATGCAGTTTTAATGTACTCTGCACTACACTGAAGCAGACTTACTGATTAAAGCAATGTAATTTCAATGGCAATGAATCCCCTTTGTCATGCAGAAAACTGTGACATTCACTTCATCTTGGCAATGTCACATTTTCCTGAATGACAAAGGGACTAATACCATTGAAATGACATTGCTTTATTCAGTAGGCTTCTGCTGCATTCACGTGAGCATGGCAAAATGCTGCAGAATTTTGTTTCATCCGGGGGACACCACTGTATGTCAGGCTAATTGAAAATTTTGATGACTTCACAACTTGCTAGGCCTGAAAAGTCTTAGACCACACCTAAATTTGGATTACTGGGACCAGCCTTGGTTGACGATTTGATGTGTCCAGAAGTGGGTGCCAGAATAAGCTTGAAAGCCTATTCATTGTTGCCATAAGGACCAGGTGCAAACTTCGTGATACAAGGACATTTTCACTGTGGTATGAAGCAAGGTCTGTGTTTCATTTACTAAGCATTTTGACTGAAGAAATGTTCCCTGATAAAGCCTAGACAAGACTTAACTTTAAAATTCACACAAGCTATGCCATGTTGTGAGTAAAAGGAAGCCTTAGTGTCCTAAGGTTTTAAGAGCAGATAAATCAACATGAAGAAGTCAAATTCTAGTTATTAAGACAACTTTTTTAATTGTTTAACCAGGTGAGACACACTAAGCTGAAAGCTTGTTTACAAGTCGCCCTGGGAGCACAGGGAAGTTAACTGACTTGCTCAGGGTCACACAGTATGCAAGTGGGGGCTGTGGGATTTGAACCTAGGTCTCAGATTTGCAGCTCAGAACCTTAAACCACTGTGCAGTGCCTCCCACAAGAAAGATCCTATCAAGTTGTTGCTATGGGACTGTTCAAGTTCGGTTGTCTGTTCAAATCTGGTTAAATCCTACAGACTGACTTTGTTGATCAGTAATATTCCAAACTGATGCAAGAAAAATCCAGTTTAGGTTCCAAGGAAAAATAGAAGAAGAAAAGCTGACTAAAAGAGATATTTTCATCCAGAGCCAGACTCAACCAAGATTTCTAAGTTGAGAGAAGAACCACTTCTATAACTAGAAATTAAAGCATAATTTTAATTACTTTCACTAATTAATTTCTAATTGATCATTTTAGTAATTTAAAATTGACTTATCTGGGACGGTAACAAAGGAACTTACTTTTAACTACAGAACTTGGGATATGTAGTTTATAAGAATTTAAACAAAGAAATAGTTTGCATGATCTGAAAAGTTAAAACTTAGTTTTATGGAAGTATAATACAAAACACTGACATAATGAGTTGTTGCAAGTTCTCATAAAAGAAAATACATTTTACATGCTATGAAGTTTTAAACACGTTTTATACAGAAGTAATCTGAGATATTAATCTTATAAGTTTGCATGTTCTTAGGCATGAAGGTTATATTAAACAGAAATATGCTGAAAGTCTAGTATAACTATTACCATTTATTACACTAAATATTGCTTATTCATTTGCAATGTTTATTAGCTAGAATTTGTTTTATTTGTTATTACAGTTGTTTGATTTTCTCAAACAATTTTGTTGATCTTTACAGTTATGATTCATATTTATGCTAATGAAGAATATTTAGAAATATTTATTTATTTAGCTTTTGTTTACCGGGTAAGTACACTAGACAAGTATTATGCCTATTTTCAGGAAATGACCCGGAGAGTACAACATGAGAAACAACAGTCAAGGAGACATGGCAAAGAGAGTACTGTTTTTTGTCACTGTAAACAAACTTGTGGGAAATACATCATTTGACACTAGGGAAAGATACAGTTGCAAGCACATTTCAGATTATACACTCTAGACTAGCTAGTTCAACTGACAGATATATACAGGTCATCATACATAGGAGTGGAGCATAGCTCAAGGATTGGATTGGTCATAATATAACTTAAAACATTGTCGTGATACACCCCTAGGCTAGTTGATCGTGGACAGGTATATACAGCTCATCACATTTTTCTAAATATGCACTTAGACAGAACAGAAACACTTGGTAGTACAGGTTTCTACCAAGTGAACAAGTAATATGTCATGGTTAGCCTATGACTGTGGAGCAATAATGGGTGTAAAATGCCCAAGGCTTTTAAGCAGGAGTAGTCAGAAGTCATTGATACAGTGGGGAAATATCTCCAGGAATTCAATGGAGACACCCTGGGAGGTTCAGAACAAAACAATTTGACACTTTACTCTAGGGAAGTTTGGGGCAGTCACACTTTGATGTTAGTTTTAGGAAAACCCACAGGAATTTCAAACACTCAGATAGGAGGGGCAGCTTGGATATCCACAGGCAGCGAATTCCAGAGTCTGGGTGCACTTATGGCAAGTCCGATCCCCATGAGGGTCCGGGTAGGAGGGACTTTGACCATCCCTGATGTGAGAGACCTAAGTTGGTAGGGGTGGGATTCAGCTTAGGCAGAAGCCGGGCCAGCCCCTGGGGGTGCTAGTTCTGGATCACTTTCCAGAGAGGCATCCCAAACCAAAATCAAAGTATCTAGCTGGTGAGAGCCAGCAGAGAGTTTCCTATAGCTCACAATGGTGAGTGAGTCGGAGGGCAGCCAAGGCAAAATGACAAATGTTATTGTAAGCAGTGTACCACCGGGTGAGATGTGTCTTTGGAGTGTGAAAAAATAGGCGCAGCCCATAGCTGAGGAGGAAGGAGCACACCCTTCCTAGGGCAAGCCTGGCTGCTGGTGTGCAGTTATACTTGGCCCTATAGGCCAGACCCAGTTTGCAGTTTGCCGCCTGCAGATGTTAAGGATATGATTACCCATGTCAAGCTGGGGTCAAGTGTTACCCCCAGATATTTGATAGAACTCACTATGGGTAGTGAGGATCCATCTGCACTGGTGATGTGTAAGCTGGCCGATGAGGCTTTGATTTTAGCCATTGAGCCAAAGAGCATAGCCTGTGTCTTTTCAGGTTCAGGACCAGCTTGTGACTAGTAAACCCATGACAATACCCTGTTAAAGTCATCAGTCAGGTTCTGGTTTAAGGTAGTGCATTCTGGGAGTGAGCCAGGATCACCAGATCATCTGCAAATATTGAATAGGTGTTAATAAAATATATATTTTTTCATATTCAAAAGTGTGGAAAATGTGTTATTGCCATTATCTGGAATCTGGAGTGCAAAAGGATAATATCATATGTGAATTTTTGTTTTATTTTGGTAATTTATAAACTATTTTGGGGATAAGGCCCAAGGTAAATCCAAGTGCATCATTGTAAAAAGTGATATTATAGCCTTTGTTCCGACAAAAGCACAGAGAGAAGTTGAACATTTTGAAATTGGTAGGAGAGTTCCTCAACAACTAGGGCTAATAGCCTCATATCAATTGAATCACCCCTGATTCTGGTTTTACCAAGCAACTTTCTTATATAATTAGAGGTGTCCCTTACTGAGAGAGGTTTAAAATAGAATTTAGGATATCCTGGTTCTGGGTCCAGTGGTTGTGTGTCAACAGGGAAGGATCTCCACTGGAGGGTAGGGGTTGACTCAGTGGAGATGAAGTCAATGAATACAACATTAAATCTGTTGGAAATTTCAGTGGGATCAAGTACCTCATGTCCCTCAATCATGAACATTTTCAGTGAGGTTGTGTCATCCTTACCAAGGAATTCTGACACATTCTCCCAGAATCTTTTACCATTGTTCCCATCCTGTATCTGCTGGGCTTGCTGTACCTGGATTTGTCCAGTTAAATCCTAGTGGTACATTCATTCCTTTCTTCCATGTATTTTTCAGATGGACTGAGGACCCAGTCTCCCCGGCCAGCCTCAGATTATTCCATTCTCTCATGAGGGCAAGACATTCCAGGGTAATCCAGCCAGTGGGTGTACTCGTACTTTGTGCATTTTGAAGTTTAAAATGTATTTCATTCAGTTGAGAATTTCATTACAAAATTCTAGGGCTGAATCAATATCAGGGATGGCATCAAGGAAGCTCCAGTCTAATTGGATAATATAGGATTTGAATTTGTCCACATTCATTTTGCTTATGACATGGCTAATTGTAAACCAGAAAGGGAAGCCTGGGCTGTTTTACTTCCACAAGCATTGCACCTGGGAGTGGTCACTGAGGGTATCAGGCAGAACACTTACCTTTTGACCCTGTCTTGGTGAGGTACAAGTACCCAACTGAGTAGCATCATAGTGCCCAATTTATAGTTAGTTCAGGTGTGCTCAGTGACTATTTGTGTTAGAAATAGACAAGCAATCTTATTCCTATGCCTGGTACTGCATTTTGTGGTCCAGTTAATATTAAAGTCACCAATTACTATGAATTCCCAATTCTGGTTAAAATGTTTAAGATAGTTAGAGAGGACTCCATACCCGTGTTTATTTACCAAGTGGGATACAGACAGGACTTCAAATTCAAGTTTTGAGGCTGAAGGTCAGATCTGTGGTAGATCAGGCAGCCACACCCCACTTGCCTAGTATGTCTTCTCTGAAGATATCGAAACCTAGTAGTGAGTTGGCAGAGTCAGGTATTTTGGTGTTAAGACAGGTTTTAGTAAGGAAATAATATCTGGATGTACTAATGCCATCCAGGCTTGAGCTGAGCAAGTTTAGGTAAGGGATTACCAATGTTTTGACAAATTATGTTTAATAAAGTTAGGCCTCTGGAGACTCCAAGGAGTGTTTCAGTCTCTAAGTTTTTCTCTTATAGAGAAGGGACTTTCCAGAGGTCCCAGAAACATAGCCATAGTGTATGATCTCAAACATTCCTCTAACACCGCCTGTGATAGATCAGTTTTATAGTGGGTGTCCGGTTGTGGGACTTTGAAAGTGAGGGGCAGTTCAGGAGGATCATATGACCATGGCTTCAGCATGAAGCCCTGTAGGAAGACCACCTTAGCCACAGAGGGCACAGAAGGTTCATGGAACAATACTGTGGGTAGGTGGGTCTACATTAGTAGCATTGCAACAAACATAATAACACTAGAAACTGGGTCCCAAAATTAATGAAATTAGCTCCACCTAGATAGTGGAAGTGAGACAGGATGTCAGTACAGACAGAATAAAGGCAACAGGACACAGTCCACCTGAAGAGGTGTTGGCAAAACCTCAGTAAAAGCAGTGTATCAGGGAAGCAGGATACATGGTTGTCAATTAGCCAACACAAAATCCATTCCATCCAACATGGTCTCATGTCTAATCTAAAACAGTAAAGCATGAGACCCAAGGCCTTGCAATGCAGTTGCACAATGAAACAAATAATGCAATAGCTTGGACAGCCCAGCAGGTAGGCAGCCAAGAAGATGGTGAACAACCAAGAGTCACTACAATAATTGCAGGGAACACAGTGCAACAATTACTCTAACACGATACAGGTACTAGTACAATACACAATGCTATGGACTGTACTCAAAGTTCAGTGGAGACTTATGTCTGAGTTTTGAGGAGGCAGACCAGTAGCAGCATGATCAACCAAATGGCTGCCTCATGGTTGACTGCAGGCAGACTACTTCCTGTCCTTTGCACTACAGTCCTTAGCATGGGGCCACAGCATAGAGGGCTGTTAGCAGTAGTTAGCTGAAGAAGGGAAGTGGTACCCCGCCCATGGACCCTCCCAAGAGATCATGGCAATGCTACACAAAATTCAGGCTATTGGGGAAGATACTACACATGTCTTGCAGCAGTGGAGGCAAAACTAATTGCATTTCATATCAAAATCTGAGATAACACTAAATTAAAGAACATTCTCAGGAGAAAAAAAATGCTGTTTTGTAAAGGACTTGAATTTTCTTAGAGCAAAGGGAAGCACTCAACAATGTCCAATGACAAGCAAATATTCTGATATTGGGTACAATCCTGACTTGTTGCAAAAGTTAACTTATATCTGCAATCAAAAATATATTTTTATAGCCATAGGGTTGTTGTCAGTGGAATCGGGGATCAAAGTCCTATGGGCCTTTGTCATCCTGATGAGAGCCTGACCATGTTGTAGGGACATGCAAAGACCCCTGATGGCCATAACAATTCTATCCAGCACTGAGGCTTGAATCCTTTCATCCATGCGGCCAGGCAGCATGGAGACATTGGCTGGGAGGATAGCAAAATAACCTTCTTCCCAGACATCTCATCGCAAATACAAACTAGGAAAATAGAATTGCAAGCAATTAAAATATTTTGTTGGAACATGGAGTTGGCACACAACTGCTGTCCCTCATGACTTCAGATCCATTATCACAGCAAGACTCACATCTACATGGGCTTGGACTTGGCTTGCATTAGCAGACAAGATTGTGGCTAACACAACAAGCACAGAGGTAGTAATGAGTGAAGAGGGTTGAAATTGGACTTACTCAGTGGCTTTCTTCTAACTGTGCATGTCTCACTTAACTATTGATTTGGTCTAGTAAAATATGGCTCTGGTACTTATACACTGGTTATCAGATACACAGAAGTGTAATCTGTCATTCTCTTTGCTAAACCCATGTTTTTGCATGCTCTTTACTTATAGTTAATCTGCTTAAAACTCCTTGTGCCAGATTTTGAAGGCCAGAGAATGATTCAGCATGCTTGCATCAAAAACAACTGATGCAAGGAGCAGGATGCGTCAAAACTTGCATCAATTCTGATTTTCAAATGGTGCTTGCTTCAAAACAAGTCTGCAAGTGCCAGACTGGCATGCGCCATGTTTGCACAGAAAAACTGCCAGTACTATGTCTGAAGGTATGCCTGCATCACTGAAATGATTCACCATCCCCTAATCTGGGATTTTCAAAGAATGTGATTCCTGTCCTTGTGCCTCAGATGCATGTTGCTGTTAGACCAACCAGAGCTGGTCTAATATGCACTAGAACTTATAATGAGGTCCATAACAGGGGCAGATCTGAATATGATACTATTAAGGGCCAATATTCCCTGCAGTACTAGGTTAGAAACATTTTGGGGGCTTAGTCTTGGCTATTTAATCTGCTCTATTTTTGACTCAGCTTGTATCATTCTCCTACTTTGCATCATATCTTAACTCAGCTTACACCATTTTTGACTCAACTTAGTGTCATTCTGGTTCCTTGAGTAATTTTTTTTTGACTCAACTTGCACCATTTTGTAACTCAACTTGTGTCATTCTCATTCCTTGAGTCAATTTTGTGACTCAACTTGCACCATATTTTTACACCACTTGTGTCATTCTCATCTCTTGCATCATTTGTTTGACACGGTGCACCTCTTGCACCAGTCCGAGGGACTTTGCCACAGAGAATGCTTTTCTTGCAAAATACGGCACACAGTATTTGGCGCACCTGGATCTGACGCAAGACGGTTGCTTGATGCACCCTACATCAATCAAGGGTCCTTTGAAAATCCAGTCCCTTATCTGTGCCAATGAGTTAGAAATGTTATTACTTGTGTGGAGGCACACGCTGCTCAGTTTGTGAACTTCATAATTGATGTTTGTATCTTCTCACTGTTGGTTGCAAATTTAATTGCCATTTGAGGTAGGGTATAATGCAACTTAATTGAACCCAGGACTTCTTCTTTATTTATATATGCTTACCACTGGGATTATCATCCCTCCTCAGAGACTTTTACTACATGCAGGGGTAGGAAATACTAACCAACTGACTTTAGAACCTGTGAACAGCAGATAATGAAAAGTTCTATGTGGTTATTCTGCTGGACTTCACTCCTTCAGTTTACTTGCTGATCTAGACATATGATCAGTGTTGAAAATAATGTTATAGATATCTGGGGTGCTTTTCTCTATGCTCATTGCTGGGTCTGTGAACTCCTTTTATTTTATGATGTATAGTGTATACTGTATATCATAAAAATATATAAATAAAATAAAAAAAAGAAAACAAACTTACCCACCTCAAGCACTCATATCACCTTCCTTCCTCTGCACCCACCCTGGTATATATAAATTTGACAAGGTCCCATGGTGGGCAGCTGGTAGAGCTCCCTATCCATCCCCTGCCAATCACCAATCACCAACCAAAAGGCAGATAAATGTAGAAAACTCTAAGTCCAAGAAAACAGTCATGGACATGAACAATGAGAGTCTTTTTTTCAGAGAAAATGTGGAATCTGGTAGTCACAAAATATGTTTGGGGCCAAATTACATCTCTGTTTAGTGGTATTAGGGTGGATGTGCCTGCGTGTGGTAAGCACCCAACCCTCAAATCTGGTATATATAAAAAGTAAGACAAAAGAAACTATGACTGATTGAGAAAACACCCCAAAAAATCATGAACTGGGCATGGTCAGGGACTCTGAGTTTTTGTCACTGTTTTTTTTTGTTGTTGTTGTTGTTGTTGTTGTTGTTTGTTAAATTGCACATAATTTTACCCTTTTAACTTTTAAGCCCAACTTCTGGACTAGACTACTTACCAGCACCCTAACAATGTTACAAAGCCAAAAAGTCACAACAAATGTTGTATTGCAGTTTTCAACCCTAATACCCACCGACCCTCCCCATCTCTTACTCTTGTGACCAAGGCAGAGCTATAGCTCCAGAGCCATTCATCATTGGTCTGTTGCATCAAGCTATAGGTCTGGGGCCATAATCCACATGTAGGAAGCTATGCTCCATAGGTTTAAGATAAAGGTTCAAATGCATAGTAGGTCTACAAAACACATATACAAACAGAAGAGAGAAATATGTAGAGTATCGCCAAACAAAGTCATCGTCTTTATCGAAATAATTTCACTGGTGAAGTTAAAAGTTACTGGTGAACAGCCTGATTTTTTCAGTTGTTGACTATGGATTAGTTGTCTATTCAGCAACTTGTAATACTATTTTGGAGAAAATTAATATTGCTGCAAATAATGCCTGTAGATTTGCTTGAAACTGTAAAAGGGATAGTCAGAGGTGTTATTTATATACCACACTAAACTGGTTGCACTTCATCTTCAAGTTATTTACAGTCCTGCTATTACATGTAAAAAGTAATTTCTGGGCCTTTCCCTAGTGGAGTTCAATCACTGTTCAATCAAGTTATGAATAGATTCCTTACTGGGAACATGGCATGTCATAGACTTCAAGTTCCCTTATAGGAAAACAAATCTGGGGCAAAGATCTTTTCTATTAGAATAGTAAAGGTCTGGAATTTGCTCCCACTTGAGATCTGTGGTTTAAGTACTTTTGCTGCTTTTAAAGATTATGTACTAAATTTGCTTACAAATATGTTGGTTTATAACTGTAGATGAAGCTATTTTATTGCATGGTTTTGTATTGTTTGTATTGTCTGTCTGTAAATGAGGTGGAATCTTTGAAAAGGGCTTTTTAGCTCAACGGTTTTCTGGATATAATAAACTAAACAAAAAAGAAATAAGTGACAGCTTGGAGTTGGGCTGCCAGAATACTGCTCTGGTTGCACTACCAGCTGCGCCACCAAGGCAACTGGAAACTGGAACATCCTAAGGCACCATCCTTTTTCTCTAATGCACAACCTGTTGCAGCACATATAAAAGTATGAGTTACATAAGAGTGCAGTGTGATAGTTATATCTCATACAACAGAAGAGAGAAAGAAATAAGTGCCAAGTCCCAGCTAAGGCATTTCTTTCTTTCTGTCTTCTGTTTGTATGATTCCATAAATATGCACACCACACTTTGTGCTTGAGAAAGTATGAAATACAACCTGGGTGGTATGACTCCAGGCCTGTATCTTGTCCTTGGGTCATGAGGGCAGGGGATGTGGGAGAAATTGAGGATTTGGGCTGCATTTATATATTTTGAATATGTTGGCCCTGTCAGAGGTACCACAACATTAATGCATGGACTCATACCTGTAGCTGGGCCTTGGGTAATGAATCCAAGTGGCTGGAGGGAGGAGCAGAGGGTGGGTGTGGAGTTTGGCTTGGCAACCCTAAAAGCACATTTCCAAAGTTTGTGGGCATTTTGTTGAAAATCATAATAGCACATTTCCAAACTTTGTAGGGTTTGAGTTTGTGCAGTAGCAACCTAATCTGCTTTAAGATATTTTTTCAAAGAATTAATTTTTGAGAAAGTAGAGCAGTAACTTGCTTTGTGCAGGACCTTCACTCCTTGCATGAAGCAGGAGGCGACTCTAACTTACTTTGCACAGGGCTTTTTGGGGGCTTTGAAAGAAAGAAGATGCACAGGGTAGGGTAGTTACTGCATGAGTCCTACCTTTCTCTGTGCAGTGTCTTGCAGGTCCTGCACAAAGCATAAGATGAGACATACTGTCACTTCCTTACTATTTATTTTATTTATTTATGACTTTAATTGTAGTACAAAATGCACACAATGATTTTTAGTCGCTCATATTTTTGATCATTTTCTTGTTTCTTGACTTTAAACATTTTGTTCATGTAAGATCTGGAAACATTTTCACTATGATTATCTTCAAAATTCTCATGCAGTGTGTAGATTTTCAAAAGATTTTCTTTACAAACATTTTGTGTTTAGTTAAAAATACGTTGTTTGTCTCACCCCCACAAAAACACTAAAATGTCACTGTTAAAAAAACAAGAATTTAATAAGTTATCTTTAATTAAAGTATTTGTTCATGTGTGACATAAACATTAACTAAAATTTTTGCACAGCATGTACAGTATGTGACAGCCCTTTCCTGCCAGCAGGGAGAGACCACCGAACCTATTGATTGGTAATGCTTCTTAGAGCCAGTGGGTGGAGTTTATAATTTCAGTTGGGTGATGGCAGAGAAATGTCAAGATGACAGAGTGATAGGAGGATACAGGGGTGCCTTCAGGGTACCCTTGACTTAGGTCTCTTGCCAGGCCACCTTAGGAGGAGTGACCTTCACTTGTAGTAGCATTCAGGGTATCCAGTGTATGAAAACTGCAAACTCATTATGTAGTCTTCTAGTAGCCTCAAGGACAGACACCAGAGCATCAGTGATAACTCTGAAAACTTTGAGCCTGAAGGCTATTCATTGTAGATCACCATTAATTCAAGTGGGAGAGCAAGAGCTCACCAGGAGGAGAGCGATTCTAAGGGACTGCCCCTCATGGCAAGTCCTGGGCAACCATACAATTCCAAAGGATCTCATGAAGCAGGTGCTTTACTTTGGAGGTCAACTTTGGTCCTGTCTGTGCCCAAAAGATGCTGCCATCTCTGCTGAAAATAATAGAGATCTGGTGCTAAAGTTTGAGCTGCTGAAACAGGTAGAAGACTGACCTAATAGTTGTATGGGGAATTCCAAGCTGGTGTGGATATCACAGATATTGCCTCTGACAGGGCCTTGGAGATTGCCAGCTACTGTCAGAGGGCAGACTGAGGGTATGCACTGGCAAGCTGGTGCCCAGCATACTGTCCAGTTAGAGTAAGGACCTGGTTGATGTTGGGATCTATCTAAGGTGGTTCTGGTTGCCCAGTGTTTTGTCATTCTACATATTGGGTCATCCAAAAGGCAGTCCATAATCACTTGAGATATATAAAGGATGAACTCCACTGACTCAAAGTTTCTTTTGAAAGCTGTATGCTTTTTTTATTTAAATCACACCATTGCAATCTTTCATTTTTGTACTTGCCCAGATTCTCAGCTTCAGAGGGTGCCTGCTTGCCCTTCCTACTCCATCCAACCAGGTCTTTACCAAGGCTCCTCTGCCCCCAGTTTCATAGTGCTTGTGAAACCGGGGTGTATGCATTTCCTTTTCTTCCGATCCCCTGAGGATGCCAGCACAGAGGACATTTGTCCAGACAGACAATGTGCTGACACATGCCATTGTTAAGTGCCCAACAGTGTCCTCCCCATCCCAACTCTGGAGAGCCATGTGTCCCTATTGCCCATGCTTCCACAGGCATAGGCACAATGGGTGCTATAGCGCACCCTGGTAATCCACCCCAGGAGGAGGAGAGCATCCTTGGGGACATTCAATCCTCCTTCCTCCATCCAACCCTGGTGACCCAAGTCTGTTCCCAAACCCGGGTTGCTGGTGTAGCTTTAGGTGTGGTGTCCAGCACCTCAACCTTCAGTGCCACCGGCCATGGCAATCTTTCATTTTTATTTACTTTCTTACTCTGAGCTAATCACCCCTCTTGAGATATTTTCATGTTTGGTGCAACAGGTACAGTGCTGCTATCTCCAAGGCTTGCAAAGATGAAATATTGCAAGAAAGTAACATGCACAGTGCAAGAATGAGCTATAAGAAATTAAATAGTACTTTGATGGATTACAGAAGGTTTAGAATGTTTGACCAATATCAGAACATTTTAATTAAATAAGATAGATTTCAACAGTCTGTGGGCCTGAGGAAGTGGCGCAAAGCTACAAAACTGTTGCCCTGGTCTGATTGGTGTGATTTAATTAAAAAGCTTACAGCTTTCAAAAGAAACTTTGATTCAGTGAAGTTCATCCTTTATATATTCCAAGTGATGCTGGGATCTCCCACGCAGCCTGTCATTGGCTGACAGTGTCCATTCCCAGTGGGCTGCATGCTCTCTGTATTTGTGGGCTGTGTTTGAGACAGTTTCACTGGATGACATCCCAAAGGTGGCTCTAGTTGGTGGTCCACCTTCTGTGCATTGGACTCTGGGCTGACTAGATTTGTTTCTGAGTGCTCAGACTCACTCAGTCCAACATTGGTAGAGATTGTCAGGTGTTCCTTCATAATTGCTACCGAAGACCTAGTTGCCAAATAATAATATTTGCCTCTGAACCGCTGTCTGTTGTCTTCCCACGCTGTGCACTTTAACTATGATTATGACTACTGTTAGCCACTTCTAGACCTATGTAACACTGATGTACTGTGTTTTACTGCTTTACTGTATCGAATGTACTGTGTTTTATTGATTACTGTATCTGTTGTCTGACCTATGTAACCTCCAGGTCGATTAGGAAACGAAGCGGTCCCCCCTCAGAATGCTTATCTGGTAAATCTCTTAAATAAATAAGAAAATAAATAAAAAGAGGGTGTCTTTCCATCTGCCCTAAAAAGACAGTGACAAAGCCTCTCCCTAAGAAGGCCTCCTGGACTCTGATAATCTCTTCAACTACAGACCCATCTCAAACCTTTCTTTTCTTGGGAAGTTGATAGAGAAGGTGGTGGTGTTGCAACTAGAACAGCACCTGGAGAGGTACAATAGCAATGAGCACTCCAGTCTGATTTCTGGCCTTGCTATAGTATGGAAACTGCCTTAGTCTGGGTGCACTACGATCTTTCAGCTAAAGATCATGGATGTCATTCTATCCTCATCCTTCTAGACCTTTTATCAGCATTTGACACTAGGGATCATGGGGTGCTGCTGGTCACCTTAGGCATTATGTGGGACTGTCAGGCTCCATATTGTGGTGGTCTGAGTCCTACATAACTGGCAGGATGCAGCAGGTGGTATTTGGCTCATTTCCATCAAGCAGTGCTGGTCTGCTGTGGCTGTGCCTCAGGGGCAATTCTGGCTTCCATGTTATTCACCATGTACATATTGCCATTGGGGAAGATCATTAGATGCTACAGCATGGTGTTTCATTGTTATATTAATGACACCCAGCTGTATGTGTCTTGTGCCCTGATGACAGTGCAGATATCTTGGAACTGAGTGACTGTTTTAAAGAAATCCAGGACTGGATGGTGGTTAGCTGGCTTAGGCTCAGTCCATCTAAGACAGAGGTGTTACTGGTGTAGATGGGCCGGTCTGATTCTATGGCTCCAACTTGGAGCACAGCCCTTCCACTGTTGCATGGTGTGGCCCTTCGTGCTGCAGACAGGATGAAAAATCTGGGGTAATTAGGACACCAAGTTAACTCTGAAATTCAAGGTGTCAGCTGTTGTCCAGTGGCATTCTATCATAGTCGCAATATTGGTCATATCAAGTCCTATGTTGAACTGACTGACCTAGTAACATTAGTGCACACCTTTATCTCATCTCAACTGGATTACTACACTGCTCTTTACCTGGGGCAATCTGTGAGGGTGATGCACCACCTGCAGCTGGTTCAGAATGCAGCGGCCAGCTGGTTGAGGGACATCTCAATTTGAGCATATCATGCCATTCTCTATGTTTCCACTGACTTCCAGTCAGGTGGCACATCAGCTTCAAGATTTACTTGATGACATACAAGGCCCTACATGGTCTGGGTCTGAGTTACCTAAAACCCTCCTGATTCCATACACTTCTGGTCATGCCCTCCAGTCAGTAGAGGCAAATCTCGCCTCTGCTCCCAGATCTCACCTCAAATCTTTGTGTAATAAGGCATTTAATGTGGCAGCCCTGATTCTTTGGAACATCCTTCCCTGAGACCTCAGAGGTGCTCTTTCACTGGCCGCTTTTAATAAATCTTGGACAACTCATTTTATTTTATGTGTTATGGCCTGGCTCATTGATTTGATTGTTAATTGTTTTCAGTTCTTATTTAAAACAGCAAAACAATGAAAAATATTAAAAAAAAGAAAAAACTAGTTGCAGCTATAATTAAGAAAAATATCGGTATACCTGTCAAATGTACTTGTCTAAGTACTTCCTCTACTGCACACCATGATGCTTTTGTATTTTTTTTGATTATAAGCACCAGGTCTACAATGCTATGGATATGCAAAATGTGGCAACCATATGTTTTTCTTGGGAAAAAGTCAATTAAAACATTTATAAAATGCTCACATTTTGGTGGAATTAGAAAATTGTATCACCAAATAAAACTGTAAGATGCCTGAATCTTTTATAGTGGAAGGGAATTGGGTCCAATTTTTTTTGGCCAATTTCATTGCACTGCTGCTTAATTGTTGTTTTATTTGTTGTATTGTAAGTTGCTCAGAGCCTAAGGGATGGCACTATATGAATAAAACTGACATTGTCATTAATGTAAAGTGCCCATAACCAGAATGGGCATTAGCCAGAAGTGCTTGAGTAAAAACCTTACAGAAGTGTTACATGCTGCACACAAGCTGAGCTGATGTTGCAGTGTTATGGTAGTATATGAGATATGTGAGATCAAAGCATATACAGTAGCAAGGCTGGAGATATGTTAGATTCAGAAAGCAGAGTAGGAAAGGCTCTGTCCTGAGCCTATATAACCTCACCCAGTGGTGAATAGCAAGAAATAATCAGAGTTGCGGGGCTCCATTAAGAGCTATGTAAAGGCTACAGCCTTTTGTAGGGACCATAAGGTTCTGACTTGTGTTCAGGGTTAGAATTGAGCCTGCCTTGCACTGCTAAGCAGGAGAGTGATTTCAGGGCCATATTAGCCACAGCAGTCTCAATAGCTCAGCAGGTTGCACACTCACCTCTGATGCTGAACGATAGACAGTTGTGGTTTCCATTCACACACCAGAAACTTGGGTTGAACTCAGTACTGACACTGTAGTGATGCATGAAGGGGTGTTCCACTTCTAAGGTGCTGTCTTTCAGATGAGACATTAAACTGTCAAACGAATCTCATAGATTTCTTTGACTGGATAACCAGAGTGGTGGACCAAAGGGGAGCAGTTGATGTTGCCTACCTTGACTTCAGCAAAGCTTTCAATTCTATTCCACATAGAAGATTGATTAATAAGCTGGGTAGGCTCAGGCTAGGTCAGAAGTTGGTCAACTGGGTGGCAAACTGGTTGGTGGGCAGAAAACAGAGAGTGGTGGTAAATGGTATACAGTCAGAAGAGATGCAAGCCACAAGTGGGGTACCTCAGGGATCTGTCTGGGGCCCATCCTCTTCAATATCTTCATCAGTGACATTGCAGATGGACTGGAGGGTAAGGTTTGTCTATTTGTAGATGACGCCGAGATCTGCAACAGAGTAGATGACCCAGATGGGGTGGGCAGAATGAGAAGAGATCTGATAAACAGGCAAAATGGTAGGAAGATTGGCAACGTGGTTTAATGCAAAGAAGTCCAAGATCATGCATATAGGGAAGAGAAACCCTGAAGCCACCTATAGGTTGGGAGGGAGTTGCTGGCAATCACAAGGGAAGAAAGAGACTTAGGCATCATCATCATCACAGATGACCCGAAATCATCCAAGCAGATCACTAATGCAGTAGGTAAGGCTAGGGGATGTTGAGGTGTATTAGTAGGGGTATCACAAGTCGGAAAAGGGAGGTAATAATCCTCTTTACAAGACACTGGTTAGGCCCCATCTGAAGTACTGCATGCAGTACTGGAGGCCGCACCTGCACAAGGACATTAACAAAATGAAGGCAGTCCAGAGAAGGGTAGCCAAAATGGTGTAGATACTGCATCAGAAAACATATGAGGACAGATTAACAGCGCTCAATATGTATTCCCCAGCGCAAAGGAGGGAGAGAGTGATATGATTGAAACATTCAAACATCTTAAGGGCATTAACAAGGTGAAAGAGTCTAACATGTTTCAATATAAGAAAAATAGCAGGACAAGAGGACACAGCATGAGATTAGAGAGAGGCCGATTAAGGGGAATGTGAGGAAGTTCTTTTTCACAGAAAGGGTGGTGGATGCATAGAATGGCCTACTCAGGAAGTGGTGGATATGAATACAGTGCAGGGCTTCAAACAGGCATGGATAGGCATAAGGGAGCAATAAAGATGAGTATGAAAAGATAGGCCAGTGACAGAGTACAGGCCATGGCACATTCATAAAGTAGAAAAAATGGGCAGACTGGATGGGCCTTGTCTTCCTTATCTGCCATCAACTTCTATGTTTCTATGTAGGTCCTGTCTGCCTGTTCTGATGGTTGCTCAGGTGGACATTAAAGATCCCTTTGCACTTCTTGAAAACAGTAGAGGAATTTTATTGACAGAAAATGTACAAACCAAACTGCTACAAATGATTTTAATCAAAACAAAAGCATTCATATATTCAGAATATCAACATAAAATTATTCATGCTTTTCAACCAGGTTAATCTTATAAAACAATGTTTCTCCATTTTTTCTCCAATTCCTTTGTGGAAAATATGGTATATTCTTTTCAAACTCGATTTTAACTCTTTTTAATTTGCAGTATAATATCTGTCTGATTCACCCATTGCTGTTGGAAAATCAATTTGCATCTTGCCTGCCATAAATAAAATTTAATACATGAAAAATCAACCTCAGTGTACTTTGATCATAAGTATAGTATGCCAAGATGAAAATGCATCTATTATTATACCTTCATATGTCAATTTCTTCCTGTTCTCTTCTATCAATTTATTTGATAAAAGGTTCCAAAAAGACTTCATAAAAGGAAATAATACTAAAAATGCTCCATTGTCTCTATCTGTCCTCCATAACTTTCCCTAGGACACATTCTGTCATTTAAACTTTTATGTTTTGCATTTCATTTTACAGCCATTTTCCCATGACAACATAGCCATGTGACATCCCACATCCTTATGGGTATTCTTTGTCTGTTAAATATCTTTCAACCTATTGTAATTTTCTAGTAAAACTTCACTATATTCGGCTTTGTTACCCATGTTTTTGAATCTTCTCATATAATTGTATTCTTGAGAGATTTATCTAAAAACTATTATTTAGTTTCCTTTGTCTGATGTTTTCCAGCAACGACATTATATATCCTGGTGTATTTTATTTTTTCTTTCATTTGGAAAGACCCTGATTCTATTTAATAATCATAGGCTGAAATCACTCTTTTTCAGTAACTGCCAATTTTGTCAACACCCTAACAAGGGTAATATATTCCAATAAATAAATAAACTATACAGAAAAGTATGGGCTTTATTAGATGTAATCCTCCCTTTTCACTTGCAGAAACAATGTATTCCTTTTATAGGGTCTAATCTACTTCCCAATCTTGTTTGAAAAACTAAACATCAAATCTTGGGGCATGATTTTTCAAGGTTGACACAGGGCTTATGACAAGCCTCCATCAACCCTGATGTATGATGCAACTCGCGCCTAAACTCCTTTGACACAACTGCATACAATTGTAGTATATTTGGTGCAGTTGTGAAAGTTTCCACACTTTACAGCAGCTTGTTTGAAATATTTGAGTCAAGCCCATTAAATGGGTCCCCAAATGGTGCAAATTAGACCAGGAAGGAGCAGGTCTAACTTGTGGCATTTGGTGCAAGGAGAGTTTGATGCAGGCTGCATTAGAAAATTGCGATTTCTGCAATTTTTGATGCAAATCGCCTGCATCAAACTCTTTTGCTGCAAGTCCCTTGCATCATTCCAAGCCTTTTGAAAATTGAGCCCTTGGTATCTAATTCTTTAGGGGCTAAGAAACCACACTCAAGTAAGTAAGCATTGGTAGTAAAAACGGTACAGGAAATACTTTTTCCTCTTTAATTGCTGCCAGTTTTTCCATTCTTTGCCTTTTTTCATAGTTGTCTAATATTCTTGTCCATTTTTTTTGTTGATTCTGACCCACCAAAGGCAATTTGGTGGGCCACACTCACTACTGTTATGCAAGACCATAACCTCTTCAAAAGACAATATAGTGAAATATTTTACAAGCCTCCTGTCTGTAATGGTAACTGTTCCCAATCTCTCTAAACTTCTCCACCTGCTTGCCTGTACTCTCCTGGTGTGTATGATCAATGTCTAGGGCTATGAGTCTATACACAGCCAATTGTCTGTACTCTGCACTTATGTACTAATTGACTCTACTATGATTATATCGTATGCTCGTATCAACCTTACTGTTTGTTCACCTATGTTGCAATTGACATCTGTAATTTGTACTGTCTCCCAATGAAGGAGATGGCTAGCCTAGTCAATGAATGTATGTAACTGTCCATGATATTTAGTGACAACATTCATCTTGTAGTAATATTGAAGCAATAATGAGCTGCCGTGGATGATTAAATGCCGAGTCAGCCGAGGTGCTTAATCACTACAGAAGCTGGTTATTGCAAGTATACTACTACAAGATGAATATTATCACTATTATACCAGTAGGAGTTTCATAGATTTTTTGTGACAGTAGTAGTAAAAATGAACGATGCTACAGGTTGAAATTAGGGAAAGTCGTGACTCTGGGCATGCGATTAGTGCCAGAAGTAGTATGCGAGTTAGTCCTAGTTTTAGTTTCGGATGTCCATTTCACACTGTTAAGTCTGCCGCTGCTGCTGCGGTATTCTGTGCTGAATACACAAAGCTTTGTGTGTGTGTGTGTGTGTGTGTCTAAATTCTACATCTGTTTGTGTCTTAATCATCATGCCATGCCGTGTGAGTTCAGCAGCAAAATTATGTGTGTATGCTCCTTTCGACTCAGTCTGCGAGGTCTGTCTGTTCAGCACAGTTGAGTTGCAAAATTCTGTGTGGCTGGTGGCTCCATGTTCATCTACCGTGGTAAGCATTTGTGATAATATTTATGGAGAAGTGAATAATAAGGTTGCCTGTCCTGCAGAAGTGGAATGGGGAGCATGGCCAACCGCGAACCTAATGGATGCCTGAGCTCCAAGCTCTCTGAAACCTCACCACAAATCCTCTCCAAATCTGGTTTATTTCTGCAATGTTGGCATTTTTAATTTTATTAGTCCCAATACAGTACTCACCCATCTGTCAGTTCCTTCCTTAACCTCCTACCGATGTGGAAAACAGTAGCTATACCTGCCCCTCCATGCTCTGTTTTGTGGCCTAGTTCACCGCCGAGATGGAGTCTGCCTCATCATCCTCACAGCCAGAGTGCAACTTAATAGAAATTCGCAGATGCTCGCTAAAATCCTTCACTGCATGGAAAACTTGGATCTGTAACTAGAAAAAGACCACGGATATAATCGACCTATCACTATAAAGAGTTTCTTATCGCTACAAAATGCCCTGGATATAGTCAACCTATCACTATAAAGAGCTTCTATCTCTGAGCACAGAATTGCTGAAGTGTAGGATGGATGGCGCAAGGCCAGGGCAAAATGCTGGAACAAGACCGTTTGATTTACCAACTATAGGCTAGAGTGGAGGACTTAGAGAACCACAGCCATCAGAACAATCTAAGGTTCATGGGTTCCCAGAGGGAGCGAGGAGAATGATGCCATCTTATTCCTTCAAAAGCTCCCTCCCTATTAGATTGGCACTGCAGAGCTTCCACCAGAGATTGATAAAGCCCATAGAACCCTGGATCCTCAACCTGCCCCTGGGGAACGCCTCATACCATTCTTGTTAGTTTTCTCTGGTTTCAGGACTGGGAATCAATCACTAGAGTGGCCCGTTCAAAAAGAGCTTGTCTGGAAAGGGCATAAAATCCAGACTTTGCGGATTACTTTCAGGACCTAGCATGCCAAGCTCGCCATACTGGGGCTGGACTATTCCCTGAGATACCCTTCTCTTCACATCATGCCGAATGGCTCCCCACAAGCTATTTGACAACCCATCAGCTGCAGAAAAGTTCTTGGCAGCTCAGGCCCCAAACTAAATTGGGGTACACTATGAGAAGTTCATAGGTGGGAGCCCATACCTGCAGGCCTTCCCCAATGGAGACTTCATTGCAAGAGTCTATTGTTTTAACTCCCACACCTGCCATACATCCAGCTCCACAAGCATGGACCCCAGCCTGCTCTGTCTCACAGAAATCCCCAGGAATATGAAAATAACAGAAGGAGGGCTCGGATAGAGGGGGCACATTGACAAGACCCCTCAGCTCTGCCCCAGGAGCCATAGTGCACATCCTGATTCAATAGCTTCACATACTTCCTTTACACCCGACATGAGCAACAATCAGTGCAGGGCCTTGATCGACCTCCCGTCAGAAGGCACACTGCAGGATCCTCCTCTGCCTCCCAGGCAATCGCACCTCAAGACAATAAATCCCATGCAGCAAGAAGCCTCTCTTGGGCACAAGACACAGATCCCATTTCTCCTGAAACTTCTATCTCCTCGGACATTGCACCTACTAAGCTGCCATCTACTTGCTCTATCGGCTCTCCTCCACTTCTGATTCGGTGGGTTGACTGTGACTGGGGTATTTCCCTTCTATGGTAATAGCTTTCCAAGGCCTTTTATTAATGGCTATATTGCCAAGCCCTCTTCCTCTCTGCTTTATGAACTGCATTCATATTATGCATGATAAAATCTGGTTGTCTGTTATTCCTATGTTTATCTCAGCCCTTAGATGGGTCTTCAGGTTGAGAGGAAGTGAGGTGAGCTGATTAGCAATTTGGTCCCTGCTTGGCCCTACCCTACTCCAATAAGCCTGTCCTTCCTCAAGCGGCAGGATATGCAGGAGATCACTCAGGTGCAGGTGGCAATGCAGAGGTCTCTCCTTGCTGCTACCCCAGTGGCCCCTACATATATATTTCACCCCTGGATTAATCAATGGAGTTCAAGGGTTGGTACCTTAGCTTAAATGTGTGTTTAACTGGATGAGTGACAGTATAGTAAACAGTGTGTGCAGAAAGGCCTTTTCTTTTCTGTATAGGTTGGAATACATCAGAGAGACTCCAGGATGTTGATCTGTCCTATCTCTCTCTTGCCGTAGTTAGACAACCACCTGTGTCCGAGTGATCTCCACTGGTATCTGAGCCATGAGTAGGCTGATGCACGAAGTGGGAGCTGGTCAGATAGGGATAGTATTTTGAGAAAGAGGGAGGGGGATAGGGACATTCATATTTGTTGTCTGATAATGTTACTGTTGCTGTTTGAATTTAACTTTCAGGCACAAAAGTTATGATAAGAGTGTGTATTGTTGTATACTGTTAGAAGTTCTAGCAATCTGATCTCTGAGGAGATGATTAGACTATTTAAAAGTACACAGAGGGAGATCATAGCTATCTTGCTGGCTACAATCCCTCATCCTGGTGTTTCCTGATATCTATCCTTTCAGCCATGATTCATCATAGGCCAGATGGAAACTAGGCTTATTTCTTGGAATGTCAGGGGCTGAATTCACCCGTCAAATGAAAAAAGTTCTGCTCCATCTGAAAAGTTAAGGCCCATGGTAGTCCTCCTTCAGGAGACAAAACTTTCTTCTGGCGAAGCTAGGAAGCTCCGACAGGGGTGGGTGGCTGAGGAGTTTCATAGCGTGGCCACTTCCCATAAACAGGGAGTATCTATACTACTTCATAAAACCTGGGGTGGAAATTGAAAGGGCATATTCATGATAATGATGGGAGATGGATCATGGCTGAAATGGAGACACCGAGGACCCTCTGTTTTGGTCAGTCTCTATGCTCCTAACCAGGACTGTCCCCAGTTCTTTCATATTGTCAATCAGGCCCTTACAGATTTCAACAAAATAGGGTCCCAGTCCTACTAGGAGGTGATTTCAACCTGGTAGTCAACCACTCTATAAATAGAAGTAATAAAACTCCTGAACCACACAGGCAGGCTAAGAAAGTGCTCCAGAGGCTAATGGAAGAACATGGATTATTATATGCATGGAGAACTTTGCACCCGGATGCATGATTATTCATGCTTCTCACAGATGTATGGGTCATCAGCAGAATCGATCTTTGGTTGATCTCTTCTGGGCTATATGACAAGGTTATTTCTTTCTGTATGCATCCAATCTATGTTTCAGACCATGTCTCTCCCAGCCAAACTCAAAGATGGGACTCATTCAGTCTGACACCTGCTGCAGATGTAGCAGCCAAGGGGCCCATCTCTTCCATATACTTTGGGATTGCCCCAATCTCCAACACTTTTGGACATCAATCCAAGAAATGTGTTGCCAGATATTCCCCAAATAGTCACTGACCCTCCCTCCTTCTCCTAATGTGTGCCCGCCCTACCATACCAAAGCATAATCCAGGAGCCCAATGGGTCACAGCAGTGGGGGCTATAGCCAGAAGACTTATTTTAGTGAGATGGAGGTCCCCAAAAGTCCCAATCTTCTATGAGTTCCTCCTTGCACTAGCCAAGGGACTATATCTGAGAGGCTCTCCAGTTTTGCTGGGGCTCCTTAGCTCAATTTGAGAAATGCAGGTAGCCCTATTTGTTGTCCAAGTACTGTCATGATGCCCAACCCCAGGCTAGTACATAATCTCCTATGGTTCCCTGATTTTCTTTTCTCCCTTCCCTCCTTGGAGGGTATAAGTCCTCCGGCACTGCCCCTCAACAGGGTTACCTCAAACCTCAGGATCAGTTTGCTTTTGTTTTCATTGTACATAGTTATTAGAATTTCATGCCTGATCTAGGACACACCATTGCTCACCCTAGGTCAATTTAGGCCTCATATGCTATTGATATTATTTTATCACAGTTAATAACTCCTGGTCCCCTCCCCCGATGGGTGAGGAGACCTAACTAGACCTGGACAATCTGTGTAACCTGATAATAGCCTATATTCTGTATACTGTACTCTTCATGACTTTATTTGTTATACTTGCAGTTTTCATATCTCTATGTTAATTTAGTCCTTTGTTCCTTCTGTCTACCAAATGTGGTATGGTGCAGAATATTGTTACAACACCATGTATATATGTATGTGTCCTTTCTGAAAATAATAAAATCTTAAACATAAAATAAAAAAAAGTGGAATGGGGCGAGTGTGAGTAAATTTTATAATGAACAGGTAATGTGGGCAACAGAGGACACTATGGAAAACCTGCTGTGGGCGTGGTTATAGGTGAATAAACTACTCTGGGAAAGTGAATAAACTACTGTGGGTGTGGTCATGGGTGAATAAACTACTGTGGGCATCTCGGTGGTAGTTTGTGGGAGGATAACTGGCAGTTTTCCTGTGTTCTGATTGGCTAAGACTGGATATCTCTAGTATAATTGAACATAATTATCTGTACTGTTTTCTTATGCTTGGAACATTTGGTTACCCAGGTCGCCCCTGAAAAAGGGACTTGACTGTCTCAGACAGCCCACCTGGTCATCAAAATTTAAATAAAAATAAATAAAAAATAAAAATAAATAACAGAATCTGTAAAGGATCTTCTGCTATTGGTATTTCTTGAATTTCATTTACTATAGGAGTATTACTACTTTATCTTTTGCCTTTAGGTTTTGTAATTAAGTTTTGATCCAGATACTGTATTTGTCCATATTCCTGTAAATATTAGGTAGCTCTTTTCCTGATTCTACATTTTGTACATATGAACATATGTCATCTGCATATACAGTGATTGTCATTCTTTCTGTATTCTTCTTACTTTTAGACCATGGACAGCAGGGTGATTTTGCAATAGTTGCAATACTGGATGCGAACAAAATACCTACAGTAAAGACTGAGTGGGCATCCTTGTCTGACTCCATTAACAAATTTTAGTACCTAAAAAATTTACTGTTGGTATCATTTTGCTCTTTCTTATGTTTGTTTAGACCATTTACAGAATAATAGCTGGAAGTCATACCATTTTAATACTTAAAAATAAATATATTTGTAATACCCTGTCAAAAGCTTTTCTTCATCTAATGACAATATGTAGCCTAACTGATTCATTTCCCTTTTCTATAACTTCTCTCATTAGAATCAAGTTGTCATTTATACTTTTCTCTGGTACTAAACAAGATTGCATAGGTGATGTCAGTTTTGTTGCTGCTGATGCTATCCTTGCACATAGTATTTTCATTAATATGTTTAAATCATTATTCAATAAGCTTAGGGGTCTCAGTTTTTAATATTAGCTGGAACCCCATATAAAAAATTGTAATACTGCCCCAAAGATTTTTCTGGAGTTCTTTCAAACAGTATTCAATAAAATATAATCTGCAATACTGGAGCTATATCTTGCACAAATGTTTTATGAAATTCAGATGTTAATCCTCTATTCCTTGGGCAGTATTATTAGACAAATGTTTTATTGCTGTAATAGTTTCATCCATATTAATTGATTTCTGTATATTACACTTTTCTTTGTCAGATAACTTTTCCCCAAAATGTTGTGTAATATTTCATAAGGATCCTGTAAAGTAGTATCTGTTGATCCAAATAAAGACCTATCATAGGCCAGATATACAAAACTTTGCATTGGGCGCAAAACCATTTGTGCAGGTTTAGTGCACGATTAGCGTGGGTTTGCTATATTCGAAAGGCCAAATAGTGTGTGCAAACTGCATTAACGCGGCAAAATCATAATGTATGCAAGGGCAAACTGAAGGGGTGTGTACGTGAATACATGTGCAGTGCTATAGTCAGTGACTAACGCCACGCAAAGTGGTTTTTGTGACTAGCGTGACATCACGAAGGTGCAAATTACCACTTAGGAAAGGTAGTCTTAATCGCTGGACAATCAGCTTTGCATGATATCTTGGCTTTGTGCAGCATTTATGTGGCTTTTGCACAGCCTTGCATGATCCTACCAAATAAATATGACACATAGACAAAGCCAGACATAGAAGAAACATGTTGCTCACTGATGGCATCATATTGATGCATCATCTCTCCACAGTCCCAGCCATGCCCATAGTAAGTGGTGACTGTGCCACCAGTGGACACCATGGCAGTGTGGCCATAAAGCACACACCTGCAGAGCACTCTTCTGTGAACACCAACAGATGCCAGCACACACACATGCAGCACTGTGGGCATGGAGGATGTTGAGAGGAGGGTGTACGGGTGGCCAGGCTGTGCCACAGAACAGGAGGGCCACAAGGCTGGGACACATCATGCAGTGCACATGGGCCAGTGCTGGAAATACTCCAACAACAGTGTGCCTGTCTGATCATATGTGCCCCCAGCCACATACCACATAGCTGTACAAACACCACAGCACACACAGCTGGCCATGTATATGTCACTGTGAGCATCTCATGCCAGAGGTGCAGCATCTGTGGGTCACACAACAACGTAACAGTAATGTCCACTGTCAGTAAACACCTGCAAGGTGGGCTTGTCACTGTGTACAGTGCAGTGGTCATCACTGCCCCACACACCATAGGCATTGCTGTGTTCCTCACGATACTGGCCCCTTGCTACTGTAGTGTCTGCTGTGCACTGTAGCATGCCCTCCAGTGTGACAAGTTGCATGCAGCACCACCTCCACTTGTGCTTATGCTGTGTTGTCCCTGGGGCACAATATGCTGTGCTGTAATTGTATATATGTAGCCTGCAGCTACTATCATGCACTGCCAGACTGACATACAGGTGGAGCTGTGGGCAGACCTGGCCAGCCCCTGTACTTCCAGACTGACCTACAGGTGGAGCTCAGGACCCTGCAGTAATGCTGGGCAAACTGCATGCAAACCAGGGCATAATAAGATGCTAACCTGGATGTTTGCTAGGTACTTCCTAAGTGAAGCTCATTTGCATGTCACTTTTGAATATGGCAAAATTTAGTGCCGGGCAAATGGGTTAGCTCCGTGCTAAACCAGTGCAAATGTGTTAGCGCTGGCAAAAGGTTTGGGGAATATTATACAGTTTTGCACACTGTTCTTTCACATGCTCTGCTGCCTGCAACTGTACTGGGTCCACGCATTTGCTGGCACACACATTGCCACATAGTTCACCTCTACTTACCTTCACATCGCTACTAGCACTCTGTTGCTGCTGTAGTTTGCACTTCCTGGTTGCTATATTCATAGCTGTCTTATTCAGAGCTAAGTTTCCTTCATTCCCAGCCCAGTTTGCTTGGCCTCATTCCCATGCTATATTCAGAAGCTGTTTGCCCTGGGCTATTCCTTTTGAATATAGCTTGCTTTTTGCTCTGGGCTAAGTTTGCCCACTGGGCAGTGCTAATTTAGCCCCAGGGCAAAGTTTTCAATATCTGGCCCATAATCTTGTATCACTTATAAAATGTCTTCTATATTTGTGACCATATGACCATTCCCATCCACCAATGGTTTTATCTGGGGTTTTCTCCACTTTTTCTGTACAACTGTCAAACATATTTCTTGCACACAGGTTTTACCTAGTGTTCCACTTCTATGTTCCATGAGTAAGGATGATGCTCTAGTATGCTGTTTTTTCTAATTTCACTCTTTATTTTCTGTATTCAATTATAATACTTGTCAGGGTGGAATGATTCAGGAAATTAAAGTCAAAAGCTGTGATCTAAGAGATAAGTATTCCATATATTCTGTTTATTTGCATTTTGATACTGCCAGAAATAATTGTAATTAATTTGTTGTCTCCATCTACCATGCTTCTAAATCTTCATAAAGGCATGCTATAGATTATGCTAATAGAAATGTTGTACTTTACGTTTGATTAAAGGATCTTGTAAAAGCATATTGTTTAACTTCCATGTTTGTTTTCTATTTTTGGTATAATACCTTTCCCCAATATTCCTCCTACTGTCATATGATGTCATGTCTATAATGGTATTAAAATATTTTCCCAATGCCTACATTTTCAGATACGAACAAAATATCTATTTGAGTTGCTAACTTCTTTTTATAGTATTTATACCACCCACACCCCAAGTTTGGTGGCAAACCCTATATGGATCTTTAAAGCCTGCATCTAAAATCATTTTAATTAAACAGTTTGAATCACAGAATAATTTGTCAGATTGTGCTCCTTGGTTACTGATATCCACTACATAATTAAAATCACCACCAAATATCAATTTTCTGGATGTATACAAATATGTTTTTATTAAACCAAATTTACTCTTTCCTTCATTGTTTGTGGAGCATATATGTTAATAGAGAATAATGGCTATGCAACTGTGTGTGTCTTTTTAGAGTACAGATGCTGCGAAAAAAAATTTTGCTGCAAAATTGCCTCTAAATCAACAATTTAGCTGTGCTAAGCGTTTCATGAAATTGTGAAATATCACCTGAAATTTTGCATCTCAGTGCCCTACTGCCAGTGCCAATCCCATTCCTTGGTGTCTAGTGGGTCCCACCCCCAGGCCAATCACTGGCTCCAAATTCAACAATTCCCCATCCCCCCACAGCTGAGATTTACATCCCTGGTGTGTAGTGGCCCCCAGTATCACCACCCCAAATTTAATAATTCCCCCTCCCCAGATTCATTATAAAAATAAATAAATAAAAACTCCCTGGTGTCCAGTGGACCCCATCTCCCCACCCTGTCATCAGACAGTTATCCCTCCCCTGCTCACCCCCAGTTCCGAGTGGGCCACTAGCACAACCCTCCACTCACCTCAACAGCTGGCAGCCGACTGAGCATTTCAATGAATGAGCACATGGTATAAGCACGCGCTCATCCATTGAACACTCATTTGGGCTGCTGGCCATGGAGGTGAGTGGAGGGCTGTGCCTGTGGCCAGCTCTGGGTGCTGGGAGGTGGGGAAGGAACCATCTGATGACAGGGTTGGGGGCCACCGACACCAGGGAGATTTTTTTTTATTTTTGTACCAAAATCTCATTGGGGTGATGGGGAACATCTTCAATTTAGGTCAGTGATCAGCTGGGGGCCACTAGATACCAGGGATGTACAGCTCAGTGGAGGGATGAGAACTGTTGAATTTGGGCTGGTGATTGCCAGAGGTGGGGAGACCACAACAGCTAACCACAACATGTGATAAACATCTTCAGGTACAGAACACAAAGAATGACAATATTCATCCAAAAGTCTACCATAAGATTTTGAATGTCAGATCACAGAAGTGTGCAGTATATTAAGGCACATACTGGTACACCCTGTACAGGTAAAATCACTAATTCCAGTATCCCCACAAATGCCACAGCTTCTGAGTGTGTGATTTATCATCAGGATGATTTTACAATGGCAAAAGTTTGCCCTTTGCAAGTGAAATTGAGCCACCTGGGATGAAATGTTGCACTCCATGAAATATTTCACGAAATGCGTGGATTACACAAAATATTTTGTGAGCGTAATTTTGCAATTTCGCTGATCGTATTTAGAGGTCATCACACACGAGGGCATGTAAAAAGCCATAACACCACAATTGCATATCTTTTATTTTTAATGATTACTGGTGCAGGGAGTTCTTTTTCCTTCAACACTTGAAACAATAGAGAGACAGAGTGAATATGAAGCAGTTCTGTCAGAAATACACACAAACACACACACACACATGCACACACACACAAACACTGTCTCTCTCTGTCTCTTTCTCCACTAGATACATTTTTCTTTTTTCTTTTTTTTTAAGATGCTCTGGAACCAGAACAGCAAGTGGAATAGCAATCAGTGAAGCACAGTCCAATCCTGATCAGACTCGCTGTCTCCCAAAGTCATGACTGAAGTGTAAGAACAGCAGGCTCAACCAGATAGAAATTTTTTTGTAAATGGCAGGATAAACCAGATCATTAGGAAAGAATTAAAACTAACATCTGAGGAGGGTGAGAGGCAAACAATCAGTCCAGATGAGCAGTGCTGGTCCTCGAAAATGGAGAATTGGAGCCACTAGGTTTCTAGATGTGTTTGGCCTGCACACACACACAGACTAAGGGCCAATAAGGTAGTGTGCTACAAATGACTGATGCTATATATAGGAAATAGAGATATAGTATAGTGCATAGCGAGACTTCTTGGCAAAAGCTATTGTCTCGCATTCAACTTATGAAACTTATGAAACTTGTGAAAGAACACTGCTACTGAAAGAAAGTTTTGAGAAATACTGTAATAACCAGTTTTCTGGGTTATTACAGTGTTTGAAAGAGACCTATAAACCATGTGATAAATGGGGTCACCAGTAATTATTATGCATTTTGAAATGGGCACTAAAATTCCTGAATTGTGATTGGTCTAGAGTCACTTTCGCTGGGCCGTTATCCAGCACAATGGACCGGCTGAAAGTATTCCAGACTAGCAAACTGATCACCATTGTTTGGAGTGCTCCACCACTACCGCTACTGAAATCAGCCTGCTGCCTGCCTGCCTACTTTAGTGCTGATAGCAGTGGCAGTGGCACAGCTCCAGCCTCTCAAACCATCCTGCACTTGCTCCTGAAACAGCTCTCCCACTGGCACAGCTTCCTTAATTTTTTTTAAACAACTTTTCAGCAACTGGTACCTGGCTTCATCTCTCAGACCACACCAAGTCGAGACAGATGACAAAATACAAGCTTTTTATTTTAGTAATTCCTACAGTTTTTCAGTAGTGTTGTTGTGGTATTTTTCTTTTGTTACTCTCTTGAAAATAACCAAAAGCTGGCAACCGCAGTTTAAATTCTGTGTTCTCACATGCTCGCACTTCCAGTTAAACTGTCAGCTCCCACCCAATCAGTAATCAGACATAAAAAAGTCACACAAGCTCCCACTTGCTGCAGATTTCAACAAACTGCCCGATTTTTGATAGAAATTGATAAATTACAATAGAGCCCCGATCTGAGGGACATCCAAGGGGATGGCAAGCTGTTCTAGTAGGCCAAACTAATGGCTCAAGCCACTGCCTGCCCTCTCTTTGCCTTTAGTAATGTTTACAGCATTAGTGCCACCTGCTAGCAAAGAGAAAAAATGCAGTGCACAAACAGGACTATTTTTCCTGGCAAATTTTTATTTTACATTTTGTGAAATCTATTTCTAAATATACTAATCCAAAAAAGTTGCAAAATACTGTGTGCCATTTAGTAACAAGGACCCATTTCATAATCGCAATAAAGCACTCTGGGGGTGCATTATGGTGGAATAATGGACCTTCTCAGTGGTGGAAGCACTCGGCTTTGCATCATGCTTCAACCATCTGAGGTGGGCCATTGTCCCACCATAACACCCCTACTATATTATTGCTTAGTTCTCTCATTCTGAAATAAAATATCAAGTAACATAGCTCTTCCAAGAACAATATCCATCAATCTTGTTACTGTTATATTAAATCCTTTAAATAGTATCCCCACTCCATCACATTGATCTTCCCAAAAGTCCAAAAGGATGGACGCCGATGCCATCATTTTTTTACTTGATTTATATCTGAAATCCTGTTCAGTCTAGTTTCTTACAATAACATGATGTCAGAGGGAAGGTCATGCAATGTAACAAATTAAAGTAATCTTCTTTTAGGGTTTTTAATACTGTTGCAATTAACTGTGGTAATTTAGCATGTAAATAATTATTCATATGAGAAATGATAGTGATGTACACGTCATAATACTAGCAGTATCACATTCGGTTTGGTAGTTGCCTTCCACTTCTAGTTTTAAATCCAGATTATTGTTCCTTCATTTTGCTTTTAGCACTTAGTTTATTAGAGTCTTCGTCTATGTCATAAGATAACAGTTGCTGAGATGATCTTCTTGAGGAATATTCTGATTCGAAGTGACAACTGAGTCCTCCTTACCTGATAACAGTACATGAAATGCATTTGTTAATTGGATATCTAAAACTCATCAGTTCTTACCAGTTTTGGCTTTGGAGAATTTCTTTCAGTCTTCTTTTCTAATAACTTTGATAAAGTCTAGGGTTAGCATAATTTCGTTTCCATTAGGATCATTTGCTATTTGTTCAAGCTGATTATGTTCTACTTTTGTATTCTCTTGCCTTTTCCCTTCAGTATGGTCTGCAATTTGGTTGTCATTTTACCCCTGAGTAATTAATCAATTTTTGGTCTGTACCTCCTCATTTGGCATTGAGGAATCACATATTTTTTTAATTCTCATTTTGTTCTGTCAATTTTTTTGTTTTGCTCTTCTGCTAATTTTATTCTCTGAGCAATCTCATGTTTCTGTGAAGTGTTCAATGTATATTCTTGATTAGGCCTATCTTTTCTATTACTGTATGTGTGGCCCATTTGCGAGTTACATAGATTACATAGGTTGTTACAGAGCATAGTAGACAAATGTCCATTTTGTTCACCAAGATTTACTGTCTGTAGCTCCTGATATTGTTGGAGACACAATAGTCATCTAATTTTCCTTGATTCTGCAGCCTGCAGTGGTGGGGAGCAGAGGGCCGTGCTGGTCACAGGAACATGCAAGGAACACTTGGGGGCGGGGTTATGGGACAATGCTTGCCATGGTGGGGAGGTCGGGTCTGCTAGCACACCAGGACTGTTGTCTGATTGTTTTGGTTGGAGATTGAGGATTTGGAGGGGAGCCACTAGACCACCACGACAAGTATATTCATCTACTTGGGGAAATCAGGGATGGGGAGGATCCACTACACCACCAGGGTTGCTATCTGAGCATTGGTGGATCAGGTGAAGGGGGCTGCTATACCAGCAGGGTATCTATCTTTTTATGGGTGGCATCAGGGATGGGGAGGATGCTGGACTACCAGGGATGCTCAATATTATGTACTTTTACTATATATTACAATACACTGTAACCATGCTATGTGTATATTTACAGTACCCTGCAACTGCACTCTGCATATATTTACAGTACACTGCAACCATGCTCCACAGCCACCACATCACCATACCTGTTGACCAGCTGTCCCCCTAACACCCCTCTGCTACCTCCCATGCCCCTAGTGTGCCCTTTACTGCCTCCTGTCAGTTCCCATTCCATTGGCGCAAAACCACTTGGACCACCTCCTGGCTGATCTAACTGGTGCCACTTGCTGTCAATGGTGAAGCCTGCAAAATCCCCAAAAGGAATGTTGCAGGTCTGCCATGGCACAAGCTCCCATGAAACCTGGTGCACTGATTTGTTTGTTGCAACTATGGCAAAGAGGGTTTTGGTGCAGCAGTGTCTGGATCAGATGCAGGCTGCTTTAGAAAATCGCTTTTAAGGCAAGCCCCTTGTGTCATTCTAAACTGCTTGAAAACTGGGCCCTCTGTGTGTTTTAGTTTAACTCTAAACTTCCAATCACCTGTCCACAGTTGTTCAGCATACATTATTGGGTGTGGGTTACCAAGTACTTTACATCTCTGTGTTAAACAGTGTTTGATACCAAAACATTAACACCTCATTTTTTAAAACATATTAACTGTTTTACTTGTCAGTGGTATGGCTTAAAAGTGCATCCCTAAATCCATGTATTGCAGTTCATTGTACTTTTTCCAGAATATTTGTAAGAAAGCCATTGTTTTGAAGCTTACATTGAATATTACATTTCCTGGTGTATGTATTAAAGCATATATTTTTGTAGTAAAAATTTCAAGGAGTCTGTTTATAACACTCTGCCTACCATATTGTCTATCTGGCAAATCATCCAAACCACACTTACCATAAATGTACAGTATTTCTCCTCTGAATGGGATGAGGGCTGTTGAGAACACATCTCTAGCTTCAAATCTTGCCATTTCTATCTTGTTTCTTGCTTTTGGTTTTCTGTGGTACATGATCATTTAAACTCATCCTGGACCCCATTTCTTGTTCAACCCTGTCCTCCCAGGATGGCTCAGCATGTGAAGTACTCGGTTCCTCTTCTGCTCTTAAAGCCTCCTCAGTTCCAATAAATGCATCTGTTTGTAAGGGGGTGGTGTTATGCCAACCTCAGGACTAACCTCTTTGTTACTTTCTGTTTGAAGAATTTCATCTGGTAACACATCATTATTCTCTGTAACAACATTTTCAACAATACTCCTTTCCTCAATTTTTATCTGTGGTTCATGGTTTGGGACGATTGTTCCATTTTCCTTACTTGACTTATCTTTACTAATATTTGTTTTCTATTCCAACATTTCTGTGTTCAAAATAGATTCAACTTAGAGGTTTTATTTTTCTTAATTACCATATCTGTATCATTTATCTGTGTTTCATTACTTTATTGCACTTTATCTTGTATGTCCCTGTTATCTAAATCCTTGTGTCCTGTGCTTTTATACTCAGCTGCTGGCTGCCATTTCCATCAGAATTCTTCTCCCACCCTAAACGTTTTAGTGTCTTTTCTGCTGACCAGGCACTATCTTCTTCAACATACTGTATGTTTTTGTGTGGTTATTTTTAGCCATGCCTCAGTCCTAGCTGGCGTCCAGCTTGTACTAACCCTGCTCTATCTATAATGTGTTCTTTTTCCTGAACTTTTCTCCTCCCAAATAAAGTTGAGAAAAAGAATCAATATCTGTATTGTGTTGTATGGATGTCTCTGCTTAAACACTAATGTGTTGCCAGCAGTGAGGTATTTCACATGGGTTTCAGATTTGGCAGCTTCTTTGATGACTTCATGTCATTGGCTCCAGCTGATTCTGATGGCTTTTCAGATGTTTCAGTAGCAGCTCTGCTACTCATGGGCTTCACTGAGATTTCAGTTGGTCTTTAAGCGTCTGCTTCACCATGAGTTGTTTGCTCCTCTGTCTCTCTCTGATAACATGCTATGGAGATGTTGACTTGTTTTGCACCATCCTGAGCAGGTATTTTTACTCTTCAAACCGCTCCTCTTCTTAGGCCATTAAGATCAGTAAACACTTCTTTCTTTTTAACATTGCTGCTGCCAATTTCTTTTCTATTGTACATATATCCTTGTTGCCTGAGGGTTCTAAACAACTTTCTAGTTCACTAGCATTTTCCTTTTATTTTGACACTTCATTAAACTGCTCCATTGTTTGGCATTCCTATATGGAAAACAAAATATTTTCTTACTGTAATAACTCTACCCTCCTGCCCGCTACATTCCGCCCATATTACTAACAGCAACACCCCTCAGGAAGAGTAGGGAAGATTTTATTGAAGAAAGAAATCATTCATCACATAAGGACATTGCACACAGGCTACAACTGATACAGTAACATCAAATCAGGCACTAATGTTAAAAAAAGAAAGGGGAGTCAAGTGATACCCTCGAGAGTAAACAGCTCACTGTAGCAGCTCGTGAGTATATAAAAAATTCCACTTTTCCACCCAGATAAAGCATTTTAAAGTTGCTCCAACAAAAGAGAATACTGTAGGGAGTTATAAAATCATCTATCATGGAATCACAAAGAAGTGAACGAAGTGACACCGATGAAGAAAGTGAAAAGGCAGTGGAGGCCTGGAAGTAAAAGGCCTTGTAGAAGTGAGTCTCTGGCAAAATTCTAGAATCCCCAGCATCAGGACAGTTACAAGAGGATGTCTCAGTGATCAAGTCTGCACTATTCTCCCTCATCGTGGATTTTAGAGAGTGGAAGGTACCTATAAATGGCCTGATTACAAGGGTTACTGATGTCAAACACGCATTTCTTCTATAGAGGATAAGCTGGAAAAGGTTTAACGAAAATACAGCCCTAAAAAAAAACAGTTAAAAGATGGAGGATAAAGTAGATGACCTTGAAGGCAGGTCCAGACGCAACAACTTAGTGCTGCTAGGCCTTCCAGAAGGAGAAGAAGGCACAAATACAGTAAATTTCATCCAAAATGTTGTGCACTCGTGTGGCAGGTCCCTCCCCAATGGCCCCACTTATGTGGTAGAACGGGCTCACAGGTCAATCAGGCCAAAACCCTCGGCAGAGCAACTACCTTGTCCTATTATATTTAAGGTCCTAAGCTATCTAGACAGGGACCATATTCTGAAAGTGGTGAGAAGCGCTGAGAAGATAATCTGGGAAGGCAAACAGTTCCGCCTGGTGCCAGACCTCACATACAAGGTGCACCAAGAAAGGGCAGCATATAGAGTGATTCAATCCAAGTTATGGGCAGTGAAGATCAAGCACAGAATGCTGTTTCCATCTCGGCTGGAAGTCTCACTACCCAACGGAAACCAGAGGTATGAATTGCAACACAGGCTCTGGAAGATCTAAAATGGAGAGTCACTGATTTATTTGGCAAGGAGGGGTGAGCATTTCTTAGAGAATCCAAGAAGAATCTCAAGCCTATAGAGATCTAGCTGACCTCCTGGTGATGTCTCACTGCATTACTTCTCCAGTCTGTGTAAAGTTTAGAGGTGTTGGAGACTGTCCTCGAGTTAACAAGACTGAAATTGGAGAACTTTTAGTTTTTATTTTAGTTTAAAGCAGGAATGATGCTACATATTTAATTTTAGAAATTGGCATAGATCCAATACAAATATGACACATGTGGACTTTATGTGCCCTCTAGTGTCATATTGTGGTAATAAGGGTAATACAGGGCAACCTTAAGCTCGCTGAATTTTAGTTCATATTTGCTATTCAAACAAACTATTCATTATGGTGCTTGCTCTGGATCTGAATATAAGTAAATTTCAAGGAGGAGGTGAATCTCACTGTTATGTTAATGTGATTGGGGCATGTTTGCAAGGCATTTAATTATACTGTAAAGTATCATGAAATGTTCTGACTTAGAGTTTCAGGAAGAAGTAGATAGTGAGTTGAATTATTTTGGTGTTAGTTATGGGAACCAGATAATAGGACCACTATGAATGTATAAAGGTGTTTAAACATATATTTAGGTCAATCTTAACTCATGGTCATACAGGGGCTCCCTTAATTTTCTTTGACATTACTGGGGTAACAAGGTTGATGTTTAATAGCATATTAAGTGGTGGAAAGGAACATTTCATACTTCTTTTCTCTCATGACATTTTGCATAATGCTGGATGCGGCTCCAAGAGGGTATGGTGGCCAAAATGTTTTGGAGCAGGTGTTTGGCCTGGGAAGAGGGGTCTGGGACACAGAGAAGGGGGACACTTGTTAAGGATAGTGTTAGATGGGGAGGGAGGGTGGGAATGCATTTAATATTGAATAAGAGGCAAAGGGATGAATTGGGATTGGCAGGACACTAGAAATGAAGGCTACTGTTGTGGTAAATTTGTGGGAAGCTGGAACATAATGTCATGGAATATTAAAGGAGGCAAGGACAATGCCAAGAAGTACAATGTCTTAAGACATCTTAGTAGATATCCACATAGTTCTGTTGCAAAAACACATATCATTACTGACCGTCTGTCAACTCTACAGAAACTTTGGGTGGGCCAGGTTTTTGGAGTAGGTAACAGCCCTAGATGGGGAGGGTAGCTATCCTTATTAATAAGAATGTGCCCTTCCAGGAAATGAAATCCTGGAAAGATCTGGAGGGGAGATTCATAGTAATCCAAGGGATATTAGCAGGGTGGAGGTTATGTTGGGATCAATATATGGGCCAAATGTAGATTCCCCTCATTTTTTCCTCTAACAGCTATTATTGCTTCTTCCCTAATATTCCATGCTTGCTGGGAGGGACTGGAATCTAGTATATTCCAATGATCTGGACAGGTCATTTAGTAGGAGAGTTGCACTATCACCTGTTCAGAGGGCAATGAGAGAATTTTTGGAGGACTCGGTCTAATTGATCCATGGAGAGTTTATTATCCCCAGGAGATAGATTACACTTATTATTCCCCACCTCTTAAAGTTTATTCTCAAATAGACTATTTTCTCATAAGCAAAATGGTTTTACAGGGTATAGAAGACGTGGGGATACTTGCCAGAGTACTATCAGATCATTCTCCAACATGGATGAAATTGAGATTCAAAATTATCAAAAGTCACGAAATCATGGTTTCTTAATAACCAACTCTTAGGGAGGAGGAAATAGTGAACCACATGAGATCATTTATTAAAGACTCCTGGAATAACAATTGGGAATCGCTGGGTAATAAAGATACTCTTTGGGGGCATTGAAAGCGGTATGGTGAGGAGAATTAATTAGATTAGCCTCCACGAGGAAGCTAAGAATTCCGTGCAGGTAGAAGAATGGCTAGACAGAATAAAGTTTATAGAATCCCATTTGCATCAGGCAACAGATGAGCTCATGTGGAGGAACTTCATGCGTTAAGAGCCAAATACGCAGTGCACTTACTTAATCATACATTGAAATCAGCAGCAAAATGGAAGGCTACATATATAGGACAAGGGAAAAATCAGGGAAATTGCTAGCCCAAAGATTAAAAACAGAAGGAAGCTAACTGGGTAGTCAACTTAAAAGACAGTGCTACAGGAAACTAAATTCAAACCCAGTGGATATAGCAAACGACTTTAAGAAATACTATTCAAATCTACACAGCCCTCCCTTAGAGGCAGATTATCATCTGCAGTTAGAGAGCTTTTGCAAGATATGGATCTTCCTCAGCTCACATTAACACAGCAACTAGAGCTTAAAGGAGAAATTACCATACAAGAAATCAATGAAGCTATAGCTAGACTACCTTTGGACAAGGCTCCTGGCCTGATGGTTATTCAGCTTTATTTTATAAGACTTTCAAAGAAGAACTCAGCCCATTCTTGAGAATGCTATTTATCCACCTATATTCCTCTCCTATCAGGAGTTATCATTGCTGGAGGCAGAATTGTGGTGCTTCAAAACCAGGGAAAGATTTGACTAGACCCGAGAATTATAGACCAATTTCATTATTAAACATAGATATAAAGATATTGGCAAGCATATTAGCATTCCAACTTAAAAAGTTTGGGCAAGCCTTATAGGACCAGATCAAGTTGGATTTGTCTCCGGTAGACACTCAAGTGATCATTTCAGAAAATAAGGCATTTGCTTTCGCTCGGGGACACCAAGCGCCCGACATGGTGCTTGGTGTCCCTCGGCCCTGAAAAGCATTTGATAGGGTTAGTGGAAATTCCTATTTGACTTATTACCCAGGTATGGATTACCCCAGTATATAACATGGGTCAAGATTTTATATACATTCCTTCAGTGAGAATCTTCTGTAATGGGGTCACCTCGGACAGTTTTAGGCTCACAAGGGTACTAGCAGGGTTGTCCCTTGTCCCCTATGTTATTCAATTTGTATATCGAACCCTCGCTAGGAAAATTAATAGTGTAAAGGAGATAAGGGCATAACCATAGGGAAGAAGACTACAAAATGTCCATGTTCATGGACAACATTCTTTGCATCTCTCGTGTTGGCAAGTGTCTCTAACAGAAGTGTTGAAAATAATAGAGCAGATCGGTGCTTTATCAGGATATAAACTTAACCGTAACAAAACATTGGTTCTTCCATTGAATTCAACTTGTTCCAGGAGGAGGTAGAAGAACTGGGACTGGGGTGGTCATCTAAAGCAATCACATTCCTGGAATAGAAATTGCTTCAGATATCAACACATTGAAATCATTAAATATCGACCCAGTTATTAAACAGATGCAACAAGATCTAAAAAGGTGGCACGGATTACCACTTTCTTTGTGGGGAGAGCAAACATAATCAAGATGGTGATGCTTCCCAGACTAATGTATCCTCTTACTATGTTGAATGTATTTCTCCTAAGCCATGGTTTAAAAGGTAGACTCTATTTGGTCAGCCTTTTATGGAAAGATAAAAGACCTAGAAGAGCAATCTGCAAATTAACAATGGAGAGGAAAAGGAAGGATTGGGTATGCCACATTTATTTTTATATTATTTAGCCCTTCATGGCAGCAAATATCTTCAGTGGTTGATGCCCAAGAGAATTTAGAGTCACAGTTGACGTGGCTTAAAATAGAAAGAGCTAGGTCTTTGGAGCATCTTCTATCAACTATGGCATTATTGTTTATCCCTCAGAAAAAATTACCCAAGTCTTGGCACCACAGCCCAATTGCATGGTCAGTGAGGACCCATACCCAGTGGTGTGCATTATTTAATTTGGATAAGAGATGGGACTTGGTGCAGCCGGTTTGTCATAATAGGAACTTGCAAATAGGGAATAAGCCTATTTCTCCTTCTTCTGGAGGAACTAAAAGATGTATAGCTGTTAGACCTAATATCGGATAACAGTTTCAATTCCCTAAACAAGTCCAGCAAAAGCTCGGTATAGTGTCTCTACCTGGGTTCAAATATTTACAGCTTAAAAAATGTATCCAGTCAAATTTAGGATCTCCACCTTGGTCCTCCAAGATGACGGAAATTTTAGGGCAAATGTTTCAAGTAGCAATTCAGCCTAGACCTATCTCTAAAATCTACAAATTTTTATTGGTAACATTTTGTCAAAAGTACCCTCGATTGCATTTTATTGGAAGCATTCTGCAGACATCTCTTATGATTCTGAGACATGAGAACAAATCTGGATGAGCAATTACAGATGGTTAAAACAGGATAGATTAAGGCTTCATTTTAACATATTACATAATTTATTTTACACACCTACACAACTTAAATTAATGGGCAAAAATCAAAATGGCATATGTCCCAGATGTTTATAAGAGCAGGGTACTCTAAAGCATGTGTTATGGTCTTGCCCTATAATTCAAAATTTTGGCAACAGGTAAACAAATTTGCAGATCCATTATTCAAAGGATCATGCCACTTTGATATAGAGACCTGTGTATTGGGTAACCTTTCAGCCATGTCATCCCAAACATATAAATATTATTTTGCACTTATCTCAGAGGTAACATTGCTTCTCATTCTTCGATACTGGATTAAAGACACTGCACCACCATTCAGAGAGTGGGATCAAGAAATTTATACAGCCTTTATGCAGAAAAGCTGATAGCAGCACAATTCTATAATGCATCTAAATTTAATGAGAGATGGAAGCAATTTACAGAATTTATGGCTGAGAGTTTTAAGTTACCTGATAGACAGTAATATTTCAGCTTTCCTGGAAAGTAGGACAGCAATATGGAAAAAAGTGGTCATTCTTCATTTGTATAAGTGTCCAAGGTAATACCATACAATGGAATTGGAAAGCAGTCCCATAAATAAGGGAAGGAGTTAAGGGAGGAGGGAGTGAATAGTGATATATTATTAGAAATGTTATGAGAGGGGAGGAGGAGGGTGCATGGGATAGAAGGAGGGGTGGGGGTCAGGAACCATCCAATGTAAAGGTCAGATGCCATATGGAAAGTTTTGATATGTATGGTACTGTTTTTGTTTTTGTTTGTTTCCTTTTCTTTCCTGTATATGTATTTTTGGGAAACTTAATAAAGCATATTATAAAAAAAAAAAAGAAAAGGAGGAATGAAAAAAGAATGCATACATGTAAAAAATTAACAAAAGGAACAGAAAAAAATGTTTCAAAGGAAACCCACACATCACCACAGCCACCCTTTGCAATTTTTCCAGAAAAACAGCAACTGTTTGGTAAGTGCTTCATACAATATAAAGATTGTAAATGCCTTTAGATACATGCAAAAAGTTCTTTTTGCATCCAACTCTTTGATAAATCACCCAATGGCATCACACTTGCCAGATATAGTATCTCAGCACCCACAAATAACTCTTAAGGTACTCTTATGATAATGTGCCCAACTGCCAGAATAAATATCTAAAATGTGGATGTCATACATTATAGAATGGTATGCAGGACATCCCACAGTACATGCCAGATGATCCCAAAAGTGATAATATAAGGACAGGTAATGAACAAATGGTCAAGGGTTTCAAAGGTACCATTGCATCTTGATCTCTCTGCAGCATTCAACACCATGGGCCATGGGGTCTTGCTGGAGCACCTGCAGTTGATCTGTGGACTGTCTGGTGCAGTCCTCAGATGGTTTCATTCTTTTCTCAATGGCAGGTTGCAAAGAGCAGTATCAGGGATTTTCCTTGCCCTTTTCCCCAGTCCTGTGGGGTCCTGCAGAGGCTCCTTGCTGTCCACCATGTTGTTTGCAGTGTATATGCTGCCATTAGGGGACAGTGGGGATGAATAGCCTAGAGGTTATAGTAATGAGCTGTGAATGAGCTTGGTACATCCAGCAGACCAGACCGTGGTTTGATTCACACAGCCTCCACTTGCATACTGTGTGACTCTGAGCAAGTCACTTAATTTCCCAGTGCTCCCAGGTCAGCCTGAAAACAGGCACTTATACCTAGTGGGCCTTACCCAGTTACCAGTTACTAAATACTAAATAAGGTGGTATGGGCTAAGTTTTCACTGCTATGCTGATAATACTCAGCTCTACATGTCCTTTGTGCCAAATCAGGAGGACACAGTCTCAGTCTTTAGTAACTGCCTCACTGAGATCCAGGACTGGATGAGTGCCAGCTGGTTAGACTGAATCAGATAAGACTGAGGTGTTGGTTGTGAACCCATGTCATTGGATAGAGAGGTCGTCTGTTGTTTGGCCCACTGGATTTGTGCTGGGGGGCAATCAGCTGAGGTCCTCCGTGCAAGGTGCGGAATCTGGGCATTATTCTTGATAGCAAGCTGACACTTAAATCACAGGTGTCAGTCGTTATCAAGTCCTCTTTTAACATCTGAGGAATATCACCTGGTAAAACATCCTGTTTCACCTGATGACCTTCTGACTTTGGTCCATGCCTTTGTGACCTTCCGTCTTGACTACTGCAATGCTTTATACCTAGGGCTTCTGGGGTGGACATCTGCCACCTGCAGCTGGTTCAGAACACAGCAGCTAGGTTGTAGATGGGCTTACCTCAATCTAGCCATGTCACGCCTGTGCTCCAGAGCTGCACTGGCTGCCACTGCAGTGGAGGATCAACTTCAAGGTCAGTTTGCTGACCTATAAGGTCCACATGGACAGGGGCTGCACTATTTGCAAGACCTCCTGTGTCCCAATTGCCCCTCTGTCCCTCCGTTCCACTGACGAGGGATTACTAGAGTACCCAGGTTCTGTCTGAAGACCTCAGGGCGAGATCTTTTGCTTTTATGGCCCCAACCCTTTGGAACTCTTTACCTCATCAGGTTAGAGAGTGCCTATCCAATGACACTTTTAAAACTGCCCTAAAATACTATTTATTCAGTTTAGCATTTTAGATGCTTAATGATTGCTGCATATCTTATATTTTAATCTGTTTTAGTATTGTTTTAGTTCTATTGCTGTCTGGTTTTAATGTTGTACAGGCGCTTTGATAATTTTGAAAGCACCTTTTATAAATAAATTTGATTTGACTTGACATGCATCCCTGGGGCAATATCCTCTCTGAGACCTGTTTATCCTTGTGCATGGCTCGTACTCCCAGTCAGCCATGGCAGAACAACCATACTACTTCTCACACATGTTTGGGGAGCTGGAGGTCCATAAGCTGATGTAGTGTCTCAGCAGCTGACTATAGGGAGCCACCTGGGAAGATCAGCAGGTCAGTAAAATAACAATCCATAATATATTGGTATAACCCCTTTCTACTTAACTTGCTAAAGTGCCAGGGCATCAGATGCCATAATTTTACTTTCTTAAGAGCCACAGACATGTATTTGGACATCTAGTCCCATTTCACCCTGTTATGGAAGGACCACTTTCATGCCTTACAGAGCACTAGAAGTGGTATAATCCAGTCTTTAACCCAATGAGTCTACTGGCATCCTTGGAGGTACATAAGGACGAAATGTTATGGAAAAAATAGAGACTAAAAGAAAGACCAAGGGCTAACCATTGCCAGACTGCCTTTGCTGCCTGGTAGATAAATAAAATTCTGGTATATAGAATTCAGTCAGTTCCCTCAGTCAGTTCCCTCACAGGGCCTGAAAAAGACACTATAGATCTTAGACTCCAATTCCTGTGGATGTGGAAATATACAACTAATGTTTAAAAAATTAGGCAGTATCAATGTCTTTATAAGATAAACCCATTTTAGCTTAGATAATTGCATAGCCTTCCATACAGTGATTCTCTGATCACCCTCCCTCAGTGTGTCTTCCCAATTCACTCTATCCATGTCAAAATCACTGAATTTAAGACATAAGATTCTAATTTCAGAGTGTACTACTGGGACTTTACAAATATGAGTCAGTTCCAGTTCCATAGTAGATCCCAAACAGAGTCCTGACATTTACCAGCATACGAACATACAAAAATGCCAGCAGAAACAGGGCTCACAGTCTATCAGGTCTGCTCAAGTGCAGAGCTAGCACCTTACAGTGCTGCTGTCCCTCCTTCCACCATCCCACTACCCTTTCCCTTTCCCCTATACCAATCCCTCTTGCAGCTGTCTACCGTCTTTCAGGCCACTACCTCACCCAGCAAGGAGTTCCACTTGTCCACCACTCTTTTGTGAAAAAATGTTTCCTCATCTCTCTCCTGAATCTACCACCTCCAATCTCAGTTGGTGTCCACTGTGTCCCTCCCTTTATCCTCTGGAAAATCTCCTCTGTATTAGTCTTGTTTATTCCCTTCAGGTACTTAAAGGTCTTAATCATATCTCCCCTGCCCCTCCTCTCTTCCAGAGAGTTCATATTCAGCTCCCCAGCCATTCCTCATATGGCTTGCTCTCCAATTCCTGGATCATCTTTGTAGCTCTACGCTGTACCCCTCCATCAAACTGATGTCCTTCTTCAGGAATGGGTGCCAGTATTGCATGCAGTACTCCAGGTGGGGCCTGATCAGTGACCTATACAAGGGCAGGATAATCTCCCTTTGAATGTTAATCTAGGCTCCAGATGTATTGGGTCACTAATGCTAGTGCCTTCTGGCAAGATTGTAGGCTGTCTACAGAGAGGCACAAATCATCAGCATAAGCCATCAATGTTATTGGCACCTCTCACCAGGAGTGATGGAGATACCTCAAACTAGTGGTCACTGTAGTACTTTTCAAATTAAAACATTGATACAAAACACATATAGTAAAGGCTAAGATGACACCCCACTGAACCTCCATCTTTATAGCAATTCTGGAACCTAATATTCCTTTAATCAATATTTGAGAATGAGCTCCATTGTAAAGCAATCTTATCTAGTGTATAAAAGTTTCCAGCAGCCCATGAAAGGACAAAACATGATATAAAAATCATGTGCAGGAGGCAGTATGGCACAGTGGTTTAAGGCTCTGAGCTGCAAATCTGGAGACCTGGGTTTGAATCAGCCAGCCTCCATTTGCATACTGTGTGACCCTGAGCAAGTCACTTAACTTCCTCGTGCTCCCAGGTTGCACCTGCAAACAAACTTTCAGCTTAGTGTGTCTCACCTGGTAAAATAATTGGTAAAAAAAAATGTGGAACCCAGTCAAAGGCCTTTTCTTTGTTGAGGGAAATCAGAAGCCATGCAGCTTCCACAAAAGCCCTCTAGACATTACTTCTCAAACAATAATCAAATTATCAAATGTTGATCTCCCTGAAATAGCAAAAGTTTGGGATGTTGCAATCAGGGTCCCTGCCAATTTTCCTACTGTTGAACTAAGGATTTTAGTAAGAATTCTGATACCATTATTCATAAGAGTTATCGGCCTCCAATTGCCAAAGTCTAATTTATCTCCTTTTGAGTATAACAAGATTAAAATAGATTTAGCTAATTCATCCAAGAGCGTAAGGAAAACTAAATTTGAGTGAGAAAGTGAGAAAATGTTTTATAGAATTCAGCACTAAGTCTGTCCAGTTCAGGTGCAATATTTAGTCATAAAGAAGAGAAGGTCTGTTTGACTTTGCTAAAAGAAGTCAGCCTATAATCTCCTTCTTGTCAGTGTCCATTAGAATGTCAAGTCATCTTTGGAAATATATGAATCATTGGTGTCCTCGACTTGTAAGAGCTCCCCAAACCAGTCATACAACTTAGCATTAATGGAGGCCACCATATCCTTGAATTCTGTGCAAGTCTTACCATTGGCATAATAGACTGCTGAAAAAAGTGTTGTAACCCTATTGTGACACCCTTAAAATATCAATAGTCTGCCATATACCCTGAGTTCCAAGGATTGTTTGGCCTTTAAAGACTTTGTCTTATCATATAAAAAGCATGCATCTCTAGTTTGATGTGGGGTATTTGATTGGTATACAATGACTTCTCAGAATTTTGGAGAAAATAAGGTGGAACAGCTGAGCCCATAGTTGTAGATACTTAAAGTAATTATCATTCTCTTTGGTTTTCCCTAGTTTTTGAAAAAATGGCTTAATGCCCTGCTTCCTAGTGTCCTACCATTCTATTAGGAGTCAAAGCAGACTGCTATAGACATTTTAGCCTCGAGAAACTCCTCACCCTTTAACTTAACAGTAGATCCCTAAAATAGAGTTATTAATATGCCAGTACCCTGGATCCATAACAGTATGGTAGAGACCCCTAAAGTTGATCTTTCGGCAAAGTGATCCATCATACCCACCACTCCCGTACTACCCTCATGACTCTCCCAGTGCCTAGAGACAAAATGTAATCAATGTGGGATGATAATAGTCCCCTATGATAAGTGTGGCCCCCAGATTGATGTAACATCTGATACACATCCCACAGGTCAAATACAGTTAGCTGCTTCAAAAGGTGGTGTCACAATACAATTTAGAAGTCAAGCCTGTTTTTTAATCAACTCCATGGACAGTTAAAGTTGCCTCCCAAAATTATTGGTCATGATGTATGTAGGTAAGGTTGGAGAACCTGAAAAGGGAAATTCTGGATTATTTGGTCTGGGGATCATATACCACCCCAATCTGCAAAAGATAGTCTTGGTGTGCCACATCCAACAAAAGTGCCACTCAGGTCTAGATCCATAACCTTAAGAATTTTGATGGAGATGGACCTAAATAGGATAGCCGCTCCAGAATATAGATCAACCCCTAAATCCCAAATAGAAGGACTCCACAACAATGCTTTCTGGGCATTTTGAATGTCCGCATTTGACCTTACTCTAGTATCCAGCAACAAAACCACTTGTGAATCAGAGCTGCTTAGAGCAGCCAGAGTAGCTAATCACCTCCTATTATTCCTAATGCTATTGACGTTAAAGAGGACAGGAAATAATTTCTAACTGGCAGCTGTTTATAACGTTCTTATTCTCAGAAATGACATGCATTCACCTAAATTGTCCATATTAACTGCACTTGGTAAAAGGTGATAAAAAAGCTGTATTTTGCATTGTCTTGTTTTTATGGGCGCATTCTGTTACAGTTCTCTTCATGGAACCAATAATTTGGAGTTTAAACTATGACATGGTTTGTGCACAGAAGTCTAAACAGGGTTCTGATAGGTCAGCAGCTCATAATTAGCATTCTGTACACAAATTGTGATATAGTAAAAACTTCACATAATTGATTCCATGACGTGAACTGTAACAGAATCTTATAAAAAACACAACCCACTAAACTACAGTTTTACCTATCACTTTTTATCTAGGTACAGTTAAAATGGATACTTTAGGAGAATGCATATTGTTTCTGAGAATAAGAACTTTATAAACAGCCGCCAATTAGCACACATTTCCTGTCCCTCTTTAAGTGTTAGGATTTTAAGGTTGTTAGAGGAGCACTGAGCCATAGGGCAGAAAGAAACAACAGGAACCTTAAATATGCTTTTCTTTCGGTCCTTTTCGGGGTTGAGCAACAATTGGTTGATCACCACCCAGGTCCAATAAGTCTTTTGGGAGGACACCACAGAAGAGGCCTCAGAATCTCTCTCAGCTTCTCGGGATGCTCCAACAAGACCTTATTGCTAGTTTCCATTATTTCCTTTTTGCCATTTTGAGATTGGGTAGCTTTTTAGTGCTATGTATTTTCTCCCCAACTATTGGGAAATCTGCATGCAGGAGTGGGGAGGGGCACTGATGTGGAAGAGCAATGTGCCAGTTGAGGAGCAATATTCTCCAGGTGACCTTTCCAGTCCAGAGGACCATCTTGGTCTTCTGGCAAAGCTCCTCCTGGGTACCTGAGGTTGCATTTCTGTCTTTTGTGGTGTGCTAGTGGAAGAAGGATCTATCCTCATGGATTCACAGTTGCAGTAGCCTCTGGAGGAGAGTTCATAGCAGAATCCTATGCTTCCATGGGAGACAGTGAGTGGTAGTCCAGAGCTCTCTTGTTCTGAGCTTCATGGAACATCTCTTCTTGGTCATAAAAGCAGCCCTTATTATGAACTGCCCAGGGGCAGGTCAAATACAAATGTCCAGTCTCCTCACAAAGATTGTATTTCATAGGATTTGGACAGCACATACTGGAGTTGCCAGTCTGTAAACAAAATTGCAGACTACAGTGTCACAAACTTTGCTCAAATGGGACAAAGAACCACAGCAATGGCAAGTTTTATGCTGGCTGGTATAGAAACAGGAACCCCTGTCTTGTCCAATGTAGAAATAACTTGTGAGGTGTTGTTTGCCATTGCCCAAGGACCTTAAATGGATCTTTATTTTCCACCCTCCAGTCCAGATATTTTCTGTGTCCAGGATGGTGCTGGTCTGTCAAGCACATTGGCTATCTGCCTGACCCAATACAAGATGTCAGAAAAATGGGCACCCTCATTCCTGAAAAGGATTGTGATATTCTTAACAGTGAAGCTTCGTCAAAGGGATTGTCACAAATGGTACCCATAAGGGAAACATGCCTTATTGAAAATGTCTCCAAAAGCATTCAAACAACTGGGAAGTAATAAAACTCACATCAGATCAAGTGTCACCAGTGATATGAATCAAAGTAAAATGTCAGAAACCAGAAACTGCATGATTCTTTTACCAGTCTTTCTGCCACATAAACACGGTCAGGTGGTTCCTCCAATCCTCCTTTATACTTGAGTCTGACTACATTCAGTATTTTAGCAGGAAATCCAAGTTGTTTAACAGGTCAGACATTCTGAAAGGCCCCTAGCAGTACTGCTGCCTGAGTCTCTTAGGGCAGCATGGGAAGAACCAGGTTGCTCAATGTCTGGAGATCGAGGAGGGGATACCAATAGGCTGACCATGTGTGAAAAGAGAATCAGGCTGGGTATGCAAAGTGGAAGGTCCTGCTTCCAGCCCATCCATTATGTCTGCCATGCAATAGAATGTTGTGCCGTTTGCAATGGAGCTACGGAGGGTACACCTGGAGCAGTATCAGGAACATTGTCAACCTATGATATATAAGGTGAAACAGAAGACAAGGCACTAGACTGCATTTCATGACAGGCTGTATAGTGGGAAATCATTGAGTGCTGGCACCCCTCATTGCATAATACGTATGTCTAGGATAGGCTACCCCAATACAGGAATCAAACTCCCAGCAGCAGCAGATGAAATAATGTGGATAGAGGTGCTAGTCTCAGAGAACACTGCAAATGTCAGGAGATGAAACAACATTGGGTTGGACAGGAGAAGAGAATTGTAACAGAGCAGTCAGCAGTTTTATGCAGAGTGGCAGTTTTAAGCAAAGTAACAGTGTCAATCAAAGTAGAGGTTACCTCTGGTTGTCCCACTGTAAGCAGGATCCCAGTTTTTCCATGGTTTCAGCAGCCACTGATGTGGTGCAAGCTTGAGATGAGGCAGCATGTCCCTCAAGCAAAGAATTCACAGGAAGGATCTGTACAACCAAATGATCAGAATCAGATTTCAACAACTTTAAATCAGCAGACTTTATCACCAACTGGATAATCATCTATGCAGTTGGAGTCACTCCAACCTCCATCGGGCTCCATCTAATGACCTAGTCCATCCTGCCACTTGCAAGGCTTTCTCAGGGGATGAGGGACTCCAACCATAGCAGCAGGCACAGAGAAAGCTTCTGCCCGCAGTGTGAGCAGACATAGCCCAGGTAGGAGAAGAAAATGATTGAACACTTGTATGGGATGCTACACAAGGTGTAAAAAAGGAGAGGAGGTAACAGTCTCAGAATATTGCTGGTGGGATAACTCTGCAGTAGAGGATATGGTAGCTTCATCCTCAGCCAATAACTGGAGTAACATCGCTCTGCAGGCTGTCTACTCTACAAGTTAGCATGGCTCAGACAGTGCACAGGTAGCAAGGCCTGTGGGCAGCACAGTTGGAATCATATTGTACATGGTACTCCTTGAGCGGCAACAGTAGACATGTCTGTAATAAGCACAGGGGCTGCTGCCATCTGGTCAGTTCCATTAGGAAATAAGGCTGAGGTATGGGGATAGCCATACCACTTACAAAGCTGCTCCAAATGTCCATAGGTATAGCAAAATGGATCATGCTGGTACCTTGGCTGGGTTCAGGGCAGACAGTGCCTCCACCTCCTCCACCTGGGTCATCCATTTTTCCAACCAATGGTCAGCAGTTTCCCCTACTAGAAGAGTAGGGAGTTTATAAGGAAGAAAATCATACATCAAAACAAATTACATAATGGTTTACGTAAGAAAAGTAAATAGGAACCAATCGGTTATAACAAAGAAAGAATACAAAAACAAAACATAAAGGAAATTAAGGTAACCATTAAATAATAAGCAGAACAAATCATGAGTTTTAAGTAGCAGGCACATCTGAGCCGGTTATCCATAACATGTTCCTCCAGGTTGTATTCAAAAATTTTTGTAACACTCCGAGATTCAGCATTATACTTTGATTGCAACTCTTGTGTAATTTTAACAATTAATTCAGTATGGGTAACCTGTTTTTTCTGCAAGGTGAACAGGCACCTGGTGTTTCAAATATACCATTTAATAACAGCAAAAATAACACAGAGAGTACTCTTATCCCTAGCTTCCAATTTCATAGATAATACCCATAAAACAAAATATCATACTTAGTGGTAGAAAAGAGGTTCTGACCAATAATCTGCCAAAGACTTTCAGAATCCAGTTATGTAAGTACAAATAAAATACAGATGGTATACAGTTTCAAGTTGTTGATGACAGGATACTCTGCTGCACTTCCATCCACTTTTTATGTTTCTGATTGCATTTAACATTAAGTCTGCTATAACAGGAAGCCAGTATACATCCCACATCCTGGGTGGAATTCTGGTACTGGTCAGGAGGTCAGGAGGTCTGATAGATGGTCTTGAAAAGTGGGGGGACAAGATAGAAAAGTGAGTGGTTCAGTATAAGAAGTGCTTATAATCTGAGCATTTAATGCCTTCCTATGTGATGTTAAAAACATGCTACTAGAAATTTTCCACACTTTTACCTTTAAAAAAACATTCTCCTGACATAGAGAGGGGTTAAGATGGAAGAACCCAAAAGTCTTAGATTCCCAGAATCCCATTGTTTAAACAGTGGCGGGCAAGTGAAAACCAAAGGTTACTCCAGCATTTCCCAGTATGAAAAAGTAAAGGTGAAAGTTGGCATAAAAAGACTGAATAAAAAATACAAAAAGGGTTCATCATATTTATTCCACCCTTCTGTAGAGGGAGGTACAAGATATTCCTTGTAATGGGGTTCAGGCAGCTACCCCATTGCCTGAAAAAACACACTAAACAAAGTGGTTTCTAGAGATGTGGGGGGATATAACTAAGGTAAAGGAATAAGGGACTCAAAAAGGTCTTGATCAATACTTACTCTTCTTTTTATGATTTGCCATTGATTCCAATGAGCCACAAGAGCTTTTCCTTGGTTGACTTTGGGCTCCAAATTTAGTCTATCCATATGCCAGTTTCCTAAAATAATACCCCAAACTGTTACAGGGTCTTCCCATCACAGAAGCACCACAGAAGAGCGATGGCAACTATGCTGACAACCCCACAGTGACACAGCCAAACTGAAGCAGAGAACCTTGACGGTTGCCAGCTTGAATGACAGACCAGTGATGAACAGCAGCACACACCCGCACACCAATGGACACTGCCACAACCAGCCACATGGCGATGCACCAGGCACATACACCCCCTGACAGCAAACCACCAATAGCACGCCCCCAGACAGCCCAACAGCTCATTGACAGCAATGGACAGTCCTGGTGTAGCCCAGACCAGGTGCAGCATACAAATAATGTGAGACACACTGCAGCAACCCCTGGCACAGATGGGCAGCTTTTCGCGCCATTCCCCTCTTAGCGCCTGGTGCAGGTGCTGTCATAATGTTCCCATTTCTGAGTGCACCATTAGCTCACATGTTGTCACTCTTGGGGTGGTTGCTGTGTTCTGCCGGGTGCTGTGGGGCAACTCGACTTAGGGGGTGTCACTGTGGGGGGTCACTGCGAAGTCATGCTTCTGTTTGCGCTTCTGTCATCACTAATCTGCATTTCTGCAATATCTGAAACAGTAGAATCCGGTTTCTGATCTGTTTATCTATGTCTTAGCAAGGTTAAGAGAGCTCCTGAAAATGCTCTGTGCTTGTTACAAATATGTAAAGCTTCCTCAGTAGAGTACGTAGTGGCAGTAAAATGCAGAGGTCATCCACATAGGCAACAGCCTTGTAATGCATCAGGCCTTCTTCACACTGCGAGGATTGTATATGTGAGAAGAATTTAATGCTCTTAACAAAGGATCTATACTAAAGACATACAGTAGTGGGCTCAAAGGACAGTCCTGTCACATCCCACACCTGATGAGAATTAGAGGCCCTCTCCACCCATTCACAAGTGGGTGGACAGTAGCTGTCCTATACAGACACTGGACCCATCAAATAAAAGCTGGCAGAATACCATATTGCTTTTGGTTATACCACAAGTATTCATGATTAATCGAGTCAAATGCCTTGGATTGATCTAATGAAAGAATAAAACCATGTAATTTGTCAGAATTCCCTCTCTCAAAAATTTCCATAGAAGGATTAAATGATCCATAATAGTATGTTCCAGAATGGAACATGTTTGAAACCTGGAAATAATGGATTGTGCTATAGGTAAAAGCCTGGTGATTAAGGTTTTTGTAAGAATTTTAAAAGCAGTGTTCAGGAGACTAATGGGTCTCCAATTCTTTCAATTCCTTCTACCTCCTTTATTATGTAAGTAAATAAAGGCCTTCTGACATGTCCAGTGGCATGTTTTGGATAGTCAGGATTTCTGTATACACTAGGGTCAAATCTTGGGCAAGCTCGGTTCCCAAAATTTTATAGAATTCACCAATAAGTTTGTCCGTGCCTGGTGCTCTGTCATTTGTTAAAGTAGAAATTGCTGAAGAACTTCAGCAGACTTAATATCATTGGTTAGGTTAATTGCCAAGTCCACAGAGCACTGAGGAGGAAAACTATCAAAACAAAGGACCATTGGGAGGTATCAGTAGGTCATCCCTGAATAAGTGCAGTAGTATGAGTAATCACCTAACCATGATATCTTTGATGTTAGAGATGGGGAATTAGTTTGACCCAACAAACAGTCCATAGATTTTTATGTATCCTATCCCTCGGCTATCGTATGGACATAACTTCCCAGATATTTCCTGGATACCAAATGTCTGCTATTTTTAAATTTTCTGCCTGTGTCATGGAACTTCATCATACTATTTTAATGTTTTTATCTGAGAAGTATAAGATATCCCAGTATGATCTGTAAGAGACATACAGTACATTTCTGTAGTTGTTTTCTATCATGCAGATATTGAAAATAATTCACAGTCTGATGTGTCTTAACAGTAGATTTCAAAAGGTGAATCGAATCATGTTTCATGCCTGCCCACCAAGAAATATGGTCATCATATAAAATAAATACCGAATTTCTGGCATGCAAAAAAGATGGAGAGTTTGGATTAATTCAGGGACCAGATAACAGAGAGGAGTTCAATTTCCATACTCCAGGACCATGTGTTGTTTCAGTGCTGTTACTGATATAAAGATGTAAAAGGGTATGGTCAGAAAATTCACAGGAGAATGAAATAATATTCTGCAAATTGATTGATTTGGAAATAAAATAGAAGTCAATTCTCTTTACTAATGGTCCTTTGTGAAAAGTAGGGTCTGGTTTCTTGTGAAAAGAAAAATAGGCATCCTCTAGCTTTGAGGTCCTAATAACCTTAGCCAAACAGGCCATATTGCAAAATGTCTTGGCCTGCTTACTGTACCCTATCAGTAAGAGATAACCCACAATTAAAGTCTCCACCAAGAATAACCTGATGGGGAGTGAAAAGGTAGGTTGTACTAACTGAAAAGTTCAGTCTTTTCCACTTTTGTTTGCGCTGCATACACATTGATAAAGCTAAAAGGTATTACTAACTCTAGTATCCAGAATCAACACCCTCCTGGAATCAAATGAATCAATTTTATAAGATGCACATGTATGTTATGAAAAGAAAACCTAGACCTGAAAAAGCGATTCAACCTATCATCCAATAAGAGGGGCCCATGTACCACGCTTTGACTGCTCAAGACAATTCTGAGATGTAATGCAACCTCATCCTGTATAAAAGTTACCTGAGAAGGGAGAGAAATGAGGTGGAGAACACAGCACTTCTCTTTCTGTCACTCTTGATATTATTTACATTAATGGTGCTTAGTGACAGAAAGGGTTCCATGGGCAGTTAGAATTGAGACAAGTAACATCCAAACCTTTCAGGGTGTTTCTTTCCTTTTGACTTAGCATGGTGTGACTTTTTCTGTTTCATCTGCTTTTTACCAGAGGCTGCAGCCAATTTCTCAATGACCTCCAAAGAGGGTTCTCCTGTGTCAGAGGTGAAGTCTGCCTGGGAAGATCCTAAAGAGGCTGTATCAAACTCATTCCCGAGACATCTGGGGTTGCATGAGGTGCATCAAACCTATTAGTAAGAGGGGTGTCAATAGTTTTGAACACTTTTGAAGGTGGAGGTTCCTGATCAGACCCTGCCTAGTGATCATACGTCATCCTTCCAGTTCAGGGGTGGTGGGGAGGGAGGCATACTTTGCACATCAGCAGAAGTAGAAGCTTTATCTGAGGCGGTTCCTCTAGAGAAACATCCTGGCATTCTTGAAAAGGGAGAATGGGAGACTCCATAAGTGTCCTCTGAGATGGGAGGTGTCATTTTGACTATGTGAGGGAGAGGTATGGGGAGGAACAGAAGGTGTAGATATTGCTGCTGTCTGTCCCCTGAAGGAAGAAAAGGAGGTACTATGGGGGCTCTGGGAGTGGGGGGACCCTGGTAGCCTTAGATCATTGTGTCAAAGCTATGAGCAAATGCTGTTCCTCACCATCAGCCTGGTCACTCTGGTTGTGGGCAGCCAAAGGACAGTTATTGTAAGTATGTTCCTTAGTCTCACATAAATTACACAAGTGATTGTTAGTACAATGGCCAATAGTGTGGTCTATCTCATTACAAAGAGTACATCGTAAATTAAGACAAAGGTGGCCTAAATGGCCTGTGGAGCCACAGCGATAGCATGCCTTCAGCTGACCAGCATAAAAAAACTCCCTGTCCCTGCCCAAGAAAAAGCAGTTAGGAGATGTTAACAAACCAGTGCCTGTTGATTTCAGTATCACACATATGTGCCAATCACCAGTCCAAATCTGTTCAGTGTCCAAAATGGCTTCAGGGCCCCTTGGACTGTACACCGTTGCTTGAGCCAGTACATTAAGTCCATAACACTCACCCCTTCATTCCGGAAAGCACAGTTACAGTCTTGAAGGCTGGTTCCATTAAGGGCACAGCTTCAAATGGAGACCATAGCGGTGTATGTTTTAAGGCAAGGAATTTGTTCTAGAATTTTCTAGCTTACTGGTTAGCTTAACGCTAACATCAAAAGTGGTCTCACCTGAGACATGGATCAGCGATAAATCTCTGTAGCGTGAAAGCCCATAGATTCCTTCAATAAAGCTTTTGCCAAAACACAATTGGGGAAAAAGATCCAGACCCTCCTTGTTATGGAGGTGGACAGCATTGTGCCTTTTGCAGGGTACACTGGTGTTTGAAAAAGAAGCATAGGTCCAAGAAGTAGATGCCCTGGGTGGCTGGTAAAATCATCAGACTTATGTGCTTCAGGGCAGTGGTGGGACTAGAACTGGTAGGCAATTGTCGAGCAACAAGAGTCATCAGAGTTGCTCAAGCTGGGCAAATGAGTATGTTTGAGCAGCCAGGTCAAATATCTCCTTAGAACCAGAAGTCTGGGCAGACTGAAAGTTAAGTATTGGATTCTGGGTGAGCTGTAAGCCATCTGGCAATACTAGAAGGGACTGCCCCACAGCTAATTTCCTCCATTTCTGAATCTGACACACCCACTGTCCCAGTAGTAGTTAGCACAGTAGGTATGCAAAAGAGAACAGTACCTGTGTTTGAGGACTGTGTTTGTAGTGGCATGCGAATATCCTGACCAGTGCCTGTAACTGCAGTAGTGGAAGCTGATGAAGTGCTAGATATCTTTATTTGGGTAGAACCTGACATCCATTTGCTGGTGGCCTTTTTCTGAGCCCATACAGTCACTCATAATGCAGACTCTACAGACCACTCTTTTCAGATGGTGGCTTGTTCTGAGGAGGTTCGAACTTGCTGTAGGCTAGACATCTCCATGTCTGCAGTTGCCATTCTCAACAGAGCTCCCAATCATTTTGACCAGCAAAAACAAATAAATCCTTCTTCCAATGCCTCATATTGAAAGAAAACTGTTGCAGCAGAGTACCTGGAATCTGGCAGAGTAGCATCGTAGGAAGAGCAGTGCTTCTATTTTTGCCATCGGGGAACCTGATGCACAGGCTGCCAGTGGGGCCTATATATCAGGCAGCCCAGCTGCACACTCTCGACTGGAGCTGTTTCCAGGTATCCATAGCTTGTTGCAATTCCATTTTCCTTTTCAGGAAGTGTGCTTCTTTGCAGCAAGCAGCTCTAAGAGTTCTGTTTTTTCTGGTCAACAGGATGATCTGTGGAAGTGGAGGGAATGCCTCTTCCTCGGAGGGCAGCCTATCCAATGGACTAATGGTAACTTTTTATTTCCTTCTTGAACTGTATTATGGGACATTTCCATGGCAGGGACCATATCAATGGAGCCGTCAGCATAAAAAAAAAGATTGGTCTCTATAGCTGCAGAAACAGTGGAGGAGACCCACCCCCAGCCTCAATCACGTCCAATCTCTCCAAAGCAGCTTTAAAAGAGGCCAGCACTCAGATGGCCAGATGGGTTACACCCATTCAGAGCCCAGCATTAGTGCACCCAATCGTCAGGGTACCAAGTTGGGATTTCAGCGACCCTGTTTTTGTGGTGGAATGTACCCCCACACCCACACAACCACTTTTATTATTATTCTAACTCTGAGGGGGCAGACCTCAGGAGTGGGTGCAATCCTCAAATTGGTGCTCTGATGTTCCGGCACAGTAATGCCGCACTGTAATGGCTGGAAAAGGGCTAGAGGTGCCCCTACAGAAGAGTAGGGGAATTTATTGAAAAAAAAATGATACAAAAGAAATATACAAATTTTCAGAAGAACAAATCACAAAAGGTACATTCATGTAACAGGAAAATATGAAGTGTTATCCAAGGCATGTTTAGCATATGCTTCTAAAACATGTTGTGGGAAAAATACATTCTTTCTGAAAATATCAGACAATTCCCTAGTAACGTTCTGAATGATTACTTCAATAGGAGTGTCCTTTGTTGCAACATATAGCCATCTAGCAGTCCAGATATACAATTTTAGTACTAAGCAAACAACATTCAATGTGCCTGATGAAAACACTGCCAACCAGAGTGGAAAATACCATTCATCAATTCTTCACATGTCATCAGAAAAGATAGGTACAGACCAAGTACTTGCTAGAGTTGACTAAAATGTCTTTATAAATGAACAAAGGAAAAATAAATGTTCAATAGTTTCTTCTGCAGATACACAATTAAGTCTGATACAACCTCGCTCAGTATGCTGTTTGTGCTTTTGATTGCTTTTCACATTAATCTTACCATGGCAACTATGCTAACGGAATCCCAGAATTTCCTTGGAACTCTTTTTCATTTAACAAGGAAAAAGGTATCTTGCAAATGTATAGGTCGATGGGGAAGTTATTAATTCAATAAAATGAGTGGTAATTATACAATGGTACAATTGTTTTCTTATATTACCAAGTAACATATGGCTAGAGACTCCCATAGTCGTAATTTTCTATAATAACCAGGAAGTGTAGGATCTTCTCAAGTAAGTGACTCTTGACCCTTCCCAAATAGAAAACCATTGTTGAACCGTATCATAAAATATGAAGTCAAAACCTTATTCTGATTAATCACTAGCCGAAGATTAATACAGAAAACATACAATAAAAAACACTAATGGGTGTACCATATTCAAACCCCCAGATGAGTATGGTAAATAAGAAATATTTCTCTTTATGGGATTTAGCCTACTACCCCACACTGCCCAAAAACAAACTCAGCAGCTAGCTTCCAATTGTTTTGAGGGAGGGAATACCTTACTGACATAAAGGAATTGTGCTAAAAGCTTCATTTTAATCAATACCACACGTTCTTTTTATCAAGTTTCCAAGTGTTCCATTTGGACACCATCATATTTCCAAGTTCAATACTTGAAGTCCAATTTAATAAATCTAAATTACCTTTACCCCAGAATAGTCCTAGAATTTTAATAGGTGAGAAAAATAGGAATACCAGAAATCTGAGGGTCAATTTGAGATTGTGTTCCCAAATATATACCTTGCACTTAGATGCATTTGAACTATCCTGATACCTAAGAATAAATGGAGCAAACATCTATTGCTAAGGATATTGACTGTGCATCCAGTAAAAGAAGACATAGGTCATCAGCATTGGCAATACACCTTGCAGGACTTTGTAAAGACCCTATTTGCAAGGATCTAATTCCAGGATGAGCACTTACACTTTTTAATAATGGGTCAATACAGAAAACATAGAGGAGCGGGCTAAGGGACAGCCTCATCGAACTCCCCTATGCACTGGAATTAATGGTCCAACATGTCCATTCACTATAGGAGTTACAGTAGCAGATGCATACAACAGTTTAGTCCATTGTATGAATTGATCCGGACATTATAAAATCTCAAAACTTCCTACATATAACAATGATTAATAGAGTTGAAAGCTTTACTTTGATCTACAGAGCATAAAAATCCCTCAACTTCCTTCTTTGTGCTTCTAGTGGTTATTTCTAAGTAAAAGAAGATATTCCAAATATTCGAGTGCTTCACCGAGCAAGCATGTGCCGGACTAATCACATAATTTGCTACTTGTTGTAACCTCATAGTTAAAATTTGTGCCAGTAGTTTAAAATTGTATTTAAGAGACAAATTGGTCTCCAATTCATCAAGAGACGCCGGTCTCCCAGTTTATAAATATAGACTAAAGAACCCTAAATTAAGTGAAGCGAAGGGCAGTCTTTAGCATTGAAGAAAAAACCTGGGCCAATTCCTGAGCCAGGACATCCACAGTAAGTCTATAGACTTCAGTAGTCAAACCATCCTTCCTGGAGACTTATTTATGGGCATAGACTTAATAGTCATTTGTAATTCAGAAAATGAATATAATTTTGTAGTTCCTGAGTTAAGGTAGCCGGAACTCAGGAACCTCAATATTTCCTAAAAATTTGTGAATACAGTCCAATTCTATGTCAGTGCAAGAAAAAAGATTTAGTATGCATGTATACGATATCCATAATTTCTTATGTGCATTGTGCATATATCCTAATGAATCTTTTAAACTATCCGTTCTTTTGAATGCACTCGCTGTTTACAGGTATCATATGGACAAATATTAGAAAGAGCTCCTTGTAAACCAAAATTTTGTTGCAAGGCTAAAACAGCGGCCTTATTTAGATGAAATTGAAACATGTGTTCTTTAAATAAGAGATCTGAGAACGATAATCATGAAGCGGTAAATGATAGGGAAATTAAAGATTGTACTGTAGTTGTCTATGTCGCAAATATGTTAAATATTGTATATCTCTGTCTTTCATACTTAAAACTTTAACCAAAATAATCAATTCCTTTTTAAATCTTCCCACCACTGTATCGGTGAGTCATACATAAAAATATTGTTTTTTGTGGATAAAAATGCTATATTTGTATATGACAGCATTCCTTACTTAATAATGAGGAATTTTATTTCCATAATCCTCGCCCTATCAGAACCCTTGGTCCCAGATTAAGAAACAGCGGAGAGTGATCAGAATATTCCACTGCCTGTACTCCAGCTTCAGAAATAAAGGAATGTTGGGAAATAAAAAAGTCTATCCTTTTAGGACCTTTACAAAAGTTGGCACTACTTTTTAAGGTGATAGAACATGGCATCAACCAAATCTGCTTTGTGAAGTATCTCATTTAAACAATTAGAATCACAATAAGATTTCAAAGTTTTAGTCTGTAACCCTTTATCCCATTTGTCTAATCCACAATTAAAGTCTCTCCCCAAATTACTAGATGTACAGTATATAAATATGGTTGAATTAATTTGAAGAGAGACACCCTGTCGGCTTTGATTGCATGGCATAGATATTAATAAAACGAAACAACTTTCCCTGTAAACAAATATCTAATAATAAAGCCCATCCAGGAACCAGATCCAGCAACTTAAGATATGTAAATTCAAGACCTTTAAACAAAATCCTTACTCCTGAGCATTGGTCTCTACCTATCGACCAATAAGAAGGCCCCACGTGCATCAAGCATTAGTAGCATTATGAACATCACAGAGTATGCAGTCTCAGATCCTGCAAAAATAAATACCTGATTTTGATGAATTAAAGCAGAAAAACAACATTCCTTGTCCTCAAGCTCTTAATACTATTCACATTCACAGAGGTGAGAAAAAAGACATAAAAAGAAAAGGGAGCATATACAAAAAAAAAAAATGATTTATTTTTCACCCCACTTCTAGTACCCAGCCTAGTTTTCAGTTTAACATGAGATGGGTGTTTCTTCCTTGAAGTCTCTTTATGGGGATGTCTTGAGGTGTCTCAGTTTGATCCACCTCCCATCCCCAGCATAGAAGAGGAATCCGAAAGTATTTCAGAATCACTATCTGCAGTAGGAAGATTCTGATACCGATTTTGGAGGGGAATATAATGTGTTTTGGCTAGTTTTAAAGCTGGGATGGATTCTTCAGACCTTTCTGAGCCAGAATACCTTTTCTTGTATTATAGGCTAAAGGGGGGGCATGACTTCTTCTGGTACCACTAAAGGCAGAATCTTCATTTCTAAATAATTATTACTGCCCTGTGGTTGAGAAGAAGTTGTAGGAGCAGGAGGCAAGTCCACCAAGGGTCCACCTGTAGTTCCACAACCGTGCTTGTAAAGTCCTAGGAAGTGGGGAAGGGATTGGGGAGGTAGGAGGAGGGAGAAAAGGAAGGGAAGACAGCACAGGCTCAGACTGTTGCGTTATGGCTACTGCTATGAGCAGCCATTGTTTCTGACAATCTCTCCAGGATTTGTGTTATGAGCAGCCCAAGTGCAACTTTAATAGGAATGCCCTTGTCATCGCATAAGCTGCAAACCATTTCATTTAAACAATTATTACTGACGTGTCCTAATTCATTGCAGAAAGAACATCTCACTTTATCACAAATGCTGCTCATATAGCCCTCAGAACCACATTTATAGCAGGCCTTTGGTTGGCTTTGCATAAAACAAGACCCTCCTGTCATGCCCAAGGAAAAGGAATTTGGCAAATGTTTAAGACCATCACTAGTAGAGGAAAGTAAAACTTTAAATTTCCAGCCCCCAGTCCAATAATGTTCACTATCAAAGATAGCAGTGGGTCCAACCATCCATCCAGAATAGTACATCGTTGTTTTATTCAGTATGTTAAATCCATCACACTAACCCCTCTATTGCAAAATAACACGGTTACAAATTTTATTGCAGGTATTGTCAGAGGCATTGCTTCAAAAGGAGTCCACAGAGGAGAGTTCGAGTTCATTATATTTTTCCAAAAACGCTCCAAACCATTAGTAGTCTTAAAACTAATATCAAAGTGTGCTTTCGCCCGACACGTGGATAAGGGCATATATTTTGGCAGCAAAAAGCGTAATGAGTCTTTTATCAGTGTTTTCCCACGTAGACACGATCTGGAACACAGTCTAACCCCGCTTTATAAAGTAAATGTACCACATTGTGGTGTTTAGTAGGGGCCACAGGTAAATGAAACAAGGAAGCAAAGACTTTCTAGGTTTATCAGGTTTAAGGTTCAAAGGAGCATCTGGAACAAGGAACTCAGGTTGATCAGGCAAAGCATTTTCAATCGGTATGGATTCAGAAACATTTGGTGGGAAACATTATCAGAAATAGGTACTATAGTCCGAACCCATAGGCGTGGGGATTTTAATGGGAGACGTACCTGAAACCCAGCAGCGATTACCATCATTATTTTCTCCCAGCCTGCAGCCAACAAAGCAGCATCTACAGACCATGTCTCTCTAGTGTTAGGCTGCATAATCGTTTCTGAAGCAGAATGTGTGTGAAGTGATCAAAGCCTGGCGTGTGGTGTCTGAGCTGACTCACCTGCAAGGCCTTTGATGCTGCCACATCAGCATTTGCAATCAGCTGTGTGATCGATTCTGACACGGTGAATTCGACACTTCAGAAGGCTTTACCGCTAAAAGTTTTGGGCTGATAAGAGGAGAATCCTTTAAGGGAAACTGTTGCTGTTGTGTTGAAGAGAGTAAATCATCATCGAAACTTCATCCTCCACCCAAGTTCGAGCAGCTGGTATGTTAATCGAGCACTGAGAATCCTTGCAGGTAGTTCGCTTAGCCAACAAAGCTTGCTGATTGATAACTTCCAACAGTCAAGCGTTTCTGACACTCCAAAGTCAAAATTCATCATCTTCTAAATCCTGAGCTATCTTCAATGTCACATTGTTGTCCATATTTTCTCAAAAATCGGGCTTTCGCCTGCTCTGGTCCAGGCATTTGAGAAGCAGGAGGTGGAATGAACCTCCTGCCTCTTCCACATCCATCTCCTTCACCAAGTCCTCACCGACTGCCACCATGGCTGATAGCAGCAGTGCCCCTACTGAAAGATTAGGGGAATTTCGGTGTCCTGGCCAAATTTCCCATACACTAAAAATACCTCCAACAGCTTAATCTAGTTCTGTGTCAGTTGCTTTCCATCTGCAACCCCTGGACAAGGCTGAAAGTAGGCAGACTCACCTAGTTCTCCTTTCCCAGTCAACAAAACTAACTAAATATTCCTGTGTCTTTAACTGTAGCATAGAAACATAGAATTTGTTGGCAGAAAATCATTGGTATGCCTTTCTAGTCTGCACTATTTCCCTGCCTACTGTTACACCCTGGATCTCATTTGGTCTCAGGTATCCATCCTTCCTCCCTTTCCTCTACTTATTGTGCCCATGTGCCTATCCCATGCATGCTTGATACTTGCCACTGTCTTTGCTCCCACCACCTCTTCTGGCAGTCTGATCCAGGTGTCTGCGTCCTTTCCATGAATAAGTATTTCCCACATCCCTCATAATCCCTCCAAGCTTCCCTCTCACTCTCCTCTCTCTCTAGGGAATACATGCTGAGCTCCTGCAGTCTCTTCTTATATGGTTTCTCATGCAACCCCTGCACCGTTATGGTAGCTGTCCTCTGGACCACCACTCTGTCAACGTCCTTGCAGAGGTGCAGCCTCCAGAACTGACACAGTTCTTTTGATGGGGTCTCACTAGTAAGTATAGTGGTAACACTACCTCTCTTCTCCTGCTAGAAATCCCTCCCTATGCACCCCAGCATCTCACTAGACTTTCCAACTGCCTGGTCGCACTGCCCTGCCACCTTGTGATCATCATATTAATTACCCCAAGGTCCCTCTCTTGCTTGGTGACTGTAAGACCTCCTTAGTTGCATAACTTTGCACTTTTGGCATTGAAACCCACCTGCCATACCCAAGACCACTCATCCAGTTTCCCCATATCCACAGATACATTTGTATTCCCTCCACTCTTCCTGAGTGTACACCCTGTTGCAGATTTTTGTGTCATACACAAGAGACACATCTTCCTCTCCTGCTCCTTAGCAATGTCACTTATGGAGACATTGAAGAGGACATGACTCTACCAATCCTTGTGGTACTCCACTAGTCACTCTTTCATCTCCCAAGTGACTTCTGTTTACCACAACACTCTGTGTTCTATACTTCAACCAGTTTGATACCCATCTTATCACCTTCTCCTCAACCCCCAGATTGTTAAGTTTCTTTGTTAGTCTCCTGTATGGTACAATGTCAAAGGCATCACTGAAGTTCAGATAGACCACATCCACTGTCTTCTCCCGATCCACCTCCTAGTCACCAAGTGGAAGAAATCTATGAGATTTTTCTGACATGACATTCTCCCACTGTGAAACCATGCTGCCCATGGTCCTGTAGCCCATTTGCTTCCAGGTACTCCATCAACCTTTCCTTCAGCAGACTCGCCATTAATTTCCCCACCACTGTTGTGAGACTGACTGGCCTGTAATTACTAGCCTACTTCCTGTTCTGCACTTATGCAGAGGGACCACATCAGCCATCCTCCAGTCCTCTGGAACTACCCCATCTCCAATGAGTTGCTGAATAGTGTTGCCAGAGGGGCAGCTAGCACTGTACTTAGTCCTTTTAGTAAAATTAGGTGAATTTTGTCTGGCCCCATAGCCTTGTTTTCTTTTACGGCTTCTATCCCCTTTGAATACTCTCCTCCAGGAATGGACTTGAGACCACTACCTCCAGTGCCTGCTGAGATGTGTTGGTATTTCCTCCCTCTCCACTATAAATGCTGAGCAGAAGTACTCATTTGAAATTTTAGCTTTTCTTGATCTTCTGCACAGTCCCCTCACCCTTCTGTCCTGAATCCTCACTATCCCATCACTTGCATTCCTCTTTTCACTCACATGCCTGAAGACAGGCTTATTCCCTTTTACCTCTGTGGTGAGCCTCTCCTCTGTTTGTCCCTTAGCAGTCCTCACCTCTTTTCTGCCTCCTTGTTTATGTAGATGCCCCTTGTCTTCCTCCATCTGGGTATTCTTGTACTTCCCAAAAGCTGTTCTTTCCTCCCTTACCACCTTAGCTACCTCCTTCAAGATCCATAATGGTTTCTTCATCCTCCTACCACTGCTTACTTCCTTCAAACAGCTTGCCACTGCCTTAGTTATTCCTCCTTGATTCTTTTCTATTGTGCCTCCACCCCTGGCCATCCCCACTACAAGGTAATTACTGAGGCAGTCACCCATTTTTAAAATCTGTCCTCCTGAAGTCCTGAGCCCATGTCCTAGAGTGGTTTTCCTCTTTAATCAATGAATCAGTCAATCAATTTTTATTTTATACTGGAGAGTATGTGGGCAAAAATGCCCATTTTACAAACATCAGTTGTACAGATAATTGAAAACAGAGTACATAACTGAATGAAGTAACACATTACACAGAGAAGTAAGAATTAAATATAATGGAATATATACTCTTGCCCAATCTGTATGCCAAACCACACTGTATTGTAATTACTTGTTCAGAGGGGGTATGCACTGTGATGTCTGCAATGCTGTCCCTGTTTGTAGGTACCAGGTCCAGCACTGTCCTATCCTTAGTGGGCTTTGTAAGTAGCTGCCTGAGATATGACCCTCACATACAAAACAACCCCTTCTTCCCTATCCTGTCCTTCTGGAACATGGTGTAACCTGGAATGACCACTTGCCAGCTGTGGTTGTTGGTGTACCACAATTGTGTTATAGCCACCAGATCCAGGTTTGCCACAATGGTTGCCTCAAGTTCAGAATTTTATTTCCCAGGCTCCTTGCATTGGCACATATGACTCTCCATTCCTTTTGTCTCTCCCTCCCACCCACTACACTGCCTTCTCTTCCCAGTTCCATCTTGAACCCTTTCCTGTCCCTAGTATTTTTCCCCTTTTTCAACCTGGTCCTGCTCAGCTTCATTACCTCTGCTCACAGCCTCAGATTCACCTCCTGACTCTCCGTCTTTCCTTCACCTTGTCCCTGTGCCCCTCTTCACCTACGTAGTTATGTTCACTGGGCTGTTACTCTGATTGTCCATTTTCTGGTGGGGGCACTTTTCCTCACTTTTTTGTTTTCCTTCCACCTTGGCTACTTTAAGTGCCCATCAAAGTACAGTAGATGTGAACTTTTCACCCAGGACTGCCATTTTCTTTCTGAATGAATGGAGGCATTTTCTTTGTACAGGCCTCTGTTCCCAAGAAAGGACTCTGGTCCCTGATGTAGTCAAAACCTTCCTCTATTTACCATGCCCTCAAACAGTTATTGAAGACACTGGTGTGGTGTTTCCTAGCCCCCTGGCCATACAGGTAGCACCTTAGGGAAGGTCACACGAGCTTCCTGTTTCAGGCCTCCTGCCCCTTAAACCTTTCTCACAGCACCCTGCAGCATCCCTTGCCAGGTCATTTGTGCTTGATGGACAATGACATCCAGCCCCCTCCTGTCCCACTCACCATTTGTAATCCTAAATATCCACTTTCCATCACTCCATGCTGAGGCACCAACTAGGCACCTCACCTCCCTCTTCTTCTCCTGCCTTGCTTCCAAATCTACCCTAATGATTGAATCCCACTAGAGGATGTTTTTTCTTCTGCTGGGGTCCTCTGCCACCTACCTTGGAACCTCCCTTATGGAAGATTCTCCCATCCTCTCTGGTCACTGCTACGGGTGTCTCTTCTTGGCAGTCCTGCCGTGAAAGGGTTTAGTAGTTGCACCGGCTGAGGAATGTGTTCTGTCCTACCACCCCACCCTCTTGGAGCCAACCACAGTCCAGCTGTTCTTCCTCCTTTGCACCCTTTGAGGCCATAGTGGTAGACTTGGTATTATGAGTGGGAAAGAGGTGTCTTCAATACTTGCCAACTTGGCCTGAGTCTAGTGACCTCCTCCCAGTCCAGAGAGGCATAGATTGGCACACCCATCTCCAAAAGGTTCTCCTGAAGACTTCTGCTCCACAGTTACTGACTGCACCACTTCCAACATTCCAAATTGTCTAATCCAACAGATGGGACACTGAGAAAAACTCACCAAAGAGTGAATGTAAAGGAAGAGCCATCAATAGTTAGAGACTGGGTGTATTTAATTAAGAAGTACCTGTGCCTTTGACACTGAGGGTACACACTGGATCTATGCCCACCAGTACACTCCTCCTGATACCAAGAGAGGTTAGCATACAGTATTAATCTGCAGCTGAAAGAACAGTGACAGCAGCTAATGCTAGGTGTGATTCTGCACATCATTCTGGGAAGTGAGGGGCCAGAAGGAGAGCCAGGGTATAAAGAGGGTTTATATATGTTTTGAAAAACATTGTGCAGCACATAGATTTTGGAAACTGTCACACAATGCATAGATTTTTCAAAACCTTCATAAATGGTTTCTGTGAGAATACTTTGTGAAAATCATCAGGTCATACATTTTGAATATCGTCATGCAGCACATAGAGTCTTAAACCAACATGCAGCATGTTAATTTAGAAAACTCGTGTGTTGCACAGAAATTTTAAAATCTGTCATGCAGCAAAATTATTTTGAAAAACATCATACAGCTATATAAACTATTTAAGCAGTACTTAGAGTTTTAGAAAATGTATGAAGTATTTTGTGTGAATGTTTTGTTTTTAATTAAAGATATCTATTTACTAATTAATTTAAAAATGGGTCTTCATATTCATTTAAGGCCATTTGTATTATTCAACCAATGTTGCACTAAACAGAGAACTTGGCTGTCAGGGATAGATAGATAGATAGATAGATAGATAGATAGATAGATAGATAGATAGATAGATAGATAGATAGATAGCAAGCACACCCTGTCTGTCAAAAAGACCAAGTAGTCACAGCACTCACCACCCAATATAGTATTCAAATAACTGCTGTCCACACAATAGTAAAGTGCACATAAAGGCAATCTTTACTTGAGGAAAATGTAACTTATAACACCACCTCCACCGAGGTGATCAAACGTAATAACATTTCACCAATAGGCTTTGTCAAAGTATATGCCCACTAAGGAGACTCTCCATTAAATACACTCACTATGATGAATTAATTAAAGATTTAAAGTGGCAGTGCATAAATACATAGTCAGATATCCATCATTTTACAATTTGTACAAAGAGAGAACGGGTGCATTCATGTGTACAAATTGTAAAATGATGGATTGAAACACCCCTACCAACCTCAACCTCTAATCCTCTGACATTTGTGCCACCTCACATTGCTGAATGATCAATGGCTACACAGCACCACATACTACGAGTTGCCAGAAACTACCAACAGCGAACTTAAAAAGTAAAAACTATGGAATGTAGTACTTTTATTCCACCTCCCAAATATGGAAACTACTGATGATGCCAACACCAGCTTCCAGATCAAAATGGCAGACATGTTAACTTAAATTGAGGAACAATACAGAATATCTAGAAGACCCAACAACTCTGACACAGTTCCAAGAACTGGCAACACAGCCCTATAAAAAACGAACACCAATCCCCAGGGCTGGCTTCAGATATATATTTTTTGGGGTGAAAGTAAAACACTTCCATGGGTTGAAATTTGGAAGTCCTTTCAGTTTTATTGAGTCAAAATACTTCCAGCTGTCAATTTTTCGAAGTCAAAATAATTCTAGTCCACAAATGTTGGAAGTTGAAATACTCCAAGTCCTATAGTTTTTGAAATCCTAGGCATTCTGAATACCTCACTGTAACCCCATCCATGGCACATCCTCTGAAATACATTTCTGAATGAGTCCAGGAAAGAAAACATGCACAGTAAATCAGCTCTTACAGTATGTATTTCATGAATTGTTCTTACAGTTCCAAGTAACCTTCATCAATTTTTGTTAAGTTGCTTCCAGTCAGATGCCTGCTACATTTAAACACCAGAACCACATACAGCTACCATCACATCACTGTACAACCTTTATTTCAACTTTGTTTTATTTACTTTTCAGTTTTACTGTACATCGGGTACCCTTTCCTTCTAAAATCCCCAGGTAGCAAAATCTAATAGCTATATCCATCTGTCAGATTTTGATACCATCGGAGTAAGCAGCACCCAGAACACCAGAACAACTTAACAGCTTCCATCACATCACTGCACACACTTTATTTAAACTTTACTTTAAAACTTTTCAGTTTTACTGTGTATTGGTACCCCATTCCTCGAAATACCCCTTGGCAGCAACATCGATAGCTATTCGTATCTGTCAGATTTTGCTACCTTCAGGCCAAGCAGTACCCAGAACACTGTAGCCACATAATAGCTGCCCTTACCTCACTGTAGAAGCTTTATTTCAACTTTGTTTCATTTACATTTAGGTCCCTATGTCTGCACCCTCACCCTCTAATGCCATGGCCAGCTCTTGTGACATGCCTGCAACTGCCCACACCAACATGGCTAGTTCCCAACACATACACCCAGCTTCTCCTACAATGGTGAGCATCCACCACTAAGGCACACACAGTCTGCTCCCAAACCCATATGCAATCTGCTCCACCCTACCCACATAAAAATACACATACACACACACACACACACGCACACACACACACACACACAGACACACACATGCACTATCTCTCTAAAAGAATGTAGCTAATAAGTCTCAATTCCCAGTGAGTCCCCTCCATCCAAGCATCCCACTTCCCAAAACAACTGCAGCCAGCCCTTCAGCCACTGCAGCAACATAAACAGCCCCTGAACCACACAACACAGCCAGTCTCACCCCAGCTACCCCCCACCCAAGCGAACACAACCCTGGCACCAACACTGCCAACCCCACCCCACCCAAGTAAACACAGCCCACCCTGGAACCAATGCTACCAGCTCCCCCACCAAATCCAAGTGAACACTGATGGACCCAACACCTACATGGTCAATCACTCCACTCCACCAAAGCAAATAGTCCACCTCATACCAACATTCCTGAACCCTCGACTACCCAACTAAAGGCTAATGCCCTTGGCACCAGCACAGCCAGTCCCCCACCCAAGTGAACACAGCCGGCCTGTGCACCAATACTGCAAGTCATTACCCTACCCTGGCAATCCTGGCCAGTACCCCCTACCACCGCCCCTAACACAGACTGCCCTGCAGAAACACGTTTGTATCAGGTGAAAACAGTTGTCAGAACATTATTAATACTGAAACATAAGCACAAAATACTGTCTTCCAAAATAGTTTCACCTAAGTAAAATAGATAGCATTTGAACAGAGTATAAACTGCATTTCAATCATCAACATGAATTAAAAAGTAAATATGCAGTAGATATTAGTCAACTATTAAATAAAAAGGCCCTAATATCTCTTTTATAAGCTTGCAAACTACCTGGTTATTCTGCTTCTCAAACACACTTTACTGATCCATCCAGCCAGATCACTGAAGCACATATTGGGAGGCAGCATGTAAGTTTTTTTTTATCCAAGCCACATATAGGCAGCTCTTGTCTTTCCTTCCTCTCTAACAATAAAAAACACAAAAATTACTTTTGTCTCTCTAGCCAGTGTTGAGTCTACATGGTGTTGAACTTTTCAGCTCAGTAGCAGGACAATGAATACACACAAAACAGCAGGCTTCTTTTCTTTGCAGAAGTAAACTGATACACACTGCTGGTCCACCAGTACTTCTGTACAGTGAGTCAGCTCAAGGTTGGGACTGTAAATCTTTCTCTTTGAGTACCAGATTAGCCCCACTGTTACAGAACACAGAACATACCCTTCCATGCTGAAGAGGATTAGGGGCTACAGGAGGGTTGCAAATATTAGTTCAATTTAACCCTTCACCTGAATTAAATAGGTCAAGTCGATGCAAAGTCAGCTTCAAAAGTGTCTGTTTGTTAGATGTGAGGCAGGGGTTAAATAAAAAAAATACATCCACAGTAGAAAAAAACAGATATCAGCCCATCACAGGGTTGTTGTATGGGAGATAAATGAATCCAAGGAATCTATTTTTGATATTTTGCACACATTTCTGGACATACCGTAAAATACTGTATGCCCAAAATACAATTATCTGTGCCACTACCACGCTGTTAGATGACACAGAGGCAATTAAAGCTTTATTGAAATAGCAAAAAAATATAAAGATTAGCCCCAAAATAGAGGGGCAGGCATCTGTTATGTTCAGCAACTATGTATCTAACATTTTCAGGCTACAAAACCTCTATGAAACATCTACTTTATTGACCTGTGCCACTATTTCATGAACTGCACAAAAATAGAAGGTGCCATATTTGAGCCTCTGACCCTGAGATCCACTTTTAAAAGCACTGAAAGTTACCTAAAAACAAAAGTTACAGCTGCTCCTACTCATCCTCACCAGCTATTGAAAAGGACAGAGAATTACAACAGTTTTGTCTAATGAAAAGTGAACAAAGAAAGCAATCTAAAAGCAGAATATGAACTTATTAGGCCCAATTTTCAAAGAGCCATTAGAGCGATGCAAGTTGCCTCACCCAGAGCTGCAGCAAACCCAGGTGTACCAGGGACCCTGTGCCTGATTTTATAAAAGTGGGTCCTGGCACCAAACTCCCCATGTTTGCCACAAGCCAACAGCTGCACCAAACAGTTGTCACACCTATGAAACAAACACAGGGACCCTCCCCGACTGGCACAATGCTAAGTGGCGGGATGGGTAGGGGCAGGGGTAGTGTGGGGGCCAGGAGCTATAGGGGCATGGGAGATGGTACAGAACCAGGGATAGTTGGGCATTAATGGGAGTGCTATAGCACCCAGAAGGATGTGTTTGCATTTGTATGTATTTTCATATTTTGTATTAATACCTATTAGACTACCGCACCTGCTGTACCAATGCATTATACTGTATGGCGGGGGTCCAGGAACAGAACATGCTGTGGCACCAGGAGGGCACAGTGGCAGCTGCACTGTCTAACCATGGACCTTTTAAAGGTGCAAATCACAGTCACCATTAAAAATCCAGTCCTATCTTGGGACATCCTAAACTTAATTCTCACTCTGTTAATAAATACCCTTTTGAAGCAATGGCCACAGCAGAACTAAATATTTAACTTGGAAATTTTTATTTCTAATAGTTATAACATCAGCTAGAATAATGGTTGGTGAGTTGCAGCACTCAGTATTCTCCTGAACATTTGACTTTCCATAACGAAAAGGCAATGATTTGGACCAGTTTGCAGTTCCTACCAAAATAGTGACCGAGTTCCATTTGAAACAAACAACAAGACTACCTGTTTATTTCCCAAGCCCACATTTCAACAAGGGTTTGGAGAAACTCCATATATTGGATATCCAAGGATCACTCTGTTTTTATTAATTAGAATAGGAACGGAAAGGAAAGGTAACAACTGCTGTTTATTTTTTTTTGCTTTTGATGTTGAGGTGTCAAAGGACATCCTGCATCCCAAAAATTAGTATCAAGATGTTTTTTGTCATGTATTGTGTTATTTTATTGTAAAGTAGGTAAAACACCCACTGAGGGAATAAGGACCCTTTCTACAAGGGATGCATGCATATAGGTATGCGATGTGGAGGGGGTGCCTCAGTGGCAAAATTGAGAAATATGCCACCCTAGGGATATGTAAGGCTACTACCTGTGCATCAGTACACAAATTCACATCACACTATTTGCTGGACATTCCAAATATGAGTAATGCTAAATATGGAATATTTCTTCTTCAGAATTGTCTTCCAAAACAAGCATCCTCAAACTATTCCCCGGTACTGCAAGGAGTCTGTATTAGTTCGATATCATCCATCACATTCCTGCAAATTAAAAAAGCATTACTCACTGTGTAGCTGTGTTTCTCTTATGTGATGATATAAATGGTCAAACTAACCTTTCTTTGACTCCTCTACTAGGATATTAATAAGTTCTTCAGTGTTTGTGTTATATTTTTAAGATTGTGCTTGAGCATTTACATTTTTCTCTTTAACATGATTAACCACCAGTTTCTGAATATTTAATGCAACATTTGTGAATGTAATGTTTTCAAATTATTATCAAAAGTTATCATGGTGTCTCTGGCTATTAGATCTACTGTTACAGTACTAGGGAGCTTATGATAAACAGATTGCAAAGGGCATTCCTTTGAAAGTTCCTAAAGTTCTGGGACATCATACAGGTATGGATGTGATATACTAGTTTGATGGTCCATCACATCCCTCAATGAAAGTAGTTATTATGAAGAGTAACCATTTTTTCTCTGCAGGTAACTGGTGTGGAGCTGTTTTCACAAAACTGGTGAACTGCACTATGGACTTAATTACTGGCCCAATTTCATACCTCTGAAAACCAGGCTTCTAGTTTGGGCTTCTAGTAAGGGGTGTTCAGGGGCAGTTCAAGTAGCTTTAATGTGGAGTGCCCCAAAATATTTCTAATAAAATGGTTGAGGGGTCAGTCACCTAGGCCCCTGAAAATTGTACAATTTTTGCTGTGTTTTTGTGATTTTGATTGTTGTCACACAGTGTTTACTTCATAAAAGTAACATGTCATGACAAGAATTTATTCTTGAATAATCAGATTGAACTCACACATACAATCTCACACACAGAGTAACAAAAAACACACCCAGCCACACACACCAACACTACTAACACATACAAACTGAACCCCATTTAAAACTTACCCCAGTAGCTAACCAAATAAAATCTAAAGTAAGTATTAATAAAATTAGTAAATAAATAAATTATGAGAAGAATCCAACAAGCAAACTGCACAGTTACACAACTGTCCCAAATGATTAAAACAGAAAAGTTCCAAAACACTTCCTTTTCTCACAAGAGCTGAAAACTGACCCATAAAATAGATCCATAATTTAAGACTAAACTGTTCCATGTGATAACCCAGGAGAGTCAGTAGTGCTCTCACTGCTACAGACCAATATAACTGTGTAATGACCAGAGAACAAAGATAAGCTGTTTCCAAACCAAGGGCCCTCTCACCCCAACTGTCCATCTACAGTAATAGTACAAACAGAAAGTCAGTGCTAGAAACCACAGTTGATACCATATTACTGGTCAGGTAGGCTCTCACAACTGATATAAAACCACAGGTGTTGCATATACAGTAACTTTGAGATGTGTCCAGATAATAAGATATTAAACAGTACTTCAAATGAAAAGTTATTTCTTTCCCCGAAGACTCTCTCTCACACGCCCCAGGAGAGCCAAAACTCACCACCAGGGATGCACAAGCCAAAGCAGTCTGCCAGAAAATTTATATTTAAAATATTAGACACCGGCATTGGGCAAAATCCAAATGAAAGCAGCTATCTTCATAACAAAGAGGCAATCATTTTGGTTGTCATATACTGTATCAGGATCAGACCTGGGAAACTCAGAACTTTGGTGACCTCCTGTAGCAGCTGTGTCCATCGAGTTGGATCCCTAGCTAGAATAGGCTCCATGGGAAACTCCTCTCCTTCTCCTCAAAATCCTGATCCAGTTACAGGAATAACTCCTAGCTCTAGCTGGCTTCCAACAGCTTGAAATAAAGTTGGTAAGCTGAGAACTAACAAAGATCCTTAAAATAATTAAACTCATACACATGAAAAGTGAGCACCGATTTACTAGTGGGACTTATTAAACCCTGTCAAAAAAAACTTCCACCTTACACTTTCTCTCTTTTGCCCCTGACTAGTGCCCCCCCTAAACCTATGCCTACACACTACCTAAAATTAAAGCAGTGGTTACAACAACCATGTATCTCAAATATTGGCTGCCCTTAACAGGCACTTCTCAGACCTTGAGGCCTACAAGACCTGCCTGTCTCCCAGGCTCTCCCCTACCTCAGATGAACCACCTCACATGGAAAGACCCCCATTTCACCTGAGACTGGCTAAATGCACTGAAGCACTAAACCTCCAAAGGAACCTGAAACCGAAGGATCAGGGGACCCGACGGTATCAACCTCGGCTACTCAAGGCAGGAGCTACTTCCTTAGCCTGGCCTATAACCATGCTCCTCAATCAATTACTGAGGGAAGGAGCAGTCTCTGACCCATGGAAACATGCCAGTGTTGTCCTTTTCACAAAGGGGGCTCACGGAAAAACTCAACCACAGGCCCACCTCCTCCTCTGCTCACTTGCTAAGGTGCAAGAAAGAGTCATCTACAATCAACTCAGGGACTACCTGGAAGCTCATCAGCTCCTTGCCCTCCCAACATGGATTTAGAACAAACCATGGTACTGACACTGCTCTCATTAACTTCACGGATGAAGTTCTCAGGGCAATGGACAAAGGGATACCCACTGGTGCAGTCTTTATAGACTTATCCAGGGCGTTTGACCTCGTCAACCACAACTTGCTGCTACAGAAGCTGCAAAATATAGGCCTACACAATCATGCCCTGAAGTGATTTGGGAGCTACTTATCAGGCAGGGCACAGAGGGTCTCATGGAAAAGGACCATGTCTGACCCACTACCCCTAAACCAGGGTGCACCTCAGGGCTCAGTTCTAGGCTCCCTCCTGTTTTCCTTGTTTACCAATGAACTGCGTATCGCTGCGGGGAGAGCTCGGTTGTGCAGTACACTGATGATACTGTCATCTTCCGACCCCTGCATGACATGGTTGCCCTAGGCCCTCTACTCCAAAAGGATCTCACTTCACTAGAGACTTGGCTATGTAAGAACAGAATGGTACTAAATGCCTACAAGACCAAGGCAATGCTATTCAGGCCAAGATTCCTGGGATTTGACAGGTCCAATCTCTCTTCTTAACCTCACTCTCTGGTAAAGCCATTAATGTAGTCCCTTCCCTTAAATACTGAGGCCTCACATTGGATCAGAATATTACATACAAGGAACACGTGGACCAGGTCACCAGGACCGTGACATCAGAAACTTGCCACCCTGTATTGCTTCAGGGACCAACTCATCCCTGAAGCCAGGCTCTCCATAGCTACCAGTGTCCTTCTACCCAACCTGACCTTTGCAGCCCCTATTATACAGAGCATGGCTAAACAAGAGATCACCAGGATGCAAACCCTATATAATAAAATAGCCTGCTTGCAACCTTAGACCACCCAAGACATCACCACTGTGACACTTTGGCCAATCTTTGTTGGCCACATTGGTTGCCCGCCCAACACCCTTGCTTATCCAGGCCTACAAGCTATTCAAACCCCACGCCCACCAAGCATTGCCAGGACCATAACCCTCAAACACAACCCAAGGAACCTAAGGACCTCAGATAGAATGCTATTAGAAGTCCCTAGGGTAAGGACAAATGCTGGCGGAAGATCCTTTTCTCCCAAGCAGCCTGCCAATGGAACAAGCTCCTCCCCATGTCCAGGCCTCCTCCTCACTCATGAACTTCCGCACCAGACTTAAGTCCCATCTGCTGACCTCAAGCGCATGCCACTGTCATGGCACTTAAAGCTCCTAAGGTACCCCTCCTCCAACTCCCGCCTCCTAGCTTAACCTTCCTACTACCTGCCTTATACAGACTGCTCACCAGAGGCCACGTGTAACCCTGAATAAACTATATGCAAAGTACTACCAATTGCTTACATGTCATGATGATAACCATGCCTGTACCCATGCCTGCATCCATTGCTTTTCTTTTACCGTGCCTATAAGCCATGCCTGTATCCACTGCTTTTCTTCTACCATGCCTGTAACCATGCCTGTGTCCACTATTTTCTTTACTGTAACCACCTCATGATGTAACTCACAATGCCTCAAATGTTCCTTATGTCCTTGTTCATTTTTATAACTTGTATTGTTATCCCAGGTCGCTTCTGAAAAAGGGACCTTCAAGGCTCAGTGGGCCTACCCGGTCACCAAAATTTAATAAATAAATAAATGTAAGTCTATAACCTGAAACCAAACAGCAAGGGAAATTAACAAAAATAGCATTAGAAATAGGAAAACTGAACATATAATAAAATTGCACCATGCAGATTCTCCTCTCTCTTGTTATTCCCCATGATGGCCAGCCCAGCATGGCTGCAATCTTAACCACTACAAGTAGTATCGAGGCAACTTGGGAGTGAGTGGATCGGGGCCATAGTGAGAAACTTCTGTCTGAGTGCAAGCCCTGCAACATGAAGGTTCAATTGCTTCTGACAAGAGTCACTAGGCATGGGCAATATGGAGGGATCTTTGTTTTAAACTAACCATACAACATTTAAATGATAAATCTCAGGCAACTAAAATAAAATTTAGTTTCTAGTCAAGCAGGCATGTACAAGTGTGACTGACCAAAACATCATTTTGAATAGTGATAAAAATCTCTCTGTATGATCCTGATACAAGTAGCTGCATTTTAATTGTTCTTTCCACTATTATAGCAAGATATAGTGGGAAAATGATTAAATGCAGTTCTTGTTTTAAATATCAGGAGATTTTCCTCACTATTCAAATGATGTCTGGACCATTCACATGCACAGTAGCACACAGCCTGCATTCGAGGACAAACTAAGTCATGACAGCATATTTTCAAATAGCAATTTCACGTAGTTATTATGTGGCAAATATAAATATTTCACATAAAAACTACAAAACCCATATAAAACAGTCCATTCTTCTAGCTTGTTTCCTCATCACCCAGCACCGCTACTAACTCAGGATGTAGCCACTCCATAGGCATAAACTATGCAACTGGCACACTGCTCCACTATTGGGAGTTCCCTATTCCTAATTAAATGCAGCAGAATTGTGACAAAAGCAAATTGTACCTATTTTTTTACCTCAGAGAGGATGTGAGGAAATACTTCTTTACAGAGACAGTGGTGGACACCTGAAGCAGCCTGTCAGCAGAGGTAATGGGTACCAAAATGGTAACAGGTTTCAAACATGCATGGGATACACATAAGGAAACCTTGGAAACAGGGCTGGTGTGTGGGGACGGGGGTAAGGCTGGTGATCAGTTATGGTCCATGGCAGCTCAGTAGGTAGGGACCATAGAGCAGATTAGGTGGGCAAGGATGTCCTTTACTGCCAACAGCTTCTATCATCAATGTTAAAACAATTGACTTTATATTCTTTATGCTTCTCTTTCTTGATGTTAGTATGATCCCTATTTGCTGTTGCTCTTGCAGTAATTTGTTCTGGAGGTCCCAGCCATCTCAGAAAATATATAGATTGGGTGAAGGCAGTACAGAGAAGGGCAATCAAAATGGTGTGTATGGCCTGCACCAGAAGCATTATGGGGAAGACACAGGGAGTTAAATATGCACTCTAGAGGAAAGGAGGAAAGGGAACATGACAGAAGCATTCAATACCTCAAAAATATCAAGAAGGTACAGGAAGGTTCAATTCTGCACAGAAAGAGATGTTCAAGGGAGGGGCATGATATGTAGCTAGAAGGGGCAGACTTAGAGGGGATGAGAGGAAATACTTACCAGACAGGGTGTTGGACACCTGAAACAGCCTGCCAGCAGAGGTAATGGGCACTAAATTGTAACAGGTTTCAAACATGCATGGGATACATAAGTAGACCTCGGTAACAGGGATGGTGCACAGGAGATGTGGGGGTAAGGCTGCAGATCAGTTATGGTCCATGGCAGCACAGTAGCTAGGACTTTCGGGCAGACTAGGTGACCAGGAGGTCCTTTTCTGCCAACAGCTTCAATGTTCAACATTAAAGTAATTGACTTTATGTTCTTTATGCTTCTCTTTTCTTGATGTTACTATGATCCCTATTAGCTGTTGCTGTTGCAAACATTTGTTCAGGAGGTCCCAGTCATATCAGAAAAAATATAGATTGAGTGAAGGCAGTACAGAGAAGGGCAACCAAATGGTGCATGGCGTGCACCAGAAGCACTATGGAGAAAGACTCAGGGAGTTAATATGTACTCTAGAGGAAAGGAGGGCTAGAGGAGCCATGATAGATGCATTTAAGTACCTCAAAGGTATCAATAAGGTACAGGAAGGTTCAATTCTGCTGAGAATAAGATGTTCAAGGACAAGGGGTCATAATATGTAGCTGGAAGGGAGGAGACTTAGAGGGATGTGAGAAAATACTTCTTTACAGAAAGGGCAATAGAAACTTGGAACAGCCTGCCAGCAGATATAATAGGTACCAAAGCGGTAACAGGTTTCACACATGCATGAGATACACATAAGGGGACCTTAGTAACAGGGCTGGTGCACGGCTGAGTGGGGGAGTTAAGGCTGGAGATCAGTTATGGTCTATGGCAGCACAGTAGATATGGACCTTAGGGACAGACAAGGTGGGCCTGGAGATCATTTTCTGACAACAGCTTCTATGTTCAACATTAAACTAATTGACTTTATATTCGTTATGCTTCTCTTTTCTTGATGTTACTATCCCTATTTGCTGTTGCTCTTGCAATCACTTGTTCTGGAGGTCCCAACCATCTCAGCAGAGATATAGATTGGGAGAAGGCAGTACAAAGAAGGGCAACCAAAATGGTGCTTGGCCTGCACCAGAAGTACTATGGGGAAATACTCAAGGAGTTAAATATGTACTCTCTAGAGGAAAGGAGGAAGGAGACATGATAGAAGCATTTAAACACCTCAAAGGTATCAATAAGGTACAGGAAAATTCAATTCTGCTGGGAAGGAGATATTCAAGGAAAAGGGTCATGAAATGTAGCTGGAAGGGGCAACCTAGGGGGATGTAAGATATACTTCTTTACAGAGAGGGTGGTGGACACGTGGAACAGCCTGCCAGCAGAGGTAATGGTACCTCAAATTGTAACAGATTTCTAGTAAGCATGGAATACATATAAGTGGACCATGGTAACAGGGCTGGTGTGTGGGGGATGTGGGGTAACACTGAATATCAGTTATGGTCCATGGCAGTACAGTAGGTGGGGACCTTAGGGCAGAATAAGTGGGCCAGGAGGTCCGTTTCTGCCAACAACTTCTATGTTTAACATTAAACTAATTGACTTTATATTCGTTATGCTTCTCTTTCTTGATGTTACTATGATCCCTATTTGCTGTTGCAATCATTTGTTCTGGAGGTCCCAGCCATTTTAGAAAAGATACAGATTGGGTGAAGGCAGTACAGAGAAGGTTAACCAAAATGGTGCATGGCCTGCACCAGAAGCACTATGGGGAAAGACTCAGGAATTAAACATGTACTCTCTAGAGGAAAAGAGGAAAGAGGAGACATGATAGATATCCAAATACCTCAAAGGTATCAGTAATGTACAGGAAGGTTCAATTCTAAGAAAGAGATGTTTAAGGACAAGGGGAATGATGTGCAGCTGGAAGTGGGAGACTTAGAGAGAATGCGAGGAAATACTTTTTACAGAGAGGGTGGTGGACACCTGGAACTGCCTGCCAGCAGAGGTAATGGGTACTGAAATGGTAACAGGTTTCAAACATGAATGGGATACACATAGGAGACCTTGGTAACAGGGCTGGTGTGTGAGATGTGGAGGTAAGACTGGAGATCAGTTATGGTTCATGGCAGCCCAATAGGTAAGGACCATAGGGCAGATTATGTGGACAAGGATGTCCTTACTGCCAACAGCTTCTATCGTCAATGTTAAACTAAATGACTTTATATTCGTTATGCTTCTCTTTCTTGATGTTACTATGATCCCTATTTGCTGTTGCTCTTGCAGTCATTTGTTCTGGAGGTCCCAGCCATCTCAGAAAAGATATAGATTGGGTGAAAGCAGTACAGAGAAGGGCAACCAATATGGTGCATGGCCTGCACCAGAAGCACTGTGGGAAAGACACAGGAGTTAAATATGCACTCTCTAGAGGAAAGGAGGAAGGGGAGACATAATAGAAGCATTCAAATACCTCAAAGATATCAATAAGGTACAGGAAGGTTCAATTCTCTCAGAAAGAGATGTTCAAGGACAAGGCATGATATGTAACTAGAAGTGGGCAGATCTAGAGGATGCGAGGAATACTTCTTTGCAGAGAGGGCAGTGGACACCTGAAACAGCCTGCCAGCAGAGGTAATGGGTACAGAAATGGTAACAGGTTTCAAACATGCATGGGATACACTTAAGTGGACCTTAGTAACAGGGCTGGTGTGCAGGGGATGTGGGGGTAAGGCTGGAGATCAGTTATGGTCCATGGCAGCACAGTAGCTTGGGACCTTAGGGCAGACTAGGTGGTCCAGTGGGTCCTTTTCTGTTAACAGCTTCTATGTTTAGCGTTAAACTAATTGACTTTATATTCTTTATGCTTCTCTTTTCTTGATGTTACTATGATCCCTATTTGCTTTGCTGTTGTAAACATTTGTTGAGGAGGTCACAGGCATCTCAGAAAAAATATAGGTTTGGTGAAGGCAGTTCTAAGAATGGTAACCAAAATGGTGCCTGTCTGCACCAGAAGCACTATGGAAAAAGACTCAGGGAGTTAAATAAGTACTCTCTAGAGGAAAGGAGGGATAGGGGAGACATGATAGATGCATTTAAGTACATCAAAGGTATCAATAAGGTACAGGAAGTTTCATTTCTGCTGAGAAAGAGATGTTCCAGGAGAAGGGCATAATATGTAGCTGGAAGGAGGAGATTTAGAGGATGTGACAAAATACTTCTTTGCAGAGAGGGCAGAAGACACTTAGAACAGCCTGCCAACATATATAATGGGTACTGAAACAGTAACAGGTTTCACACATGCATGAGATACACATAAGAGACCTTAGTAACAGGGCTGGTGCATGGTTGGGGGGAGGTTAAGGCTGGAGATCAGTTATGGTCTATGGCGACAGTAGATATGGACCTTAGGGCAGACTAGGTGGGCCTGGAGATCATTTTCTGCCACAGCTTCTATGTTCAATGTTAAACTAATAGACTTTATATTCATTACGCTTTCTTTTCTTGATGTTACTGTGATCCTATTTGCTGTTGCTCTTAAAATCATTTGTTCTGGAGGTCCCAACTATCTCAGCAAAGATATAGATTGGGTGAAGGCAGTACAGAGAACGGCAACCTAAATGGTGTATGGCCTGCACCAGAAGCACTATAGGGAAAGAATCAGGAGTTAAATATGTAGTCTCTAAAGGAAAGATGGGAAAGGGAGACATGACAGATGCATTTAATCACTGAAAGGTATCAATTAGGTAGAGGAAGTTTCAATTCTGCTGAGAAGGAGATATTCAAGGAAAAGGGCATGATATGTAGTTGAAAGAAGGCAACTTACAGGGATGTGAAGAAATACTTTTTACAGAGGGTGGTGGACACCTGGAACAGCCTGCCAGCAGAGGTAATGGGTACCAAAATGGTAACAGGTTTCAAACATGCATGGATACTCATAAGGGACCTTGGTAACAGGGCTGGTGTGGGGGCAGGAGGGTTAAGGCTGGAGATCAGTTATGGTCCATGGCAGCACAGTATTTGGGGACCTTAGGGAAGATTAGGTGGTCCAGGGCATCCTTTTCTGCCAATAGCTTCTATGTTTCGTTAGTAAATAGCTGGTGCATGAGCATTATACAATCATATTGACATCAATTATAAGATGTTAAATATAAAGCCTATCTTACCAGTAACACAATGCCATTAACAAGTACTGCTCAAATTTTCAAAATCCTTGGAATCAACCTATTGTCAATTTAAATCAAAAATATGTATCTCTATAGAGTCAGGACCATAAAGAAAAAAGAGAAAAGAAACAAACACAGAAGAAAAGTGTACATAAAATAAGCCAAAGCAAGGAGGATAATAAATAGAAAGCAAGTGAACAGCACTGAAATGCATTTTCGTTATACTTGTAAAAGGATGAAATCTCAAGTAAAATATAGGTCCTAAATATAGAAAACAGTTGAAAGTATAAAAAGGAAGGAAAGGGTCCTAGATGCAGTAGAAAAGAACAAAACAACCAAAAAATCAAAGAAACTGACAGCACATAAAGTTTAAAACAACAAAACAGTGAATGACATTTGTCAGATTATAACAGGTAATATATTATCATTTGCAATAGTTACATTACAAGGATCAAGGAATATAACAACAAATGATGACAAGCAAGGTGGCTAAATCAGGATGTGAAGAAAGTTACTCAACAAAAAAGCTAAACATGCAGTAAAATATCTGAAAACAAAAGCCATGACATAACCACATGGTCAGAATATTAAACATGTTAAAAGAAACATAAAAGCAAAAGTAACCATTTCAAAAGAAAATGGAACTCAGACTTGCAACAGATGCAGACAAAAGCAACAGCAAGTGACTGTGCAGATACATCAATAGCCTAAACAAAAAATATGAATATAAGTAATATTAATATTAAAGGGAAACAGTAAAAAATCCAGTGGAGATCACAAACCAATGTAATGAATATTTGTGTTTTTTATTCAAACCCAATCACAACTCAGTCCCCTGCCCTAGATATCACCGGCATGCCAACAGCAATAATATAGATATAGACCATATACTGTAAAAAATTCAGAATAAAAAAAATCAGAGTACAAGGTTTGCACTAAAATGCTGAAATTAAATATTGGAATAATCCATAACCAGGCACCTCCTCAAAATATTTAAAAAAATAATAACTACAGGTTCTGGGTAAAATTCCAGAATCACTACTTAAAGATATAAGTTAGCCACATGTCTAACAGTGATTTCAGTGACAGACAGCAGCAGGGATTCACAAAGGGGCAATCTTGTACCACAAATGTAATCTTTTTCTTGAAAACATGACCCAATTATTGGGTAAGAAAATCTCATAGACATAATTTCTGTTACACCTTTGCAAAACATCTGCAACTGTATCACATTTAGCAGTCATTGAAAAATGTCTTCCTAGCTATTCGTCCCTGTATTATAAACAGTAGAACCCAAACCAGTCAAACCATATGAAGATTCATCACTGTAAGCCTTGTGTATTATGCAGACTGTGATACTTAACACTTGTAGGGTAAGTTAGTGCATCTGGACTTATTTACTGCATATGCATCTCAATTGCTATGGGGTCCTGACCTTGTTCAGCCTTCTTCAAGCTAAGCTAGCTACAGTATGTCTTACAACTCCTGGTAGATGACATCACTTTAGCTTATGTATTACTATGGCATGCTGCTATTTTTAACAAGAAGTTACAATTTTAAAAAGACTGTGATGTGGACTGAGAAGCATCTGTGAGGTGAATCATCATGCAAGCCTAGATATTTCCAGGTTGCATTCAGTTAGCAGAGGGAGCAGAAGGGAGAAGGATACAGATCTAAAACAGAACAGTTTAACCCATTTGTGATTTAATGTTACATTACATAAATGCAGCCTCAGAACTGAACATCATATTCTAAATGAGTCCTCACCAGTGATCTGCACAGTGGCATCATCACCTCCTTCCTTCTGCTGGTGATACCTCTCCCTATGCACCCCAGCATCCCACTGGCTCTTCCCACAGCCTTGGTACATGGTTTAGCCACCTTTAGGTCATCCAGTATGATTACCTCCAACTCCCTTTCCTTTTTGGTGACCATCAGTCCCTCGCTGCCCCGTAGTCCTCCCCGTTCCTGCAACCCAAATGCATGATTTTACACCTTTTGCATTAAATCTCAGCTGCCACACTTTGTACCATTCCTCCAGTTTACCTAAGTCTTACTGTGTAATCTGGTATGATGAATAATGATGTTCTCCCTTTTATATGCTCTACCATCTGTGTAACGTCTGTATCATTTTTGTAATGATGTTCACCCTGTTTGTCTACCAACATTTTGACCTGGAACCTTCGTAAATGAGCTGTTCTTGCTCAAAGGTGTTTAATCCAAGAGTTAATAAATAAATAAATAAATAAATAAAGTATCCCTCATTTTTCCACCTCCTTGGTGTGTCCACCCTTTTGCAGATCTTAGTGTCATTCACAAAGACCACACTTTCCTCCAGCACTTCCACAATTTTACTTTTGAAGACATTAAACAAGACTGGGCCCAGGACTGATCCCTGTGGCACCCTGCTGGTCACACTCCTTTCATTAGATTGAACACCATTTACCATGACTCTGTATCTTCTATCATTCAACCAGTTTCTAACCAAGTTTACCAGCTTGTGACCCACTTCCAGGCTGCCCAGCTTGTTCACAAGCCATATGTAGAATGGTATCATCAGCCTTACTAAATGCAAATCATGTTTATGTTTAAAGCTGCACTGTCAGAGTTTGTCCACTGAATTTTAATGGCATTGTGTCTTTTAACAAGTGTCCTTTTCAGAAGGTACTTCCCACTGCTTTACCTTTATCCCTTTTGTTCTGTTTATTTTGTTTCTGAATTTGGTTCTTTTTCCCTGTTTTGTTATTTCCTTCGCCCGGCCGCTATACTTCAGTTCAGCCCACACGCCCATGCGCCACATCAAGATAATGAGTGTGTACCCCAGGCACATGAAGTCACTTCACTTGACTCGAGCATTTCCATCTCTTTAGCAGTGCCGATGTGGAAGCAGTCACAATTCCACTTTAGTTCCTGCTGGGGTGCTTCAACAGAGGAGGTTCCCATCTAAACCTTTTCCCGTTGTTACCTTTGCAGCTTTATGCAAAACATACAAAAAATCAAAACAATAATCTATTCTACTTGACATAAGAAACTGGACATATGTTCCCGATATCTGTGAATCCAAACCAAGCCGCTCGATTCAATTAAAACTGTATATCTAGTTTTGGATGCCATAACCGTGATCTTAGTCTTTCTCTTCTCTCATGGTATAGTATGTCACTGCTTCCAACTCATGAACTGATACTAAAGACAAAGCTAAATGGATGAGACTTTCAAAGGCTCGAGTGGTACAAATATGCAAGTGCAAACTGTTTCACTGTTGTCAATGTTTTGTATGCAAACCTCACCACTGTAAAGATCGGCTGTCACCACTGGACCTGCATGACATAAGAAACAGCTGACACAGGATGTACAATACCCCAGAATCACAGCTTGCCAGCCTTGTATTATTTACCTATGGCACTTTGTATTTCCATTATATAATTTCAGAAATGTCAGCATGATGCAAAGCATGCACACACAACCACCCAGCCAAAACTAGATTTGACAAAACAAAGTACGGAATGTGTGGCAAAGAAACAGACAGCACTGAAGTGGTTTGAGCGAGTGCTACTGCATTTACATGACGGTGTAAATCATTACAGGCACTTGACCACAGTAAGAGCATAGTAACATGTAACACTACACTGAAGAAGGTAGTGTTACGTGTTACTATCCTACAGTAAGAGGATAGTAACATGTAACACTACCTTCTTCAATGTGTAACAGTGACAGTAAAACATGTTAATGTGGTACAGTCTTCCCTCGCTATAACCCCAGGTCTACAAATGCCGGTTATTCACGAATAGCCACGGTGGCACTCAACAAATGTCACTTGCTGACAGTGTTTTGTGCTATTATAGCACAACCCAATATGCAGCACAGAACTATATACAGTATTTTGAAAGTTAATTGTTTAATTACAGTACTGTACAGGCAGGTTCCTATCAGGTGTGATGAAGTGTACATTTTTGGCACTCTGTTTTCAAGAACCTGTGCAACACTCAGCCCGCTCTCCCCCACCAATGCAGTGGACAAATGCTGACCTGGACGAGGATGTGGATGCTAATGACACATCCGAATCACACAGCTGGCAACAGCCCTCGCCTGGCTTGAATGCAAGGATGCTAACCTGATGAAAGTCCTTTAGATAAGACATTGTTGTCTTATGCCAAAGACTTGCATGTTAAAAATCAGCAACACAGCTTTAAGGTCACTGATTATTTTAAACCAAAGCCCTGAGTAGATTTAAATGTACTGTATTACTGTATTAACTGACTATACATATTTAAATGAAATGAACGAGTGATCAGCACCAAGTAACTTAGCTCACTTGCCCTAATTACTGTGATGTATTTAATCAATGTACACAATTTTAAACTATGTTGGTGTGTGCTGTCTTTTTATTTTGGCATTTAATTTACTTTGTACATGTTAAATACATCAATAAGATTGTCTCTGAACTGATGCTGTGCATGATGTCACTTTAAATGTATTTGAATTCTTAGCGCTGTATTGTTTGTGTATGCTGTAGTGATTTTCGGCGACTCTCGATATAACAAATGTTTTACTATAACGAATGCATCGCTTGGCTCCTGAAACATTTGTTATTATGAGGGAAGACTGTATATCTGTGCCCCGCTTCACAACAGTGCCAATCACTAGGACTGAAGGCTGTTACATACAGACCATCATGAAAATGCGTCAGTGCCTATGATGCGCCATGTGCTTGTGGCAAAGTTGACATCACAAACTTAGATAGAAATACTGTGTCTAATATGTAAGTAGTATCTAACTAATCAGCCACTGAGAAATTGTTACTGTTCGGGAACTTATGTACTGATGAAGGAAGATCCTGACATGTCTTGCTGACCCAATTAAAGTGGCATGTCAGCAAGTTCCGATATCAGAGATACACAACAGAAACACATTTTTATCTTGGTGACTGAAATAAATTCAAAACAGAGAGTCTTCACCACCAGGTAGAAAACATCAAGACTTGTACCGCCTGGACGCAATTTGGACACAGAGGTTTCATAAAAGATGGTACAAGTCTATTTACATGGCAATGTAGTTTTAAACCTGAGTATGGTGTTTTCTATGTGTTACATAGATAAATAGACAGTGTCGGCAGATAAGGCCTATGGCCCACCCAGTCTGCCCATTTAAGTTTGTAAGTTCAGTTTATGTTTTCCAGGAAGTCTGTTGCCCTTACCCTGACCTCCAGAATTCCTTTATGTCTATCCCATGCATTCTTAAATCCGTGATTGTTTCAGCCCCCACCACTTCCTCTGGCAGGGTGTTCCACTGTCCACCACCCGTTCTGTGAAGAAATTCTTCCTCACATTTGCTCTGAATCGTCCCTCCTCCAACTTCATCCCATGCCTCTAGTCCTGGAACATCTTTTCGCTTAAAAATAGTGCATTCCTGCACCCTGTTCCTCCCTGTAAGATACTTGTATGTCTCTATCATATCCCCTCTCCCTCGTACTGTTGCATACTGAAGGTAATGCATAAAGAACCTGTTCCAACTCATATAACAATTGTTGTATTGAAAACATATTTGGACGATATAAACATAACCTTTCAACAGCAAGTTGTCAGAATAAGGCTAACATTAACCACAGTTATCTTAAAATGTTGTCCAAGTACATAGTCTGATTACATAATGCTGTGTCACCGTGAAATCATACTTCTGCAGCTGTAGTATGACATTTGAGCATGGTTTGCCAGCTGTAATGTTAATGTGATGTAAACCAATGTGATGGTCACTGGTACAGCTAAATTGTGTTCCACCAGCTACATGGACTGTTGAACAATTGCAATGCTTGGCTCCAAATCTATACTTCCTCATGTTTTTTTTTATGGTTTCAGTAGTCATAACACAGCCACCCACCACATGACTTCAAGGCCATCACTAAGAATCAGTCCAAAATAGTGTCAACATCATACCCAATGACAATGCCAGTGACCATACAGTACCTTGCTATGGGGAAAGTGTACAAGTACTTGTACTTCATTTCTGTGATCCACATAGCATACTACCTTTGGTTATATGACTGTATTTGGTTTTACTGCAAGTATTTTGCACACGCTACTAAGTCTTGTGGCATTGCAGAGCTGAAATATAAATAGTGTCACACATACACCATTCAAACTGCTTATAAAGTCACAGGCAAATGCATTCCAATTAGGGCATTCAGTATGATATGAAGACCATGTTCAGATCGGTTATAAGTGATGCCATCCTCAGAGAGAGGTTTGTATTTACAACAGTGAAAAGGTAGTGAAACAAGGTAAAGTTCATACCTAGGGGTCAGCATCAAATTTGTCAACACAATCTTGTGTCCTTAAACATAAAGTTTGAAGTTACCATATTGTGAGCATCTTACACTGCAAAAGTATGACACAATATAGAGTGTTATATTGACCTGTGCGATCTGAAAGTCCAGCATTAATTGCACAGAAATATCACACACTGCTGCAGTACACAAGAAGCACTTACTGGTCAAAGGAGCTACTGCAAATAAAATTTTTTCTCCTATGAAATGCATGGCCATGATCTAATCACTATAATGCCATTACATGTTTCTATGGTACCACAACCACACAATGAAAGTTTCATTGATGGGCGTGTACTTCTATTGACAGTGTCATAGCAGTAATTTTATTTCCTGCTCAAGTACAGTAATTCATAATCTCTCTTACATTTTCTTTTCTATATTTTAAAGAATTAGAAGATAACACTCTGTGGTCAGAGTCAAAATGGCTGCTAATGCATTAACCTGATAAGGTATACAAAATTAATGTCGCTTGGACTGTAATTTATTTGCATTTTTGTAATGTATTGCATTAATACAATAAAATAAGCAAGGAGGAGGGAGAGTCACTGGAGACCAGTTAGTGTCTGCAGAGACAGATTAGGCAGGAATATTTGGGCACACTGGCCAAGCATTCCTTAATGCTGTTTCTATGTTTCTAAGCTTTTGAACTAACACAGGGCATGTATTGAGGTCTAATGGTACCAGCTAGTGTCTCAGAGCTTATGTACATAAATTATATTATTCTAAATCCATTTAACAGAAACAATTAATTTTTTTATTACATTAGATTTAGGAGTTTAGACGAGTCCACATAAACTTGCATTTAAGGATGAGTAAAACAACGCATAAACATGACAGGCAATGACCACTTACGGTAATTACATGGTCAGGACAACCAATTAAGTCCAGACTAGTGCAGGTTCAGAAAGTTCTGTTTAAAAGCAAAGTGTCTTCTATATAAATAGAATGGTATCCATGGCATACAGACCCTTATCCTGCCATGTTTCCATCAGTCCCCTGCCAGCTCATTGCCCTCTGCCTTGCACTGCTCGCTGAGCCATTGGTTCACCACTCTAAGGTTCAGCTTGTTGTTAACAGTCACCCTTGGTACTTCTCCCTTGGTGCTGGCAATATTTAATTGAAGGAGACTGAGCATCTGATCAAGTGGCAAACCCTGTCCAGCTACAGGAATATCGCTTGTATCTCTAGTTCACGATTCCGCTTCTAAATAATTTGTTCCCAGGTGTACTGAAAGTCTGGGACCCCCCATTCCTTGCCAGTGAGTATAGCTTGAATGTAGCCTCTATATGGATAGGCCTCAGATACACTTAGTCTTGACCTTGGCTGCATTTTCCTTCCCCACGCCTTCCACTCAATACCCCTTATCATGTGGTTGCACCTTCACCTCTTCACTGAAATGACTACCTTTCTGTGCCCATACAGACTCCTTCTGCTGTCAGCTTCCCCTGCTTGCTCCTCCTCATGTCCCACTGCCTGGGTTTCACACGTCTGTATGTGTTTAGTTCCCATCTCTCCTTCTCTATACTGCCCCCAGCTTGTTCCTCCTCCACCCACTGCCTGGGTGTCACAAGTTGGTGTGTCCTTCCAGGCTTCTTCTTCTCTCAACTGCCCCCAGCTTGCTCCTCCCTTCACCCCAGCCTGGGTGTCACAAGTCACCCACCCAACTCTACCCTGAACTCCTTGCTCGAACCTGAGCCAACAGAACCCCAGCTGGGAATCCTAATCCTACTCTCTTTATTTCACCCTCCCTTAGGTAATGCTCTATTCAATCCCTCTGCACATGTGCCCCTGCCCCTCCCTCAATCTCCCTACCCCCACCCACTGATGTCTCCAGCCTTGAAACTGTCCTCTCCAGAATGCTCCTGCCCTAGCACCCTCAACTGATTTCTCCAGCCTCAATTTTTGCCTGCCCAGGTCCCTACCCCTTTTCCCTCATTTAGCTCTGTGCATCTCCATCAGCCATACCCCCATCAACCCTAAGCACCTGCAGTTCACCCCACACATCTGATGTCCTGATCTACCTATCACCAGCCCTCACCTCCTTTGGATCAGACCCCCTCCTGTGCCCTTCTGTTTACTGATCAAACCTTTCCTGTCTGCTGTCCCCCACCTTCCAGCCTCCTCCACTTCATCCTCTGATGCAGCAGGGCAAAGGTATTTGCCACCTCCTGTGCCCTTCTGTCTACTGATCAAACCTTCCTGTCTGCTGCCCCCCACCTTCCAGCCTCCTCCACCTCATCCTCTGATGCAGCAGGGCAAGCTGTTTGCCAGTCCCAAGGTTCTCTCCCACATCTCTCCCTTACTATTCTCCCTCTGGGTACCACTCTCCCTAATTTGTGTTTGACTTATTTTGCTGCTTTTGAGCCCCTCCCATGAGCGGCTTGGCTGACCGAGTCCATCCCCACCAACCCCTAACCCTGTGTTACACCATTGTGCCCTCTTCCAGTATCATGTGAACATGCTCAACCCACACCTCCCACCCTCCCTCCCCAACTGCCTCCTGATCCCCTTATCTCCTCCCTAAGACCGCTAACTGGAACACACTGGGCATCATCCTAACTTCCATGCCACGCTTAATACTATTGCCCCACTGTCCCCATGCACTCAACCACCCGACATAAGAAGTCTGCTCATCGACTTGTAGTCCCATCCTCATTTTGTGTTCAACAAATTTGCCCCCACCAGCACTAACAAGTCCCACACTAACAGTATACAGTCAATTTGCACCCAAACAAACAAGACACCCTGCTTTGCTTTTCATCCTCCCCACAATCAGCATCAATTCCAACCGCATCTTGAAGTCCAGCTCTTAACCACTTTTGCCCCTCCACCGCAATCAGCATCATGTCCAGCGACCTTTTGGTAGTCCAACTTACTTAATTGAGCCTCTTGCTATTCCAGTTCCACCCACCACAGTCATCATGAAGTTCATCACCCAACAGCCTCGTGTAGTCCAGCCTGTTCATAGCCCAGTTCACCCAATCCCAGCACTCCCTCCTTCATGGCTCCGCCCACACTGACTATTTAATAGAGGTCATGGTGGATGCTGTTAGCAGGTGACAAGTATATATGTGATTCCAAGTTTTGCATTTGTTGCTTTACAGGTTAACTGGATGTGCAGACTGAAATCAAGGGATTTATCAAGGAGGACTCTCATTGAATTCTGTCACACAGTAGAACACGCTTCAGTTTTTGAGAGCAATAGCAGGGCAAGAGGCCACAACATGAGATTAGAGGGAGGCTGAGTAAGGGTAATGTCAGGAAGTTCTTTTCACAGAAAGGGTGGTGGATGTATGGAATGGCATACCTCAGGAAGTGGTGGATAGGAATACAGTGTAGGGCTCCAAACAGGCATGGGATAGACATAAGGAGCAGCACAGATGAGTATGAATAGCTCAGCCATTGACAGCACCTACATTTGCATACTGTGTGACCCTGAGCATATCATGTACCTCTCTGGTTAAACAATTGGGAAAAAAATTCTGCAAAGGACTTCACACAGCCCGAGTAAAGACCAATAAACAATTTAGCCAGCCTAGAGAGGAAAACAATGACATCATACCTGTCCTGCCTGCTACAAAGTAAGCAGTTGCATCTGCCTACAGCAGTAATAAATGACAAAGGGCAAATACTAGTGGAGATGCTGGTAAAGGAGGACAGAAGTGAAGCAGTGGAATGTGGTAACCCTGAATGCTAGGAGCTGTGGGACAACTGCATAGCTTCAAACTTTCATGTCAGCAGGTGAGGTGGACATTGCAGCCATCACCTAAACATGGAGCACCCAATACAATGCCTGGGACCTGTGTATACCAGGGTACAGTATATTCGAGGGGATAGAGTGTTTGGTAAAGAAGGAGGATAACACTATAAGTGAGTCAAGGACAGAAGCATGTACGGCATGAGAGGGAGCATGGTACTATGAAGTCACAATAGATGTAAATATAGGATTCCAAGATTAGGACTCTCGGGAAGGAAGTGGTGATCAGGATGCCCTCCAAGACAAGGAGTTAGACATGTAAGTAGCAAGACAGATGAGGACATGAAAGAAGGGTATTGTGGGGACTTCAACATGCCAGTAGTGGATTGGAGTACCCCAACATCCAGGATAGAAGGTGCAGGTAGTGATGGGTGCTTTCCAGTATAGCTTCCTGATGCAAATGGTCAGTGAGTCAACCAGTTTAGAGATGTTCATCTTGATATACACCACCACCCCTGGTCCCTCTCAGCCATCGAGACTTGTAGCATTAAGCCCCTCCACCACCAGTAAACACTTGGGAACTTATTACCCCATTGTAGAACTCCACAAGGTTTATCTGACACAATTTCCACAGGTCAAAGCCATGCTGTCCATTGTCCAGTCACCCTGTCTTTTATTGTTATATCACTACCCCTCCAAGGCAATACCTCCATCACCTTGCCCACCACAGATGTCAGGCTGGCAGGCCTGTAGTTCCCTGCCTCCTCCCGGACCCTCCAATGTGGAGATGCATGATCTGCAGTGTCCACATAGAACAGTGCATGTGTGCAAGCTAACTGGAAACAGTGCAAAATGTCCATTACCCAAATATTTTAATTTTTCAATCTCTCAACAACACAATTGCAATAGTTTTAGTCTTGGGAGACCAGTGCATATGTATGATTTTGCATGACAGACAGGAGCCATTGACCTTGCTATGCACTCAATTCTTCTGATTTGACAGTGCAGTTGATCTCAGCTCAGGACACTTATCACCCAATTAGCTTGCTGTTGCTCTTGTTCTCCCACACACAAAAACAAAATGAAGCAGAAGAACAACAACAATGAGGTGAAAACTGACCTAGAATGAGACTCAGTGGCAGCCTGAATGAGAGAAATGAAGTTCTTGAAACAGTTCTCAACTGACAAATTCTAACCTTTCTTTGTGATTGTTATGTTCTGTGAGACAAAAGAGAAAATGAAATGCAAGGACACAAGAAAACTGGTTATAATTCACCTTTAATTAGCTTCAAACTGCACTATCTTGCAGCCTTGGACTCTGTCTGACTATTATTCAGCCTCTAAATAGCAACCACAGTTTCAAAACAAACAAAAAATTGTAGCGTACTACTAATAGAAAAATTGTGTAAATGATACATCACATCAGATGCCAGGACTCAATCTGCATATATACACCTGTTCATATTCTTAAAGCATAGCACACTGAATTATGGGGTAGAGACACTATCAAACTTGCATACATAAAACATGGTAAAAACATAAGCATTGGTAAACGGAAGTGACATAGACATGTGTTGAGTTGTGCAATGCACTGGCTGTGGAGCAACAGTCTTTCTGGAGACTGCATTGTGCCCTATTTGCAGTTACTCTCTGGTCTAGAGAGGAGGTTGTTCATCTCCATGCTGACCTGGCAAGGATTTGGGAAACCTGCTCCCCACCCAGGGACCACTAGGCCACTGCTATTGCCTCAGAGGTTGCCTATAAATAGGGCGGTTGGATCACGGTGTGCTCATGGAGGTGAGGGTGTTGGAGAGGCGCATCCCTACAGTTGTACCTCTCCACAGTTCATTGCCCACTCTGGTGGATCATGGTTCTCCATGAAGGAACACTCAGTGGAGACCAAGGAGCATGCTGGGAATTCCACAATGTTGACTCCACAGGAGAGTGCCACATGTGGCCTCAGTGGAAGGAAACAACTTCTGTTGAGGACTCAGCTGTTAGGTGGTAAAACATGGGGAGGGAGTGGTAAGGAGGTAAGGTGTCTGGCTGGCACCATGGCTTGAGGGACAGGAATCGTATCTGCAGGATCGAGGGGCAACTGCAATGGGAGTGAGCTGGATGTGCTTATCCACCTATGGATAAATAACATGGCCGTGAATGGGATCAGAGCAGTGCAACCGAGTTCACAAAGTTGTTGAGGGACTTTAGACAGTTAGCCACACACGGTAACTGTGTCAGAAGTGCTGCCTGTCTATGGCATGGATGCTGCTTTGATACACCCCACCATGGAATATAATGACTGGTTGGAAAACTCGTGCAGAGCTCAGGGATTTTGTGAGAATGGGGACTGGGGCTCCACCTCGAGGCATGCAGGCACATAGTGGCGCGACGGTCTGAATCTATCCATGAGAGGAACCAGCATCCTAGGTGAAATGTTTAAATGCTTCACTGGCAAGCATTTAAACTAGCCAAGGGTGAGTCACTCAGAAGGAGAAGGGAAACTCGCCACCACCCAAAAAGTCAGTGTCGCTAGTGAGGTGAACACAAAGATAGAGCAGTCAACAGGGCCAGTGGCTGGTGCAAGTGTAGACAAAGGCAGTAAGGACAGGGATGGTACAAAAAGATCTAAAGACATAAAAAATGGAGGTTAATGAGTAACAAAGCCTGTAGTCTAGTTAAAATGTGCACCCAAAATGGTGTCCTTCATGGAAGAGGGATGCCTGGATATCAGGGCAGTCACAGAAACGTGGTATACAGAGTACCATGACTGTGATGTTAACATACCAGGGTACACAATCTACAGGAGAGAATGAGGAAGAAGAGGAGGAGGAGTTGCTCTCTATGTAAGGGAAGTGATTAAGGACAGAAGCAAAGGGTAAACAAGGAGGAGAGGAGGCAATGGTTCACCCGGAGACTGGAAATGGCACCACAATCCGCACAGGGATGTATAAAGACCCCTGTCTCAGGGGAGGAAATTGCAAGGAAATGATAGAAGGCATCCTTAGGATGGCAGAGAAAGCATAAATATTGCTGATGTGGGGTCTGAATATGCCTATATGTTAACTGGAACACCTTTGCTGCAGCCACATGCAAGAGCAGGGGCATTCTCGATTCCCTACAGGTGGTATGCCTCAGACAGTTGTTTTTGAGCAATTTTCGACCTTGTGTTCTCAAATTGGCACAGAGAAAGGATCTTTGATCTTTAAAGTGGCTGAAATAGGGAACCTGTGGGCCAAACTGAACACGCATTTAGGGCACCAGTTCCCTGTGAGGGTGGTGTGCAAATGTGCTGGGCGCAAACAAACCTTTTCAAAGATAGGGTCAAAGGCCATAGAATACTTATGGTCCAACTGAAATGTAAGGCCAGTGAATGCAAATAGGTAGGATAGTCCATCACTGCCGTGTCACCAGTATGTGCTGTTGTGTGCCAGGCCCTTATCGAACATTTTTAAGATATGATCTGGAGCAACTTAAAACATTGTGTCCAGATGATGTGCAAACTGATACTACAGCTAGGTTGACCTCAAGGATGCTGTACCACAAGTCCAGTGAATGTAAATAGGTAAGATAGTAGCACAGCTGAGACCCCAGCATGTGCTGATACCAGTTCATATTTGAATGCCAAACAGAGAAAACCTTTTCCCATTTTTTTTTAGTGGAAGGCTGCCAGTAACTGCTTAAAAACACAATACACTTTCAGAAAAATTAAAGCCTGTAAATTGTAGGCTCTCAAGAGCCCATCCTTGAGCCTGAATGACCTGAGGTTTGGGTGCTGGAGCCTCCATTGGTTTAAGGTTAACAGATTTAGCCTCTGAGGAAGATGTATTGGTTCAGATCCAGACAGAAAGAGTAGCAAAAGTACCATGGCCGCTGGCCCAGTCTGGTGCTATCAAGACTATCGATGTGGACTGGGACCTGAGCTTGAGAAATGCTCATTACAAGAGAGGAAGGTGCGCCCAATGTATGGTAACACAGATCCAGCAGGATGTGAAGAATGACAGCTGTATCAACCATAGGGAAGTGTCAAGAGATGGCAATGTTGACACTCTGTCATGGGAATATTAAAATGCTTGCACTTCCAAACAGACATGAAAACTCGCAACCCATGTGCATAACAAAGTCATGTTATGGACTTTCTTCACCAAATTTCCAACATAGGCATTTTCGGACTTCTGCTCATGAACAGTGTCACTGTGATTTTCTTTAATTTGTCACGAACACTGATTTCCCACAGCGATTATGCTACTATGCAGCGGTACTGCCAAAACACATCTCAGCCAGGCGGTGAAAAATAACAGCTGTACTGTTCATAAGGAGTGTGGGAAAATGCCAGAGTTGGAAAACTGGAGTGAAACTATTACAAATTAGTGAAGTTATGAGCATGCATTGAAACAGCACAACACACGTACTTTTTTTGTTTTTATAGGTCTAAAGAAAAAACATTGCGGTACTTTATTTTTAACAGGGATATCTGTCACGCTAGGGTGGGCTACCAGCATGCCACAAGAGTGTTTTCTTTGGGAGGGCTGTAGCCAACAGGGTTTGTGCACCCCGTCAGCACAAACAGTGTGTTGAGGTGGGGTGAGAGATAAGTGGATTGGGCACCCCTCAGCACACAAACAATGAGGGGGGTTACAGTATGGTGAGGGGGAGTGTGCTCCCATCAGTAAATAAACTGGGTTGGGCATGCGGAGGGTAACTGCCCTGCATTGATGTGTTGTTATCTCATCACAGCGAATGGCTGACATTGCAATGACAAGGCATCCCCTGATTGCAGGGACAACGTTTCAACTTGGTGGCACTTCTGCAGAACCAGTGTCATCAGGACACTGTACCTGCATTAGTTCACCAGTGCCAAGCACCCAATAGCAGTGCTGACATTTAATGACAGCCACAGTGTCGCAACTCCATAACCTGCTTCCTCCAATACTGCTGCATAATGTTTCTTGTGCATGTGTGCAAGCAAACATAAAGAGGAACCCTCTTAGGTTGGTTTCCTCGTGTCACCCTTGAAAGTCATGTAAAATTGTTTTGTTATTAGAATTACTTTTGAAAGATGGACCTTTGCCCTAGACAGCCATGAGGTGAAATCAAATGTCTCACCTATTACCTGTATCTCAGGACTGTGCAAGTGGCAGGTGCTATGTGTCCAGTTGCTGATGAAACTGTCTCGCAGTTTCGTGGTTTGTTCAGGATGAATAATCCTGCTATCAGTGGAATTCTTTTGCCCACCCGGAGGAAGGAGGGCCTTGACTTGCAGGGTACTTAGCAGTGCTCTTATGAACTGTAATGCCTGAGCAGCCTAAATGACATACTTTCTTTAGATTTAGCAAGATTTAGTAGTTGCCGTATTGGTCCTTGCAAGAATAGATCCGAAGCAAATGATTTGATACCTTTTAATGGACCAACATAGATGTAACAACAAGAACAAAGTGCTCTAGCTTTGGGACCAACCATTCCTTCTTCAGAAGCTCATGGCAGTTGTTACAACAACAGTTTTTAAAAGTTTTGAAAGATGGTCCTTTGCCTAGACAGCCATGAGGTGAAATCAAATGTTTCACCTATTACCTGTATCTCAGGACTGTGCAAGTGGCAGGTGCTATGTGTCCAGTTGCTGATGAAACTGTCTCGCAGTTGAAACAACTGCCATGAGCTTTTGAAGAAGGACTGGTTGGTCCGAAAGCTAGAGCACTTTGTTCTTGTTGTTACATCTATGTTGGTCCATTAAAAGGTATCAAATCATTTGCTTCTGGATTTAGATTTAGCAGTAACCCTAGAGCCTCCTGGAGACCCTGGGTGAATTGAAAATGCCCCACTTGCTGGGTTGATTTTAAAACCAGCAGCCACTCAATATACATGGGAAAACTGTGACATCTTGTCTTTGAAGGTGTGCTGCAGCCACTGCCCAGCAAGTTGTGTGCATTATTGAGTCATCTGCTGGGAGGCTGAGAGACTCTGTAGTGGGACGTGCACCTCAAAATTGGATGGGGATGCCAATAATTTCCTTTTGACCATTAGCAGAATCAGTGACCAAGTTATCATTTTGAACTATATCCTTGCCCTGAAGTCTAAGAAAGGTCTTCTCCCATTTTCTTTGAGGTACCTTTGGCTGTAATAGTTAAGGCTACACTGACTTTGACAGTAACAGATTCTTACCTCAGTTTACACAAGTTTTCTAAGTGTAGATGATTAGAAAACTGTTCTCTTTACTACTGGAAAGGAATTTGAACTTAGAGACAATACCTGACTCACTACATGATGGACCATTTGTATGTAGTGCCATGAGTAATCCTACTGTGGGTACTGCTGATACTGAGGCACAGCCCCGGCCTTATTAGAATGAAGGGTGTTGCTGTTAAATGATCTGCCTCTTCCTCACATTCCATATGTTTTAGTGGATGGGGAAGCTGTATTTTCCAGAATTGCAACTGAGGTGGTTTTGTATTAGTCAACTAAGCCTTTATCTTTCTCCCAAGAGTGAATTACCATGGACTGGTCTCCAGGAGTCTTTCCTCATAGGTCCTCTCCCCAGGCAATGGATGCTTTGGTTTCACTCCTTAGGATCCCTTTAGGAGTGTAAAGTCCTTCTTTAACTGTGGTCTCCAAAACTGCTCACAATATTCAAACTGTGTGGCATAAAAAGCAGTTGTACAGGGGTAGTATCACTTACAGCTTTCGGAGGCTATCCCTGGGTGATGCATCCCAGTATACTATTTGCTCTTGCCACTTCCCTCCTACAGGTCTCTGAGTTGTTCATTTTTACACAGACCAGTACTCCCAGGTTCCCTCTCCCTCTGTGACATTAATTTTGTTCTCCTGCCAGGGTATGCACCTGGCCTGGATTTCTGACTACCAGGTACAGAACATTGCACATCCCCGCATTGAATATGAGTATCTATTTCTGTTCACCTTTCCAGAGCCTCAAGACCTCCTGCAAGGCCACCTCACTTCCTGCTGATCCACAACTGCACCCAGCTTTGAGTTGTATTCAAAGACACTCATTGCACTCTTGATCCCTTCCTTATGTCTGAGACATAGGTGTTGAACAGGAGGGCCCCAGCTGTGCCCCTATGGGAACCCCACTAGTAACCCACCTTGGGGATGAGACAAGCCTCCCAACCACCACCCTCTTAGTATGCTCAGAAAGCCAGTTTCCATCCATCTGAACAACTGTCTCACTGCACCCATTTCCTTCAGTTTAGCTAGCAAGCCATTGAGGGGTACCGAATCAAACACCTTGCTCAAGATCAGAAAGAGGACGTCCACCCACCAACAATGGTCTAGGGCCCTCAGCACCCAGTCATAGAACTCCACAAGGTTCGTCTGACATGATCTAATGGGAACAAAGCCATGCTGCCTTTAATAAAATTATCCATTTTGCTACAGTAACCCTTGACGATGCCCACCATCACCTTGCCGACCACTGATGTCTGGCAAACAGGCCTGCAATTTCCACCTCCTCCCTTGACCACTTATGGATCAGTACGACATCTGACAACATCCAGTCTTGGGGAAGCCATCCAGTCCTCATAGAGATGTTGCAGAGATTGGCCAGGACATGCCAGGACACCTGCAAGTTCCTCAGCACCCTGTGATGTATCTCATCAGGCCAAGTTGCTTTCTACGCCTGAAGAAACCTGATACATTCCATTACTCTGTCTATCGGAATTTCACCATCCTCCTTCTTTGCTCACCCCGACCCATACGGGCCCCTGATCTCTATCGTTCCCATCCCTTCCTGCAGTTTGCCACCTCTTCACCAAGAAGACATTGGCCCTTTCCCACCCACTGGTAAAACTGATGGAAAGTACTCATCTAGGACCACTGCCTGTTCCCCACCTCCTGTGCCCAACCCTCCCATATCCTTCTCCTGTCGATCTGCCCCTTACGCTCTTTTATTCACCTATGTATCCAACGAACCCCTTGTCCCTACTCCAGATTGCCCTAGGCAACGGACTGCTCCTTTTCACCTCAACAGCTTCTGCTCTCACCAGCCTGGTGACTTTGTGGCTGTCCACCATACTCTACCAGACAACTTTCACTACTTGAGCACTTGCAGGACCGCTGTGCTGCCTTCTTGTCCCTCACCACTTCTTGAACCTCCCAGTCCACCAGCACGTTTTTCTTGCCTTACGAACTTGCACCTTCTGTTGCGCAGGATGTGGTAACCTCCTATATTCCCCATACTGATCTCACACCTGCTCGCAGCATTCATATCCAGCCTTATCCTGTCCAAACGATCTTTAAGGATCATTTCCATCTCCTGAAGTCTGCATCCCCATTTTCGGTTATTACTGTCCTTGTTTGGTTTTCCTCCCTCTAGGTCCAACGGGTCCCTCACTTCTAGGCCCCAAATCAGAGCACTGTCTGCAAGGACCACGCCCATAGTCTGGTCCTCCATAATATGGTAACCCACTGCTGGGCCGTGAACTTGTCCCAGAAAACATGCAGCAGCCTCATACTTATCAAAAATGTTCATTACCCAAATAGTTTAATCCGTTAATCTTTAAACCGAGCATAATTGCAATTGTTTTAGGCTTTGAAGACCAGCATATGTATGAGTGTTTGCATGACAGACAGGTGACATTGGCCTTGCTATGCACTCCATTCTTCAGCTTTGGCAGTGCAGTTGAGCTCAGCTCTGGACACTTATCAACCCGTTATCCTTATTTTTGTCCCATTCTGACCCACCCAAAAACAAAATGAAGCCAAAGAACAACAGCAATTAGGTGCGAACAAATCTATAATGACTCTCATCGATGGTCTGAATGAGAGAAATGAAGTGCTTGAAACTGTTCTCAACTGCCTAATTCTATGTTGTCTTTGTTATAGTCCTGTTTTGTGAGACAAAAGCAAAATGAAGTTCAAGCACAATGAAAAATAGGTGATAACACACCTTGAATGAGCTTCACTTGTGTGTCTTAATGAGATCAACAAAGAGCTTCAAACAGCACTATCCAGCAGCCTTGAACACTGTATGACTAATACACATACCCTGTAATCACCTTCCACAGTTTTCAACAACTAAAAAAAATTGGGACACAAAGAGTGAGTGAATTATTTTATAAATGATGCAGCAAGTGAACAACTTAGTGTGTCTTAAAACAATGGGTTCTAGTCACTGTGGCAATGCATAGACTAAACATGGCACATTGGCATATCTAAGACCAAACGCCACGGAGAGGGTTCACGACACCCACATGGAACTGACAGATTCTCAGAAGTGGAGTCTTATTACAATATGTCTAACAGAGGATATCCCTAAAGTCAGTTACTACCGCCCTTGTTCAGCTTTTCGCCCACCCAAGGTAATGCAAGAACCAGACTGTAGCGTGATCACTCCCCACTAACAGGTCCCTCACCTCAGGCACCAATCTGATCACTGTCTGCCAGGATCACGCCCATTGTCTGGGCCTCCCTAGTTGGCTCACCCACCTGCTTTGTCCGAACGCATCTTTGATAACATCCATCTGCCTCTTCTCCTGGCAACTGGTGATGACATAGTCTCCTGTCTGTTCCCGGCATGTTGAGGGCACCCATTACCACCAACCTTCCCTTTGCTAAACCAAAGTGTAACTTGAGATTTGCAACAACCTTTTTCCAGAGCCTCAGCCAACGAGGTACCATGCCGACGCTGACTCTCTTACCACCCTGTGTCAGCAGGGTGACCCAAATTCCTCCACGGTCCCCTCATCCTACTCTACCCTCCAGTACCAATGCCATTTCTGATTAACAGTGCTGCACCACCACTCCTACCCTCCTCCTATCCTTTCTGAAAATAGTGCAGCCTTCTCAATATAGGTCCCACTCATGCCGCTTTTGTGGCCAAGGGCTCAGTGACTGCAGCCACATCCAGCAGTCCCTCAAATAGCATTGTCTGGAGCTCATGCCGCTTGTTTACTAAACTTTTGCCCTTTATCATTACTACCTTCCACCACTTCGTGCTCTCCTTTCCCATAGAAACATAGAATTTGATGGCAGATAAGGACCGCTTGGCCCACCCAGTCTGCCCATTTCCTACCTACTGGATAAGCTGCAGATCCTAGTTAACCAGCAGCCTACTTCTTCCTACCCCACCCCCCAGAATTGCCTTATGTCTATCCCATGCATGCTTGAATTCCACCACTGTTTTTGACTCCACAACCTCCTCCGGAAGGCTGCTCCATGCATCCACAACCCTCTCTGTGAAAAATACTTCTTAAATTACCTCTGAGCCACCCTCTCTATCTTCAAATTGTGCCCTCTTGTTCTTGCACACCTCTTTTTTGAAAGATGCTACCCTCTTGGACTTTGTTGATTCCTTGAGGTACTTGAAAGTTTCTATCATGCCCCCCTCTCCCTCCTTTCCTTGAGGCTATACATATTAAGCTCCTTCAGTCTCTCTCATATGTCTTCCGTGCAGACCCTGCACCATTTTAGTTGCCCTCCTCTGACAGCTTCCATCCTGTCTATGTCTTTGCAGAGATTGGGTCTCCAGAACTGCACACAGTACTCAGATGGGGTCTCACCAGCTGTCTGTACAGAGGATAATAACTTCCTGTTTTCTACTGGTGATGCCTCTCCCTATGCATCCCAGTATCCCCCCAGCCCTCCTTGCTGCCCTCTCACATTGCTTGCCCACCTTTAGGTCATCTGATATGACTTCACAGTAGTTGCCAACCGGCAGGCATTGGAACCTCTGCTCCTACCTGGGCGTTTTCTCTACTAGGAGCCAGCTCACAGGCGGGCGCACCTCCCCCACCACCACAGTAGCTGCCAGCTGCCAGCGCGGAACTCCTCTGCTCCTACCTGGAGCGCTTTCTACTAGGAGCAAGCTCACAGGTGGGCGACCTCCCCCACCACCACAGTAGCTGCCGACGCTGCAGCGTTGGAACTCCTCTGCTCCTACCTGGAGCATTTCTCTACTAGGAGCCAGCTCACAGGTAAAGGCATCCTGAAAGTGGTCTTCTTGAGGGCTCCACCAGCATGTTCTCCACAGACTAGTGGCTGCTCTGCCCCTCAGCCGCTGATTGTTTTCACGGACTGACTCGGTTGCAGGGTGCTACCTGAGGGGTGGTTGGATCCTGAGCGGGCGAAAACGGAGGCTAATTTTAAAGTGGACCAGGCATAAGAAAGCTTTGTTGACTGCAAGTGTTCTGCCTATTTTGTACCGAAGAACTGCTACTGTAGTATTGAACAGGCTGCATGCTTTGTTGATTGTGTTAAATGTTTAAACGCCACAGGGCCACCTGTTTGGGAATGTTTTTACTTAATTTCAATGTGCATAGGTGCTGCAGCCTAACTTTGCACCTAGCTTAGTAACTGAGTGCACAGTTCCATAACTAAGTTCAGTGCCTAGTTTAACCTTATGGTCCCAGTGCAAAGTTTCAGTACCTCAGTGTTGTTTGTTAAATTTATAAAGTTCTAGTTGGGGCTAGTTGTATGTTTAGTGCTTATTCTACTCGCATGTACCACCTGAAGCTACCATCTCAAACCTCCCGCTGCATACTAATTTGCTTCCTCTACCTCCTTACAGGCGGGCGCACCCCCCCACCACCACAGTAGCTGCCGACCATGGCAGGCGCGAACTCCTCTGCTCCTACCTGGAGCATTTCTCTACTAGGAGCCAGCTCACGGGTAAGGCATCCTGAAAGTGGTCTTTGCAGAGGCTCCACCAGCGTGTTCTCCACAGACTAGTGGCTGCTCTGCCCTCAGCCGCTGATTGTTTTCGCAGACTGACTCGGCTGCAGGGTGCTAGCCCGATGGCGCTTGGCGTTGTCTGCCCCACCCTCCCCAACCACCCACCCACCCAGGGCCGGCTGTGGTCATCTGGCTCAGGTGTCGTTGTCACTTCCTGTGACATCACGTCCTGTATGTCCTGTACCTAAGTCCCCACTTTCCCATTTGCAGGTTATTCCTGCTGGACCACTAGTGGGCACTGCTTCCAACTCTCAATTTTACCTCTGTACCACCCTCCCAAATCCTATCCCACTGTCTTCACTCTACCACTATCTCCTTCCCAGAGATTCTCACCCTCACAACTCATGTCCATCACTCTCCGCTCACACCTCCCTCTCCTTCCCTCATTCTAATTCTTCTTACCTCTCCTAGGGGTGCTAGATGCCCGCTGGCAAGCTATTCTCATGCCCCTTCGCCTCCCTGCCATTCACCACCCTCCCCGCCCCTCCCTCTGGCTTCACTCACCCAATCTGCTCCTCTTTGTATCTCACGGTCCTATGGGCCCTCTCACTCACCCCCGTTCCTCTCGGGCATATTATCGTGCTTGCATTCCCTATCTGTGCTACCCTTCCCATTCCCAGTACCTCCCACGCCTCCCATCCCCCCTACCTCAGTCGTCGGAAACTTACCTTCTGCCACCTACTCCCAAGAGCAGCACTCCTCCTCCTGCTTTTGACTGGCAACATCCATCCCAATCTGGGGCCTGGCAACTCTGCCCCCTTGAAATCCTCTGGACTTCGTGATCGCATCTATGAACATTTGTAGCCTCCCTAAAAACTGGATTCTCTACACTGCTGGGTGATGGTTCATAAACCAGATGTGGTTGCCTTGGTTGAAACTTGGCTGTCCGATTCCACCTCTAACTCCCAGGTCTCTCTCCCTGGCTACCCCTCCACCGGCTGGACCGGGTCGGTAGGAGAGGTGGGGTTGTGCCATCTATGTAAAGGACCCTCTCATTGGTCTAGCCTCCCTCCCCTGACCTTGCCCATAAGGCCCAGGCCCAACATTAAACTATCTCCCGACCCCTCAAGGGTCCTATCTTTCTGACTACGGCATACATACCTCCAAAGAACCAGTCACAGGTGTTGGACCCACTAATTTACTATCTCACCTCCTTACCCAGCACTGCCGACCAGATCCTGGTGGGAGACCTGAACATTAATTGGCTTTGCCTCATCCTCCTCCTCCTCTAGTGAGGCTTTTAGTGCTATTGATCTAAACCAACTAGTATCCCAGCCGACTAGATTTAACCCCAGAAGGGCTCTAGCACACTCCTAGATGTGGTCCTCACCAACAGACCAAGCCGCATCCAAATATCCAAATACTCCTGACTGCCTTAGTGACCACTGCCCTGTTCTCTTCAACTGGGTTACCTCTCTGCCCAAGCCCTCTGTTCAAACCACCTTTCGGAGGCGGCTTAGGCCTGGTGGGTTAAAAGACCTAAACATTACCTTGCGCCTACAGATTAGTCTCCATTACTAAACTCTCCTAACGTTGACAAGGCGCTGGCCTTCTTTGTCAACACCCTCAACACTGCCTGTGACATCTTCGCACAATTACTGCTCGTAGGGCTAAAGTAAGGCATGCCCCTGGATCACCCCTGCCCTGAGACTGCTCTTAAAGCAGCGGGACAACCTGTGGCACCTTGCTCTTGCAACTGGTCGCCCTGCAGACCGGCAGGCTATGCAGCAGCTCGGAATAGCTGCACCTGGGCTATCCACAAAGCTAAGGCCGCTTACTATCAAGCCTCTCTTACCTCCTGATGGGGAACCTCAGGTCCTTCTGGGACAACGCAAGCAGCTAACTGGACACCCAAGTCCCCTCCTTCTCTTCTTAACATCAATGGCACTATATCCTCTGATCCTGCCTCATTGCCACTTATCTCAATAACTCCTTTACTGACCTTAGCTCAGTGCTCCCTAGCAATTTCTTCAGTCCTCCACCCCTAGGTCTGCACCATCCATCACACGCCTTGTTCCACCTCGTTGCGTCTCCGCACAAGAAGTCAGACCTCACCTGCTTAAAGCCTTAAGGTAACACCATCAGTAACGACTCCCTAGACCCTTGTCTCCTACGTCAGGTCTTGGACCAGGTCATCTTGCCCATCACCTGCATCTTCAACAAATCTCTGCCTTGACAATTTCCTGGAGGGTCGCCACAGTTACCCCTATCCACAAAGGTGGTGACAGGACTCTTCCAAGTAACTACTGGCCTATCTCAATCCTGCCCCTCTCCAAGGCATTAGAGAAAATTGTGAACACAAATCTCTGACTACCTCTCTAAATACAATATTATCTGCCCTGAGCAACATGGGTTCAGAGCCGACATAGTACATAGTACTACAGCTCTCCTGGAGTTTGCCAACTACCTCCACACATCATTGGACTCTGGCTCCATGGCTGGTGCGGTATTCATTGACCTGTCTAAAGCCTTTGATACTGTATCACACCCTGTCCTCTTAACCACTCTCGACCACCTAGGCTTTTCCACTGGTCCAGTTTCCTGGTGCGCCAGCTATCTCTCAGCCCGCCTCTCAATGTGTGAAAGTTGGTGGATCTCTCTCAGCACCTCGCCCCATCCGCTCTGGAGTCCCTCAGGCTCCATCCTCGGACCCTTACTCTTCTCCCTCTTCCTCAACTCACTTTCTAGCAAATGTGGAGTAAGATCTTACTCTCGCTTGACGATGCAGTACTCATTGCCTCTGAGAGTAACCCTCCTTACTTCAGAACTCTCCAGCTAGCATACAATTCCGCGAAACCTGGTTCTCTGAACACCGACTCATAATCAACCTAAAGAAAACAAACCATGCTCTTCTCCCATCCCCAAAATAAGTCCCAAACTGTCCTCTCACTATCCACTCCTCCTCAATATCCCCATTGAACAAGTGCAGGACTATAAATATCTTGGAATAATCTTTGACCCTGCTCTGTCCTTCCATGGCCACATTTCCTCCTTGAACTCTGCCACCAACTCACGGTTGGGCATTCTTTTCCCGCACAAAAAATGCCTCCCTTCACACGCCTCCACCTGGCTGTCACTTCTCTGTCATATCGCTCATTGACTATGGGGCTGCTGATCAGACGGCCTTAAACAAGATTCGCCTCACACTCAACAAAGCCTGCAGGCTGATAACCGAGCGCCTAGACTCACCTACACCTGTCTGCTCTACTCCTTGGCTTCCATACACAGCCTGGATGAGCGCTCATGTACCAAACCTGCCAACTCACCTTTAAAGCCCTCCATGGCCTATCCCCGCTGGCCTATCCAATTAATCCACCAAGTTAAACCGACTAGGAACACCCGCAGCACAGACAAAACTACCCTGGTCGCTCCAAGAGCTAGGACGTCCGGACGCCAAAGGGCTGCCTTACCGAGGCCACCTGGTATAACTCCTCCCTGCCACTGTCTCTGACTCTCCTCTTTAGCATGCTTTAAATACAGACTCAGAAAGCACCTGTTCCTGTCACGCAGATGCCGCTGCCGCTAAAGTTTAGGAAAAAAGAAAAAAAAACCTGACAATGCTCGCTGAGCGTCTCTCCCCTCCACCCAACCTCCTTCCCTATACTTTTACCTCCCTGTTTTCCCCTTTTCCAAGCACTAACCTTTTTCCCATGCACGTAACCATCTGTTTTGAACTGACTGTAACTGTGAATGACACCTGCTCTGGACCTGTTTTAACTGTTGATCATGTTTCTGTTCTTATTTTTGTCTCCTTGCCACTGTCCGTGTCCTCTATGTGACGAGGTACCTTTGTAAATGAGCCCCTGCTCAAAGGTTGTAGCTGATGTCTAAATAAATAAATAAATAAATAAATACCCCCAGGTCCCTTTCCATTTTTGTTGTTGTTAGTATCTCACACCCATTGTGTACTCTTCCCTGGTTTTTGTTTCCCAGGTGCATTACCTGCACTTTTAGCATTGAATCTAAGCTGGCTACATTTGACCATTTCTCTAACCTTGCCAAGTCCCTTCTCATCCTTTCCACCCCACCCTGTGCATCAACTCTGTTGCAGATCTTAGTGTCATCTGCAAAAGAGACATACTTTTCTTCCAGTCCTTCTGCAATGTTGCTTATAAAGACATTGAAGAGGACCGTCCTTCACACAACCCTGTGGTACCCCACTAGTAACCCTCTTTCTTCTGAGTGGACTCCATTTACTATTACTCTCTGTGTTCTATTCTCCAGCCAATTCTTTACCCAGGCTGTCATCTTGGGACCCACTCCCAGGCTGGCTAACTTGTATATTAATCTTTGTGGGACTGTGTCAAATGCCTTGCTAAAGTCTAGGTAGGCCATGTCCACAGCCCTCCCTGATCTACTACTTTGTCACCCAGTCAAAGAAATCTATCAGATTCATCTGGCATGACCGTCCTGCTGTGAATCTATGCTGCCTAGGGTCCTGTGCCCCTCTGGCCTCTAGATACTCGACAATTCTTTCCTTCAGAAGTGATTCCATCATTTTCCTATCACTGAGGTTAAACTAACAGGTCTGTAGCTTCCTGCTTCTGCCTTGCTCCCACTTTGTGAAGGGGAATCACATCTGCCTTACTCCAGTCCTAGGGTACCACCCCATCATCCCATTATTTGTTAAAAAGGGTAGTCAGTGGTGTCACTAGTTCTATCCTTAGCTCTTTAGAATTCTGGGATGAATCCCATCAGGCCCCATTGCTTTGTCCACCTTCAGTTTTAAGAGTTCTTTCAGAACCCTTTCTTCTGTAAGCGGGTTGGTATCAACTTCTGTATCCAGAGTGTTACTACTGTTTGTTTTATGTACCTCCCTCTTCATTTGTAAATACTGAGCAAAAATATTTGTTTAGTATCTCTGCCTTTTCACAGTCTCCTCTGCCCACCCTCCTCCCCTTTATTAAGCCTCACTATCCTCCTCTTGGTCTTCCTTTGCTCCTGATGTACCTATAAAGGTTTTATCCCCTTCTTAATTCAGTTGGCTATCTTTTCCTCGGTTTGGGCCTTGCTGTTCTGACTGCCTTCCCAGCCTCCTTTTGCTTTAACTGATACAGTTCTCTATCCTGCTCCTTCTACATTCCTTGTACTTCCTGGAATTCTTTCTTTTCTCTTGAACCTTCACTGCCACTTCCTTTGAGAACCATAGTGGTTTCTTACATCGCCTTGTTTTGTTTATTTGCTTCACATAAAGGCTCATACCTTTGTGATGGCAGTTTTATTATTCCCATTGTTCTTCCACCCTCCTTCCTGCCCATTTGCTAGTGCATTCCTTAGGCTGTCACCCATTTTGGCAAAGTCAGCCCTCCTAAAGTCCAGTACTTTTGTCTTTGTATGGCTTGACTCTATTGCTGTGTTTATTGTGAACCATACTGTTGATGGTCGCTAGTTCCCAGATGGCTACCCACTTCTACATCTGTGATCCTCTCCATCTCCGCTTGAGAGAATCAAGTCTAATATTGCTCTCCTCGAGTGGGCTCCAGTACTAGTTGTCTAAGGCATGCCCCTGAGGGCATCTAGAATAACTGCACTCCTCAAGTGGCAGCTGCAACTGCGCCCAGTTAACATCTGCATATTCAGATCACCCATCAGAAATATCTCCCTTTTTCTGCCATTCTAAGTATACTTTCTATCATTTCCTTGTCCATTTCCCTCCCTGAGAAGGGGGTCTGTATACAACCCCTGTGCGGATTGTGGTGCCATTGCTTCGCTCCAAATTTACCCACAGTGCTTCTTCTCCTCCTGTTTACCCTTTTGTTCTGTTGCTTTTATTCCTTCCCTTATGTAAAGAACTACTCCTCCTCCTCTTTTACCCTCCCTGTCCCTCCTGTAGATAGTGTATCCTGGTATGTTTATGTCCCAGTCATGGTTTAGGTTTAGTCATGATTGTGCTTACATTTATGAGCTCATGCACCTACCGGGTGATCTATTTCCATATCTCACTAGCTCGCTAGAGGAGTGGAGACCATGTCCTCTTTATCATACCGACTGGCACTGCCCTTTTTGATCATGGCTCTGTACACAAGTTTAAACACCACCTTTCACTAGGAAGCCCGTTAGTGTGGGGCAATCAATGCACAGGCGTGATTCTTGAACTCGGCGTGACTGGAAACCCTTGTGGCATGTGAGACTGGGGCAGGCATACCAGGGCGTATGGCATCCAGACATGCCGGGACCACATTGGTGGTTTGAGAGGTAGCCTTTGGACAGCAGCGGAGAGAGAGGAGCTGTGGTGGCAAATCTGCACCCATGGTGCTATTTTTGAGCAGGGTGACTGGGTTATAAAGCCAAGTAGCCCAGTCATTAACAGACTGATACGGAGAGTTGTATTTTGTCCCACACCACTGACCCTATTGAACGGTTGGTGGTGGAGCCGGAGTAGGGCAAGTCGAGATTTGCTGAGCTGAACAGCAGGAGCACTAGGAAGCTGTATTTTGCTGGTTGGAGAGAAAGGGCTGCGTACACTGTGTTGCCTGGGGCATTTTTGATTACTACCTGTGAGGGCAAATGAAGCAGACTGTATAAAATGACTGCGTATGCTAATTACAGCTGAGGCAGTAGGGCAAACTCTGTGTGAACTGACTACTCATAGGACTGTGTGTAAACTGACTACTGCTAGGGCTTTTGAGCAGGCTGATGCGGAGGTGGGCAAACTGAGTACTGCTAAGGCTTCAATACTGGTTACTGTCTGGAAGTGGGAAATTTTCTGTTATCTGAATACTGCGGGTGAGGGGACAGTGCAAAGTACAGCATGAGAGTAGACTAGGCCAAAGGGCATACCCAGGGAATAGCTGGACAAGGTCCATATGGTTACTCGGAGTGGTGGAGCACGAAACAAGCAACATGCGGAAATCTCTTCTGAATGAGGCGGCTGACCAGAGAGAGCGGGAGGGGTTGAGAGAGCAAGCCTGGGACAATCATCACACTTACTAATCGATTCACTCTGCTATATCTGGGAGATGAAGTGGAGGAGGCTGGTTGGAGTGGGTGCAGGCGGACAGAGACGGTTTGGTCAGTGAGCTGGGTTGGATGGGGACAGGAGAGAGAGACAGATTCACAGAAGGGAGGGGGTGAGGGACATGAACCAAGGTTAGAGGAGGAAAGGGATGGGGAGTGCAGAGTGAGGCTAGGGTGGGAGTGGGAAGGACTAGGGTCTGGAAGGCCCAGGTTGTGGAAGTCAGCCAAGCACAGGGTGTGTTAGGAGTACTGTATGTACGCCACCCACAAGGCAGTAATAATCAGATGAGGTGGAGAGCAGGGGAGGAGGATGGTTGGAGAAATACAGCAGATGGGGTGGAGGATGCAGGACCTGATGGGGAAGGGAGGCAAGGAGGGAGTAGTAGAAGGAAGCCTGGTGGGAAATTGAGGATGCTGGCCAAGAAATGAAGCACAGTGGAGATCTGGGGTGGCAACCTGTGCCACCCAGTCAGTTGGGAGTGGGGGCAGTAGCAAGCTGGGATCTGCAGGCAGAAGAAAGAGCATGATCAGGCACTGACAGGCTTCTGATCCCCAGGCTGAGTGTATGTCTCCAGGACAGATATACACTGTGAACAACATGGGACAACACAGAGCCTTGGGAACTCCCACATGACAGAGAGACTGGCAGAAGAATTTATCCTCGACACGGCTCTCTGGGTGCTGTCAGAGGAATGATCTAAACCAACTGAGGACTGTATCTTACAGGTCACAGATGAACTCTAGGCACTGATCAAATACCTCATGGTTCACAGTGTCAAAGCCTGAAGAGAGACCGAGAAGAACCAAGAAGTAACATCTCTCTGATATCTATCCATCAGGAGATCATTGAGCACCAGAACCAGCACTGTCTCAGTACTATTCCTTTTCAAAACCAGACAGGAGTGGTTAATAGATGTCATGGATGGTTAAATGGTTTTCAAATTGTATGGCTACTACTTTTCAACAATCTTCCCCTAAAGGGAAGATTAGAGGAATCAAGGGAGAGTATGACCAAACATACCATACATTCACCATGGTGTTGAGAGAAGGGAAAGCAATAAAGGAGCAGTCCTTGACCAGTGTGATCATGAGGTGGGACAAGGTGTTCTTTAGATACATAGTTTAAAAGGTAAAGTAAGGTGCAAGATCAGCAGGATAAGGATAGTGGATGGGCAGGCACAGGATGGGCTGGAATACCATTTACATCATTTACCCAGGTGGATGGAGGAGACAAAATTTTAGTCATAGTGGGTGAGAGGAACCTGGAGTTGATGGTTGATGTCAACATGAACAACTGCAATACCTGTTGGAGAGGAGCAGCAGCAAGGCAGAGATGATTCTGGGATGCATCATTAGTGGGAGTACCTCTGTACAACTGCTTGGTTAGGCCACACCACAAGTATAGTGCACAGTTTTGGAGAGAACATTTAAAGAGGACATTACACTCTAATGAGAGAATGCAAAGGAAGGAAAACACAATTAGGTGTGGCCTGGGTGAAAGGACCCATGAGGAGAGGCCCATGGAGCTCAACATGTACACATGGAAGAGAGGAGGGACAGGGGTGGTACATACTAACATACTAAAATGCCAGCAGAATAGGCCTAACGTCTTCGCTCCAGTTCGCTTGGTCAGTCCCACCCTGGGAGCTGACCTTGGCCTCTGCCTCTCTCTGGCTTCTCCCTTCCCAGTTCTGATATTCTCACTGCATTTGATTTTGCTTCCATTACCCTTCCCCTGTACCTGTCCCACCCCATCTTGAACCCCTCCAACATCTCTGCCTCCACCAGCCCCCTAGGCAGCACATTCCATGGCTCCACCACCTTCTCAGTGAAGTAGCACTCTCCTCCTTTCTCCTCTGAATCTTCCCTCCAGTTTCCACCCATGCCCCTAGTGGCTCCTCCTCCTTCCTTTGAAGCACCCTGGCTGCTCCTCCCTATTTACCCCTTCATGTACCTGAAGACCGCTATCATGTCCCCGGTCCCTTCTCTCTTCCAATGTCTGCATATTTAGCTCTTAGAGTCTCTCTCATAGGTCCTGTCCCCAAGCCCCAAATCATTTTGGTTGCCTTCCTCTGACCCTCTCCAGTAGTTTAACGTCTCGCTATAAGTGTGGCCTCCAAACTGATGCAGTCACGTGAGGTGCGGCCTCACCAAGCAGTTATATAGAGGAGTATCACTTCCATCCTTCTGGAGGTGATCCCTTAGTGATGCATGCCAGCATCCTGCTGGCCTTGGCTGCTGCCCTTCTACAAGTCTTGGAGTTGTTCATCTTGACATCCACCACCACCCCAGGTCCCTCTCAGCCATCAAGACTTGTAGCATTCCTCCAGGGTGTACACTTGGCCCGGGTTTCTGTACCCCAGGTGCAGTACCTGCATTTCCTGCACTGAACCTCAGCTTCCACTTTCTAGACCATCTTCCAGAGCTCCAGATCCCCTGTAGGCCACCTCCCTCCTCCCCATCCACCACCACCCCAGTTTTGAGTCATCCACAAAGAGACTCATCTCTCTCCTGATACCTGTCCTTATGTCAGAGACATAGGCATTGAACAGGAGGGGCCCATGGACTGATCACTGTGGGACCCCACTAATGACCCTCCTTGGGAATGAGACTATCCCACCAACTACGACCCTCTGGGTCCTGTCCTGGAGCCAATTGCCTATCCATCTGATCATCTGTTCCCCACTCCCATTTCTCCCAGCTAATCCAAAGCCCTCATGAGGAACAGAGTCAAATGCCTTGCTGAAGTTTAGAAAGAGTACATCCACTGGTTCTACCCAGGTCCAAGGCACTCGTCACCCAGTCATAGAACTCCACAAGGTTTGTCTGACATGATTTCTCTGTGACTTAATCCATGCTGTCTATCGTCCAGGCACCCTGACTTTCCAGGTCCTTCCCCAGCCTCTCCTTGACAATGCCCTGCATCACCTTGCACACCACTCGATGTCGGGCTGACAGGCCTGTAGTTCCCTGCCACCTCCTTGATCTCCCCCTGTGAATAGGCACTATATGAGCCACCTTCCAGTCCTGGGGCACCCACCCTGTCCTCAGAGAGATAGTGAAAAGCTCCACCAGGGGTTTTGCCAGGACATCTGTAAGTTCCTTCAGCACTCTGGGATGTAATTTATCCGGCCCGTGCTTTCTCTGTCTTAAGGGACCTGAGGGCTTCCCTCACTCTCTGCTGTGATTTACACTTCTGCTACCTCTTCTCCCTGCTTTGCCTTCCTCCTTTGTCCACCTTCAGTTTTAGGCATTCAAGAACCCTTTCTTCTGTGAAAGGACTGGGATCGAGCCCCCTATCCAGAGTGCTTCTGTTAATTGGATTAGGTACCTCCCCTCCTCCTATTATGTGAATACTGAGCCGAAATATTCATTCAGTATCCCTGCTTTTCACTTTCCTCTCTGCCCACCCACCGTCCATTCTATTCTGCCTCACTATCCCTCCCTTTGTCTTTCTACACTCCCTAATGTACCTATACTTATTTATTTATTTATTTAAGAGATTTACCAGATAAGCATACTGAGCGGGATCCACTCGTTTCCAGATGTGACCTGGGAGTTACATGCATACATACAATTGAAGCATAGACAATGGTGCAATAAAAGGTTTTATCCTTCTTAACTGCATTGGCTATCTTTTCCTCGGTTTTGGCTTTGCTATTTTGACTTCCACCCTGCTTCCTTCTGCCTTAACTGGTACAATTCTCTGTCCTGCTCTCTCTGTGTTTCCTTATACTTACTAAATGCTATCTTTTTCTCCTAACCTTCCCGCCACCTCTTTTGAGAACCATAGTGGCTTTTTCTTTGTTTTGTTTTGTTTAGTTGCTTCACACAAAGGCTTGTTGCCTCTGTGATGTCATTTTGATGTTTCCCATTGTTGCTTCACCCTCCTTCTTGCATGTTTGCTAGTGCTTTCTAAGGCACTCTCTCATTTTGACAAAGTCAGGCCTCCTGAAGTCCAGTACCCTCACTTTGAAAGGCTTGACTCTGCTACTGAGTTTATCATGAACCACACTGTTTGGTGGTCACTTGTTCCCAGATGGCTACCCACTTCTAGATCTGAGATCCTGTCACTGTCCCCATTTGAGAGTATGAGGTCAAAGATTGCTACCTCGAGTGGTTTCCAACACTAGCTGTCTAAGGCATTCCCTGTAGGGCATCAATAATGGCCCCGCTCTTGGATGTGCGGCAGCAAATGTGTTCCAGTTAACATCTGGCATATTCAGGTCACCCATCAACAATATCTCCCTTTCTTTGCCATCCTAAGGATGCCTTCTATCATTCCATATCCATTCCCTCCCTGAGATGGGGGTCTGTACACAACCCTGTGCAGATTGCAGTGCCATTTCCAGTCTCTATGATGACCCACAGTAAGGTCTGTACAGAGCAATGATTGTCTATAGTGCACCGTGGCAAAATTAATAAATAGATTTTATCTTGAATATGATTATTTTAGCAAATGATGAAAATGTGCATGTTTTCAATAGTAGCTGTCTAAAAGGCAGTGATTGTGGGTGTTTTTGCATATCAGATTGATGCCATTGAACTTGCTATGCACTCCATTCATCTGATGTGGTAGTGGAGTTGAGCTCAGCTCAGGATACTTATCACCCAGTTGTCTATGTGATGGTCCTGTTCTCTCACACGAAATACGAGTGAAGCACAATAATGAGTCTCAGTGGTAGTCTGAATGAGATAAATGAAGTGCTTCAAACTGTCAACAGCAGAATTCTGTGTGATAGTCCTGTTTTTGTGACAAATGCAAAAGATAGCACAAGGACAAAGAATTAGATGATGACACAGCTTGAATGAGTCTCAGGCTGAATAAGATCAGTGAAGGTCTTCAAACTGCAGTCAACAACAACCTATTACTCTGTCTATTATGCACCCTTTAGTCACCAACCACAGTTTCCAACAGAAAAATAAATGGGACAGAGGGAATCATTTTCTAAACAATACAGGCAATGTTATGCTTGAACTCACTGTATACAGATGAACAACTTAGAATGTTCACAAATATTATATGTTAGGTATGAAAATGTTACTGAAACAGTAACATAAAGAAATCCTAGAACTTCCCTGACCACTTCTGTAGTGTAAGAAAACTTCCAGGAGTGCAGTTCTGTTAATCACAGGGTGGTGGATGAGAGTGTCTTTCTGCCTGATTCTGTACATTGCCCTACAGGTCAGGATAGGACTGTGGTGACACACATGATTTATTTTATTTTTATTGATCAAATCGAGGATTACAAATACCTTTGAGCCTTGGCTCTTTAACAAAGGTTCCATGTCAGAAAATACAAATTATGGGCATACCTCTCAACCTTTTGTCCCCAAATGTGGAACATTGCCTCTCAAAATGTGGAAAGAATGGCAAAATGGAGCACTTAATCAAATCTTTACATTAGAAGCTCACAACACTGTGAAAATGTTTGCATTTATGTTCAGAAAGTCTGCTATTAATTAAAATTATATATTTTGCATCATTTACTATGGAGTTTTGCTTTAAAATGTTAACACTGAATGTGGGACAAGTCCTCACAATGTGGAACAGGGAGCTTTTGTGAAGTAAATGAGGAACGTTCTCCTAATGTGGTACAGTTGAGAGGTATGATTATGGGGAACATCAAGACAGACATTACAACAATGTGGACATTGCAAACAGAATACAGATTAATACAATTCAAGGGTAGCATTGTAAGGCAGCCAGTAGCATTTGTCAGAGAAAATAGACAACAGATAAGAAGTGCCAGTGTCATAGGGAGAGGAGAGGGGGGAGAAGGAATGTAGGGAAGGGTGGGAGAGGTGAAAAGTGCAGCATTGGGTATACCAAGATGTGCGGTAGAATCCAGTGAGGCGGGAGGGGACCACTAGAGCAGGCAGGGGAAGTGGAGAACCAAGGTTAAGATGGGCAGTCACAGGAGCTGTTGGTAGTGAGATAGTCCTGGAGCCTAGTTTTAAACATACCAATTTTGGGGCAGAGGAGATGATGGGGCTGAGGCCATTGAACCAGAGTGGCACTTTAGAAGCAAAGAGCATTGTCACTGTGAAGTGTGACAGTGGGGACTTTCAGTAGCTGTAGCATGGATCTCCTAAAGCACCATTTGTTAATTCAGTGTTGTAACAGTGTTGAGACCCCAGAAAGTGCAAGGCCAGGGTAGATTTTTTTCACCATGAGCAGGTGAGAAACTTTATGCGTGTTGGATAGTTGGGGCAAGTCAGTTCATGCGGTACAGGTCACATGTTTGGGTGAGACGGTGGAGCACCAATGATGAGCTGACATGCCTTATTTGAGGCAGTTGAGAGGTATCTAAGGGTTGTGGTTGTGGCTGAGCCATAAACGATGAGACCATAGTCTATTACAGAGATCAAAGAGCTCAGGACTGCAACCTTCAAAGCTTCTGGCATGAGATGAGGTCTGTGTTTTTAGAGGAGACCAAGTCATGTATTAGCAGCTCTAACTACATTATCTACATGCGGTCCATAGGAAAGAGTAGGGCAGCTGTATCCCTAAGTATTTGAAGGACCCCACCTGATCTAGAGTGTTCCCTGGTGGTGGAGATAGCCAAGTGGTGTAGCTTGTGTGGGTTATGAGGGCTGCAGAAGAGCATCGATTTGTTTTTCTTGTCATTGAGGAACAGTTTATGATTAAGAAACCATGTCCCTACAGAACTGAAACCAAGTTGAACGTTGTGTTGAAGAGTTGCAGGATCTTTGTGAGTCGAGAATACAACAGCATCACAGCATATAGTATGATCTGGTCAGAGCAGTGGTAAGAGAGGAGTTTAAGAAAATGCAAAAAGGAGTGTGTCCAGTATGGATCCCTATGGGACACACGAAAGAACAGGCAGGGTCAGAAAGAGCATCCTCAATTTTTACTCTCACCATTTTTCTAAGTAGCTTTTAAACAAGAGAGAAGAGTCAGGTGATAGCCTGGCATTCAGTAGTTGGTCAATTAATACTCCATGGTGTACTGTATCAAGGCCTTGGAGAGGTCGATGATGTTGGCTATTGTGTGTGCAGAGCTAGAACTGCCTGATTGAACATTTGCTATTATGGTATCCTCTGGTTTGGTGAGGAGGGTGAAGAAAGAGGAAGCAAGGCACATGGTAAAAATAATGGGAGTACACACTGCAGTGATTGACTGCAGTCTTTTGTTTTTTTTGCTGGGACAGGAAGTAATGGTAGCAGGATAAATATGCAATAATCAGAGTATTTCTCAGCTTGCATTTTTCCTGTATAACCTATCAAAATTGACCATTATTATTGTGGGCTAGTGCAACAATCTGCAGGCTAGTGCAATTTTTAAGCAACTTGTCTGGTTGGCTAGTGCAAAACAAAGTTAATGTTGGCCCTGTGTTAATCTGTTGTTATTGATTCATGAACCAAGGGCACCTACTTATTTGTTTTCTGCATTTACCTATCAATGTGTTATCTAACTTGAATCAATTGTTTCTGACTTTATGTACTGTATGGTTCTATTACGTTTGGTCTTCTTTTTTTTTTTTTTTATTTGCACAGACGCAGACCACTGTGTAAACTAAGCTATGGTTCAAAGTTATTTGTAGTCATAGTATTCAATTAATAAAACAATACGGTAATAATCCTCTTTACAAGACATTGGTTAGGCACCATCTGGAGTATTGTGTGCAGTACTTGAGGCTGCACCTGCATAAGGACTTTAACAAAATGGAGGCATTCCACCCCTGTTTCCAGGCACCAATTGAAGAGTGCAGTCAGGGTATCGCCAATACCTACTTTAGCTCCTTAACACCCTTGGTGCACCCTATCTGGCCCTATTGCCCTGTCTACCATCATGCATCCCAGTTCTTCCAATATTTCCTGCACAAGAAACTGCCTCTTCTCCACACACCCACCCCAACCATTTAATTTCCTGCTCTGCTGCATTCTTCTCCTTCTTCCTCCCTCTTGAACACAGAGCAAAAATAGGTGTTTAGTAGGTCTGCCTTCTCTGTCTCCTTGTATCACCTCCCCTCTTTGTTCTTGCCCTCCTTACCTCTACCCTTGATTCTCACTGGATCAGGGTATTTCATCCAATTCACTTCAGTCTGAGTTGTCTTGCACCTCCTAAAGGCTGTCCTTTTTGTCCTTACATTTTTACTTCCTCAGATACCACAGAGGTTTTCTACCCTCTTATTTTTACTCTCTCTTGGCACAGATGTCAGTGGCCCCTACAATAGCTTCCTTTATCTTCCCCACTTTGCCACTGCCTCCATCAACTCCCACTAGTGATGCATCCCAGCATCCTCTCTGCCCTCACTGCTGCTCCTTCCAACAGGTATTGCAGTTGTTCATGTTGACATCAACCATGACCCCAGGTCCTTTTCCTCTTTTGTTTTTGTTACTACTCTCCATTGTGTAATCTTCCTGGGTTTTTATTTCCAAGGTGCATTATTTTGCACTTCTTTGGATTGAATCATAGCTGCCATACTTCCAACCATTCCTCCAACCTTGCCAAGTCCTTCTCATCCTTTCCACGCCTCCTTGTGTATCAACCCTGTTGCAGATCTTGGTGTCATTACATTACCTTATATGTCCTGTTGTCCAGCCAATGTTTTACACAGGCTACCACCCTGGGACCCACTCTCAGGCTGGTTAATTTGACTATTAATCTTTTTGTGGACTGTGTCAAATGCCTTGCATAAGTCTAGGTAGCCCATGTCCACTGTCCTCCTCTGGTCTACTACTTTGGTCACCCAGTCAAAAATCAATTGATTCATGCCTTACATGACCTTCATGCTGCCTTTGGGTCCCAGCCCCACTGGCCTCTAGGGTACTCAACAATTCTTTCCTTCAGAAGTGATTCCATCACTTTCCCCACCACAGAGGTCAAACTGACAGGTTCAGTTTTCTGACTCTGGCTTGGTCACACTTTTGTGAAGGGGAATCACATCTGTGACAGTTTGCGCCAAATTACTTTTAAACAGTTTACAAATCAGTTACTGGACGTTAGTTGAATTACTATAAAGGGTAGTTCTCACCAGGTAGTGGAGCAGTGGTGTATTTGATTGTCTCTAATAGTCACTAGTGGTTGTGACTACCCAACCAACCATTTCCTACATCTCACCCTACCAGGCGTGATGTTTCCTTTATAGCCAATGTTATGACATCACTTCATGGACAGGTCTTGGGGCAGAACTGTCATATTGTTAATAACCAGGACAGTGAAAAAGGTAAGTACACACCACAAAAAGAAAAAAAAAATATATATATATATATATATATATATATATATATATATATATATATATACATATTGTATATTATAAGGAGAGGGACATGTGGGAGTGGTGCAATGCAATGGTTGTGGGCAGCCCGGGAGACATTCTGAAACTGCATTGTTGTCCCATTTGCAGGCAACTGTCAGCTCTGAGGGAGGAGGTTGCACACCTCCAGGCTGAACTGGCACAGACTAGGAGGCCTCCCCCACCCAAAGAGCACCACTGCCACAACCACTGCCTCAGAGGCTGCCAAGTATGAAGAGCTGTTGACCACAGTGGGTTCTGGGAGGGTTCAGGTGGTGGAACAGAGGGCGAAGCCCCTCAGTTGTACCTCTACACAAACCATACACCAGTCTGGCAGAGCAAGGTTCCTCTATGATGGCACCCTCAGTGGAGATCAAGAAGAATGCTGAGAACATCCACAAGGGAGACCCACAGAAGGGTGGCAAGGGACACCACAGGGAAGGAAACTGCTTCTGATAGGGGACTCTATTGTTAGAGGGGTAGACCTGGGGAAGGAGAGGAGAGGGAAGTAAGTGCCTGCCTGGTGCCATGGCTTGAGGGACAAGAAGCAATCCTCAGGATTGCAGAAGCAGCATCACAGGAGAGGGAACTAGATATCATTGTCCACCTTGGGACAAATGACCTAGCTAGGCATGGGATCAGTGCAGGATGACATTGTGGAGTTGGGGAGGGGCCTCAGACAGATAGCAAGCACGGTAACCTTTCTCAGAGGTGCTGCCAGTCCATGGCAGGGGTGTGGCTAGGTACTACACACCATACAGTTTAATGAATGGTTGCAAAACTGGTGCAGAGCACAGGGCTTTGGCTTCATTGGGGACTGGGGGTACACCTGGAGAGATGAAGGTCTATACTGGCATGATGGTCTGCATCTGTCCCCAAAGGGAACCAAGATTCTAAGTGACAGGTTTAAATGCTTCCTTGGCAAGCTTTTAAACTAGCCATGGGGAGGTGCTAATAAGAGGCGGAAATGTCAAGCCTCCCACCACAAAACATGACAGGTAGTAAGGTAAACACTGAGGTACAGTGCTCAACAGAGGGAAGGACAGGGGTAAATGGAAAAATAAACAAGGGCAAAAAGAGCAGGGATGGGGAAAAAGGATAAAGCTAGCATTAAATGGAGGGCAATGAGTACCAATGCCCATAGTCTGGAAACAAGCTTCCTGAGCTAGTGGCTTTGATGGAAGATGAACAATTGATATTGTGGTAGTCATGGAAACATGGTACACGGAGAACCATGACTGGGATGTCAACATACCGGGGTACACAGTCTACAGAAGGGACAGGAGGGAAAGAGGAGGTATAGTAGCTCTGTACATAAGGGAAGGGATAAAAGCTACAGAATTAAAAGTAAAGGGGAGGACAAGAGTCACTCCGGTCACCTGGAGACGGAATGGCATCACTATCCGCACAGGGGTTGTATAAAGAACCCCATCTCAAGGGAGGAAATAGACAAGAAAATGATAGAGAACATTCTCAAAAGGGCTGAAAAAGGGAGATACTGTTGATGGGGACCTGAATATGCCAGATGTTAACTGGATGACATGTACTGCAGCCACATCCAAGAGCAGAGTCATTCTCGATGCACTGCAGGGCAGGCCTTGACAGCTAGTGTTGGAACCCACTCGGGAGGGAGCAATACTAGACTTGGTACTCTCAAATGGAGAGAGGATCACAAATTTAGAAGTCAGTAGACATCTGGGAATAGCACCACTGCACAGTGTGCTTCCAATAAGCACAACCATGGAGATGAGTCATACAAAAGGAGCATACTGGACTTTTGAAGGGCTGACTTTGGCAAAATGGTTGAATACCTGAGGAATACACTAGCAAATGCCAAAAAGGAGGGTGGAAGAACAATGGAGAAAAATCCAAACTGCCATCATAGAGGCAACAAGCCTTTGTGTGAAACAGATAAAGAAAACAAAGCGGAATGAAAAACACTATGGTTCTCAAAAGAGGTGGCAGGGAAGGATAAGGAGAAAAAGGCTGCATGCAAAAAGTATAAGGAATCACAGAAGGCACGACTAGGAACTGTATCAATTAAAGCAAGAAAGAAGTGGGAAGGCAGTCAGAATAGTAAAAGCCCAAACCGACGAAAAAATAGCCAATTCAGGTAAGAAGGATAAAACCTTTAAATGTACATTCAGGAGCATAGAAAGGTTAAGGGGATAGTAGGAAGATTAATAAGGAGAGGGAGGTGCAGAGGGAGACAGTGAAAAGGCAGAGTTACTGAATTAATACTTTGCTCAGTATTCAAAAAAAGAAAATGAGGAGGAGTTACCTAAACCAGACAATAGAAGCACTCTGGGTAGGGGGTTGATACCAGTCCATTTACAGAACAAAGAGTCCGGAAAGAACTTCTAAAACTCATGGTGGACAAAGCAGTGGGACCTGACAGGCAGAAGCAGGAAACTACAGACCTGTAAGTTTGATGTCAGTGGTAGGAAAATGCTGGAATCACTTCTGAAAGAAAGAATTGTTGAGTACCTAGAGGCCAGCATGGCAAAGGACCAAAAGCAGCATGGATTTACAGCAGGAAGGTCATGTCAGACAAATCTGATAGATTTCTTTGACTGGGTGACCAAAGCAACAGACCAGGGAGGGGCTGTGGATATGGTCTACCTAGACTTTAGCAAGGCATTTGACACAGTCCCATATAAAAGATTGATAATCGTTAGCCAGCCTGGGAGTGGGTCCCAGGGTGGTAGCCTGGTAGCAAACTGGCTGTACAACAGGACACAGAAGATAATAGTGAATGGAACACATTCCAAAGAAAGGGGTCACTAGTGAGTACCTCAGGGCTCAGTACTAGTTCCAGTCCTGTAACATCTTTATAGGCACAGGATGGGCTGAAATACCATTTACATCATCATTTTCAGGATGGATGGAGGAGACAAAATTTTAGTCACGGAGGGTGAGAGAGGAACCTGGAGGCATGGTTGATGTCAACATGAACAACTGCAATACCTGTTGGAGAGGAGGAGCAGCAGCAAGGGCAGAGAGATTCTGGGATGCTTCATTAGTGGGATTACCTCCTGAAAGGTGGAAGTGATGCCACCTCTGTACAACTGCTTGGTTAGGCCACACCACAAGTATAGTGCACAGTTTTGGAGACCACATTTAAAGAGGACATTGCACTCCTAATGAGAGAATGCAAAGGAAGGAAAACAACATTAGGTGTTGCCTAGCTGAAAGGACCCATGAGGAGAGGCCTATGGAGCATGACATGTACACCATAGAGGAGAGGAGGGACAGGGGTGGCATAATACATAATAAAGGTTTTAAGTTTCATAAAGTGACCAAGGTGTGCCCAGTCATGGTGCTGTAAAGGAAGGTGGAGGAGGCAAAGAGGGAATGGGTATAAGCTGGAAGTGGGCAGGCTCAGAGGATGGAGGAGGAGGTGTCATTTCACTGAGAGGGTGGTGGAGCCATGTAGTGTGCTGCCCAGGGAGCTGTCAAAGAGTCTGTGTACTGTTGTAAGAGTGGATGGGCCTCTGTACAGGGATGCTAAATCTGAACTGGTCCAAAGCTGGTGTCACATATGGGACTGTGGACAGTATAGCCCCAAAATCCTAAACAACAAAATTGCCCCTGAGTGCGGCTAATGAAAACCTAGTAATCTTGCAAAGACCCGTCGTGCATTTAGGTGTCAGAGTAGTATGTTAGTACAATTGTCACATTGACTGTCAGCCATTTGGGTGTCTGAGCTGTGCACACACCAGTCAATCATTTTTTTTTTTTTGATTAGGATGGGGGTTATGGTCATGCCACTCTATTGTCAGGGTTAGCTGTCCTGCAATGGAACAGCTGGTGTAGTGGGGGCGGAGGGGTTTGGGATCAGGAAGTCTTGGTCCAGATGCAGGTCACCATCATGACTCAATTTTTCCACTCGAGTGTAGTTGGTCCGGTGGGGAGGTGGGGTGGGGAGTTGTATAAACTCCGTCCTGGCTTGCAATAATGAGAATTACAGAGGATTCTGCCATATCTATATTTTCAGCATTCTTGTAGTCAGGCAATGCTATGCATCCCTTGCATGACGTCCAATGTTTACATATCCAGGTGATGCACAATTAGAAATATGTATTTATTATAAATGCTATTCTGGCCAAGGCTTGCTGAGCTGTAGTCATAAACAGAGTGTTTGGAAACAAAGGAAATACATTTAATGACAGCAGTCAGTGTGATCCCAACTGTCAATGGTACTTATCAGTGGACCGTTAGCACCAAATTATTGTGTTTTTCTGCTGTGGTTTCTTTTGTCTCAGTGAAATGAGCACTCAGGGACAATAATGAGGTGCCAATTATCAAGTGATCAGACTAACCACATTGGTAATGCTCATGAATAGATTGACTTCACAGGTGCCCCATCAATGCATGGCCTCTAACTGTGAATACAGTCCCAGGAGCCATTCAAGACTGTACCCTGTATACTAAGAAATTTGTGTAAAAAGTAGGCTGTTAAACAAAAGCAAAATACCCATGGTAATCAATATGTTTGTAGTTACTTTTTCCCCAAGGGCAACATTCAATCTGCAGTGAAATCACAACTATTCAGATATCAATACCCTGATTCTGTGTAACACAGAAAAGGTACACGTGTACAGGGTATGTATCCACAACAGACCATGAAATAGGCAGTATAGCGAGTGGTTTAAGGCTATGAGCTGCAAACCGGGGAGACCTGGGTTTGAATCCCACAGCCCCCACTTTCGTGAAGTGTTGTCCAAACTGAGAGAGTTCATCATGGACCCAGGCATTAAAGCAACCCAGGACCATCAGCCTGGGTGAGTCAAACACCATGTCAATGGCAAAGTATGCTACTTCCTGCAGAAACTGCTTTCATTACCTGGTGGACGACAGATGAGAGAAATTCTTCAACACACCTGTTACTACGGTACACTCAAAGGACTCAGCTCCTCTACTTGTACACTTGTGAGTCACAGTTTGGTTTTGAAACAGACTGCAACCCCCACAACTGTGGGCAGTGTAACACCGAGTAACCATCTGGAACTGCTGCTCCAAAATTTGACCAGCATTTTCATCTAGCCAGGTCTCGGTAATGCATGCCAGAGTCACAGACTCTACAAGATCTGCAATAACTGCAGTCTTGTTTCTTATGGATCTGGCATTGCACAATACCACCCGTGTTGATGGTCCACTGGAGCTGAACAGACCACTTGCCCAAGATCATTAGTGGTGCCCTTGGGTATGGAAACCAGACAAGAGTGACCTCATTCCAGAGTCCATTTCATACCAGGGTGTCTTCTGGTTTCCACTACCACAACACGGTGTCCACGCTGTTTGATCTCGACTGTTTGCAACCCCAAAACCCTCCTCCACCAACGCAGAATACCCAGCACTGTACAGCTAGCTGTGTCGACAACTGTAATGGCAATTCAGGCAATTATTCAAGGACTTTAGGGCTTGCCACACCCGTTCGATGGAGAGAGCTTTGTCTATCAACCCTCCTTGCTAGCCTTTCTATCATTGTCCAGATGTGATACACCAGGCATGGCTCTACCTCACTTAAGTTCCTTTCTTTTACTCCCCGATACCACTCAATTTTTCTTATATACCTATTGTGCCTTTCTTAGCAAATATGACATCCACATCCATAGCAAACACAGAGGAGAAGTGGTTGCTTAGTACCTCCGCCTGCTCACTCGCCTCTTCCACCCACCCACCATCTGATATTCATCTTCCAAGCCGGGCCTTAGTTTTTGCCCTTGAACGCTCACTGAACTTCACTGGTCCACCAGCATGGTTTATGTGACTTTGCTCCCTTGCACCTAGCCTTAGCGTGGTATGGACTGACTCATGAAGTACCTGTTTATGACCTCCCATCTCTTATCCACATCTGGCATTGTTGTAATCACTTGCATGTGATCCTTTAGAATATTTCCCATTACCATAAAGTCTGCTCCACTGATCTACACTGCCAGTGTGCTAGATCTCTCCACCCCTCAACCCCATGTTACTGTGAAAACAGACATTGCTGTGGTCTCTCACAGTCAGGGATCCTCTACAACCAGGTCCTTACAGATCCCCATCCGCCAAGACAATGTCCAGAACATAGCCTGCTCTCAACACCCCATGACAACGTTAAGGTCCCAGTCACGTTGTTGTTGGCCCACATTTTCGTGGTGTTGCCACCCCCCACCACCAAACAGCATGGCCTGAACTCTGTTAACTTGTTATGCAAGCTTCATTCCCTAGGTCCCTATGATTGGGACAGGCCCTCTGCTGGACAGGCCCTCTCTGATTCTCTCTAGGCCTGCTCTCCCTCGGTTTTGCTATATATATTGCATCTCCCATCTCTGCTTCACATTGAGGTTTACACCACTCTGCTACCCGTACCCTCACCCTTTATCTCTGCTCCTCAAGTAGCACAGCTTACTCCTTAACTAACATACTCATACCTCTCAACCTTTTGTCCCCAAATGTGGAACATTGCCTCTCAAAATGTGGAACAAATCTGCAAAATGTGGAACACTTAATCAAATCTTTACCTAGGAGGCTCAGAACACTGCTAAAGGTTTGCATTTATGTTCAGACAGTCTGTTATTATTTGAATAATATTTTTTGCATCATTTACTCTAGATTTTTGCTTTAAAATGTTAATACTGAATGTGGAACATGTCCTCATAATGTGGAACAGGGAGCTTTTGTGAAGTAAAATGAGGAACGTTCCTCATAATGTGGTACAGTTGAGAGGTATGTTACATACTTCAATCTAATCTGAGATGGCTGCCTACAGTGGGCATCCTCTCTCTGTCCTGGCCCACTTATAACTGAAGATAAAGACTAGATTGGTCATGTTCTCTTCCAGCAAACAGCCCTGTTCTAAATAGACACTTACACTCTGGCTGATAGGACAAGGTAAACAGGCTATAAAACAACTCTTTAAATCTAATTGAATGTACAGAATAAACATTATCATCATATAGTATATGTTAGCTCTGTTTTACAACCAGCTGCCTGTAATATCACAGTACCAGAATAAACAGTATAATCATATAGTATAACTTTCATCTGTTTCACAACTCAATTGCATGTAATATCACAACCCTACTTGTATCTCCATGTTTTTTCCTTACTCGCCCTAGAATGACACAGTGCTAGTAAGGTAGAAGTTCTGATTTGTACACCTCCAGAGAACCCTTTCTCTACCAGCCCATAAAGTCTTTTGAAAAGGTTGGAGGTGCGGGTGGCTTGGATGGAGGAAAAAATTTCAGTCCCATCCTCTCTCGCCTCCTGTGATGCTGCAGGCTGCCCGTTAAATAGGTCAGGAAGATGGCAGAATTTTGGTACCGAAAATGAAACTTCAAAAGTTCAGCACCAGTCCATGAGCTCTGATGAGCTCCCTCTGCTGGCCAGTCCTCTCTCACTCTCCGCACTGCTTCAGGCCACCAGTAAAATAGGGCAGCTTCCTTCAGCGTTTTGATGCTGAAATTGAAAATTCAACAGTTCAGCCACAGTCCCTGAGCTCAGATGGATGCCCTCTCTCTGGCTGGTCCCTGTCTCACTCACAAAACCTTCGCATTGTCATAGCAATGATAGGGCCTACTTTTGCTAGGGAGAGGGGTAGGGAGAGTAAGGGGAGTGGGAGAGAGTGAGGGTGGAGGTGGTTTCACTAAAGGATAGGAGCCAGGGAATAAAATGGCAGGGCAGCATGAACTGCTGTCAAACAGAGAGCTGGACATAGCAGGTATCATTGAAACTTGGGCAAACCAAAACCATGATTGGGACGGGCCATCACAGGAGGTAAAGTATTCAGGGGTGACAGAGAAAAAGGTAACGGGTGGTGGAGTAGCTGATTTCATAAAGGAAAGTACATCTTGAGGGCCATTAATCGGCCATCTTAAGTCATGATTTGCAAGCATTGCACCATTAACGGGATATCCACTACCTTTTAATGTCCCTAGGAAGGTTCTCGCCCATAACTGCACTAATTAATGAAACTGAGACTTGAACATTACTCTATATAATGGGACCACAACATCTATACGTCTGCTTTTGTCACACCTGATGATGTACCACTGCTTGACATCTGATCTGCATGGATGGCTTTTGTACTCTGCTGTGACATCTTGTGTTCTTCCAAAATTAGAACCCCAGGTACTTTCTTCCTTTGTGGCTGTGATCACCACCACATCGCACCCACACCATTATGTAGCCTTATCTATTGGTTTATAGTGAACAGGTGGTAATGTTTGAAATTCATGGAAGTAAACTACTGATGCCAGTCCGTGGACCATTTTTAAAGTCTGCCCATGTCAATCATCATTCTGATTCACCCCCACACACACACCTCACGGGTGAATCAGCTCTGGTATTGAGTTTGGTATTCAAATGCAAACAGAAACACATGGGACACCAGTTTTTACAATGTCAGTAATGAACACATTGAAAAGGACTGGCACCAGGACTGATCCCTGATCACTATGTCAGCCACAACACCCATGCCAAAACTGCACCAAGCTGACAATATCCTTTGCCTCCGGACTGTTAGTGTCTTGAGAAACATTGTTAGCACACTGTGCCAAATGCACGCAAGCTACAATGCTTATATATCCACCTCTTCTGTGGATTGGTTAAAATGGCTGTTCAGAAATAAAGGTACTAGAGCGACAGAGCCACAAGGTGACATACACCATGCATGTGGTGCTGTGGCTGACATGGTGGTGCTCACCAAAATTACTTCCTTCCTCACTGACTCTAATATCTTCACAATCTACCAGTCAGGTTTCAGAAAGGGCCACTCAACTGCATGCTACCTGATATGGCTTACTGACTCAATCCGACTGGTATGGACAGTGGACTGATCATCTCAGCTGTCTTCGTCAACCTTGCAAAAGCCTTCAACACCGTCTCCCATTCTATATTGCTCTCTTGTCTCACTGAATCAGGCTCTCTGTTGCTGCCACCAACTGGTTCAGATCTTACCTCTCTGGCAGAACACACAGTCCATTGAGTTGCAAATGCTATCTCCTCCACACCTTGCCTTAACTACGGTGTCCCCAGTGGTCAGTTCTGGGATCCATACTGTTCTCTATATTCTAAATGACTTACCGATCATCTGCTCTACTACCTCAGTCCACCTGTATGCAGATGACACTGTACTCTGCTGCTCAGGCTCTGACATTGTAGTGGTAAAAAATGAACCTCACAAGTCGACTTCAACAAAGTACAGCAACGGTTAAGCTTCGCACCAGATCTCCCTAAATGTAAAAAACCTGTCACGATGACTTTTGGCACACGACAACGCCTGTGCAGACTCCCATCCCTTCCCGTTTCCACACCCTGGATGGTCAAAACTTATGATGTCTCCTCATTCCACTACTTGGGGGTATGGCTCGACTGCCATCATTCCTTCTCATACCACAGTGATGCTATTTCAAAAAACTATGCCCCATGCTCAGTGCACTTTATGGGAAATGCAGTATCCTCCCTCCCCATCAGATGTGAAGTGGTCCAGGAGATGATACTTCCCTCCTTTGATTACTGTGACATTGTTTAGGGTGCAGCCCCTAAGCCCACCCTATCTATGCTGGACACACTTTTTAATGCCTTCTTCTGCTTTGCTCTTGCCTTGATGCCTCACCCTTACCCACCACTGCAACCTCTCACTGCCCTGGCACTACCGTCCCTCAGAAACCACTGCATTTCACACTGTGCTAAATATGTATCTATCCTATGGTTGGCACCATCACTTCCTCCTCTCTGTGCTGTCAGCTGCCCTCCACCGCCCATTATCTTCGATCCTGCAACTACCTCCAACTATCAATCCTAGGAGGAAGATTACTGTTGGGCAAGCCCCTTCTCACACCGGTTACACAAGCTATGGAATGATCTCCACCTCAAATTCATCATTCCTTCTCTGCCCACTCTCTTTCTACCGCCTCCTAACTTCCTCAACACTAATTGCTATCTTACCTGATTCGGCCATGTGCAAATTGCTCACCTACCAGTGCCGACCAGTTGCCTTAGCTTAGCTAGAAAATGCTGGCATATAGCTCCAAACTATGCACACTACAGGAGCGAGCACACATTAGCCAAATACAGGGTCATCAGGTCTTTACTCTTTCTGCTAGTGATGCCAACACATTTCCATGCCAACATTGATTAAGATATTTACACAGTCCTGCTGCATTGCTTGCTCTCCATGAGGTGATTTAGCATCAGTTTGTCGAGATACTTCTCATGTTCAATTACCCTGATCTGAGTTTCACAGAGTACTCAACCACATTCCAAGTGTATCACTGTAAACAATGTAACATTGAAATTTAGCCTCCATATGTCAGAACACTTTTCTAGTGCTATTCCATCTTGCTTCATGTTGTCAATATGCTCTAAGGTCTGCAACTATTACTTGTTTTTCTAGAACGCAACAAGAGCAGCCCTTGCCAATTTAGTTCACCCGCTATGTCACTGATGAAAATATTGAACAGGAGCATTCATAGTACTATTAAAGCCCACCTACCACCCAGACACTCACCAAGACAATCATGTGGTGTTCACCATTAATGCAGTCTGACTTCTGACTGTCTACAAGTTTAGTATCCATATAATAGTGTTTCCCAGAGCACTTTACTGGCACGCTTTGTTGACATGCATGCAGTGAGTTACAGTTTTGAGGACCTAACAAAGTCAAGACAAACTGCAGCAAGATCACACACACAACACACCTCTAGTGCCTATGTGCCTCAGCCAAGGTACACAATCATACTGGTCTGGCATGGCTAACCTTTGAGAAGCCCTGCTGTCTGTGATCAATCACGTCTCTTTTTGATGAGTGCATCCATTAACTAACCTAAAATGCTGTGAGACATACCTGGGTGGTAATTGTCACTTAGCTACATGATACTTTGCTGGAGTATCAGTATTAATCTGAGCTCAGTACAGTTGTTTGGCAAATCACAATACTCCAGTGATAGACAGAACATGAATACCAGCATGTCAAACATTTCTGCCTGAAGTTCCCAAGCACTTTCGGATGTAGTACATCATTCACCATGTCCCTTGGTTTACGTAGTTCATTCCTTATCCTTTCCTCACCGATGGGGCTAGAATGCGGTTCAAAGCCACCCCCATTGGCATCAGTTCCGGAAATTGCACCTTACAGTCCTCAATAATTACATATCCAAAATGGCATGTAGCGGCTCACAGACATTCATGGAGTAATGCACAACTGTTCAGTGACTAACAAATCACAATATTGATACAGTACATCTAATTTTGCTATGTCTCCTCAGTGCATGACCATCCTGCTACATTAAACCTAACATTGTCAGACCTCTAGTATTGCATGTCAGCCGTTGCATGATGAAACTGAAGAATTCTTGTCCTCTTCCTTAAATGATTGTAATCAACATATCAGTCTGGATTGGCTGTGGCTAAGGAAATAAAATGCTGTAGTGGACATCCAGGTGATGGCCTCAAGGGAGTCGTGAGGTGCTCCACACACTGTGCAATTGCCTGGGTAGAGAACTCCTTGAATAATGCGTGCAGGTTTGGCATCCCTACTGCACTGTAGAGGGTGCAGAGTAGAGTGACCAGGATAGTAGTGTGGCTAGTGCAGATTCTAGGAGCTAGATGGGGAGATCACCCACTACTTCCTGAAGGAGAAAAGGTACAGGTGGGATATGATATAGGACGCCACGATCTCAAATGAATGAATATGGGAAGCCTTGAGGGGTGTCTGCTGAGTGAGTTGGTGGCCAGCAGGGGACACTAAATGAAGCTTGCAGTGGTGCAAATGAGGAGGGGGGAAAGCCAGAGGCAGTATTTCAGTGCCATCAAGCACTCAGGATGAACCATATGGCCTAATCTGATTGCTTGACAGTATGTATATTAGTATCTTACTGTGTCTGTGCCTTGCTCTCCGTAATGCATTGCCAGTTTCAGTCAGACTTTCTCAGTACCCCATCCTTGTTCCATCCCTTTGGGTGTTCTTAAATTTCCTGAGCCCTCACCTTGTTACCACACCCTGTGCTGAAACATGTCTTGAGAACAACAGTTGCTCACTACTTCTATTTACTGTGGATAGCACTTTGAGGTATCACTTTCTGAATCCATGAAGGCTTCATTTAGCCACTACCACTGCTATTCCACTCCCCATACTGACTTGGCCTCTCATGGTCTCTGGTGAAACCATGACACAGTTCAGCAAAGTTAACATTGTTGAAATCAAACCACTTTGACCTAATGAGATTGTAGTCTGTGTCCCAATGCTGAACCATACAACGTTGCAAGTGCTGGATACCACGCTTCCTAATACCCGGTCAACTGTGATTCTGTCATTGTTTGTCACTACTAGACATGACTTATGATGCCAATACACATGCCCATGGAGACCCTCATGAAATTGTCCACATCGTGTATTTCCCTGCTGGCTCAGTGATGCAGTTGTATGCATCAGTGAATGCAACAATCAACATGTTGCTGTGCAAACATTACATACAACTAAACAGGAGGCAAAGTTAAAAAATAAACATGTACAGCACGATATTAAAATTTAATAGAAAACGTGTGAAATACTTGTTCATAAAGTGGTGAATCAAGGGGTACAAATTAACAAAATCAGTTAACAAAGTAATGGGTAACAAAAAAGTTATTTGTCAAACTAGCTGATCAGGACGGAAACCAGTGTACTGTACATAGGGTCTGGTTAGAGTCATGGATATGCCACACACAGCAGCTGGGGACAGGCACACACACACGCTGCCCAAGACGCCCAAGGTGCCACAAGATGTACTGACGGTATGCTGAATGCCTGTGTGATTGATTAATATCTACGTCTCGAGGCAATGAGAAAATGTCTTGATGATAACTTGCAGCCAAAGTCAGCACAGCTGGGTCCAAAACAAGGTGATCCATTTCCTACAAGAAAGGAGAAAAGACAATTATTATCCATCATGGAGTATGTGACTGCTCATTAAAAATATTATGTAATGAATGAGTTGTGAACATTTTAAATAGGAGCACAAACAATGTTGATGGCATCCATAAAAGCAGCCACAGCTATGCAGTCATGAAGTGATCCATAAGTAGGACACGAAGGAGTCATCACAATGCACACTTTAAAAGATTGTCAAATAATGAGGAAAGCAGAAATTTTCTGTTTACATTAATTGTATCAGCGTAAACTGGACCACCAGACTATCTCTAGTGGTGCTCACAACCAGCATGATCACTCACACCTAATATCTCCAGCTCTTATACATGGATAAGGTGAACTGTCAACTCATTCCTGGACAGCCGACCCCTGGATGTAAGCACACCAGGGCATGGTCAAAAGCTCCTTACTGGTCACCTGTCTGCAAATCGAGGGTGCAAACAGAAAGCTGCTGGAGGATCATGGGCAGGCTTGAAGATCCAGCACTAGGGAGGTGTCTTACTGGTCTCACCATTAACAACAGTCTTTACCTTGTTTGCAATTATGGCCTAAGTGCTAATGTGGGAGAAGCTCTGCACTCCATGGGCACACTTCCGCTGCCATGCATAAGGCTTCTATTGTGTGATCCACATATTCACATGCTGCTTGGAGCTGCGGCACCCAGCAAATGCCATGTGCCTCAAAAGCATCAGCAAGCTACTCAACCCTTACCCTAGGAAAGGTGAGCAGTCCTGCAGACACTATATCCTTTACTGCCCCTGCCTACCCACGAGAGCCAGGGCTTGTTCCAAACACTGGTCACCAGCGTGGTGCATGGTGTGGCATCCAGCCTTGCAACCATCAGTGATGCTGGGCTGGCACAGAAAGCAGAATTACCCACACTCAGTTTTAAGAACCTATGAAGGTAAACCATAGTAATCAACCACTCGCTGAAGTCCACTGTCCCGCTTTCTCAGACTATACATGCACTTGTCCATGGCATAATGTCTTACTTCCAAAGCACGTGTTCCCCAGTGAACGATGATGTGTGGTTCACCACCACCTTCTGTACACAACGATCAATATGCTGCTCTACCCTATTTGCTGTCATATCAGGCATGCACTCACCCAGATGCTGCTTGTCCTGTCCCCCTGCTCACCACTACCATATGATCCCCTTTACTATAGAGTCCTCCAGAATTATGACTGACTCCTTTATGGGCTCTGTCCCTCTGCCTCTCTCTTTCATGGCTCTTTCACTGCCTCAAAATGCTCCCTTTCCCTAGCCCTCCGCTATCTCCACCCTTCTGCCTCCTCCGGTCTGTGTCCTGACTTCTCCACAGTGCCAACGATGGCTGTGCATCAGCTTCACTTACTAAACAACACAGATTGATCGGCGCAGTGAGAGGTGTGGCATACAGCGCCTAAACCAACAGTGACACCGGATGATGGAACATAGATATATCGACCACTATGGAAAATTTCCCAGTACTCATTCCCAGCATAATTGTGTTTCATAGTACAAAAAAATAGGCCACTAAGGAACACAAATATGTCTGACAGCATGACTGGCAATCTGATGCCAAAGACAGTTATGTGCTCAATTCATGGTGCTTTGCAGTGCTGTCAAACCTCACATTTAGCTTGATGAGCCAATTGTCTGTGTGATGGTGCTGTACTCAAACACAAACTGAAGCACATTACAAGGGTAAGCAAGTGAGAACAGCCCCTGATTGAGACTCAGTGGGAGTCATAATGAGTGCAGTCAACTGCCATCAGGGGATGCATTTATACACAATGGGACTGGTTGAATCACTAAATGAACCCTCACCCCCACACACATACACCCAAAGCAGAAGAACAGAAAATAAGTATAATTATGTTGTAGCAAGGTGAATACCATGGTGAGAAAAACAAATATTAGTGTCTTTTTTTTTTTTTTGTATTTTGAGGACAGTAAAAGTACTTGGAGGACGCACACACAAAGTGTGACACAGGGTACATAGCACAAGGCAAAAACTGGAACCAGCACACACAGAATGATTACACAAACAAATACAGAAAAATGGATATTTGTGGCAGACAAAGACTGCTATGCCATTCCCATCTGCCAGCGGGACCTATACAGGTAAGCATCTGCTCACCCTAAGTGACCCATGGATCGTCATCACTTATGTCAGCCCACTCAGAGTCATGGATTACAGGTATACATCACTGTTTCAATGAAGTAGCCACCCCTGGTTCCCCCTCACTGTTCTTTTGCCTCCCGCTCACTGAGAGTCCTCTGGTAGCCACCGGCTCTCCTAGTGGCTGTTCTGGTGTCCCGGGCAGTCAAGGAGTCACCCAAGAGCATCACTTTACTGCCTCATTATCCCTGTTACCATTCGCTATCTGTGTGTCCACCCATCCCCCACATTAGCCTGCTTGTCTCCTCCACCTCCCTCCTGCTCGAACCATGTCCATCGCCCAGGCTCGAACCCATATCTCCGTTTTCCTGACCTCCTTGGTTCCATTATATCCTGCAGGATCACTGTGGACAATGACAGTTTGTACTGACAGAGCAAGGCCCCACCACCCCTCCCATCTATAGAGCTTCCTCCTCACTGAGCCGCCACCTGTAGTCTCCTTCCTTTTGCCAGTGATGCTTAGGGCAACCTAGTATCTCCTACAGGAGCATTGGCCCACACTGCCCCCTGCTCATTTCCTCCATCTTGACCATGCCACCCTTTTCTCGCTTACTTGTGTCTCCTCCAGGTGCCCCCAAAAAATGTCTTTCTTGTTTGGGGAAATTTAAGCTCCCAAGAGAAGTTTCCCATGTCTCCTAGATTGTGTGCCCTGGAACCCTCCTCCAGGAGTGTCTCCTTTCTTCCTTGCTCCTGCTCATTCCTCCAATGGTTACTATCAGTTGCTTCCTTCCGCTGTCAGTGTGACGAGGGTGCATAACTGTTTTCATGCTGGACACCCAGGCTTGTCCTTTCCATGTTTGTTGTGCCCACATCTGAATGTAGGCCGACAATATCCAGATTCTTCCTTCTTTTCCTGAACCTACTGTCTTCCAACACCCTGAGCCATATTTGCCTCAATGCCTCCCGATCTCTTGATGTGTCCTCTGCTGTGTTACTTCACCCTGCCTGGTTTGTACCTGCTGTAATAGTTCCCTGTCTTAACATCAAGATATCTCATCATTTGCATCCTCCCATCCCGCTCACCTCTTATACCAATGGTGTAGCAGGTTTACATGACTGAAGAGACTTAGCACGCCAACCAATGCCCACCCCTTTGAGGCTCCCTTGGACACCTCTGGTCACTTTGCTAATTCTGTGGAAATGTCCACCTGCCATAGTTGCTCGCTTCCTGTTGGATGAAAGTTGCAACAGTCTTCCAACAACAGTTTCCACTTATACATGATTTCACCTCCTATTGTCTCTCATCACCCACACCAATGGCCACGTTGCATGCCAAGCCAGTTTCTGCCCTCACTACTGTCTAATTGTGTGTCAACCATTGAAATTGATGCTATTGTGCATCTCAGCAAGAGGGGTATCAGTAGTATAACAGTGTGAATAAAACCATTGCTGATTGACCAGGAACATACAATATTGTGTTTATACTTATGGTATTAATTTGAGGTTTTTAAAAATGAGCAACAACTATCACCTTAGTCATTACTTGCCCATTTCCTATATCTAGCTCCTTACATAACGCACTTGTCATAGTTCGGCCTCTGCCCCACACACTCTACAGCACCTGACAATGCCACCTTCCTGGCAGCTTCACCCCACCTCTCCTCTCTTTTCATTTTTCTTACCTGCCCTTGCCCTCCCATTCTTTCTACCACCCCCATTGTCCACTTCCTTTCCACTTTACCCTCTCCCTGTCTGTTCAAAATTAATTTGATATTCTTTACCCTTATTTGTGTAACAATTTTGTCTATTGTCATGTGATACCTATGTCTTGACGTGGAACCTTTGTAAAGAGCCCTGGGCTCAAAGGTGATTGTAATCCTAGAATTGAAATAAATAAAATTTGTCAATTTCTTGCAGTCACCCACCCAAGCAACCCACCCCACAAAAGAAATATTAACCAGGCATGGCCAAGATGCTTCAAACAGCAGCTGATCCACAACTATCAATGCTTATGTATCCCCCATATGGCGCTATCCCAAGAGATCTTAGGCCAGCAGGCTCAGTTCAGCTGGCCAGTGGAGCAGCCAGACCAAACTTGCACTCAATAGAACAGCTGACAGGAAGCTACCCTGATTTAGTACTCACGACTCCTGTAGAAGGATTCCTCTCACACCACTTGCAGGACACAGGCCTGTGATCCAAACACTTCTCCACACATTTATATGTAGGACAGAGGGGTACCATAACAGGTAGCTGCTTTAAACTCCCGAACATTTTCACTGCACAAACTGGGTAATGCAACGCAGCTTCACTTTTGCTGACAGACTGAGTGCGATTGAAGCAGATTCTCCAGCCCTCTACAGGGTGAGTTTGGTAGGTAGCTGTCACATATCAGCCTCCTGCCTGCATGCCAGCGGATCTTGGCGGCTCCTTCTGGCCGATACTGTCACCCCACTTCTTGGCCTTCCACGTGCGCTTCCCCGTGAAGACTCTACAGTGCAGGAGCCCAGAGCTCCTTCTCTCCTCATGGCCTCAATGACTCTGCTCCCTCAGCCGTAAGCAGGGGTCCTCATTCGTGTGACACAATGCTATTGAAGGGCTCCCACTGCCAATCCCTCTGCCTCCTTCTATTGGTGCAAAAAGGAGCCACCTTCTGGGCTTCAGTTCCCAGATCATGGGCCATACCTCCCATTGGCAGCCAGCTCCCAAAAGAGTCCCAGCCCTAATTGGCTGCACAATGCTCCATTTTAAGTGCACCTGAATCCTCATTGGACCCCATAGACAGTCCAGGTCCAAAATGGAGGGCAAATGCACAAAGTCCCCACTGCAAGGGAAAACAGGTTAGACAAACTACATTCCTTAATACTCAGTCAACATATAATACATAAATACCACAGCCCAATAAGGCCCGCTTTGCATACTTAGCAATGGCAACAATAGAGCACCTACCACACGCCTCAGGCGGGACTCAAGCAAGAGAACCCATAGTCCCCTCCCTTCTTAGTAAACTGACTAGGTCAGCAAGCTGTCAGCTCTTAAAGAGACCACTAGAGGCATTCTAGTAAACCCCATTTATAAGGGGTTACACTTAGGAAAATGAGAAATGCACCAAGCAGCAGACATAGTTTAATTTTTGAATCTCATTCTCGCCATGCTGTCTCAGAGGTGGTAGAACATGTTGAAATGCATTGCCTGTAAATAAAGGAGATAAGTGAGGCACCACTATTCAGTGCATCTTTACATTGTACAGATAGTTGAATTTAGGTAATGTTATTCACAAATTGGTATTGAAATTCTTCATGTTCCTGTGCCCCCACCACCAAAAAAAATGTATACAGTAATACAAATTCTCCACACAACAAATTAACGGTGATCTAGTGCAACCACCCTCACACCACCTCACAACACTTACTACAACTGAACCCTGAAGGAGGTGCAGCTGTATATCATCCTCTTCTCATTACCACCACAAGCTGACGACTGACTGTCAGTGAGTGGGAATGTACACTCCATTAACCATATAGTGAACTTCAACAGTACATATGCACAGCACAGTCACCAAACAGAGGTGTTGGTGATAGGGCAATGTGTCAAGGTGATGGCATGGGGTTTCGTGGAAGGTGGTGGGTACATTGTGCATGATAGCAGGTGGTTCAGTCAAGTAGACCACTGAGCATGTGCTTTTTGGGGGTATATATGGCGATGAACTGGCAGCCTTGGATGTAGGGGACGGTGATCTCAAAGAAGTAAAAGTCAGCATCGTGAAAGGGAACATAGATTTATAATAAACATCTGTATCACAAACATCAGTATGGAGTCGAACACTACAGTGTGGATGGAGACACTGGACATTGAGGAAAGTGATTGCATATCAATATTAGTAAGCACTAAATCAGGGTGCTGAAATGTGGGATTTATTACATCAAGGAAATAATTAAGACTCTGAGGAGGGAGATGGCATACATACAAAAATTATTAAGTGCGTTAGGGAACATGACATAGGAGTGCATTACAAAAGTATAAATAAGCTGTGTTACAAGGCAATGTTACAACAAATGTGTGTCTCTCATCATCAGTGCATTTGTAGACACCTAAAGCTCATGGGGTGCTCACTGACACACTGATAACTAATAAATATGATGTGTGAAAAGTGCAGCAGGCTACAGTACAACAGAAATGATAGATAAAGCTATACATAATAGGTTTCTTTGTGCATTAGATCATTTGTAATTACCAATTTTCTAGCCATTCTGAGGTGAAATTGCAAAACTTTGGGGAAGCTTGTAGGCAGGATGACACTAGCTGTCATGCACAAGGAGAATGGGACAGAAATGGGGAAGTAAATATAAAAGGACTGAAGGAGGAAGGAAGTAGGATCAAGTTACTGATAGCGGCTGCACACCTCCCCACCTGCTTTAGGCATTGTTAGAAGTGCAGGCAGAGCCAAGGCAGGTTCTTATCAAACTAAAGGCGGGTCTCACACAGCACAGAATGGCAAAGTTATATTTGGATTTCTTACAAAAGTACAAGGAAGAAAAACAAACAAATGCTTGTGTCTTGATGGATGAAATATGGAGCACCACAGAGCCTAAATTCAGAATGGTGAGTGAGATTACAGATTCTTAGAAAATCTGACAGTGCAGCTTTAAGCCCATGAAACACCTTTATCTAGTTAATGTATTTGCAGCCGTAGTGGATCTGCCAGAGTTTGGTTTAGGCTGAATTGCTGCATTTTATGTTTGTAACAGTATTTCCCTATACTCCTTATCTGGCTGGATGTTTATATGTAATCAGTGTTGATCTATTATCATGGTGCTTATACATCCTTTGTGTGGTTGTGCATAGATGGATACTGTACTTAAATTTTCCCTTCTCATGATATGATGTTTAATTAATATATTCCTTCCTTTCCTTGTTCATTGTACTACAAAGTACCATTATGTTATTCTACTTTGCTCAACTCTTTGTATGTTTTGAAGACCGTTTACCATCTTGATGAACTTGATTTATTGTCTCACCTTGCATGTATTTTCCTTCAGTGATGCAATGTCATGTTCGTGTTTCCTCCCTCACTGCCTAAAACTCTTACAGACTCTGTTCTGGCAGCTTTTGAAGGGTCGCATGCCTGCTGAGTCCCTTGTGTGCCAAACTGTTGCTCTTTTGGTAATTAATTTGCCTGATTATACTGCAATTGTCACATTTTAACTTAGCTGCCTAATCTAATCTGTAAAATAATCAAGATCTTCCTGTGTTTTTGTGAATAATTGATGCCATTGTAAACATAACCTAAGTATTTTTATATTTCCCAGTGATTTTATTTCTTGAGAATCTTTGATAATAATCCTTCAAATTCTTTTTGTACCTTCCCACCATTCTACTATAGTATAATAGAAAGAGTCTATAGCGGTCCTGGCATTAAAAGGAAATGTCCATGTCTTCATGCCCCACACCTCCATGTTGGGCACCCTGATTATCATTTTCACATAGAGTTTATCATTTTCTTCTTACTGGCTTTTGTGTAAGGTATATATTATCTGGCTAATCCTGCCATCCCTCCTGATGACAATGGGGCCAATGCACTACCGGGTGGGAATTACGTGCAGAGGTGAGAGTATCCCATCTGTCATTCAAGACCATGGAAAGGTGCGCACTAGCCATATTCATCAAGTGCCACCACCTTTTGCATGGCTCTGCCCCGGCATGCTGGACTACAGGCAACCAGGGTGGAGTTGCAGGTCCATGCAGGTATCCAATCAGATGCCTGCATAGGGTCTCACAGTGGATCCCTTTGTAAAGTCATATCACGACCGTGTCCATTCTGCTTTCTATTTTCCTGATGACTTACCTTTCTTGCTCAGTGGTATTCACCCCAGCATCATGCTCTTCTTGTTCCCCTACCTCTTAGGTTGCATCTCTGAGGGGTCTGTGTACATTGACTCAGGATTAGATGTGTCTCTGAGGGGTCTGTACATTGACTCCACATTAGATGCACATCCTTCACTTGTGGCACTTCTCTCAGCTCCTTGTTACAGTCTATCCTGATATAGTGTATATGCTGTGTTTATTATATTCTTGTCCTTGTAGTTTCTTCATATTGCTTATATGCTGTATTTTGTATATTGCTTATTTTGCATATGTATGAGACATAATTAACTGTACCTGTATTCAACCTTCTTTTGATATCTAAGCCTTCCTTGCCCTGTATTTCATGTCATTGTGTCTAGTTCGCTGGTTATGTATCCACCTGTTGACTGTATCTCTGTGATGCATTACTGTGACCGTATGCAGGTCCACCTTGTAAATGAATATATCTCAATGGTGTTTTGCCTGGCTAAATAAAGAATTGATTGATTGATTGATTACAGCATGGGTCCTGGTATGTGAATGCCTACTGCAGGCACCTGGACCCACATGGCATAGCTTCCTCGTCCTGTGATCTCCCCTGACCAGTCTGTACTGGTGAGGTGCCTGTTGGTGCACAGAAGGACCCTGGCAATGGGACCCTGCCCCACAGTCAGCCCCCCAGCTGTGCCCCTGACCCACATTTACATCCTCCAGACCACTGAGTGCCCTGTCCCTGAAGGAGTCCAGCCTAATGAGCCCCAACGGGACTGCCCAGCCAGAACACACACAGTGCATACCCCAAATCCCATTCTGGTGCCCCCATTCCCCCAATGCAGGTCAGTGTCCCCAGTGCACACAGGTGCCTCACACCTGAATGGCCATATCCTGGCTCCAGTACCCCTCTCCCACATTGGTGGTCAGTCATTTCCCCACCAGTCATGGCACTGACAACCTCCCCATGCCGCTGTACCTGTTCATTGGTGCTGCAGCCAGGAATGGCCAGTAGACACCCTCCTCTTGATATCCTCAGCTGTTAGTTAAACCAAGGGATGCCAGGAGCATGCTGCCTATTTAAATGGGCACACTCCTGGCATCCCTTGGATGGATGGCAGCTGAAGAGATGTGAGGAGGGCTGTGTCACAGGCTGTTCCTGGCCATGACACCAACAGACAGGTACGGGGAAGGGGCTGTCAGTCGCGAGCGGGTGGGGGAAACACTAACCACCAATGGTGTTGCTGGGTCCTGAATTGGGGCAGTGTTGGCAGGTACCACCATATGGCAGGGCAGTGGTTGGAAGGCCATGGAACATATGATGTCAGGCAGAAATGTGTGGGAGGAGGCTGTTAGTTGCCGGCAAAGGCTTTGCCACCCAGCACAGGTCAGGGGTGTGGATCAGTGCAACCCAGGGCACCTGTACATGTGGGCATTTGGATGATCAGCTGGCCTGCCCTCTCCATCTGCCTAGTGGGCTGGGCTGGCATGGCTGTACAGTCCCAGTGCCTCCCGCAAATGGGCAGCAGTGGTCCATGGGGCATGCAGTGGAATTGAGCAGGGTCTCCTGGTGGCCACCTGCATCCTCCTCCGCACCCCACCGTGGCCAGCACTACATACCTTAGTGCATGGCCCATAGTGCTGGCATACCCCCACCCCAGCCAGTGCTGTTTTGGTGGCTGGGGATCGGTTGTATAAGGGCTGCATGCCCAGTTTGTGTATGCTGCTTGGGGGTGCAATGGTGGGTGGCTACACACCACAGATCCATGGTGTGTAGCCACTCCACACATTAATGCATAAGGGCCCATTGTGATTAAAATACCTGTAAGTGCGTTCCACAATCTCCTGCGGCTGTCCCTGTGGCTGACATTTGGAGCCAGGAAACAACCATAGGGAGCATGTATCTCTATCATCCCATAGCTGGAGCAGAACAGCCAAGAAAAAAGACTGGCAAATTGTGCATATGCTGCAAAATTGAATTTATTGTACAAAAGAAACAGTTTAAATGCCTCAACAACAGTAACAAAGACTATTTCTCCTGCAGCTGCTGGTGTCTAGTTTGTCTTGAGTACTCTTGTGTCTTTGTTACTATTGTTGAGGCATTTTAGCCATTTCTTTTTGTACAATAAATACACTTTTACAGCATATACTGGTGCCAGTCTTTGTTTTTACTGCTTTGATTTTGACTGGGCACAGTTTAGCAAGTGGAGAGCTTTGTTTTGTTTGCAGCTAGTAACAAAACAACAACGTTATGAGCCTACATTACATTTTGCTAATACAGGGTCATAATTTTGGTAATTTTCAATATTTTACTCCAAATTCCTCAAATGCACCCTATCAGCTCTGGCCAGAACTTTTCTGTCTGCTGTTAACTTGTGTCATTAAAACCTCTTTCCCATGCTGTGTTATTTATCCTGCTTGTTTATTCATGTTTCTGTAAAATCAACAGTTATATCTTGTTTGTGTTGAAAGTACTTTAGTTGACCACACAGTTTCACTGATTTGGTGAATTGCTCCCATGTATTTTATTGTTGGAGCTTGCCTCTGCATTGAGGCATACGTGTTTCAATTTAATTGCTTACCCTTTCCTATTACACCATTGTTTACTACCCTGCACATGCTGTATAAAAACTACATATTAATATAATACTTTTCAAGAGTTTGCTGGGCCTGTTCAGATTGTCATAGGTGCCTTTGTTTGTTAATTTTATATTGTTGTCCCTGCTCTCTTATATAACAAAAATTGTAGTAGTAAGTACTAACACACTACAGTTCTTCACTTGTCCAAACACTGCTGATCCATAGCCCTTTATGTGAGGTGTTCTGTGCTGTGCTGTTGTTTCTCACTTCGCTTGAGCTAACCATACCCATACATACTCAGTTATTATACAGTTGTTCATTACCCATCCCACCCAAAACTGACATTGTATTAATAACTACTTAGCACTTTTCAGAGACACGTTAGATCCGTGTTGGGGAGGTGTTGTCTGTCATTATATTATTTAAAGTAGCTTATCTGTGCTCTTTTTCCCGTGTTACTCAATTCCTGTTTGAGGAAAGAAAAAATATTTTTCTTTACTAGACTAGGCTATAGTATACAGTATTAGTAGCTCAGAGTGCTGCTACCTGTCCTGATTGTGGTTGGACTTGTAAGCCATTAGTGCAGGTGTTATTCACACTTAGTAATACATCCTCATATACTCCCAGAGAAAGTCAAACCTTTGAACAGATATATAAAATGCCTACTAAGAGACGGTCCAGTGCAGGGAAATGTGCCGGGGGACGAGGCAGCAAAGAAATCTGTTAAGGAGAGTACAACTTCAGTTCCACTTCCCCAAAGCAGACATGTCTGCATCAGTGTCTTCTGTGGGCTCTGGTGGCATGGCTGGTACCAGCAAAGGAGTAGTTAGAAGTGGCATAAGTGTGTCTCAGTTTTTTATGTCCAGATCTGTTGCATCCATGCTGGAGGGGATGATAGTGAGAAGAAGGAGGCACTCACACCAGTACAGGAACAGTGGTCTAGGAGGAGGGTAATAAGGCTGTTGACGTGACTGTTCTGATCCTATTGGAGTTGTTGGTGGTGACAGTGTTCAGCCAGAGTCTGATAATCCTGGAGATATGGAAAGTCAACCCCTGTGGAGATGGTTACAGAGAAAAGAAAGTTGATGTGGCGTGGCCAGATTAATGGAAGTGAGGCCCTACTCCAAGTCATATTTTGTGGCCTGGGGTCCCTAAATGCCAACATCCTACTCTTCTACAGTGCCGGGCTGACAAGGCAGCAATGACCAGGGTACTCAAGCAGGATGTGGTTTATAATGCTGTGTTATGCCACATGACTTGACAAGTCACATGCCCTTAATTATAAACAACACAATTCAGAATGACCAATTATTGCATAAAGAAATATTTTATCGGTACAGTATTAACATTTTGTAAATTTTCACTTTTTAGTTACCTATAACTTGTCTTGTTTTTCCCTTGTCACTACTGTATGTGCCTTGTAACTATTTTTGTTATTAATAATTATGGATTAATTATTAATTATGGATCCTCTTTTCTTCCTCTTTTGTCCTCCTCCGAGACACACCTGGGCATTAGACTTCGAGTTAGTGTGCCTGCCTTCCCAGATATCAAATTAAAATTCCACATAAATAATTTAATAAAATGGGGATAGTAGTTGCACAATCTCCCTGCTCATGCCTCCTTAAATACATTTTCTCTTTGCTAAAACCAAAAACTGAGCGTGTATTGAAGCAGTTAATGGGGCTCCACAGCTCCCTCGCATCATTCCTGCTCAAGATTCCTTGGGCTCAAACCTGAACATGCTCAAGCTCCTTGCCTCTGCAATGCCTCTGCCACTATCACCCTCTGTGCAGCTACCTTTGTTCTCAATTCTGTCTGTTCTCCCACTGTCTCCTCTCCTCCATCTCCTTTGTCATTTATAGTTTTGTTGTCAGCTTAAAAGTTGCTTTGCTGCCAATGCTGAGTTGCCACATCCTTGCCCCACTCCAAGTCATTGATGCCAAAGCAGCTAAAGAGAATGTGCCAGAAGACTGAGCCTTAAGAACCCTGCAGGACCTGCAGGTGTTGACTGCAGTCACTTCAGAGATTAAGCTTCCTAGAGCAACCTCCTGCACCTTCCCAGTAATGTATATGACTCAAATCAAACCAAGACAAGACTGTGCCAGCAAGAGCAAGTCCCACAAGTTAGTTCCCTCAGGTGACTTATCAGCACCCCATGGTCCTCAGTGCCAAACTTCAAATCTTATTAAAGACTCATCAGTACACTACTCAGGTTACTGAACACTCACAGACAGACCATGACCAGAGGCAACCACAACTTAGTTTGTTTCTCCAATGCAATAAAACAAGTTGTTTCTGCATCACAATTGGCTTGGACACTGCAGAACACAGATGACTAGTGAACACAACATACCTGGTGTGGCCTGACTGATGTGAATGTGAATGTAATAAGTCCAGTCTATCCTCTTGATTGTTTCTTCAAGATCACGCAGGCGGCAGTGACACGACTCAGCCCTGCAGTGCAGCCCAAGCATGGGAGGACTCTCACAGTCACAGCAGGAGCAAAGGCCCAACTAGAAGCATCACTGACTGATCCTGGCTAGTGGCTACATGGAAAACACCAGCAGCATGCGACGCTGCAAGTCGAATCCAACTCTAGGTGACCCCTGCAGCCTGCTCAGACTCTTTCTCTCTACTTCTGTGTCTTTAGGCAGAGACTCTTCTTCGATAGATGAGACTAGCCACTGGCACCAGCAACTGACCACCACAGCTCTCTCTTGTTTCCTACTCTACTCCTCATCGCTGCCCGCACACACTCTGACACCATGCACACGATGCACTGATTTCTGCTCCCCAGTTGTCACACCTCCAGAGAAACCTCTGATGGACATGATTGGCTGTGTGTTGTGGGGTCAGGGTGGATCAGAGGTGAAGTCGGAGCTACCTGTCGGAGAGACTGAGAGGCTTGCTTGTTCAGAGTGGCTGTGGGAGAGGGTCATCACTCACCAGGCTGACTCAGTGGGGCAGGGCTGACTGACTCCAAGAAGGTGGGTGCTCTTTGGGCAGTTCGGCCCATCGGCGGTCACCAGTACAGCCAGGATTAAAAGTAACTGTAAATAGGTTAACAGTGGGGGCCCTCCTGAACCTCGGGGCCCTATGCCACAGCGTAATTGGCATACTGGTTAATCCTGCCATGGATGTGCTGAAGACAGTGATGGGGAGGAGGAGGAGGACATCATCAGTGGTGGTGCTGATGATGGTGATGTGTTGAATCCCTATAGGAGCCAGAGGTGAAAAGTTCAATGGTGACATTGTGGACCATTTAGATGCACAACCTGAGGATCAGGCTGTCAGCAAGTCTCCAAGCAGTCAAGTAACACCCCCCTCACAAAATAGTCTTATGAAAGTGATGAAAGCAGCCCAAAAGCACAAACCTCAACTCCTGTTTCTCAGCTCTTCCAGTCCCAGCACCATGTTAAGTCCAGAGGTCAAAAGTCCTTAGTTTGGGACTTTTACATGCTTGATCCAGCTGATGAGACCATAGTGATATGTCAACTGTGTCAAACACATGTTAGTTAGGGAAAAAAGGAATCCACATAGGCACAGGTGACCAACACGCCCACCTTAAAACAAAGCACCTACTGTGGCAGCAATAGAGGGACACCAGAGTTGTTGGTGGGACCTCCCTTGGCAAGTTAAATGTAACTGAGAGCAGTGCAACAGAGCAGGAGGAGAGAGCAGAGTGGATCAGTGGAGGAGAAGGATGAGCAATCCTTTGTTCTCGAGTAGCTGGAATAGTAGTGGAGGTGCCACTCTCTTGAGTCAGAAAAGTACACCACCACACCCAAAATCAACCAAAATAACTGGTTTCATGTGGCTGCACATCCCCAAGAGTCATCTGTTACCCTACAAGAACAACATCGGTGCCACAAGTACAGTGTTCTGGTCGAATAGCCCCAAAGATGTAGCCCACACTGAAGAGCATCTTGAGCAGCACTCAAAGTACCCCTACAATCATGCTGCTACATGCAAGTTAAATGCTGCCACTGCTGAAATACTAGCCATTGATCTGTTGCCATTCTTATTCATGGAAAATGCTGGATTCTGCAGGTCGATGGCCCTTGTCTGTCCCAAATGGCAGGTTCCATTATGAACCTACAGTATTTCTCTAAATGTGCCATGCCAAAGCTTTATGGTAGAGTTTATGATTCCATAATACATGCAATGAAGAATTCTGCAACAGAATCTATCCATCTTGGCATGGATATGAGGACCAGTAGACAAACAGTGGCAAGCTCATATCTGTGCATAACAACAAACTGGGCGCAGGTACCTGGAGTTGTAGTTGATTTGGGGCCTGGCAAACCTGCCTGAAGCAAAATTGTGGTGGTAGCAACACCCCATGAATTTGGCACATGCCACCCTCAGTATGTGAATTATTATCGGTTCTCACACAGGTGAAAATGTTTCATGTTCTGCTGGATGAGATTGATGAGTGGCTGCACACACTCACTTACAGCAAGATTCATTACAAGTGATAATGGCTCCAATGTTGTGAAGTCGCATTAGCAATGGTGATTTTTTCAGGTGCCCGTCCAACACAGCCTTAATCTTGTTGTACAGCAGTTTCAAACCATGCAGACATTAAGGAAATGGTGACTGTTGCCCATCGCATCTGTGTGCACTTCGCACAGTCTGCAAAGGCCCATGATCAATTACATGAGCTCCAGTGCAATAACCATCTGCATCAGCACAGTATGAAGCTTGATGTTGTGACCAGGTGGAACTCCATGCTGTACTTGTTTGACTGGCTTTATAAGGCAGTTTCAGAATACCTACTGCTGCACACCACTTGGGACAGTGTTGGAGTGTCCATCGCTCTAACAAAAGAGCAGTGGCAACAAATGGATGGGCTAATCAGCACTCCCCATCCATTCGAGCATGCAACACAAACAGTGAGTGGGACACTGCCTGTATAAGTCAATCAATACCCCTTATACATGTGCAGATGCAGGCACTGGTTAATGTCACCAGATGCAGGCAAGTGTCAATCATAGTAGTTGAGATCTAATGGATCACATGCTTCACATGGTGGACAGCAATACCCATATTTCTGGCATTCTACAATAGGATTAATTTGCAATTACTACCATGCTTGATGCATGCTACAAACATGGTCTGCCTTCCATATTTGAAGGAGGTCATCAGCAACTGCAAAGGTTGACTGAGAACGTCATTAGACAGGTATCTGGTGCACAGATGAAAAAGGCACATAAGACACAAACTGCACAGAGAATGGTGTTGCTACCACCACCAGCAGCTCAGAGGCAACACAATCTAACAAAATGGGCAAGTTACAGTAGGAAACAGCAAGTAATCCCATTTGGGATGTTCTCTATCAGTGGGAGTGGAAGATATGGAAGAAAGGTCACTAAAACAATATTGTCTAAAGTTATTTGTAATTGTATTAAGTAATTATTGGTCATGTTTGTCAATTACAATTGTATTGTGTATTTGATGTTTAATGTTTTGTAATAAATAAATTCCAGGTCAGACCTGAAAAAGGACCATTGGTCCAGTGTCCTTACCAGTTAACAAATGATTAAATAAAATTAAAAAAAATAAAAGGAGGAGGAGACTGATAAGGCAACCAGACTCAGGGCAGCAGAACGAATGTTGGAGGCCTATATGGGGACACAAAGCACCTTGCCATTACTGATGAGCCCTTGCAGTACTGGAGCAGCTAAGTGACTGATTGGCCAGCACTAACATCAGTTACTGTTAAATACCTGAGCAGCCCACCATCCAGTGTCAATGTGGAACAGTGTTTAGTTCAGCTGGGGCCATTGTGCATGACCAGAGGACCAATCTGTTGCCCAGAATGTGTCCATACTAACATTCATCAACATGACACATTCTGCATAACACAGTGATGTCTATGGTGTTGCCTCCGTGATGATGATGACAATGAAGATGTTAGCACTGCTAAGGCTTCCACGGCAGTGAGGTTGATGAAGCAGCAATGCAGAGAATTTCCACCTGGTGACAACTCCAGTCTGGAAGACTGAGGTTGCTTTCTGAATAATGTGGCAGCAGAAGTGGAACAAAGCTGAAGTTAGTAGGAATCCCTGCCCCAACCCTTTTCAACTTGGTATAGTTTTAAAAGTTATTTTATACATTTCTCATTGGATTTGTGATGGTTGTGTTATCTGCTGTTAATCAATTTAATTTGATTACCCTTGCCCTAAACTGTTGTTTAGTCCCCACTCTATATTAAAGCAGCAGTCAAGTTACCATAAAATTTTGCATTATTATAGTAATAAGGTTCCTCTGCCAAATATATCAAAATACACATTTTACTTTTCATTTAGATTATCCTCATCCTGAAGCAAGATATGTTGTCTTGAAGTCTTTAAAAGTGCCCATGCAGGCACATGCCACCGACCTAACACCTGCCATGCCCATGCACACCATGCGGAAACTAAATGTGTTGTGCCACTTGCAGTACTGTCCACAACATGTAGTAGTCAGAACCCTCCTAGTACAACTATACTATGAATGTAGCATGCTCATTCCACAAGTACTGTAACACCAGTTGAAGAGATTTTGCTAAATGGTGAATGGCTGCCATTTTTAATGACATGAATCATTAATTACAAAATAATCATACAACGAAAGGCTTAACAACATCCACATTCCAAAAACAGTTAATTACATTAAGTACTACCATACTACTTGTACAGAAACAGTGCTGATCGCTGAAGGGGTTGCTACCTGCAGTTTGTCTTTTAAATATCCCTAATTACTCCAGTTCTGCTACCTTAGATGTATATTTATTTTATTTAATCATTCTCAGATTACAGTACCTCTGAGCACAGGCAGCTCATTTACAAAGGTTCCACATCAGTGGGAGGGAGACAAAACATACAAAGGAGGCAAAGTACAATGTTTCCAAAAACAGTAAAGTGAGTAAATATACATATCGGTATGCAGTTTTATCGTTCTAATAGAAGGAACCATAGATGAAAGGGGAAGGATAAATATGGGAGAAAGAAAGGCAGGAAGTGGCAACCATAGGCCTTGTCAAGCTGGTGTGGGGAGTTGGGGCAGGGGATGTAAGAAAGGTAGGAAGTGGCAGCCATAGGCCTTGTCAAGCTGGTGTGGGAGGGTTTGGGCAAAGGGAGTCAGGTGGACAGAGGGGTAGCCAGGACCTTGTCAAAGTGTGAAAAGGGTGGATAGCCTCAGAAGTATTAAGGTAACAGTGGAGACACAGGGTTATCCAGTTGTGAGGAGAAGATTGAATGCTAGTAGATGGAACTCTCAGATGAAGCAGTCACAAGAACTGTTGGCTGTGAGATGTTGGCTTAACTTCAATTTGAATGGTTTGAATTTAGGTAGGGTAGTTATATCACTATGAAGAGTATTAAACCAGTGAGGTGCTCTGTAGGCAAATGAGGATTGCCCTGGGCTGTTCAGCATCTAGGAACATGGAGATCATGATTGTTTGAGCATTGCATATGCTGTGAACTACAATGGGGTTTAGCAGGTTTGCGGTGCCTGGTGGCAGGAGGACGAGAATTGCTTTTTGGCCAAAAGACAGGTTTGGTATTGGATCCTGCTAGAAAGCTGTAGCCAACCAGTCTCAGCACAAAGATCACAGGTGTGGAAAACGTGTGGACCCCATGAGTAGTTTGCATGCCTTGTTCAGAGCAATGGATATCCTGTCTTTGGAGGAACATAGGCTGAGATTACTGTCAAAGCTTTATTTTGGGCCCCAAGCAGTACTTTCATGGTTAACGCTGGGCCACGAGCCCAAATTGGCCACAGGTAGGGCGATCCTTTAAGTGTCTCTTTCAGGTAGATGGCACAGCCACCACCTCGCTGGGTGAGACTATCCAGCTAGTAAAGGGTATACCCAGGTAGAGCAACTGCAGAGTCAGGAACCTTTTGGGAAAGCCATATTTCTACCACTGACAGAACGTCAGGGCTATGTTCTGAGACCCATACCTGGAGGTTATCCAATTTAGTCTGCAAGCTGCAGACATTGACAGTTGCCAACTTAATAGTTCCTTTTAGGGTGATCATGTGTGGACACAGGTCCAGCAGGACTAGAGTGAATATTGCCTGACATAAGCAGCAAAAGTAGGATGATTCTGAGCAAGCTTCCTTTAAGTTGTTTGTAGAAAAGCTTCTTTGATCTTCTGGGGCTGAGGCATCTTCTGTGTTCCAAGCACATGCGGTGAGCTTAAGTAGAGTAATTAGGTGGGGTATGAGCCAGTGACCCCAGTGGAAGCCACCCTGTGGAGGCAGCAGGAGCCAGTGGCAGGATCAGTAACCCTTAGTTAATAGTTTAAAACTACCAGTGATAAAGCAGGGGTCATAATGGAGATTATGCTTAATAGTGGTATGGGAGAGAAACAGGAATATCACTTTATGAAGTGCCATTGCTTAGAATCAACAGCAGTGTAAGAGAGAGGGATTGGAGGAGATGGACATAACCCATGTTCCTAGGAGGAAGAGCTTGCATGTAGCCATGGTTTCGACGGAGGCAGAGGAAGCAGGCAAATGTACACAGAGTTGTGATGATAACAGTTAGGAAGAGTGTGAGATGTGCCCAGATAGGATAGGATCCCTAGTGACACCTCGTGATAGCTTATAGCTTGCTAATGGTGGAGTGGACACTTAGTAAATTTCACGCCTACCAGAGATATAGCACTCTAGTGGCTAGAAGTTATAATCTGCTAATAGACACTGTCAATAGACACTGGTCCCCTCAACCTATAATTACTAAACACCATCTCCACCATTTCCACATGTACTGTACCTCCTCCCTGGATTTGTTTACTTGTTAATGAAACCAGTGGCCTACATCACAGCTCAAGCAACCCACTCTGTCTTCCACACACCAGCTCCTTCATGGCCTGGATGTAGTCACCACACAGATATGGGATGAAAAGTCACCAGAGGAAAATGACCTAAACAGGAACAATGACTGAAAACATAAGAACATACAAACATATGAAATTGCTGGCAGAAAAAGGCCCACAGGTCTATCAAGTCTGCCTGATTGTGCAGCTTTTAGTTTTATATTACTGCAGCTGCCCCAGCCCCACCCAAACCCTCCCTTCCTCCCATTTCCTGGTCTTTTCCTCCTTTGTGTTCTTGTCTGTACTAATCCTGCCCTTGACTCTATCCTAACCCTATTTAAAGCTATCCATTGTCATCAGTTCGATTAACTTCTCAGGCAGTGCATTTTATCTCACCACCACTCTCATTCTATAAAGTAGTGCCTCCTCATCTCCCTCCTGAACCTTCCTCCTTCCAACTTCAGACTGTGCCCCTAGTGACCCTTCCCCTTTAAGCGGAACAAGTCTTCCTCTCTGTTTTTTATGCCTTTCTATCATGTCCCTATTTCCTTCTCTCTTCCAGTGAATACATGTTGAGCTCCCTCAGTCTTTCCTCATATAACAACTCCCCAGTCCCATGATCATTTTCATAGCCTACACTGCACCCCTCAGTAATCTCACATCCTTTTGAGGTATGGGCACCAGTACTGCACACAGTACTCCAAGTGTGCCTCATCAATGATCTATACAAGGGCAGGATGACCTCCTCCTTTCTAGAGGTGATCCCTCTGACAGTGCATCCCAGCATCCTATTTGCCCTTGCTGCTACCCTCCTACATTGTGCTGATACCTTCATGTCCCCTGTGACTATTACACTGAGGTCCCTTTCCTCCTCTGAAGCTGTTACCTGCACTCCCCAAGTCAGTAGCTGGTTCTGGGATTTCTTGCTCTGAGTGTATGACCTTGCACTTCTTAGCATTAAACCCCAACAGCCGCTCCTAGACCAGTGTTCGAGTTTAGCCAGACCCTCCCTGAGTGCCTGCCTCCCTTTCTCATTGTCCACTTTTGCACAAATCTTAGTGTCATCTGAGAACAGGCTCATCTTACTCTTGACCCCCTCTGCAATGTCTCAATGAAGACATTAAACAAAACAGGGCCCAGCACTGAACCCTATGGTACCCTACTTGCTACTGGCCTTGGCTTGGATGTATCCCTCTTACAACTCTTCCCGAGACACACCCATGCTCTTATCCTGTAGACCATTACCATCAAGATAGGTTATCAACCTCTTGCTTAGAATGGTCTCTACCAACTTCCTTACTATGGAAGTCAAGCTTACCAGGCTGTAGTTGCCCAGTTGGTCCTTGGGTACACTCTTGTGAAGGGGCACGATGTGAGCCATCCTCCAGTCCCTGGGTACCTTCTCCATTTTCAAGGAGGTGTTGAAGAGATCTGTTAGAGGGCCTGATAACATTTATATTTATTTATTTATTGAAATTTGTTGACCAGGTAGGCCGACTGATACAACAGGGTCCCAGGCAACCCGGAATTAACTACATTTAAAAAGGCATATAAGCATAGAGGAGATAAAGGCAGATCATTAATTACATTGACTACATGCATCAAGAGCATACAGTAGACAGGAAACAGGCAACAGTAGAAGTAAACAGTTATACAAAGTTAGTGTACAAGGCTAGCTACCACTAGTCAACTTCAGAGGTAAGACATAAAACAAACAGAAAAATATCAACAAGCAAAACCGGGAGGGAGGAATAATTGCAGTACCATTGCAAGGAGTTGGACACCAACTCAGAAGGAGGTGTACTTTGGTTGGGCACCAATCTGTGGATGGTCTGGGCTAGGGAGGAAGGCCCAGGAGTTTAGATGGGTACACAGTAAATATAAGACCCCAGCATTTCAAGTACAAGTGCATTGACTGACTACAAGCAAGTGGGATTTTAAAGCACATTTAAATGAGTTCAGGGTAGAGCAGTTCATCACCACTGAAGGTAGGCTATTTCAGAGGGCCAGGAGAGATGGTGAAGGACCTGTCACCAGCACAGAATCTTGTCTTAGGGACATTCAGGATGGGGTGAGCAGCAGACCTTAGGTCACGTTTAACTGACTGAACTGGAAAGTCCAGTAAGGCTAGGGAGGCTGATAATTTTGTCATTCTGAAAGTAAGACAGAGTGTAGGATATGCAAGTCTAGTGTCGAGTGTTGGCCAGTTCAATGCTGTAAGAACATTACAGTGGTGATCACAGGGATGGGCAGCAGCTGCAAAGCGAGCTGTTTTGTGATACAGAACTCTGAGTTTGGTAAGTTCAGTGCCCCAGAGAGGTTGTATTAAGGAGCACCATAAAGAAGTACTGGAAGGATGGTTCCTGTGGTGATTGCCAAGTGAGCTTCACCGGAGAGGAACCCACCAAGTCTGCATAAAAGACCAATTTTTGATTAACGATCTTGCTGGTTGCCTCAATGTACAAACTCAGGGTTAACTCCTGGTCCAGGTGTAGTCCAAGATATTTTGTGGACACACAGATGTCCAATTTAGTGCCATTGGATGATAACATTTGGAGAAGGTTTCATCTATCGGCTCCCAAGCGTTGGGGACGAAGAGCATGGCCTTGGATTTATTTAGGTTGAGGACCAGTTTATTATCCATGAGCCACTTTTCCAATGATCTGACGTCCATATTGAGGTTCTGATTTAATTGATTGATATCTTTTGAACTCCTGTAGATGATAGCATTGTCTGCATTTAATTGGATATTGGCCCTCCACAATGATTGGGCATGCTGTTGATGAAGATAATAAATAGTAGGGGTCTGAGGATGGATCCTTGAGGGACTCCTTGGTTCACTGGAATAATGTCCAAGGTCATATTCTTCCATTTACCAGCTGTTTTCTCCCACAAAGGTAGTGTTGAAACCAGGAAGAGGCAAGTGTCCAGATCGAGGGTTCCCAAGGCAGGTAACAAGGAGATCATGGTTCACCAAATCAAAGGCTTTTGTTAGGTCAAGAAATAAAGCTCCAGTTGCTAGACCTTGATTCATAGCCCCAAATACTTCCAATGCAAACTTGACAAGAGCTGTGTCGGTGCTGTGGTTTTCCTGAATTCATGCTGCACATCTGAAAGTTGATGATGGGTTTCAATATAGTTGAGGATCCATCTATGCACAAGCTTCTCCAGTGTTTATAAGCACACTGAGTATGGATATAGGTCTATAATTTTCAATATGGTCTTGACACCACCTTTGTGAATAGGGACTACAGTGGCCATTTCCACTTAGCGGGAATGCGGAGCAGGAGGACTTGTTAAATAGGTTCCTGAGTGGAGTCGCAATAATCGGGCAGCCATTTTCAGAAACTTAGGCTCCAGATTGTTGAACCCAGGAGAGATATCCAGTTTGATGGCGCTAGAGAGAGGACTTCCTTCCGAGTAATCAGGTGGAAGTGGAAATTGAGACGGTGTGATCATCAGAGGAGAGCAGTTAATGTTGCCAGGTGTGGGGTTAATGTATCTGTCCAGGTTAGTGAAGAAGCTGTTGGATGCATTTGCTAACTCTTCTGGATCTGACATCAGGTTGCCATCAACTGAGATGGTCTTGGTCTTCTGCTGAGTACCCCTTTAGGAGGCAATTTATTTGTGACCAGAATTTTTGGGGTTAGTCAGGTTTGAGGTTTGGAGGTGCCTAATGTAATCCTTTTAACATGTTTTAGCTCTTTTTTACATCTGTTCATCAGGGTCCTGTATAACAGCCAATCAGCATGATCACCTGAGCAATTGAATTTTCCCCATGCCTTGTCTCTGGGCATTATTTCTTTTCTTCTAGCTCGATCCAAACAGCATGCACATTTGCCTTGGATTCTCCGTTGTTTTAATGGGGCATGCTTATTAAGGACGCTTAAGACATTATGGGTAAAGAAATCAATGATGGAGATTGTTGAGATCTGCCCTGTGTATCCCTCTCAGATCTTGGAGAAAGTCATTGGAACAAACCTCAATAGATCCCAAGCAAGTAGGATCTTACGGGAACATTCGGTGAGTTGTTCCTCCAGATGCCAAAGACTGGAGCATGATCACTGAGAGAGTGTCTGGCATCAAACCTGCTGCTTTACATCTGTCTGGTCAGTTTACCAGTATCCAGTCTGGAAGAGTATGCTTTCCAGTCTTGGGGTTAGGTCTCGTGGGTTCGCGATTAGCTGCATAAGGAAACATCAGTTGGCAGTTGCTAACCACATTACTCTGCCAAGTTTAAGTTAAAGTCGCCAATGAGAATACGTTCCCCACAGGGTTACTGGCCAACTGACTGATGAAATTCCAGTTCACATTTAGCCACCTTGGGCGGGTTGTAGGTGCATCCAATGGTTATGGATTTGGTCCTGCCCAGAGTGAGTTTAACTAGGAGACACTCAGAATCCTATTATCCAACCAAGATGAACTAATATAAGTGCACCACTGCCAGTTCCTTCAGGATCCTTGGGTGTATACTGTCTGGTCCTGTTGCCTTGTCCACCAACAAGGCTTTAACTCCCTTTAGAACTCTATCCGCTTAGATGACCCCATCTGTTATCTCTGCCCTCCCCAAGTTCACCCTTGCCTTTTTCTCCTGTGGAATTGGGAAATCCCTTTCTTTTGTGAACACTAGCAGAAGTATTCACTGAGTGCCTCTGCCTGTTCTTCCTCTTGTTCTGCCCGCCCACCATCCCTCTTGATTCTAACAATCTCATCTCTACAATTCTTCTTCTCCCTTATGTATTTAAAAACCTTTTCCCCTCTGTGACCCCTGAGCCAACTTCAGCTCCTTTGCTGCCTTGGCTGCCCTGACTGACCTGGTCACCTCCCTAGATGCCTTTGTGAACACCTCTCTATCCTCCTCACGCTCTAATTTTTGAACTTAATGAATGACAATCTTTTTCCCTCACCTTCCACTCCACTTCCTTGCTGAGCCAGCTAGGTCTTTTGGATGATGAATACCGGCCATCTGCATACCTGGTGTTAGCAAATTACAAGCAGAAAAACAAATTATACTTACCTTACCCAGTGAATGTAAACTGGAAATTGTCTCCAGAAGGAACATGCTGGGCACATGTAAGCGTAACGGCAGGCATCCTCATTCCCTAAAAGTACTCGTACCTAGCAATAAGATAAAATGAAGAACACATTTTGAGAATTGTTACAAGCACCCCTCCAACCCCATTAAAATGAAGAAATAAGCCAGCTCCATGGCATCAGGTGATAGGGGATCGCCTGGCATGCTGGTGACCAGGTTCACATCCCGAGCCTGGGGTGGCAGGAGCAGAGACCAGCAGGGAGGGCTCTGAGCATCCTTTGGATGCTCTCCTCTTGGGGGATAGGGACACACCACTCTTGGGCAGCTCCTGGTGGCCGAATTCAGCACCACACAATGCACCATGGGTGACCCACACATGTGTCTGCATGGTCAACACCAGGACACCGCAGTGTGCACCCAATCAGGATAGGGCAGAGAAAACCAGTAAAAATGTATGCTTTGTCACCAGATGATGGCAGCCACTATCCTTTTGACACCGTGGTAGCAAGGAAAGCCCCGATGCTGCGTCCTTGCCCTCCAGCCCAGATGATGAAATGTGTCTCCGGGGCTGAAGTCTCCCCTCCCAATTAGCCCCACAGGTAGGGGTCCCCACTTTTGAAAGGATACAGTGGGACAACTGAAGTGGTGTGATGAGGGGCAGCGGACAGCAGATCGTAGGATCAGGGTGGCGGATACAGGAGATTGGCTGCCTGAAGGAGAGGTCAGTGAAGATGGCCAATGGAAGTGGAGGTAAAGAAAAATAAAATAACAAAAATGAAGAAATACTTACCTCAGGGACTCTCTGTGAAACTGAAACAGATGGACCACCAAATAAAGTGACACGTTTTGATCAGCAGTAGCAGGAGCAGGAGGTAACACATGCACCAGAAAGTTTCTGAATGTTGACAAATGCAAACACAGCACAATTACTGTCAAACTCACACGTCTTTACTGCAGCAACCCAAACACTGAAAAATTAAATACTTACCTTTGGTGTTGGAAATGTGGTGCATTCCAACATCTGAATCCTGATGAAGCTTGCTTGGCATCATTATGAAGTAATCATCACCCAACTGGAAAATAATGGAAAAGCAGTACAAACATATTATACTTCAAGAGGCCACAAGAATAACCCACCCCACCCTTCTCTTGCACAGAAAAAAAATACATAGAAATACTTCCGTGTGCAGTAGTATGTCTATGATGATGATGATCCATCAACACCAGCAAACATTACTTCTCATGGCAACCATTCAGAGCAACAGGCAGCAAGCAACAGCATCTCAAAATCTCATTCTTGTAATCCCTCTACACTGTACAACCACAGCGTCAGCACAGCAAAACAGGACAGCATTGGTGAAGCACCTGGTCCCCTGAAAATCTTCCTACCTTGGTCCCGCCTTTGTCACCAGTCGTTTGATTACTGCAACGTCCTCCACCTAGGGCTACCTGGGATAGTTATCCTCTGCTTGCAGCTAGTGCAGAAAGCGATGGCCAGGTTGTTGACTGGAACCTCTAGATCCAGTCATATAACACCTGTGCTGTGTGAACTGCACTGGCTGCCAATACAGTGGGGATTACCTTCAAGGTTGCATTGCTAACCTATAAAGCCCTACATCAGCAGAGAACCCACTACCTGAAAGAAATCTTATGTTCTTATTGCCCCACCGTTCACTCTGATCCTTTGGTGAGGGATTGCTAGAATTCCCAAGGTATCCCTAAAAACATCAGGAGGAAGATCTTTTGCCTGTATGGCACCTACCCTGTGGAATTCTCTAGCTACGCCAGACATGAGAGAGCCAGACCATAGAGGGTTTTAAAAGCTGTTGAAGACCCACTTATTTAACCATGCTTTTCAGGAATTTATTAAGTGAACACTGATTAGTTTTATTCATTTTAAACTGTAATATTGTGTGTTTTATTTTGTATTGTAAAGGTGCTCTGAGCATAGGAAGGTGCCTTATACAAATAATTGTTGTTGATTGATTGATTGAAATGTTATGTCTAGATTTCACAAACAACTGTGAAACCAGCAGCAGGGGCGACAAGTGCAACTAGCAGTAGCTTTCTGCAGGAGGAACTGATTTTCTCACTGTGGCCCCACTTGCCATTTTGGCTATTTTATAATAGCCACAATAATTTGCCTCCCTTCTCTCAGAATTTTCTCATGTGGTTGTGCATGCCTTTTCTGGCCTGTTGCAGAATGTTTCATGAAAAGTATTTTGCAGAAGGATATCATTTTCTCACTGTGGCCCCCACTTGCCATTTTGGCTATTTCATAATTGCACAATAATTGTTTCATAAGTTTCATAAGTAGTATACAAGACAGTGGCTTCCGTCCAGACAGTCTTGTCCTTTAAGGCTGATCTGTCTTAAATGAATATTTTCTAGCTGCATAGAAGGAGCCTAATTTGTTCTTAAATATAGATACTGAGTCACTATTGACTATATCAGATGGGAGGCTATTCCATGGCATTACTACCCGTTGGTTAATCCATGATTTTCTCCTTTTGGTTTTGCAATGCTCACCCCTTAATTGTGTCTCCTTTCTCTCAGAATTTTCTCATGTGGTTTTTCTGCACTTCTAAGGCCTGTTCTGCACAGCACAGCAGCAAAAGGCAATGAGATTCATCATGAAAGCAGTGTTAAACTGAGGATACAAGTGAACATTTTGGGCCTGGTGGTGGTGTGGCAGTATAAAACTTCAGGATTGAGACCAGATACATGTCTGATTTCTCTGTGAAATTTTTCTTGTTATATTTCTTTTTTTATTTATTCTTTATGGTGCACTGCTCCGCTTTATGCCAGCCATCCACCCGGTCATGGACCCCTCACCTGTGGTGTCCCCAGATGAGTTGCACTCCCAGGACCCTCCAGGGTGGAAACGTGGCACCCGCCCTATAGGGCACCGCAAACAACAGGATAGGGCGGGAGTCAGCCTGGGGAGCCGACTGCAGCTGCAGGGTGGGCTTCATTTGGGCAGGTGGAGCAGGCAGATTTTCCCCTTCTGTATGGGGGGTGGGAGACGTGCAATGATGCCAGAGTCCATCCCGCCCCAATAACCTTGTGGACTTTGGTTGCTGTGGCACCCCTGGCCTCTGCCAGGGGTTTCCCATGCACTGACGATGACCCTCCCCTCCCCAGAGAGGAGAGCAGTAGTAGGACACTCAATCCTTCTCCCCGGCCGCCCCTCCAAACGACCTGAGTCCATTCCTGAACCCGGTCGCCGGTGTCAGAAGCAGAAATCCAACCGCTGTGCTGGGTAGGCCGGCCCTATATTTCTTGACTTATAAGACCTGTTGCAGTCTACTGCATCAAATATATCTTGCCACAGGAAGAAAGCGGTTTTGCACTATGGCCACCACTTCACATACTGGGGACTTCAGCAGTTCCACAAAAATTAGGTTTTAGTTCTCTGTGGATTATTTTTATCACATGGGGACTGGAGGAGGGACTAAAACCATATTTATGCTTAACTTCACGGTAAAATTGCTTATATTTCTGTGATTCTTGTGTATGTCTTTGGACTGTTGCTGCACACACCCACAGCTACTGCAACATCACATAGGTTTGGAAAAAAATTTTGTTCATAGGATAGGAACAATACTTGACATTTGTGTAGTGATGTGCGAAATTGGAAAATTTCACTCAGCAAAATAACTTGCAGTATTTGTGCATTTTAGCTCATGGGTGAAATTTTGCCACTGCTGATGAATGGTTCTATGTGATAAAGGCGAGTCTGAAAGACCACCTATCACATAGAGCAAACAAACTTGACCCCATGGTCAAAAGGGCAATGGATATTGTACTGACTGCCCAAATAGCGACGGTCACTACAATACTGAGAAAACCATACAGAAATATTTTTTTATGCAGAGGCTGTGCCCCTGCACCCCACCTTGTGGAGGGCAGCCCTCACCCCCAAACCTAAATAATCAACTCTGAGGGGGTGCGGACCATGGGGCAAGTTATTGGATTCAGAAAAGATAAATTTATTCTGCCTGTAGCTGGACCCGAACCGCTTGCATTGCAAGTGGTGGTAGTACACCACTGCAGCTATGCAAGCATTTCGGTATTTGCCTCAAAGGATACTATATCCTGCAATAGCAGGTACAGCTCCTTGCTGTACTCACTATACAGGATATAGTGCCATATTGCACCACTTGCTCTCTTGTAGAGTGTTATTATTGAGTCGCTCAAAAGTGCAGGCCTCAATAATCAGCGCTCTACATAAGGTGCTACCAGTGAAATTTTGAAATTTCTCCACTAAAGCAGACTGTGTCATCTATTCAGAACACCCTTGGAGATGATGATTTCTTTAACATAATTGCTATGAGTAATTTATTTTATGTTATCATTTGTTTAACCTTGAGATTTTCAAGAGTGTGTTGTTAGAATGTGTTACTGTTTGCTTAATGGAATTCCATACAATGGGTTTGATCAAGTAACTTACTATGTACCTTTATCTGGCATCTATGCAAATGTTCAAGTGTGTACTGTACAGTATACGAATGTAAATGCTAAATTTCCAGGCAGCATCCCGAATTACTTGGCTTGTGGCTTATAAAATCTTTTCCAAACCATTTGCTATATGTTTTATGCCAAAGTTGATGTTTTGAATGAGAGGCAAGAAAGGAGAAGCAGAGTGTAACTCTGTTTTATAGTGATACCCTGTGCTAGCACAATCTGGGTAATGGGGGAGTGGGGTGGGTGCTATCTGACTGAAGACAGAGTGGAGGGGTGGTGGTCCACTAAACACTAGGGAAAGAGATTTTTTTTTTTTTTTTTAAGATTGGGGACGGGGTTCATTGGTGACTGATGGGGTCTTCAGTTTGGACAGTGATCAGCAAGGGGATGACTAGACACCAGGAGGGGTATAAATAACAAAATAACATTTGCTGGTGAAATTGGGTGAAATTTCACAATTTTGAAGCAATTTTGCTAAATATTTTGCACATCAAAGTTACTGATTTTGCAGAATTTCACCAGTGAAATAAAATTTCACAGCATCTCTACATTTATGGATAGGAGGGGACATATATTAAGGAGTAACACAAAACAAAAAAGGTAAGGAATTTATGGGTACACAGACTATAACACACGACAGGGGAACAGGCAGGGTCAGGGCAAGGGTAATACTATGTGAAGGGAAAACTAAATTAGTGAACAAGGAAAAGGATTGAATACTATAGGAGCATAACATAACACACAAAACCACTGAACAAAGACATATGTTTATTACACAAGACAAAGAAACAAGAGGATATAAGGAAGAGGACAGAAAGAGTCTTTTTGGTATTTTTTTAACTTTTTTCTTTTTCTTATTTTGGGGTTGGAGATAAGCAGACTACCACTAACACAGGATACAGGATAGGAAAAGAAAATAAAAAAACAAATTAACTGCTGCCACACCACTTACATTCCAGAACTGCCGCCACCACCACCCCAACCATGCAACTCTGCCAGGAGGTTCAGCACTTGCTTCTGATCAGCCATTAGTTTTTCCATGTCCCTCTGGCCTCGCTGAACTCCTGGCAGAGCTGCTTGAACTCATGCCTCAGAGCTCGCTTCATTTCCATACGGCTGCTAAATCTTCATTGGTAACTTGACCTGCTGTGGCCTGTGCTGGCTCACTATGACGATGTTGGCAGTGGCCACTGGGTGATGATGCTGCTGCCTCCTACTGCTGTGCCCAAGTACAGAACCCCTGCACTGATGCTGCATCCCACTACCAGACACAGAAGGGACACCTTCCTCCTGCTGGCCCACCTTCCCCTTCTGTGTGTTTCCCACTGCTGCCTCCTGCCACCTCTTGCTACTTTGCCAGCCACTCTGCAGGGTGGTGGTGCTATAGATGGCTCCTTTGGCCACTAGTGCCAAGGTGGGCCCCTTTCTTCCCGATGAACACTCTTTCCAAAAGGTTGCAGATGACAACACTGTCATCTGCAGCGTTGTGGTGAAAAAGGACCACACTGTGGACACTCTTGGTTAGTGGTGGTGGGGGCACCAGCTGATGTCCCAGGGTTCACATCCTGCTTCTGCTGCTGCTGAGGGGCACTGACTCCTGCTGCTTGGGGTGGGTGCCTGACTTTCTGTCTCCGCTGGTCTAAATGCTCACCTGTTAAGGTGAACACCTGATACTGCCTTCTGACCACTTGCCATACCTTTCCCATCCATCCTAATTGAAAAAGTTTTCTTAACAGAAAACTAAAAAAAATTATCTGAAAAGATAACAGAGAGTGAGGAGAGACACACATACACACACACACACACACTATAAACTTACAGACTGAAACATATAAACACACACAAGAATTCCTAAGAAAGAAAAATTAAGAAATCAACTGTTTTAAACTATACAATGTGGAAAACACAAGATTAATCCACTACTTCTGCTGCTTAGCTCTCTGACTAGCTTTGCCAGAAACATGTAGCAAAAGGAAGAAGAATCAGTGACTTCCTGCCTGATTTCCAGTCACCCATGCGTCCTGCAGAGAGTATATCATGTGACAAAGCCTGTTTCCCATAATTTCACCTTTAGTAATGGAAGGTGAAATTTACTGTCAAATTAACCAGTGAAATTTTGCCATAAGTGCTTAATTACACAAAATGTTTCTCAGGGCAAAATTCAGGATTTCACTTACATTTCATAACATCTCTACTCAGGATCACACACAGTATGCAAGTGGAGGCTGAGGGAATCCAACCCAGGTCTGCTGAATGTACCAAGCTCATTCCAGCGCATTGCTCTAACCTCTTGGCTATACTGCCACTAATACTAATTCCCAAATAAGTAAATTAATTCACTATTTGGGACAGAATATTTCACTATTGGTGATATTTATATTTGGAAAATAAAAATGATATATATATATATATATATATATATATATATATATATATATAAAAGGTCCACCTGATGCTCCAGTGGAAGTATGTCATGCTTCCTGCTTGCAACCTAGGTTCAGGAGCAAACTCAAGAGTTGGCAGTAGGGCAGCCACACTGAGGAGGCACACTTCCACTAGCAGCTTGTCACAACCAATGGAAGGAGGCTCCTTCTGGTGGGCCATGAAGCTTAATTTCTTGGTAGTAGCATGCTACATGTAGCCAAGGTACACCCCACCTCCCACTTGCTATGTGTGTTGCCTGGTGATGGGGCAGGAAAATGGTGGACCCCCTCCCTGCCTGGTGTAGGATGAAGATCTGCCTCTATTGCCAGGCCCTACCTCAGAATCCATAGCACCTGCCTCCACTCAGATCGGGATCTCCAGAGGAGTAATGGGAACCTTTAAGGCACTGTTATAGGGAATGGAAAATGGAGTAAGTACCTTGAGAAGGTTTGTGTCATGGCTGGGGGCAGAAAAGATGCTGGCATGTTAGTGCAAGAGTATAAACACTAAAATATAAAAAATATAAATTGCAAACTCTAGCCATCCACAACAGGAGTTAAATTGGATAGGAATCCACAGGAACATATTTCTATCTCCTCTCATAAAACAGTTTGTGAGTTCCTACAGTATTTCTCTGGCACCTTTCTCCATCAAGTATTACAGGAGAGTTCAACATCCTATTGATAGCAGTTCACACTTATAAATCCAGAGATAAGTGGTCCCTCTCCTACAAAGTTTCAATGTAACCCTGCTCTCCAGGTTGAAAGCACCAGTCCCATATTGAAACCCCTCTCAGTGGTCTCCCACCCTCTTTCCCTCCCAATTCTCTCCAATATTCAGAATAATGTAGCTGCATTTAGAGGTGGGGCTATCCCAGTGTCAGCTGCCTTATACAGTATATCTTTTGAGATGTTCTCACTTCCAACTTCCACCAGCTTCTATGTTAAGTAGCACCACTCTGCTTCTGGGCCTTAGCTCTGAATGGGGCAGGGGTCAATAGAAAGTGAAGATCTTTATATCCAGAATAGCCAGAGAACCCCCAACCCACAGTGTGCTGCCTTCTATTTAAATTCTGTCTTTGAATGATAGCTGCAGCATGACTGGGAGAAGGCAGTGCTGGATTGGTTTGTCTATCAATTAGTGTTCTAAGAAGACTGACAAATCATCCAATCACTAGGATGGAGCTACCTTGGGAATGGCAGAGAGACTTTAAGGCATTTCATAACCTTTTTATACCCTGAAAAATGAATACTGAATTCCCAAATATAGTGGATTCCCAAATTTAAACTCTGCCAAAATTCAAATTAATGGCTTTATATACCACTTTATAATTATATGACTCTTGGACTCTCATTTTCAGCTGCTCCCACTTTTCGTGTTGTGCTTCTTCTCATATACAACATCCATACTTTAGAGGCTATCAAATGTATGATGAAATGCCTGTCTACTTGTCAAACATTCCATCTAAACCAATCTGATTTAAATAAAATACTGTTCAGTTCCACAAAGAAGTTTGCACAAAATAAAGCACTTGCATACAGAATAAGACATATTGTAAGAAAACAAACAAAATGCATTCTCATGAAATAAGCAGGAATATTTTAAGATTTGAGTGACCTAAATGCCCACTTTCTACCAGTTCTTCCGCTGTTCTCCATCCTGATCATCAGAGCCCTGTGACTAGAGTTGTAGCGAAGTTTTACTCCATCAAAGTTGCCATGAGTGATGCAAATTTGCATGCACAGTGTTACGAAGTTTTCCTGCTCTCAGCAACTTCAACTATGCCCAGAATCATAAAGTTTCAGGTGGATTCTGCCATTCATGGCAAAACTTTGCACTTTGTGGGCAAACTTTGCCTTTGCTCTAATGGGCTATGGACTCTGGCTTCCTCACTGTGGCCATTTTCATTGACATGACTAAAGTATTTGATTTAGTTGACCACCTATCCTTCTAACAACTCTTAAATCACTAGGCTTTTCACCAAATGTTGTAAGGTGGTTCAGCAGCTACTGCTGACCAGACTCAGACAAGTTAAATTTAACTCAACTTTCTGGACAAGCTTCCATTAATATTGGTGCCACAAGGGGTCCATCTTATGTCCCTGCTCTTTTCTATATTTATTAACAATATCACCTCCAACCTTGCCCACAGACTCCTACTATATGCAGATGATATTGGTCTGTACACCAGCGTGAAGGATATAGCTGACATCAACATTTGACTCTCCCATGACCTCCAAGTCATTCAGCAATGGATGCTGACAAATAAACTTATCCTGAAGGAAGAAAATACTCAAACCATGCTGTTTGGTTCCCACCAAACTCAGACTCTACCAATCTAAACTCAATGTCTCCTCTGCTAATAGCACATCTGTAGGGGCAGTTAACTCATTTAAATATCTCGGTATCACCCTTGACCTGACTCTCAGTTTTGATCTTCATATTCAACAGACTTGCAAATTGGTAAACATGAAACTCGTCATTGCCTACTGGACTAGCTATGTGCTCACAGCATCTGCCAGGCTTGCCATTGCTCATGATATACACCTACTGTGTCTCACCTATGGCATCACAACCTATGCCTCTGCCGATAGTCAGGTCTCCAAAATGGGACTTTACCTATAATAACATCTGTCGCTATGCATTCTCCTCTCTCGCTGAAGCACCATTGTCTCCTCTACTTGGATCTTGGCTGGCTTTCCCTTCTGCATCTAGACCATATGCTTATCGATAGCTTATTGATAATGTTATCAGATCCCAAATTCCCAAGCCACTGGCAGACTATTCCTAAACCACCGTCCAATTCACGGTCTACGCTCTGCTGATAATGCCCCAGTCACATCCCCAGACACAGTACAAAGGTGCTAGTGCTTTTGCCTGTTGAGCCCCCTTTCTGGAACTCCTTCCCCTAAGTGCTTGCTCAGCATCATCCCATACCTCTTTAAAAATTGCTTCAACATTATCTTGTTGACTACTGCCGTTACTCCTGTTTCAAACGCCATAGCCTTCATCTCCTTCTCTATGTTTTCCTGTACTTATACTACTTCTTAATTTACTGACCGTCCAAAGTATAACTTTTCTTCTTAATTTTCTTATCACCTGTTTATTAACTTTTATTATCTAGGGACTTTGTCCTCACTAAATCCCATCCTCCTATCTTATCTGACACCTCTTTCCAATTCCTATTTCTCCATTTCAACTTTACTTCTCCGCCTTATCCTGCACTGACTAACAATGTCTCTGTCACCCAGTTTTAATCCTCCTGGATTCTATGGTAATGTTAGCACTTACGACCAGACCAAATTGTCATTTGCTTTCTTGTAATTTTTACTTCTCTTTACTCTTATTTTATTTTATTCTTCCCATTTTACATATTTTTACTAAGCTTGTATTTAACTATGGCCTGTTTTGTATTCCTACGATTATATACTGTGATTTCATATATTGTAACCTGTTATCAATCAATCAATCACTTTATTTAACCAGGCATAAACACCATTGAGCAAGCTGATTTTCAAGGTGGTCCTGGGCATTAAAACAATACAGTACACTTCATAAGATTACAATTATGGTGGACAACGGTGCAAAAAAAAAAGAAAAGAAAAACATTGTGAAGGTGCTGGTCAATATGGGCCTATACATACCGTCAACATAATTAACATGCAAGGTACATAATGATAAGCTTTACTGAAATGAGAAGAGACAACAATCCCATATAGTCTTCACTAAGTAAGAGCTCATACCTAAATGATAAAAAATAAGGAGGTATTAAGGAATAGGGTAGAAATTGGGGTGAAAGGTAGGCAGCCAAAGGGAGGCCAGAATAGGTAAAAGGTAGAGAATAGGCAGAGTCATCTTGGATTAAGGGAACTAGACTTGTAGGTCATAGGTTTCTGTTGTTAGGAATGTGGGTGGATAAGATACTTAGGCGTAGGATTTAAGAGTGGCACCCAGGGCTTAGGGGTCATCGGCATCTGAAACAGTTGCATGATACCTTCAGATAATCCGTTAATAGAGCTTTGAATGTGAAAATGCTTGGAAGTGAGGATAATTTTAATGAGTCTTGCATAGTGTCCCAAAATGATGGAAGTGAGAAATTGATTGCTGCTGAGCCAAGGGTAGTTTTCACTCTAGGAATCTGGAAGCAGATTAAGGAGATCGTCTCAGGCCATAGGAACCTTTAGCCCATTTGAAGATGGTTGAGATGATGCAGGGGTTATCAGATAATGCTCTAAAAACCAGAGAAGAGCATTCTTTTTCTTCTAGTTGAGAGTGAGGTCCATCCAAACCTGGTACAGATGACAGTGATGTGTACTACGGGGTAGATTTAAGATAAATCTTAAAGCCCGGTGGTAAAGGTGTCCAGTTTGTTTAGCATCATTGATGGGCGATGACTGTAAAGGAAGTCAGCGTGTCCAGTATAGGTAGGAATGTAGTTTGTACTAGTCTCATTCTGGCTTCCTAACGTGAGTAGGTGTTTAATGCGATAGAATAAACCTATTCATGTCTTAGATTTCTTGAGGTTTCATTTAAGTGGCACAGAAAGTTAAGCTTGTTATCCAGCGAGAACCTAGGTATTTAAAGGTATCAACTACTTCAAGGGTTCATCTAAGAGTGTTCGGATCTGTGTGATATGTGGACATTGGGAAGTAGACTGTGGTGAGAGAATCATTGCTTTAGTCTTTTGGCATTGAGGAGGAGCTTATGAGTGAGAAGGTTGTATTGGAGGGTGACAAAGTCTTTCTGTAAGTACTCATGGGCCAGATCCAAGGATGAATTTGTGGTATAGAGTACAGTATCATCTGTGAATAAGTGCACATTGCTGTGCCAGCTACAGTCAGATTATTGATGTATATTGCAAAGAGAATAGGGCCCAGGATGGAGCCTTGTGGGACTCCTCGTGAACAAGGATTTTGTGGGGACAGATCTCCTATGGCTTTGACTTGTTGTAACCTATTGGTAAGGTAGCTGGTGAACCATTTAATGGCAGAACTATCAAGTCGATGTTACTCAGTACAGTAAGCATGATGGTATGATCCACAGTATCGAGCATGTACTTAGATCAAGGAAGAGGGCAAATACATGCTTCTTAGAGTCCAAGGCCATTTGCTAGTCTGTAGTTACTTTGGCAAGAGCCGATACTGTACTGTGTTTGGCTCTGAAGCTGGACTGAGCAGGTTTAGCAACTTTGTGAATCAAATGTTCTCTAAGTTGGATGTTGACAATTTTTCAAGTAATTTAGAGAGGATGGATAGTATAGAAATAGGCCGGTAATTGTTCAGATCACTGGATCCCCAGTCTTGAATAATGGTAGGATGTGGGCAGTTTTCCACAAGACAGGTAGCTCACCTTGAATCAGAGAGGTGTTGAATAAGTGTGTAATGGGGGCGGTCAGATAGGTATGGCCAAGTTTTAGGAAGTAAGGTTCAATATTATCTGCACCGCACTCTTTTTGTATCCAGAGAAAGGAGGAGGTCTTTCACTTGCTTGAACATAATTGTGAGGAAGCTGAAGCGGTGGGATGCGATTGGTTATGGTTGAGATTATCAGTGGAAGCCAACAGTGTAGTCTCTTGCCGGGCTAAGTTTGCTGATAGGGGAGGTGTCAAAAGCAAGCCCTGCAGTGGCAAAGTGATCATTAAGCTTCTCTAGTATATTAGCTTTGTCCGTATAGGTGGTACCATCAGACACAATTTTGTTTGGAAGGGGTGTTGCAGTGGACTGACCTTCAACTTCTTTGAGGATGTTCCAAAATTTAGCAGAGTTGTTTTATTGTCTTCTAGTTCTTTTTGGAAGTACCTAGCTTATCTGATTGTTTCTGTTTTGTACCCTCCTAGGTTCGCCTGAAAATAGTCATTGCTAAGGCTAGTGTACCTACTCAGTCATCAAAAACTAAATAAATAAATGAAATAAATTTTATGCTGAAATTCTTCACTTTGCAGCTTGATCCACATTTTACAGCTTGCACCAACTTCACAGATGAATTTGTGGAGTGAATTTCAGAAACTTCACCCATCTCTACCTATGACACATCATGCCCACTAGCAGTAAGGAAGGCAAAAGTAAATGACTTGACACCAAAAGCCAATATCCCTCTATAGTCATCTGGCAGGTGATTTTTATTTGAGGTCTGGCATGCCAGAGTGAATGTTATATCACTTGCATTTTTCTTCTCTGCATTTATTCCATTGACCGAGTGAGTCCTGATGTTTATTCAAAGCAATTCTATGTATTTCCTGTTACTTCATATCGCAATGTAACAAGTTCCATGAATATGATGGGAGGCAAAAATGTAAATTTCATGTAACTGCATTATAGCAGTGCTGCAAAACAAAAGTATATGGTAAAATATTGTCAATGCATTTATCTGCTGTGAACATAAGAGCACTCTTGTGTTAAATGGGATGGAGGTAGTAACAACAACAAAAATGGAAAGGGACCTGGGGTAATCATATCAGATGACCTTAAGGTTGGCAAGCAATGTGAGAAGGTAGTAGGGAGGGCTGGGGGATACTGGGATGTATAGGAGAGGCATCACCAGCAGAAAACAGGAAGTCGTTATCCCTCTGTACAAACAGGTGATGAGACCCCATCTGAGTACTGCATCCAGTTCTAGAGACCCCATCTCTGCAAGGACATAGACAGGATGGAGGCAGTCCAAAGGAGGGCAACTAAAATGGTGCATGGTCTGCAAAAGAAGCCATACGAGGAGAGACTAAAGGAGCTTAATAATGTATACCCTTGAGGAAAGGAGGAGATTGGGGACATGATATAAACTTTTAAGTACCTCAGTGGAATCAATGAAGTCCAAGAGGGTAGCATTTTTCAGAAAAAGAATGTGCAAGAACAAAGGGACACAATTTGAAGATAGAGGAGGATGGCTCAGGGGCAATGTGAGGAAGTATTTTTCACAGAGAGGGTGGTGGATGTATGGAACAGCCTTCCTGAGGAGGTTGTGGGGTCTAAAACGTGGGAGAATTCAAGAATGCATGGGACAGACATAAGGCAATTCTTGTGGGGAGTAGGAAGAAATAGGTTGTTGGTTAACTAGGATCTGCAGCTTATCCTGTAGGTAGGGAAATGGGCAGACTTGGTGGGTAGAGTGGTCCTTATCTGCCATCAAAGTCTATGTTTCTGTGTTTCTATGTTTTATGTTTATTGTTGAATTTAAAGTGATATTGCTTGTGAGAAGTTCTGGAGGCTAATTTTTCTTATTAAGAAACAGTTTCATTATGGTAGGCTATACTGCTACAGTAAATATTAAGCTATAGAAGATTATTTTCTGGCCCAAATGTGACAGCAACTAATTTCAGTCATGGATAATCCACTATTTGTCTTTAGAAAATAGCAAAGACAATCCTAGAGAGCTGATTAGCTGGCAACATTCCAGAGTTGGTCATCTTATCTTCAATAGAGCCTTGTAAAAACAAGTACCAGTTGCCAAACTGGTATCCTTTGCCAACTAAAATTCAAAGTCCAGTACCCACCATTTTTCTTGTTACGCTAAGCGGATGACTGACAAGTTAGCCCCCTGTGAGAGAAGGCCCTCAACACGATTCACCAAATACCTTCCAAAATTTAAACAGACACTAATTCACAAAAATAGAAGAATGACAGTTAACAAAAGTCACCATTTCATCTCATTACAGAGTGTTGTAAGCTCCAACTGCAACTCAAACCCTGCTCATCCTATCCACTGTCTGCTTGCTTAAATGCTGCAAGCTGGCAGTGTGTCTCCATCAGCAGATGACAAAGTGAAAAGTATAATGCTTCTGTGATTGTGGAGTAGAGCAGAACAGTGTGAAGCTCAGTTTTACGCCATGGACCCATCTTCCTTCACACTTAAAAATAAGCTCCTGCCATTGGCTGCACCACTGCTCGCCCAAAACACATCAACATAACTGATTTTTTTAATCAAAATCAATTAGCTTGCCTTCATTCAATTCCTGATTGTACTCCTTCTCTCCCCTGCTATTCCTGCTGTAGTGCACTCCACTGAAATAGTGTGTCTCTCTAGAGACTGTGAACTCATCTCGAGCTCCTCCCGCCAACTAAAGTCATCACACAAAATAATCACGAGAAGCTGCAGTACAGTCCAGCAAATAAAACTCAACTAGAAAACAAAATAAAACACAGATGACACACTACAAAAATACAGCAGTACAGTTCTCAGCAAAACAGCTGTGAAAGGGTGCACTGCCCTTAGTAGCAAACAGGGACTACTTTACCACTATAACAACTTTCTATTTATTTTGCTCACATATTAAGGATTTCCAATTTTTTCTTTTTATTTTATAAAACTGTCACATGTGGACCATTTTATAAGCACCGTAATACCCTCCAGGGTGGGCAGTATTAGGCAATACCTGACCTTTCAGGGGCTATAAGGCACTTCATTTGTGGTGTTGGACCTCATTACACCCCTGGGCAGTCCGATGTTGACTAATACTGCCCACCCTGTTGGGTATTATTGCTAAGATATCAACCACCATATAAAGGGCTGCTGCTAGCAATGTAATGACTAACAAACTATTTTCAGCAGTATGACAATCTCACTTATTAGTGTAACCCTTACTTGTACTTTGTGCTTAGTCAACTGATTGTCCCATCACACCCTTTGCTAGAGTGTTTACCTGGCTGGGTCTCAGGAGGAAGGGCATACAAAAAATTTGTTTTCTTACGGAACTGGGGAACATGACAGTTGGAGGGCATTAAATCACACAGCCCACTCACAGAAGAATGTCCAAAAGCAGAACTAGAGCCAAGTAGTAGGTTTTATTCTGACACAATCGACTGACAGACATTTGTCCACTGGGGCTGCATATGCAGAACAGGTGCAACAAAATCCACAAATCCACAGATTTACTACCAGCACATTTGTTCAGGTACACCCCTGCCTTAAAGTGTCAAAATGAAATATTTCCATCCATCCTCTTCCAGGCTATGGACACAGGACAGAGCTTGTCAAAACAAGTGTGAGCAATCCTGTGCTCACAATTTACCAATTTCCATTCTCTTCAAGAAAATGAACAATGCTAGGTTCACATGTCCTGGGGTGGGCAGACGCCAGGCTCCTCCCTTTCCCAAAGTCCCATCTCCACAAAGTCTTTTACAGGACAGGGAATATCCTCAAAATTGTGAGAAACAGTTCCAGAAAACATTCCCAACTGAGAAAAGGTATTCTCCTCATATCCCAGACAGAAGTGATTGTGTAGCTCCAAATTCTAGGCAGAGAGAGACAACTCATTTCCAAATGAATCCGTAACTGTGAGGCACCATTTGAGTAATAAAACAGTCCTCCTAAAGTTCAGAGGTAAAATTGTCAAAATCAACAGGAATCCTTTCAAGGAGGATTCAAAACCTGGCCATTCCAGTAACTGAGCAGCACTTTTCCAGTCAAAAGGCTCTCAGAAATGAGGATAACCCCAAGTAATACCTATAGTTACAGGACCCATTGACTTTCAGGTTTTTTTCACCCCTCAGGGTCTCTGCACAGAAGCACTCTCAAGAGATGCAGAGTCAGATGCAAAGGTACAACAATGCCTAACTAGTGCTCAAAGTCACAAATCCAAATCTGGAAAAGAATACCTTTTGCCAGTTGGCGGGGTAGTGCACAACAGTAACAGTCCACTACCAGTAAACATACCAAAAGCAGTAAGAAAAATGAATGCAGGTGCAGTGGATAGCAGGTTCACACTACTGCAACTACTTTGGCACAATAAAATTTGTCTGATTTAATAGTACCCATCACACACACTCACACACACACACTTCAAGTATTGCATAGCAAATTGAAAACCTTTAGCAATATAACCAAATCTTTTAAACAAACTGAAATTATACACTGCTGCACCTACAATCAGCAAAAAATTTCAAGAATTACTGAAAATACACCGGCCGGTGGTGCTGAGGGTTGAGGGGCTGGATGCCACACTGCGTGCCACACCGGCGAACGAGTTCGGGAGCGAGCATGGGCTACAGTGGGTCAGCAGGGAGGAGATGGATTGAGCATTCAGTGGACTGCTCTCCTCTCTGGGGAGGGTTTCCTGTGGCCATTGTCATTCTGGACCCCTAGCAGAAGCTGGTGATCGGTGGCATGTAGCCATATGCCGCGGGGAGGTGGCAGATGCTTGATTGGGGTGCTCATGGGAGCATGCAGGCACCCAGTCACTGGTGTCATTGCACACCACCAGCCAGCAAGGGAGAAAAGTGGAAAGAGGGTACCAGTCACAGTGCTTGATGGCCATCTGTGAGCACCTGTGCCAGCTCCAGGAGGGGATCACCAAGTGTGGATCCATATTATGGGGGAATTGGCCGCCCCTACCTCCCACCATGGGGGATAAACCATGGGACAATTGGGTGGTCACCATCCTCAGAGACCGTACGAAGTTAGATGATGGCCAGAGAAAGGGATGCGAGTCAGATTGGCAAACTGGAAGCCCCATGAGAAACAATACCATAAAAGAATTACCAAAATATTACTGTGTGTACATTAACACAGTTATACAAGAAAGATATAACCAAAACAGAAACACTGCATCTTTCTCCTGTTAATCTACCTGCACCACAGATACACCCCTCCTCCAAAGCACTTCACAGTACACCAACTGACTGTTCTAAATTAATATTCAAAATCCATGCACAAACAATAAGCACTTGATGATATGAGCACAGGAGGATTTCCTACAATCGATGCACTAAATGTTGAGCAAAAAAAAGGCTCAAAAGGCTTTTTAACAGCTTTGGAGGATTTGAATAACAGAGCTCTGAGAGGAAAATGTCTCCATCTTCCACTCACACACACACACACACTCTACATAGAACTGAGGCTGTGCAGGACAATCTAGAGCCCATGTGACCTGGAATCCCATGAAGCACTGCAAGTCGCCTAGGAGCTCAATAACAAGGCGAGTGATACAGTACATTGATTTCAACATACTTCATCTTAACACTGGTGGAGAAGTGGTTTGGGGAAGCGGAATAACGCATAAAGTCATTGTGGTTTCAATGGACTTGGCGTCCCCATTATGATGCTGATATTCCACTTCGCGTTGGAGCACTCCATGAATACCGCGTTACTCTGCGAATCACTCCACGGAGCAAATTTCGCCACTTCGCCCACCTCTACTGCAGGTGCAAGATCAGCATGGGTGGAAAATCTCTGCAGTGACTTTTCAGTGTCTGGACTGTAGGGATGACCTGGCTGACTAGTGCAGACTCGTGTTACATGTGCTTCTCTCAAAGGTCAAGCATAAGCTGGCCCGTCGGTATGTGGTTGGATTTCTGCATGCGACGCCATTGACCCGGGTTCAGGAACGGACCTGGGTTGCTGGAGGGCCAGCCGGGGACAGATGGATGGAGCATCTCTTAGACTGCTCTCCATCTCTGGGGAGGGGACAAACTTCTGGTGCACTACAGACCCCTGGTAGAGGCCGGGGATCCTCTGTAACTGGTGTCTGGACATCCAGGGGCAGGGCAGATACGAACGTCATTGCACATCCCGCCCCAAGGAAAAACAATGTCCTTTCAGGGATGCAAAACTCTACAGCCAGCGTCTCCTCACTACCTTTCATGGGCTTCCAGGCTGGCTCCTCCGACCCGAACCGATGTCCGTGACACTTGGCAGGCAGGTGCTGTGACCCAGCCCTGGGGATTAAGCCCGAGGCAAGGGGAGCATGGCTCATTTGGGAGCTGGAGGGGTCGTGACTAGGGCAGATGTCCCAATGCTGGCTGGGACAAAAGCATAGTAAAAAAGGCCCAAGCACTTTTACTGTGCCTTCAATAACAGCCCAGTCCTGGTGGCTGAGAACTCCCCCAATGTCTGTCTCCATACTCACTTCATGTAAGCCCACTTCTGCTCCAGTAGCCTTTGCAACATATACAATGTAGAATTCCAGCATGTTGTGGCATCCTGTATCAGCCTGTGCTGTGCAATCTGAATGCGCTCTTGCACCTGCTGCAGCTGGTTTGTGGCCTTAACCGAGTGATGGAATGGAGTATACATTCTTCTTGCTGTCTTAAAAGTTTGATCCACCTCTGGTGTCTTGCAGATGGACTTTGTCACCACCAGATTCAAACTGTGTGCAAAACGATGGATGCCTTCTAGTGCCCCATCACCCAATGCCTTTATCATATTTGCTGCATTGTCAGTCACAATGAAACCGACATGTAGCACGTGTTTTAGTCCACATATACTGTATGTCTTATAATAATTACAAAATGTTGTCAGACTGGTGATCCACAGGCATAACGGACACATTGAGAAGTGTGGACCTGTTATGAGAGGTTGTGAAAGGCTACACCAGGGAATGACAGGAAGAATGTATACTGCACCTTCACTGCCTGCACAGTTGGATCTGCTGCACAGATGCAGTCAGCAACATATATCCATGATTGGAGATTGTGCTACTCCATATGTCTGTTGTGCAATGGAAAACATCACTGACTGCATGTGATAGACGCTGAAAGACTGTCTTGAGCACATCCTCATATATGTTTGGCAAAACAGTATGGGAAAATGTTATGCGTGATGATATCTGATACCGTGGGTGCAAATGTTGCATCAGCCACCTAAACCGATGTTTTCAACCATTGAAAATGGCTGCAGATCAAGTGCAATCATTTCCCCAATTAACTGGGTGATTTGTTGTGCAGATGGATGTGAGGGTAATATTTAGTCCTTGCATGAAAGGACCACATAATGGGGCCAAAAGTCTAGGAATGTAATGGGGTCTGATGCCTTTCAATGGGAGAGGTTGTGGACCGTGTAGCAAGTGAATCATCAGGAGGCAAAGGAGGCCATACTTTGTGCTGAGACCGTTTTGTGATGAACTGTCGCTGGTGTGGATGGGCAAGAAGAAACTGTTTCAGACTCATTAATATGATGACCATCACCACCACTTTATGACTGGGAATCATCAACATCTGGACCCCACCAGTAGCAGAAGAGGGTCTCGTCAGCATAATGCAGTGCAACACACTGGATCCCTGCAGTGCATGGGCATGTTTCATCTTCAAATGATTACTCATTACCATGGTAGTTAGGTTATTTTTTCCTCTGCTAATTATGCTGTGACACAGCCCACTGCTGTCTTAGTCACATTATTTTTGCATATGCTAAAATGAAGCCATACAGTGCTTCTTACAGCTTTACTTGAACCAGCACTTGTCGCACCAATAGGGTGGCCATGACTTCTTTTTCCTGCCTTTACCACCAGCTGAACTGGGTGCTGCACCGACACCTTGACCTTGCTCCACGACAGTTGTTTGACTTTCTTGATTACAAGTTTCCTATATTGCGTGGATGGAGCTGGCACAACCCTGCTACAGCTTAGTGTGGACTGCTTTGTTTTTTAACAGGTGGAGGTTTAATGACTTGCTTGCCCTGCTGCCGATGTCCAGTAGCATCAGCACCTTTCTGCAGTTTGTCTGCAGCTCTTAGTCTTTACTAGTCAGATATGATGCATATTCTGACTCATCACCAAAGTCACTCATGTGAGTGTCAGTGTCATTGTTAGGTGCTGATGATGGCGGTAGCTCATTAGGGTCAGAATATATTCTGAGCCAGAAGACTGGTCTGCAAACTCTGCAACCTCCTCATTAATATATCAACCACCTGAGAAGCATGAGTGCTGCGTTTCAATTGCATCCTAGGGGTAGGGGTACTTGTTGTCACAGGCATTGTGGAAAAATGTGGTGCTGCAGTATCCAGGGTCATGTCAGGAGACACAGTTACAGTGACTGCACTGATAGTGGTTACAGTACTAGCAGCCACAGTTTCTACACTATCAGTGGAGGCATTTGTTGAAGCAGTGGTGGTGGTGGCTGTAATGGGGTTACAGTCACTGGGCCAGCAAAGTTGTACTGATGGCACTGGCTAATGTACATGTGCTACAGGTGGCCATAGGGACAAGGAGTACACTAGGGGTGGCAAGGAGAGTAGCATCAAGGGTGGAAGAAGCTTCAGGGTGACTCAAGACAGTGGCTGTGGCTGATGCTTCCTCACTTGGAGCTCTACTAAGCTGTAATGTCCTCCCTACCATAGAAGATCTGGGAGCAAAATGGGTGGCTACTACTGGTGGTGGTGACAGTGCTACTTTCACCACTGAAAGTAGTATTCAGTCTAGTGCCTTGCTAGGTGAGAAAATTATTGTGGCCACGAATATGTCCAGATGAACGTAAACTACATTGTGATTCTGCATCATTGCTGCTTGGTACAGGTGGGGCTGTGGACTTGCTGGGCTAGACCAAGTCCTTTTACAGGTTTGCTTGTCACCAGACATGATAAATGATACTGATGCTGGTTTATGTCACAATCAGAGAACTGCTATGATAATTAACACAGGCAAATATTTTTATTTATCTATACAGTGTCAGCAAGGTATGTGACTATGTGTCAAAATATGGAATATGCAGCTTGCAAATAAGCCCACAACAGAACCATACCCAAGAGACCCAACACACAACAATTCACTGTACCACACCTGACACACTGAAAAACTTTATCAGTGTAAAGAAAACCCATGAAGAAACTGATGGAGAGATGTGTGACTCTGAATGCACTTGCAGATGCAGTGGGGTGGGGAGACTAGGTGGCAGACTCCTTTCTTGTTCAAAAGTAAATTAGATTCACATTAACGTTTGGTTACATTACAGGCAGTCACACTCACTCACACTAGTAGATTTTGTGAATTGGAACTTTAAACATTGGGGAAGGGAATGCAACTAAGCGGCAATACTTGGCAAACAACCCTCTCTGAATGACTGTTACTAAGCCCAGAAACAGTTCCCGAAATTATATTATATATAATACAGAACACTATATAATTCTGTCACACTAGACAGAAAACTAAAGCCTGACTTTACTGAGCAGAAAGCCTCTTTTCTGCCAAAAAATCAATATCTTTAAACAAACACACTGTAGAAAGCAGACAGAAGTGTGACCATGAATGCACTTGCAGGCGCTACGCAGTGGGGTGGAAGAAACTAAGGGCCAGATATTCAAAGGGTTGTGCCTGACACAACTTAGTTGCCCTTCACAACCCCAGAAATGCACCCAGGGGCACCATTCAGAGGAGGGACTTGCATAGCGCAAGTCCCAATACGCAGTGCAAAGATAATGTATGCAGTGCAACTCCAGGGGCGGTTCATGCATATGCGGCACATCCTGATATTCAGCCCGGGATGTGTGGTACATATACCTGCACAACCCTGGGATGCACCACATACCCGGTCTCACAGCTAAGCCTGCAAGAACGGCTCAAATGGTGGCCACCCGCAGGTGAGCTGCTGCACTGCAAGGCACAACACAGCAGCCACTAGCTGTGGGTGGCCACCAGCCCACCTAGTACACTGTGCTGAAGCACCCACAGCATCCCTGATTGTCTAGTGGGCCTCCACCCTTACCACAGCCCGATCACCGTAAAATAAATACAGAACCCCTCCTTGGTGGTCCAGTGGTATACCCTCCCGCCCGTAGTGGTGATCACCATAAAACAACAAGTGAACAATGCCCTGGTAGTCTAGTGGCACCCTCCTCCTGACCCCTAGTGTGACCACTGAATCAAGCATGGAAAGATATCCTGGTAGTCAGTGGTACCCCTCCGCCCCTCAAATGATCCAGGTCCTGTACATGTCCAACACTGTAATGCAGTGGTAGTCTAGTGGTCCCCAGCCCTCCACGTAACCCCGCCAATCCTATGATATTTCCCACTCCTTGATGGACCAGTGGCACCCCCCACCCACAAAGGACCCTGGCCAACCAGCTGCACCCCATCAGCAGTGGGCAGCAGCAGCACACCCACATACCACCACGCCTGTCCGCTGACAGCTACTGTATGGGCTGCAATCCCATTGGTCCACAGTGTGGACCAATGGGCTTACAATGCATACTGCAGTAATCATTCACAAATATGTGATCCACAAATATGTGAATGACTACTACAGTATGCACTGCAAGCCTATACAGTAGCTGTCAGTCAGCACACGCGATGAAGCGTGGTGGGTATGCTGCTGCCCGCTGCTGCCGGGTGGGGAGCTGTCTGGGCTGGGGATCCTGTGTTGGAGCCACTGGTCCAACAGGAGTGGGAAATATAGTAGGATCAATGAGCGGGGTTACAGAAAGGGTAGGGGGACTACTAGACTACCATGGAATTACAGTGTTGGACATGTACAGGACCTGGAGCATTTGAGGGATTGAGGGTATCACTTGACTACCAGGGATATGTTTCCATTTTTGGTTTGGTGATCATGCTAGAGGTTGGAGGGGGTGCCACTAGACTACCAGAGCATGGTTCACGGGTTGTGTTACTGCGATCACTGCTACAGGGAGGGAGGGGGTGCCACTGAACCACCAGGGCATTATCATTGCCCATTCAGGTGATTGGGGTTATGGGCAGGGTGGGGACTACCACTAGACTACCAGGGAGGATTGAGTTATTTGTTTCACAGGGATCAGTGCATCGGGAGGAGGGGCCACTAGACTACCAGGGACCATTTGGATTTATATTCTACGGCAATGGGGGCTATGGGGTGGGTGGAGGTTGCCACCAGACCCCCTCAGGCTGCTCCACATGCTGTGCAGGATGCCATGAGCATTTTGTTGGCCTGTCCTTCACAACTCATGTAAATGGGGCCATAATGACATGCAAATGGCCCCATTTGCATCTTGCATATTAGCTCCATTTGCATACTGGCGCCTGAATATCAAGATTTTAGATAGCGCAACTCTGTTGCACTGGCGCAGTTCCCATTCCTGATATTCAGCCCTGTCTGGGGACTGCACCAGCGCATCATAGTTGTACAGTGTACATTCCTTTTATATTCATAGGAGATTCGCCATTGTTCAACTCCTTTGAATATCTTCCTGCGTTCACTTGCACCATTGCGGGTGCATCTCTGAATATTGGGCTAGGTGTCAGACTCCTTTCTATTTTAAAAGAAAATCAGATTCACATTAACTTTCGGATACATCACAGGCAGTCACACTCACTAAAACCAGTAGATTTTATGTGGATTGGAACTTTAAACACGGGGCAACTAAGTGGCGGCTTGGCAATTGCAAACAACCATCTCTGAATGAATGTTACTGAGCCCAGAAGCAGTTCCCTAAATTATATTATATATAATATAGTTATACTATATAATTCTGTCACACTAGACAGAAAACTAAAGCCTGACTTTACTAAGCAGAAAGAATCTCTTGTCTGCCAAAAATCAATATCTTTAACCCCCCAAAAATCACACACTTAGAGAGCAGTGTGGCTCTATGCAGTGGGAGGGTGTCAGCAGACACACACACACACACACACACACACACACACACACATACACACACACAGTCTTCCCTATCTCCTGTTACTCCCTGCAACTGGGCCCAGTACAGGGACAAAAACAAAATAATGCAGTCACAAATTATCTCTGAAACCTAAGGTAAAGACCAGAACATAAAAAAAGCTATTTCCTAAAAAAAAAATCAGCTTTCTGAAGCACACAGACTGAACCCTCTCTCTCTGAGAGAAGTCTACTGTTTCACAGTGAGATCACATGATCTGCAGAGCTGAGGCTCGAGAACAGCCTTGATTGTCAAGAAGCTCTGTGAGACTTTGAAATCTCATCCACCGAATAGTGGTATTCAGAATGGCCATCTGAATATTCCAAATGATCACTATTCGTGGTACTCGGGAAATAATATTTGTATTCGCATAGCCCTAGTACTAACAAGTGTGGACAATGATCCTGTTAGTGCAGTTCTTGAAAACCTTTGTGCTCTTTATTCATTAATGGTTGGCAATGCGGTCAACTTGCCTCTTAGAGATCACCGAAATGGATTTAGAACACAGTTTTTAAACAAGTATTGAACATTTTGTTATTGAGTATAGACACATGGCATGGAATGGAAATGTGTGATATACTGTAGTTGTTTCTTGTACTACTTTTGTAAATATCTCATTTTGTGGTTAATATTAATACAGATTCAAACAGTACAGTATAATTGTAGTTACTTAAATTGCAGGATGGTAATTCTATCAAGTGAGAATGTTTTCTAAAACACATGAGCATATCTGTCCCCTCTGACCTCCATGACTTCCCAGTGTGAAGAGACTGTGAGGTTATGAATTATGCAACTCAAATTAACACACAGAACTACAAGCTAGCGATCAGAGAGAGAAGAGTGATAAATGTAAAAGAAAAAGTAAAACATGATTAGTTATATTCACTGCCCAACTTATCTAGTCCATTGCAATTGCTTATGTGCTCTTGATTGTTGATGTAATTAAATTACAGTTTGGTAAAGAAATAAGATTAGTGACATGAGTGGGGTATCCAATCCCTGAATAAATATATAGACTGGGGTTATGATGCAAGGGCAAAAAATTTACATAAAGAAAGGGAAAAAGAAGTTGGAATGTGTACATCAATCACGACAAAAATCTAATTTCTTTATAATACCACCAGACCTCATGAAATGTTGCAAATAAAGACATTGAAGAGGACTATGTTCATCATAAAAATCATAATGTTATATATCTCCATAATGGGTAATGCCATAATGTGTGACTCTCCTCTGTTGTTTAATGGCTCATTGTAATCTTTTATGTTGCAAGTGTGAATGCGGAAACTGTGGCACAATGAAAACAGCACAGGAGAATAGATGCTGTCACTACTACACTGGGGTGACAATTCAGTTTGAAGATTTTCAACACCTGGATTGCATAATCGATCACCTTGAATTTCAGTGTAACAGTTTGGATAACTACATCCTGAGATGATTGCTGCATGCGTGCATATACTATAAAGGTCCAGTAGGAGATGTGACTCCCCAAGAAGAGTAAGTTCAGAATAAAACGGTGCAATGTATATCACAGTTTCACACTTCTGGTCACATTTCATTACAGGCAATTGGTGCCAATATTAAAAAGTGCACCATGGGGTGTCTAAAATGTGTGCTCCACATTACAATGATATGGCTGCCCTAAGATGCAATACTTTCTTTAATAGTGCAATGGCTCTGTTCAACTGAATATAGGAACATGTTGAAACAGCGCTAAGCCATATTGCACAGACCGCTACATGGCTCCCAAACTACTCCACCACAATGTCTTGCACCAAAGCTCAATTTTCAGTATACAGATGGACCCATGCACATGTGCCCATTGGGCACGCAAATGACTAAGTTGCCATTTTCATGGCGGTATGTGCTCATTTGCATGTGTGACAAGCAATTGAGCAGAGTACTGTACCACCAAATTGTCCATTCAAGGACACGGCGCAATCCCTGGTGTTAGTGGTCCCATCACACCCCATTCCTCACCTGATGAATGCACACAATGGCCCTGGTATCCAGTGCTCTATCCACCGCAAACATCCATACTCTATGTAAACAGCTAAGTTTCCTGACATCCACTGGTACCTCCCAACTGCAGATCCCATGCATGTTGTTTGAAACCAATTTAACTGCTGCTCATTGGTCCATCCACCTAATGCAATAACCAATGTGTGAATTATATTTTACTTGTGTGCAGCGCCTTCCCTGCCTGATCCCAAGCCCACTGCCAAAACTGCCTGTCCTTATTGACAACTCGTCCATCCTCCTGAGTATCCCTATCCCAAATATGCCACCATTATGGTATGCTTGCCATTACTCTGTTTGCCCAGCAATGGTTGACTAGGTATGCCTACTGAGTGATGTTCCCCGAACTGGTATGCAACTGGTACAAGTAGTATTGTACCCATCTCCACCCCATCACACACATGATTCTTGTACCCATCTCAGCAGCTCCTACCAGTTTCCTGGTAACAGGTGCAGTGGCACACAGTGGAGTATACAGATACCACTCAACAGAAATCCCACCCATGTACTGCAGGTTGTGGTACAGGTCCTGCATCCACTGGTTACCACTGATACCCCACTACTGGGTCATCAAACATCCCTGACCCTCTATTTCACCATCCCTGCCTACTCTGGCATTGTATACAATGCTGTTTGACATGGAGCAACACAGCACTCATCACACTGTGCATTGGTCACCCACCACATGGCATAATGTGAGAGAGCACATTGCTTATTTGTAAGTCACTGTGTCCCTGTCATGGTGCCCTATAAATAAGCATCGTGCTTACTGCTACTGCTTCTGCAAGATGGTGGTGTGTGGATGTTTGTGTCACTCACCATCCACTGACCTTGTAACCGTGTTGAGGATGGGTGGTGGTAGAGTTATTGGATGTTTGTGCAGGGGAGACCAACAGACGCCAAAAGACCTTGACCTAGAACAGCAGTACAGGGAGGGGGTGGATGTTTTCTGACTGGTAACTGACTACTCCATTGTGTGGCACTGCACCATTCATCAGTCCAGACTTATTCAGCATGTCTGCTGCAAGAATGGAGCTCAGACAAATAGCATCTCAGTTATCTATGACACAGTGATGACAACAAAAACTGTTGTTTTCTCGTTCAGCATAGGTACTGCATCTGTACCATCCCTTAGATATCAGAAGAACTAACTTTGTTAATTTTTTGTGTTCCCTACAGGCTTTTTATGCATATGGCTTACAAAAGATTCCCCTACTGGATTAAAGAAGTTGGGATAGAGGACAGAAAACTACTTCCAGCTTGTGTGGTTGGAAAATTTGAGAAACGTTCCCGTCTGATCAATATACTGGATACCAAGATGCTGAATAGTTTGGGGTGGCAGTCAGCTTTATGCACAGCATTTTCTACCTGCAAACATGAACTGTTACATTGACCCTGGCCCCAATCCCTGTTAAACTTTCCTTCATAACGTCCCCACGCCCATGGGTTCCCTTTATTTGTATCCCATGTTCTTTACTGAGACCTGCTTGTATACATGCCAGGAATAAAATATTGTTAGTATAAGTTACCCTACAGAGTAGATGGTTAGATGGTTTCAAGCAACGAGAGAAAGTCAGTGTAATAAATCATTCCATGTGTAGTCAGAATAAAGAAATGTGAAATTGTTGTTCCCTGTTTTTGAGCATTGACTGATTACATGAATATGCTAAGTTATCTGTTGCCATTGTATTAGCAGGACCTTGTGCCTAGTGCAATATTGAAAAACAACCCAATTTTCAACACAATGGTGCAAAAATAAAATTCATTGCTTTTATTATGCTCTCTTGCCATGCTTTCCTTATGTGCATTGTTGAGGAACAGTACCATATAATTTCCAACAGAAAGGAAGGAGCAGGGGAGATTGTTTAACCAGGAGAGGCTCACTAAGCAGAAGCTTGTTTCCAGGTGTGATCTGGGAGCACAAGGAAGTTAAGTGATTTGCTCAGAGTCACTCAGTATGCAGGTGAAAAGCCGGGATTCAAACACAAGTCTCTAGCTTTGCAGCTCAGAGCCTTACACCACTGTGCTATCTGCCTCCCAGACACATGTGTTGACTATTACTTGTGATGTATGACAAATGGTATATGTCATATCTACTGACAGAAATGGATTAACAGTGACATAACCATATACGCTACCATTATCTTTCAATTGCCTGACCCTTTCATATTGGTATGGTAGTGTCACCCTGGTATCTCCCTACTGATTGCCCAGTTTTGCCTCATATCCAGATTTCACACATGACCTCTGCACCATAATCCAATCCTGCATCACCCTTTAATTTAGCAATGGTTGCTTTGTTCAGATATGTACAGCATTATTGAACCTGATTCCACACCCATATACAATCACTCAATGTCCTCCAGATGCACTGTTGAGGCAATGAATTTGCACACTGAATGTGTTTGTCAGAGGTTCAAATCAATCCTCACCTGCCAAGTGCAATGCCAAAACACAAATGTGATATCCAGTTCTGAAGTGGTGGAAGTGCACCATGTGATGTGGCCATGAATACTGCATTGTTGGATGGTGTTGTCACGTTGGGGTGTTGCAGGTAACAGCATGGGCAATTTTGTCCTCAGGTGATGATCACATCAACAGACCCAGTGTCAGGGTCAGCTGTGGTATGCTGGCTGTATTCCTGTCATGTAACCCCTGGGGCCCACCTGCCATGCATGCAGTCCCACATCAAGCTTGGGTTGAGATTCATATGCCAAACTGTGCTGCACTCAGTGCAGCACCATATTCAACGACACACCTCACTGTATGCTGACATATTGCTGCTTGCAAAATTGCAGACATCTGGTGTGTGTTGAGTTTTATCTTTGTATGGCTTTTCTCACACAGCTTGCCAGTATGGTGCCAAGACTTTAGAAATGTCATGCTTCCTTTCATACCAAGCATTTGAAAGATCACAACAGTTATGTCAGGTTCAGAGTTTAATGTTTTACTGATGAAACTGTATTGTTTCCATACACATCACAAAAAGAATCACAGCGGGTAACATCAGCCATCACTAATAAACTATGCAGTGGTATATTGACGGTACACAATGTGTGACCCAAGGTCCAATGGGTTCAATGTATCTTTATCACAACATCTTCACTGAGATGGTTATGTTTATATTTAAATGTGTGCAGTTGAATTCTTATGAAAATTAACTCTTTGCTGTTGCCTCACTGCAATGTTTATATTGCACAGTTCAGTTTCTAGCTTTATGAAAAAGCATTTTTGCCACAACACAGATAAACAGTAAAACAGTATATCAGAAGCCAATGGTAAATATTGGTTCAGTATTGATCTCTTTTCAGGTCGTTTTCTACACATCCCTTCTTCACCTTATAAACCTTACAATTCCACCCATGGTTTCGTCTTTTTACTAATGTACCTATAAAAAGTGGTTACCAAAGGAATTTCTAGAATATAAGTTAAAATGTAACATTTTCCTGTTTGACAATAAGATCTAGTCACAAACCAAGGGTACAGCTATAGGGGCCACTTGTGCCGCTTTATAACAAACCTGTTTGTTGGCAAGTGGGAGGAGACATGGTACTATGTAAGGAGACTAATCCTTTTCTCGGCAGTGCTGTACTTTGGAGCGGTTTTATAACCAAACATTGTAGTCATCTGGAAAGGAAGCCTCCCAGAATTTGAATCTTTTATAGATTGGTTACACAGTATTACACCTCACTTGAGACTCACATACCAGATAAGCCATGAATCCTCAACTTACTTAGACCTCCAACTGACCATAAATCCAGAAGGTCATTTAGACAGTGACATTTACAGAAAAGGTGGATGGGAACACCATTCTACTGGCAAGTAGTTTCCACCCACCCCACATAGCAAACAATACCCCAAGGGCCAGTTTCTGAGAGCTAGGTGAAATTATTCCACAATAGAGAACTTTGAGAAAGGAGCCATAGAACTAATAACAAGACTATTAGAGTGGGGCTGCAAAAAGCTACCATACACATGGCTAGGGTGCAGCTGCAAATAGAAACAGAGAGGATTTCCTACAAGAGAAATAAGATACCATAGCAGCTGATAACAGGTTCAATTTTCTTACCAGTTATTCCTACCAAACTAAAGAACTAGAAAACATTATCAAGATACATTAGCATGCACTGACAGCAGACACAGGTCTAAGGAACCCAGAGAAAGAGCAACCAAGAATCTGTTACAAAAGAGCTCCTATTCTCAAGGACCTTTCAGTACATAGCTATTTTAAAAATAACAGTACAGAGAACTGGCTTAATCAGGTGTATGGTTGCTTTAAATGCAGAAGATGTACCTTTGTGAGTACAGAGAAAGAGTAAAGAGTTTACGAGTTGTAACATAAAGAAAAGTTACACAGTCAGACAGTACACCACATGTAGCAGTGAGGGAGTTATATACCTGGCAACATGCATATGTTCAACCTTTACATAGGCAAGACAACTGCCTATTCAAAACTAAGGTAAGCAAGCATGTGACAGCTGTTACCGTAGAGACATGACCTATGCTATAGCTGCACATGTGGTAAATGCAGATCCTAGCATGATGCATGAATTTAGATTCATAGCAACTGATAAAGTGTGCCGCAATCCTCAAGATGGGGACTTTGAAAACTTAATGCTCCTAGAGGAAAATTTCTAGATTCTAACCTTGAAAGCCAATATGATTCCTGGTTTAAATACACAACTGGATGAATGACCCTATCTTAAGAAAAATAAATAAGTAATGACATCACAGTTATGAGGAATATTTTATATATATATATATATATATATATATATCTATCTGCTTGCAGTCTACAGTTGAGACCCAGGGTTTTTGTTCTATTGATCCTTTTCTCCTTTACCCCTTCAGAGGAAGTTTGTTTCTGCTTGACTGTTGCAGCCATGAGGAAGCTCTGAGGTTTAGAACATCTTATATAAATATATAATAAAGTGATCTTTTATTTGTTTATTTATTGAAGTCTAGGAATTACAACCCTTTGAGTCATGGGCTCTTTTCAAAGGCTCTCCATCAGTACAAAGTGTGGCAGGCAAGTATTACAGACATCATGAACAATGACAGTAATTATATAAAGAGAAAAATTTTACAATAGGAGTTATCTAATAATGATGCAATACAATAAGCATTGTCAATTGACATGGGAGTAACAAAACTGTTGAACTAAATAAGAGGAGAATAAAATAAATATTGCAGACCAAGCAATGGAGCTATGGAGGAGAAAGTGAGAAACAGGCCCAGGAAGTGGACAAAAGCATAGCTGGAAATATAGCAGAGACAGAAAGCACAATGGGCATTATCATGGGGCTAAGGTGCAGGAAAGTAAATAGTTGGAGAGTTTGTTTATTTGTTGTTTACCATATTTCAGCCAAAACTCCACCAAAGGTGGGATGGCTGAAGTTAATATATCAATTCATAACAAGAATACAAAAATACAAAAATATAATACACAATAAAATTACTCCTTAAAAGCAAGGACAAAAACAATAATTTAATTTCACAGAGAATACAACATTAATAATACTAACAATCATTTAAAAATTTCAGTAAATTTCTTAATTTCAAAAAGAAGTCTAGTATTTGGTTGTTCTAAACACTGGTTACAACAGTGTTATGGGCAGTCACAGTTTGATGAAACCAGGATGTGGGTCCACAATTCTTTTAGAAAGGCCCAAGCTGGGTATGGATAGGAGGAACCAGGGATGGAGTTCATCCATAAAGGGCCCTATATTTGAAAGACCTTTGACTGGCAGTGGTTCTGTAGAAGTTGACTTGAAAAGCAGTTTTATCGGTGTGTCTGGTCACCGCCTGTGCTGCCCTGGAGAGGAGAAGTTTACAACCGGGGAGTGGCCCAAGAGATTTGTATTGCTAGTAGGCAAGTCTGATAGTAGAGATGTCCTTGGAAATTTAGCCAAGTTGAGCGTTGATAGAGATCCAGGTATCGTCAACCTGTTGCAGCCAGTGCCCAGGTGGAAGGCTTTGTTTGAGGCATATTTATTTTTCTCAGGGCAGAGTCTGAGGCAGACCCATAGATGACTATACCATAGTCTGCCTGAGACAGAATAAAGCTGGAAATAACCAGTCTAAAAGCAGCAGGGGAGGCAGGACCTAATTCTATACAGAGGCCAATTCTGGCATTAACCTCGGAGCAGGTAGTGGTAATGTCTTCATGGAAGGAGAGGGCAGGATCAAGGGTGATACAAAGGTATTTAAAATGAAGAACAGATTCCAGGGGTGCCATGAGAATTGAGGATGGAGAAGGTGGGGACTTGTACTTATTTTGGTGATGGGAGACTAGCATTACCTTTGTCTTTTATAATTGAGAATAAGTTTATGGGTTGAAAACCAGGATTCAACCTCCTTGAAGGAGAGTTGCAAGTCCTGTTGATGCAGGGTGGGGTCAGGTGATGACTGAAAATCACTGCATCATCCGATAGAAGAGGAGATGCCATGTAGGCCCAGGGAGAGAGTTCAGAGACAGGGTAAACAGAAGATGGCAAAGAATGGAGCCTGGGAATCCCAAAGCAAACCTGCAGACTAGTGGACAGGGTGCCATTTATCTTCATTTACTGGGATCTTCCTTGCAGGTAGTGGGTGAACCAGGCAGTAGCCTCCTGGGACAGGCCACTGGAAAGGAGAGAGTTTGATAATAGGGAATGATTGACTGCATCAAAGGCCTTGGTAAGGTCTTTGTACACAGACCAACCAAGGCCCCTTAGTCAAGGGCATTGTGGATATATGAGGTGTACTCAGGAGGGCAATGGTGTGGCTGTGGCCCTTCCGTAATCCATGCTGTTGCTGGCAGAGGAGGCTATGTGATTCCAGGAAGTCAGTGAGTTGGCCAGCAATATTTCAAGCACTTTTCAGAGGGAGGGGCAGAATGGAGATAGGCCTGTAGTTATTATGGGAGGTTCAGATACCACTCTTGTGGATGGTGGTGACCACCGCCCATTTCCATTGGGAAGAACTGACCAAGGAATAGTGACATAGTCAAAATTTTGGTCAGGGGGTTGGGACTCGCCTATAGGGTCAGGTTGAGTAGCTAAGGTCTAGTGTCCGCCACTCTGTCTGGATTTGCCAAGGAACTTAGAGAGGAAGGTGGGCAGTACTGGGAGATGGTCTTGAAGTGGAACAGTGAGACACCAGTAGGATGGGGGGACAGTCCAGGGAGGGGAGAAGAAATTGGGGGAGTACTCAGCTAAGGTCAGTAAAAGCCTCATTAAAGGTGTTGACAATCTAGTCAGGATCTTGGGTAGGGACCCGTTTTATGATCAGTTGGGGAGGAGGATTTACCACTGAGTTCCTTAATATTCTCCCAGAAATTACATCCCTGCCCTCAGGAGGTGGTGAGTTTAGCTTGGTAGTAAGCAGTCTTAACTTGGTGAATGGCCCAGGTGCAGAAATTTCGGGCAGCACAGTATAGTTGACAGTCCACAGGACTACCAGATTCAGGGCTTGGCACCATAGGTTGTCACAAGCAGTCATTTGGTCACTTATGGACTGGTTGACCCAGGGAGAGAAATGATCTTTACCACCTGCTTAACAAAGGAGGCAAGGATATCACAGGTGGAGTTAAAGAAACTAATAAAGAAGTACAGCACATCATCGACAGATGCAATATAGTCGAGCGGGCTCCAGTCTCAGTTGAGAAGATATTTGCAGAAATGCTTAGAGCACCTTTCCTAAGGAGTCAGTGTCTGGTGATGGGGGGTCCAACTGTTTGACCAGTGGTAGGTGACTGGGGAGTGATCGCTAAACTAGTCAGATAAGACCTGGACATCAGACATATGTTCAGGTAATTGGAGAAAATGAGGTCAGTGAGAGTTCTGTTGCCCATCTTTTGGTTAAGCCTGGTTGGAGAGGACCAATTGAGTTAGATTTTGGTCAGCAGTGGCATATCTGAAATAGGCTGATTGAGGGCAAGTCAATTTGCGTTAAAGTCACTAAGTGCAATGATCTCAGAGATTTTGGGGAGTTGGGCTGCGATGTCTAGAATCAAAGTGAAGGCCTCTTTCTGGTTATGGAGGCAAGTATATGGACATTAGGCATACCGTTTTACCGGAGGTCCCAATGGCAATTTAAGGGTAAGAGATTGGGCATTAGCAGTGGGAGGTAGTCGGGATTACATGACCTTGTAGTGTATCATGGAGATAGATGGCAGAACCCTCCCCTTTTTCCCATTCTTTCTGATCTGTATAGGGTGTAGTGACAGCAGAGTCAGGGGTATGGTGATGTATCTAGGTTTCAACTACCACAAGAGCATCTGAGTTGTGGTGGCATACCCAGGCTTGGAGTTGGGCATGCTTTTAGAAAGCTGCAAATGTTCATTGTAGCCAGTAGAAGGTCACCAGTATGCTTAAGTTTTTGAGGGGGTAAGTATAAGGCCTGACTGGGATGAACATTTCCAGAGGGGCAGGAGGATGACCGAGAACCTACACAGTATATATTTGGGAAGCTTCTTTAAGGTGAGTTGGATGCCCTAGAGGTGGGGTGGCTGAGTTGATTTGCAGTAGGGATCAGATGAAGATCAGGATTTCAGGCCCCAGAGGAGTTTGGGTTAGAACAGATACACTACAGGGGTGCACTGGGGATGTCTTCAAAATGAGGGAGGCAGAATGTGTTACAAAGGAGGAGTAATGTGGCATGTAATGGTAGGAGTACTGGGGAGAGGGCGAGTGATGATGAAGGGTGTAAGAGGAAGAGAGGACTGAAGGAGGAGCAAAGGAAGAAACAGAGTAGATAGATTCATTATGGAAGAAAAGGAAACAGAATGTAAACAATGTGGAGAGGAGGAAAGAAGGGAACAGACAGGATAAGGGGAACAGGATATAGGAACAGAAAAGCAGGACACAGATGACACTAACTAGTGGTACAGCGGTAGAGTGTCTGCCTTTGGAATAAAGGGTAGGGGTTTGAGACCCAACAAGGCAGCATAGTTAAAGAGGAGCCTGAGGCAGTTAGGGGTATTGGGAGGACAAGGCAAACTGGGCTATCGAGGCTGGTAAGAAGATAGAGTTAAGGAGGGAGGAGTGTTATTTCATGTTTGAATATTTGTACATATATACTTGAATATGATATAATTTAGTATCCTGGAGTTTGAAAATCTTCTGTTTTAACTACATGGTTTTAATTAACTGAAGCTGCAATATCTGATTGCCATTAATTTTTGTTCATAATACTCATCTAATTTGCCCTACCTTCCTTTACTCTTTTCCTCTCTCTATATCCTGCCAATCCTTCTCCCAACCTTCTTTACATAGAAACATAGAAGTTGACGGTAGATAAGGACCAAGGCCCATCCAGTCTGCCCATTTCTTTTCTACCTTATAAATGTGCCAACGGCCTTTGCTATGTCAGTGACCTATCTATTCATAGTCATTTGTATTGCTCCCTTATGCCTATCCCATGCCTGTTTGAAGCCCTGCACTGTATTCATAGCCACTACTTCTTGTGGTAAGCCATTCCATGCATCTACCACCCTTTCTGTGAAAAGAATTTCCTCACATTCCCCTTAATCGGCCTCCCTCTAATCTCATGCTGTGTCCTCTTGTCCTGCTATTTTTCTTATATTTAAACATGTTAGACTCTTTCACCTTGTTTATGCCCTTAAGGTGTTTAAATGTCTCGATCATATCACCTCTCTCCCTCCTTTGCTCAGGGGTATACATATTGAGCTCCGTTAATCTGTCCTCATATGTCTTCTGATGCAGTCCCTGCACCATTTTGGTTGCCCTTCTCTGGACTGCCTCAATTTGGTTAATGTCCTTGTGAAGGTGTGGCCTCCAGTACTGCACGAGTACTCCAGATGGGGCCTAACCAATGTCTTGTACCTCCCTCTTACGACTTGTGATACCCCTACTAATACACCCTAACACCCCCTAGCCTTACCTACTGCTTTAGAGGTCTGCTTGGATGATTTCAGGTCATCAGTGATGATGATGCCCAAGTCTCTTTCTTCCTTTGTGACTGCTAGCAACTCCCTCCCAGCCTATAAGTGGCTTCAGGGTTTCTCTTCCCTATGTGCATGATTTTGCACTTCTTTGCATTAAATCCCAGTTGCCACTCTTCTGACCATTCTGCTAGTTTATCCAGATCTCTTCTCATTCTGCCCACCCCATCTGGATCATCTACTCTGTTGCAGATCTTGGTGTCATCTGCAAACAGACAAGCCTACCTCTAGTCCATCTGCTAGGGTCACTAATGAAGATGTTGAATAGGACTGGCCCCAGGACTGATCCTGAGGTACCCCACTTGTGACTTGCATCTCTTCTGACTGTATACCATTTACCACCACTCTGTTTTCTGCCAGTCAACCAGTTTGCCACCCAGTTGACCAAATTCTGACCCACCCTGAGCCTACCTAGCTTATTTATCAATCTTCTATGTGGAACAGTGTCAAAAGCTTTGCTGAAGTCAAGGTAGGCGACATCAACTGCTCCCCTGGTCCACCACTCTGGACCCAGTCAAAGAAATCTATGAGATTAGTTGACAGGACCTTCCTTTGTAAACCCATGCTGTCTTGGATCCTGTGCCCCTATGGATTCCAGGTGTTGCACTATCCTTTCCTTAAGGAGTGCTTCCATAATCTTGCCCACTACTGAGGTAAGACTGACCGGTCTGTAGTTCCCGCCTCCTCCCTGCTACCACTCTTGTGGAGTGGGATCACATGAGCCCTTCTCCAGTCTTCTGGGACCTCTCCTGTGCTCAGAGACTCACTAAACAATTCTGCTAATGGCTCTGCTAGTTCCTCCTTTAGCTCCTTAAGTACCCTGGGATGTATGCCATCAGGTCCCATTGCCTTATCCACCTGAGCTTAGCAAGCTCTTGTAGGACCCTTTCTTTTGTGAAGGAGTAGTGCTCACCTCCTCCCCTGTGTCCATGATGCTGAGCTGTGGGCCCTGCCCTACCTTCTCTTCAGTGAATACTGAGCAAAAGTATCTATTTAGGATAGATGCTTTTACAGGGTCCTCCTCCTCACATGCTCCCTTTTCTCCATTAAGCTTAGCAATACCCCTCTGGACTTTCTTCTTTCACTAATGTATCTATAGAAAGTCTTGTCACCTTCTTTACTGTTTGTGCTAGTGTTTCCTCAGTTTGGGACTTGCCTGCCTACTGCCTTACCTGCTTCCCTTAGGGCAGTTTGGTATGCCCCTATCTTCATCCCGCTGTGTTCCCTTGTATTTTCTGAAGGCCAGCCTTTTGGCTCTGACCTTTTCTGCTACTGTATTTGAGAACCAAAGTGGTTTCCTTCTTCTTTTACTTCCTTTTCTGTCTAACACAATGGGATGTTGCTTCAAGTATTGTATCTTAATGCTTGCCCACTTTGCCTGTACCTCCTCACCTGTGTTTCTTTTTGCCAGGCTAGCTTAACTCTGTTGGCCATCTTATCAAAGTCAGCTCCTCTGTAGTCCCATATTTTTGCCTTGGAATGGGATGATTTAGATGTTTCTATCTGTTTCTATACTTCACACATAGCCCCCATATTCTCCTTCCCTCCTATTTATCCCTTTCCCTTTCTTTATCTACCCCTGGTTTTCATAAACAGTATGTTTTTTTGAATTTGGGAATATATTTACCATAAGGCTTACCCTTTAATGTACATCCTTTTAATTCAGCATCACTGTCTTTAGCAATACTTCCTATTTATCTACAGGTTTTAACTGTGGCTCCTAGGCACTGAAGGAGTTAGAATTGCAATATTTTTGATTCAATCCTATACGCCAATGAAATGAAGCACTCACTTAGGGTGTCATAGAGTGTCATAGGGTCACATGTGGTTGTTTTAAACATTATAAATGTGTTCTGTGTATTGCTACCCCAACCTTTGATAGAGGACTTCCTGAGTCTGAAACATGTCAAGAGGGTCTCATCTGTTTTGTATTCTTCCAACTTGGAATAATAAACTACTCTTCAATGTGAAAGTTGGACTCCACTTTTATTTTTTGTCCCCTTATGGGTTTTTGAGTGCTCAAAACCCTTGTGTCTAGGTACCTATAAAAATCTTGCCCCCTTTTATCACCTGTGCTATTTTGTCTTCTATTTGTGACTTTGCGTTCCTGACTGATTTCCTGCCTCCTCTATTTATTCAGGCACACTGCCCTTTCCTCCTCCTTTTGTGTTTCCTTGTACTTCCTAAAGCCATCTTTTGCCCTTATCTTCCAGGCCACTTCCTTTGAAAACCATAGTGGTTTCTCTTTCTCATGCCCTTGTTTATTTGCCTAAAGCAAAGGTTTGTCACCTCAATATGGCTCCCTTTCAGATGGGCTCACTGTTCCTCAGCCGTCCCAATTCATCCCTCCTGCCAGTGCATTCTTGAGACATATCCCCATCTTAGTAAAGTCTGCCCTTCTGAAATACAGCACCCTCACCTTTGTGTGGCTTGAGCTCTGCTATTGCACTCATACAGAACCACACTGTATGATGATTACTGGACCCCAGGTGTTTGCCCACCCACACCTCCATAATTTTGTCCTCATAGGTGAATACCAGGTCCAAAATTGCACCCTCCCAGGTGGGCTCTAGTACTAGCTGCCTGAGGCCTGCCTCTAGCAGGGCATACAGGATGTCCTTGCTCATGGCTGAGGCAGCCGCTGCAATGCTCCAATGGACACATGGCAGACTGAAATCACCTACCAACAGCATCTCCCTTTAGATGCCATTGTGTGGATGGATTCTACAAGAACCCTGTCCATCTCCTCCCCTGTGCTGGAGGTCTGTATACCCCCCATGTGAATAGGTTTGCCATTGCCCATCTCAAGGGTGACCCACTGTAACCTTGGCCAGCCCACCCTCATTCTCTGTATCTCAGTTGCTCTAATACCCTCCCTGATGTAAAGAGCCACCCCTCCCAAACAAAGTATAACCTGTTATTACTACATCCCAGTCATGGTTTCCAGCATATCACATCTCAATAATAGCTACAATGTCCAGGTCACCCTCTGTCATCAAGGCCTCCAGGTCTGAGATTTTATTTCCTAGACTAGGGAATTGGTATGCATGGCCTTCAATGTTTTGCCATTTCTCTTATTCACTGTTCCCCATTTATGAGTTTAGTTACCTCTGGCGCTATTATAACTGTATGGTTCTCCATGTTGACTGCACTATCTTGTGAGGGTGGCTGGTTGATTCTCCTGACTTCCTACCACCCCCCTTGCCACTTACTGCATTTCATCCACTGTAAATCTGTATGTGTCAGCCAAGGTGCACTTCCACATTTGGCATTAAATTATCAGCACCAGTGATGTTCTACTGGTGACCACCATCTGTCAGAGTACCACCACTGATGGAGTTGTACTTTCATGTCACATGTGTAGAGTGCACTGATGGTGTACTGACAGTGCATAGTGATAGTAAGTAACTGTTCACACTATGTGCAAGATAATAAATGATGCACAAGAAAGTACACGGTCCACAACAACTAACATTGTGCATTTATGGGTGACTGTCACAAAGTGGTACTTACAACAAGTGGTGGTGATCTCGCCAAATTGATGTTGCCATCCCTTTAGTAGCATATGCATATGTGTCACCCAGAAATGAGAAAGAAACAGTTAGCGCAATACTTATCATAAAGAACAATTAATTCTTTAGCTTCACAATAATTGTTTAGAACAGCATAATGCATATAATAGCATCTAGATATACTCATTAGGAAAGCTAATTAATATCAATCAATCAATATTTTTTGTAGAAAGCTCAATTCCATTTCTGACCAAAGCGCTTGTACAACAAATCATGAAAACATATAATAAATACAATATATAAAATCACTGAATAAATTAATTCAATAAACAGGCATACTAATCATCCCAATCAAAATCAGGAAAAGCCAAACTAAAATGGCAGGTTTTAAGAACTGATTTAAAGCTCTTGACCATCAGGTACTCTCTTACCTGATGAGGTAGAGATTTAAACAGGGTAGGGGCTCTTGAGCAAAAAGAATGAGCCCCTGAGGTCTTAAGTCAGACTCTGGGAACTCTAGCAATCCCTCATCAGAGGAAGAGAGAGATTAGAGGGCAATAGGAGCAAAGAAGATCTTGCAGATAATGTGGTCCCAGTCCATGTAGGGCTTTATAGGTCAGTAATCTGACCCTGAAGGTGATTCACCAATAAACAGGCAGCCAGTGCAGGCTGTGGAGCACAGGCATGATATGGCAAGATCTAGGTAAGCCCGTCAACAGCCTGGCTACCACATTCGCACTAGCTGCAGTAGGTGGATATTAACTCCAGGTAGCCCTAGGTGAAGGGCATTGCAGTAGTCAAGGGGGAGGCCACAAAGGTGTGGAAAATATTGGAAGGTCGTCGGGTGGGACCAGGTGCTTAATCCAGGTGATGTTCCTCAGGTGGTAAAAATAGGTTTTCACAACAGCAGACAACTGATATTTTAGAGTCAGGCCACTGTCGAAAACAACAACCAGATTTCGTACCTGACCTGAGGCAATTAGCTGGATCCCATTGAGCCAAAGCCCAGACAGTTGACAGGCCACCAGACCTAGACCCTGGTGACATGGGTCCACCACCAACACCTCAGTTTTATCAGGATTCAACTTCAGCCAGCTGGCTGCCATCCAGTCCTGGATCTCAGAGAGGCATGTATTAAACATAGATATGGTCCAGCTTGCTCAGGCACAATAGTGCTTTATAATGTCTCCTAATGGCAGCATGTACACTGTGAACAGCATGGGTGACAGTACAGAGTCCTGCAGAACCCCACAGGGCAGGAAGAGGGGCCTATGAATAGATCCCCAACACCACTCTCTGAGTCTTGACCATGAGGGAAGATTGAAACCATCTGAGGACTATTCTAGACAGCCCACAGAACCACCGCAGGTGCTCAAACACCTCATGGTCCACAGTGTCAAATGCTGTGGAAAGGTCGAGAAGAACCAAGATGGAATGGCCCCTTGATCTCTCACCATCAGGAGATCATTAAGTATCCAAACATGAGCTGTCTCAGTACTATGCCTCTTCCTAAATCAGGACTGGAGGTTCATAGACATTGTGGGTGGTTAGATGGTCCTCCAGTTGCTCTGCAACCACCTTCTCAATAACCTTGCCCACAAAGGGCAGGTTAGAGACTGGCCTGTAGTTTGCTAAGCAGCCTGGCTTGAGGAAGTCTTCTTAAGGAAGAGAATCACTACCACCTCCTTCAGGGGCAGAAAACACCCGTTTCCAATGAGCACTAGACAATCTCAGCCAGAACTGTGCTGTTGACCTCGACACACCCACTAAAAGGCACGCTTGGCCTGGGTCCAAACTACAGTAGGTCGGTGTATACCTGCATGATCCGTATAACTTCTATGATCTCCAGCCAGCCATAACATACCACACAGCAAAGGATGGAAAATATTACAAGTCAGCTATTTAGGTTGTGATCTTAGGACCAAGGTCTCGAAGCAAAAAGTAGCCAGCAACAAAGATGCAAGGAAAAAGGTCTGTGACATACTGTCACACCATCTCTTCCCACTGAGTGACAATTAAGAAGAAAAGCATTGTGCTGACATGAACATAAAAGCAATGAAGCAGACCATACTGTGACACTTGAGGATAGCCATAAATATCATATAAAACAGCTGCAGAATTTTGCACAGAACTTGCAACCTATCGCAGAATATCTGCAGTGCCTCAGAATTCACTGTTCTTGGTGATTCTTTCTTAATATTTACAGTTTATCCATAGTACCTGGTTCCCTCCCTCCTTTTATATCCAAAACCCCTCTGTGTTCAGCATGTGATGTTATAAGTGCTGTTACATCATACATTAGCTTATGACAGGGCTGCATTCTGCCACAAATATGAATAGTTACTTATCTACCACAGCTCTCACTCCCAGAGAAAGAGGCACAACACATCAGGTACTATGACAATTGCTCATCCTGTACTACAGACTGATAAAGTTATTACACTAGGGCCAACTTAAGCAAATACTTGAAAATAGCATAGACCTGTTAACTCCATACCTTACTTTGTACAGACTTATTTGTGCCTTTAAGGTATAGGGATGCCATCTGAAATGAATAACTGTTAAAATGAATTAACCTGTTGTTTTTAAGAAAATAAAAGTAATTATGCCCAGAAAGGTGGAATATAATGTTGTGTAGACCTGTTGAAAGAACTGATTTACTAAATAAATAATTGCACTGTATACATTTTGCCAGGGTTTTTGATTACATGTTATCATGATCTGATAGAATTACCTAAAAGTTATGGAGAAATGTTGTGTGCAGGGCCAACCATTGGGCCACCAGGTAGCATGTTGTGTTGCCATGCCTGCAAATCAGGTTCAGGGACGAGCTCTGGGAGCTGGCTGAGCAGCACAAGGATGGGGGCAGCCCTGTTGCACACCACTGCTCTGAGCCTGGGAATGTGTGGTTTAGTGTTTTGTCACAAGGGTGACACCGTGTGACAGGCTGTGGGGTCTTCTCCCACAAGGGGTTCATGTGTATTTCATGGCCTGATGGTGTTATGTAGTGTGTCAGGAGAAGTGAATTGGCATGAAAAATGAGTCTTGCAATATCTCGTCTGTTCTGTTTATTCCACTTCCAAAAGACCTGTATAAATGAGGATACAATTTCATGATCATAAAAGGAATTTTTTTAACTACTGTATGTTTCAGATTGCATATAAATATATAAGTGATGCACAGTGGGGACCTCATTAGTGGTGTAAACAGCATGAGTATATAGATAACTTATTTTCACATAAGGTCCCTCTGCATATTTCATTTATTCAATAGGATAGGACCTAATGTGATAGATTTTTTCAGCTTTTTAAAACATAAAATCATTTCTAAATGTCTTTTTTTAACTAGTGTTACTGTGCATCCCCTCCCCCATCCTGATTGCCATTGCCATGGACATGAAGTCAGGATGACAAGCTGACACTGTGATGTGGAAGTTCATTGGTGCCGCAGAACTTCGCAGAAATTACAAACCACTGCTGCAGAAGTTCTGCAGCAAATAGTAATCCTGCCACAGAACTTGGTCCCACACTGCTACAGAAAAGTAGGGGCCTTGACTGTGGAACACTAGTTAGGAACACTGTTACCTTCACAGGGAATCACAATTAAGCATGATTGCTGTGATGAAACAGTTACATTGGTTGACAGCCTACTTGTATTTGTATGTATTTCAGATTTTCATTCTTATTGATCTGTTAAGCAAAACAGGTACACTTTGCCATGTCCACAAGGCTACAATTTACTATTTCATTTGTACAAGTAAAAGCTATCACTGCAGACACACAACCCCAACTGTCAATAGGTGAAATGGGAAGGCAGGAAGGAAAGGACAGGGACCATTACAGCAGACTTGAATGAAAGGTGACAAACCATTGCTAAACAAATGGCCCAGATACAGTAAATGGATTGATCTCATAGTAACATGAATGGAATGCATAAAATTTCAAAGAACATAGACTTAGCAATAACATACATCTTGGGTTTAAGTCTAAGTGTTATAATCTTCACAGCATAAACATTTACCATACACAAAAACTACTGCACTAACAGGCTGGAGAGTGCTTCCAGTGGAATTACATCAGCACTCCACGTGCTGGCTCAGAGGCATAGGAACAGCATGCCTGCTTAAGGCTATTAAAGAGCAGGCAAATCAAGATTAATTACAAAGAAACTACTGACTTGTTTTTGTTAAGATGTTCAGAAGTAACCTACAACAACACAAGGAATGGTACTAGAGTGTTTATTATAGAAAAAATAAGGTTAGCAAATACTGTATAGAAGCTTATATACACACCTTTAAATTTAGCTTTCTGAGCACACCATCATATTGACTTCCTCTTATTTTCACTGGTGGAACCCAAGTGCTGCTTCTATAGTAATTCGCCTAATATTTGCAATCTTTTTATTTTCACGCTAATATGGGACCAGTGAAAAAGTGACAATAAAAGACAGTGAATATTTCCTGTTATACAGTATGTTGCCCATGATCTTTAAACACTGTGTGTGTGTGTGTGTGTGTGTGTGTGTGTGTGTGTGTGAAATGTAAAACATAGGAGGAAACATTACCACCTACAGACTGAACTGGGATGGTATGTAAAGTAATTCTGGACTAATGACTGATCTGTGACTATGGCAAAGCAGGAGAGGTGTTGCAACTGCAAAAGAAATGTGCTTTGTTTTTCTTGTTTTTGGGAAGGACTTTGTTATCTGGTGTAGTTATCTGGCATAGAAAACTGTGCTGCAACTCAACATGTTTCTCAGGGGAAAGAATGCTTTGAAGTAATGCTGAGTCCCTTTCTGAAGCAAATGTCTGCAGGGCTCCACCTACTGAAGCCATAAAATTGCAACCAGTGCATTTTACCTAATCAGGACAAATAGGTCCCATGTTTTTGCCAGGGAATGCTGACAGTTTCACTTTAATAGTATTTCATAACCTAACATGTTTTACAAGACTCATACCTGGTCATTATATGGCCCCTCTTTGGCCCACTCACTAAATCCAGCAGTTCGCTCCTACATGTTAGCTGCACTTAACCCCACCTTTAATCATTGCAGCCTTAGGCCCTTCACGGGCCCACCTCCACTGTCCTATATTGCCTGCCTCACCTGTTCCCTACTGTTACCCTCTGGGTAACATCTCAACTCAGAAGTTACTCCACGCACCTTATTACCATCTTTCTGCTGGAAGAGTAGCTTCCTACAGCCTCTAACTACCCTGCCTCATCTTCAAATACTGCTTTTCTCCTTCTGACTTTTGTTTTCCCATGCATGCCACTACCACTTTAAATACTATGTATACATAATGCACCCTTTGGTTTTGTGCTTTTATACTGTAAATGCAATGTTTATGTATTTTATGACCTTTTCTTGTGCTTCTACCACTGTAAATACAATGTATATATTATGTATTCCTCTTGGCTGTAACCATTTACCTTTTATTTCTAATACTGGATGTTTGTGAAAAAAGGCATTTTTGCTCACATACCCTCCTGTATACAAATACATTGATTGATTGATTGAAATTGATTGATTATTCTTTCGGAGACCAAATCTGATAGTACAGAAGATTTGGCTATGATATGATTTTCAGAGAATAGCTTTTCATATTAGAATATATATATGATTTAAAGCAGTCTCATCTACATAATGGAGTAGTTTAGCTATACCTTAAATAGCAGTGAACAAACAGAAGACCTGATGCATTTGTTAGGAACTGAATCAATGTCTCTCACATTTGAGGTAGGAATGTTACTACTGAACCACCAATGCCTTTAACATTTACAAATAATATGGTTTAATAGAAAACAACTGCAACCTACAGACTGGGGGTGCACACTATAAGTGACTATGAACAATGAATAGACAATGCAAATATTGGCAAAACTGGGTTTAGTTTTGAACATTTGTTTTCTTTTGCTATAACTGTTTCTAGTATCAATTTCCAATCAAGTTCAGTGCTGTACTAATTTCACTTAGAACTGCTGTTATTCAGGCGTAATGATATGACGAGACCTAGTGTCTTTGGAATCATGAAATGCAAATTTGTGTATATTGGTTTACACTGAGAGTTCATATGTTATGTCCTCATTTTATTGTTTCAAGGGTGCTGTGCATTTCAGTTTCTTTCTGGCTATTCTCTGGTTACAATATTTTTACTATCTTCTACACTGCCTTATCTTTCTCCAGTTTCCCCAGTATCCACCTAACACTTCATACCTCAATCCCAAAATACCCTCCCCACACAAACCCCCATACCCACCTCAACTCTTCATGCCCCAATGCCCCTCCCCTACCCAACCCAAGAATGAAGAGGATCTGGGTGCAGAGAAGGACATAGTTAGTTGGTGGAAAGTTGGCTGGACAGGAGACAGCAGAGGGTAGTGGTAAAATGAAGTCATATCCGAAGGAGGAAGGTCACCTTTGGCATACCACAGGGATCAGTCCTGGATGCAGTCCTTTTTAATATGTTCATCAGTGAGCTATAAGGAATACATCATAAGAATTGTCTCTTCATAGATGGCACTAAGCTCTGTGTTGGGGTAGAAACAAGGAGGGGTAAGGGAGATACAGATGGATCTGCAAGGGCTGAATACTGGGTCAAGGGCTGGGCAGCTAAAATTCAATGTCAAAAGTGTGAGGTGCTGCACATAAGGAACAGGAGCCCCTGAACAGCAGGCTGAATGGGAGGGTTAAGCTGAACTGCATTTCTAAGGAAAGGGACCTAGGAGTCATTATAAGCAAGGCCACCGATTTTTGGTTTTGCGGAAAACCTAGTAAAATTCTAGTAACTGGGTTGCCTGCAAACTGGTAAAAACAAAGAATTTCACAGAATTTGGCATTTTACATCAGATCAATGAAGGTACTGAACTTATATTTTATTATAATTGCTTCTTGTACTAGTTTCAATTTGCTTCATTCAAATACTCTGTATATTAAGCCTACTTTTATTATGATCATTAAAATGTATGCCAAAAGAATGACAGTAGAATCACAGTAAAATCAGGTAATTAGACTAATAATCACTGGTACAATTCCCAGAATTTCAAGTGTTAAAAACAGAATTTCATTATTTCATTCACCATAAATCAGTAGCCTTGATTATAAGTGACTCCTTAAACAGTATAGCCAGTGTAAAAAGCCTACAGTAAGACTAACAGGATGCTGGTTTGAGTTGTGAGGGATTTTGGCAACAGAAGACAAGAGATACTGCCTCTCTATAGATTAACAGAGAGGCTACACCTAGAGTACTGTGCCTAGTTCTAGTTTCCTCACTTAAGGAAAGACAAGAGCAAGCTGGGGACGGTGCAGTGTAGGTAACCCAAATGATTCAAGGCCAACAAGGCAGATCCTATAAAAGGATAATTTTAGTGCACTGGACAATTAATCACTCAAGGCCAGGAAAGGTGGGTGATATGATAGAGATCTTCAACTTCCTGAAAGGAATGAACAAGATGAACTGTAAGGAACATTTCTACAAGATAAGGGAACTGGATGTTTCAGTGGATTGGTAGCAGATTATGGAGCCTTTCAGCTGTCTCAGGTACTAGGAAGGGAATGGCTGCATGCTGGTTCAGAGGTTGAACAATGCAGAGAGCTAGAAACATTTTATCTGGTTACAAAGGTATACCATCATTACCTCAGTTTGTTACAGAGTTCTAGCTCTTTTCAGGGAGTTCTTGTGCAGCAGAATTGTCCCTGTTCTCCTGTCTTGTTTTTCCCTTACAGGCCTTGAGTCTTGGTGGTGGGGTAGCCACGACAGAAGGAAGAGAACTACAGCACTCCATGGCGGGGGTGTCAAGCCAGAGAATGGATGGAATCCCGGTCATAATTCCAAAGCTCGAGAGTGAAGATTGAGAGACGAGAGCTCTGAAAAATGGATGGAGAATTTTAAGGAGAACTTTAAGAAACTTTCTTTCCTTTCTTCATTCTTATTTTAATAACTGTGGGTTGCAGAATACAGAAGCTCCTGTGATGCAGGAAGAAGGAAAGGTTGGGTTAAGGAATTATGGAGGGAAGGCAAAGGAGGAGAGAAAGGAGTCTTGTGCTCTAAAGACTGGCGCTTGGAAAATCTTCTTTTAATATTGTTTTGATACTCCTTTGTTTTGGAACCGACTTGTATTCTGACCTTCTGAGTTCCCCAACTTGTAATTATTTAGTTCCCTTTACTGCTTGCTTTGATACCTAGACACTAAAACATCTTGATATCTAGCTGTCTAGTTTCTTTTGTTTAAGCATATTTCCATGGCAGAGTTGTTTAAAGTTTAAGATTGATGAGATCGAGATGAGTTTTTATTTATTTTAACGTATTGTTGTCTGAAGGATCTGTTCCTTGTTTTACATGGTTTCATACTGGTGTTTCCTGGTTAAAATTTCCTTTTTAGATACACTTGGTCATATGAGACTTTAGTTTATAAATTGCCTTTATTTTTAAATTTCATTTTATCTTTTTCATGCCAGTGCACCACCTGACAAGCTCGCATTAAAGCGCATCGTGGTGTCCCTCTCTACCCACATTTTTCTTTCTTGCCAGACAGGATGTACTGCTAGCTTCTTTTCAGAAGGTCATGTGACGAAAAGGAACTGTAGCTGGTTCGATAGCTGTAGTGCTAGCTTCAGATTTTACTTTGTCTCTACCTGCTGGCTGTGGTGGTTATAGCCTTCATTGCTTCATGAACTGTGGTTTGTTACTTAACTTTGGTACACTATTGCTACCTGCTGTCAGCTGGTGTTCCAGGTAGTGGACCAAGAGTGAACAATATAATTATCACCACAATCCAGGTGCTCCTTAGTTTTGAAGCTATACCACCAGCTGTTTGGATTATTTCTATCATCTAAAAGTAAGTATTGCCTAAAAGTAGGCAAATACTACAGTTTATAGTTTCTATTGATTGATACTTGGATTTTTGTGGTAGAGTAATGGTAGCATGTAGTAAGTATACTATTTGTGGTAGTCCCACGTTAACCCTCTGAAGCCTGAAGATAAAAGATAAAGATTAAGACAACATTTTAACCAAAGCACCCCTACCATAATTGAATATTAACTAAATGTTTAATAAGCAAGTAAAATTTATACTTGCTTTTTTCTTTTAGTGGGGGAATCTGACCATGCTGCACAGCAAATCCAATACCTAGAAAATCTTGGAAATTTTATGAGCTATTGCCTGCCCTGGTTGACTGAGGCTCTTACTTGAGGAAGTTATATCTTGAAACTGCTTTTCTACATTTTAAGGACGCTTGAGAATTTACTTGAACTATAAGGACCTTTCTGTTTTATTTAAAGAACTATATATTGGTGATCTTGGTTTCTTTGGCTTTTGGTGCCTGCTGAAGAAGGACCTTCTAAAATCCTGTCTATCCATATTTGATGTAACCTGCTGGCCTGAAACTGTGCCTTAAATTTGAATGTGTACTAGCTTGAACTGTGAGCATTTGTAGCCTACAGTTCAGTAGACATCCCCTCTTTATCTTCTCTGTTTCTGTTTAACTCTGGACTTGGAAGTACATTGGTAGTATAACGGTGGGTATTGTGATATATTTTAGAGTGATATTTGTGTACTTAAAATTCTAAAGAGTTTTGGGATACTAGAAAATGAAAACCAGAAAAGTACTCAGACCCCCAGTAAATATTATCAAGCCAACAAATAATAATAAGAAAGGGGTTATAAAAGAGCCACCTCAATAAAAGGGAGGGAAAAAGGATATCACAACTGCTGACCCTGGTACTGGGAATAAGAAGATTGCAAGTTATATTTTGCCCACTGGATCTCAAATAAACTTAGTGGGGAAACATGACATTGTAAGAATCCAGAGCTTATCATTTTCTGCACTTAGTTCCTCCCAATAAATTCCACTAGAAACAGCAAGAGAGAGGAGCTGATAGATCTTGATACTAGCAATGTCAGCAAGCACCCAGTACTGAAAACTATCAGAATATTAGAAAATGAGAATGATCCCTCCCATCAAGCTGATAGTGACATTCTTGCCTCTAACCAAGACAACAGACCTAAGAACAAAAGCTTTTAGAAATAGAAGGGAAAGTATAAAGTAGTTAGTTGAAACCCCTATTGACTAAGCAGACATGACAGCAGGAGAAACAGAAAGTAAAGAGAAGGAATGTAGGGATTTAGTCATTAATATCCCCAGTAGAACCAGTAGGTCATGTCATGAGGAATTTGATGCCTTTCTGACACCACATACACAGAGAATGAATACTGAAAAGCAAGTATCATTATTAATAGATGTTCCTTGCATATCTTGTCAAAAGGTGGTAGGGAAAAGAAAAAAAGTAGTAAAAATGTTTCTGAAAGAAAAAAATCTGGTGCCAATAGCACAGCCCACAAGGATGATGATTCTATAGTGGAGCTTGTTAAAGAGATACATATAGGATTCTTCTTAATAATGATATGTCAATTGATTTAACATCTGCTATAAATAACCTAATAAGGGCAATCAATGAGTAAAGTACACATCACTAAAGTTGGTAATGTTGAAAAAAACAATAAGAAAAACTACAGAAGAAATTGGAAACAAAGAAACAGAGGAGATAGGAAAGCTAGTGGGTGAACTAAAATGAGCAAGGTAAACACTCAGAAGGGGAAAAAGAACCATGAACCTCAAAATAAAAAAACTAAAGAAAGGAAAAGGAAACAAAATCAGCCCAAGATAATCCTAACAAAGTGATTCAGAATGTTTTATTACTAGAGGAAGATGGTATAGAAAAAAATAACAGGTCTCGAAGAGATAGTCTCTACAAGCAAGAAGAGTTTAGTACCTAGTGACTATTGTCACCATGGTACTAGTGAGAGTCAGGTAAATGATGGATATACTAGTGTTACAAATAAAGAAGATTTAATAGAAAAAGATCCCCATAAAGCTAGAGAGAAACCCTATAACTCTTAAACTAGCAGTCTATAATGTCTGCAAGGAGTTTGGGGAACAAGCGTGTTTGAACGGATATTAGTTCAGTATACAGATATAAAGTGGGGAAAGAGAAGGGTTGGGTATGTTTGGTGACAAAATCTAGCTCTGTGAGACAAAAATTATTTTAATGAAAAATGATCTAGACTCTCTGGGAATTAAAGCTGAGACAACCATCAGAATAGAAGAGGCTAGGCCTCAGGAGAAAACCCAACCTAAGAATAAGAAGGAAATAAATCCCAGGATGTTGCAAAAGGAAAGCAGCCCAAAGCTCCAACAAAGAATCACCAGCTATATGGTTTCTTCAGAAGTGGTGCATGAAATGATACCTGATGATAACATGTTAAATTATGAAAACAGAATAAATGTAAGAGGGAGATTACAGAAAGAGTGAGAATGAACACCAGCATAATGCAAGATACCTCAGGATATGACCCAAACAACATTTACCAATACACATTCCAACTTAGTAATTTACACCATTAGTACACTCAGTCAGTCCAGCCCACTTGGTGAGGTTAATCTTGTTGACTCTGTAGAGAAATTGACAAAATCAGACTCCTGGAATCCCAAATTTTTGACTTTGACATTCTTAGTTGGAATATTACTGGAATGGTGAGCAAGCTTAAAGATGTTGGGTGTACAAACATTTTGGCCTCCACTCTATGATTATGCTTCAAGAAACCTGGGCCATAAACATTGAGGCTTCCCCAATTGAAGGCTTTTATATGTGGAATATTCCTGCAAAAAGTTAAGTAAATCTGGGTGTGCTGCCCGTATATACCTTGATAAAGGTTGATAAAAATATAAAGGCCAAATGTGTTCTTAAAGATTGGAATGATGACATCCTGTGCATAGAAATTTCTAGAAAGAGTTCTCCCCTTGTATATTGATCAATATTTATATTCCCCAGATTAAAAAAAAAAGATAAATAATTATCCCAAGTGCCTGGAAGAGATAATACTTTCCTCAGGTACAGAATCCAGGTGTGATGATCCTAGTAGCAGATGATTTTAATGCTAGAACAGGTAGCCAGCCTGAAAGTGAGGGCAACTTTGGAACCTTGATGATGTTATGGGTGTTCCCATTAGACCTTAAATGGATTTGAAAGTGAATGCACAAGGATGTAAACTATTAGACTGTTTAAATTCACTTAATTTAAAATTGTTAATTGCAGATGCAGAGGAGATGAGACTGGTAATATGACTTTTTCCTGTTTAAATGGGGGTAGTGTTATTGACTACTTTATGATGGATGTTTTCTCTCTAAGTAATGTCATCCAGTTGGAAGTCTTGGACCTTTGGGAAAGTGATCATAGACCCTTAAAACCCTTTTAAAAGGGAGCTGTGATCTGTGTAAAGATATAGATTATGGAAGTAAAGTTGATGCAGATGAAAATATGACAATATGTAATTCCAGCAAAATAAAATGGACAGAGCAAGTGGTGAGGAGGATTCAAAGAACTTTACAAATAGAAAGACTGAGTGCCCTTAGAAGTAATTGTATATTGGGCACTTGAACCGGCAAACCCAGAAGTAGTGTGGGTAATTATAGTGAATTTGTTGAAATTGTTTCACATTCCCTTACAAAAGATATGAGATCAAGGACTCCAATATGGGGCAAAAGCAAGATGGTATGACCGTGAATGCATTAATATGAAAAAATTATTTCAAAAGTTGGGAGATGAATTGGGAAATTTAATTTATTGTAGGATAAATCTCAAAGAAACACCTTAAAACTGAATATAGGGAAATGACAAAAGGAAAAAAGCAAAGTATTATAAAGGCTTCTTGTCCAACATGCAGGTGGCAATTAGAACAAAGATAATGCAATTGTTTTGGAATTTGGTGGCTTTTGGAATGGACAAAAATAGATTCAATATAGCGGCAGTTATATCTGGTGAGGAGTGGCATTGTCATTATAAAAGGTTTTTGGTAATTCAAGCATAAGAACCAATTATTTAACATTCTTCAAGCATGAAGATAGAACTTCTAGTAACCTGAGATTATCAAAACAAGAAAGAGTAACTGCAATTCTTGCTCAGAAACATAATAAAGGTCTAGGAATAGATAACCTGGGAGCTGAGGTGTTTCAGGCAGATCCATCATGGTGGGCAGATCTATTGCTACCCTTGCTTGAATTTATTTTAAGTAAAACTGGAATAATTGTACCCTCCATAAAAGGGGCTACCAATATTCCATCGAATTACCAGCCTACTACATTGCTGAGTATTTCACTTAAGATATTTTCAAGAATTTTACTGGATAGACTGTAATGTTGGATAGAGGAAAATAATATATTATCCATATTTCAAGCAGGGTTCTGCAAAGGGAGGTCCACATTAGATCATATATTCATAATGAGCTTTATTCTCCATAAATATGTCAAGTAAAAGAAAAGAACATTTATGCAGCCTTTGTAGATATAAAGGCTGCATTTGATTCAGTTAATAGGAAAACTTGTGGCATATATTAAAATCAAAGGGTATTGAACATAATTTATTAGAAATGTTGATTTTACTTAATTGAAACACAAAATTAAGAGTCAGGTATGGTAAGGATGGAGCACTAACAGATCAAATTGAAGCAAGTAGTGGAGTTAAACAAGAGTGTTTGCTAGCACTTGTGCTTTTCAGTATCTATATTGAAACCCTAGTGGAGGATATTTCTAAATTGACTCATTTCCACTAAAAATTAACCAGGTCCCGTGACAATACTGTTGTATGCAGACAATGCCATTATTTTGGCACAAACCCACTTGAGGCTCAAAAGTGCACTAGATTCAATTAAAGAAAAATGAAGAAATTGGAATTATCATTAAACACAGAAAAAACAAGGATTGTGACCTTTGGGTCTCAAAAGAAAAAAACTACAACCTTGGAATATTAATGGAGTAGCCATAGCAGAAGTGGATGAGTTCCAATATTTGGGGTTGTTTTTAGTAGAGATTTAAATTGAAAAGCACAGATAACACATATTAAAGAGAATGTAAAAACACATGTTGGGCCTTAATAGATTTACTAGATCTTTTATGAAGATTCTTTTCCTGCTCTCTATAAGTGCTTGACACAAAACTAACACAAAAGCTCTACATGGATCAGAAGTATGGGGCTTATATGTTGATATTAAAGATCTTGAAACACTTCAAGCTTCATTAAAAATATATTGGGAGTTCCTTATATGTACTGAATAGTGCTGTTCTCCTGAGACTGGAACTTTATCTGTTTGGACTAAAATACTAAAATAAATGTTTGTTATGCTATAAAAGTAATGAATGTCCCTATTGATAGTCTGTTAACCCAATGTAGAAACCTATTCAAAGTAATGTGGTAAAGAACCCTATTGCTGGTTCACAAAGTTAAATCAGGAATTAAACAAGATGGGTTTACTCAATGACATCTTGTTAAGCCCACTTACTGGATCATGTAGCTTTCTAGATTAGCTAGGAGAGAATTATGGATACTGCTATCCAGGCAGATCTGGATAATATTAGTGTCTCCGCAGATATAAAACTTTAAAGGTAACAATGGTGTTTTTTTAAAGAAAAATATCTTATCTATTGTGAAAATGCTAACCATAGGAAGGCCTTGACCAAATTAAGGTTTGACTTGTTTGGAAGCATTTGGAAACCAAATAATGTTCAAAATGCTTATTCTTCTTGTTTATGTGATGAAAATGTCAGACTCACCTCTTTACATTTAATATGGAACTGTCCCAATTTATTAGAAGAAAGGAAAAGTTCTTGCACCCTATCTTCAAGACAGAGTTTGATAGTACAGATAAAGGTTATATCATCTTGGATACCAATCAAAAGAATGACATACAAATATTTGCCTTGGAAGTTATGCATATAAGATAATGCAAACATTTTAATGAACTTAACTGTCCAGTAGATATGAATCATAAGAGTTATAAGCTTCTCCTATTAACATATAAATTCTGATTATAGAATCACTCTATGGAACTATGGAATCTTGGATTTATGTAATGGGAGATGTGCAATAAGATGATGGGTTTTATTGTTATGGATTTTGGATATGTATGTTGATTTCATATTGTTTAAATAATATGTACATAATAACTTGTCTTTACATGTACTTCAACATTCAATTTGAATTGAGCTTGAACTTTCAGTTTTCAGTCACAGGTTCAAATCCAACACAGCTTGGCAGTGGTTGAAACCATTATCACCAGAGTGATATTCAGTGGCCTATGTGAAAGGAGTCATGGTGGTCTCAGTCCTGTTCTGAGTGAACAGATGTCCACATCACAAAATGTCCAACACAACTGGTACTAATTAGTTCCTGTGTTGGCAGTCTCACATGGAGGCCAAGTATTGAATGGGCAAAGAGTCTGAACTACCCTCCCACCCTACATGGTAGTCCCTCCATAGTTGGGTTGAGGCACACTGGTGAGGCTGTGTGGGGAAGATTTTACCGTGATCTCGCATGCTGTTCCTGTCATATTGATAAATAGAGGACTTCAGCTTCAGTCCTGTCAATCCAACATCTTTCACAAGTACTAAAAATGTTCACACACAGAAAAAGAAATTGTATTGAATCTGGAACAGGGTCATAGATAAAAGCCGTTGGGGAGAAGGAGGTTCAGAAGGGATGTGAGAATGTTTTATTTACAGACAGAGTGGTTGAGCCATGGAACAGTTTGCCAGCAGAGATGGGGGTGCCAAAACTATTAATAGTTTCAAACATGATGGAATAGAGTTAAGGGCTTAGTAGTTACTCAGGCAGTATCAGTAATACAGGAGCAAGTTGGAGGATTGTGTAAGCAAAATCCTGTACTGACATATGGTCTCAGGGTAGGATCGGGTGTTATGGGCAAACTAAATGGAATACTTTCTCTACTGCCATCATTGTCTATGCTTCTAAATAACAGAAAAATTGCTTTTCTCAGCAGTTTAAACATAAACAAACATAATTTATTTATGTTTAACAAAGTATATTAACTAATTAATATATTACTACATAAATAAATAAATAAATACATATATGTCCAACTAGTTTCAAATGTCTTTTCCCTATAAGGTACTTGACTCTTCTTCACCTTACATATAAGGATGAGTCAGTGATAATTTTGTATTTGGTGAATGTGCCAAAATTTTGCTCTTTTGCCTTTGCTTCAGTCCAGGTGAACTTTTGGGCAACATTCAGATCACTTTGACCTTCTGTCATTTAAAGCAGCAGTGCAATGAAAGTTGGCAAAAAATTGACCCTACCTGTTTTCACTATGAAAGATTCCAGGCATTATCCAATTTTATTTGATGGTAAAATGTTCTAGTTTCACCACAATTTGAACAGTTTATAAATATTTTAGATTGTTTTTCTCAAGAAAGAATGGATGCTATATTTGGCTCAGAAATGTAAATGCAAACCTGTTAAGGGTTAGGTCAAGAAAATAAAGAAAAAGTATGTGTGCACAGTATAGGAGGTACATATAAAGAAGATTTGACAAGTATGCTAGTATTTTTATTAACTGTAGCAAACTGCTAAAAACTTTCCACTGCTGATTTAATTAAAATTAACACTTTAGCCCTTTCAAGGTGGTCAGAGGTAGTCCCATAACCACACCTTCATTCACCTCACAAAAGAAATGTCTTGCTCCAGGCACTGTACAAGGTGCCAGCAGTGTTTTAAATCTGGCTTGAAGACCAGGGAAGGGTGGAGGAAGCTGGGATTGACTGGCATGGATGAGATGTGGTGATGGGATTTCACTTCTATTTGTAGCTACTAAATCTCAATAACAGGAACCCAAAGTACTTTTGGCCAAACTGTTGAAACCATACTGAACACATGGGTGTGAATGGCACCAAACCGAATTTGCCAATTTCCACATTCATTCTCCCTTCAGTTAAAACAAAAACATTTCCTCCTTATCTGTCTTTTGATCACAAGCCTTGCATTTCTTTCAACTCATTTAGTGCATTTTGCTCCCCATTAGAGGATTTTTTACAAATAAGGAGTAGTGTCTCTTAAATAGCCTCTGTCTTTCTTAAACTTAGTATCACATTTTAGAATACTTGAATATTGGGTTTCAGATACAGAAGGCAAAACTGGGTTTTAGTTTTAAACATTTGCCTCTTATGCTGTAAATGTTCCTAGCATCAATTTCCAGCTCAAGTTGAGAATTGTTCTTAATTTCACTTAGCTCTCCTGTTTTCAAATCTGATGATATGACACAGCTCTAGAGTTTTTAAAATCATGAAATTATATTTTGTATATATATATATTGGTTTACCCTGAGAGTTCATGTTATTTGCAAATTTTATTGTTTCAAAGGTGCTATGATTTCAGTTTCTCCAGGGCTATTCTCTGGTTACTATAACCTTTACTGTTTCCTGTAGTACCTTATCTTTCCCTGACTTCCATACCCACCCGACTCTTTTATATTCCTAACCCCAAAACATCCCTCTTGCACTAAACTCCATACCCACCCCAACTTTTCATGCCCTATAACCCCAAACTCCCACTCAACCCCAACCCACTGCCCATCCACTTTCATATCCTGTCTGTTTTCTTCCTGTACTTGTGTGTGTATTTTCTTATGCCTTCCATTATTCATTTGCAGATGTCATCTCTTCTCTTGCAGTGGATCCCCATCTTAGGAATTCCATTGCAATTAATGAAGCAATCACAATTGTTTAGGGATACTGCATGTGGACACCTGCAATGACTGTCTCGGTTACTTCCTAGAAGTAATTAAGTTAAAAGTAAAATGTTTTTACTGCCATTTTACACTTGTTTAAGTAGTCTTTTCTAAAGTGCAAATGCAACCAGATGGTGAATGAAGCTGCAAAGTATAAGAAGTGCTCTGTTCCTCAGAGATGAGGAATCACTCAGCATGAATTTTGTATTTAGTGTTCTTATGATTGATGAATTTTGAATTCTTAGTTCTTTGTAACACTTGGGTAAAGGGTAGATTGTTCTCACATGAATTTTCACAATTACTGTTTAAAATTATGACCACCAATGCCAGCTTGACTTCTTATGTTATGAACATTTGATGTGATTAATCACATGGTCTATCCACCTGGTCAGGTGGTATAAAATAACTGAGCTCTGACCACCAGCTAGCCCCTGAGGAAGGTTTAATGACAGAAGCTTCAGGCTAGTGTTCCTAAGCCTCACACTGAAGGTGGTTTTCACCCTTTACAACACTAAATAAACCTGCAACACTTGTATAAAGTGAGCCATTGTGGTTGTGCCACTGCTGTGCAGGGTCAGGTGCAGCTTGTATCTGGAGTGAGGCGATTACCTGTCTACGCTTTGTGTCTTTGTGGGCTTGGTACAGCCCTGTGCCAGCACACAGTTCTCTACTGTAGAGCACATATCTACTGAATGTTTACTACTATTTTTAGCCTGCTAAACCACAATAAGAGGAACCCAAAGTAACTTAAGTCAAACTGTTGAAGCAGAACCAAAGACAGGGATCTGAACCAAAGCCAAACCAATGTTGCGGTTTCCACATTCACCCATCCTTATCTGTGGATTCTTTCTCCTTTTCTGCTGTTCAGAGCTGCAGCTTCCTCAGTCACACAGCTGTTCTCTGTCTAAAATCCACCTTTCCTCCTCCCTCTGTAGTCACACTGCTGAATAAATAGGCTGGGCTGCACTGGTTGGTTGCAGCAGCCCTGATTACTATAACATCAGCCATTAAGGACAGCCAGCATACAGTAGAGGCCTAAGTTCTTTAAATGTGATAGGAAATGTATTTATACCTTTAAATGCTGCCCTTTTACATCTCACTTGCACGATGCAAGGAACTCTTTCAACAGTATGACTTTTGGAGGTGTGGACCCTCCCTCAATGTAGTGCCTCAGTGTAGCTTCGCACTTAGGGGACTAATACATACCGAGCTGTGTATGACAGCAGTTCAACTGTGTTGGTCTTCACTTCTAAGAAAAGGTCCGCTGCAATCAGTGGTGGTAGTGTATGCAATTAGCATACCACGCCAGCCAAACTGCTGTCATGTACAGTTCAGCATGAAATCCTCCCTCTGCTAATGTCCTTCCCTCCCTCCTCACTGTTTGCTCCAGCCCACACCTTGTGTGCTGAGAGGGGAGCCCAATCCTCCATCAGATGCAGCCTCCCAAAAAACAACCAGTTGGCATGCTGGGTGCCCACCTTATCCATGCTCATGCTCCCTCTCACACTATATGGCCGTCGGGGTGCCCAATCCCCGCTGGCTCACTCCCCCACAAACATGTAGGTGGAATGCTGGGTGCCCACCCAGAGTACCAAAAGCACCCATTGTGGTTTTTTTATTCTTGTCCTCACCCCCCACCAACCCGTTCCCACCTTCTGTGCACCCACCCCTCATGTAGGTGGCACACTGGGAGCCCACCCTAGCATGCCAAAATTGTCTGTTTTTTTTCTTTTTTCACTCCTGTAAAACAAGAATGGTCTGACGGTGAGTCCCTGTCCTCCCCACCAACCTGCACCCACCTCCCTCACTCCATACTTACCTCCGGAGCCCAGCGCAACAATCTTTGGTGGACCAGGAACATGTCTGTACTCTTCAAAGCTGACCACAAACTGAAGAAATGCAGATAAGCTGTACAATGGCATAAATTAGGTTTTTCAACTTTGGTGCATGTCTTGCCCATTTTTTTCGACATTTGGCACCAAATTTTCAACACGTGGTTCTTTTTTTTTGTGTTATATTTTTTCCCTCCATCATGCACTGGGACCTGCTCCTCCTTCAAACCACCTAGTACCACCAGTGACCTCTTTTTGCAATTCCCCAGAGCTGCCTACCTCATATTGAAGCCTTCCTTGGGGTTAGCCCTGCATCCTTTGGCAGGAGGGTCCTCCTTCTGAGAGGGAAGGCACCAGCTGAGGGATTCCAGCACGCCATTTTCTTTCTTGCCCGGTGCAGCTGAGGCGGATGTTATTCTGCCGGATTGCTCGAGGGCATCATCGGGAACAGCCACCATCATCCGCTGATCCCAGTGCAATTTCCACTTTTCTGGTGTTTCCTTCATGGAAATCCTCTGCCGCTCTCCTGGTCTCCACTGGGGACTGCTGCAGAGTGACATGCTGCCCTAACCCACCCAAGGAGAGGAGAGCAGCCCATCAGATGCTCAATCTTCTCCTTCCCTGCCAACTCCGGCGTCCCTGGTCGTTCACGAACCCAGGTCGCGGTGTAGTTTGAGGTAAGGCACCAGCGCCTCAGCCCTCTATGCCACTGGTCCGCAACATGTGGTTCTTGACACCCTTCTCATGAATTCAGTCACCGCATGGCATTCTTCGTCCCGAAGGTGATTTTGCGGTCAGTGCGTGGAATCAGCTTTTGGGACTGATTAACGAATGACAGTGTTGGTGTTATGAGGGTGGGCTCTCAAACATCCTATGCTGCAAATGTGGTAAAAAATTCCAAAAATGATTGTTTTATGAGTGTGCATTGTACAGTTTCCATGCACACTCATAAGTTCACGAATTTGTAATATTTTCACTAGATTTTCAACATAGACATATTTCCACACATCCTTATGAACAATGCAGCTGTCATTTTCACATCCTGGTTTAAATGTATTTTGCACTTTGCAAAATAAGCGTGGTCACTGTTGGAAATCTATGTTTGCTACAGAGTAAGACAATCACAGTGACATTGTTCATGAGAAGAGATCCTAAAATGCCTATGTTGAAAATTTGGTGACAAAAGTCCATAAATGGCTGTGTTACTTAGTGCATTGCACAGTTTCCACACACACTGTAAGTTCATGAATTTATAAAATTTCCACCCAGATTTTCAACATTGCCATTTTCCCACATCACCTTACGACCAGTATAACTGTCATTTTTCACATCCTGGCCGAATGTGTTTTGCACTTCCGCCACAGAATAGTGCGGTCGCTGTGGGAAATCGTGTTTAGTACACAGTAACAAAATCACAGTGACACTGTTCATGAGCAGACATCCTAAAATGCCTATGTTGGAAATAGTTGCAAAAATTCCAAAAGTGTTTTATGAGTGTGTGTTCGTAGTTTTCATGCACTGTACTTTTACGAATTTGTCATATTTTCACTCCAGATTTTCACACATTTGCATTTTCCCACACTTCCTTATGAACAGTGCAGCTGTCATTTTTCAAATCCTGGCCAAAATGAGTTTTCACACTTCAAGTAGAATAGCAGGTTGCTGTGGGAAATCAATGTTCTGTACACAGTAAGAAAATCATAGTGACAGTGTTCATGACCAGAGGTGACAAAATGTCTGTGTTGAAAATTTGGTGAAATAATTCCACTGAATGACTGTGTTACAAGTGCGGGTTGCGCAGCTTCCACACAGGCTTGTACCCTTGAGCACGCCCTAGGGCATTAGGGTTCCTAAGATAGACACTTAAGAAGTATGAGGATGAAATGTTGATCAGATACAAGAGGAGTTGCACAGAAGTACTCTGTTGGGATATGGATGCTAAAGGGACATGGATACAACTTGGGGGCCTGCATAAATGCCACACATTAATGCAAATACCTGCAAGAACAATCAGCATTGACATATGCTTGTTCCTATTAGTGTCTATCCTGCATTAGGCTATGTTTTGACCTTTGTGTTTAATAATAATAATAATAAAATAAATTTCAAATTGCCTTTGACACATTTTATTTCCTGTCTCAACAGTTATTGCATTCTCATTTTATTGTATCTAAATTTTCTAGGATATCTGTTTCACTATTCTGGGCTATTCAGATGTGAAACATGAAATCAGAGCTCTGATATGAACACCAAGAGACTCACATTCCAATTGGAGATAAAATAAATAAGTAGCCAATTCAGGCAGAAACAATATTGTATTTGAACTTTTCAATGAGGGGTATGTGCACTGAATTCTCTGTGTTAACAGTAGCACTGCTAATGAAAAAGTCATTTACAGTTTGTGAACAAGCAAGGGTTGAGCTGCTAATTTTGTGTTTGTTTAATGTGTAAATGATATCATGAAAAGTCTTGGTAATAGAAAATAAAGGTCAGCAGCTGCTGGGTGAAGATGAGTATAATGCAGATTTCAGAAACTACAATGCAAATTAATTTACCATTACATGATTAAAGTATATCAGAACACATGGCTGACAAGGAATGGAACACAGGAGGACAATGAACAGTGTAAAACAATTTTCCTTCACCTCAAAGAGCTCAGTCCCCAAACATTTGGACCTCATTATCATCATCAGCAGGGCAACGTCTTGTGGTGGTTTGAGTGGATGATGGGTGTGGGAATAATATAACCCATCACAGACACTGCTAGTTTCTGATGCCTTGAGAATTTGCTCTCCAGCTGTAGAATGCCCCTCATTTTATTGTCATTTTCCAGCACTTGTACTGTATTTCTATTTATACTATTGCTTTATATTTCCTTGTGCCCCCATTTTGAAATGTGATTGCCTGCCCTATTTCATGTGTTAAGGTTGTTGACATGCTTGCACACCGTGAGCAGCACCCATTTTATCACTAGTGCGGACACATTTGTGTTTAGTGAGTATGCTCTCTTCAGGGACTTTATAGTGCACCTGCCCTTAAGAAAACCCCACTCAGGGTTTACTGCCAGAATACAATGGGAGTGTTAAATAAAACTAGCATGACAGAATCCATGCTAAGCAAATCATTTGAGCTCTAAATTTAATGCTTCACTGCACAAGTATCCCTCGATACAGAAATTGAGCTGTGACAACTGTCCTCATGGGCGGAGGGCAATGAAGAGCTGGACATAAGGCAATAGGGTTTACAAGGACATTTAATTTACATTTACCTGCCAAACTTATTATATTCATGGCCTCTTCAAATTCACCCACTTGTTCTTTATTCTCTTTCCTGCCCTGAGTTAATCTTTCTAAACTGCATTGAATCACAAACTGTAGCACTGCTTCCACAAGATTCAGGCTGTGTTTCAACTAATTAATCTTAAAGAAAACTATAAAACTATACTTATTACACCATAGCAATAGATGCTAGTAAAACATTTGACACAATAAATAGGGAATATGTGTTTCATGCATTGCACCAATGGAGGTTACAAACCCCTAAAACTGTTAATTAAACAGTTATATAAAAGACTAATGTCAAATTTCAAATTAATAAGTTCCTCACAAATGAATTTGAAATGCTAAATGGAGTAAGATAAGGTTGTTCCTTGTCCATGACTTTATTCATCTAGGCTCCAATATTCAGAATTGCACCAGGCAAAGGCACAAGTGGTTGTGCAGCAGGCTGCAACACAGGATATATTCAACAGAGATGAGCCATGGTGCATCTCTTCTGAATAGATCACATAGCACACCAGTGAACTGATACTGCTGGCGCATCCCCCAGATAGGGCTGAATACCAAGAATGGGAAGCGCCAGTGCAACAGAGATACGCTTGTATGCAAATTCCTGATAGTCAGCCAGCAGTATGCAAATGGGGCCATAATGTATGCAGTGAAGTGAGGCCAGTTGCATGTTATTATGGCCCCATTTGCATGAGTTGTACAGGGCTGACCAGCAAATGCACCTGCACCCTGCACAGCATGTGGTACTGTCTGAGGTCAAGAAGAGGAACCCCCCACCCTAACATCACTCCGATCACCGACAATCATCATCCAAGATATCCCTGGTAGTGTAGTTGAACCCCCAGCACTGATTAGACAGAATATATTTAAAGAAGTGCCCTTGTAGTCTAGTGGCACCCTCCTCCTCTCTGTAGCCCCAATGATGATAAAGTCCTATATCAAAGACCCTGGTGATCTATTGGTTCCCTCCTGCCATAGCCATGATCACACTTAATTCCAAGTGTGAAGCATCCTGGTGATCTAGTGGTTTCCCCCTGCCCATAGACATGGCCGGAGAAAAAACTATAGCACAAATATTGCCATGGTAGTCTAGTGGTCCCCACACTCTTCAATGCTCTGATCCCTGTAAGTTGTAAACATTTCCCTTCCTTGGTAGTCAAGTGGTTCCCCACCTCACCCGATGCTCTGATCACCTGTAACACTGATGTAAAGATTCCCTGGTATTCAGTGGCACCCCCACCCACAGGACCACCTGCCCACCCAGCTCCCTGTCTTAGGCAAGCAGCAGCATACTTCGCATACCTCCCATGGCTGCCTGAAATGACAGCTTACAGTATCAGCTGTCAGCCCATTGGTCCACACTGTGGACCAATGGGCAGTAATGCATACTGTAGTAATTCACAAATATGTGAATGAAAGACTTTATTCACATATTTGCAAATTACTATTACAGTATGTACTATATGCCCATTGGTCCCTGACGTGGACTTCAGTGAGCTGACAGCTGATACTGTAAGCTGTCATTTGTGCAGCAGCTGCAGAGGTATATGGGTGGGTGATGCTGCTGCCTGCCAAAGATGTGAGGGGAACTGGGTGGGCAGGGGTCCTGTGTGGGTGGGGGGTGCCACTGACCACCAGGGAATTCTTACATCACTGTTATGGGTGATCAGAGCATCAGGCAGGGTAGGAGGACCATTAGACTACCAGGAAGGGAAAACGTTACAAATAATGGAGATCAGAACATCAGAAGGGTGGGGACCCACTAGACTACTGGGAATGTTTAGAAATCACTATTTTACAGTGATCGGTGCTACGGGAGGGAGGCATTGTTACTAGACTACAGAGCACCCGTTAAACTATATTCTTGTTGATCGCTGCTACTGAGTGGTGATGAGGTACCACTAGACTACCAGGGTGGTATTTGTACTATATTTTGGCCAATCATTGCTATGGGCAGGAGGGAACCACTAGACCACCAGGTTGCTTTGCACTAGGACTTAAGTGCAATCATGCCTATGGGCAACGGGGAACCACTAGACCATCAGAGAAATATGACTCATTTATATTTGGCAATCGGGGCTACAGGGAGGGAGAGGGAGTACCACTAGACTACCAGGGGCTATGTGGGTGCTTTGGATGGTGTTCTGTGGGGAGTCATCCATGGCTGGTGGCCACTGTGTTGTGCTCCCACTACAGCAGCCCACCTGTGGGTGGCTACCATTTGAGCTTTTTTCAGGCTCAACTTTGTGCCCTGGTATGTGGCACATCTCCAGATTGTTCCAGCATATGTGCCACACATCCTGAGCTGAATATCAGGATGTGCCACATATGCATGGGCACACCCCCTGGAGATGCGCCACATACATTATCTTGGAGCCCCGGCGCATCAGGTGTTGCACTGCGCTATGCCCTCTTTGAATATTGCCCTGGGGTTCATTTCTGGGGTTGTGCTAGCACAACTCAGTTGCACCAGGTGCAGCTGTTTTGAATATCTGGGCCCTTGAGTCTAGAACCACTATTAATCAATATAAGAAAGAACCCAGACACAGAAGGCATAAAACTCTTGCAGGAAACTCTGAAAGTAAAGGTCTTTGTGGACTATATTCTATTTATAATAAAGAACATCAAATCCTCATCAGACACTTTTCTTTTAGAATAAAAAATATTCAGACATATCTGAATATAAACTAAATAAAAAAATCCATAATAAATACATTATTAAAATACACATGTCAGAATTTAAACAATTACTCAGAAGAATTTTAGTACAAAACTCAAATATTTGGGGATGACCTGAACCCTGAATCAACACACAAATATTCAAAATAACTATAATAAAACTAAACTAAATATCCAGAACCTCCTAAATAATTGGGAAAAACTATTATTATCACTATGAGGTCGGTAGATACTCTAAAAATAATGGCTTTGCCACATTTCATCTATATGCTCCAGAATATTTTAGGATCCCCTTCCATAAAATGGTTTGAGGACTTAAAAGAATATTGTCAACATTTTTGTGGCAGGGTGGAAGTCAAGCATAGCATGGGAGCCATGTTAATACCTAGAGGACTAGGAGGTCTTCATGCCCAGATCACTAACTTATTTAGAAGCACATGTACTGTCCATGATACATCAAAGGACCTACGTTCTTGATCAAGATAGAGAAATCTACCAATAATTACTTAACACAATACAATATTTTCCATTAAAATACATGATTTTTTCTGGACTTGAAAATATTAGGTACCAATAATAATTTGTTTTGCTCCTGGCTATTGATAATAAATAAAAGGCTTAAAACCCATCCAAATTAGATATCCCATGTCCTTTTATAAATTTGGACTAGTAAAACTATATGGAACAACTTAAATCAAAGTATTTATAAACCATTTATAGATCAAAATATACTTACTGTACATGGAATGATTTATTAATTGAAGATGAATTTCCTCATACCAACAATTGGGTTTGAAATTAAATACTCTAACTGGAACATTTTAGCTTATTATACATTAAAAGCTAAACATAAAAAAATAAAAAAATATATTTTGTAGAAAAGAGAATACTCTGATATATACTATGAAAAACATAAATCAACTTTGAGAAAGTGAAAACAAACTACTAGCTAGATACTACACAATCATCTTGATAACCAGTAGCAAAAATAACTTTTAGAGAATAAACAATAGATGGAATAAGGAAGCTTCTCTGAACTTACCACACCAACATTGGGAACTTTTGAGAGTACAAGGTAATAAGTACTATACATCAGCAAAAATAAATCCATATAGAGAAAGATTTTAGATAAAGCTTGCATTACTCCTGTACATATTTCCAAAATAAACCAGCAATATTCTGAATTATGCTTACACAAATGTGGACAAAAAGGCTCTCTAATGCATTGTTTATGGTCTTGCCCACAAATAAATGCTTGGTAGAGAAGTAAATGGATATTAGAAATTTATTAGGAATTGATATTCCTTTATGTCCTGATATCTTTCTGTTCAACAATACCCAAATGCTTGCAATAAATGAACAAAAAGTAGAGTACTGGCACTAGCAACTATGGCCCTGAAAATAATTATTGTAAGTAACTGGAAAAATCCCAATCTTCCTCCTTTGAAGTCCATTTATGGTGGTATACATTCAGAAAATCTTTATTATTAGAAAATTGATGTTCGAGTTGAATGATACTTTGATAGTACTATAGGCACCCACTGAGAAAAAATAGAGGAAAATATGTACTTTTAATGATATTATTTAATGGATTGAGTCATACATGGTATAATGAAATATATGTTCAGAAAAACTCTGCCTAGCTATAGTGGATGGAAATTTCTCTGCTTATCTTCGATATATTGCCGATTCTGGGTGAGGATGGGGAGCAGTGTCTTTTTCATTAAAAGGTGGTGAGTGCTGGATTCTTTGTTCGTACATCTGTTGGAAGTTATCTGAGCACCCGTCCCCGTGTGGATGTCTGTATGTGCTTCTATTTGCATGAGAAAGTGAATGAAGCATGCCTGGCTAAATTCATTAAACAGGTGGAAGGAAGGCTGTCCTAGTTGTCTGTCAAGGGACCAATTCTCTTTTAGGGCCAGTGGAGGTGGAAGGAGGGTGGTGGCTGCCCTAAGGTGGTGGAGCAGAAGGTATCAGGGAATGTTATGGTATCAAACAGAGAGGAGGTGAGTTTTGAAAAGCAGATACAAACAGCTCTGGATAGTCCCTGTTGGGGAAAGTCTCCCAAATGTTTGGAAAACCTTATATTTATGGTATTAGAGATGCAGCAAATTTATATTCAGCCAGCAGTGACCAAATTTGCTATGTGGAGTAATCCATGAAATTTCCTTCCATTAGGCAGAATTTCACCTCCATGGGTGAAAATCCACCTTCTGTGGTGCAAGTTCACCTTCTGTGGGTGAAATTCCACCTTCTGCAGCAAAATTTCACCTTCCGTGGTGAAATTTCATGCAAAGGCAGAATTTTGCTTGGAATGTGAAATTTCGCTTACTTCGTAGGCAAAATGTTGTCTTATGTGGATGAAATGTCGCTGTTCCTCTGGGATAAATTTCACATTTCACTCCTTGAAATGGGCAAATGTGTGGATTACCTAATGAAGCGGAGTTTTCTCACTACAAACCACTGCACGTATTCTGAAATACCATTCGCCTGTGAAAACCCTAAGAAATACAAAATGCTGTATTTATAACAGTATTGTAGTAATAAATAGAGTTGTGTTGGAGTGGAATTCAACCAAGGAATTCAGGAACAATTGCAATTCTACTTCCAAAACGTTTGGTAAATATTTTGTGGCGAATTCCATGGAATTTTGTCAAGTGCACAGCAATTACTTTTTAAAGTAAGCAATGGGTTTTAATGTGGATTACAGTTTTGCTTATCAAATCATGGAAATATGTTCTGTAGGAAAGCTGTAGAAACTGTCGGATTTTGCTGTTTGCAGAATATCATATCAATTGGCAAATTTCTACATTTTCTGTGATTTTCAAGGAGGAAAAGGACTATTCTGCCCCATAAGGGCATTCTCCAGAATTTTCAGAATTTCTGAAATGTGTCAGAATTCTGTCAAAGGCAAACCTCTGCAGTTCTACATTACAAAAAACAAATCATACAAGGAATACATTTTCATGGTTTCTTTGGCGTGCTCCTTTCTGTGTGTAATTGAAACGAGTGACTTGAGGTTGTGGCTTTTCTCTTTGTGAGCACAGCACATGTCTGCAGTATGCTTGGGGTTGTGGCAACATCAGTCACACTCTCCAGGTGAGGCAGACCCACATTTTCTTTGAATAAATTATTGCTGTTACAGTCTAGGCTGAGCAGTGTGTCTTAAGGCTAGTTCTGTATCTTAGAATGAGAGTCTTTGCTGCACCCTAAAGAATCTATAACAGAACAAATCCCTAATATGTGTGTGTGGGGGTGGTTCCTGTTTATAGAGGTATGGGTCATCACAAATGTGGTCATGGGGGTGGTCTGGGTGCTGTCACCCAAGTTTGGGGCAAATGATTGCTCTAATGGTAGAGTTACAGGTCTGAGAAAATACATTGCTGAAATACAGCTACGGAAGTCCATGCACATACAAAGCTGTGCTGTATATGGACATAGGATCTGTCAGCCATGATACTGAAGCATGGGAGGCAGATAACTGCCAGCCAGGTGAGTGGAAAGTAAGTGCCAGCTACCAGGGGGGTTGCAGGAGCAGATGGCTGCAGGGGTGAGAGGAGGGACCACTGGACACAAGGAATGGATGATTATATCAGAGGATCAGGATTGGGTGAGGGAGAGGACCATTAGACACAAAGAATTGACTATTATAGCTGTATCGTGGATAAGGCAAGGGATGGGGACCACTAGACATCAGGAATGGATGCTCATAGCAGGTTCAGGTATTGAGCAAGGGAGAAGGACCCCTAGATGCCAAGGATTGACCATTATAGCAAGAACATGGATTGAATGAGGGAGAGGGACTACTGGATGTCAGGAATATCCCATTACAGCAATCACCTCTGATAGGGGACCCATGCTGTTCTTGCACATAGGTTTATTAGTATTACAACTGACTACAGACTGTAGTGGAGCACACGGACAGCACACAATCAAAGGGTAAAGAACTGCTCCTCATATTGTAGTGGTGCTATGATGTGCAGCAAATGATGTCTTTGAGGACTGTCAGAGTGGCAGGGTCATTTGCATTTTATAGTTCTATTATAGGGCCATTGGTCACTGGAGCAAACTGGTTTGCCCTGTACAAATGCTTGTCTGGCCTTGTATAAATGTGTTGTGCCTATTCTGTTTCCTCTGCTGTCTCCCCTTCATAAGCCAGCAGGGGAAGTGACTGCAGTCTGTGTCTTCATTGCACTATGCTCTCAAGGGAGTATTTTCATATGTCCTTTGCACAGGCAAACATTGCCCTGTGCATGCTCCATTATACCACCTGAGCATGTTGAGTTGCTTTGCATACTGTGTGTGGACTCTGCCCTGAGCTAAGCTTCTGCATCAAAAATGTTGCCCTAGTGTATTTACTTATTGGCTGCTATAAAGCGATCAGATCATTATAAATATACATGCATATGGGCACTTTTAGCATTGTGCTTTGAGCTTCTAAAGACCACATGGTCTTCATTACAGCTATTGACTCTGTTGCTTTAAATAATAACTGCTGACATAGACTGCTGCAGCTACCAGTTGTCTCATAAGCTCAGAGGGTTTGCAAGCTTAGTCACATTCTTTTTTTTTTTTTTATTCAGTCTGTTTTATTGCCATATTTACATTCATACACATTGACATACATTAGCTGGTGAGACCAACAATCCAATGATAATTACCACATACATACTTATATCCAGCAAGCGTTATTAATCTATATCTGCTTATAAAGCCCTATAAACTCTATCCTAACGAAGGACTAAGAGACCCCTCCCAGCTTATAACAGCATTCACACGCCAATGAAACCTAGTGATATAGTACCATCGGGATTCTCTCTTACAATCAAAACCCGAGTCCCACAACATCAATACTGTTTCGAGCGGGCCCCACTGAGTATAATATTTCCGGCTTTGTTGTTCTTTCTAGCAATATGTGACTCAACTTGCAACGCTAATGTAATCTCTTTATACCATTCTCTTATAGACGGAGTTGTGGATTCAGTCCAATGTCTCCAATATTACGGCTTTGCAGCTGCTGATACTAAAGCCATATATCTTTTCTGTTGCCTGGTCATCCCATCCTCAAAATAATTTAGCAGGCATATTCTAGGCGAGAAAAGAACATCTAGGCCTAGCAGTTGTGATAAAGAGGTACTAATTGCCATCCAGAAGGGCCGAACAGTCCCACATTATATGATATAAATCACATCTTCCCATCCCACATCTAGCTAACTAGCTTGAACCCTTTACCCATCTTGTGCAACTTCACAGGAGTGTAGTACATATTATGCATTACATTAAATTGCTGAAGCCTATATCTATCCTGCCTGATATTTCATATGTGTTTGACCAAATGTACTTCCATGTGTTATTATCCTCTGGTATGTTTAGCTTATTTATCCAGTAATGACTGATTCACTTGGTAAACTATCATCAAGCCGTTGTAAAGCCTTATAGATTCGGAGACGGCATGCGGTTTTATAGCTATTTGAACTAAATCTCCTATCTCGACTCCAGCATTCGTTCTTATTGCCTTCACTCTGCTAAAATGAGCTTTTATTGATTCGAGACTTGCTTAAACTTAAAATATTGTTCCTTCATTTCCGGAACCTATTACAGGCCTGCACATACGTCATTAATCTGCCTTGTGGAGCCAAGTCGCGAGCTTTAGGTCTGTTAAAATCCTCCAATGCCGGGTGAAATTGGTATCTTTGAATTAGGAAATGAACATTCTGTATTAACGCTTGCTCTTGTGATGTCTGCCAATTAGTCTTTAGAAGTTTTTGGTCTGCTGTAAAGCTCTTATTGACCAACCAATAGGAGTATCTTTTAATGCTTTCGGGAGTAATTTAATCGTAGTATATGCCAGCGTATTTAACTTTACCTATGCTTTTCAACTAAATCTCTTTCAATATATAGCCAAAGTGGTGTGTCAGAGTGCAATGGAGAGGATGTAATTGGTTTGAACCAATGTGCTACCTTACTTATGTGTGATGCTAAGTAATACTTGTTGAAAGATGGCAGCGAGAGCCCTCCTCTCTCCCTGAAACCTGTAAGTTTTTGATATGATCTTCTAACAGCTTTCCTTTCCACAGATATGCACTAATCACCTTTCTTAAATTAAGAAACCATGCCTTAGGCAAATAACAGCCCAACATATTGATAGGGTAGATAACCCTCGGTAGTATATTCATTTTATTGTTTCCATTCTAGCCCAAAATGATAGGGGTAGTAGATTCCATCTGTTTAGATCTAGCTTAATTATCTTAAGAAGGTTACTACAATTTTCATTAATCATAGAACCTACCCTCTCATAATCTTAACCCCAAGGTATGCCAATTTTTAGTTTCCCAGACCAGACCTAATTCTTTCGCTATGCTGGGATAGCATCTATTATTTAATGAGAAGAGTTTTGTTTTGGAGGTATTAATTTTATAATTAGATACCCTAGAGAATATAGATATTTTCTTTAATATCATTGGTATACCTGTAGCTGGATCTTCTAAATGAATCAGGAGATCGTCGCATATGCCGATACTAGATATCGCCTACTCCCCAGTTTAATTCCTTTAACCTCCTGTAGTACTTGAAGTCTATGAAGCATTGGTTTGAGATATATATTAAACAACAACGGTGACAGCGGACACCCTGTCTTGTACATAAGTTAAAGAGAAGGGATGATAAAAGTCCATTGCACCAGACACAGGCCTTAGGGGTACTATATAAAATTGAATCCACTCTAGAAAATCATTAGGTAAACCCACTTTTCTAGTACTGCAAGAGAATCCAGGACACTCGGTCAAATGCTTTTGGCATCTAGTGCCAATAAGCGCTGCGAGCACTGCCTTGTCTTTCAGTATTAGTGGTGTATCTTACGTAGATGATCACTGGACACCCTTCCACTCATGAACCCTACTTGTTCATCACTGATCATACAACTCATAAGAGGGCCAGTCTATTTGCTAATACTTTGGCTAATATTTTAATATCTACATTCAGGAGCGATATCGGATGATAGCTACCCATCAGCATAGGGTCTTAGTCACATTCTAATGCAGGACAAACATTATGCTGACTATGACACTTTAGACTAATAAAACTGACCACAGTCATAATGTTGTGCAATTTATAAAGAAAAATAAGGTTTTCACAAAGGAATTAGTGACATGAGCATGGCAATAAATGAGAACTCACAGCATCTTAAAAGAGTTTCATGTTGTGGTGGAATAAAATAGCAATTAGTTTATTCAGTCAGTTATGGATGAGGAAAGACTCCATTAGAAAGAGGAACAGCAGCAGCACTGAGTAAGAAAATTAAAGTTATTTCAAAATATGTGCAAATTACATGTATTTTATGGAATGTTGAAGTTGTTGGAAAAATGCAATTACATGAGTGGTGTAGAAATTTGTTTTATAACTCTGGAAACATTTGAAATTAGCAACCATGGTTAACCATGGATGACCATAGTCAGCATAAAGTAATTCTCAATAACTATATTGATCACGATCATCCATGGTCTGTCTCTGGGCCATTAACCATAAGTGGTTATCCATGGTTATAATCATGGAAAAATCATGACTGGCCATGGTCACTAACCATGTGCAACCATGGGTTATCCATGATCCTGAGAGTGAACTTATAACTTCTGTGATTTACAAGTCAGAACCTCCTGAGATTTGTTAATTGGTACCATAACTGACTTGCAGTTTGCTGGGACACCTGAATAGTTCAACTGATACTAATCCTAAAAAATGTCTTTGGTGTTCTGCTGGTAAAAGAGTGCAGCAGGTGTATTCAAACTATTACGAGCTGTAAACTGCTCTTGTAAAAGGAAGACGAGTAGGTGATTTGATACCTTTAGTGGACCAATAAGTATATTTTAGCACACAAGCTTTCATGCCTTGCACCAAAAGGAAGATTATTTCAAGAAAATGATGGTCTGAGTGTGATTTGATTTCAAACCACGATGACATGATGAGACATGTTCATCTGGAATTGAAGTAATCTGTTAAGAAGCACAGTGATTAGAAACATCAGGTATAACCACACTATATTGGGTCTAAGTTAATTCCATCTGTGATTTAAGTTTATACAGTATTCTTGTCTATTAATAACACTTTATTAATAGAATGTTTGAGGGCCTCATGCTGTAATGTACAAAACTATTAGGTGTGCTCAGATTCATTAACATCTGATATGCCAGGTATGTTTTGGATTTTGGATTTGGATGTATCCAAATCCATTTCCAGTCTGATTCCAGTGTGCTGATCCGAATCAGAATCAGATTCTGAAATTTGAAATTCCTAATACTAAACCTACATTAAAACATTATAATGGCTATATAAAGCAACAACATAAGGCAATATACTAAACAACTAATGTTTTGCCACATCTGTGGCAGTCATGCTGGTGGGGATGTGGGAGGTGACAATGGAAGCAGAAGTAAACAAGGAACAGTGGTTTAGAAGAAGGTTGTTGTTACCCCGTGGGTGGTGGTGGTTCTAAGCCTGATAGTGTGGAGATTGAGTCAGTGGCTGAGGCAGGGGATCTGGAAAATGTGTGTCACACTCAGATTTCTTTTATTTTTTAAATAATAAGCTTTATTGAAATAGAAACACTATATAGACTACAAGACTACATATCCTATACACAAATGCAGACTACAAAATAACACTCTAACATGCATCAATGTCAAGCATAAAGAGTCCGTCAACATTCAGGGACTAGTTCATATTGTGCTTTGCTGTAATGTATACTAGCCTATGTCCTTCCTACAGACCCAGACAAGGAATTTAGGAGGAGGAGGGATGTTTGGGTGGGATGAGGTGCCAGTGGACTCTCCTGCAGTAGGAGTGTGTCCAACATTCCTCATTTTGTTATGTAGTGCTCAAACATGTTCTGCATGTGGCTGATCATCTTCTCCATCTGTAAGGTTTCTAGCACGGTGTTATGCCATTACACTGAGGTCGGGACACAGTCATCCATCTGGTGCCTAAGGATTAGCTTCTTGGCTATGGCTGAGATAAGTGATACATAGTATTTTCTATTGCCCATGATTATATCCATTCTGAGTCCCAGGAGGCAGGTTTATGGGCAAGGCACTATCAGAGCTCAGCAGTGGGTCCAGGCTCATCTTCACTGTTTCCCATAAAGGTTTGGCTTTGCAGCAGTCCCATAAGATGTGTTTAAGACAACCCTTATCTGTATGGCACCTGCTGCAGTGATCTGAGGTGAGCTTTTCCATCCTGAGAAGTTTGATTGGAGTGAGGTAGAGGTTATGGTAAATTTTGAACTGCATGAGTTAGAGGCCATCGAATTTGAGATATTTGTATGTCCCCTTCCACATGGCAGCCCTAAGTTCAGAATCCTCATGTTCATGAAACTCCATCCAGTAGGCACACACTTTGTTTCAGAGTCAGTGATAAGTGATAACAGTTTTTTGTACAGTAGTGAGATGGTATGGCTCTGTGATGAAAGAATTAGTAGTTCGTCCCATTTTCTGAAGTTGCTAGTGTTCAATGGTTTGGGGCCCAGGAATCAGCTTACAGGTGCTGCAATTGCATGAAGGAAATATTGGAACCTGAGCAGGGGTTACTTTTTTGTTGGAACGTTTGAAAAGTGATGAGTGTGTTATCCCCAACAGAGAGCTAAGTGAGTGTAAGTCCACTGCTCCTAGAAAGTTAAGCAGGGTTGTTCAGTTTTATATCTTGAAGTTTGTGTTCCTGGTTAGGGGTTGTGATGGGTCCAACCAAGGGGTGGTTGCTAGGACATTGTGGAGCTGTTTGGCCTCTAAGACTGAATTCCCTATGGGTGTGGGTTTGAGGTGGTGTGGGAGAGCCTCAAATGGTATGCAAGTGAGTGCTCTTCTGTTGATTCCACTCCCTGGCACAGGTCCATTTCCATTATCTTCCATTGTGGAGTGTACGGTGACCTCCTTACCCAATGTTCTGTGGTGTTTCTCTACCAGAGGAATTGGCTGGCAAGGCTAGCCAGATAGTAAAGGCAAAGGTTTGATAGTTGGAGACTTCCCGTTACCTTAGTTGGGTGAGCTTACGGAATGCCCTACGTGGGAGTTTAGCATTCCACAAGAATGTCAACAGCATGGATTAGAGTTGCGTGAACCACATATTGGGAAGGGTACACTCTGTCATGGTGATGGGGTTGAAGTAGTCTAGGCAGGATGTTCATTTTTTATGATGTTAAGTGTGCCCATAAGGTCAGAGGGAGTACTGACCAGCAGGTTAGGTCTTGCTTGATCTGTGTGCGTACTGTCTAAATTAGTTTACAGTAGAAATCTCTTCAACTGGGAGACATTGATGCCTAGGTATTCTATTGACATAGAGCACCCCCATTTTGTTACTTTGTTCCTTGTATGTAAAACGGTTGAGTGGCATGAAGCAAGTCTTGCTTATGTTTAGTTTATAGCTCCGATAGGCAGCCAAATTCTTTCAATGTGGCTAGTACTGGTGGGATGGACTGGGCAGGGTTGGATAGGTGCAGAAAATATTGTCCACATACATTGAGATTTTGTACCTGTTATTACCCACCTGTATCCCGGTATAGCCATGTCCCTCTTGTTCCACCTTATGAGTGGCTCAGGTAAGAGTTAAACAGGTGCGACAAGAGGGTTAACCTTGACAGGTTCCCTTTTCAATTTGATGAGGGGACAGTACATTATTGAATGTTATTTTTGCTGTGGGGTTGGAGTATAGCAGTTTGACCCACTCTATCCATGCTGTCCAGGAGACCCTATCAAAGCCTTTTTCAGCATCTAGTGAGATTAGCACCGTAGGGGAGAAGCAGAGTCCCTGGTGGTTGCTATGACTTAGTTCCAGTTTCCTTATTGGTCCATTTGCAAGCTGCTCTGCATGAACCCACCTGCTCTGGACCCACCAGCTGGTTACTACTGTACTCAGTCTAGATGCCAAGATTTTGGCTAGGATTTTGAGGTCAGTGTTTAGGAAGGAGATGGGCTTGTGGTTGTCCATGCTTGATGTGTCCCTAACTGGTTTCTGGATCAGGGATATGACTGCCTCCTGCAGGACCAGGCTAGGTCAGCCTTTGATTTGGCTTCATTATAGAGTGCAGTTAAGGGGCCAGAAAAGTGTTGCTCCTAGGGCTTTGTAGAAATTTGGTGCATCCATTCCGTCCTGGTGCCTTGTCTACAGATAAAGAGTCTATAGTGAGTTGGACTTCTCGCTCTGTGATTGGCTCGCCTATTCTGTGTTTAGTGCTGGGTTAATTTGGGTGAGTGGGCTTTGTGTAGGAATGCCTGAATCTGTTCCATGGGGCTGAGGTTTCTGTTGCATATAGCTCTGCATAAAATCCTGAACGCGGCACTAGTTCCCTTGGTGAGTGAGTGACTGCTCAGTTTTGAGCGGATTGTGTGAATCACCTTGTGCATTTCCTGCTGTTTGATCCTGAGAGCTAGTAGTTTCTCTGCCTTTTTCCCCTGGTCTACATATTTTGTTTTGGCTCTGAAAATGGTAAATCTGCTTGTTCCCTTACAAGCTCTCCATACCTGGCCTTGGCTTTATTGAGGCTTAACTGGGTGTCTGGGAAGTGACCCTAGATATTTTTTCTTTGAGTTCTCTGATTAAGCTTCAGTGCCTTTCTGCCTTCAGCTGCCCCTCTTCCTTTTTCTGACAGATGCCAGATGTATTAATTCACCCTTAGTGTGCATTTAAATGCTCCACATAGATTCTTTTTAGTTGGTTACTGAGTTGGTATTTATTTCAAAGAAAAGTTTAGTCTTGTCTTTTATTTTGCTAAGGGTATTCTGATCTTTGAATAGGGAGTTGTTTAATTTCCATACCAGGTACCGGTCCATCTGCTCTGGGGCCAGCATGGGGACACTGACCAGGGCATGGTCAGAGAGGACCCTCGGAAGATTTCACAAGTCGTGGTGTGTCGGAGTATGGTTTGGTCAACCAAGAAAAAATCAATTCTAGACCAGGGGTTGTGTACTGCAGACCAGAACAGTATTCTCTGGAGGTAGGGTGCAGCACCCTCCAAATATCTACAACATCCATAGAGTCCTCGCATCTCTGGAGGCTCTTTGCTTAGGAGATGGGCCCTTCTGCCTCGGGCTTGGATTTGTCCAGGCAGTGGTCTAGCACCAGGTTCCAATCACCAGCCAGTATCATGGGAAAAGGGCATGTTGGACATTATGGTGAGGAGGACGAAAAGAAATGGAGGTCCTCTATGTTCAGGCCATACACTGATGCTAAGATTAGATCAGATTGATCTAGCTTGCCTTGGAGAATTAGGTACCTTTCATATGGGTATGTTGCTCTGATTTTGGAATAGTATTGATCTGTGTATTAGGATAGCGAACCCTGCTCACCTGTTGTTATCACCCACCACATATGCCTGCCCACCCATTCTCTCCTCCATAGCTGGACCTGTTGGGAAGTGGTGCGTGTTTCCTGGAGAAAGGCTATTTTTGTTCAAGGGTTCTAAGGTGCCTGAGAACCTGATGCCGCTTCTCTTTATGTGTGCCCTATCATGTTCCAGGTTGTGAATTGGATAGGTTAGCCATTAGATAGCAAGGATGGGTGGTGTGAGTGTGTATGAGTGGGGATTGACCTTTGGATCCCCCTTTAGGATGGCCTGGAGCTCTGTCCTTTCTGGTAAATGGAGCCTGTCCTCCCCATTACTCGGTGTGGGTATACTTACTCACCCCAGGTACTTATAGACTGGGTCACTTTTGGCTTTTGAGCAATTTGTGTTCTTGGTGAAATAACGGTAAATTCACTAATTATACAGTTAACAGTCATAGCAAAGTAGCATCTTACATAAAACACAGTACATCAAAAACCTTAACATTAGAGGTAATGAAAAACAGCTAGACTAGTAATACTACATTTACCTAAAGAAAACAAAGCTAATGGACAGGACCCTCCCTGGCCACCGTCACGCCTTTGGCTGGTGGAGTGCAGAGCTGACTGAGCCAGGTCCCTTAAACATTCGGTCTGTAATATGCTCTCATGATTGCAGCTTCCTCTGTCTCGGCCCTTATGGCTACATATTATATGGTTTACACTGAAATAAGTGGTTGAAAGCATTTTATAGACATAGGAGAGACCCCAGATTGGTGACTCACTCACTCAGATAGACTGTGAGGGGTTATCCCTGTAGTTTGGCACTACCAGTCCCCCTTCTGGTTTGAGTCCCAGTGAGTTGCTGTAGATAGTCTACTGCCTGCTTGGGTGGCTCCATGCCACCTCCATGTCTCTTTTCCTGATCCCCTAGAGCTGTGCTTTCTGCAGCTTAGGATACCCTAGTTTTGGATAATGTTACCCTAAGACACTACCCTGTAAGCTCTGCTCCCTAAGCAGCATGGCAATATCATCATTCACTAATGCATTGTGGGACATAGACCAGGTTGTTCTGATAGGATTAGCGGTCCTATGTGTAGGTTGTGTTGACTATGCCTATACCTGACTGTATTACTTGGAGGTCCTGCTTCTTGTTCTCTATGCAGCATTGGACACTGTGGGCCATGGTGTGCTATTGAAGCACCTGCAGTTCATCTGTGGACTGTCTGGTACGGTCCTCAGATGGTTTGATATTTCCTCGAGGGTAGGACTCAGAGAGTGTTGTCTGGGTTTATTCCTCAGCCCCTCTCCCCTATCCTGCTGGGTACCAGAGGCACCATTTTATCACCTGTGTTGTTCGTAGTGGACACTGCCATTGGGAAATATCATTAGCCAGTACGGGTTGAGTTTTCACTGCTATGTAATAACACTCAGCTGTACATGTCCTTTGTGCCCAGGCAAGATGGCTTTCTCTCAGCTTTTAACAACTGTCTTTCTAAGATTCAGGATTGGATGAGTATTAGCTGGCTATGGTTAAACCTGGCTAAGACTGAGGTGTTGGTTGTGGACCCAGGTCATCAGGAGGCAGGTTTGTCGGCAGGGCAGCATTCGGGGTGTTCTGTTGACTACCACAGACCAGGTGCGAAACTGAGCATTATTTTTACAGCGGTCTGACCTCAGATCTCAGGTGTCAGCCACTGTTAAGACCTCATTTTTCATCTAAGGAATATCACCTGTATGAAGCATCTGGTTCCTCCTGATGATCTTCCAACATTGGTCCACACATTCATGATCTCGCCTTGACTACTGCAATGCCTTTACCTAGACTGCTGGGGTTGATATCCTGCCTGCAGCTGGTGCAGAAATGTGGTGACCAGGCTGCTGACTGGTACTTCTAGGACCAGTCATGTGGGCTGTGCTGTGCAGATTGCACTGTCTGCCAGTACAGTGGCTGGATCACTTCTAAGGTCAGGTTACTGACCTATAAAGCCCTACATGAACATGGACCCCATTAGCTGCAAGATCTCCTCCATCCTTACTGCCCCTCTGCCCACTCCGCTCCACTGATGATAATTGCTGGAGATTCCCAGGGTGCATTTAAAGACATCTTGGCTTGGTCCTTTGCTTTGTAGGGCCTACCCTGTGGAATTCTCTACCTCATTGGGTTCGAGGGTGCCTGACCATCCAAAGCTTCAAAACCTCACTAAAGACTTACAGTACTTATTTAGCCAGGAATTCTCAGATTCTGTTTCATGATTTTTTATTGCATGTCTTCAGTTTATTATTTATTTATATTGAACTGGATATTGTTTTTAAAATAGGAAACATTTTTATTTTGATGGTTTTATGTGCAAGCACTTTGGTTTCAGACAAGTGTTTTTTATAAATAAAGAATGATTTGATTTGATTTGATTTGAGGTACCATTCACTAGGTGTGATTCTGTTTTGTTTCGTGTGCCACCCACCTTCCCTTAGGTCTACCGCGGGATCTATCTTAACCTGGTGTATGGTCTTTGCTCCCGTCGAGGATGCAGCAAGGTTGCACAAGGCGTACCATGTCATGAAGTTTCCTCCATTATCCCTGTTCTGACCACCTGAACATGTGGCTGCTAAGATGTGCATGGCAGCTAGAGGGGTGTATAAGGGTGCTACTCCAAGGAGGCTGCTCCTATAACCAGTGGAAATGTGACAATGTATGTGATTACAGCTCTTCTCCCTGTCCCCATTCTAACAACACGCATCACTAAGCAATCTGTTTCTCTTCACTCCCTTATAGCTGGGCGGGTAGTTGATACCACATACCTTGGTGAGTTAAACAGTTCTGTTGAAAAGTCTGTGGAGGATCGTGGGGCAGCAGTTCCAAACTGTTCTGTTTATGTGCAGTGATCGTCATGGGTGGAGCGGGTTGTATACTCTCCCTCAGGATGTAGTTATTTCCACATTGCTCCACTATGAGTAGTTGTTACAGAATTGTTTTAGTCTGGTAGCCCGCATCATGCTGACTTGGGCAGTCTTGCAAAGTTTGTGTTTTGGAGTGCTCTTTGAAGTCAGATGCCTGTGCAGAAATAAACCTTTGCTGCCTTGTGAATATTCAGTGGACCTGGCTCCCATCCTCTGTGAGTAGTACACTGCAGTAGGTGAAATCTGCAGCTCTGATGCAAGTGCTGCAAAAGCCCTGTAGCACTGTTGCATTGGGAAACCAGCCATTACATGAGAACCTCTGGCAAAGGGGTGGTCTTGACCTGATGGAATCCTCTGGTCCAGCCATTCTGAAGACCGGATGCCTCACAGGAGGAGTGGCTTCTGCATGTTGGCATTGTGGAGAGGAAAGGTTCCAGGACAGGGATTGCTTTAACATCTGCTTCTGGGAGTTTGAAGATACAGAGTATTATGGCCCTTTGTGTAACAAAGGGCAGTGTCAAATGGCAGGAGAGGGCAGGGTAGGTAAGCCTGTAGAGATGGTGGAGTCCTGTAACAAAACTGGAATTGTCCATGTCTATATCTCCCAGTTGAATTCTGTAAAAAACAGTGTAGTTGCCTGTGGTTTCCTACCACCAGCCCAGTATATGACAGCCAGCTGGTTAATACAAATTGTAAATATTGTGGAACAAGTCTGTTTTGTTCCATCTTCAAGGATCGAATCTAGAGGCCTATGTTCGATCCCTTTTACCCCATGTATACCCTCCCTGATGCAACAAAGGTTAGCGGTCACATTGGAGGTTGCTGGTATTTTGGAGACAAGGACTTAGCTAAGTTTAAAAGCAAATGGGGGCTGGGAGCTTGAGAGGAGACTAGAGCAAGGGGAAAAGCACTCACCCGGTAGTTGTTTAAATGTCCATACTAGGGGTCCTGTAGCTAGTGCGGTTTTGCGGGAAGATTTTGAGTAAGACCCTGGGAGGTCCTTGCTGGCAATGTCTGCATTTGGAATTTGTGATTGCCGTGGGTGAGGTGATGACCAGGCAAGCTGGGTGAAGCATTCTAAGTGGATCAGGCCTGATGAAGTTGCCTTTTAATGTCCTTGTACTCTTGTTGCATGTGTCTCTCACCACGGGCATGACAGCTCGCTATAAATATGCATCCTCTGCCCCTGCCATTGTAGTTGCTCTTCATGCTCACCTGGGTTTGAATGTCAGATTTGTCTTGTAGGCTGTTGAGTCTGGCGATAATCACCCTTGGCTTGTCTCCTTGCCTCCAATTCTGCTTGATGGATTGGTGTGCATAATCCAAGTTATGTGGCATTCAATAAGGAGTCCCACAAGGTCGTGACCAACCTCTGTGTAAAGGCTACCATGTTAGAGTCTTGGATTTTCTGGGACTTCTACTATGACTAAATTGTTCCATTGGAGTCTGCCCTCCTTATCCTCTAGTCGGTCCTCCAATTTTCTGAGTTTTCTGCAGAGGTCTGTGACTCCTGTAGTGTCCCTTGTCTGCTTGTCCTCTATAGTACTGACATGGGCTTCCATGTTCTCGACCTGTTCAGTTATGCTGTCCAGTGTGGGTTTATAGTCTCTAAAATCAGAGGCCAAGTTACAGAGGGCTAATTTCATTGATGCTAACTCAGCGAAGAATAAGTCCAGTTTTTCCACTACTTGGTCCAAACTGTTTACAGGGCTTGGGGTGCTAGATGGTGGGCCTAGCTTCACCATTTGGGAGGGTGGATCAATTGCTGCAGGACAGACGTCAGTTGAAAATCCATTTGCAGGAGCTCCAATGTATTCATAACTGAACTTTTGTAGATTTCATTTCCAGGATGTCTCCCTAATGAATTCTGCTTTGTTGATTGTGGTAGGTTTAATTTCAGCAATTAGCCCTGTCTAAGATTCCAGACCATGGAGCACTGAGGAGAGCTGCTGTTCAGGCAGAGCTCATCACATGACTCTACACTCAGACTTCTGATGATTAGAGGGTCAGAGAGCCTGGTGGTGGTGATGAGGAGGAGGACAGACCTGTGAGGAGGAAAAGTACAGCAGCAGCTGTTCTGTTAATGATTTGTTGGATCCCCTATGTCAGCCTGATGGGTAAAAGTGTAAGGGTAGTGCTGCAGATGATGCAGGCAATGTTGTTTGCAGTTTTCCAACTACCAAAGTCCCTCCCAATATTCTTGAAGTTATGAAATCATCCCAAAAACACATATTTCCACCCCTTCCCTCAGCTGTTCCACTCCAGCTGCCATGGTAAATCAAGAGTTACAAAATTCCTAGTTTGGGGATTTTATATACTAACCCAGTTGATGAGACAGTCACTATCTGTCAGCTATATCAAGCACCAGCTAGTAGGGGAAAAGGGGCAGCCACCTAGGCACTAGTGGGCAGCACAGACACACACACACACACACACACACACACACACACACACACGAAGAACAGGCACCTGTTACACTGGTGTCATCTTCAGAAGGAAACCAGTACAGGGGGTCCCTGTCCTCCTCATCATCATTAGGCAAGGCAAATGGAAGTGACAGGGCAATAGATCAGGCAGACAGAGGTGAGTGAGGGAACTACAGACAGGAGGAGGAGAAGGATTCTGTATGTCTGCCTAGAAGTGGGCATAGCAGCAGTGGTGGTGGGTTGAGTAGTACCACCCAGAGTCAGAAAAGCACAGCAATGCTATTGCAGACCCCTCCCCAATCAGTGGTGTCACTCAATCAGCTGCATATAAGAATTCCCAGGAGTCAAATACACCCCAACAATGCCACCACAATGATTCAGCTGTTTGATAGCCTAACCCTAAGAAAGGTCCAGCCTATACTGCATAGCATGTTAGAGAGTCACTCCATGCTAGAGAGCATAGGGAGAGGTATCACCAGTAGGGAAAATAGGTAGTTTTGCCATTGTACAGATCACCAGAGACCTCATCTGAGTACTGTGTCCAGTTTTGGAGGTTGCATCTCTGGAAGGACATAAAAAATGGAGGCAGTCCAGGAAGGACAACAATAAAGGTGCAAGGTCTACAACAAAAGTCATATGAGGAAAGACTAGAGGACCTCAATATGTATTCCCTGGAGGAGGGAGAGAGGGGATATAATAGAGACATTCAAGTACCTCAGGGGTATACACAGAGTACAGGAGGGTACCATCTTTCAGAAAAGAAGGTGTACAAGAACAAGGGAGCATGAAATAAGGCTAGAGGGGTAGGCTCATGGGCAACATGAGAGTCATTTTCTCAGAAAGAGTAGTGAATGTTGTTCAGCCTCCCTGTGGAGGTAGTGGGCAAAATGGTAGGGGATTCAAGAATGCGTGAGATAGACATAAAAGCACTCTCACAGTAGGAAGACTGGGTAAGCTGCAGATCAGCTTAGGGTTTGTGGTATTGCATTAGTAGGGAAAGGGCAGACTAGGGCTACACGGTCCTTATCTGCCATCGCCTTCTATGTTTCTATATTTCCAAATTCAGTCCCAGTCATGCTACTGCATTGAACTAAATGAAGCAACTGGTGAAATGCTGGCAATTGATCTATTGTCATTATTTTTGTTGAGAATGTTGGATTTCAGAAGTTGATGGCCCATGCCTGTCCCAAATGGCAGATTCTGTTGGGACATACTTTTCTAAACTTGCCATTCCTGAAGACTATAGGACAGTGTCACAGGTAGCAAACCATGCCTTGAAGTATTCAGCATCACCATACATACATCTGAGCATGGATATGCAGACCAGCGACCAAACAGCTGGTAACTTCTATTTGTGCATTACAGCACATTATGCAAAAGTCCTCTGGTAGTATTTTAACTCTGGGCATAGAAAAATTGCACTAAGTCCAATTGTGGTGGTAGCAACATTACAGGCATTCACCAGCATGCCACACTGACAACCAAGAGTATATGTGGATCACACACAGATGAGAAAATGCTGAAGTATCCATTACCAAGACTGATGAGCTGCTTCACCCCGATTCAATGACAGGTTTCATTGCAAGCAATAATGGCTGCAATGTTGTGAAATGCATCAGTGATGGAGAGGGTTATCAGAATGACATGCCTGGCACTGTCTTAAACTCATTGTGCAGCAGTTTGAACCCATCCTGATATCAAGGCCATGTTGTCTGTGGCCTGTCACATGTGTGTCACTATGCCATTCTAGAAGGGCCTGTGACCAGCACTGTCAGCTGCAGATACAAAATCAACTGCCTCAACACGCTATGAAGCTGGACATTGTCACCTGATGAAACTCAATACTGTACATGATCGAGTGGTTGCAGAGCAGTATAAAGTCATATCTGAATATCTGCTGCACATATAAGCCCTGACAGTGCTGGAGTATCAATGTCTCTGACAACAGAGCAGTGGTTCCAAATGAACAGCCTGATCATGATTCTCAGGCCATTCAAACATGCAACACAGGCAGTGACTGGGACACTTCCTGTATCAGTCAGGTTATTCTACTTCTATGTGTGTACAGCAAACACTTGTGAAAGTGCAGCAAGTGCTGGAGGCAGGGGTGATAGTGGAAGTTGTACCTTATTATACAATGGCAAAAAGAATGCCTGATTGGTCAGACTGGGACTGGACCAGGATGTTATCTTAGCATAACATCCTGGCTCTAGTCCCAGCACAATCATAACCGCATAAAATGTTAAAAGAAAAAATCAATACACAGCCATCCCTGACACTGGCTTCACCATCCCACACAAGCCGAAGTCAAAGCCATGGTGCTGATCAACACACTGCAGGAATCCCTGCAACTCAGTTTTTATGTAACTCCCCAGTACACTTTCAATAATAAAGTACTATTTTGTACACTGCTAAACAAGCAATGTCCCTCTATGAGGATTGCCTTCACCACTCTCCCACTCATCTCCCACCTGCAGACACTCAGTGCAAGACTCAGCGTTTCCATTCTCCTGCCCACCCTGAAACCACTCTGTCGTCAGTGAGTGTGTATGTTAAAAGCACACTCAGCTACTTACAGTTTCTTGCTTCTTCCACATTCTGCACAAGTATTCCAACTGTACCATGAACATCAACAAAGAAATCCTGTGACAGTGGCTGGTGGAGGAGTGAGGGTGGGAGATTGTCTTCTCCGATAAAAAAAAAAATATTCCAACTCTATCCATCACAGGAAACGAAGCCCTGCGACAGGGGCAGGTGGAGGAGCATGGGGAGGGAGGGTGGGAGCAGCTTCTGACAGAAAATGGAAGCATAGCTACAGTAATACTGCAACACCCACTCTTACACCCATTGGCCACAGCAGTCCATCAGAACTATTTTTTAAAAAGTATTCTTACACATTCAAAAACACACAAAAAGACATCAAAATGAACTTTTCATCTTTGTATTTTTTCACAGTAGTTATTGTATAATAGGAATAATCCACTCCAGGGTGGGTGTTATACTGGGATAATATCCTCTTCTGTAATTGAGGTGGGATGTTATCCCAGCATAACACTCCACCTGTTGTGCATTATTCCTTTAATGGAACACATGTTTCATGTCTTAGACTGCACACACATATTTATGGCATTCTGCAGTCAAAGATTTAGGATTACCACCATGCTGGACCCATGCTATAAATGTGAGATGGCATCAATAATTGAGAATGGGTGTCAGCAGGTCCAAAAATTGACCGATCTTCTGATAAGAAGGGTGAACAGGGCTCAGATGCTGGAGACACATTCATCTAAGGCACAACATGAAACTCCACAGAGACTGAGTGTTGCTACCATCATCTCACATGGAAATGGGCTGAGAACACAGGTAAATTAAAGGAGAAAATGCTGAATTGCATTTAGATGTTTTATGTCAGGTGGGAGTTGAAGAAATGGAAGAAAAGGAGGTGGAGGAGCTGATGAGGTAACAGGACCATGGACAGCACAATGCATGGTAGATGCATATTTGGTGGATACAAGGCACCTCACCATTGACAATGGGCCTTGCCATACTGGAGCAACAAGGTCACTGAGTGGCCAGCACTGACCTCAGTTGCAGTGAAATACCTCAACTGCTCATCCTTGAGTGTCAGTGTGGAGTGTGTATTCAATATGGCTTGGGCCATTGTTTGGGACAAGCACAATCTCCCAGAGGGTAGTGAAGTGTCCAAATTGTTAATTATATAGTGCTATTTCAGTGTTATTGTAGCAGTGTACACTTTCTTGCGCACTGCATTTCATTGAGTACTCCATCAGTGTTTAATCCATGCACCTGCAGGTTCATGTCAGTATTCATGCAGTGCTGGCACAGTGTGTCTGAATTATGGTGATTAGCACTGCAGTCACACTGAAAATGTACTGCAATTAGCAGTGTTGTTCTTGCTCCAGCAACACTGCCTGAAGCAGTGTTACATTGCTTTCTCAGTGAATATGAATTATGGTAATTAGCACTGAAATCACACTGAGAATGTACTGCAGTTAGTAGTGTTGTTCTAGGTCCAGCAACACTGCCTGAAGCAGTGTTGATTTGCTGTTTCAGTGTGTATGAATTATGGTAATTAGCACTGAATCAACACCTCTAATGAACTTCAGAGTGGCCCTTACCAGCAATTCTGGATTGACTGACTTACTTTCATCTTTTTCTTAAGATTTTAATTTCCTTTAAATTCACTTGAAACTGTATTTAATACAGAAAAGTTCTTATGGTAATTTCCTATCTTAAGAGTGGCTTACTTTTGGCTGTATACCTGACAAAATATGTTAATTTTCAATCCTTTTTGTTTTTGTGGCTGAAAAACAAATGCAAAATAAAAATGCTTTTTGCAAACATATTTGTGCTTATATGTGGCTTTATTTTAGGGTAAATATGCAAATTTAAATCCTGGATTACTTTTGGATTTTAATAAATGTAAAATTAATGTGTTTCATTTAAGCTAATAGAAATGCTAATGGATTACTTATGGTTTACATTTGGCTGCATCATGATAAAATATATAAATGAGCAGGTTTTGCTTACATTTAGATTTCTTTTAGGCGTATTCTGTTTAAATTGTAAATTCATTATCCATAAATTTAATACATTTGCAGTGTAAAACAATCTTTCTAAAAACATTGCAAAGCCAAATGTAAGCAAAACTGGACATTTAAATATTTCACTGCATATGCAACCAAATGTAAGTCATAAATAATCCAATATGATTTCGTTCAGCTTAAAACTAGTCTAGTTTTATCTTCAACTGTTTAAGTTTTCCCCTTTTTATGTTCATCATGGGCAAGTGAACATGTTCATATGAGATTGCTAGAGAGGGATGTGAGGGGTGCCAGACCAATAGAGACCATTGCTGTAGGGGCCAGTCTGTGATAGGCAAATCAGCAGGCAGTGGTCTGATGATGCTGGTTTTGAAAGAGAGCTGGTCCGGGCAAACATTTTTGAAGGACAGAGCCGATGCAGTAGCAGTGTGGCTTTGTCCTTTGAAGTCTGAGTCACTTAGGATAGCAAGCGCTATTATCTCCCCATTAATGTGGTACACTAGGAGCCCACCCCAGTGTGCTGAAATCATTACAGCTTCAGTGGGCAGAATAGCACAGCGGTCCTAAGGCTGTGAGCTGGAACCTGGGTTTGAATATCACAGCCTCCACTTGCATACTGTGTAACTCAAGCAAGTCATTTAACTTCCTTGTGCTCACAGGTCGCACCTGAAACAAGCTCCAGCTTAGTATGCCTTTCCTGGTTAAACAATTTCCCTTTATAATACCAGAATACTCACTACCAGTGTTGGATGCACCCAAAAAGTCTATAACTCTTGCCGACATAGGGTACCCAGTCCCCATGTGGCACCTCCAACTGTTGTGGCACACTGGAAGCCCACCCCAGGGTGCCTAAATTAATTTTACCTTTACATCAAGAAAAACATCCTCACCATCTTTTCTATTAACCTGTAAAAAAAAAGTGGTCCTCAATGCCTTCCCTGTCCCCCTTCCACCCACCCTCCACTGTGCATCCACCTCCCCACACACCCCTTCACCCCATACTTACCTCTGGAGGTCATGTTGTCATCTTCTCTTGACTGGCACAAGTCTGCACTCTGCAAAGCCGAACTCCAAACTGAGAATCAGAGTACACGATAATGACAGTCAATGGGGTTCTACTTTTTAGGAGTTTTATCTCAAATTTTCAACATGGGTTCTTGACACCACCCCATGAAAGTTACTGTGAATTCATTATTCGGTCCTGAAAGGTGATTTCATAGTCGCTGCATGGAATCACCTTTTGGACCTATTAATGAAATGACAGTGCCACTGTTCATGAGGGAGGTCCCAAAAAGCTCAAGTTGAAAATTTGGAGAAATATTCACAAAAATGACTGCTTTATGGGTGTGTGATGTGCAGTTTCTACGCATGCTCATAACTTTGGCAATTTTCATATTTTCACTCCAGATTTTCAACATTGCCATTGTTTACACTTTCTCATGAACAGTACAGCTGTAATTTTCACATTCTGGCCAAATGTGTTTTCACACCTGTGGCACTGAATGGCACAGTCACTACATGAAATCACCTTTTGGGATTGAGTAACAAAATGATAGTGCCACTCTCATGAGGTGGGGTCCCTAAAAGCCCATGTTGAAAATTTGGATTGTAAATCTGAAACAAACACTTGGGGCATTAGGGTTTCAACCATAATCCCCCCACCCTATAAGTGACAGGCATTGGGCATATGCGTTGGGGTCATCAGTCAGAATGCTCACAACATTCGACTCACCCTACAGCCAGTGACAGGCATATAGGTGTGCCTTTGGAGTCTTTGGCCTGAATGTTTGCCCTCTCTATACTGCAACCATCTCAGCTTATTTTATTATGGAAGGGGTGAGCATTAGGCCGAAGACCCCAACACACACCACAATGCCTGTCAGTGTCTGTGGGTGGGGGTGGATGGCATGAGTGTTACTGCCAATGACCCAAAGGACACCCCAAATGACTGTCAGTCTCTGCAGGATGGGTAGGCATTAGTTGGAAACCCCACGCCTCATTAACTCCTTCGGTCCCATAGCCACCATATGGTGTCTGAAAACCCATTGCTGAACCCAACCCAAAATGACCACCAGGAGAGAATGAGTTAAAGAAGTAAATCAGGAGGGACGGTTGACATTGTCTACCTTGATTTCAGCAAAGCCTTTGACAATGTCCAACATAGAAGGCTGATAAACAAGATGGGTAGTTGGGGGTTTGGCAGCAGGTGGTCACAGTGCTGCTCCACTCTCGCCAGAGCTCCGCTTTTGCAGCCTGCTTGCTAAACTTTTCCGTTCTAACATATCTTATGTTAGATTTTTGTTATTCATGTAACTTAAATTTTAATTTTATTTTGGTCCGCTATACTGGGTCAAATTTGCACTTTATTTGTGCAACAGTGAGGACGCTGTGAATATGTATAATTCAAACGAAGCTTCCATCGTTTGTTGAGGCTTGCATATTGAATAAAAGTGATGCAGATAGTGGGAGCTGCTTTAAATGTGGCTCAATACTGTAGTTGATAATGACAGTCCAGTGCTTAAAATGGGAAATGTTGTGACTGCAGAACATTTTTTCTGCGATGTCTTACGAGTGAACTGATTCATTTTCTAGAGCCCGAGCTACAGCTCCTTTGGAGAATGTTTACTTTTAAAATGCTGTGAAATACATGGGAGTAGTGCATTGAACAGAGTTTTCATGTATGAAACTCCTATCGATATTGTATGCACTACCTGGATAGATGACTTTTGGTCTGGCTGGTTGTATTACAAACACTGGAGCAGTGGTTCAAGTTTGAAGTAGTATGGTGAGCATGGTAACATCCAACAGCTGCTTGCGAATAAGATGAGAAATTGAAACAGGAAACTTTTTCAGACTCATTGCTGCACTGATGGAGGAGGATTTGGAATTGTGGCATTTTAGATGCCTATAGGCTTTTCTAGCCTTTAAAAGAGGTATGCTAATGTTGCCTGGGGTTGGGATTTACCAGAAGGCTATATGATGATTACCCTAAGTTATTGCACTCAGTGGAGCATTTTCCTCTTTTCTTTATCTCAACAGATGTTCCCAAACAGTATAGGGTGGTGAAATGGTCAGTAATTGCTGGAGCACCATTCTGAACCTGGAAAGTGAGGCCCGTTAGGAGGTAAGGGGCTCCACGAACTTGGAGACCCTGAAAAACAGTGAGCTCCATTTTCGTAAAGAAGCACAATAATGATATTCGGGAAATTAAAGGCTTCATTTTGACCTACTGACTGGTTGCCACTGGAACAGAGGTTTGCCTGAGTCGTGTTAATGAATTATCTTATTTAACCTTACTGACTTTTCGCTGAATGAGCTCAGGTAAGTCAGACATCTTTGTGCCATGCTATTAATCTTTGGAAACACAGGAGACCGGGAACTCCCAAATGAGAAGCAAGCACAGAAATTTAAAATATTGTGTTTAAAAGCTGCTTCTCGTGTTTTTCATGTTTACAAGAAACAGAGATTTCCCAGCTATAGGGTATTGCTGCTTTACTTTGGAAATGAGTACACAATGTACTTCCCTGAGTCTTGGTTTTGGTAGCACCATTGACTCTCGATGCAAGAGACAGGAGCCATTCTTTTTCTATTGAATTTATTCTATTTTAGCTTAAGATATGAAGGTATTTTAGACTTTGGTTCTCGAGCATGTATTTGTATTCTAAAATCTAACTGTTTCGATTATTGCACTTAAAATGGAAACAAGTATTCAGCTGGACTCTATTACTTAAAGAGCAGTGTTGCGACACTTTCATTACCACTTTTTCATCAAAGAAATTGGGAACTCCTGAGTTGGACGAAGCCTTTCTGGCAACAAAATGAATTTCATACAAGATGGTCTCCGATAGTAAACTGGAACCTTTCGCTTATGTTTTACTGCTTGGGATGGATTTATGATCATAATAGGAGTCCTTTACCTCAAAAACATCTCAGAATTATTGTTACCAGGAAATGTTTAAGGCTAATAAGCCTAATTATTTTATTATTATAGAGTTTTATAAGCTGTGGCCAAACAATAATGTTGTTATTTTTAACTTGTTGCATCTGAGTAGGACTGCAGAGCTTAAGAATAAGCTTCTGCTAAACATGAGGAAAAACACTTTTCAAAAACTTTAAAATAGGAAAGTGTTTGCTTCACACAGGAATGTTTTAGTGAAGAAAATGTTTAAACGATTGTCTTTTTGGAAATTTAGTAAGATATAACAGGTAAAGATATGAGAGACAGCCTGTAAATTGGGTTGTTTCAAGCTGAAAAATGAATATATGCACCTATAGTGTGTATAACTGTTATGTCAAATTTTTACACTACATAGATACATAGACAGTGTCGACAGATAAGGGCCTATGGCCCACCCAGTCTGCCCATTTGAGCTTGTAAGTCCAGTTTATGTTTTCCCTAGAAGTCTGTTGCCCCTTACCCGACCTCCAGAATTGCTTTATGTCTATCCCATGCATTCTTAAATCCGTGATTGTTTCAGCCCCACCACTTCCTCTGGTAGGGTGTTCCACTTGTCCACCACCCGTTCTGTGAAGAAATTCTTCCTCACGCTTCCTCTGAATCATCCTCCCTCCAACTTCATCCCATGCCCTCTAGTCCAAGAAAATCTTTTTCGCTTAAAAATAGTGTATTCCTGCACCCTGTTCCTCCCTGTAAGATACTTGTATGTCTTTATCATATCCCTCTTTCCTCCTCTCCTCCAGGGAGTATATGTTCAGTTCCTTCAACCTGTCTTCATAGGACTTGTGATGCAATCCATGCACCATCTTTGTTGCCCTCCTCTGAACCTTCTCTACCCTATCTATGTCCTTACATAGGTATGGTCTCCAGAACTGTACAATGTACTCCAGGTGGGGCCTCACTAGTGTCTTGTATAGTGGAATTATGACCTCCCTTTTCCTTCTGGTGATGCCCCTGCCTATGCATCCCAGCATCCTATTTGCCTTGTCACACTGTTTCCTACCTTGAGGTCAACAGAGATGATAACCCCAAGATCCCTTTCCAGCTTGGTGCATGCTATATCCTCACCCCCAACTGATATATTGTGCCAGGTTTTTGTGCCCGTATGCATTGTCTTGCACTTCTTTGCATTGAATTTCAACTGCCAAACCCCTGACCATTCTTCAAGTTTCTGCAGGTCCTTCTCATTCTGTCTACACCCTCTGGTGTGTCTACTCTGTTACAGAGCTTTGTGTCATCAGCGAACAGTGAAATTCTGCCTTCTAGGTCCTGCGCCATGTCACTGATGAAGATGTTGAATAGGACGGTCCCAGCACTGATCCCTGTGGTACCCCACTGGTCACTCTTCCCTCTGTGGAGTGACAGCCATTTACCACCACCCTCTGTGTCCTGCCACCCAGCCAGTTACCTACCCACCCACTACTGTCCTGCCCACACCCATATTCCCCAGTTTGTGTAATAGTCTTCTATGTGGCACAGTGTCACAGGCCTTGCTGATGTCCAGATAGGCCATGTCCACTGCCCTCCCCTGATCCACCTCCCTAGTCACCCAGTCAAAAATTCAATGAGATTGGTCTGACATGACCTCCCCTGGTGAAACCATGCTGCCTTGGGTCCTGTAGTCCATTGACAACCAGATGTTCCACCAATCTCTCCTTCAGTAGCGCTTCCATGATCTTCCCACTACCAAGGTGAGGCTGATTGGTCTGTAGTTCCTGCTTCCTCTTTATTTCCACTTTTGTATAAGGACTACATCTGCTGTCCTCCAGTCTTTGGGTACCTCCCTGTTTCAGTGATTGGCTAAACAGGATAGCCAGAGGTTCAGCCACCACCTCTCTTAGTTCTTTAAGGACCCTGGGTTACGCCATCTGGCCCCATTGCTTTATCAACTCTTATTACTTCCAGTTCCTTCAGGACCCTTCCTCGTATAAAGGGACTTGTGTCCATTTCTGCACCATTCTCACCCTTGTACTCCCTTCAGACCCATTACCCTCCTCTTCCTCAGTAAAGACTGAGCAGAAATACCTGTTCAATTTGTCAGCTTTACTGTTGTCATCCTCCACGGAACCCCATCCTCCCCTTCAGTCTCACTATCCTCCTTTGCCTTTCTTTTTCACTGATGTACCTGTAAAGGTTTTGTCCCTCTACCCACTGATTTTGCAATGTGTTCTTCTGTCTGAGCTTTGGCTTCCCTTACTGACCTCCCTGCCTCCCTTTGCTTCTCCTGGTACTTCTTCCTATCCCTTCTGCTGTGTCTTTTTGTATTGCCTGAATTCAATCTTTTGGCTTTCACTTTCTTTGCTACCTCTTTGGAAAACCATAATGGTCTCCTCTTCCTTTCCTCTTGCTAACCTGCTTAATGCATAATTCTGTTGTTCTTGTAATCCCCATCTTAAATACTGCCCACTGTTCCTCAACCCTGATTCCTGTCCCATTCCCTTAATGCCTCTCAAGTATCTCCCATTTTCCCAAAGTCTGCCCCCTAAAATCCAGGATATATGTTTTGTGTGGTTTGGTTCTGCTCTTTCTGTGATTTCAAACCACAATGACTGGTGGGCACTGTTCCCAGCTGCTCCCCACTGTTACCCCATCACACTGTCCCTGTTTGTGAGGACAAGGTCCAGCATTGCCTTCTGCGAGGTTGGTTCCATGACCAGTTTCTTGAGAGGCGCCCTGAAGGAGTCCAGGATAAATCTGCTCCTAGTTGATGCTGCTGCTGCTGGGATGGTCCAGTCCACGTCTGGAATATTGAAGTCTCAAACCAGTACTACCTCACCCTTGTCTGCCATCCTTTGGATGGCTAGCATCAACTCCTATCTGTTTCTTCCTCCTGGGCTGGTGGTCTATAGACCACACCTGTGCGGATGACTGTCCCCATTTTCCTTTCAACGTAACCCACAGTATCTCTCCCCATTTTGTTCCTCCTGGATCTCTGTGGCCCTTATGTCATTTTCACATACAGTGCCACTCCTACTCCCTTCCTGCCTGCCTGCTCTGTCTCTTCTGAATATGTTGTAGCCAGGTATGGCCATCTCCCAATAATGGTTATCATTACACCAGGTTTCATTGATGGCCACAATGTCCAGGTCTGACTGCACCATGACAGCCTCCAGAGCTTCCATCTTGTTGCTAAGGCTCCTGGCATTTGACACATGGCTTTCCATGATTTGACCTCCTAGATTGTTTCACTGTTCTACTCCAGCCCCTTCCTTGGTTGTCCTTTATCCCTGGTTCTCCTTGCTGTCTGCCCTTCTGATGAATTTTGCCCTTTTCTGCCTATCCACCTCTTGGGCACCTAATCTCCATCTTTTGCACACTGCTTTGTAGAGATAGCCACTCCTCTGGTTCACTGGTTCCACTGCTAGCTGTGGGGGTGAGCAAGTGGGTACCCTCCTTGCTGGCCTACACCCCCTTTGCTAGTTAAATGCTTGACAATGTAGCATTTAAACTTATTATTGAGTGCTTGGATTCCCCTCCAGGATGGATGCAGGCTGTCAGGCTTGAACAAACCTCCATCCCTCAGGAGGTCCCAGTCACCAATGAATCCAAACCCTACCTCACAGCACCAGTTCTTCAACCATGAGTTAAAGTTCCTGGTGCATGCACTCTATGCTCTCCTTGCCTCTCTCTGGTAGTACTTCTGAGAAAGTGACAGAAGTAGCTACTTGCTTGAGACCCTCCCAATTTCCTAAACTCTTCCTGAACTTCTTTGGCTCCACATTTGCCAGGTCATTAGTACCTAGGTGGATAATGACATCCAGCTCACCCTCCCATCTTGCCTTCCCAGTGATCCCAGGATCTTCCTTCCATCCCTCCATGCAGCACCTGGTAGGCACCTCACCTCCTGTCCTCCCCCTCCTGTGTTCCTAGCTAGATCCCTCTTATGATGGAGTCCCCACCAGGATTCGCTTCCTCCTCCTCTGGGGTCCACTGCTTTCCCGCTGAGGTCACCTCCTTGGCTAACCTCCACATACTTTCTTTCCACTTCTCTGGGTACCTCTATTTGGTTGACCCCATTTGCCAGTGTGGCATATGAGTTCTTGAGTGGAATAGGATCTGGGATGTGCCTCTGCCTGACAGCGCTAACCTCCCTGAGCCCACTGTCATCCAAGTGCTCCTCATTCTTGGCATCCTTTGAGGCAGTTGCATTGGACTGGGTGGTCTCTGGATAGGGGTGATGTACTCCTGACCCAGTTTACTTCCACTCTAAGTCTGGCTACCTCATCCGCAGTGCAGAGATGCATGCAGATAGGGCAGCACCTCAGTGTCCAGAAGGTCTGCCTGAATATGGCTGCCCCACAGCCACTGCATTGCACCACTCCCCACATTATACTGCAATTATACTGCTATTCCACAAGTCTGCTACTGAAGCTCTCCTAGTTCTCTTTTTATTAATTTACTGTCCTAAAATCCTGCCACTGATCCTCAGATAATTTTCTTTAAAAAAAAAGAAAAGACCAATAAATAAATAAATGAGTCAAAACACTTGTCGTGCTGAGGGTGGGCTTCTTCCCTTTGCCCTCCTACTTCACCCCTTACTATACCTGTGTTTAGCTCCTGTCAATCAGCTTTAACAGGGCATATAATTAAGAGTTGGGGAAGGGGAGGTAAATGTGCCGCAATTAAAGACAGCACAGAAATACACCACCACTGTGTTTTAAATTTTCAACAGCCCAAAACAATTCTAAGTAAAGACAACAAAGAAAGTACAATGTCACTAAAAGCCCACAATCTAAGTTTAAAAGAAAATAGCAATTACCAGTTACTCTAGAGCACTGAATTGAATATGTTTCCTTCCTTCCTTCCCCTTCTGGCTTCTTCTGAGAAAATAAAACTCACTTGCTACCTCAACTCTGACTAAGCCCCACCTCCAGTTATCACGTAGCTGAGGTCAGAGGCCAGACAATTAACACCCTCACCCAAACTACAGGGCAGTCAGACAAGCCAAGATAAAATTTGCAGCAATTAAAGACAGCACAGAAATACACCACCACTACTTTTTAAATTTTCAACAGCCCAAAACAATTCTAAGTAAAGATAACAAAGAAAGTACAGTGTCACTAAAAGCCCACAATCTAAGTTTAAAAGAAAATAGCAATTACCAGTTACTCTAAAGCACTGAATTGAATATTTTCCTTCCTTCCTTCCCTTCTGGCTTCTTCTGAGAAAATAAAACTCACTTGCTACCTCAACTCTGGCTAAGCCCCACCTCCAGTTATCACGTAGCTGAGGTCAGAGGCCAGACAATTAACACCCTCACCCAAACTACAGGGCAGTCAGACAAGCCAAGATAAAATTTGCAGCAATTAAAGACAGCACAGAAATACACCACCACTACTTTTAAATTTTCAACAGCCCAAAACAATTCTAAGTAAAGATAACAAAGAAAGTACAGTGTCACTAAAAGCCCACAATCTAAGTTTAAAAGAAAAATAGCAATTACCAGTTACTCTAAAGCACTGAATTGAATATGTTTCCTTTCCCCTTCTGGCTTCTTCTGAGAAAATAAAACTCACTTGCTACCTCAACTCTGACTAAGCCTGCTCACTCCAGTTATCACGTAGCTGAGGTCAGAGGCCAGACAATTAACACCCTCACCCAAACTACAGGGCAATCAGACAAGCCAAGATAAAATTTGCAGCAATTAAAGACAGCACAGAAATACACCACCACTACTTTTTAAATTTTCAACAGCCCAAAACAATTTTAAGTAAAGATAACAAAGAAAGTACAGTGTCACTAGTTTAAAGAAAAATAGCAATTACCAGTTACTGTAAAGCACTGAATTGAATATTTTCCTTCCTTCCCTTCTGGCTTCTTCTGAGAAAAGGCTGTATATACTGTGTATTTGTACGTGAAGTCTGTATTTGTTATAGTATATTGTAATGGCTTATTAGCCAACAATAAACTTGACTACTACTACTACTAAGATGGGTAGTCTGGCCACAGGGCACAAGCTGATAAACTGGGTTAGAAACTGGCTGATGGACAGGAGGCAGAGGGTGGTGGTAATGGGATCCAGTCCAGGGAGAGAGGGTGACCAGTGGGGTACCTCAGGATAATTAATTACAGACATTGCAGAAGGGGCTAGAAGGAAAGGTCTGTCTTCCTGTTTGCAGATGACACAAACATCTGTAACAGAATAAATACTCCAGAAGGGGTAAAGAAAATGAGCAGGGACATGGAGAGGCTTGAAAAGAGGTCTGAGGAGTGGCAACTGAGGTTCAATGCAAAGAAGCACAAAAAATGCACCTGAGAAGAGGGAAACCTAGAGAGAGTCACAGGATGGGGGTGCTGACAATCTCCAAGGAAAAAGGGACCTAGGAGTTATCAGTTCTGATGACCTAAAGGTGTCAAAGTACAGCACAAATCACTTATTCAAAAGCATTACATGAACTCATTGCAACTTATAAAAATATATATTTAACCATTACTGTACAATATATTTTGTTTATGATATACTTCTTTCGGTACTATTTTATCCAATATTTCTGTTCTTCAAAAGCTATGCAACTATGAGCTGCCTGTGTTATAGTCACTCACCTGTCCTCCCAGCTGCTTTTCAATATTTTTGCTGTGTAAATTGGAGCAAGTTCAGTAACATGGTCTGTTGCTTCCTTTTAAGGTTCCAACAAGTACTGAAGGTCACGACAAAATGGAAAATGTTCTCTTTGAACCCAGAAAATATTGTCTTTCACATAGTCTGTAGGAAACAGAACCAAAATGATTAAATGTATTCACAAAGATACAACTTAAGAACAACCAGTGCCACTATGTACATACATTATACAGTATATGGTTAGGGCTTATTGTCCTTAAAAACTGTGGCTTTGAAAATCTTGTAGGACATTTCAGAGGTCAAAATAGTCGTACTATCGTTCTGAGGTCACATAGATAGTACAACTTTTCAGCCTTGTCCAGCAAAATAACTGGCTCATTGGACATGGCTTCAACTGAAAAAATAGAGGAAATGTGGTGCGATTTAGCAAGCACTGATCAGTGGAGTCTTGACCCACCTAGTGGGGATATGAAGAGGAGCACACTGCCCATGACACAAAAGTATTGTTTTCATTTTCAAAAGAAAGAGAGCAGCCACAGGCAGACTTAACCACTACACAGGAGTTATTTGTACCAACATGGTCCAAATGATCAAGTCCCAGCCATATACTATATAAAAACTGTGGTTGAGTGATCATCCACAGCTAAGGCTGTCTTTCCATCTTGTGAGTTGATGATATCATAAAAGACCTTGACAGCTGTGGATGGTTACCCATCCTATATATAGTGTATGGTGGAATCTTGTTCGGATGGAATTCCATTCCTAGAACAGGCTACTTGTGCTGCAGTAGCTCTGTCATGTCATTGCTGTGCTGCACTTGATATGTAGCTACTGCAGCACAACTCAGAAAGTCTTCACACATCTCTAACTTCTACTTTTGCAAACCACTGTGGTGGTGACAGCAGGACTCAGAAGACAGCGGCATTGAGAAAACAAAACATAAAAATGAGAACAAATACAAAAGTGAGGACAAAGCTTTCAATTGATGGTCACCCATACACTATAAAGGACACCCATACACTATAAAGGACAGTGTAGGAGCGATCATACACACCAATGTTTTTACTGTAGAGGTTTTGTAGTAACAACACCTCTCGAGCTGGGCTCTCAAGGTCTACTGTTACCACAGAAACCTCTCAAGCGAAATACATACCTGTGTAGTTTTGGACCCAGGCCCAACTTGCCTCCTAGTGTAGTGTGTTGAGGTCATTGGCCTGATCCTAGTGGAGATAGTCAGGTGTTCATTAGAGACAGGTGTGTTTCTGGACACCCTATAGCAGGTGGTGGTAACACCTCTCCTTAAGAAATCTTCTCTTGACTTTGATTGTTTAGCTAACTACAGGCCTGTCTTAAACCTTCCTTTTGTGGGTAAAGTTATTGAGAAGGTGGTCCCACTGCAGCTGGAGGACCATCTTACCAGCCATGATAGCTATGATCTTCTAGTCTGACTTTCAGAAGAGGCACATTACCGAGAAGGCCATGATTCAAGTGCTCAATGATCTCCTGATAGTGAGAGGTCAGAGGAGCCCTTGATCTCTCTCTGTGATATTTGACATTGTGGACCATGGTGTGTTACTAGAGTGCTTTGCGGCTCATCTGTGGACTGTCGGTTATGGTCCTCAGATGGTTCATTCCTTCCTCTCTGGCAGATCTCAAAGAGTGGTATCTTGTATTTTTCCTCAGACGTGGTCTCCCTGCCGTGTGGGGTACCCCATGGCTCTGTGTTGTCACCCATGTTTTTGTGGTCCATATGCTGCCATTGGAAGACATTTGTAGGCAGTATTGGCTGAGTTTTCACTACACAGATGATACTGTGCTCTACATGTCCTTTTGTGCCTGAACAGGATGGTGCTATCTCAATATTTAACAACTGCCTTGCTGAGATCCAAGACTGGATGACTGCCAACTGGCTGAGGTTGAATCTTGATAAGAACTGAGGTGTTGGTTGTGGACCTGGTCATCAGGTTGAGGAGTCATCGGCTGGATGGCCTTTTGGGCTTTGGCTTGGTGGTAATCAGCTGCTGACCTCTGACCTGGAGCACAATCTGGCATTATTTTGACAATGGATTGATGCTCAAATCTCAGGTATCATTCGTCTTTAAATTCTCTAACATCTGAAGAATATCACCTGGATTAAACACCTGGTCCCGCTTGATGATCTTCCAACATTGGTCCATGTCTTTGTGACCTCCCATGATGACTATTGCAACTCCCTGTACCTAGGGCTACTGGGGTTGATATCTGCCAACTGCAGCTGGTGCAGAATGCGACTGCCAGACTGTTGACTGGCTTATCTCGATCTTGTCACATCATACCTGTGCTCTGTCACCTCCATTGGCTGCCATTTCAGTGTCAGATTATCTTCAAGTTGGTTTGCTGACCTACAAAGCCCTACATGGACAGGGACCATGTTACTGCAAGAACTTCTGTGCCCTTTCTGCCCCTCTGTTCTGCCTATGAGAGATTGCTAGAGGTTCCCAGGGTCCGTTTGAAGACCTCAGGTAATAGGACATTTGCCTTCATGGCCCTACCCTGTGGAACTCTCTATGTCATCAGATAAGGAGTGCCTGACTGTGGAGAGTTTTAAATCTGCCTTAAAATGCACCTTTATAATCTTGCCTTTCTGGATTGAATCGTTAATGAATTATTGACTACTGAATATTGATGTTCAGATGTATTTTATTAGTTACTATTTATTGGCTTTTATCTGCTTAATCTTTTTATTGTCTGTACCAGCGCTTGGATATTTGTTGATTTGTACTTTTATAAATAATTGAGTTGAGGTATGATTGTTCATACACTATCCTATGTTCAATTCTGAGCTCAGTGCCTTGAAGGTAAGGGCTCAGCTTCCTGCAAGAACAAGGCCTGCATAACTAACAAACCCCTGCCTACCCTGTAGGGTGGCTTCAAGTGTTGTACTGCCACTGTCTTACCTCTTTGCCAAATCCTGTTTAATCTGTTAAGTACATTCCAATACTATGAGTTGACCATGGTTAGTAAGACGTAATACACAAGGTGGAACTGGCTAGTAGCTAGAAGTATTTTTTGTGATGGGTGGCTATGGACAGATAAAATTTAGTTAAGAGCTGGCCCAGTGATGCTGAATGTTGAGGGACTAGATGCCACATGTTGTGTCATGCGTGCAACCCATGTTCAGGAACAAGCACAGGTTGCCAGCGGTCTGCTGGGAAGGAGAGAACTGAGCATCTGAGGACTGCTCTTCCTCCCAGGGTGGGTAGGCTGTTATTCTACCAAATTATTGCCACCGGGGAGTCTGGAGGGAAAGGGATGATGGTGACATGAAGGAAAGGTGTTGCAGCAGTATTCACGTGCATCCCCAACAGAGAGAGGAGAAAATAGAAAGTGAGTCTGACAGGCTCCATGACAGCTTGCACTGTGATTCTGGCAACCCCAGGGCTTCTGAATTGTCTGGGGCAGGGTCCGTGAGGAATCACCCAAGAGAAATGGATCAGGCTGCAGGGCTCCAAATGAATTGAGCTCTTCAGAGGGGACTGACCCTGCCTGGTAGCCCCACAAGGAGAGAAAAAGCAATATAAAAAATAAATTATAACAAACTTTTATGTGTAAGGTTGGATATTGAAATAATGAAGTACCTACCAGTAATTAGAAACATAGAATTTGATGGCAGATAATGACCACTTGGCCCACCAGTCTGCCCATTTCACTACTTAATGGATAAGCTGCAGATCCTAGTTAACCAACAGCCAACTTCCTCCTACCCCACCCGCTAGAATTGCCTTATGTCTGTCCCATGCATTCTGAATTCCCCACTGTTTTTGACTCCACAACCTCCTCAGAAAGGCGCGTTTCATGCATCCACAACCTCTTAATGAAAAAATACTTCCTCACATTACCTCTGATTTGTCCCCTTCTATCTTCAAATTGTGCCTTTGCACAAGTCCTCTCAGCCACTATCCTGGAAACTGCAAGAGAAAACAGCATGCAAGGAATTAACATAGAAACATAGAATTTGACGGCAGATAAGGACCGCTTGGCCCACCCAGTCTGCCCATTTCCTACCTGATGGATAAGCTGCAGATCCTAGTTAACCAGCAGCCTACTTCTTCCTACCCCCACCCACTAGAATTGCCTTATGACTGTCCCATGCATGCTTGAATTCCACCACTGTTTTGACTCCACAACCTCCTCTGGAAGGCTGTTCCATACATCCACAACCCTGTTTGTGAAAAAATACTTCCTTAAATTACCTCTGAACTGAACTCCTTCTATCTTCAAATTGTGCCCCTTGTTCTTGCACACCTCTTTTTTGAAAGATACTACCTCTTGGACTGTGTTGATTCCTTGAGGTACTTGAAAGTTTCTATCATGTCCCTCTCCCTCCTTTTCTCGAGGCTAACATATTAAGCTCCTAAGTCTCTCTTCATATGTCTTCTGGTGCAGACCCTGCACTATTTTAGTTGCCCTCCTCTGGACAGCTTCCATCTTGTCTATGTCTTTATGGAGATTGGGTCTCCAGAACTGCACACAGTACTCCAGATGTGGTCTCACCAGCTGTCTGTACAGAGGGATAATAACTTGTTTTCTACTGGTGATGCCTCTCCCTATGCATCCCAGTATTCCCCAGCCCTCCTTGCTGCCCTCTCACATTGCTTGCCCACCTTTAGGTCATCTGATATGAGTACCCCAGGTCCCTTTCCATTTTTGTTGTTGTTAGTATCTCACCCCCATTGTGTACTCTTCCCTGGGTTTTGTTTCCCAGGTGCATTACCTTGCACTTCTTAGCATTGAATCTAAACTGCCATACATTTGACCATTCCTCTAACCTTGCCAAGTCCCTTCTCATCCTTTCCACCCCACCTTGTACATCAACTCTGTTGCAAGTCTTTGTGTCATCTGCAAAGAGACATACTTTTCTTCCAGTCCCTCTGCAATGTCGCTTATAAAGACATTGAAGAGGACCGTCCTAATACTGAACCCTGCGGTACCCCACTACTAACCCCCTTTTTCAGAGTGGACTCCTTTACTATTACCTCTGTGTCCTATTCTCCAGCCAATTCTTTACCCAGGCTGTCATCTTGGGACCCACCCCAGGCTGGCTAACTTGTATATTAATCTTTGTGGGACTGTGTCAAATGCCTTGCTAAAGTCTAGATAGGCCATGTCCACAGCCCTCCTGATCAACTACTTTGGTCACCCAGTCAAAGAAATCTATCAGATTTGTCTGGCATGACCTTCCCACTTTGAATCCATGCTGCCTTGGGTCCGTGCCCTCTGGCCTCTAGATACTCAACAATTCTTTCCTTCAGAAGTGATTCCATCATTTTCCCTACCACTGAGGTTAAACTAACAGGTCTGTAGTTTCCTGCTTCTGCCTTGTTCCCACTTTTGTGAAGGGAATCACATCTGCCCTCTTCCAGTCCTCAGGTACCACCCCATCCTCCCATGATTTGCTAAAGAGGGTAGTCAGTGGTGTCACTAGTTCTACCCTTAGTTCTTTTAGAATTCTGGGATGAATCCCATCAGGCCCCATTGCTTTGTCCACCTTCAGTTTTAAGCGCTTTTCAGAACTCTTTCTTCTGTAAATGGCTGGTATCAACTTCTGTATCCAGAGTGTTTCTACTTTTGTTTTAGGTACCTCCCACTTTCTTTGTAAATACTGAGCAAAAATATTTGTTTAGTATCTCTGCCTTTTCACAGTCACCCTCTGCCCACCCTCCCTCCCCTTTATTAAGCCTCACTATCCCTCCCTTGGTCTTCCTTGCTCCTGATGTACCTATAAAAGGTTTTATCCCCTTCTAAATTGAGTTGGCTATCTTTTCCTCGGTTTGGGCCTTTGTTGTTCTGACTGCCTTTCCAGCTTCCTTTGCTTTAACTGATACAGTTCTCTGTCCTGTTCCTTCTGTGATTCCTTGTACTTCCTGAATGCTTTCTTTTCTCTTGAACCTTCACTGCCACTTCCTTTGAGAACCATAGTGGTTTCTTACCTTGTTTCATTTTGTTTATTTGCTTTACACAAAGGCTTGTTACCTCTCTGATGGCAGTTTTATTATTCCCATTGTTCTCCCACCCTCCTTCCTGCCCATTTGCTAGTGCATTCCTTAGGCACTCACCCATTTTGGCAAAGTCAGCCCTCCTAAAATCCAGTACCTTTGTCTTTGTGATGGCTTGACTCTATTGCTGTGTTTATTGTGAACCATACTGTTCGATGGTCGCTAGTTCCCAGATGGCTACCCACTTCTACATCTGTGATCCTCTTCATCTCCATTTGAGAGAACCAGGTCTAAGATTGCTCCCTCTCGAGTGGGCTCCAATACTAGTTGTCTAAGGCATGCCCCTGTAGGGCATCTAGAATAACCCCACTCTTAGAAGTGGCTGCTGAAACTGCACTCCAGTTAACATCTGGCATATTCAGATCACCCATCAGCAATATCTCCCTCTATCTGCCATTCTAAGTATACTTTCTATCATTTCCTTGTCCATTTCCTCCCCTGAGAGGGGGGTCTATACAACCCTGTGCGGATTGTGGTGCCATTGCCTGCCTCCAAATTGACCCACAGTGCTTCTTCTCCTCCCTGTTTACCCTTTTGTTCTGTTGCTTTGATTTTTCTCTTATGTGAGAGCTACTCCTCCTCCTTTTACCCTCCCTGTCCCTCCTGTAGATAGTGTATCCTGGTATGTTTACGCCCCAGTCATGGTTCTGTGTGTACCATGTTTCTGTGACTGCCACGATATCCAGATCTTCGTCCTCCATCAAGGCCACTAATTCAGGAAGCTTGTTACCCAAACTATGGGCATTGGTACTTATTGCTCTCCATTTTTGATGGCTTTACCTTCTGTAGGCATCCCCACTGACCTTCCTACCTTGGTCTTTTTCTCATTTAGTACCCTTGTTTTGTAGGGGAGGCTGGGATTTTCCTGCTGCTTATCAGTGCCTCCCTTGACTAGTTTAAAGGCTTGCCAATGAAGCATTTAAACCGATTGCCCAAAGACTTGTTTTTCCTGGACAGATGCAGACCATCCTGCCAGTATAGGCTGGTGTCCTCCAGGTGGAACCCCAGTCTCCAATGAAGCCAAACCCCTGTGCTCCACACCATTTTTTCAACCATTTGTTAAACTGCATGGTGCAAGTACCTGCCTCACCCATGCCACTGACAGGCAGTACCTCTGAGAAGGATACTGTGTGTGTATTCATTTTAAAAATGTATATACACAACTAAAGAAGCATCGACATAGGATTAATTTTCTTATTTGTAATATTTTGATATGCTTATTGTTGTCATCCTGTTTTGACTTAATCTAAATGTCAGACATTTGCATAGATGTTTTTTAGTGAAGTCAATGGAAAGGATGCCCTTAATTTTAAACCACACCTTTCTCTGTGCTCAAACAGCAAATGAGCAGGCTCACTTCCACAAGGGCAACAACAGTTCTCAGTGGACAATTTAAATGTTACTTCAATGGACATTTAAACCAGCCGAGGGGTGCGAAGACTAATGGGGCCCCCAGGTTATGATACAGAAGAGAGATATCCCAAGAGGAGAAAACCACTGGTATGCAAGATAATCAAGGTAACAAAAGATTAGTGTGGGGAGGCAGGCAAAATAAACCAGTGAGAAAGGGTGATCAGGTAGCAAAGGAGGGAGGTGAATAGAAAGGGCTAACAAAATCTGGAAAGCCATGAGAGCAATGCAAGAAGCCTAGAAAATAATATCCCAGAGCTGAGTTTACACATGGTGAAAGCAGACCTGATACTGTGGCTATTACTGAATCATAGTGCATGGACAAACATGTCAGAAATGGTCATATATGGCTACATGTTTAGAAGGGACAACAGAGTAGAAAGGAAAGGAAAGGAGGGAGTGGTACCTTATGGTCAAGACCACTAAGATCTGCAACAGGAAAGCTTAAAAGTGACGGCAGTAAAAGGAATTCAAGGGGTGGATGGAGACAAGGTGCCGTGGGTTATACTCGAGTCAGGAAACAGCTGTTATTCAGACAGGAGCGGTCTACAGGCCAACATGAGGAAAATTAAATGGAAGAAATGTTAGAAGTCACTGGCACAATGACTGGAAAAGGGAGAGGTGGTGCTGGTGGGGAAACTTTAATCTGCCAGATGTAGACTGGAGCCTCCTTGATGCAGTGTCAACCGAAGTAGACATCCTGGACTCCCTGCAGGGAGCATTCCACAGAGCTAGTCAGTGAACTCACTTGGGGTGTGGCAATATTGGACCTGGTACTTAGTAACCGAGACAGTACTGCAGACATTAAGGTGGGATGTCATCCAGGGACCAGTGATCATTGCACAGTGTCATTCAAAGGGATGTAAAAGTCCTGAGATATGTATATGTATATGTAAATTGTCTGTAAATCAAAACAAGGCAGCAGCCATTTCATGGACTCTTGGGTCAGAAAGTGATGTCGCTGAGGGCAAACCCACAACTAACAAACATACTGCTTGCCACTTGGTGGCACTTTGTTTTAATAGTACAGTTCATGAAATAGCTGCTGCCTTGTTTTGATTTACAGATGATTCACATATACATATTTCAAGACTCCAACACCCACAGAATGCCCAATACCTCGTTTGAAAGACTATTTCATGGCTTTCATAATTTGACTGAGCCCTGCAATGTTTACTTTACCTGAACATCAGTAGAATTCAACCACACAAGATTAAGGGTCCTGGATTTCAAAAGGACTGACTTTACAAAGATAGGAGAGGCCTCAAAAGGACCAGGTAGTGGGATGTCCTCCTGGGTGGGTGGAGGCAATGGCCAGAATAAAAGAGGGTATAGTAAAGGTAACAAACCTGTACATCAAACAAGTAAGCAAACAGAAAAGGAGACCATTATGGCTTTTGAAGGAGGTGGCAGAAAAGGCAAAGGCAAAGGAGACCCAAAGAGAGGAGGATAGGGCAATGTATCTGGGGAAATGGAAGGAGGTAGGCAAAGCAGTAAGGAGCACAAAGGTGCAAACTGAGGAAAGAATTGCCCAGGCAGTATCAAAGGGGACAAGACATTTTCAGGTATGTCAGCGAGAAAAGGAAGACCAAGGGAGGGATTGCACAGTTAAGGGTGGGCGGGGACTGTACAGAGGAGGACCAAGAAAACGCAATACTTCTGCTCATTATTCACAGTAGAAAAGAAGGAGATACCACAAATAGGTACCAAAACCTTTGAGGGAAGGAAATGGACATCAGTCCCTTTTCTGAGGAGAGGGACAGGACAGCACTTGCTAATCTAAGGGTGGGCAAAGCCATGGGGGCCAGACAGGGTGCATCTAAGAGTGTTGAAGGAACTCAAGGAAGTAATGGCTGCACCCCTAGAAGACTTGTTTAACAGTTCACTGGAGACCAGCTTGGTTCTGAGGACTGGAGAAGAGTGGAAGTAGTCCCACTCCACAAATGTGGTAGCAAAGAGGAGGCAGGCAATTATAGGCCTGTCTGCCTGAATCAGTGATAGGGAAATTAACTAAAACACTATTGAAGAAAAGACTAGTGGAATACCTGGAATTCAATGGTCTTCTGGACCCAAGGCAGCACAGTTTCAGAAGGAAGATTGTGCCAAACAAATCTGATAGATGTTTTTACTGGGTAACCAAGATGTTGGATCAGGGAAGAGTGATAGACATGGCCAACCTGGACTTCGGCAATGCCTTCAACATCATTCCACATATGAGACTGATAAAAAGTTAGGTAGCATGGAGGTGGGCAGTAAGGTGGTAACCTTGGTAAGAAACTGGTTAGGGACAGGAGGCAGAGGGTGGTGGTAAATGGAGTTTGGGCCATGGAGGGAGAGTGACCAGTTGGATACTTCAGGAGTCGAGGATCAGTCCACTTTAATGTCTTCTTTAGTAACATAATGAAGGAGCTGAAAGGAAAGGTCTGCTCTTTGCGGAGGACACCAAGATCTGCAATAGAGTGAGTACCCTGTGGCAGACCTAGGCATACCTTCCCTTCCAGCCCGCCTGCAATATCACTTATGAAGACATTAAAGATGATTGGCTCCAGCATGGATCCCTGTGGCACCCTGCTGCAAAGAGGTATACCTTCCTCCAGCCCCTCTGCAATGTCACTTTATGAAGACATTAAAGGACTGGCTCCAGCATGGATCCCTGTGGCATCCCACTGGTCACCCCTCCTTGAATTGAATGCTACTTACCAGCACTCTCTGCGCCCTGTCACTCAACCAGTTTCTAACACAATTTACCACCTTGGGGTTCACTCCCTGTCTGCTCAAGGTATTTGAAAACAACAAAAAGCAGCTCCAAAACAGTCATGCCAAGACAGAGCAGTACAGTAATTCAGAAAGTCGGCACTGACACCAGTTAATTAATTGGCAAGTATTTTATTCAGGAACAAAAAGTCCCTGCAGCTCTCCACAATGACAATAGATGTATTACATCTTCCCTTTAGCCTTGACTGGTTTCACGATGCGCACTTCCTCAGGACCTTTGTTCCTGAATAAACTACTAAATTAACTGGTGTCTATGCCGACTTTTTGATTTACTGCCCAAATTACTTACAAACCTCCTATGTAGGACAGTGTCAAGACCATGCTGAAATCTAGGTTGGCCACATCCATGGCCCCTCCCTGATCTACCTCCTGGTCACCCAGTCAAAGAAATCTATCAAATTTGTTTGACAAGACCTTCTTGCTGTGAATATATGCTGCCTTGTAGCCTGTGCTTTGCTGGATTCAAGAAATGTCACAATTCTTTCTTTTAGCAGTAACTCCCATTAATTTCCTACCACCGAGGTCAGACTGACTGGCCTGTAGTTGCCAGCCTCCTCCCTGTTCCAACTTTTGTGGAGAAGGACTACATTTGCCCTCCTCCAGTCCCCTGGAACCACCCCTGTCTCTATTGATTTGTTGATTTGTTGAATAGGGTGTTCATGGTGCTGCCAGCACCTCTCTAAGTTCTCCCCCGTGCTGCCACTTTCAGCACTCCTTCAGGCTATGCCAAGGCTACATCTGATCAGTCTTGTTCCTGAGCCCCATCCCTTACATTGCAGATGTTACTAGGGTAACCGGACATAACCTTTGTCGGACAGGCCCTCTCCTCCAAGGGAGAGGCACCTGAGACAGACAAGTACAATACTTGGCCCTGTGGTACTGCTGAGGAACAGATGGTTCTGGGACATTGACGGCATCGACTGCCGGGTAGCCATCATCTGGCTGAGTGTGGAGCCATTTTTCATTTTCTGGTGATCTTCCCTCCTTTGCGCTGCATCTGCATTACCCCAGTCTCCACCGGAGGTCACTGCAGAGCGACGCACTCCCACATCCCACCCCAGGAGAGGAGAGCAACTCACAGATGCTCAACCCTCCTTCCCCTGCCGCCCCAGTGCCCCGAGTCCACCTCCTAACCTGGGTCACCAGCATGGCTCGAGGTTATGCCAGTGCCTCAGCCTCTGTGCCACCGGCCAGCTCCAAGTTCTTTAATATTCTGGGAATGTATCCCATCTGGTCCCATAGCCTTGTCCCCTTTCAGATTCTCAAGTTCTTTAGAACTTGACTCTGTAAACAGGTTGATGTCCACCTCTCTCCCACTGATGTTCCTATTGCCCAATAGTTGTCCTTCTCCCTTCTTTGTGAATACTTAAAAATATTTGTTCGAATGGTTGCTTTTTCTAGGTTCCCTCCACACACCCCTCCCTTTTAACCTCACAATCCCATCCGTGGTCTTCTTTCTTTACAAATGTATCTGAAAAAGGTTCTGTCTCCTTTCTTAATTGCCTGGGCTGTTTTATCATCCATTTCTGTATTTGTGCTCCTGACTGCTTTCCACACCTGCCTCTACTTTTCCAGATATGGTTCCTTGTCTTCTCCCTCTGTGTTTACCTGTACCTCCTGAAAGCTAGCCTTTTCTCTTACCTTTCTGGCAACTTCACTTGAGAACCATTGTGTGTTTTTCTTTCTCTTGGTTTTCCTTAGTTGACTAGCTCAAAAGCTCCTTGCCTGTGCTATGGCTCCCTTGAGGTTAGCCCATTGTTTTTCTTACATCCCCACTTTTTCCCTGTCAGGGCTTCCTGAGATATCCCCCATTTTTGCAAATTGACTTGTCTGAAATCCAGGACCCTTGCTTTTGTGCAGTTTGATTCCTCAGTTTGGATACTTAAATGTTATTTGTAGCTTAATATAAACAACTGTATTTGGCTAGCGACAGCTTGCACACTTCTTCATATACTCTCCTCTTCTCTAGATTAATACCTCCACCCACCCATTTACATTATAATGGATGCTTACACAAAATATCATGGCAACTTTGTGAAGAAACAGTAGCATCCTTACCTGGCATATCCTAGTTGGGATAGCTGTTCTTCAAAACTGATCCTGAGGCATGCCTGGAAAAGGAAAGCAATAAATTTAAATAAGACACAAAGGAACAAGGGTTGATTTAAACCACATGTAAACAATCAGATTAAAAAACATATACTTATCTGATAAAGCAACTGTTATACATGTCTAGATCTGTAAAATAAGAGGGGAAACTAAATAAACCTTCAAGAAAACAGATTTAGAAAAAGGGCAGATAGTGCAATGATAGACATTTAATTCATGGAAAGTCTCTTGACACCCCACTCCCCATATCAGGCAAAATGTTCCTTTCAGTAAAAGCTCTGTCAACCCCCACACCCACCACCACAATGCCTACACACAGTAAACTCTGTTACAGTCTCCCACTTGCCTCTCTTGCAGGCAAACATCCCAAACTCCTTTCCCCCTCCTCTACTGGCAAAGTCTTCATATGACCATTCAGAAATCCCTAATTGGGGTTTGTGTGGCTTAATCCTTTACAGACTGTCAAAACTGTGCCATTTCCTAATCTGTATTTTCTCCCTTTCTTTAAAATTTCTGGACAGAACAGCATGCATTAACTGACACTGGAGTGGACAAAATGCCATTTATGGTAAAGAGGGTCCACAGGAACTGGAAGCCCAGAAAGAAACAAAGTGATGGGGCCAGACAGGATCAGGATCCACCTGACACAAAGGTGCAACATGAACCACAGATGGTGCTAGCTGCCCTTTAACTGCACTGTTTAGCACTTCACTGGGATGAGGGTGGTTCCAGAGGATTGAAGGAGAACTGATGTGGTCTCTTTGCACAAGAGCAACAGCAAAGAGGAGGCTAGAGTTAAAGACCAGTCAATCTCACATCAGTGGTAGGGAATTTATTGGAGTGCTAAAGGAGAGACTGGTGGATTACCTAGAAGCAAGTGGGTTGCAAGACCACTGATAGCACAGCTTCACAGAGGGAGGTCAAGTCAAAACTCATACATTTCTTTGGGTAACTAAGGAGGCAGATCAGGGAGGGCTGTAGATGTGGCCTATCTGGACTTCAGTAAATCCTTTGACACTCCCACAAAGGAGGCAGATTAAGAAACTCAGCAACCTGGGGAAGAGGTGGTAAGAGTGAAGACAGTGGGAGCTTCAGCGTGCAGGGATAGCACAGGGATAGGCACAATTGGATAAGTAGATGACACGAAGGCAGGAGGACACCTGAGACCAAATGGATTCATGGCGTAGAAACCATTAGGAAAAACAGGGTGGGCCTACGTCCTTTTCTACCAACATATTCCATGCTTCAGTGTTTCATCATATACTCTGAGGAGGTCTTTGTTCATCACAAAAGTCTGTCAGATTTTCTTTACCCTTGTGTACCAGGTGAAGATATGTTTAACTCAGAATGTTTTATGTTTAACCTGCTGCTTTTTATATCAATTTGTTTGATAGCCATACTTGGTCAGTCAAATCCATGCAGTTTATTTTCTGTCTCCCAAAATGCATACTACTCCCTTCTAGACAGTTTCTCCCTGCTGACTCAAGGCTATTATTTAATGCTGGCTTACTGAGTGACTGAGTTGAAGCCCCCACAGCTGTGCAACTCCTGTGCAAGTTTTTTTTATTTAGTTGTTTAACCAGGTATAGCACACTAAGCTGAAAGCTTTTTACAGGAGCGACCTGGGAGCACAAGGAGGTTAAGTGACTTGTTCAGGGTCACACAGTATGCAAGTGGAAGCTGTGGAATTCAAACCCAGGTCTGGTCTGCTGGATGTCACCAGATTTGTAGCTCAGAGTCTTAGACCACTGGCGCCATACTGCCTCCATGCAGTTTATTTTCTGTCTCCCAAAATACATACTACTCCCTCTAGACAGTTTCTCCCTGCTGACTCAAGGCTATTATTTAATGCTCCTTTACCTGATGAAGTGAGGGACCCCTGCTAGCAGTGCTCTAGAGTGCTCCTGTCAGCACTGTGGCATCTAGGAGCCCCTGCTAGCAGCTTCTGGATTAGCCATTGAGTGAAAGCCACCAAAGCGGTCACACAGACTATGTGCACAGAAGACCTTGTAAGGTCAGTGGCTAGGGTCTTTCATTGGTGTCCCTGAGCAGATGTTTGGCAGAGGTAACAGATGGCAGATGACTCTGTGTCAGCTCAGCAATGAGCACAGCTTTGGTGCATAACATACCAGCCTTTGTTATGCTTGCTTGGAATGGGCATGCACAAAGAAAACATGTTGTGGCTACTAGAGAGTAGAGGGTACAGAGGTGCATCAGGGTAGCATTCACTGCAGCTTAGACTGCTGGAGACTTACCACTGGCACCCCAATAGAAACATAGAAACATCAAATTTGATGGCAGATAAGGACTGCTTGGTTCACTTAGTCTGCCTATTTTCCTACCCAACATATTAGCTGCAGATCCTAGTTAACCAACAGCTTACCCTCCTACCCCTACTAGGACTGCCTTATGTCTGTCCCTGCATTCTTGAATTCACCCACTGTTCTTGACTCCATGATCTGCTGCTGGAGGTTTACCACTGGCACCCAATGAGCAGCAAACTGATCAGGATAGTGTTCAGGCTGGCTGACCAGTGGAAACTATGTGTGGTTGAAAAGAAACAGTCACACCTATCAGAGTGCAGCTGTACCTTTCATCTCAAAATACCAGGCAGTCAGCTATACAGTGTCATGATCACCCTGCATACTTCTCAACTGTCATGGAACATCCCATTTTACAGCTGATTTTGGCTGCTGTCCTGCCTTCATCCTGCCATCTGGAGTCTTTGTACCACTTTTCAGTGTTGCCGCTGACCTCACTTCTCTCTCTCAAATCCCAAAAAGTCCCAAAGTCCAGGTTCCCTTGCATTAAATGGAAGTTCCTTACCAACAATTGCTGATGTCACACTCCACTTGACTTGAGCTCTACAGAGATGATGGCAGCAAGCGCTATGCAGGACTGCAATATATGGACTGGTTGAGGTAACAACAGTGCAAATTTGGTTAGCTTTTCCAGGTTAAAATTATGTAAAGTTGTCCTATACAGAACAACGCATTCAGTCTCATGTTTCTCAGGTTTACACCTTTGCTAGGATTTGTGTTTCTATGGTTTCCTCTTTTTTATACAGAGCAACATTCAAAATTACACCAAAGTTAGATTTCAGATGTTATGTGAAGTATTTTCTTCATAATTTAGACAGTGCAGGTGGCTGGTACAGTGATGAAGCAAAGTACATGGCATAAGGATCAGGGACAAGAGTGTCAAGAATGAAACTGGGTGAATATTTGCCTATTCTAGCTTGCTGCAATGGGTATAGGTGGAGGATTAAGGGCCCAATCCTTAAAAGGTTCCCAGCACCTACCCCACATGCCACAGGCTGAGAAAAGACAGAGTGCCCCATACACACAAGATGTGCACCAAACAGCACAATCTGCAGCATCCAGAACAAGGAAGGCATGCATCCAGTCTAGCCAATTCACCCTGCTACATGTGCAGGCCAGATGTGTGGACCCGTGTGTGTGTGTGTGAGCAGCTCAATCCACAAATCAAACTCCATGGTGTGTAGGGTGGGCAGGGAGTGGCAACTACACCTGCCAATGTACAGCATTAGTGGCTACGATCCTCTCTGCCCGGCCATCCACAAAACAAACTCCCTGTTGATAGAGTGGGCATAAAGGACTGCTACTATGCCTGCCTAGGGACAGCAGTTATGGCTACCTGTCCCACTCTGCCTGACCATACACCAAGATTCTGAGCCCAATCATCTCTCTTCTTCCTTGAGTCCCTAATATCCTTGGTGGGTTGAAGACATCACTGACACCGCCTGGAAAAAATTTATGAAACTACATGTTTGTGCCAGTAGGGGTCCTGCAGGACTGCTGTATCCCACCATACCCTGCACCTTATGGAGGTAGAGATTCACTTGTGGACTGGTATTGGTATATGATCAGGTGCCCATGGTCTGAACTAGCTTCAGCCAAAGCTGCTGCTCTTGCTCCAATGCATGGCTGTCCAAAACTGGCTTATATGGGCTGGGGTTGTGGATGCTGGAAGGCATAACAATGCACCCCAGGTATGTGCAAGTTACTTGTATGTGCAAGTTACTTGTATCTGGAGTACCTGTGAGGACTGGACCTAAGCACCACTACAGTCTGGATGCGTAGCATAGTTTGATATGGCCAACATTATACATAGTCCCTCAATCACTGAAGAAATAATATGATTGGGATGTGGAGCCAGAAGGCCTTATAGCTTGACTAAAGTTTAACGACATTAAAACAAAGAAATGTCTGCATGACCCTACTGACAGTATGATGCAAATACCCTAGTGGTCATTCACCCCAATGTCTTCCTCCCTGATACCCTTACTAGCCCATAAACTTGTCACCCTTGCTTGAATCAGAGTTAGATCAATTCAGAATTTAACTGAAATTCATAAATCAAGTAAAATAAAACTGCGATCAAGTGAGTAATTGAAACTGAATTGGATTTGAAACAAAATGAGTGCTATAGAATTGGAATTGAATTGAATTACATATATAATTATCAGTTTGATTTGAAATCCAATCCTTAAATAACATTTATTTTGCACAAAACCTTTGCTTTAAATTGTGGAATAGTTCTATAGTGTAGTCTGGCTTAGTGTTTGCAAGTGAGGCATCATAAACCAAAAATTGAGCTACCATGTTGCAATGACTGACTGATTTGAACCAAACAAAGTGCTTTACAGTGGAGAGCAAATCACTTTGACTAGTTCAACTCACTGGTTCTGTCAATCATTGGTAGCACATGATAGCTAAACCTAATGATTAATTGAGCCTGGCTCAATGGTCAACACACCTGTATGTAAATCACACAATCACAGTAACAGGTGACATGAATGATGAGCTGATTGCAGCTTAGCACACCTACTGCCTCATCCAGAGGAACTATGTAGGTGAGTCTATTAGTATCCAATTGTGATGTGAATGCTGACACCTGTTCTTTAATTAATTAGAAGAATCTCACTCGTCATGTAGCTCTGTGTAAGAGCCAACCTTACACTCATTGTCTGTTGAGTACATTTTGGAAAGAGAAGGAGAGTTGCTAGGAGCGTTGAGATTTGGAGAACAGTTTGGTGTGTGGGAGAGTTTTGAAAGATTACTTGATTTGGATTTGGACCTGTACCAGAAGGAATAACCCTGATGACTGAATGACCCTGGACTGGAAGAGGAACTGAGAAATGGAATAAACCCTATTTTGCTTGCTGTTTGACCACAAACTTTGCCTGACAAATTAGACATTGCTGTTGATCTCAAGTGCCATTATGCCAAAAAGTTTTCAGTCTTTAAACATTTTGGGAGCCAAGTGAATATAATGCAAATGGGAACTATTGTGCTATATGCAAATACTATGGAACTTTTGTCTCAGGCGCAATAAAAGCTACTTCTAACTTCATAAGGCACCTCAAAGTAAGTACAGTTAAAATTGAAATTTTTGTCTTGCATGTCTACATGGATCGATAATTTTACCAATCAATTCAATGAGTATGTTGTTTAACTAGAGAATCCTCTAATGCTAGTAGAGTATATTGTGTGCAAATGTTGTCTGTGTGTTATAATATGGATAAAGTAATGTAAGTTGTATGTTAGTGTTTTAGATTAAACACCCTGAAGTCTTTGGCGAGTCATCTCATCAATCTGGCCAGACCTCAGGCCCCAAGAAGTGGGAAACCACAGACCCTTTCCAGGAGAAGCTTACCAGCAAATTAGTTAGCTTCATTGCTGAAGACCCTCATGCCTTTGTCTGTGGTAGACAACACAGCATTTTGTGCCATCCTCAGCACAGCTGACTCACGTTCACCATGCCCAGCAGGAAACATGTCAGCCAGAAGCTACTTCCTGAACACGTCCCAGTGTCCAAGATAAACTGAGGAATCAAATGCAGCAAGCACAAAACATTTACCTCACCATAGATCTGTGGTCTGGCAGAGATATGAGGTCATTTATTGGATTTACAAGCACTTCTTTGTTGACCACTCACTAGAGACCACCATGTTGGCTTGTCAATGATTTAGGTGTGCACATACTGCAGAGAACATTTACAGACAGTATGAGGAAACTGACATTTTCTAATATTGCAGCAATAGTGTCAGGCATAGTGACTGACAATGCTGCCAACATGGTGAAGGCATTCACTCTATTCTCACCAGTAGATGTCCAAGACAGTGATGAAGACCAGGATGAGGATGTTGCCATTGAAGTGATGAATGTGACTGACAAGCTGGATTATTTGCCACATGTGCATAGCCCTTGTTTGCTCACACTCTTCAGCTGGTTGTTCGTGATGCCTTGAGCAGGCTGGTCCTTTAAGACCAGTGATGGCAAAGGTATCGCAATAGTTGCTCACTGCCATAAATCCAACAAGGCCACAGAGATACTAGAGGGACACTGCAAACTACAGATGTCAAATGTCACAAGGTGGAATAGCCAGCTTAAATGCTGAGGTCCATTCTGAAAATCCCACAGAGGTCCTATCTGAGCTTAATACCCCATGCAAGCTGACACCATATGAACTGAAAATCACTGGTGAACTCTGAAATTCTTGTACCCTTTGAGGATGTCACTGACAAGATTCAGGGGACCAGATAATCACTGCCAGCTATGTCATTGCATGTGTCCTAGGTTTACATCATGCAATGGCACATATTAGTGAGAAGTACAGTAACAAGATGGTGTCAACCATGCAGTCATCCTTGGAGATAAGACTTGCAAAGTTTGAGGAGATGGAGAATTTCAAGATGGCTGCAGCCTGGATCCTCGCTTCAAGCTGTACTGGTGCAAGAACGAGGAAGTACACAGCATGAAGTAGCTGTTGATTGAAGAGGTGACCTCCCTGCTGCCAAGAACTGCTGACATGGCTACATCACCTCCATTAAGAGAACGCACCAAAATCTTCTCATACATGACCTCCCATTCTGCTGAAATGGGCAGCAGTATCACCAACACATTTGCACAAGTTGAAATCTGAACTACCTGAGTCAACCCTGTCTGCCAGAAGACTCTGATCCTCTGGCATACTGGAAACAAAACTAACAGATTTCTACTATTTATCCTAGCTAGCCTGCAAGCATCTCGCCATACCTGCCTCATCTGAAGCTGTAGAGACTTTTTAGTGTTGCTGGCAACATTTCAGGCCTGAACAATGCAACTTAAGTGACACAAAATTCGAACAGCTAATGATGATCAGATGGCAGATTTGATAAGTGATAGCTATCCTTGTCCTTCCTTCCTGATGTAATAAGTGACAATAAATATGACAAAATGCATAACTTGTGTTAAATGTTGTTGATACAAACTTAGGAAATTTAATGGATTGTGAGAAAGGGGCCGTATTCACCAAGGCCCAGATATTCAAAGGGTTGCACATGGTGCAACAGTGTTCACCATCGCAACCCACTAATGTTCCCTGTCGCGATATTCAAATGGGAATTGTGCCTGTCACAAATCCCAACGCCTGGAGTGCATCAGTATGTATGCAGGTGCAGGTAGTGGGATGCCCATGCATACCTGCACAGCCCGATATTCAGCCTAGGGATGTGCGCACATGCATGTGCAACCCCTACCTGCGCCAGCACAAAGTTGATCCAAAAAACGGAGCAACGCGGTCACCCACAGGTGAGCTGCCACATGGCAGGGCACAACACGCCAGCTGCCACCTGTGGGTGACCACCTGAGCACTGGCTGCACCTCCGTGGTGGCAGCACCCCATGCCCGATTGCTGGCTTCGGTAAAAAGGTGCTTCTATATCCCTGGGGTCAGTGGACCGCTGCCCACCCGATTGTGGGCTTAAGTGTGAATAAAGGTTGCTCCTATACCCTGGTGGTCAGTGGACTGAAGTCTGCCCTATTGCAGGCTACGTGAACTAATGCTGACCCCCATATCCTGGTGATCAGCGGATCACCATCTCACCCACCCACTGATCCCCACCCACATATCTGGAATGTGGAATGCGTATGGGCTGCATGCCCATTGGCTCACGCTGTGGACCAATGGGTGTACAGCCCCACCGGTGGTGTCAGTTGGTGGGCGGGCGGGTGGCAGGCGGTGCTGCCACCCGCTGCTGACCAGGGGAGCGTGGTGGGGATCAGTGGATGGGTGGGAGAGGGTCCGCTGGACCACCAGGGATATGGGGTCAGTACTAGTTCACTTAAGCCCGTGATTGGGCAGACTTCAGTCCACTAGACCACCAGGGACATAGGAGCAATCAGTTTTATTCACACTTAGGCCTGCGATCAGGTGGGCAGGGTCCACTGGACCACCAGGGATATAGGATTAATTTTTTACTGAAGCTCACTATTGCGGGCAGTGGTCCACTGGACCACCAGGGATATAGGATTAATCTTTTTGCTGAAGCCCGTGATCGGGTGGGCAGCGGTCCACTGGACCACCAGGGATATGGGATTCTATTTCTTTTTTACTGCAGCCCACGATCGGACTGTGGGGCACATTGCCATGCTGCAGTGGGTGTCTGGCCTGATGGCTGCTGCCTGGCAGGGTGCCAAGCGCAAGTCATCAGAGATCGGCGCACCTGCATGCAAATGGGGCCATAATGACATGCACATGGCCCCATTTGCACCTTGCATCTAATATTGCCCCATTTGCATGTCAGCGTTTGAATATCGCGAGTTGTTGTGCCTAGTGCAATGTAACTGCACTAGTGCATCCCCATGTTCCACTCTGGCCACTGGTGCTGGCACAGTGCCACTGTGCCATGCGCAGTGCAGGTGGCCAGGATGCGATCCAGCGATGCTGAGCCATGGTGCAGCTCCGTTGCATATTGCCCAGTCCGCCCCTGCACAGCAAGTTGAGCTGCACCCAGGCTTGTGCCACAGCCTGGCACAGTTTGAATATCTGGGCCCTGTAGTTTGGTGATTGGAGTTATGACAGCTTTTCAAACTAATACGAACACTCATTGAAGTTTTAAAAGGCAAACGACATCTTCCTTTGCATTGCTTTCTATTATGTCATTTTGAAGCTTCTGTGACTTTTGTGAATAGTTTCAAAACTGTCCTTAACCAGTCCTGTCCTAAAATCACTTGGTGAATACGCCCACTATTTGGAATTTACCACATTAATTTACTATAATTGGAATTGGAATTTGAGAGGAAAGAATTTGAATTGAATTTGAATTGGGAACCCAAAATTGTATTGGAACTGGAATTGATGGATTTGAAGAGGTAAGTGAATTGAATTGAATTGAATTAGTGGAATTGACCCCAACTCTGGCTTGAATCTTTCCACTAATTCGAGGTGGACCACCCATTCTTGCAACCTGTTCCATTTGTTCACCAAAATCTCTGTACATAAATCCTTTATTACATCCTTAAATCTCCCTCCACCCACTGCTTATACTTTACCCTTGTCTCGAGGCAGAGGCAATGGAAATGCACTGTGATGGCAGTGCACATGGCACAGTGCAGTGGTGGAAGTGTGTGTGGAACAGTGAGGTGGTAGCAATGCACATAACACTGTGATGAGGGAAGTGCATATGGCACAGCACAGAGCCAACAGTACTAACTCTTTCAGCTGATGGCTATATAGGGAAAATATTTACATTATTGGATGAACTACTGATTGACAGTTGTTAATACTATTGGTAGTTAATAGTTCATCACGAAAAGTCAAGGTTTCTCAACATATATCCTAACAATTATAATCTGACCGCCACCTCACCATCCAGTGCTCAGATCAGCCTCACCAAGAACTAGCAACCCTCCTGTCTGCTAGATCACCCTTCCAGGCACCAGACTATCCTCCATGCAGCTGGACAACCATTCTAACCCCAGTCTCTCCAATGATGAGCAACCTCTCTGGAGCTAGAGCACCATACAGCCTCCAGACCAGCCTCTTCCCCAGCTGACCATGCTCCCAGCATCTGGACCATCCTCCAGCTACATGCCATACAACCTCCATGCAGCTGGGCACCCTCCACACCTCTACCCCAACAAACCACACCTCTGCAGCTGTCCCCCAAGCCTCTGGACCAGCACCTCTAGTCAACCACTCTATTTATTTATTTATTTATTGAAATGTTTCACCAGGAAAGCACACTGAGGAACAAGTTACTCATCTCATGGTGTGACCTGAGAGGATGGGGTTACATGAGGATCAAGCACAGTAGCTGATATATACATTGAAAAACACAAGTGGATTGGTGTACACATTGAGGGCATTAACACATGAAAACTGAGAAAATACAGTTGGTATGGCATACAAATTGGGAGACGGGTATGCATTGCAATTATACAGTAAGCAGTTATACAATTATATAGTTAAATTATACAATATAAACAATTTGAACAATAGAGTGCTAGGGTCAGAGAGGAAAGAAGGAATGAAAAAGGAAATGTAGCAGTTAGGATGAAAAGTGAGCTGAAGTTCTGTAGCACAGACAGTATAGCTACCTACAGCAGGACCCACCAGAACCCCATACCAGCCTCACCATCCGACCACCCACCCTGCAGCTGGACCTCGCTTCCACCCCTGAACTAGCTCCCCACCAGCCACTCTCCTGCTGCTGTCTCACCCTTTCATGCCCTGGACCAGCCTCTGCCAGCAGATAACCTCCCTGCAGCTGGACCCCTATGTTCACTCCCACTCATAGACCCGCCCCTTCCCAAGTTGAGCACCCTCCCTGGAGATGGATAACCAAAGTAGCCACCCTTCTCAGAAGCTGGACCCACCCTTCCTCCAGAGCTGAACTTTCCCAGACCAACCTCCAACTAGGATCCAAGGAAATATGAATTCATCCAGAAGTATATAGGAGATGTTTTATAAACCAACAGTCAGCAGTTTATTTTAGGAACAGAAAACTAGTAAAAGTAGCCCATCATTGCTATTTATTATAATGGATTAACACATGCAAATGTTTTAATCAAATACAATATGAAATGCAACAAGCAGCTCCTCCAGACACATTGAAATACTCAAATATCTGCACTAAATAAATCTTCCATCACTCTGCAGGTTACTCCAGATATTCTCAGATAAAAAACTGTAGTCTTGTCTCTGTAAATATAGATAAATAGGCTACTAAATGGATATGCACACAGAAAATGCATTCTGAATTTGCTTATTTGTACAATCTTGCTGCAGCTAGGTAACCCCCCAAGAAACTACTTTAAAGTAACTAAACAGTAAAACTACCATAATGATAGGTAATCTAGAGGCACAATGCACACTAGACACTATAAGGAGTGATTTGATTGAAAATAAACTGTGTGTTTTAAAGGCTTTTAGACACATTGGTTTAGAGCAGAGACAATTTCTTCATAACAAAATATTGATTGTGAACCTGAACAGCATTTCAACTAGAAAAGAATAAAACCTGAGTGATAATGCCCTTATTGTATTTAACATTTCAGGGAGTTAAAATGATGCACTTTTCTATTTAAACTAGGGTTACCACCTGTCCTGATTTGGCACAGCAGTCCTGATTTGGGCAGCTGTGTCCTGCAAAAAAAAAAAAACATGAAAATACTACATGTCCTGATTTTATGGTAGATAAAATATTTTCTGACTTTCCACTAAATGTTATAGAAATCTACAATACCTAAACTAAAATACCTTAAAATGACAAGAAACAATAGAAGCAACTAAGAAACTACAATATACTCAACATTAATTCTGATTATATAAAGAAAACAAATTTGCTCCATTGGTTGAGGTTAAGCACTGCCCTGAAAAATTATGTTTCAGTAAGAAATGTCCCACTTTGGGCTTCTTAACAGGTAGTAACCCTAATTTAAACATAAGCACTTACCTGATGGCAGCACCAGCTTGATGCAGCTACAAAATGGAGATCAATCTGTGCTCATGTATGTGTTTTTCTCACTCTGGGCAGAGACAGGAAGTGCTTCTGGGAAATGTAGTTTATGGACTGGTAGACTGCTGGAAAATGTCATTCAGTAGACTGCTAAAGGGACAGTCAACCTTTTTCGGCATAATATTATATCTAAGTAAAACACATTTTCTGATTGCTTTACAGTGTCAAAACCATTGGTGTTCCTGGTTATTTTATCTGTCTCCTTGGTTAGTTGAACTGAAATGCATGAAATGTACTCATCCTTGATCAGCTAATTCAAATCCTTAAACTACTGGGCTGACTGTAATCTTCATGTATGATTTGGTAATATTAAAAAATGTACTTTGAAGAGCATTGCAGTTCTATTTCTAAGCCTCATTTTGTAATAATTTACTCTTAAACAAGTAGTCTGCTGAATACTTTTTAGAATTTACTATTCTTAGAGGTTGTATTTCTTTTAATGATGATTAAAATTAGTCTTTGAAGACAAATTAATGACTGCTTTAGAACTAAATTTAGTATTTGATTTCAGTGAAGGTCAACAAAACCACTTTTGCAGCCCTGGGTGTCCAGCAAATTTAGTAGTATCCTGGATGGGCCTATGGGGATGCTTTTGTGCTAGTCACCCTATATTATTTAAAACATAAATAAAAGGAACACTGGTGGTTCTGGGGTTGTGGGTTGTCCCAGGAGGCCAGTGGTTTAAAAGGTATAGCTCTGGTGGTGTAGCAGACTAACTCTCGTGGCCAGTGGGCAATTTTTTTAATTGTATTTAACATTTCCATGGTATCTAGTTGGAGGGTGTCCTTGGGGGTAGATTGTATGTAGCAGGCAGGTAGACTGGTCAGAAAAAATGCCTATCAGTTTAGCGCCACTGCGCTCACAGCAACAGAGCTGGCAGGCACTTCAAATGCATGGAGTTCAGGCTGTGACCTGCTCATTGTGGGTGGGAAAGAAGATGGAGATTTTCAGGAGGTGGAGGAGGCTAGGAAAATATGCCTTCCTCTACCGATCAGCTGCCCAGAAGCTGTGAGATGAAGCCTCGGGGCTTATTAAGAGGGTCTGGAGGACTGGCAGTCAGCAGGAGGCAGAAGGAAGTGCTCTCTAAGTCAGATGGTGGCTGAGTGTAAGTGCCCTGAAGGGCTTGCTAGGAAGCTACTGGGAGAGCAAATACACAGGATGGGGACTACAAAAGAAAACCATACTGCAGATGAAAGAAATGCCCCAAATGGTCTTAACAGTAGCTGTGAGAGGCAGGCATTGGGAAACCAGTGGGCTCTGTAAGGGAAGCATGGAAGTGGCAAGCACCACATACAATAGAGCTGCACATAAGAGCACCAGGGGCTAAGTCAAGGATTTGGGGAGGAAAAGAGCAGCATAAGAGCCAGGAGAGCCCATAGTCAAAACACACAGCATCAAATAGAAGAAGCCCTGATAGGCTATAAATTAATGTATTTCCTTTCAAAGGAGCTCTGAAGCTTTTCTGGATAGCTTGAGTAATTGTGCTGAAAGAAACAGCAATATAAAAGTTCTGGGGCTTTAAATGCCATGTGGTGCATTTTGAGCTTATTTTGAACATTCAACATGCACCTGTTAAAGTAAAAGTGTGAGATTTTTACTATAAGTTTTGGGCTTCATAGACCATTACTCTGCAACAGTCCCTTCTTGTCAATGATGTCCTGTAAGGGAGGGATGGGATCATAACTCTAGCAGAACTGCCAGCCAGCCAATTCCTTCCATTTCCCAGTCTGATGACCTCTCCCTGCGTTTGGACATTTTGTGACATCCTACCAGGATGAGCATGGGTGCACCCTATTGAATTCTATGGGAGATTTTTAAAGCATTACTCTACATTTTTAAGCTGCCTTATATGCAAATGAAAACCATCGCTCAACTATTAGAGGCCCTATTAGTCAGTGGTGGCTTTCTCCTATGTCATCCTTTATTGTGTTCACAGAATAAGCTAAAGCAGCACAGCAACAAACTGTTTTTCCAAATATAGTTTCCCAGCAAACATTACTGGCCACCTTGGCATTTGGGATGCCAATTCTAGTAATCTACTTGGCATGCTAAATGCCAGGGAGGCCAGTAATGTTCACTGGGAAACTAGCTGTTTTGGAAAAATATTTTGTTGCTCTGCTGCTTTAAAACTTATTCTGTGAACATAATAAGATGATGCAAAGAAAGTCACCACCAACCAATAGGGCCTCTAATAGTTGAGCGATGGCTTTCATTTGCTTCAAAGGTATTTTAAGGATGCAGAATAATGTTTCAAAAACTCCCCATAGGATTCAATAGAGTGTACCTCGCCAGTGGCACAGCAGGCTGCACACTCACCTCTGAAACCGAAAGGTTGTGGGTTCTTGCCCACACCAGGCACTTGGGGAAAATCCAGTGCTGATACTAATGCATAATGAGGGGATACTGCACTCCGAGGTGCTGTCTTGCATGAGACTTTAAACTGAGGTCCCATCTGCCTGTTCTAGTGGTTGTTTAGGAGGACGTTAAAGATCCCATAGCACTTCTTGAAAAGAATAGGGAATTTCACTGGTGTCCTGACCAAATTTCATCCATTTACTAAAAATACCACCAACATCTGGTTCAATATCAGTTGGCATCCATCTGTAACCCCTCCCCGGTCACCCCTGAAAAGGGACTTCTAGTCTCAGTGGGCCTACCCATCCAACAGTCATTAAACAAGTATTTGTCAATGCTGAATGTTTGCTTGCTGGTATTGGCATAGTACTGCAAGAGTCAGAGAGCTGCATAATAGGAATGGCAGTGAAATACTGAACTACGTGCCAACCACCACCCCATCCTGCAGAGACTGACAGGCATTGGGGTGTGCCTTTGGGTCATCAGCCATAACACTCATGCCATTCCACCTCACCCCATCCTGCAGACACTGACAGATGTCACGGTGTGCCTTGGGGTTCAGCCCTTACACTCACCCCATTCCATAAGGAAATAAGCTGAGATGAGTGCAGTACAGGAGAATGGGGTGAACGTTAGGGCTGAAGACCCCAAAGCACACCTTGATGCCTGTCAGTGGCTGAGGGTGGGTTGGAATAGCATGAGCATTACGGCCGATGACCTCAGCCACACACCCTGATGCCTGTCAGCCTGTACAGGGTGGGGCGACAGTTGGAAACCCTAACTCCACAGGTGTTTGTTGGATTTTCACTCCAAATTTTCAACATGGGCTTTTTGTGACCCCACCTCATAAACAGTGGCACTATCATTTCGTTATTCAATCCCAAAAGGTGATTTCGCAAGTGAATGTCCCATTTGGTGCAACAGGTGTGAAAAGACATTTTAGGCAGGATGTGAAAATGACATCTGTACTGTTCATGAGGAGGTGTGAAAAAATGGCAATGTTAAAAATCTGGAAAGGAAATATGAAAAAGTGGAGAAGATTCGAGCATGCATAGAAATTGCATAACGCTTTCGTAAGCGCAGTAATTTTGGACTTTGTTCACCAAATTTTAAACATGGCCTTTTGGGACCTCCCTTCATGAACAGTAGCACTGTGATTTCATTAATCTGTCCTAAAAGTTGATTTCACACAGAGACTTGCCATTCTGCACCACAGGTGTGAAAACACATTTCTGGCAGGATGCAAAAATTACAGCTGTACTGTTCATAAGGAGGTGTGAAAAAATGGCAATGTTGTAAATTTGAAATGGAAATATTACAAATTGGCAAAGTTAAGAGAGTGCTAGAAACTGTGCAATGCATGCTCATAATGCAGTAATTTTTGGAGTTTGTTCACCAACCTTGTAACATGGGCTTTGGGACACCACCTCATGAGCGTTAGGCACTGTCATTTTGTTAATCAGTCCGAAAGGTGATTACGCACAGTGAACACAAAATCACCTTTCTGGACCGAGAAATGAAATGACAGTGACAGTGTTCACAAGACAGGGTCCCAAGAATCCTATGTTGAAAAATTGGGGCCAAACTCAAAAATGGCTGAGATATCAACCCAAGTTGAATCTCCTGTCCATTGCATTCCATTATAAAGCTTACCTGTATTTGTTCAGTTCCAGGTTGGCTTTTGAAGAGTCTGAATGTGTTCCCGGTCCACAGAAGATCACAGCGCTGGACCTCCAGTGTTAAGTATTGGATGAGGGGATGCGAGAGGTGTGGTGCACAGAGGGAAGGTGGGAATGGGGAGGGCCTGAGAGACAATGAGGAACTGTTTTCATTTTTCAGATTAAAAAAAAACAGCAAAGGATGGTTTTCTTCATTTACAGGATTAAACAAAAGTTTGGTACATTGGGTGGGCTCCCAATGTGCCACAATGGTGGTGGGGAGGGGATGCTAGCTCAGGGATTGGGCACCCCAATGTTGGCAAGGGGTGTTGATGAGCTGGGGTGCATCCGACACCAGGAGTGGGCATCCTAGTATTGGAAAATGAAGGAGGAATTGTTTTACCAGGAAAACACACTAAGGGGGGCATGTCAACACAGGGATTGGGCACTCCATATCAGCTATGGGAACTGTGTGGTGGGTGGCAGGAGCTGCTATTTCGGCACACTAATGGGGGATATCAGCACAGAATTGGGCACCGTGATGTTGTCTTTCCCTGGAGTGTGTGGCTGGTGGCAGGAGCCACCAATTTAAATATTAAATGTTTTGCCAGGAAAGGCACACCTAGGCTGAGGGCAAAGGGCCGTGGCCGACAAGAAGAAACTGCACCCATGCACATTACTGTGCACTGTAATGCACATGGGAGGAGAGTCTTGTTGGCTGCCTCTGTGTTCCTGGTTGCAAGGAAGTGGGAACTGCTGCTGCAATCAGTGAGGATGAAACTGTCCTTGATTGGAGTGGCACATTTCTTTTTAGTCTGGTGTTCTCTCTGAAACTGCTGTCATTGGCAGTTTTTCTGTTGATTGGTAGCCGAGGGATGGGCCCCTGAAAGCATGGGCTGCATTTGCACACACTGCCACACCTCAGCAATGCTCTGCTCACCTCAATATGTTTGTTGTGCACTGCGCGGGTGAGCAAACATAATAAATAAACAATCAGGGGACAACCAGCTGTCCAGTGTGACTGGACCTTAGATGTGGCACTGGCTCCTGCACCTTCACTGGGCAAGCTATAATAAGGAGCAAAATACTTTTTAAACTGCAGGCAAACAGTTTATTTCTATGGGTCTCATGATACTTTGTTCCACATCCTTGCCACTGAATCTATAAGAGCATATACTTAAAAACAATGATCATGGCCAGATGGAGAGAGGGACACTTGGAAGTAAATTCAGAGCATTACGCAGTTATTATACATGCTAATACTGTCTCGTCTGGGGCTGTCTCAAGGGCTCCAATTTGATACTCCTGCCCAACAGCATACAGTACCTTCTCTATTCTTCCTTTCACTTTCCTACCTGCAATCATGACTTGGGCTTCTTTCTGTGCACATCAGTGTGACTCTCCATTCCAGATCATCCTGACTCATGAGACTATTTCTTCTGATAGCCCACACTTTAAACAGTAAGTGTGGACTTAAATGGGACTCCGGAACTTCAGCCGCGGGACTAATGGCCAATAAGCGGTCTCGCTTCCCCTAGCCACCGCCTGAGACCCTTCCTGGATGCTCCTGCCAGCAAAGGACTCCAGAACTTCAGCCGCTGGACTAGCAGCCACCGGTGGTCGGTGCTTCCTAGCTGCCACCTGAGACCTCTGCCCTGGATGCTCCCTGCCAGCAAAGTATAGAAAGCCACAGCCTATCGGAGCATGAGTGCCTTTTCCTTAGGCGGACTCGATTGGTTAGCCATCCTCTCCTTTATTTTAACTGTATTTTGGCAAAAAGGAGCTGTTCTCTTGATTCTCAAAGGGAAACTTGAAATGTAACTGTTTGAACTCTAATTAGCAAGACTTATTATGTTAAAACTGTTGCCTGATTATTAGAAGAGGGTACAATGTAAGTGATTATAGCCCTCCTATTGATTTCCATGCAGACAGCAGCTGACATAGGGGAGCATAGAAAATCGCTTCTTTGTGCTGCAAATTTTAGCTCTGCTCAATGACTGGTCTGCTTCGGCCTCAACTGATTGGAACTGGTACTAATGTACCCCCCTCTTCTGTCTCCTTTAGGGACTCCAGAACTTCGCCGCAGGACTAGCAGCCACTGGGCGGTCGGTGCTTCCCTATCGCCGCCCAAGACTTCTGCCCTGACTCCCTGCCAGCAAGGTATGCAAAGATACAGCCTATCAGAGTATGAGCACCTTTCCTTAGGGGACTCTGATTGGCTAGCCATCCTCTCCTTTATTTTAACTGTATTTTGGCAAAAAGTTCTTCTCTCGATTCTCAGGGGAACTTGAAATGTAGCTGAACTGTAATTAGCAAGACTTATTGTGTTAAAATTGTTGCCTGATTATTAGAGAGGTACAATGTAAGTGATTATAGCCCTCCTATTGATTTCCATGCAGACAGCAGCTAGACATAGGGGCCTTAGGAAATCGCCTCCTTTGTCCTGCAAATTTTATCTCTGCACAACCACTGGTCTGCTCGGTCTCAGCTGATTGGGACTGGTACTAATAGACCCCCTTCTGTCTCCCTTAGGGACTCTGGAACCTGGCGCCACAGGACTAGCGGCCACCGAGTGGTCAGCGCTTCCTAGCCACCACCCAAGACTTCTGCCCGGACGCCCCTGCCAGCAAGGTATGGCAAAGCCATTATTTTTGCCACCCGCCATCCCCTCTCTGAGTGTTATTTTATAGCCCCGCCCTCAATTTTCCATTGGCACTCTCCACTCTGCATATGCACTTCTACCAGCCCCTAGTGAAGTAATATTATATATCTCATAACCTAGGTATTCCCTATCCTCTTCTTCATCCTCTTTTCTTCTAAAGATCCCACACTAAACAAACCTCATTTTGAGACGTGTTACTGCCAGGGCTACACTCATTTACTTTAATTAAACACTAACTCCTAATGTCTCTCAGCAGTAGCAACCTATACAACAAATTTGGGGACTCAAAGACCCTGGTTAGCAGCTCCCGTGGTAGTATGCGCTTCACTTTTTGTGCAAAAGCAACAATTGGAGGTCCCGGATGGCTTTGTTTATTAGCCAGCCTTTCCATGTTATCTAATACGAATGGACCCCAGACAGATCTGATTCCAATAAAGAGACATGCCCTACGCTACCAGTATACCCACATAATAAGACTATGTACATGACTTGCAGCCCTGTTTGCCTCTGATTCATACAAAGTTTGTTGAAGCTACTCAAGTGGCACAACAATCTACTCTACAATGCAGGGCCCAAACCTCAGCCACCTAAATACTGCATAGGCTGGTGTTACTCTGTATGGACCTTAAGCTACGCATTGGCAGGGCAACACAAGAGGATGAGTCAGTCTCTGATCCCTGCAATCAAACCTACACTAAACGCAACAAGGCCCGAGCTTTAAACTCTCCTTGCCAATCTGAGAAGAATTGTGCTCCTTCTACTACTGTGCTCAGAGACATCGAACTTAATCCTGGCCCCACAAAATTGATTTCATCACCATCTGAAATTACTACTCTAAAGGAATCAGTTTCCTACATGCCAATGTCTGCAGCCTTCTAAAGAAGTTGGACTCTGTCCAGGCCTGGATTATTCATACTGCCCCAGGCATCTGGCTCGGGCATCAACACCAGACAGTGAGATCAATATCCCCAACTACCTCCTCTTCAGAGCAGACATAAAGACCAGGGGAGGACTAGCCATTTATGATAAAACAAATTCAGTATTTATAATAGGTGCTGCTTCCCTTGCTGGGGGATATGAATGCCTGCCGCTTAAGGTTGAATCTTCCCAATCAGTTGCATTCTGCATAATAGGCTGCTATAGACCCCCAGCAGCAGGACCACAGCTCTTGTCTCATCTGTCATCCCAAATGGACGCGACACCTATGGAAACAGTTATATTAGGCAACCTTAATTAAGACTGGTTATCTAATGGCACACTACCCTTAAAACAATTCTGTGACTCCCATGGGTTCACTCAACTTTTAACCGAAGTCAACTCGCATCAACAAGAAAATCCAGTGAGAAGCACCCTACTGATGTCCTCCTTGTCAACAAACCACACTACTTTTCCCATGCCGGTATCCTTTCAGTGGATGTTAGCGACCACTGCCTTATAGCTGGCATAAGAACCATCACTAAACCACTATCTACATCAAAGTTTTCTACTAAAAGATCCAGATGGAACTTTGATCCTCTAGCCTACTTCAACTACCTAAAACACTCTTTGCTCTAGCAGAGTTTCTACCTGGCTAAATCAGTGGGTGATGCCTATGATGTTCTCCATGAAATCATAACCAGTGCCCTAAACAACCATGCTCCTTTGATTAAAGCTCGAATAAAACCAGAACCTGCCACTGGTTTTCACGGATCTGAAGAATGCCTTACTCAGAAGAGACCAGTTATGGAAAAGGCCCGAAATCACATGCCAATGCAGACTGGTGTCTCTTTAAGACAGCAAGAAATGCCTGCACAAAACTGGTCAGAGTGGCCAAGGCCAATTTTATCAAAACTAATTGCTCTCTGCATCCAACAGCCCAACCAAATTCTGGTCCACCATAAAGGAACTGTCTGGCTACTACGCAGATAGAGTGCTACCTTCCAAAATTACCATTGATGATGTCACCATCAGTGATAAATCTGAGATTCTTCAAGCCTTCAATAACCACTTTGCCACCGCAAGCATGGCGTTCAATAATGCACCAGTAAGTAGTCTCCATCCGCAGTACAACGCCCAGCCTCAGAGCCAAGTAACAAAAAAGATATTCTCCTTTTCCCAATCACCATAAAAGAAGTTGAAGACCTCTTGCTACGGCTAGATACTAGAAAAGTGCAGGAACTGACTCCTTTGACCCATACTTTCTGAAAATAGCATACCACATACCTAGCACACCCATATCACACCTTTTCAACCTGTCCCTAGCTTAGGGCTCTATCCCCATGGAATGGAAAACTGCTCATGTCATCCTCTATTTAAAGCAGGGATCCATGTGACCTAAATAATTATAGGCCAATCTCTCTTCTACCTATACTTTTGAAAATGCTAGAAAAAGTTGTGGATATACAGTTGAGATTGTTCCTAGACAACTCTACATTGCTTAACCCAATGCAGTCCAGCTTTAGAGCAAACATAGTACTATTATGGCACTGACCAAAGTCACTATGATTGGCAACAGGACCTCGACAATAAAAATTTGTTTGTGCTGTGTTTTAGATCTCAGCAAGGCTTTCGAGAACGTCAACCACTGCCTGCTTCTCTCCCTTTAAAACCATTGGCATGGACTCAACCTCATTGGATTGGTTCCAGGACTACCCTCTGGTAGGCAGCAACAAATCAAGGCTGAAGGAGAGCCTCTCCACTCAAACCAATAAAAAGAGGAGTCCCTCAGGGATCCATATTAACCCTCTACTGTTTGCCATCTATATTAACAATTTGGACTTAGGCATCACGGAAGCCAGTATCCACTTGTTTGCTGATGATACGGTACTCTATCTAAGCTGTGACTCTCCTGAGCCGCATGCGCTGCACTACAATCTGAATTCAATATGCTGAAGCACCAGCTTCTCAGCAAAAGCTACCGCTAAACGCAAAAAAAAACAAGCCCATGCTCTTTTCACCATCTAGCACTGGGGCCTACTCTGCTGTTGCTGGTACCTTTCCTTCCATAACCACCCTACTAGGCGAAAATATTGAGTTTGTGCCTAAATTCAGGTAGCTGGGTATATGGCTGGACAACAAACTCTCCTGCATGGAGCACACAGAAGAACTGATGAAAAACTTAGGAAGAGGCTTTGTCTTTTCTTCAGAATTAAACACCTTCTGACTGCAGACACAAAAAGACAGCTTGTTCAATCTACTTTTCCTCTCATTAATTGACTTCCTAACATTATCTATGGCCAATGCCCTGTCTCACACCTTGCAAAACTGGATGTTCTGTACCACAGAGCATTAAGATTTATAACTGGCCTTCCATCTCTACACATCACTGCTCTACACGAAGCAGTAGTGTGGCTGTCCCTTCAATACAGACGGTGTACAAATGCAGCCCTTTGGACACTTTGAGCCCTTACCAACAAACTCCCAGATTACATTGTTGCCTGTCTCCCCTGAGTCCAATCAGTAGCTATGCCCTGAGAAGCCAGTCACTAGTTTCTCTGAAAATCCCCAGGATCAGTACCCTTTGGTAGGGCTGCCATAAGCTATGCTTTGCCCATGCTGTGGAATAGGATACAAAGAGCATTGAGACTCAGCACCCTGTCAGTATTGCCCTGTTTAGGACCATTTATGACAAACATTTGCCAAAATCTGCAAGTGTTTCCATAGTTCCTAGCAGTCCTGCTGCTGGTTCCTCTCTATTCTTACCACATCCAGCCTGGACCCTAGTTCCTCCCTTCCTATTTATCTAGGTCACTAGTCAGCTGCCATACTGGCCCTCAGCACCCTTGGTACTACATTCTGCCATACTACCCTCTTCCCGCCACTCAAGCAGGAGTTACAGACTTCATTATGGGCCCATCCGTAGCCTAAGATCCTCACCCAAGCTTTTAAATGGTCACTGAGGGCTGAAATGTAAACAATTGTACCTTTCTTAAAAGGCTGAATAAATATGTTACTTCAATTTCTGTATCCATGGATGTTGTAAATACCACAATAATGTTCTGTGATGCATATATGTTGTTATGAACACTTGGAATGTATACCTTACGCTACCATTCTCCTGTAATCATTGCTTGTATCTCTTTGTTCATTTTGTATTCTGTACGTTAGTTTATGTATGTATAACTGTTCTTGACAACAGCAGGTCCACCTTATAAATGAGCTTGCTCAACAGTGATTGCCTGGATAACTAAAGATTTGATTTGATTTGATTTGAAGTGTACCAGGTTCGGTAAAAATCTGTTGAAAAATGGCCAATATATAGTGTTTGGCAAAAATGTTGTGCATTTCTGTAGTCTAAAACTTGAACTGTCATTTCTCATAAATACTCTGGCTAAAGCAGTTCTGTTTTTGATGAAAGCATTTCTGGGGTAAGACTTTCCTCTGCATACCTCTGTGGCTTTTTCTGTTTTTCAGCTTTTCATCAAGTGTTTGCCATGTGCTGTGATTTTCCAGCAGTCTGGTGCTGCTTCTAATGGTATCCATCTTCAGTGTGAGCCCATCCCATTGTACACACCACTTTCTCTATTCTTATCATTTACCAAGGTTTATTATTTTATATTTTGCAGCTAGACCCTTGAATTTGTCATTGATATTAATTTTATATGCTACCTGCAATATCCTCTCCTCCCTGTGTCACTCACTGCAGCCCCAGCACCACTGAAGTAGCAGTTGACAATGGGATGTGTTCCATTTGTAAGCGGTGCTGTCCATCTGCACCCATGGTTCTCTACAAAGGCCACCACTCCCTCAGTGCTCACCCCCCAACAATGAAATTGTGGAACACAAAAATATATGCATAACATAAAAATAAAACACCCCCAGTGCTCTGTCTCTCCACTACCACCAACAAAATGATACTCCAGCACTCAAACTATCCACTACCACCAACTAAACAGGGCAAAAAATAAACAGACATTATAGTTCATTTTAAAAATAATTTTATTCTAGGAAACATTTTTCCCATTACTACAATTGCTACAGATCGAGCACCGTGTTGTTCCCACTTGCACTGCACCTCATAGCAACACAAAGCATGTATCCTGCTGCATTGGACCACAGCCCCACTTGCATACTCTGTGTGACCCTAAGCAAGTCACTTAACTCCCTTTGTGCTCCCAGGTCACACCTGGAAACAAGCTTCAACTTAGTGTGCCTCTTCTTGTTAAACAACTTCCTCTTTCCTTTCTCTGCAAATAAAAAAAAAAAACTTTTATTTTAAATAGCTCAATCTGTTGTGTCCTGTTCTAAACCATTACAGGTGCATTTACCTGGGAGGGACAAGAATTCCTACAACGACATGATCTATGCCATGCTGGAGCCTCCTAGAAAGACAATGATGCAGGAACCTCCTGGCATCAGCAGGAAGCAATAATTGTGACAAAGAGAGTGAGACCTTTACATACCAGGGAGATTACGGAGGTTGTGGCAGGTTTCTGGAATGCATATTGCTGATGATCTGTTCCTTGGGGCAGTCACATAACTGAAATGGCACTCGATTACAAATGTAGGAAAATGTGGCAGTGACCCTCATAATGTGTATGCACATCATTAAACATGGAAAGACAAACTAGAACAGTGTTGAAATGCTTTTATTTTTGTGTTAATTTCAAAAAACAAATCAGTATAAACTGAAATAAACATGCACCGGCGATAACTGTAAAGATCTCTTAGTGAAACTTATGATAGCAACTCAATATAAATATTAATTATAATGTGAAAGTTATAATAAATGTATTAGATCACTGTCTTAGAAATACATTTCAATTGTTGGTGTAAGAACCATCAATTTTTTTTTATTTAGTTGTTTAACCAGGTATAGCACACTAAGCTGAAAGCTTTTTACAGGAGCAACCTGGGAGCACAAGTGACTTGCTCAGGGTCACACAGTATGCAAGTGGAAGCTGTGGGATTGAAACCCAGATCTGGCCTGCTGGATGTCACCAAATTTGTAGCTCAGAGCCTTAGACCACTGCGCTATACTGCCTCCTAAGTCTCCCAGACTCCAATTTAAATGTCTGTACCATAGTTTCTAAGACAGTGCAATGGTAAAGAAGTGTAGAATAAAAATCGTAAATGTAGAGTGCATGCATCTAAAATTAATGAAGGAAATGCAGTGGTAAAGAAGTGTGCAAGAAAACTTGTTAATTATTTGCAGTGCTGTTAGAGTGTGCATCTAAAAATAAGAAAGATAATGCAGTGGTAGAAGAGTGTAACAAAGTCAATGGAGTGCATTTACAGTGCAGTGAATAAAAGCAGTGGTATATCAATGTGGACTGAAATAACACTGAAATGAGACTCAAGACTGCAGTGTGCGCTTCACTTCCTTCTGGGCTGTCAACAAAAACATTGGCCTGCTAACATTTGTTAAAATGAATGATGGGCACAGTCTGCACAAGACAATCATGTCAATGTTCCTACCACATGAAGATGGTGATGGTGAAGATGAAGAGCAAGATGTTGTCTGCATTAGCAACTTGTCTTCTACCATCAAGGTGGGCAAAGCAGTAATGGAGAGAAAATTCCTCTGGTGACAGCTTCAGTCTGGGAGACTGTAAGGGTTGCTTCCTCTTATGAGGTTGAAGCATAAAAGATGTGTTGTTCCCTCATTTCCTCTCATCAGTATACCCCTTTACTTTATGATTCACAATTCTGTTATTTTCAGTCATTTTACTGTTCCCCATCCCCAACTGTTGTTCTGCTGTTTCTTTGCACCTAATCAATTAACCGCCTCCACCACCTTAATGTGATGTCTAGAGACAATGCCTGCTCCAGCCAGCAAGACATGGCACCACCTCCTCTTCCTCCTCTAGCCTGCTTGGGTCCTATACAGTTACAAACAGCATGGGTCACTGCCTCTATAGTGATTCAGCATAAAATGCTATTAGCTAGGTCTCCAATGATCCAGCCTACTAGCCAGGCCTCAAGCTTTCCCTCCTGTCAGCCAGCTCATCAAGGTAGCAAGACCTCAGCTCCACCATGGCCTATCTTTGTCTGCTGTGATGGTAAGTCAGTTTCACTGTTCACAGATCTTATCCCTCCATCACTGGGGTGGTTGACTCCAGTCCTCGGCCTCACAGATGACAAAATACTTTCCACCATACTCAGAAAACATTAAAATGTTGTTCTTTCTGTCCTTTAGTCTTCCTTCAGGTTTCACCTTTCACAGGAGAAAAGAGAGGAGTTACATGACATCTTCCTACACCAATTGTAAGGATCATGATTTTCTTTTTTTCTGTTTTTGTTCTCCTTTTCACAGCTACACAGTGTGCCATGGTGGCCAAAGGGAGGAAAAATAATTAAGTAATAATGCACAACAGGGTTTGTGTTTTGCTGGGATAACGTCATGCCCGGGGTGGTTGGGCATGAGGCCATAGGCCAAGTGTGTCCAACACCCTCAAAGTGATGTTGTCTCAGCATGACACACACCTGGATTGCATTATTGCTGCTATACAATGGTTCATTTATTAACAACAACAAAAAGATAAACAAAATTTTAAATACATTTTTTCTTTAATTTTCTGAGGTGGAAGCATATCTGTTAAAAAAAAAAAAAAAAAGACCACAATTCCTTATTTGTCCACTAGGTGATGCTCCTGCTACATGCTTCCTGACTTCTCTCTATCAGCGGCTCTGTTATGGTGCCCCCACAATGCATACCCTATAGCAGTGCTTTTTCAGGCTAACTCCCCAGTATATGCAGGTCTGATATAAATGGAAACATTGTGACCGTTTAACTGCGGTTCTAAAAATGAAAGTCACAGACTGAACTGTCCTCATGCTTGAGGATTGTGGGACCGGAATGGAAAAGTAGGAAAAACCTGTTTTTCTATTTGTATTTTCCCTCAGGGACTGAACTTTTACTGAGAGGAGAGAGGGATGTGTGAAACTATCAGGGCTTAGCAAATGCAATGAGTTGAGGCAGGTCCGATAGCGGAGAAGTGCCAGTTGCATGGTGCTCTCTGTGGCGGTTTACAGTTTAAAGAAACCTTTTTTACATTGGCATTGCAGCTGCTGGACCAAGAAGATGACTGGGGCTCTAAACTGAATTGTGGTTGATAGGGACTCAGACTGTTAGCTGACTCAGCTTTGGGATAGTCAGAGAGGAGGTTGATTTCTTTCAGTGAGCTGGGCACCGTGTAAATTGTTTTAGTTGCTGAGGGTGTGAGCTCTGACAGCTTCACAGTGGCTTCCATGGGGAGGGAGGATTTCTGTCACTGTTCTGCGGTGATCTGTGTGCGAACTTCATACAGTGATGTTATACTGGGATAACATCACTGTTGAAGAGCACCGACAATCGAGTCCAGCATTCTTTCTTGCCATTGTATAGTTTCTCATTTTATTCATGTGACAGGTACAGTAAGAATGGGGTGGACAATGGATACACCTTGCAGTCACTGCAGTGGCCAAAGGAAGCTAAATAGTTTCTTATTTTTCTTCACAGGTGACAAGTAGTTAAGAATGAGAGTGGACAACGGATATAGCATCGACCACCGCAGGGGCCAAAGGGAGGTTAAATAATTTCTCATTTTTATTCACAGCTGACAGGTACAGTAAGAATGGGAGTGGACAATGGATATATCATTACTGTGTGGTCACCACCATAGTGACACCGCAAGTTGAGTAGAGTCTAAACAGTTTCTTTTGTCCTCTTTACAGGTGTTCTTCAGTCCTGATGCCTCCACCTCCAGCAAGCAAAACATCACTGACCATTTCTCCACCACATTGTGCAGGATTAAACAGAAGAACTGTATGGTTAGGAAGGGCAGCCTGTGGCAAGGGGATTGAGAGTGAGACACACAGTGCAGTACAATGTAGCAGCAGTGTACCAAAATTCAGCCTACTTTATTTTTCTAGATCATTTGCACTACTGTTGTGCAATGAATTACAGGAAGGGCAGCTTGATGGGGTGGCAGGAGAGTGAGATACACAGTACAGCAGCATGTAGCAGCAGCATAAATGTTCATGTGGTTCACATAATTCTGGAAGTACTGAAATTTGGCCAACTTTTGTTTTCTGGAACATTTGCACTACTGTTGTTCAATGAATTACAGGAAGGGCAGTCTGTGGCAGGGAAGAGAAAGTGAGACACACAGCACATCACAGCACCATGTAGAAGCAGTAGTTGAGAACAATTTTAGTGATAGTGTGAGGACTGTGCAGTTGCACACTAAAGATGGCAATGCAGTTGAAATCATTTTTTTTCTTTTGCATGGAGGAGAACAGAATTTCAGTAGATAGAACAAAGCAGTAGCAGAAATCAAGAAATACAGACAGACAGAAAAGAAGAAATAAAGATGAATGAACTTTTTCTTTTAAGTTTTAAATTTCTTTTTTTCATTTTAGGGTTTAACAGTGCAGTAGTAACAACAATAAAGATATACAGACAGACAGAAATTAGGATCAATGATGATTTTTTCCTTTTAAGTTTTTTCATTTTTTTCTGCATTTTTAGGGTTTAACAGAGGTAAAAGAAATATAAAGAAAATACCTGGGTTGGAGGGCTAGGGCCTGGGGACAGAGGGTGCATGTCCACTTTGCAGTTCGGTCAAACCCTCCAGAATGATTTGACGATTTCACATCACCACCTTCAACAGCTTTATCCCTACAATTTGCTAGGACAGCACTCATACCTTCTCTGTGAGCTGTTGTACTTCCTGACTGGTGGATGTGGGGAGAAGATCTGAGGCTGGTCTCAGGTGCACCCCACAGCACCCCAAGTCCACCTGCAGGTACTTCTCACAGACCACCCCCCCATCTCCTCCTCCTGCATCTGTGCACAGTGTTTCTTTCTCTTGCTCAGCAGAGAAGAACCAGTAGGGCAAAACACCACCTCCAACCCTTTTAGCAACTTTTCTTCACAGATGCTCCTTCCACTCCTTGATGTGCTTCACTCTAAGATGGATGTTTTATTTATTTATTTATTTATTTATTCATTCTAGGATTACAATACCTCTGAACACAGAGAGCTCATTTACAAAGGTTCCACGTCAGTGGGGAGGAGAAACAAAACATAAAAGGAGGAAAAGTACAAGGTTTCCAAAAACAGTAAAATAAAGTGAGCAAATATATATGTATCTATACACAGTTTTATCGTTCTAATAGGAGAAGCGTAGATGAGAGGGGAAGGATAAAGATGGGAGAATGAAAGGTAGGAAGTGCAGGCATAGGCCTTGTCAAGCTAGTATGGGAGGGTAGGGGCAGGGGTAAGAAAGATAGGAGGTAGCAGCCATAGGCCTTTTCAAGCTGGTGTGGAAGGTAGGGGGTGAGGTGGATGGGGGTAGCTAGGGGCCTTGTCAGTGCAAAAAGGAGGGTAGCCTCAGAATTATTGAGGTAACAGCGAGATACAGAATTAGCCAATTGTGAGAAGAAGATTGAATGCTAGTAGATGGGAGTGTTCTGCAAACCTATCAACACATGGCCCTCCCATTTCATGCCTAAACAACAATGGGGTCAGTATTGAAAAATCCTTGACCAGGGACTTTGGCTGCTGCCAGCAAGGAGGCTGTGGCAGAACTGTGTTCTGCCTGTCGGATAACCCCGGTGGAGGGATGCCTTTCCTATCTTCTTCTTTTCCTACCAAAATCTGTTGTGCAACATTATCTACCTTAATTATATTTACCCTTTCGGCCCTAGCCTAGGTATGCCACCTACATCAGTCTTCTCTATCTCTCACTAAACCTTTTTCCTACTGCCTTTATTTCTAGTTTCTATATTTCCATCCTCACCAAGAACTCCAATAGAATAATGCACCAGGCTAAGTCCAACTGGCAGGAATGAAATAAGGTGCATTTATGGCATTTAATGATATAAAGTGCCTTTAAGTATAAAGGTGCTGGTTGAAAAAGTGCATAGAATGAATAAAGTGCAGTAATATAAAATGCATTTTGTACCATATTATGAGTTTAAAGTGCTGCAGTGCTTAAGTTAATGCTTATGCCATTTTTATGTATATGATGCAGGAATGTTTAGAAATTTTAAAATGGTAGTTATATACAAATTAACGTCCCACTCTGTGCGGTAGAATATGGCTATAACGGAGCTATTATGTCTCCTTTGTTTAAATTATTTTACTGCCAATTCGTTGTTAAGGTAGAAAATTATGCCAAAGAAATCCTGCACGTAGCAGGAACTGTTTGAACCAAGCAGCAAACTTGTACTTTACTGCCCTCGGTATCTGTATGTAAAAATGTAAAAACTACAGCCCAGCATAAAAGAAATAAAAAGGGCTTACCAAAGCTATACAGAGCCCCTAAAGCAGAGCAGCTAAATAATAACTGTCTAACGATGTGCCACTTTGCTACAGCATAGAAAACAAATGTTTTAAAGGGACAGGAACGTCCTCATGTATGTGGAAATGCTATAACAGTTGAAGTAGCCTCAGAATAAGGAGAGGGCTGCAAGATAAACTAAACACAATAAAGAAATTAAACAAATTAAAGAATAAAGAGATACTGCAGGGTCTCTAAAGGAGCCCTATTATGTATAGTGTGGTGTGCCAGTTGAGGAGGTCAGATCATATGAGTTTACCATGGTAGCAGGTGTGGGCTACAGGATCGTTCTCATCTACCGTCCACCTGGGGGAGAAACTCTTCCTGCAGGAAGTAGCAGACTTCATTGTTGACATGGCGTTGAGTCACCAAGGTTGATGGTTCTGGGCCACTTCAACGCCTGGGTCGATGATGAACTCTCACTGTTTGGACAAGACTTCCTTCAACTTATGAATTTGTTGGGGTTCACACAGGTAGTTGCCTCTGCTACTCATAGTCATGGTCACTCACTTGATCTGGTTTTCCTCTTGGGATAGGGACCTCCGACTTGATGATGGAACCAATTGTATGGTCTGATTACAACAGGAGTAAGGTTCAGTCTCCAGGCTCCCCTTATAGGCCTGCCCTGTGGAGATGGTTGGATACTGCCCTTTGAGGGACATGAGCCGGATGGCCTACTGGCAATGTTGGACCTATCAGAATTCTTAGGGGTAGGTGAGGATACAGAGATTTTAGTTCAAGCCAATAACAGGGCTGTCACTGAAGCTCTGGATTCCATCACTCCAGTCCATGTTCGTCTCTCTCTCTCTCTCTCTCTCTCTGCCCTCTGTCCCCTCGGTTTAATGGGACCCTAAGGAGTTGAGATGAGTGAATCGAAAGGTTAGAGTGTTGCTGGTGGAAATCGACCCTTGAGGTTGACCACCTTAGATTGATGGATAATTATCAAATCTATCAATCAGCAGTCACTGTAAGAAGGCAGAGTTACTGTCTGGTGAGATTGCTGCTGCTCAGAATCGACCGGCTCAGCTCTTTCAAACTGTGGACAGGTTGTGCAATCCAACCTGTCTGCAGGTTCAAAGTGAGTTTCACAAGTTAAGTGTGATGAGTTTGTTGATTCTTTGCTGCCAATACCAGGGTCGAGATCAGTCCAGTGCTCTCTATGGGGTTGACGGTGGTCAGTGCTCAGTCATCTTTCCTCGTTCTCTTGGATATCTTTCAACTGACTGGAGATTGTGGACATTGTGTGACTTGCCCAGAGTTTGCGCCAACGTGCTGTGGTTTGGTTCCAGGTCCAACACGCCTATTACTGAGTGTACTGAGGCCATTAGCCCGGTCCTTGCAAAGATTGTGTGGTGCCCTCAGAGTTGGTGAGTTTCCCAGCTCCCTGAAGGAGGTGGTGGTGACACCACTCATTAAGAAAGCTGCTCTGGACCTGAACTGCTTTGCTAACTACAGGCTATCTCTAACCTTCCCGTTGTTGGGAAGGTGACTGAAAAATAGTTGCACTGCAACTGGAGAACCATCTTACCATCCACGATGTCTACTATCCCTCCAATCTGGTTTCCTGAGAGACATACTACCGAGACCTCTCTGGTTCAGGTGCTCAATGATCTTCTGATGGCAGAGATCAGAAGCACCATTCAATCTTGGTGCTTCTTGATCTCTCTCTTCAGCATTCAACACTGTGGACCATGGGGTGCTGCTTATGTTTGAGGGTTATCTGTGGCCTGGCTGGTCCAGTCCTCAGATGGTTTAAATTTTTCCTCCAGCAGATCTCAGAGGGTGGTGGTGTTTTATTTTCCTCTGATCCATTCTGTCTGCCATGTGGGGTCCCCCAGGCTCAGTGCTGTCCCCTATGCTGTTCACAGTGTACATGCTGCCCCTCTGAGACATTGTAACATGATATGGGCTAAGGTTTCACTGCTATGCAGATGATACACTGGTCTATCTGTCTTTGCACCTGACCAGGATAGTACAGTCTCAGTCTTAACAGCTGTCTAGTGGAAATCCATGACTGGATGAAATCCAGCTGGCTGAAATTGAATCCTGAGAAGACTGAGATGTTGGTGGTGGATCCGGGTCACCGCTAGAGAGATTAGTAGTGGGGTTACCTTCCGGTCTTTGGCTTGAGGTGCCCAGCTGTCTTCCTCCAAACAGATGTGTGATCGGGGGTTCTTGATGATGGGATGACACTGCATTTGCAGGTGCGGCAGTCATCAAGGCTTCTTTAACCATCTTAGGAACATCACCAGGATTAAGCACCTTGTTCCGTCCGGTGACTTCTACATTGATCCACAACTTTGTGACTTCACGCCTAGACTACTGCAACTCCCTCTACCTGGGAGTCCGAGGTTGATATCTGTCACTTGCAGCTGGTGCAGAATGCTGTAGACGGTTGTTGACTGGGACTCCTCGCTCGAGTAATTTCACTCTGTACTGTGCAAACTGCACTGGCTGCATGTACAGTGGTGGATCACCTTCAAAGTCAGACTTCTGACCTATAAGGCCCTGCAGAACTGAGTCCGAGCTATCTGCAAGAATTGACTCCCTACAGCCTTGGTCATCCTCTCTGCTCAACTGATGAGGGGTTGTTAGAGGTTCCCAGGGTCCGGCTGAAAACATTTGTGGCTCAGACTTTATGCATGGTACCCCACCCTGTGGAACTCTACCTCATCAGATTCAAGAGAGCAGGACCATGGAGAGCTTCAAAGCAGGCTTAAAACCCCACCTGCTTCAGCTAGCATTTAGTGATTATTTTATCTGACTTAGTCAAATTTTGTATTACAAGTATTTTAGACTGTTTTGTTCTGTTGTTTTAGATGATATTTTAACAATGTACAGTGCTTGGTTTTAGAATTGCACTATACAAATAAAGCTTATTATTATTATATAAAGCCATTAGATATAAATTATAGGGCTAGTGTCCATATACTATAACAATACAGCACATGTATAATGAAATAAATGTTTGCATTGTTTGCTTATATAAAAAAAAATAAGGTGCTGATCTGTTAGCAAGACCTCAGAAAAGGGATTTCCTATAGAGGGACTTCCCATAAGTAAAACCTCATTATGTAATAGAGGAGCTTCCCTATTTAGTGACCATTCTAGAACTAATTGGATGTTATGGGAGGGACATTCCATAAGTGGAGGGCTATATAAACCTCCTCAAACACCAAGAGTCAGATTAGCTGGATAGCCATTTTCACTTACCTAAAGGAAGGTAAGCAGAAGGACCTGTGCCTGAAAAGGAATTGTATCTCAAACAGCAGGAAAGCTGATGAAGTGTTTTGAGATACCTGATGTAAGGTGAATTAGCCTTGAGCGATTGTTTATTTTCTTGTTTTGTTTGAACTGTTTTATTTCTATTTATTAATTTTTCTATTTTTGTATAAAATAAAACACACTACAGGTGTGTTTACCCCAATTACTGTGTCCAGTGTAATCTTTATACTCAGGTACCTGGTTTTAGAAGTGGGATACTGGAAGTCCTAGTCACAGCGTGGATTCCAGTAGGTGTCAGGCCTGATACAAGGTAACCTGTGGCATGGTGGCACTTGTTTTCATCATAACAACCCCAGTATAGTCAGGCTCTGACCAGAGCACAGGCTGAGCATACAGGTGAATAGCTGTTCTCTGGCCTGAATTCGAGAGGAGCCGAGGGCCAAGCCTGAATGGCAATCAATGATGACAGACCATGAAGAAGAGTACATCGGAGAAGAAAAGGAACTACAGTAGAGGAAATACAAGTTGGAGAACACCCAGAAGATGAGTGAACTCCTGAAGTGGCTTGCCAGGAAGCAGATCGAGATAGAGCAACTATAGGAGAAGGATCAACGACTACAGGACGAGAGATGGGCAGACACGATGAGGGACCTACAGATTCTTGGGGCCAATGGAAGCAATGAGGGTGTGAATGCCAGCCCTAAGGACATTAAATCTATAAAATGTCTGCCACTGATGACATAGAGGCTCTACCTGACTACATTCAAAAGGTAGCTAAGGTATGAGTGTGGCCTCCAGAACAGTGGGTGGTCAAGCTGGCTCCTTATCTTACAGGTCAAGCCCAACTGGCCTACAGCCATATGGACCACTGGAGCACCAAGAAGTATGAACTGGTCAAAAGGAGATACTCAAACATTTCAACATCATCATTGCAACTTACAGGCAGAGATTCCGAACAATATAACATCAGGGAAACAATATTCCCAGAGAGACATATACACGCCTGAATGAACTTTGCAATAAATGGCTGCAACCATAGGGGAAGACACTGTTGAATATGATTGAAACTGTAGTCATGGAACAATTTCTTCAGATTCTACCTGCAGAGGTCCAGATCTGGGTGAGAGAACACCATCTGAAATGTAGGAAGTTGTAATCACCCTGGTGGAGGATTTCCTGGTGGCCAGGCAACCAACAAGGAAGGGATACCAGACAATGGACTTGATCAGTCCCCACCCACCAACTGGTAAGACCAGCTTCTTTACCCATCCCATCCTCCTGGGAGAAATGCAGGTAGGCAAGAAAGCAAAGGAGTAGGCCACATTACATGGACATTGTCTGTAGATACTGTAGTGGTAAAGACCACATAGAATGGTTCTGTTACAAGAAAAGAGTTAGACTACCCATCTTTCGCTTCTTAATTGGGTCATTTTTCAACAACAGCCACTATCACAGAGAAGAAAATGATGGGTTTAATTGACATTGGCAGTCGACAGAGATTAGTACACACAGACGTAATAGAAAAGGCCACAATTTCTGATGTGTATACTGGTGTCATCTGTGTGCATGGGGACACTCATCGGTATCCTACCACAAAGTCACATTGAATATTGAAGGACAAGAAGCTGAAATGGTTATGGAATTGTCCCAAAGCTGCCATACCTGTGGTTATTGGGCAAGACTTTCCCCATTTTTCTTCATTAATAAACCTTAAAGAACAATTAACGGCTGTTACTACAAGGGCACAAACCAAAGTAAAACAACTTGGGGACACTTTCCCTTTCAGGCGTGTATTCAAAACACTGAGTAACAACAGGAAATCAAAGGGGAAAAGAAAAGGCACAGACGTTATAGAGGAAAAACACAATGGACTACCAAATGAAGTTATTGTGAAACTGCTTATACAATGTAATATTGCTCAGGAACAGCATAATGATGTGTCAGTGACTGATTTATTCCAACAGGTAGACCAGAAAAAGTGACAAGGGACCCCTGTGTATAAATATGAAAAGAACATTTTGTATAGGCTATATACATATGCACGAACAGGTGAGCAAGTGAAACAGCTGATAGTCCCTGGCAAGTTTAGGACCCAGTTAATGTATCTGGGCCATGATCTCCTTTGGGCAGAGCATGCAGGAGAGACAGAAGGCTGTCAAATTGTTACAGTGTTTTTACTGGCCCAGCATACATGATGATGTTGCTGAATATTGTAGAGCCTGTCCAGAGTGTCAGAAGGTGGCCCAGGTAACTAAGAAAGATACAGTACCCCTCATACCCCTACCTATAGTTATCACCCCTTCAAGAGAGGCACTGAGTCCAAAGAGTGTTGACCAGAATGGCATTGGTTGGAGTGCCTGGGAGAAAAAGGCACTGATTTTTATTTGCAGGGGACAATGCCCACCACACACAAGAACAAAAGGATTCTAACTCTGGAGGATTGGATAGCAGGGAAAGTTAAAATGTGTGGGACAATGGAATAGTGTTTCCACGACCCTGGTAAAAAAAGACTAAGTCCAAATGCCGGGAGATCAGGATTAGAACACTGGTCTTCATTGCCATTGGCAGAGGTGCTCTATGTCCTAGTCCTCCATGCCTCACGAGCAGCTCAGCCAGCCTCCTGTTCCTTGCAGCCCTTTTTCTTTACAGGACCATGGACAGAGATCAGGGGAGCATTTACAGCAAGTGCTGTAAAATCCCACTCATGTCCATGTTAGCACTTACCAGACTAGTGCTGTGAATTCAATCACTATTCTGGTAGCGCTCACTTGACCAAGTACCTTCAAGAGAATGGCAATGGATATTGTTGGACCTTTACAAAAACAGTGCAAGAGGTTATAAGTACATACTGGTCATATGTGACTATGCAACCAGATATCCAAAGGCCATACCCCTATGCAATAGCACTACTCCAAAATAGCAGAGGAGTTTGTCAAGGTATTCAGTAGACTAGGAATACCTAAGAGGTGCTAACAGACCAGGGTAGTAACTTCCAGGCTGCCTTGCTTAAAGAGTTGTACCATTTGTTGGGGTAGTAACTATAAAACTACACCCTACAACCCATAAACTGATGGCCAAGTGGAATGTTTTAACCAGACATTGAAACATATGTTAAAGAAATTTGGGCATGAGGAAGGAAAACACTGTGATAAGTACCTCCCCTTTTGCTATTTTCTTTTAGAGCAGCCCCACAGGCAGCTACAGGGTACTTCCTTTCTCCTTGCTATACTCTAGAAATCCCGAGGACCCCTGGATGTGGTAAAGGAATACTGGGAAGATGGAACCAATGTTGGGCATAATAACATTACTGACTATATGGTTCAGCTCAGGAAGAGGTTGGTAGAGTACATGAAAAAGGCTCACCAAAACAACATCTCTTACCAGAGTAAGCAGGAGGATTAATATGACCATACCTATAAACCCAAGGAGTTACAGGCAGGGATAGGGTTCTCTTATTACTCCCTACCACCAAGAGCAAGCTTTTAATGAAATAGCAAGGACCCTATAAGATTCTAAGACAGACTGGGTTGGTAAATATGAATTGGCAACCCCAGATAAATACCCAGGGAAGAAAGTCTATCATGCCAATTTACTAAAAAATGGGTGGAGAAAAGGAAATTACAGGGACTATGTACATACTCCCAGGGAAGGATGAGCCAGAATTAGAGATGGCATACCAGAGGGTTAGAGGAACAGCAGAACCACACTGGAATAAAGTTAAACGTTAAAAGTGTGACGGTACTTTGGAAACGAGCCTCTGGCTCAAAGGTTGTAAACTGATTTCACAAATAAATAAATAAAATAAAAATAAACCCTGAATTAGATGAGCAAGAAAGAGAAGGATCTTACAGTTAGTACATACTTTTCCCCCATCTTTACAAGTGTCACTGGAAAGGCAGTTGGGGTACAAAATTATATCCAGACTAATTCAGACCCTATAAGACAGAAGCCTTACAGACCCAGAGAAAGTCAGAGAAGGGGTAAAGCAGGAGACTGAAAAGTTAAAACAGCTAAGCATTATTGAGCCATCTACTAGTGCCTGGTCATCTCCATTAGTGGTGGTCCCTAAAAGGAGGATGGCATATGACTTTGCCTGACTTTAGGAAGGTCAATAATGTGTCACATTTTGATGGATACCCAATGCCCAGGGTAGATGACATCATTGATAACATAGGAAATGCTAGATATATCACTACGCACGACCTAACCAAGGAATACTGGCAAATTCCCTTAGTCCCTGACTCCAAGTAAAAGACAGCTTTCCAGACACCTTAGGGTTGTACCAATTCACAACAATGCCCTTTGGCCTGCATGGAGCCCTGCAACTTTCCAGAGATTAATGTATCAAATCCTGACCCCACACATACTATGCACGTGCCTGTTTGGACAAGGTTATAATACACAGCCCTGATTGGTCGACACACATAACACAGTTGACCACAGTGTTCTATTCTATACAGAAGGCTGAACTTACCATTAACCCAGCCAAGTGTGCCCTGGCAATGACTGAGACAAGGTACTTAGGGTTCCTTTTGAGTAATGGGTGTTACAACCTGAGATAGAGAAGGTAGAGACAGTAGCTATCAGCCATGTGCCCAAGACCAAGAAGCATGTCAGGTCTTTCCTAGGGCCTTGCTGGGTACTATCGGAGGTTTATTTCCAATGCTGCCTCTATAGCCACACCTTTGACAGCTCTAACTAAGAAAAGGTGCAGTAACCTAGTTAAATGGAGTCCTGTGTGTGATAAAGCCTTTTGGATCATTAAGGCAGCCTTGTGTGTTTCCCCAGTATTGAAGTGACTTGATTTTAGCCTTCCTTTGAAGTACATACCAATGCTTCTGAGACAGGGATAGGAGCAGTGTTGAGCTAGACAGTACAAGGAGAGGACCGCCTATCATATACATCAGCAGGAAATTGCATGACAGGGAGCAAAAGTATGCCACAATTGAAAACAAATGCCTAGACATTAAGTGGGCAATGGAAGCTTTGTGCTTTATTTGTTATGTTATGTCATGTTATATTTTGTACCTTATTGTCATTATTGCCTTGATGTGGAACCTTTGTAAAAGAGCCCTCAGCTCAAAGGTGTTATCCAAATACAAATAAATAAATAAATTTGTGGTGTGCGGAGTTTATTCTCCTTACAGATCACAATCCACTTGTGTGGATAAATCAAATGAAAGATCAAAATGCCCTTATCATGTGGTGGTATCTGACATTGCAACCTTATCATTTTGTAGTAAAACATAGAAACACAAATTTTTTGTCACGACATGGGGCAGATATATTGAAGGAAAATGACACATGAGTATGATGGTATACTGTATATTGAATTGTTATAATGACGCATCTATGATGTTTAATAGTGCAATGTGTTTTAAACCCAAGATAATGAAGTAATTACAATGTGTACAGTAAAGACTGTACTGTAATTTGTTTATTGTTTAAAGGGACCCGAGGGTGGAGTTTCTAAAGCATGGGTGGGTGGAAGCTCCAACCCAAACCCTCATCAGTATGGAATGTACATACATTCTTTTTTCTTTTTTTTTGCTAAAACCAGTTGTTGTAAGAGCTACCTTTTTTTTCTTTAAGAGGAGTGTAGTTCTGTCAGTCTGATAATCCCAGTGGAGGGATGCCTTTCCTATCTTCATTTTCCTACTGAAATCTGTTGCACAACAAGTATCTTACTAAACTATACTTTACCTTTTTCCACCTCTGGCGAGGTTGGCAACCTACATCAGTCTTTTCTATCTCTCACTAAATCCTTTTCCTACTGCCATTATTTCTAGTTTCTATATTTCCATCCCTCACCAAGAACCCCACAATAATGCACCAGACTAAGGCCAGCTGGCAGGAATGAAATAAGGTGAGTTTATGGCATTTAATGTCAACATATATAAAATGCCTTTAAGTATAAAGGTGCTGGTTGAATAAAGTGCATAGAATGAATAAAGTGCAGTAATATAAAGTGCACTTTTGTGCCATATTATGAGTCTAAAGTGCTGTAGTGCTTAATTGGTTAATGCTTATGCCATTTTATGTATATGTAGCAGGAATGTTTAGAAATGTTTAAATGGCAGTTAAATACAAAATAATGTCCACTCTGATAGGTGGAATATGAGTATAATAGAGTGGCATTATAACTCCCTTGTTTAAATTATTTTACTACTGCTCCATTGTTATGCCAAAGAAATCTTGCATTGAAGCAGGAAATGTCTGAATGCTTTGCTGCTGCTCGGTATCTGTATAAATGTAAAAGCTACAGCCCAGCATAAAATAAATAAAAGGAGCTTACCAAAGCTATGCAGAGCCCCAAAGCAGAGAGGCTAAATACTGTAATAATTGTCTAGCAGTCTGTCGCTCTGCTACAACATAGAAACAAATGATTTAAAGAGACAGAAACATTTCTATGTATGTGAAAATGCTGTACAGTTGAAGTAACACTTAGAATAAGGAGAGGGCTACAAGATAAACTAAACACAATAAAGAAATTAAATAAATTAAAGAATAAAGAGACACTGCATGTCTCTAAAGGAGTCTCATTATGTATAGAGCCCTGAAATATACATTAAAGGGCTAGTGTCCATATACTATAATAATACAGCACATGTATAAATGAAATTAATGTTTGCACTGTTTGATTATATAAAATAAAATAAGGTGCTGATCTGTTAGCAAGACCTCAGAAAAGGATTTCCTATAGAGGGACTTCCCATCAGTAAAACCTCATTATGTAATAGAGGAGGAGTTTCCTTATTTAGGGACCATTCTAGAACTAACTGGATGTTATGGGAGGGACTTTCCCATAAGTGGGAGGGCTATATAAGCCCTCCTCAAACACCAAGAGTCAGATTAGCTGGATAGCCAGTCAGTCTCACTTACCTAAAGGAAGGTAAGCAGAAGGACCTGTGCTTAAACAGGAATGTTATCTTTAACAGCAGGAAAGCTGATGAATCATTTTGAGATACCTGATGTAAGGTGAATTAGCCTTGAACTATTGTTTATTTTCTTGTTCTGTCTTAACTGTTTTATTTCTATTTGTTTACTTTTTCTATTTTTGTATAAAATAAAACACACTGTGGGTGTGTTGTACCCAATTCCTGTGTCCAGTGTTATCCTTATACCGACGGTACCTGTGACAGAGGCACAAGATGGTTCTGCCTGCATCTCCTCTTCCTCATGGTGTGCAGGTGGTGTTGGTGGTGATGGTGGTGGTACAACAGCTGATTGAGCTGGCACATCCTTTGCTTTTTGGTGCTGATGCCCTTGCCTTATCTTTGCTACTTGGGGTGTTGCACTGTGGAGGGTTGCGGTGCTGCTGCTGTCTCTCTACTGCCAGGGTCATGGGCCTCTTGATATGAAAAGCATGGCAGCCCCATCTGTTGCATGCACCCTCTCCTCCTGATGATTGCCACTCATTTTAAAGCCCCTGAAAACACAGAGTAAAAGACAGAGTAGAAAACACAAACTAAAAGAGTTGAAAAATAGCAGAAATGAAAGTGTTCACATAAAGAAAATAGCAACTGAAGAACAACTAAACAAAGACTCCAAACTGTACAGTAAAATAACATGGAGAACAAGGAAAGAAAGTTGAAAGCATCCTCTGAAAAGAGCAGATCTGTCCCTTTCACTGACTAGCTCAGACTATCAAAGAGGGCAACTTAAACAGCATAATAGCAGAGGCAGCAGCAGTTTATTATCTGCATTACTGATTTCTAGTTTGGGAAAGAATTTCCAGAAGTGAAACATTTATATATTGTGCTTTGCAGTTGTGTGTATTAAAGTGCTTGACAACACAAACTGTCCAAGAGGGTGACTTAAAGAGCATAGTAGCAGCAGCAGTTTATTGCCAGCATTACTGATTTCTGGTTTGGGAGAGAATTTCAGAAGTGAGAAATTTATATATTGTGCTTGGCAGTTGTGTGTACTAAAATGCTTGTACTGATATTCGGCCTACTTTGTTTTTCTGAAACATTTGCACTACTGTTGTGCAGTGAATTACAGAAAGGGCAGCCTGTGGTGGGGAAGAGGAGATGCACAGTGCAGCACCCTTTAGCAGCAGTAGCAGAGAACAATTTTAAAAAACAGTGTAAGGACTGTGCAGTTGCATTAGAAGACAATAGAGTTGACATCATATTTTTCTTTTTGAATAGATGAGAACAGATGAATTTCAATAGACAGAACAAAGCAATAGCAGAAATCAAGAAATACAGACAGACAGAGAAATAAAGATGGATGAACATTTTTTTCTTTTTAACTTTTTATTTTTGTTTTTCATTTTAGGGTTTAATAGCACAGCAGTAACAGAAATAAAGAAATACAGACAGAGAAATAAGAATAGATGAATATGTTCTTTCTTTTTAAGTCTTTTAATTTTTGTTTCATTTTAGGGTTTAACAGAGGATAAAAGAAAAAGATAAAATATCTGGATTGGAGAGCTATGCCTGGGGATTAAGTGTGTAACATCACTTTGCAGTTTGACCAAACCTCCAGAATTGTTTGCTGATTTTGAGCACCACCTCCAACAGCTTCTTCATCCTCACAACTTGCTGGGACACCTCCCTTACCTCCCTGAAGAGCTGTTGTATTTTCTCATGTGTGGATGCTGGAGGAGGATCTGAGGCCAATCTCTCAGGTGCCCCCATAGCACCCAAGTCTGACTGCAGGTCCCTCTCCCAAACCCCCATCTCCCTCTTCTGCACCTGAGTAGCACATTTCTTTCTATTTCCCAGCAGTGAAGAACCAGTAGGCCCTCACAGAAATATAGGTGTACTGTGTACATGCAGAATGCATGCCACATGCTTCATTTTGCAATGTTTGCATGCAGTTCACATGCACTAAGTGAACATATGTGAACCAGATCTAAAAGGCAAATCAGGTTTGCATGCTGCAAGCTTCACATGTGTGTAGCAGGTAAGATGGTATGAACATCTTCTAGAAATTACATCAAGTTCGTATGTTGTATGCTTGACATGAGTGCAGCAGTTAAGCTAGTGTGTGAATATCATTTAAACATCACATCAAGTTCACATGCTGCATGCTTGCCATGGTTGCAGCAGCTAAGTTGGTTCAAATCTCATCTAAAATACATCAGTTTCTATATCTAATACTACTGCTAGCAATTAGTCATTAAAATACATTTTGTTTGAATTCCCATAAAAATTAGGTAAACTCATTAATTCTGATCCTTTCGTAAGTTGTTTAATGGCTTTGGATTTTTGTCATTAAATCACCATTAATCTGTAAAGTATTGTTTGCCTATTGCATTAAATGCCTAGGATATAGCCAGTCACTATCCCCATTACAGCTGTATGAAGAGGGCCTCTGTGTTGTGAAGCCTATCCTTTTGTTTTGGACCATGAAATCCCTTATGCATATTTAGTGTTACTAATGTGTTTCTCCATGACTGTTTTATCTCGCTTTCTTTCCTTTTGTCATTCTGTACTGAGCTTATACATTATAGAGCTATGAAGCTCAGCACTCTTTGTGCTGAGCAGAGTCTTGAAGCAGGCACCATACCTCACATTTTGTCACTGAAATGAGGGACATGGACATTCAGAATGAGGGACACTGACCCACATGATGAACGGGACACATCATGAAACATGGAGATATGGTACCTCAGAACACAGTGGAAACCATTGTATTAGCACCTGAGAATGAATTTCTACCATTAAGCAGAGGTGCCATTTAGGTAGGGCAGAGGGACACAGTTGCCTCCTCCTCCCATATTTGTGCCTAAGTTGTTCTAATGGTGGCGTAATGTTAAATTTTGATTTAATCTTTTGCAATAAGTGCCTACCTGGCCTGTGTGTGCTCACACTGCAGGTACTCTCCAGACTTGACTGTGTCTGTACTGTGTTTTCCACCTCTCCACCTATTAGCAGTGGCACAATCACATGTGATGTGGATGAGCTCCAGCCAAGAAAGAGCACATAAGCCTTGCAAGTGTGACACTGTCTTTCCAACCACAGAGTAGACAGGCTGAACACTACAGCTTGGAGGAGTCAGTGAGCACTGAACTCTCAATAGCAGATTTGTGGCAGCATATTTTTGTTGTTCTACTCTTAGTGAGTCTCCATCTCCCTGGTGGCTGAAGGCAGAGGGTGAGCTAGAAGCTAACTCAAGACTAGGCTACCTACTTGCTCTACTAGGCTTGCCTTGCAAAAAAATAGTGTAGACCCCACAGCAGCAAGCTAGGCTTAGCAGCAGTGGTGACAGCAGTGTGGGTGGCCTTCATAGGCCTTGATCAGTGTAGTGTGGCAGAAGACACAGAAGCAACCAAGCAAGAAGGAAAAAACCCTGGCTGGGTGGATTCATATGGTGAGGTGACTTGGTCGTGAGACCACGTTGGAGATCTGCGATGGTCGGTTCTAGCATCCAGCTTCTGGTAAAGGAGAGAGAGAGGTGGACTAAAAACTGGGCTAGTGGCACACTATGCCATGCTGCAGGTTCTGGTCATATGGCTGGGTAAGTAAAGTAAATAATGTTTTTACAGGAGGATTGGTGAAGGAGGAAGGACTGAAATATTAATGTATTTTTTCATGTTTCTTCATCTTTGGTGGTTTCATGGACCCATAGGGGATGGGTACTGAATGGAATGGAGTCAGGGAAAAAACTGGGACAACACTTTTTGGGTGGGCTGAACTTCAGCCAGGAAAAAATGGTTAGTAACTGGTGGGTTAGCCCAAACCTGATGCACTGCTCTGGGGTATATACAGATGAATCTTATACATTTGAATTTTCCTGATTTGCATATCAAATTTCAGTTAAACCGAATAAGTTGTACCTTCTAGAGATGTTACAGATATTGTAGAGCTGTCCCTTGCATTCACAGACAGTTAAGCGATATGGTATGCACAGACTGTTGGAGCCCCACTATAGTCAGGCTGATGCCTCCCCGCATGAAGCTGACCTCCACATCCCCATGCTCAGGCACATTATAACAAAGGGCAAAGGAGACTGCATGGTGTAAGTACTATTGAATGAATGGGTGTATTTTTAATTACTATTTTATGCATTATTGATGGAGAGTTGAGTTAATAAAGGCCACCTCGACTAACAAGGGCCTTGTTAGTAGAACAGTGGCCTTCATAATTCTCCAACTCACCATCATAATGTATAAAATAGTAATACAAAAAATAATTCCATTCATTTCAAGGGGGTATGCCCCAGCACTCTGACCTATGGATATCATCTCTTCAAGACTCCTGCCTCTGACTCCCAAGTATTCAGGTAAGATACTTTTACTTATATCTGTACTTGGTGGGTTGTCTGTAGCAGCATGGCATACTCACTACAGTGTGTGTGCATGGGGAGAACTCTCCATGTCCTTGTGTGTGTGTGTGTGTGTGTGAAGTTGTTGCTACATTTGTGTTTGCAACTTAAAGTCTGTTTGCTTGTAAGCATTCAAAACTATGGAGAAAATATAATAGGAGTACAGGCCAGACAGAAGTAATTAAGTGGTTTTATGGGTAAGTTTGTGTATTGGGGTGGGAAAAACATGTGTTTCCATTGGTATGTGTGCTAAATTTAACTGTGAAAATGAGATGAGGGAGAAAAGAAAAATGAAAAGCATACACTGGCTACAAGCATGCCACATGCATTCAGATGTATTCAGATACAGTATGTATTGCAGTACAAGCGAGCCATATATGTGCAGACAGTATGGCTTAATGGTTAAAGGCACTGAACTGCAAGCCTGAAGACTTAGGAGGAATGGAGACCTGGATTTGAATCTCATCAACTTCCACTTGTGTATGGTGTGATCCTGAGCAAGTCACTTAACTTTTACATGTGTAGTTATCATTGACCACTTGCTTTTTTTGCACGCATGCCACATGCATGCAGTCTTTCCTAATTTAACATAAAAATCATGGTTTCCACACTTGCTTGTTGCACACATGCCATATGCATGCAATCAGTTCCAATTTAACATTTAAATCATACTTGCAGCATGCATTTCACTTGAGTAATTTTATGTGTGCAGCATGAACACTATTTCATACAATTATTTCTGTAAGGGGTGGCACCACCTCCACCTTCCTCACCAACTTTTTTTTCCTCAGCTGCTCCTCCCACTCCCTTGCAGTGCCTGCCTCTAAGGTGTGTGTATTCTGCCCACCTATCCATAAGAGGCCCCTGTTTCCCATGCTGAACAACAGTGTGGCATAGTTTGCAATTGACCACACTGTTGTTTGTGGGGTCAATATAAAAAAATGTTCCAGATAAGGGACATTGGCTGCTGCCAATAAGAGGAGGAGCAAGATGGCCCTGGCTGTGTCTCCCTCCTCATGGTGCACTGGTATTGCTGGTGGTACAACAGCTGGCTGGGCTGGAGCTTTTTGCTGTTAATGGTGGTTGTGCCTTGCTCACATCTTATTGTTGGGGATAGTATCTGTGGAGGAGATGGGTGCTGCTGCTGTCTCCTCCTACTACCAGTGCCATTGGTCAGGCCCTTTTAATGCAAAAAGTGCACCCTCTCTTCTCCTAACCACTTCCACTTATTTAACCCCAAAAAGCACACAACAAAATGACAGAGTAAAAAAAACATGCTAAAAGAGATGAAATATAGCACAAATAAAAGTGTTCAATATAAAAAAATAACAGCTAAAGAACAACTAAACAAAGACTCACAAACTATACAGTAAGAATAAGATGAAGAAAGCTGAACAAATTGTTTTGTTTTTTTTTTTTTTGGCAAATTTTTAAGAGCAGATCAGCCCCTTTCACTTACTAGCTCAGATTGCAAAGTGAAACTAAGTCTGAGTCAGTACATAGAACAGCAGGTGTGACCTGTAGGTTTCTCTTAATGTGACCTCAAGCACTTGTTTACCACCAGTAGCTTCATTTTGAATGGACTTCATCTAACTATCTTAATGGTGAAGTTACCTGCAAAGTCACTGGCGAAGGTAATAGGCATATTTACAAGCTGATGGAAAACAATTGCGATTGCTCTGCAGAGGCGGAGGCAGTAACTTGCGGAAATTTAATAGTGAATTAAACCTTCACAACATCTGTACTGAGGCCAGCAGACTGGTGGCTAGTTGCCCAGCAATTACCAGCTACTAAACATCCATGCTAGAAGGTGACTTTGGATGTCTGGCTGGTGGCTGGCTTTCTTTGTTTGATACCATCATGTGAAAAGGATCAGCAGAGACCTGAGAAATGTTGAGAACTGGACAAGGGTATGACAGCTGTTTCCATGTAAAAGTGCAAAGTAATGCACTTGGGGCACAGAAGCTCAGGGGTAGAGTACAAAAATGGAAGGAGTGGTACTGACAACCACCAAGCAGAAGAGACTTAAGGGTAATCATATTGGATGACCTAAAGGTGGCCAGGCAGTTCAACAAGGCAGTTGGAAGGTGTAATAGGAAATTCAGTTGCATAGTGAGGGGTATCAAGCAGAAATAAGGGAGGAAGTATTGCTCTGTGTAGATTGCTAGTAAGACCCAACCTAGAGTACTGTGTCCAGTTCTGAAGATCGCATCTCTGAAAGGACATAGACAGAGTGAGAGGCGCTCCAAAGGAGGCCAAATAAAATGGTGCAGGGTCTGCATCAGAACCCCTAGGAGGAGAGACTTAAAGACCTAAATATGTACACCTTGGAAGGGTGGGGATGATTGAGATCTTTAAATACCTCATGGTGTTAAGCAGGGTATAGGAGGAAATATTATTCAGAAAAAGGTACTCAAGAACGAGTCATGATAAAAAAGTGGAGGGTTGTGGATTCAGGAGAGATGTGAGGAATGCTTCTTCACTGAAAAGTGGTGAATTCCTAGAACAGTCTTCCAGCAGTGGTGATGGAGATGAAAGCAGTGGTGAGGTTTAAGAATGCATGGAGAAGGCATAAGGGAATGTTAGGGAAAGGGAAGGGAGTGGGTGAATGGGCCAGAGTTCAAGTCAGATCTGCAGTGATACTATGGGCATGGAAAAATGGGCAGACTAGGTGGACCAGGCAATCCTTATTTGTCAGAAAATGTTATGTTTCTATGTGCTAGGGCCTATTTTTACTCAAAGAGTTTGTGTTGTGGCTGGCTGTGGCTGCTTTTTGTGTCAGATACCGGCATGTGGCAGGTTCTACATGGGGCCAAGAGCCCAGGTTGAGGCTAGCTGATGTCTGGCTAGTAGCCTTCTGCTGGCTGGCTTTTTTTGTTTAAACCAGCATGTGCTGTGTGCTACACTGGCCCAAGATTCCAGCGAGGTAAGCTGGTGTGGACAGAACAAATGGCCATGATCCCTGGAAAAGATCCACAGTGCATCTGAGGAGCTGTGTTTACCTCTGATCTGGACAACAAATGGGAAACAACGCGCTCCAAAAGGACAGTCTACAACAGCATGTAGCCTGCAGTTTTGGTGTTTGTGCAGCACATTCACCATATCATTTTGACAATAAATAAGATGCTTTTGCAGTAGTACTGTAGTTACGACTTTCCCTTTTGGAGTGCACTGTTTCCTGTGAGGTTGGCTAGTGGATGGCTTGTGGCTTTCTTTTGTTTTATACTGGCATGTGATAGGTCCTACCTGGCCCAAGAGTCCTGGTTGAGGTTGGCTGCTGGTTGGAACTCTTTTGTTTGACACCAGCATGTGCAGGGAGCCATGCTGGCCCATGTGTTTGGATTAAGGCTGATTGCTGGCAGGCTGGTGGCTGACTTTCTTTTCTTTGATACCGACATATTCCAGGTGCTATGCTGGCCCAAGAGTTTGGGTTGAGGTTGGATGCTGGCTGGCTGTTTTATAACTGAGTTTCTTTTGTTTGACACCAGCATGTGACAGGTGCTATGGTGGCCTAAGAGTCTGGATTGATGCTGGCTGGTGTCTGGCTGCTGGATGGTGGCTTGGAAATTGGCATTAGCAGTGCACACACAGAGACCAAGTTGCTGGGGCAGATGACTTGTTTCTGTGTGCCACTGTGTCAAGCATCTGCATTATAATGTATATTTATGATGCAAAGTGGCAATGTTGCCAATACCTACTTGCATGATCGATAAAGAAATAAGAAGTCAGATGAAATAATAATTTGCCATAGTTAAAAAGTATGACATTTACGTTTACATTAAAATTGTCACTCATGAGCCAGACCGGTGGCGCTGAAGGTTGAAGTGCTGGATGCCACACGCGACCTGGGTTTGGGAACAAGCCTGGGCCACTGGGGGTCGGTGGGGGGAAGAGATCGAGCATTTGTAGGACTGCTCTCTCTTCCCAGGGAGGGTTTTAGGAAGCGATCACTCCTGGAGCAGCCTCTGGCAGTGGTCGGAGGTGCTCAGCATAGCAACGCTATGAATGGGCATGGAGATATGGCATTACAATGCCTTGCTAAACCACACTCAAGAGGGTCAGGAACTACAAAAAAAAAGAGAAAAACCCACTCCTGGGGATAGATGAAGGCACCTCAGCCTCCTAGCCCACACTCCCAATTCCAGACTGACTTCCTCTCCATGGGCCAACTCATGTGACTAGCACTTTGCCCTATAGATAGAGTGCCCTGAGTGGATAAGGCAGCCCTACCTCTGGAGGATTCAGACCAGGAGGTGGTGCTGGGTGGCACGAGTGGAGAAGACATAGGAATCACAGAGGGAGGTAGGGGCTGGGAGCCCGAGGATGCCGGAAGGAGTTATCCAGGTGGTGGAGATAAACAAAGTTAAAAAAAAAAAAAAAAAATGTTACTCACATTTGTGGTAGATAATGTAAAATAGTATTGGTCAAGTTGTGGTCACAGAGGAGATCTGCAGGTAAAATTGACTTGTGTGATGCTTGTTGCCTGCCAGCCTTTCAGTTTAAGGTTCTTGATAGCACAGCTGATTTAAGAAGATTACACATTTTATAGTGATATAAAATTCATGCAAATAATTCAAGTTTGAAATTTGATATTGGGAAAGGAAATGTTGGATCATAGATGGAGATTCACAGGATGCACCGCTGAAGTTGCAGAAGTTGAGAAGTGCAATGAAGAACAAGCACAATATATTTCAAACATGATATGCCAGACTTTCAGATGAGCTCCAAATGCTTTATATAAACACCAGCATAACTATGGTTGTTAATCAAAACCAAATACTAAATTGCCACAAGAGTATATTAGTCAATTGGAAGACACAGTTACCCAAAGCACAAATGTCATTGTTTGACATCAATAGCTTGCTTACAATTGAAATGCTTGACTGACTCATAAATGTAATATTCTACAACAGTGCACTGCCTCAAAGTGGAAGTGGAACATTACACTGTAATTGTAAACTGTTAATTACAGTCATGCTGGTCACATTTATTTATTTATTAAATTCTGGTGACGGGTAGGCACTGGGCCTGAAGGTCCCTTTTCGAGGCGAACCGGGATAACAATACGGTTATGATACAGAAATAAGGACAAAAGAGAACTTTGTATACATTATCTGTTACAACATGAGGAGGTTACAGAAGCAGTGGGTACAGGCATGGTTATCATCATGACACAGTTTAAATAGGTAATTCTTTATATGTTGTTTATTCAGGGGTAGCATATTACCCCAGGTGAACAGGCAGTTTGAGGCGGGTAGTAGGTAGGCTCCGCTAGAAAGATGCGTAAGGAGGGGGAGTACCTAAAGAGCCTAATGAACTGTGGCAGTGGCATGCACTCTGAGGCCAGCATACAGGACTCGAGCCTGGTGGAAGTTCATGAGTGAGGAGGTGTCTTGGACAGGGGAGGGAGCTTGTTCCATTGGCAGGGTGCTTGGGAGGAAAAGGACTTCCGCGGTGTTTCTCCTTACCCTAGGGACTCTAATAGTGTTCTTACTGAAGTCCTTATGTTCCTTGGGTTGTGCTTGATGGTTATGGTCCCGCTATATTAGGCAGAGCGTGGGGTTTGAAAGCTTGTAGGCCTGGACAAGCAAGAGATATAGGCGAAGCGACCAATGCGGGCCAACGGAGCTGGGCCAGAGTGTCGCAGTGGTGATGTCGTGGGTGGTCTTGGGTAGCAAAGTGAGCTATTTTATTATATAGGGTTTGCATCCTGGTTATCTCTTGCTTTGCCATGCCCTGTATTATCGGGGCATAAGGTCATGTTAAGGGAAGCAGGACACTTGCCAGCAATGGAGAGCCTGGCCTTTGAGGGGAAGGAACTACGTGTGGCTTTGCCAGAGAGTGTAGTTAAGCGGAGGGATGAGGACCTGTTGAGTCCCAGGGATCTTGGCCCAATAGCATTGCCTTGGTCTTGTCAGTATTGAGTACCATTCTGTTCTCACATAGCCAAGTCTCTAGGGATGTGAGATCCCTTTGAAGGAGAGGCCTAGTGTAGCCACATCACTCATGGGTGGGAAGATGACAGTGCCGTCAGCAACATGCTGTACTACCGAGCTCTCCCGCAGTAGGAGCTAGGTCGTTGGTAAATAGGGAAAATAGGAGGGAGCCTAGTATTGACCCCTGAGGTACACCCTGTTTTAGGGGTAGCAGGTCAGACATGACCCTTTCTATGTGACCCTCTGAGCCTGGTCTGATAAGTACTGTAGCTCCCAAACCACTTAAGGGCATGAGTGTCTAGGCTAACATTTTGCAGCTTTGAAGCAGCAAGTTGTGGTCTATGAGGTCAAATGCCTTGGATAAGTCTATAAAGACTGCACCAGTGGGTATCCCTTTGTCAATTGCCCTGAGCACTTCATCCGAGAAGTTGATGAGGGCGGTATCAGTACCATGGTTTGTTCTGAATCCATGTTTGGAGGGGCAAGGATCTGATGTGCTTCCAGGTAGTCTCTGAGTTGATTGTAGATTACCCTTTCTTGAACCTTGGCGAGTGTACAGAGGAGGGAGATAGGCCTATAGTTGTTTAGTTTTTCCTGAGTCCCCTTTGTGGATTGGGATGACATTGGCGTGTCTCCACTGGTCAGGGACTGCTCCTTCCTCAGTGATCTGTTGAGGAGCATGGTTATGGGCCAGGATAAGGAAGTAGCACCTGCCTTGAGAAGCTGAGGGTTGATCCCATTGGATCCCCTGACCCCTGGGTTTCAAGTTCTTAGGAGGGTAAGGACTTCAGTCTGTTTAGCCAGTCTCAGGTGAAAAGAGGGTCGCTCCATGAGGAGTGATTCAGCTGAGCTTGGGGAAGTTAGGAGACTGGCATGTCTTATAGGCCTCGAGATCTGAGAAGTGCCTGTTTAGGGCAGCCGATATTTGAGAAGAGTCAGTTGTGAGCTGACCTTTGATCTCAATTGGGCAGGATTCAGGCTTTTTGCTGCCCTTGATCAGATCATTAACATGGTTCCAGAATTGCTTAGGGTTGCCTAGGCTAGATTTATGGAGGTGTGTGAGATACTCTCTCTAACAAGTTTTATGGCTCTCTTGGCTTTGTTTCTTACGGCTTTGTATTCCTAAGATCTGCCGGTGAGGAGGAGATCCTAAACTTTTCCAGGCTTTTTCCCAAGTAGCCATTAGGGCTTTGAGGGAAGGAGAGATCCACTTGTAACAGCTGCCTTTTGCCCTCAGTCTCTTCATAGGTCCAAAGAGATTGGCAACTGTGGTTCTGTTCGTCCTGGAAGTTTATCAAGGCCTCGGTAAGAGTTGGGAGGAGATTTATGGGGTTCCAGTCCCAGCTACTTAGGTTGCTATTAAATTGTAGTTCTGAGAATTTGGAGAAGTCTCGGCAGAGATAATTCTTGGCTGGACCTTGGGTGGTCTGTTTTTCCATATACAGAAGATGGGGAATGATCACTCAAGGAGTCTGCCATTGTGCCCGACACTGTATATTAGTGGGGTTTGACACCAGAGCCCAGTCAAGGGTGGTGTGGTTCCCAGTTTTGTAATTCAGTCTGGTAGGTTCAGAGATGACCTGCGTCAGACCTACTTCTTGAGTCAGGGATATTGAGTCCTGGCGGGGTCCTGGGTCCAGTTTATGTTGAAGTCTCCCAAGATAAGCTGCTCCGTAGCTGCCTTGCTAGCCAGCGAGTTAGTGATGGCTTCGAGGGATTGGAGGCTGATTTTAGTGGGTGGTAGACACAACCAATTATTAGTTGTTTGGCATGTCCTAGGATTATGCGGATGTATATACTTTCTCCCTCAGCAGGAGATTTATCACAGGTTAGGGCGACACTGAGAGGTAAACCTTTGTATAGATTAGAACCCCACCCCCTTTCTTGGATTCTCTGTCCTTGCTGTAGCTATTGTAGCCCAGGACTTGTATCTCGTGATCCAGGATGTGGGCTTTTAACCAGGTTTCTGAGATGGCTAGGACATCTGGTTTGTAGAGGTGCAGCCAGGCTTGGACAGCATGTATGTTTGGTCTGAGACTACATATGTTCATGTGTGCAATCTTCAGACCCTTGGTAGCCACCTAGTGAGGACCTGGGGGATGCTACCAAGGTATTGGGGTATGCGGGCCAGGGTTGGGTTGGATATCTCCTGACAGGAGTAGTAGCCCAGCTAGTAACCTGAGCAGTTTAGTACAGGGTATAGAGATGAGGTGTCTTCGACGAGTCCTGCTCATATAGTAAAGCAGGTCATAACATACTCCTTTTACCATCTCATGCCCGTTAAGAGAAATATACTTGAGATAGGGGTTGCTGCTATGAAAATCATGAGGGGGGACCTTGTGCAGATTGCTCACTGTTTCGGGGTGGAATGGGTCAATGAGCCAGTCCACCCAGAGCAGGGTCAGTGAGTAGACTATGGCAAGGAGTACGCCTGTTAGGGGAGGGACACCTGGTTATGAGCACACCAGGGTGCAAGGGAGGAAGCATACTTTGTCAGGCATGATTTGATTATCTCTGCACAGTATCAGTTGGAGTAGGGTGCTCTGAGTTTATCTGACTTAGGTCTGTGGCGGGGGCAGTAGACACTGGGGCTTGGGTTTTTGCTAACAGAGCAGTCCCAGGGTTGAGGTTTTAAAGTTTGGCAGCTTGTTGAGCTGTTGCCTCACTGTGTACTAATAATGTAGGAATCCTAGGCTACACCTCTACTGTGGAAGGACCATGTATAATTACTCTAAGGCAGGCAGTCTCTGGTTTAAGATTACGGATTAGCAGTTGTTTAGATTTTATATAACTGTAGTATAGGATTAAGGATTAGCAGTTGTTTTGATATTATATAACTGTTATATAAAACGTGGAGAAAACCTTAGCCTACTGCAACACTGTATTGAGGCACTTAATATTTCTGAGTGAGTAATAAAGTATGGTGAAACATTGAAAATTAAATTAACATTAAAGAAAACTTGACATTTTATTGACGTAAAACAAAGAATCGGAAGCTCATATACCTCCATGTGAGTTCCTGTTTGGAAGCACTAGTCGATTTTTTTTTTATAACACCCCAAAGAAGTAAATGGATCGTTATTTGTCCCTAAGGGGCAAGCCACATGATCTTTTCTCAGCTCCTGATGAATGACTCCACCCCAGTGCTCCAATTGTTTGTGATATTAAGTAAGGACAGGGTGTGGACAGATTCCATGCAAGTCTATGGAGTGTCATGTTTAAATGTTTTTTTTGGTTGTTTAATTGTACATTTTGTAAAATCAGAGCTAGGGTTTAACTAACAGGACTCTTGTTAGTTGAACGCTGGTCCAATTTTATTTTACCAAGTGCCCAGTTCAGCATCTGAAAAAGCATTTAAAACATGCTTCATAGACTTGCTTGGAGTGCAGTCCCCAACTCTTGCCACTTACTTACAAAATGCTGGTGTGCAAGGACACAGAGAGATCATGCAGCTTGCCCCTTGGGGACAAATAATGATTCCTTCACTTCCTGGGGAGGGGGCATTAAAAAATCAGAAAGTGCTGGCAAAAAGGATCTCATATGGACGAAATGAGCTTCCATTTCTTTGTTTACAGATAGTGTTAGTTAAATAAAATTTGTGTCTACAAGTTAGACAGCCCAGCCAACAACCAGTAATAAGCTATTTTGTTCTATAGCACTGGCACCTGGAATCAACAGAAAAGTAAAGACACAAATACATACAAACACATAAAGTCACTGTTTACAAATACATAACATGAATAATCATGTATGTTGACAAAAATGTTGAGTTATGGAATATTTTTAGTATATTTTTGGAGGCAGTATAACATAGTGGTCAAGAGCACTGTGCTGCAAACCTGGTGAACTGGGTTTGAATCCCACAGCGACCACTGGCATACTGTCTGACCATGAGCAAGTCACTTAACTTACTCTGTAATCTCAGGACACACCCAGAAACAAGCCTTGGCTTACTGTGGTCTTTCCTGGACAATAAATTGTAAAACAACACCTATAAAACTTTTTTAGGTTTTGTAGATGATTTTATATTTCTTTTATTTTTATAATTTTTAAGAACCCTTCCTCCATCCATTACTGCATATGGCAGTGTGATGTTATGCAAAACAAATGACAGCTATACTGTATGCATGATGTAATAACATAAGTGTTGCTGACACTAATGGTACATTCAAAAAGCAAGACAAAACAACTCAACAGGTTACTGTGTTTACAATATTCACAATAGCTATTCTGGACATTATAAACAAACTAGAGATGTGTAATACAACATACAGCATATGCATTATGCAATGGCTTCTGAAAGGAAACATAAATGCATGTTGTGAATGACACAGCAGCACCAATATGCTTGCTGGCAGCAACAATGGTAGGCCAGTCTTCAACTGACACAACTGACAGACACCTGCCATAAATTGTATTGAAAACCAAATTGAGATAAATAAAACAATTATACATATATGTACTGAACTGAAACTACATATCCTTAGTTCATGAAACCAGCTGTAGGTGGGCTGAAAAAGGAGACTGGTGAAATTCTAGACTTGGGAGGAGGGCACTGAGTTGAGAGTGATAACTGGTTGACTCTGAGAGTGATGCCTTGCTCTGATTCAGTACCTACATTCCCTGACTAACAGAGTCAAAATTCAGCTGCTGTGCTACACCTAAAAGAAAACATAGGTTGAGTAGTCATGGACAAGAGGACAGCGGATAAAGGACAGGTGTGTATTTACAGAAGCACTAATTCACTACATTTAATTGGGCTTTATGCACTCATGTGAAGAGAATATGCCCCAAAAAGGCAGGTGCCCCACCTGCGCAGCTCCATACCTGCAGGCAGGTGCACACAGGCCAGTATTCACTATCACCAGCCACATGTCTGTGGCCCTGTTCCCCCGGCACACAGCCATGCATTGCTGGATGGGAGGCTTCCTGGGGGCAGCGTGTGGGACAGGCAGGCATCCAATTCAATGCCTGCTCTGGGTCCCAAACTGAATCCCAGATGTGAGCAGGCAAGGGAACATGTGATGGTGTAGAACCCCACTGAAGTAATGGGACACACCGCACCCAGTAGCTGCACTGACTGAAGTTGCAAAGGGCTTGAGCAGCTCAGAACTGTGCTGTAGAAAGGGTGACCAGATGCCACTATGTAAATTTCTGCACTGGTACTATCATGATGGATGGCTTGGACAATGTGGTACCCAGTGAAGTGGTCCTGGTCGGCTGTATCAGGCACTGCCATTGGTACAGGCTGTGGTGCAGTGCACTCATTGACAGAGGTACATATCTGTACCCACATGTGTGCCACAGACTGAGATGGAATGGTAGACTGAGCAGAGGGCTTCAGTACAAATGTCCATAGTGCACTGTTCAGGGGACACAGTACCGTGGTGCTGCCACAGGGCATATGGTGCATCTTGTTGTATTCTATGCCATTATAGCTGCACTTATGCCAACCATGTAGGACAAGAAGCTACACTGTGTGGGCCGCTTATCAATATCATTTGACCTGTGTGCTGTGGCTACGCGTTGCCATGGAGTGGGCTCAACAGGTTGGTTGGCAATTGGCCAACAGGCTTCAGAGGGTTGTGACCTACTGCCTTTGCAATGGTGGTGTCGCCACTGTTACGTTTTCTAGGTATCTCACAGCTCTGCTAGTGTGGCAGGTAGCGTGATTGTGACAATGGGTGTGTGTAGTTATACATATGTCAGGGGCAACATCAGATAGAGCCATGTTGGTCATGGGGCTCTGGATGTGGAGAGCAGGACACATAACATAGTTACAGGAGGGTTCCCCAGCTATATCTCATTCACACTGGTGCATAGCACTCCATATCATAGTGAATCCCACTTACTGCAGGCACACCGACACTGCCTTTGGACCACCCATGGCGATGGCTGCCCACTTGGTTGGGGATCTAGTGCACATCTGGCTGGCGGACTGGTTGTACATGCCACCAGAGGTCTGTGGGACCCTGTTGGATGGCTTTCCCATGTAGGGTTGCCTATGCACCTCAAATACTTGGTGCATAGGCTTCGTGCATAGGGCCCATTGTATGTATGTGTAATTTGCCAGCACCATGAAGCAGACATAGAACATGATGGATTATGGCTGAGCATGAGACATGGTGGTACATTATGATACAGTAATAACAGTGTGCCAGCTGGTGTCAAGTAATTTAGTATCACATTATCTCATCATCTTCATCTTCTCATCCAGTATTGACAGCATGAGCAGTAAGAGTGTCAAAAGAAGAGCTGTCAAAACTGACATCCCTGGGTGAATAGGACATTGACCAAACTCCTTATTCATTCTATGAAATGTGAGCTCTCCACATTACATATGGTCAATCTGGTTCTGCTGTTACTAATAATTGCTCCAGCAGTGCTATGAACATGCTCTGAATAAATGCTGCTGCATATGCATGCTAAGAAGAACACAGTCAGCTGCACCAGCTCAGGTCTCAAAAGCATCTTGGAGTTCAGTATTCCACTGGATCCAAAATACAGGGAAGAACTGGGCAGTCTCTCCGGTATTCCTCCAGCTGATGACTGATGTTAATGGAGCTCTTGAAGGTTGAATTTCTTTGGGTCCTCACCATCAGGTTCATTGACGCATTCACTTCAGCAGTGATGCCTCTGGTGCAGGAAGAGATGCATGATCAGACTTCTCAGCATTTGATTCATGTTTCTCTTGTTTTTGATGTTTCTCAACCTCAGGATCATTGGTTGGGCAAGAATCAGTTTTGTTTGCCAAGCAGTCATGCAGAACATCTTACTACTGTTCCACGTTATTGCCGGGAGGCAGGACATTACTGAGCTGATTTTGAAGCATGGGTCCAACATTGTTGCTAGTAGATATTTATCCTCTGAGAATATCTGTTGAACTCTTCTGTTACCATGGAGTAAATTGAGCAACACATTGATGCCACCCTTTTCAACTTGTGATTCTTCATTTTTAGCTTTGTACTGGGAACTCTTCTGCTCCAAGAATACATGTAAGAATCTGAACTGTGGTAGAATCACATTGATGCATTAAGAGGTGGAACTGCATCCTTCTAACAATGTTGAAGGGTTGCAAGACCTCCACCAATGTCTCAGCCATATGACAGCTACTTGAAGACACCATGGTATTTGCTCCTATGATTTTATTATAGGCGGATAGTCATGGAAGGCCACCTCTGCTCTTGAAACCATTCCAGCATATGATACTGTATGTTGAGTTCCACCTCATTGCACAGTCCTGTACCACAGCATGTTCTGAGGCTATTTTTCTCATTACACCCCACAGAGTTCCATCCCAGCCTTTACAGAGTGTAATAAGTGGTCCATATTTTTTAACTGTACCCACTGTATCTTCAAACAGCTCTTTTTTGCTAAGCAGATTATGCACAACCAAGTGTAGGCAGTGGATGAGACAAGGCATATGTGTGTACCCACCATTATCCACAGCTTTCAGCACATGCAACATTGTCAGTTACTAAAACCCTTTTCCATGATACTTTTAACTCCCTTTGGAGACAATAAATTTTGAGGGGGAACGAAGACATTTCTCCAGTTATATATTTTGAGGTGACAAGTTGAGTGGGGAAAGATTAGACATTTTCAGAGTTCTCCGGGACTGGAACTTGCAGCCTGGTGAAGTCAGACTCTTCAGAAACCTGCTTTTTCCTTGCTTTACTACTACTGCTATACATGCTGCTCTCCCTATTTTCTTGTTCATTGGGAGATGGTAGGAAGCCAAGAAATGCATGCATGAGTCTGTGCTCCCAAAACAAGATTCTTATTCTTTGGTAATCGAGTAAGTCATACTAGACACAAGTGCCCCTTCCTAGGGTTGATCCAGGAGCACTGCCATGGTTAAGTGACTTGCTCAGAGCCATGACATGTATGAGCTTTGGAAATAAAACCCTGGTCTGTTAGTTGTACCAAGCTCATTTACAGTATAACTCATTACTCTAACCTCTATGCTATACTGCCAACCCAAAATACATGTTTGTGTTTCCCATAACAACATTTTTGATCTTTGAAACCTGGTACAGTCAACTAGGCACAAGTGAGCCAGTCCGGTTGTGCTAAGGGTTGAGGCACTGGACATCACACCTCGCGCCATGGGCAAACCCAGGTATGGGAATGAATCTGGGCCTTTGGGAGTCAGCAGAAGAGAGAAGACTGAGCATCCGAGGACTGCTCTCCTCTCCTGGGGTGGGTTGTTGGGGTTCCCAGTGCTGTAGCATCCTCTGGTGGATACCAGAGGCAGCACAAACATATGGGATGTGGAAGGGTGGGACAACGACGAGCTGCGGTGAAGAGCGCGGTGGAACAGCCACAGAGGAGCCACTGCATGTCATGTCCTGGAGGGGAGATGAAGAAAAATTCCTGGAGAAGCAATGGAGGTGATGGAGGCCCCAGTAACCCACCCACATCCCATCACAGGACCTACTGACCACTGGCTCTCTAGAGACCCCTACCCACAACCAGGACCATCCCTCTAGTTCCAGATAGACTGCTAGGTAGGTGAGGTGGGCCCTTCCCTGAGGGGCTGGATTGGACGTGGGTCCGGAGGGTGCTCAGCAACATGTCTCCCAGTGGCACAGGTTTTCAGGCTGGGAGTAGAGGTAGGTGGCTGAAGGGCGCACTCCTAGAGAGATGCCCTAGTCCCCAAGAGCAGAAATAGAGTGTACTAAAAACAAAACTAGGCACAAGTGCCCCCTGTTTCAGGGCAATCCAGGAGCACTAAGGTGGTTAAGTGACTGCTTGGAGTCACATAATATGCAAGGGAAGTTGTGGGAATCAAACCCAGGTCTACTTGATGTACCAAGCTCATTTACAGCTCACTATTCTAACCTCTAGGCTATACTGCCAGCCCAAAATGCATGAGTCAGTGCTCCTAAAAAAAAAATAATTGTTATTCTTTACTAACCAGATATGGCTAACAAGGCACAAGTACCTGTTTCAGGGATGATCTAGAAGCACTGGGTGGTTAAGTGACTTGCTCATGGTCATACAGTATGCAAGTGGAGGTTGTGGGAATCAAACCCAGCTCTGTTGGATGTACCAAGCTCCTTTACAGCTCATTGCTGTAACCTCCAGGTTATATATGACAGTATATTTTTTGCACAATAGATCTAAGTAATGCATGCCCTTTCTTGGATTAAAAGAAAATTTAAAATTAAAAAACATGCATACTGTCATCTAGCTCTGATCTGAGGATGCATCCCCAAAGGTTTGTAGTTGGCTAGCCTATACAATATATTATATGATAACAAAAGAATAAATAAATAACATTTGACTCAGAAATTAATTCTTTGCTGGCTTAAGCTTTATCTCAGTCTCCAGGACCAGCAATGATCCTGCTTCACACTAAATCCTCCTTGTTGGCTCAGGCTGCTTTCCTTGTTTTCTGTGCTAGCATTGCCAGCTAGCTTGAGCTGTAATGCATTGCAGTAAGAGAATCATTTTGATCTGTTCACAACCTTCAGTTCAAGATTCATTCATGGGTTTTGCTTACTTGAGTTACTTTTCTGGCCAGCAAGAAAAGAGATCCTCTGAGGCTGCTAAGTAGTTACTCTTGGCTGTCAGAATCTTGCTTGCTTTGTTGGGTTGCTGCAGCAGCTGAAAATGTGAATTTTACTACTAAAAACAATGCTGCTGGCTGGCCTTAGTTGTTGTTGCTGATCCACATCTCAGGTTTCTCTCATCCTGTTCTTGCTCAGTCTCAGGCTGGTCGAGGCACACACTCTCTTTGTGGGTCCTGCAGCTCAGTCAAACTCTTTGAAGCTTAGCTGACTGGAATGGTTGAATGAGAACATTTGGGGCCTGACTGGTGGTCTTCTTTCTACTGTTGCGGAGACTGACATTAGGAGGCAGGTAATAAATTACCTAGTTTGGTGCTGGTGGGAAACAGGCTGACAACCTGGGCATTCCATAATCAAACTTTGTGCTGTCACCCTACTTGATGTGGTTCGCTCAATGACATCAGACACAGATAAGCGTCCACGCAAAATAAACCAGGAAACTGAGCGCTGAGAGTAGCATTCAAATGCAGGATATGCTACAGGCAATTGGGATCTTAGGACGGGGGTTGACATTGGGTTATCCTTAACAAAGTGGGACACTTGACACATATCACTCCTTTAAGAGCACATAGAACATTTATGTTGCAAATTGTTTCACTGTCTGAGAGGGCCTTTTAGATGCCAGGGTGTAGGAAACCCCTGAGTCTGAGGCAATACCTTATGGTGCTCAGTAGCTCCTGTTGCTTAGTACAATAGAAGGTCTCTGCTTCTACATTAAATCCAACTATGCTCATTCCAAGTGGGTCTAGCAAGATGAAGTGCAGTGAGAGATGGGCATGGCAAGCATGAAGAGATGGTAAGGGTCTCAATGACAGATGTACTAAAACTAACACATAGTGGAAAATGAGCACTTCCCTGTCTTAGCCCCATCTCTATCTTTTGTGCCAGTCCCCAGTGGGTCACTGCATCAGTGTTTTCCCAGTCTCCCATCCTAGTCCAGCCAGAATAAAATCTGGACCTAAAGGCACCTTAACTCTGGCTGCAGAAAAGAAAAGGGAACGTTGTTCTCCCTCTCCAGTTATGAGTAAGGCTCCTCCATAAGAAACAATAAACTTTTTTCTCTCCCCAACCTTGCTCTTTACATATAGGGACACTACTGACTCAGAACTAGTGAAAACTGCACCAATAATAATCTTCCCAAACCTCAGGCATCTTGAATGTTCCAAAAGAAAACTGCTGTCCTTCCCTGCACCAGTACTCACCTTGTGGCAGCAGAAACCTGCATTGAACTCCTTATCAGTGCCACTATTCATTGCCACCCAGCTGCAGCTGCACATCCTGCTTCCTCCAAAATAATACCTCTCAGAAACTGCAGGTCCTGTAAATCCACTAGCTGCTCTATACGGTTCCTCCAATGACACTACTGCAGCCTGGTATCCCAAATATTTGCTTACAATATGCTCCTCAACCTGGTAAAACACCAAGGATGCCAGCTCCTCCTTTAGTGGCTCAGGACCCCCACTTCACTATGATACCGCCCTGCTGCCTCATCTGCTCACTGGAAATCTCAGCCTGACTGTGGTAGCCCTTAAGACTACCTCAATAAATCTGTAATATTCAAACAGTCCCTGGCAGCACTGAGGGACCCTCATATTCCTCCTGACTACCCAACCCCTTCACTCCAGCCAGCTGCTGTGCTAACTACATCTTCCTGGAACCAAATAAATAGCTTCTCCCAGTCACACAGATGGGCTGCTGTTCCGCCTACAATTTTGGCTCAGCTCCAACACTGCATTCTTCCCTCCCAAGCTCTTTGCTGCTGCAGGAGCAATTTGCTCCCTGCTTGGCCATGTCACTGATGCAATACAATAAATAAATGCATACATACATAATTAAATGAGGAACCTCATGAGTCCAGATAGGGCAATATGAAATAAAAAGAAAATCGGATAAACACACAGAAACATAAAATATAAAAAAAAGACAGTCTGAGGAGCACAGTAGAAGAAAGAAAGAAAGAAAGAAAAGAAAGAAAGAAAGAAAGAAGTGGGGCAATGAATATATAGTAAAATATAGAACTAGAAGCAAATAAATAAAAGAATACCCCAACTAATACCACTCACCCATGCTGCTCACTATTTCCCTCAGCTTGCTCAAGAAGACATCCATGGCAGGAATCATCATTTTGTGCAATAGCTCTTCAGACAGCCTCATGGCAGTAGCTGTCATCTTTCTTAAGCGCAATTTACATGGGAGGAAGTGACTCTTTAACCCTGTCAGTGGCCATCTTTAGAATGGCATTCACCAGGAAAATCCCAACTCAGTATCTACCTCTGGAAGACATTTTTGTTAAGGGCATCAGCTATCTCAAAACAACTTCATCCAATTGAAAATACTGACAGCCAACTCTTTTTTAAAGGCCATCCCACTGAAATGAAAGAACACTGACAACAAATAGTTGATTTTGCAAAGGTACCATTAAATAACAGAACACAAGGCTTTGGGTTGGACCTGTTTATTTAAGTTTCACTTGATGGACTTCTCTTTCAAAAATGTGGACTTTGTAGTCAACAATATTTTCTCAACAACATTCATGCACTTCATGACATCTCATTCTCTGGGTGAGTGCAGTTCCATCTCATCCTTACAATCTTTGATTTCCTAATAGAAGATCTCCTGGGATGACCATACCCAACAGAGAAGAGAATATGGGTGTAGTATGGGTGTAGTAGCATCTGAAATACTGCCAACATCTGATTGGAGCAACAAAATAGAAACCTCTTACAGGGTATCCAGCCTCTCATCACTTCCCATGGAACATCACCTATCCTGTCCATCCAAGACACTCTTGCCTACAGTGTGTGAGAAGGCAGTAGGGAGGGCTGGGGGATACTGGGATGTATAGGGAGTGGCATCACCAGCAGAAAACAGGAAGTTGTTATCCTTCTGTACAGACAGTTGGTGAGACCACATCTGCAGTAATGCATCCAGTTCTGGAGACCACATCTCCACAAGGACATAGGCAGGATGGAGGCAGTCAGAGGAGGACAATTAAAGTGGTGTAGGGTCTGCAAGAGAAGCCATCTGAGGAGAGACTAAAGGAGCTTAATATGTATACCCTTGAGGAAAGGAGAGAGGGGGGACATGATAGAAACTTTTAAGTACCTCAGTGGAATCAACAAAGTCCAAGAGGGTAGCATTTTTCAGAAAAGAGGTGTGCAAGAACAAGGGACTCAGTTTGAAGATAGAGGGGACATCTCAGGGGCAATGTGAGGAAGTATTTCTTCACAGAGGGTGAGTGAACGCATGGAACAGCCTTCCTGAGGAGGTTGTGGGGTCTAAAACTGTGGGAGAATTCAAGAATGCATGGAACAGACATAAGGCAATTCTTGTGGTGGGAAGGAAGAAATAGGCTGTTGGTTAACTAGGATCTGCAGCTTATCCTATAGGTAGGGAAATGGGCAGACTAGGTGGACCAAGCCATCCTTATCTGCCGTCAAAGTCTATGTTTCTATGTAGTATATCAAAACCATCTCATACCATTCCATGGGGCATTCCAGCTCACAACATGCATCTTCTCAGCCTTACCTCATGAAGATGCTGTCAACAGGCTTGAGCAGTTGAAAGCCTGGATTGCATTCAAAAGTTGTCCCAGTACCCAGTGTACTGCCAGTGTCTTCCACTTGCTTCTGAAATGGGCTGCTATTCCTGGTTCAGTACACTTTCAGAACAAGTTAAATGAAATAGTTCTTCACTGTTTGCAACTTTCAAAGATTACATCATCCAAGCCCATGCTTTTGGTTCCTGGAACAACAGCCGTAGGAATGTACCATGCTGCCCCTGAATCTTTAGAATCTTTTTAATAAAGACTGAATCATGCTGTAAACATTTGCAGAAAACAGAAAAGGACCAGATCACAGCTTTTATCCAAGGATTACTCCAACAACTTTATCCTCTCTTGTTCAACAAATACTAACAACATGGATAGGCACAATTTCCAGCTGAATGACTAGCTCAGAGACAAGTTTCATGTTCCACTCACCCACTGGGCAAAGACCCCAGTAGTCACCAGTGGCTGTACTACAAGCATGTGTCCAGCAGCATCAGCCAGTGCTGGACAAGTTCATAAAGTCTGTCACTTCACTTTTTTTTCTGTTACATTGGTCAAGGTCCTGCAACAACCTAGACAGCCATCTTCTCATTATTTGCCAGTCTTGTAGGATCAGGCGACACACTGTTGCAGTTTACAGAAATCTGAAATATGGACATTGTAATAGCAGGAATCAGAGACATCTACTACTGCTCCATCATCAGAAAAAATTCAACACTGAACAGGAACAAAGAAATGAGTGTCACTAGAGGCCTTTTTGGGCAGGAAAACATTTCAACAGACCACTCCTTTGACTCTGTCAATTCACACAGACACCATCCTTCAAATTCAGACACCAAAGTTCCAAATCCTGCATAATATGTATTACACTCCATTTAAGTTACATAGGATGGGTAAGCTGGCCTCTAATTTATGTACTCACTGCCAGAAGGACACAGGTACCCTATCACATACAAAGGTAGGCGAGTGGCCAAAATTTGCTCTGCAAAGCAATTTATGGAGCAATGCAGAATCCATGGAGAAATCCGCAGAATGCAAAGTGGAGTACTTTACATCATAAAGAGGAACGTGAAGTCCATTGAAAATAATGACTTTGTGTTACTCCACCTTCCCAACCACTTCTAAACCAATTTTAATGTGAGTACATGAAATCAATGTACTTGGCATCACCGCCTTGTTATTGAGCTCCAAGGTGAATTTTGCAGTGATTCATGGGATGCATGGTCACATGGGCTCTAGATTGTTCTGCACAGCCTCAGTTCTGTGCAGTGTGTGTGTAGTGGTAACTGGAGACAATTTGTTCTCAGAGGTCTCGATTCAAACCCTCTTAAAGCTGTTAAAAGCCTTTTTGAGTTGTTTTCTTAAAATTTAGTACATCGATTGAGGAAACCCTCCTGTGCTTATATCATCGCAGTGTTTATTGTTTGTGTGTGGATTTTGAATGTTAATTTAGAACATTCAGTCTGTGTATGGACAGACACTTGAAGTGTGCTTTGGGGAGGGGCATATCTGTGGTGGAGGTAGATTTACTGGTAGAAAAAGGCAGTCTTTCTGTTTTGGTTATATTTTTCTTGTATAACTTGTTAATGTACACACAGTAACATTTTCAGTAATTCTTGAAATTTTTTTGCTGATTGTTGTGGTGCAGCAGTGCATAATTTCAGTTTGTTTTAAAGATTTGGTTATATTACTGAAACTTTCAATTTACTACGCATTACTTATACTGTGTGTGTGTGTGTGTGCAATAGTGTCATCAAATCGGACACATATTTTATTGTGTCATAGAGTAATTACAGCAGTGTGAACCTGCTATCCACCGCACCTGTGTGATTTTGAACTGCTTTGTGGTATCTTGGTTTCGGACTGTTACTGCAGTGCACTGCACACCCCCAACCAGCAAAAAGTATTCTTCTCCAGATTGGATTGTGACTTGTGAGCACTGGTTAAGGTGGTGTTGTGACTTTGTGTCTGCATCTCTTCTTGATTGCAGTCATAATCTGTTTGTGCTTTTGAGTCTGTTTAGTGCCCAATCTTCATCTGCAAGCCATAGTTGCTGGTTTTTTGTTTTTGGCTTCACATCCACAGACCCAGACTGAAAGTTCAGAAATCTAAATTTGTTTAGAATTTTCTTGGTAATTCCCAAAATGCCTGCAAAGAGATGTGCAATCACAGTTGTTTCTGGCCATAGCACTGCTGCCAGTGGCAAGATTGTCCATGGCGTGGTAGTAAGCAGAAGTGCATAGCTGATGTCAGTAAAGGATTTCTCCATCAATGTTTCTTACAGTGCAGACTGTAGCTTCACTCATAGATGGAGGAGATGATGTTTCCCAGCTGGTGGTGTTAGTGCAGTTTCTGCTGGCATGACTATTGCTGCTTCAAGTTCCACTTCTGACCAGTTAACCATTTCAAAAATATAGCTGAGTCTAAAGCTGTGACTAACAGTATAGATGATGTCATACTCCTCATTAACATCCCCAGTAGCTGAACATGATTCTGATCCTGGTGATGATAACTCACAATGTCACATTTCTTCCAGTGCTGTTGAGGTCATGCCTTTGCCATCCAATGATTCAAAGTGTGGCTCAAAAACATTGGTGGTGATGATGATGATGATGATGATGATGCTGTGGTTGGAACATGTTCTCCTCATGACAGCATTCAAGATGAAATGTGGATGCAGATGATGTTGATAACTATGATGATGATGTCAGTGACCCTTTTGGAATCCAGAGAAAAAAAGCCAAGGTGGTGGTGTCTGGGTCTGTTGGTGTTAAATCCTCCCTCCTCAAAAAGTTGTGATTTAGCGGTTCCTGTTGATGATAATGATGATGACTTAGTAATAACATAGGTAGTTGTGGTGGTCAGTTGGAGTCAAGTGTCCAGCCTGAAAATCATGTACACTCCCCCATTTCAGGGGTTAAAATTATGGAGTTCAATAAGCAGCATCAGAGACATGTAAAAAGTAAGGATCGCAATCTCTTGTTTGGGATTTTTGTCCAAGATGCAAATGATGAGTCAGTTGCAATCTGCCAGCTTTGCCATGTGCCTTTGAGTAGAGGTAAAATGAGAAGTCATCTGGGCATGGGGGCCAGCTTATACATCTTTAGAACAGGTATATGGCACTGAGGACCTGGCACCAGATGGCAGGTAATGCAATAGTGGGCGTTCACCCTCATCATCAAGCTTATTGAGCATGTTATCCCCTACCATGAGTGTAAGACCAAGGAGGAATGTCTGCAGCAGCGATGAAATAACAGCAGATGATTACTACAGGCATGATCAGGAGGAGGATTATGATTTATAAATCTTATCAAGTGGTGGTCACAGTAACAGTGGTGGTGGTGTTCAATGTAGTATGTCTAGTGAAAGTGGAATATCAACCTCTGTATGTAAAATGGGAAAATAACTGCATTTGTGGACTTCTCACCTGTGCACCCCTCTTCATCCCACATCCACACCCCACCCCAGCCATTCACAGAGCAGTGCCATTTGTCACCCCATGCCTGCAAAGCGTGTAAGTCAGCCTACATTGAGAGCGTTTTTGCCCGTAACCTCCTGCCTGCCTTCCTGAAGCATGTGGACGTACACTGTACAAGCCACGTGATATGTGTGGGTTGCCTGTGAATCCTCATTCTGCCTTAAGTGGAATAAGGTGGAGTGCACACAAATCGAGAAGTCATAATTTACAGTGCAAAGTGGAGAAGTGGTGGTTTAAATTTGGCATGTCTGGCGAAGACTAATGCAAAGTGGCCACTTACGTCAACTTCACGGTGGAATTTTACTTTGCTGCATCTCTAATCACATATCCTTTGGTACTATGAGAAGGTTGTGCCCTTCTGGGATACCTAAGACAATGCTTAGACACCCTATTGGGGTTAGATCAAACATTTACACCAGAGATATGCATTTTGGGAGAATATGGTAGGGGCCTGATTGGTAACCAGAAATGGCATATCGACTAGTAGCAGCATGTGCTAAGAAAATCATCCTCAGGCATTGGTGTAATCAATCTCTATCCCTTCATACTGGGAATGGTACCAGTAATGATACCAGGAAATACTTTTCACCCTGCAGACTGAACATATAATAGCTAATATTGCAAACGCCAAATAACATTTCACAAAATCTGGGATCCACTTTATACCTGCTCACGCTCACTGCCTGAGGATGGTCATATACCTGGTACATACCCAGATTTCTTATTGTCCATTCTCCAAGTCAGTTTCGTAGGGTAGGTAAGTGATGTCCTACATAATTGTATTGTCCCCTAGAGGATTCGTTATTTCCCTGTGTTTGTTACATTGGGATATAGTTCCCTTAAGTGTTCAGGTCCTATTCAGAGCTAGTTAATCCTCTGGAGATGGGGGAGGAGTGGGATTACTGTTTTTGGGTGGGGGCAGGATTGTGGCATTTTCCTGTTTGGTATTATTGTATTAATACTTTATTTTTTCATGTGAATGCCCTTCCTTGCATTTTAATAGTTGTGCACTGATTGTGTGGGAGTTCTTTATCATCCTTGTGCCTGCAGGATCAGTGTATCATGTGATCTTGCCTTGTGTTTTTCTTATGTTACTGTGAGAGGGAGCTGGGTAACCTAGGAGACCATTTCATGCTTAAGACTGTTGCAACAACACTTTTTCTTTCTTCTCTTCTTATACTGTACTTGACTTTCTCTTTCCGTGATATTTTCTCCATCCCCAGGTAGCCACCAGTGACTGTTCTCCTGTCTCTTACTTTGGCTGAAAATCTCTCATCTCCGTGAGTGCATACCCTCCATTTCCTTTATTTTCCCGATTGTTGGTTCAGGCAGCTGCTTGATCCACACATGTGCCTGCTCGAATGATTGCAGTGGTCAGCGTGATCATACAAATGGCCCCACTTAGAGGTTTAGCAGTGGGTGAAAATGAATGAGGACTATTACACTGGTGTCAGTGACAGACTCACTCCCTAGAGCTGAATACTGATTAAAGACTATTCAGTGAAGCTACAGGCAGTTCTATATGAAGCAGTTTGTAAAATAATTGCTGTCAGCAGCTTGTTCCCTATTCTCCATCACAAGTTCACTGCGGCTCACTCGCTACATTGGCAAGGGAACACTGTGGCAGCCCCTCATCAAAAATGGATTGTTCGGCAGGGAGTAATACAAAGCTCATTATAAAAGATACCTCTGGGAGATCATGTGATGCAGAGTGCTGAGTAGCAGCCTCCTCAAGAAGCTCCTGCCTCCCGTTTCTTATTTGATCTGGTTTTGGTGTTTTAATTTACTATTTTCCCTTGTTTCTGAGATTCTCGCTGTATAACAGCTGTTGCACCCTAGTCTGGTTGTATCTCGGCGGATGGAGGCTATGAAGAAAGCCCCACAGAAACATGCCTGCAACAGCTCCTGAAAGGCCTAAAATCCAGGGCCTCGGGTCATTCTGGGCCTGATCTCCGGCCAAAGTGGTGATCAGGAGCCTTTAATGCTGTCCAGATTTCTTGAGAATTCAAACCCTTTCAAAAGGAAATGAAGGATATGGCAATGGATTTGAAGTCGTTATCCAGAAAATTAGATGAACTCTCATTGTCTGTTTCAATACGCATGCAAATTGCTTCTGTAGAGTAAAGAATTGCTAGTCTCGACCCTGAATTGGTTTCGATGCACCAGAAATTGTCTCGTTTTGAAGCCAAGCTCGAGGACCTAGAGGGTCGGAGCCGGAGAAATAATGGTGGTTCTGCTTTTACCGAGGGAGAGTAAGGCCAAAATGTTGTGGCATTTATTCAGAAGTTAGTTGAGCGGGTGGCTGGCCCATCTCCATTTGGCTCGGTTACATTACAGAGCACGCCCACAGGGCTTTCTGCCCTAAGCCACCCCCTGAGGAACCCCCGCCCTATTCTATGCGGTTCCTGAATTACTTGGAGAAACAGCATTTCCTACAAAAGCGTGCTTTGCAAGAGGTTCGCTGGGAAACATATAAAGCTGAGAATCTCACAAGATCTATCTATCTTGGTCCGCTTGAAATGCAAGGCATTCCACCCTATCATTTCTAAGCTAATTGCTGCAGGTCTGAAGTTTAGGATGAGTTACCCGGCTAGACTACAGATTTCAACTAATGGATCCTGGAAAAGCTATGAAGACCCTGAAGAAACTTTGAGGAGCCTTAAGTCCATGCCATAGATCTCTTTAAGGACCCTTGAATGGTGGTGGCGCAGTATGGAGTATGCTCATGGAGTCAAGAACTCAAATTTTGTTTCTTTCCCTTAAAGAAATTTTTGGAATGTGAAGATTTGGGTGACTACATATGCTGCAGTGGACTCGGGGATCACCGCAGACCGCCCTGACTTTTCTTTTCTTTCCATCTCATAATGGGCCCATGCTGGCCTGAAGCAATGGACACTGGGGTTTGGGGCTTTTTTTTGGGGGTTTGTGAACCAGGTTTCTGGTGGTTATTTTTGTTGGGGTTGAAAGAGCCCATCTTGATTGTGGGCTATTTTCGTTTTCCTTCTGGGCTGCTACGGGATGGTCCTGGGCTTTCTCCATCTCGACTCTTCATCTGGTTGGGCAGGAATCGACCGCTGAGGGCGTTCAATCTCTAGGAACTTGCAGGGAAACTCTACTCGAGGAGGATAAGCAGGGTTCACTATTTAGCTGGGACGTAGTACTCTCAATCTTTCAGGGAGGCCCTGTTTACGGATACCAGCTTGTAGTGGGTAGAGGTAACTTTATGCCTTCTCCTCCTGTGGAATGATTTTGCCATTTTCCATTTTAGTTCTCGCTCTTAACACGAGCTGGGGCACTTCTCCCTCCAGGTGTTACTGATCTGGTCCCCATTTCGGCAGCTCACCCTGCACTTCCGATCTCAATCTGGGTTATCATGAACATATGGGTGGTGAGATGGCTTACCATAACCCCCTATGTCAATCTCTCTTATGCCCATGTTTTGGCTGAATTGAGGTAAAGGCCCAGGTCCATTCTCCTTCGTTGGGGGTATAACTGACAAGGCTTGGTCTCTGAAGGCTGTGATCTGTGCAACAGCGCTACATATCTGGGTTCATTATCGAGCGGTAGTAGAGGATTAGAACCAGTACTGTGCTGAACGTTGCTTGTGACAGTTTGGGGGCGTGGGGAGGGGGTATGGTTGGAGGGTGGGGGTTAGAGGGATGAGTGGTATCTATTTCTGGGGGTTAGGGAAAAGGGTGGGTTTTACTGCAGTAACCCTGGGGATACATGTAAAGGGAATTGCATATCGTGTGCTGAGTGTAATTATTTCAGTTTGATATCTTTTCTGGATGGTGAATGAGCTAACATTCATGTCTTGGAATGTTAAGGGATCATAAAGCAACATAAGCAATATCAGGTTCTCAAACATTTAAGTCTGTTCAGTTCACAGATAACTTTTTTGCAAGAACCCATTTATTAGAAGGGAAGCTTTGCAATTAAGGAGACAACAAGTGGGATCGATTTACAGTGCCCAGGGCACCACTGCGAATAGTTATTAGGGTCATGCTCTTGATTAGCAGGAGTATCCCATTCTCTCCTATACAAGTGATCAAAGATACCGAGAGTAGGTTTATTCTGGTCAAAGTACCCTCTGGTCTGTCCCAATACTATTGGGCTGTGTTTATAGCCCTAATCTGGATGACCTCAGATTTTTATGAGGCTTATATCTATCATTCTCCCAATGATTCCCATTAAAATTATTTTAGGGGAGATTTCAATCAAGTACTTGATTCTCATTTAGACAGACTGGGCTGTGGCCTGGGTCGAGCTACCCTGGGCAGAAGGCATTCAGGGATTTATTAGATAAATGTGGCTCTGACGTCTGGTGTGTATTACACCCTGATTCTGGGAGTTTACCTTCAGGTCTTTGGCGCATGGTTCGATCCCGCATTGACTATTTACTTATTTCTCAGTGCCTCCTGCCGGGTGAAGACCTCCTCAATTCAACGGCCCATCTCCGACCACTCACTAGTGGTATGCAATTTGGTACTGCTCAATTCATTTAATAGGAAACTAGATGGAAGCTCAACGATCAACTCCTTAAAGGCGTTAAATATTGCAAACTTATTAAGGAAAAAATAGAATACTTTTTCACTAAACCCTTTAGACAGCATAAAACTTGATATCTTGTGGGGGCCTTCAAAGCCTTCATGAGAGGGATACTGATTAGCATGGTGGTTGGTAGGAAAAGAGAGTGGGAGGAAGAACTTAAATCCTTATTATCTCAAATCAAATCTCTGGAAGCTAACCTTCGGCTAATCCCTAGATGAGGATACTCAGAAACTCCTGAAATTAAAGGATAAATACCTGGGGTTACTTCAAGAGAGCAGAACTAGCTATTATTCATACCAGAGCTAAATACACCGATTAGGGGAAAAAGTGGACGTTTACTGGCATTGTGTATTAAACAACAGGAATCAATGAGATTTATCCCACCTATCAGGTCAGTAGCAGACAGATCTCTTAAGGTGTCTCCTACCGAGATAGCTCCAGAATTTGCTGCTTATTATTCTAAACCGTAGAAGCACATGGAGCATCCTCCTGCCCTGAAGATATACAGGGTTATCTAAGAGACTCCCACTTGCCCCTTCTCCTGACAGGTGTGGTGTTACTCTGGTTGTCCCTATTTCCAGGAGGAAATTGCTAAGGTTATTAGTGAATTGCCTGCCGACAAGGTCCCTGGTCCAGAAGGATTTTCTGCTTTATTTTACAAGGTCTTCGAGACCTTCTTGTACCAATACTTGGTCGTTTATTTCAGCAAATCCTATCTGGAGGAGACAGATTCGTATCTCTATGAGGCTCTGATTTTTCTGCTTCCCAAACCTGATAAAGACCTCGAAAAGGTTCAAAGTTATAGACCCATCTCTCTTTTAAAACCAGGATATTAAGATTCTCTCTAAAGTACTGGCCAACAGGTTGGCACTGGTTCTTCCTGGGTTAATAATTACAAATCAGTTGGATTTATGAAAGGGCACTCATCTTCTGACCATTTACGCTTTGTCGCATGTCTTCTCGGCAACCAGGGATGCGGAGTTCCCCAGGCTTGGTCTCCTGGATGCCGAGAAGGCATTCACCGTGTGAATTGGATTTTTGTTCCGCACTTTGGAGGCCTTCCACTTCCTTCTCTGTTTATCTCCTGGATTGCCGCCTTTATAAAACTCCTCGGCAAGAATTTCCACGAATGGGGCCTTTTCCCATCCTTTCTCGCTTCACTCAGGCACTAGTCAGGGTGCCCCTCTCCCCTCTATTATTTAACTTATATCTGGAACCTCTTATCCAAAATATTCTCAATAATGATTCTATACAAGGAGTGAGATTAGGCGACATGAAGTGAAAGTCACTGCATATGCTGATGACCTGTTAATACATCTGTCCCATCGGTATCCTCCATCCGGCCTTATTAAGTGAAGTGGCAAGGTTTAGTGCTCTGTCTAACTATAAATTGAATGCCAGTAAGTCCCTATTTTTCCATTAAATCACAAAGTCTTTAAGACTGATAATGGCCTTGGCTATGCTGGACACCAGGTCTTTCAAGTATCTGGGTATCAAACTTTCACGTAACCCCTACCATGGTTCAAGAGAAAACCTAGATTCCTTATTGCAGGGGATTACACATGACCTACAGAGGTGGTCTAAACTCCTATCTCTTTGTGGGGCCGAATTAATATAATTAAAATGAATGTATTTCCTAGGATTTTTAATCCATTGTCCCTTCTCAATGCCTTTATTCCTTTACTCTGGTTCAAAAAGGTTCATGGTATTTTTACAAGATTCATGGGCTGACAGGTATCCCTGTTTGTTATCACAGCCTTTGAGGCCCCAAAACTGGAGGGGTTGCAAATCCCCATCTGTCTATATATCATTGGGCTAGTCACCTTGCAAAATGTTCATGGTGGGTATCTCCTGGCCCAGAGGAAGATACAACCTATCTTGCTCAAAATAGAATTGGATGCAATCAATGCCAAAAATCTGGACCCTCTCATGTTATTTTTCCTAGTTATCCCAAGTAAGTATGGCCATAGACTGTCCCACAATAAGGACCTCTTTAAAGGTCTACTTACAGATATGTTCTTTTTGCAGTACTCTCCCCATCTGGACCTGGCCCAGTCTATCTGGAATTCTCCATCATTCACTATTAACAAGAACCAATCTCCCATCTTTGGTTACCTCAATTGGGAGAGAAGCTCTCGACCTTTACTGATGGTGAGGGGCATTGGTTATCAGTGGAGGAGATGGTTAGAAATTTCTCATCCTGACTTCTTCTTACTTCAAAGTCTTGCAATTGAGACATTTGCTGGTAATCACCCTGGAAGTACTCCTCCTCTCAGAGCATCTCCTTCTGATACCGAAAGTATCCCCACTTTCTGGGTCTTCTGGTGTAACTCTAAACTATATCAGGTTTTGTTTCAAAATAATTCTGGAGGTCCATTTGGGCCATCAAGATTCTGGAGTGACTTTTCCCCATCTGCAGCTGGATTGGCATTCTCTCTGGAAGTCATGTCATAAATTTATTTCTCAAGATAGACTGCATCTCATGCAATATCATGTATTGCACAACTTATATTACTCCCGGTTATGCTTCATAAGTGGGGCTACTTAGACTCTAATAAGTGCAATAAATGTTTGCAGGATGAGGGCACACTTTTCACATGCTTTGGTCTTGTCCAAAAATCTCCACCTTTGGGTTTCAATCCAAACTTTCTTAGACCCCTTTGTTGGGCCTTCAAGAATATTTTATCCCTGAGGTATGTGTGTTAGAGACCTGTCCTCTATTAGAGTCAAGGTATAAATTTCACATATCCATGGTCGCTTTGTCGGCTAAGAAAATAATTCTCTGTCATTGGAAAGACAGGTCCTCCCTTCTTTCCAGGAATGGGTAAGAAAAGTATTATCTAATTTGCGCAGAAAAGCAATAGCCAGCCTACATGACAGGATGGCAGTTTATGCTAAATTTGGGATCCCGTCACTCACTAATCTCTCTGGCTCCAAATTAAACCTATACTAGGGCTGATGCTTTTATATGGTCTTTTGATTAGTGGCTCGGCATCTACGGGCACTGAGATGGGTTACTGCAGTAAGGAGGTGGGGGCAGCATCTTTTACTATGTATCAATGAAACTCTACCAGTTTCTTTGTATGCTGCCTTTATGGTGGAAAATGTGTGAATAAACTTTAAATTACAAAAAAAGATACCCTCTGTACAGACAGTTGGTGAGACCCCATCTGGAGTATTGTGTTCAGTTCTGGAGACCCCATCTCCACAAGGACATAGACATTAGAAAGGATGGAGGCAGTCAGAGGAGGCAACTAAAATGGTGCAGGGTCTGCAGAGAAGCCATAAGAGGAGAGACTAAAGGAGCTTAATATGTATACCCTTGAGGAAAGGAGGGAGAGGGGACATGATAGAAATGTTTAAGTATCTCAGTGGAATCAACAAAGTCCAAGAGGGTAGCATCTTTCAGAAAAAGATGTGCAAGAACAAGGGGACACAATTTGAAGATAGAGGAGGGATGGCTTAGGGGCAATGAGAGGAAGTATTTTTTCACAGAGAGGGTGGTGGATGCATGGAACCGCCTTCCTGAGAAGTTTGTATGGTCTAGAACTGTGGGATAATTCAAGAATACATGGGACAGACATAAGGCAATTCTTGTGGGGTTAGGAAGAAATAGGCTGTTGGTTAACTAGGATCTGCAGCTTATCCATTAGGTAGGGAAATGGGCAGACTAAGTGGGTCAAGTGGTCCTTATCTGCCATCAAAGTCTATGTTTCTATGATATAAGCAGGTTTTATTCAGGCAGGCTAGGTCCTGAGTTAAGGAAACAGGGTAGACATTGTGCAGTTTCATTAAGAACTTGTCTTGTCTCTGTTTCTGGGATGCCTAGTATTTCTGGTGCACTTCTATTCTGTAAAGCACTCCTTCAGTTGTCTGTAGCTCTTTAGAGCCAGTCAGCCATTTCTTCCCTGATTTTATGTGCAGCAGCATATGGGAGTTGTCTATTGTTGAAGAACTGCTAAACTTGTCTTTTCTGCAATGTTTTCCTTTTTATGTTTGCTTGCACACATGTGCAAGAAACATAGTGCCATCATATGAATTTTCGTAGGTGTGTCACTCAGCCTCCAAAGCCCTGCTCCTTCTTGCAGGCGCTGTCTCACTGCACCAATAAATGTCAGAGCTGTTTATGACAGCAGTTCAGATGCAGTGCTTACAACTGAAAGCGAAGACTGCTATAATCAGCGGTAGTAACGTGTAGGCAATTTGCATACTGCCATCAGCAGGTAATTTACATACTGCTGTCAGCAATATGTAGAGTGCCTACACTCAGCACTGCATCTGAAAACAGCTGTCATAGACAGCTCCCTTGTTTCTAGTCTCCCCTCCCCAAACACTCAAGTAGCACACTGGGAGCCCACCCAGCAGGCTCATGCGCCTCTGCACACAATCAGATGGCTGACAGGGTGGCCAACCTCCGTCAGCCCACTGTACCCCCAAAAATGCAACTGACTTCCAGTTGCACGCTGGGAGCCCAACCCAGCATGGCAAACATCTGTATGGTCAGCGGGGTGCCCAATCCCCATCAGCTCCACTGCCCCAAAAAATCTTCCAGCTGCCACATTGGGAGCCCACCCCAGTGGCAAAAGTCCAGTGTCGTCTTCTAAAAAGAAAAAAACACCTGAAAACAAAAACAGTCCCTCGTTGACTGTCTTGCCCCCTCCCCAACCCACACCCACCGTCTGTGCACCCACCTCCCCAGACACCCCCACCCCATACTTATCTCTGGAGCCCAGCATGACAATCTTTGATGGACCGGGACATGTCTGCACTCTTCAAAGCCGACTGCAAACTGAAGAAATGCTGGTAAGCTGTATAATGGCATAAATGTTTTTTTTCAACTTTAGTGCATATCTTGGCCATTTTGAAATTTTTTTCCAAATTTTCAACATGGGTTCTTCAGGCCCACCCACTGTCATTTTGTTATTTGGTCCCGAAGGTGATTTCGCGGTCACTGCATGGAACCACCTTTTGGGACAGAGTAATGAAACGACAGTGTCACAGTTCATGAGTAGGCCCCAAAAACCATATGTTGAAAATTGGTGAAAAATTCCAAAATGACTTTACAAGCATGCATTGCACACTTCCTACTCATGCTCATAACTTTGAGAATGTTTAATATTTTCACTCCAGATTTCCAACATTGCCATTTTACCACACCTCTTATGAACAGTACAGCTGTCATTTTCATATCTCACCAAAATGTGTTTTCACACATATGGCGCCTATAGGCATGGTCAGAGTGCGAAATCAATGTTTGGGACACATTAAGAAAATCATAGTGACACTGTTCATGAGCAGAGGTGTTAAAATGGCTATGTTGAAAATTAGTGACAAAGAGTCCATAAATGGCTCTGTTATGAGCGTGCATTGTGCAATTTCCACACCCTCGTAAGTTCACGAATTTGTAATATTTGCAGTCCAGATTTTCAGCATTGACATTTTTCCACACCTCCCTATGAACAGTATAGCTGTCATTTTTCACACCCTGGCGAAATGTGTTTTCGCACTTCTGGCACAGACTAGCGGTCACTGTGGGAAATTAGTGTTTGGGACAGATTATGAAAATCCACAGTGACACTGTTCATGAGCGGAGGTCCCAAAATGCTTATGTTGAAAATCTGCTGTAAAAATCAACAAACTAATTACATTATGGGTGTACATTGCACAGTTTTATGCATGCTCGTGACCACCAGTTTTTGAATATTTTCACTCCAGATTTTCAGCACTGCCGTTATTTACACCTCCTCATGAACAGTACATCTGTCACTTTTCACATCCTGTTGAAATGTGTTTTGTACCTGTGGCACCAAATGGCACAGTCACTGTGCAAAATCACCTTTCACCTAATGATCTGATAGTGTTCCATGTGGTGGGGTCACAAACAGCCCATGTGGAAAACTTGTAGTAAAAATACCAAGAAACGCCCAGGGCATTAGGGGTTTTGACGATAACCCTACCTGCTTAGGGACTGACAGGCATCAGGGGTGTGACTTGGGTTTGTCAACAGTAATGCTCATGCCTTTCTACCCCACTCCCACTCTGCAGCCAGTGACAGGCATTGAGGTGGCCTTGGACACTTTGCCTCAAGCGTTCACCCCATTCTCCAATACTGCACTCATTTCAGCATATTTCCTTATGGAATGAGGTGAATCTAAAGCCCAAGCACCCCAAGGCACACCTCAACACTTGTCAGTGTCTGAAGGGTAGGGTGAGGTGAAATGTCCTGACCATCATGGGTGATGACCCAAAAGCACACCCAATGCCTGTTCAGCTCTGCAGAGTGAGGGTGGAGTTGGTGTCAGTTCAGTACTTCAATGCCATTCCTATACTGCATCTGTCTAACTCCTGCACTTCCACTGCTAATGCCAGCAAGCAAACATTAGGAATTGACAAATGCTTGTTATACTTGAAATACTACACCAATATGCATAATAATAAAGAATATATGTTGTTATATTAATGTAAATGAAGATGAACACTTTTGTGCATAGTAAAGGTAAAAGGGCAGAACCTTAGCTCCCTTACATGACAAGGATCTGGTATAAAAAGACTCAAATTTCCATTCTGAGTCAGTGGCTCTAGGGTACTGACCCTAGCTGTGTCCTAGTTTGTTGCAAGGAAGTATTATACCCAGTGCTGTTAACTGTGGATTGTTCTTTGCTTTATATTATTTTATTATTTTGCCGTTACCAGTTCGCCTGTGTTAATACTGCTGCAAGTATAAAAGCTATTTTGTTTGATCCTGACAAGTGGTGAAGCATCTATCATGACCAACGATTCTCATAGTTGGTGTTAGAAGTGGGATGCTGGAGTACTGGCTTGTGCTTCAGTTTGGACATTGATAAGAGTATCCTGGTGGATCAGAGATGCAGTGGGACAAGGCATAAAAGTCCATGCCCAGTGGGGTACTGAAAAGACAAATGATGGAACAGTACCAAATTCCTCTGATGACTGGCTTGGGGATGTGAGATGGCATGAGGCCAAGTAAGAGGACAAGGAAGAGATGGAAGGTGCTATGGGAGGAAGATGTTCTCCCTGAAGAAGAAGTGGAGGATCCTCCGACTGACATGCAAGACCTCCTGAGATGGTTGTGCATCAGACAAATGGATCTGGAAAATCAGAAAAGAAGAGAAGAGAAATCATCTGCAAAGTGAGGCCAGGTGGGTGGATACACTTCAAGCCATACAGCCTCTTGGAACAGTCTGGCAGAATCCCCCAATGATGGCCCAGGGACATTAAATTGTCAAGGTTGTTAGATACTGATGGCATTGAAGAGTACATTACTACATTTAAGAGAGTGACAACAGTATGCAGATGGCCCAGAGACCAGGGGTGGTTTGGTTAGCCCCCTATCTAACAGGAAAGGCCCAACTACATTCATGGACAGTCGCTTTGTTACTGATTATGACCATGTGAAACAAGCCATATTAAAACAATACGGTATTATTGTAGACTTATTGTCAGCTTTTAGAACCTTTCATCATCACCTGCAGACTCACACAAAAAGCATTAGTGAGGTTACAAGACGTCTGCAGGAAATGGTTGCAACCTACAGTACGAACTATGGACCAGGTTGTTGAAGCCATAATATTGGAACAATTTATTGAAATATTGCCTCAAGTCCAGATATGGGTCCAAGAGCACCACCTGGAAACAGCTGAAAAGCAATTAATCTGGCCAAGGATTATTTGGCCACCAGGCCTCAACATCAAAAAGACATGCTTGGACAAGTGCTCTTTCACCAATGGTAAGACCTACCACTTGTCTTCTAGCACTGTTCCTAGTAATGTTGGTCCTTTCAAACCAGATAGGCCTGTGAGACATTATAACCCTGACATTATTTGCCATGATTGCCAGGAAAAGGACATATAGAGATGTATTGTCCTAAGAAAAGAATGATTCAACCCATCTGGCTCTGGCAAGTTGGGGACAGTATGTCATACCTATTAGTATGGAGGGAAAGGAAGTACCTGGCCTAATAGATTCAAGGAGTCAACAAACTCTAGTCAGAACTGATTTAATACCTGGTGAAGAGAACAAAAGGGGGACAAGACAGGAGTCACCTGTATCCATGGTGATCAACACTATTACCCAGTACATAATGTGGCATTACAGATGCATAATCAGACCTATCAACTTTGGGTGGGTCAAGTCCCACGATTACCAGTACTTGTTGTCATAGACCATGATTTCCCACATTTCAACATTTGTTATCCCCTGGTATATGTGCCATGACTACCAGTGTTCAGACAAAAGAGGAACAATCACTCGACAAATATTTCTCTTTGATGAGGACCTGTTTGAAGCACTAGACAAAACCAGAAAACCAAGAGGGAAAAAATAAAAGCAAATTTACAATGGACTAAAAATAAGACTGCAATATTGATATGATGGAATGTATTAAAACTGAGACCTTTGTGTATGCCGAGAAACAAGATGTAACCTTACAACCCTTATTTTTACAGGTGGTTGCAGACGGGTGGAGGTGGCAGATCATGTATAAAATATTACAAGAAAAATTGTATAGATGTTGGAAAAATCCCAGAACTGAGGAGGTTGTAGAACAGCTATAATCCCTGCCAGTATCATCCCCAGCTTATATATCTGGCTCATGATGTTCCCTAGGCAAGCCATTTAGGCAGGGACCACGCTCTTAGTAGGCTGCTACATCATTTCTACTAGCCTGGAATACACGGCCATGTAGCAGGCTACTGCAAGAGCTGTGTCCAATGCCAAAAGGTAGCTCTGGTTAATTAAAAGGACACGGTACCCTTACAGCCCCTCCCTTAGTGTCCATTCCTTTTGAAAGGGTGGCCATGGATATTGTGGGGCATTTACCTAAGAGAGCCAAAGCAATAGAGTTGTCCTGGTTATCTGTGACTAGACATCCAAGTATCCAGAGGCCATACCTCTGCCTACGGTCACAGCTGAGAAGGTAGCCGAGGAGCTGCTGAAAGTATTTAGCAGGATGGGGATACCAGGAGAAATCCTCATAGAGAGGGGCAGCAACTTCTGTTCGGTTCTATTGAAACAGTTACACCTGGCCTTGGGTGTAAAATCAATCCATACCTCCCATATCATCTGTACATGGATGGCCTGGTGGGCGTTTCAATAAAACTATGAAGAAGATGATCCAGAAATATGTACTGGATGAAGGTAAACATTGGGACATACATCTACCACTGCTCATGTTTGCCTACAGAGAGGTTCCCCAGGCATCTACGGAGTTTTCACCTTTGAATTGTTATTTGAAAGAACCCTCAGACCCTCCTGGATCTTTTTAAGGAGCAGTGGGAAGATGGTAAAAACTAGACAACCCCACCACTATTGAATATATTACACAGCTACGACAAAGATTGATGGAATATATTCAGATAGCCCACCACCAGCACCAGAAGAGGCAGAACTATCAGAAAGTAAAATATGATCAAGGGTGGGTCATAAACTGTTCCAACCAGGAGATTGTGTGCTTTTACTCCCTTAACTGACAATAAACTCACAATGAAATGGCAGGGTCCCTATGTAGTTCATAGACAGACAGGGCCAGTTAACTATGAAATTGAGATACCCGATAGGAGACAGAAACTAAAATATATCACTCTAATCTATTGAAAAATGGTGTGAAAAATCTAACCCTGATTCCATTCTCAGCCTGTATGTATGTCCTGAACAACAAAGTAACAGTGAGATTGATATAGCCTATCAGAGGTTAGAACCCAGTGAAGAGAACAGGGTATGTTAATCAATCCTACATTGGAGTCTAGCCAGAGGGCAGAGCTGAGAGGGTATTACAGGAGTTTGTAAAACCTTCACTATCGAACCTGGGAGGGCACATGGGTGGAACATCAGATTTGTGTAACCCAAGAAATACCCATATGAATGAAACTATATCGGTTACCTGAAAAGGTGAGGAGGAGGCTATAGAGGAAGTACGTAAATGCAGAGAATGGGGTTATAGAGGAATCCCAGAGTGATTGGAGTTTTCCCTTTGTCATAGTAGAAAAAAGGAAGGTGGGGTATGTCTGTGCCTAGATTTCCGCGTTTGAATGCCATTTCTAAATTTGAGGGATATCCTATGCCATACATAGATGATATCAATGATATGTAGCAACGCCCCTATATCAGTACATTAGACCTTACAAAAGGGTATTGGCAGATCCCTTTGAATAAGGAGACCAAGGAGAAAACTGCCTTTAGCACCCCCATAGGACTTTTCATTTTCTCACCATGCCTTTTATTCTTCATGGTGCCCTGCCACATTTCAAAGATTAATGGACAGGATATTAAGACCACACATGGCATATAGTGCAGCCTACTTGGACAATGTGATTTTATTCAGTTCTGGTTGGGAAGAGCATCTGCAACAGCTCACCAATGTCTTATGTGCCATTGCCCAGGCAAGCCTCACTATAAATCCCTAAAAATGTTCACTTGCTATGAGAGAGACTAGGTACCTGGGATTCTTAATTGGAAATGGACTGGTAAAGCCCGAAATGGGAAAGGTGGATGCAGTAGCCAGAAGTCCCCACCCAGAAACCAAGAACCATTTCCGATCATTCCTGGGCTTTCAGGTTATTACAGGTGTCGTCACCAATTTCACCACTTTAGCCAGTCCCTTAATAGAACTAATGAAGAAGAACAAACCTGCTAAGATTGATTAGTCTCCGGCTTGCAAGGATGCATTTTGTGCTATCAAGGCAAACTTGTGCTCCTCACCAGTTTTGAGGAGCCCTGATTTCTCCAGACTTTTATCGTTCAGACAAATGCACCCAACACTGGGATAGGGGCAGTGTTATCCCAAATTATTGAGGGTGAAGAGCACTCCATTATATATATTAGTAGGAAGTTACACAAAGAGAGATGAAATACACTACAATAGAACAGGAATGCCTCGCACTAAAGTGGGCCGTGAGGCATTGCAATTTTATTATGGGGGCTGAATTTGAGGTATGGACTGACTATAACCCCCTCTGCTGGCTGCATATTATAAAGGAAAAAAACAAGAATCATGCAGTGGTATCTGGCTTTGCAATCCTGTAAGTTTACTGTGAGACATAGATCAGGCTCTCTACACAGAAATGCCAATTTCATGTCATGCCATGTGGCAGATCCTAAGATTCAGACAGAAACAGACCTCGAGGTAAAGTATGAATTAGAAAACAGAGGACAGATCCGATTTTGAGTTAATCATGTTCTTTTGATTTTATAGGACCCCAAGGTGGAGCTTGAGAGTGGGTGGTCAGGAGCTCCATCTCTCCTATGAGAGATCAGTTGTTAACTGTCTGCATCTGGTTGTGTTACTTGTAAATTTTGAGGCATAAAGAAAAGCTTCACCTAAAATAAAACTCCTGGTTTCATATTTGAATGGGGTGCAGTATGTGAGAGGGAGCTGAGGTAACCTAGGAGACCATTTCATGCTTAAGACTGTTGCAACATCACTTTTCTGTATCCTCTTCTTATACTGTACTTGACTTTTTCTTTCCATGTATATTTTCCCCATCCCGATAGGCCACCGGTGGCTGTTCTCCTATCTCTTACTCTGGTTGAAAACCTCTGGTCTCCATAGGTGCACCGTCCGGTTTTATTTTCCGATTGTTGTTCTGCCAGCTGCATGATCCCATGCACATTCGCCTGCTTGAAGGATCACAGCTGTCAGCATGATCGCGGCAAACAGCCCCACTTAGAGGTTTAGCAGTGGGTGGAAATGAATGAATGAGGACTATTACGCTGGTGTCAGTGATAAACTTACTCCCTAGAGCTGAATACTGGTTAAAGCCTATTCGGTGAAGCAATAGGCAGTTCTATATGTAGCAGTGTTGTAAAAATAATTGCTGTTGGCAGCCTGTTCCCTGTTCTCCATCATAAGTTCACTGCTAGCTCACTATGTTGGGGGAACACCGCGCAGCCCCTCAGCTGAAAATGGGTTGTTTGGGAAGGAGTAATAGAAAGCTCACTATAGAAAGATGCAAGCAAGTTTTATTCATCAGGTTAGGTCCCTAGTTAAGGAAAACAGGGTAGACATTGTGCAGCTACATTAAGAACTTGCATTGTCTGTTTCTGGGATGCCTGGTATTTCTGGTGCACTTCTCTTCTGCAAGGCACTCCTCCAGCTGTCTGTTGTTCTTTAGAGCCACGGCTGTTTCTTCCCGATTTTATGAGCAGCAGCATGTGGGAGTGGCCTATTGCTGAAGAAGAACTGCTAAACTCTTCTTTTCTGCATTGTTTTCCTTTTTATCGTGAAATACTACACTGATATGCATAATAATAAAGAATGTATGTTGTTATATTAATTTAAATGAAAATAAGCACTTTTTGTGCATACTAAAGGTAAAAGGGCAGAGCCTTAGTTCCCATGACAGGGATCTGGTATAAAAGACTCAGATTTCCATTCTGAGTCAGTGGTTCTAGGGTACTGACCCTAGCTGTGTCCTAGTTTGTTGCTAGGAAGTATTATACCCAGTGCTGTTAACTGTGGCTTTTCTTTTGCTTTATATTATTTTGCCATTACCGGTTTGCCTATGTTAATACCACTGCAAGTATAATAGCTATTTTGTTTTATCCTGACAAGTGGTGAAACATCCATCATTACCCATGATTCTCACAGTTGCCTTAAATTCAGTAAAGCTTATTTATTGGAAAAAAATCAGACACCGATATTGCAGCATCTCATCTGTACCTTCTCTCATATCACCTCTTCTGGCTATCTACATACTGGTGAACACTAGAGATTGGTTAATGTATTCATTGCATGACACTGGGGCAGAAATCTCAGTTCCCTACACTAGCATTTTGAACAACATGTCTCTTCACCAGTCACCTTCATGCTTCCCAGCAGTCATGAACTGCTGTATATCTTCACAGCAAACATCACTAATGTACCTATTGCATGTGTCATTCACCTCAAGTTACACTTTGGCAAATAGAAAGTCACTGTCAAGTTCTACTTGGTGCCTGATCAATAACCAACAGTGATTCTTGGTGTGGACTTTCTCAAATACCACAAAGTCATCCTGGACCTTGACTCAAACAATCTTTCAATAGACCCCTAAAGGGCAATTTCAGCTATGGACTCAGTCTCTGTTCTTCTGAAGTCAGAGATGGTTTTGATTGAAGAATTCAGGTGAACCACTGCCACAAGGTGGTGTTTGCATAACCATGGGATCCCCACTTTACATTCCACAGGCCTGATCCTGCAAAACATCTCATCTGCTGTACACAACGCCCAGAAATTCAGAGATGCTGCAACTTTTCAGATGAGCCAATTGTTATTTTCATGGTCACCACTGTAGGAAAGCTTGACTGCCTGTATATAAGTGACCAGCTCTATGTCATGCAGGAATCTCAGTCTGGTTCCACTACCTCTGCTCTTTCAACACCACCATCAACACACCAGCTTTACAAACTTTATTGCTCAGTGGGTGATTCTCTTGTTCCAAGATCCCAGCACCTCCAACTGAGAAACAGCAGCTTTTAGCTTTCCTGGAGGACTACCCAGATGTCTTTGTTGATACAGACAACAAGCAGAAACATTGTGATATCCTGCAACACACTACTGAGGTGCAGTGCAGTCAGAAACCCATCTGTCAGCCTACAAAGTCAGACAGAAACAAGTCTCAGAGGCCATGATCAGGGACATGCTGGAATAATAATCACTAGGAATCTAACAGTCCTTGGAGTGTACCATGCTTGCTGGTGGTAAAGAAGCATTAAGGGGTATCACTCTGTGGTTGATTACAAAGCTCAGTTCCTGTACAGTGCTGTATGCATCCTTTATCCACAAAGGGGATGCCTTAGAGAGTTTTAGAGCAACCAGCCTAGCATACTTCACCACTCTGGATCTTCAAAGTGGGTTCTACCACTTATCTGTTGACTCAATTTCTCCTCTATTCACAGCCTGATGTTGTTACTTGGGACTGTTCAAGTTCAAGCAACTGTCTATGGGACTCCAGAACAGTCCAGCCACATTCCTGCATGTAATGGATACAGTACTACATGTGAGATTGCTTTGGAAATCTTGTCTGGTCTACTTGGATGTTGTTACTGTCTTTAGTAGAACTTTAACAGAACACCTGCAATATCTTAAAGTATTCAGATTCATTGATGAACCAGCTCTTCCCATAGAAGTGTTGCTCTGTACTACCTAGAAGTCATCACTGGGACACGTTGATAACTCTCAAAGCATCTCTCCAGACCCAGACAAACTCTCTGCAGTAGGGAACTATCCTGAACCAACCAACCTCAAGGACTTCAGAATTTTCCTAGGTCTGTATGAATATTACAAAAGTTAATCAGCAACTACAACAAGATTGCATCTCCACTGTATGCCTGAAGTAAAAGGATGTAAATTTAAAGGTTTTCTGAGTGCAGACAGGTTTTGATACCTTAAAGTACAGACTACTTTCTGCTCCTTTCTTTGCCTACACTAGGTTCAACCAAACATTCAAACTTCACACAGACACCAGGGCAGAGATTTTCAGACAGCTGTATCCATTTTATGGATGTGGCCAACAGACATCCACTAGAATATGAGACCACCTTGTAGGTGGTCTAATTCTGAGCATGAGCATGCCAACTTGCATTCCAAAATGATGAATGCATCTAAATTAGATGCATGCATCATTTGTTTTTCCTGTCAAAGCTGCAAGTGTCACAAATGCTTTGGAATATTTGTAAATATGCACAAGCATCCAGACATATTTGCTTGGATGTAGAATGCATCCAAAATACACATTAGTGCTGCATCCTTATGTATGAAACTCTGCCTCCTAGTTCTTTTGTATTAAGCGCTATGCTATGTGAAGTTCAACAGAGAACAGAACATATAATTTCCTATGCTAGTATCTATCTTCTCTCCACTGTGCATAACTAAGGCATCACAGGAAAAATATATCATCATGGTATTTGCTGTTAAGAAAAATCACTGTTATCTTTGTTACTCCTCAGTCATAGGTATCATTAATCATTTTGCTCAGATGGTTGTTGGAAATGAAGGCACCATTAGGAATGTTTATGCAATGACTTGCCATGGTCCAATCCTAAAACTTCCAAATTCAAAACAGATCAGGTCCAGTTCACTCCAATGTGGATGGTTGTCATCTTACAACAGTATCTTCTTTGCCGTTTACAGACCAGGGATCCTGCTTTGAAGCTCTCCTTTCACAACACATCTTTCTTGTGGGTACTATTACAGCACCACAAGTTGATTTGTTGCTTTCAAGTACTTCTTCAAAATGTTACACCAGTCCCCTGTTACTGCACTCCGCCAAAGAAATTCTTGCCTCATCTGCTTCTGCAGTCTACCCGGCTATCATCAAAACTCAACAAAGTGCAAACCTCCGTTCTCAAACATATTCACCTAGTAAAGGGTATAGCATTGTGCAACAAAAGCAACATTGCAAGAACACTCTTTCTTGCTTCACAATACATTCTCATGGACATTGTGTTTTTTCTCATCTGGATAATGGGCGGCATGAGACATCACATGGACAAGATTTATATACAGTTAGCCATGCCTGCCCTCTGTCTTGTAAATGTAGTTCTTCTCCCCAGTCATGCCTCCCCACTTTTGGAGATCACATGGGAATCCACAGAGCTCTCAAAAAGACAAGGCTACACTTCTCATCACACATGAACAAGAACATTGTCCAATTTAAGTCTTGCCAGCACTACTCTCAAAGATAGCCTCCTGCCAAACCAGCCAAGGCACACATCAACCAATGCCTGTCACCACAGAACTATTTCAGCGTGTCATTTCTGACATTCTTGGACCTTTACTGACATGCTGTAACGTGGGCAATAAATACATTTTGTCCTTGTGGACTGCCTTCCAAAAATGCCTTGAACTAACTTGAATAAAAGACATCAAAACTGCTATTATAACAAATGCCTTTCTTAAAACAGTTATTTGCCATCAAAGTACATCCTTCATACCTACATTCAGACAGAGGCATGATCTACCTTTCTACAACTGTATAAGACACTTGAAAATCTTTGACATAAAAGACTCACACAATGAGTTACCACTTGCAATGCAATGGACAAAGAGAAGACATCTACCATTCTCAGGAATCTGGAAGAAACCAAGCATGATACTTGGAACCACTTTTGTTTAGTTTTCCTGCAAAACAGGTCCTTGAGTCAATAGCACAGAGTACACCCCATTCTTCCTGGTCCTGGCCCATGGATGGCATTTAATAACTCCATCAGAATTGGCTCTCTCAGTGCTAGAGGTTCCATAATCCACATCCTCATATATTATCCCTGTGCTGGAAGAGCATGAACTTGCCAGACATGTGGCAACAACCACACTGGGACAGAGGAAGTCTGCCATTCAAAAGATCAGCAGCCATGTAACATGAGCCCTCATTGTTGTGTGTGTGTGTGTGTGGGGGGGGCTCTCTAATCAGAAATCAAAAGAAATTTTCTGTCCTAGCCTGATCTATTTTAGACTATACAAAATCTTCATTTAGTTCATGTCTATCTGCAACACAAGTCAAATGGAAGGTTTATACTTAACAAAGCCACATCAGTTGTCTGAAGGACAGGTACTTGAGCAACACCCTCCCAGCTGATTTCAGTCCTTCCAGCATCAACACTGCACTTCAGCCTGCCATCTTTCAGAGTCAGAACTTCCTTTTGATAACCTGCAGCTAGTTCTTTTGGATTTTCCAGCCAGTTCTTTTGGATCACCCTCTCCTGACTCTCTGCCGATGTATTCTGTTGCAGCTGACATTCAGTCATAAGCAGAGCTGCAGCGAGTTTTACTACATGGTGAATGCTGCAAAGTCGGCAACTTTGCCCAAGTATTCTTCCCAGATAACTCAAAATTCAACATTTGTGACTTCACCTTGCTTTGGGGTTTTAGTGAAAATAGCACTTAAAACCTCAAAGCAAGCAGAGAGACCAAAAGGAGAATCCCTCCCCCAACACCAACGCTGATCTATCCCTGGTGTCTAGTGACACCCACCCCCACCCTATCAGGTAGTACCCCCACCACTTCCCACCAACTCAAGTTGAATTCATGTAAAAATTATATATATTATTTTCCCTGGTGTCTAGTGACCTCCACCCTGTCAAGTAGTACCTCCACTCTGCTCCCTCCCACCCAGTCAGAGCCATGTAAAAATTATATATATTATTTTCACTGGTGTCTAGTGGCCCCACCCCCAACCTGTCAGGTAGTACCCCTCCCACTCCCCAACCCGAGTCAGATTAGTTAAAAAAAATATTATTTTCCCTGGTGTCTAGTAGCCTCCCACCCTGTCAGGTAGTACCCCCCCAGCTTCCCCAACCCTGAGTCAGATCTGTAAAAAAAAATACTTTCCTGGTGTCCAGTGGCCCTCCACCACCCCACCCTATCATGTAGTTCCCCACCCCACTCCTCACAACCCCAACTAGCACACCACAGGCACATCCCTCCACTCACCTTCATGTCCAGCAGCCCACCCAACTCAGCTCAATGAATGAGTGCATGCTTGTACACCCACATGCTCATTCATTGACAAGTTGCAGTAATTTACTCAGTCCTGCAGGGGTGTACAGAAGGGAGGGGCTGCTCAGTGTCTAGTGGGGGCTGGATGGGGAATGGCATTATAGACCTTGGAGGGTCCCATAATGCCATTCTTCCCCATCCACTACCCCTACCAGTGACGGAGTAGCCCCCTACTCTTCTGCACCCTCCAGGACTGGGTAAATTACCGCAGTGGTATGTGCTGGTGGCCGCTCAGGTTGGGGTTGGGGTTGGGGTTGGGTGAGAGGGGTGGGAGGTACTACATGACAGGGTGGGAAATGAGCCACTAGACAACAGGAAAGTAATTTTTTATATACGGATCTGACTCGGGGCTGGGGGCAGCGGGTGGGGTACTACCTGATAGAAGTGGGGGATGGGGGCCACTAGATACCAGGGATAATAATATGTTTTTACAGGGATCGACTCAGGGTTGGGGGAGAGTTGGGGGCACTTGACACCAGGAAACAAAATAGATAAAGAATGATCCTGAAGTAGTGAAGTACCCACATAAATTGGAACTTTGCCTTACTTCTGGATGCATATTTATTCAATTCGCTACCTGTAGTATGACCCAAAGTTTGGGTTCTATGCAAAATATTATGGGTAGCGATTATAATGCACTTCACCCACCACTAGTCAGAAGAACTTCCTTGACCTTCTTTGACCTCCTCTTCATCTCAAGACTCTCTTGTGCACTCCCTGAGTACAAAATTGAGTGAGTCTTCAAAGGATATTGGTAAATAGATCCTAGACTTAGAGATAAATGGTGGGACTTTGGCAGTTCACAGAACTTGGTCACCTTTGCAGACTTTACTCCTTCATATTAGGAACTGGTTCAGGCAACACACAATACAGTACAATTTCTACTGACCAAAAAAAAATCAGCACAAGTCTTGAACTTATATACACCTTTCTTAGTGTATAATTGGGGCTAGTTTTCCTTTTTTTCTTCTATGGTATTCCTCACTTGTCTATGCTAAATTATTCTTATGTAACAAATGTTCAAATGTACCTGTCTCAGTACAAATTTCTTTTTACATATTCATTTTCCACTAGCAGTTTCCAGGCAGGGCTGCTCAGTCCCATTGTCACCCCTTCCTGCCTGCCACTGCCTCCCCAGGCACTAGAACCAACCACAGAACCCCATGAATTCCACCCCTCCCCATGGTGGGGTCAGGAAGGAGGGCTGTCCTTCCCCACTCAGCGCATACTCCAGTAGTTGGTCAGTGGCTTTGGGTAGCAGTGTGGATCAGGACGGAGAAGGTGGGACTTCATGGAGCCCAAGCTCCTCATTCTTTTCTTGTTCTGTTTGTTTGGCTGCCTGACCCTCAGCCATGGCGGCATAGGCATGCACGCACGGAGGTATGTGCAAAGCACAGAGCCATTGCCCCAGCCTACACTGGCACTCAGACACTCTACTGTCCCCAAGCCTCCACCTGGGTGCAGCTAAGGGCTGAGACACCTAGTCTCCCCACCCCAGGAGAGGAGAGGAGAGTAGTCCTGTGGATGTTCCATCCTCTCCCTCCTTGGCTGACTCCTGAAAACCTGAGTCTATTTCCTAATCCAGGTCACTGACATTGAGAGGTAAGGCGCTAAGCACCTCAGCCCTCTGCAAAACCAGGCTGTCTTGTAAATCTTTTCTAAACTACATTCAAATATTTTCTCCACAGAGATGTTATGTACAAATTCATGCAGTTTTCATGAGTTGTTTTCATGTTCTACATTCCATGTTCTTCATACAATTTCACGTGTCTTGCTTAACATTTATGCTTCAGGGACAGTTTATCTTCTACGTAAAATGCAACTAACATACCATGTTTCCAACACAAGTTTTATGCTGCCTCTTAATGTGTATATACTGCACTCTAAGACACCAAAACACAGGACTCTCTCTTGTTTGCAGATTAGCACCATGCATTTTGTTTTGAATAATGTCTTACTGCATACAGTTCATGTTCTGGGTGATCTCCAGCTGCTACCCCTTCTCCTCTCCCTTCCCTTCTCCCTTCCCTGCACTCTGTCTTTTTGTCACTCTGGCTAAGCCTGAGGTAACTAATGGTGTTTCCTCTCCCTTGGTTCTACGTAGCTAGTCATCATTTTAGTCAATCCCCTCCCCCAGTAGTTGAGTACTCACGTTCAGGTTGCTTAGTGAAATCTCTTTGATATTTTCTTTACTATAAACTGTTTTAATGCTTATAATGCTTTTTACTGTTAAAGTTGTTCAAGTGGTACTCACTTTCATTGACCCATAGGTGATATGAAGTATATTTCAGCATGGGACTTAACCTCTAGCTGCAGCTTCTTTAAAGCAATTGCAACACTATTGCTGCAAATTGTTTCATTGCCTAACTATGCCATTTAGATGCCAGGGATGCTGGGAAACCCTGAGTCTGATATGTCTCATGGTGTGCAGTAGATCCATGTTGATGAATAAAAGAAGGTTCCTGCTTCTAGACTGCATATGTAAGTTTGTTCTAATTGGGTTAAGTGAGGACGAAGTGCAAAGGTGCAGCAAAAAAGGTATGACAGGCCCAAGTAGAAGGTAACGGTCTTGGTGGCAGATGCACAAAATGCCACACAATACAGATTTAGAGTGTGATGTCCCTTTAAGCCACACTTAACTGAAGACCATATTTTAGATATTGGATGTTCTTCCTCTTACATTCTTAAAGACAGCTTTTGTGCCAACAAAATATGAATACTGACATACAGAAAAAAGTGTCTTTAAATCCTTCCAGCCCTGCATGAGCTGTAATCCATCACAGTCAATCTCAGGCCTACAGCAGGTCAGAACCCAACAGAATAACTCATTTAGTTTTCCTCATTCAATAGCACAACAGGTGTTGGGCACAAGGTAGTAAGGTATAATTAAATATATTGAACTAGCTTCCTCTGGGCCTCAATGCAGTGAAAAGAACCTTGATTGCCTTAATACGTCTACACCTTAGTCAGCTAAGAGACAAAGGAATAAAACCACCTTACATTCAGAAGGCATTAAACCATTTCTTTTAAATTGATGCAGCAAAAGCAAAGCATGAATGTGTGGTTTACTGCAATATTTTCTGGTTTATGTAATACCTAGAAAAGGAATTTGTATTGTTAACCCTTTCACTAGTGAATTAATTGAAACTCCACACAGCAAGCTAGAAAATTGTGACTTGCATATGAGAGCAAATCAATATGGCATAAATACACCTGCAACTGTTTAAAGATGCAAAACAAATAAAGTCTGTTATTACACAAAACCTAAGCAATTTACATATTAATTTACATTGTATATGATTATAGTCATTGCACATACTATAAATAACATGAGATGAATTAAGTTACACTCATATATGAAAATAATGTACAGACATTTTAAGAAATTTAGACCAGAATTTTAAGTAATATTTATGTGGCTTGTTCTGACAGTGTAACAAACCTTATGAACACAATCAAACAAGATACAATGTACCACATCCCCAAAATGCTGCTCAAAGGAGCCTGAAAATCATTTTAAAGTTTTTCTATTTTCTTATTCACTTTCATCATTCCATGATTTTTTTTTATATACTTTGTGTTTATCCTCCTGCCTTTCCACATTGGCTCCTCTTTGGGGCTCAATGATGGCCTAGATTGGGACTCCTCCAAGGGTCGCCTGCACACATGGGTGCCCCTTCAGTGAACCTAGATCCTCCGGATGACCCCCCAGCTGGGGAAGAGAGAGTCTCCCCAACTCCTCCAGACATGTGACGAGCATGCACCTTGCACTTTGGACCCCCGGATTTCCGATCACGTCGGTACCTGGAGCCTGTCTACTGGTGCCAATGTGGGAGTTTTCCTGTGCATTTTCTCCCACCCTGGGCATCAGCACACTGGAGGCCAATGAGTCAAGGCATGCTGAGATGTGCCTCGATCCGGCCCTCAGCTGACATCCACCCCTTCCCAGTACTGCTACCTCCTAACTGCACCTTCTACCTGGGTTCTCCCAGGTGGCAGTATCGCAGCAAGGCCTGCAGATCCCTCCACAGAGAAGGAGAGAGCCATCGGGCACTCAATCCTTCCCCTCCCTGTCAGCCCCGCGAGACCCGTGCTTGTTCCTGAGCATGAGTCGCTGGCATGGAGCAAGTTAAGGCATCAAGCACCTCAGTCCTCAGCGCCACCAGGTCCGCTCCATTCCATGATTTTGAAAACTGTTTCTTGATCTTCACTTTGGCCAAGTTTATTTATTTTTATTTATTTATTGATACTAGGAATATACAACCTTTGAACTAAAAGCTCATTAGCAGAGGTTCCACACGTAGGGTACAAAAATTAATACATTTTAACATAGAATAATTACATATAGTAGATATTAACAACAAAACAGAGAGCATAGCTTTCACATATGAGTTACTTAAATTTGGTTGCAGAATATGCAGTTAATATTAACAAGGAGCCAAGATTATCGACACTAGGGTAACTTATTGTATGAGAGGTAGGAGCAATAGGTGGTAGGAGTAAGTAGGATCCAAAGGGAGACAGATAAGTTAGGCAGGTGCAGCCAGGACAGGCATTGTCAGAGAGAGCAGATGGGGAGGAGCAGCAGAGTTAAGCCTTGTCAAAGGTTATGGAGGGAAATTAGGGACTGTAGTCATAACTGATGTTGTTTACCAAGAGGACCTTCAGATTTGTCTTAAATAGGCCCAGCTGGGTGCAAGCCAGAAGGTCAGGGCTGAATGAGTTTATCCATTTAGGGCTCTATACCCAAAGGATCGCTGACCATGGAGGTGCAGTGAAAAGGATATTTAGTGCCTGATTACCGTCACTTCTGGTAGGCCTGGCAGAGTTGTTGGGACACAGGAGGCTGAGCAACCCTGGGGTGATGAGACCTACTATGGACTTTTGGCAATTAGGCAAGTTAACTATTTAAGTCTACCTTCTAAGTTGAGCAGCCCGCACTTGAATAGAACTCACAGGAATGCGTTAACTGGTGGGCCCCTAACAGAAGCCTGCAAGCTTTATTAAGCACCGATTTAATTCTCCTTAGGGCAGTGTCAGTCGGCTCCATATACTATTAGACTGTAGTCAACTACTGATGTGATGGAGCTGGTCACAGCAATCTGGTGACATCCAGCTGACCAGACCTGGGTTTAAATCCCACAGCTTCCACTTGCATACTGTGTGACCCTAAGCAAGTCACTTACCTTCACTATGCTCCCAGGTCGCACCTGTAAATAAACTTTCAGCTTAGTGTGCTACTCCTGGTTAAACAACAACAAAAAAAAAAGTAAGAGGGCTTCATCAGTAAGACAGTGCTTGTGCTTATAGAAGATACCAGTTCTTAAGTTTACATTTTTGTGACCAGATTGATGTGCTGAACAAAGGATAGTGAGCAATCAAGGTTGACCCCTAGGTATTTGAAAGTGGGGACCATTTCCAGTATATATTTGGTTGTTTCGAATTTGGAGTTAGTATGCTCTGTTTTTATTCTGGGAGGAAGGAAAGCGCATTGTTTTTGTCTTCTTGTAGTTAAGCAGTAGCTTGTGCTTCAGAAACCAAGTTTCAACAGCTGCAAAGCTAGTTTGCAACTGCACTTCAAGGTCAGTAGAGTGTGGCTGACTAGAACAGCACAGCATCATCAGTATATAGGAGAGTCTGGTTTGGGCAGGTGAAGGGAAGTTTGTTTAGTAATAAGCTGAATAGAAGGGGCCCAGGATTGAGTCCTAGGGTATCCTGATTGTGACAGCGCATTGGTCAGAGATTGTGTTATGAATCTTAACATGCTGGGTGCATTCAGCTAAGGTAGCTATGGAACCATTTAACTGGTACAGGGATATACCGGTGGAGGACAGCTGGTTTAGCAGAATACCATGACTGACTGTGTCAAAGGCCTTCATTAGATCAATAAATGTGGTTCCAACCATTTGACCCCAGTCTAAAACATCATGGATAAAGCTAGTAAATTCTATGAATGCAGATGAAGTACTGAGCAGCTTCCAAACATCATGGTGTTTAGGGCATAAGAGCTTATATTTATCAAGGTATTCAACTAGCTGGTCATTGACCACCCTTTCAAGTGCCTTAGAAAGGGAGGTAGTATGGAGATGGGCCGATAGTTTGAGAAGTTGGTCCGATCACCGCTTTTGAAAACAAGGGTAACTAGGGCCTTTTCCATAGACTGAGGAATTTGGTGGTAGTTAACAACAGATTGAATATATGGGTTAGGGAGTGAATTTTTCATTAAGTGCAATGGCGAGCAGTTTGAGCTTCAGAGAGTCATTACCAAACCTTGATTTCCCTATGGCCCTGGTAATGTACTTTTGGCCTCAGGGATTGAGATTTTTAAAATAGAAAGGTGGGGGCAGGGGTCCTGGGACAGTACATCAGCTTTGGGCTAATAGTCTCTTTGTGGGTTAAGAACTTTAAAAGGGATCACCCCACTGAGGTCTGTGAAGTCCCTATTAAGGTGTCAGAGATAACTTTGGTGTCACAGGTCAGAGTTCCATTAATATTGATTATGGGGGTGTTTACTCGGTTTACCAGTTAGAGTTTTATATTCTCCCAGAAGCTGTGGTTATCTCCCAGGAGCTATTTAGCTCCTGTTTAAAGTGATGACTTTTTGCAGCACGGATAGCCCTGGTGCAATAGTTGTGGGCAGCTTTGTAGTTTAGAATACCCAAGTGGAGCCTGTACCCTGGGCCCTATACTAAAGGTTATCCCTTTCTCTCATTAGTTGGAGGAGGAGGGGTGATCCAGGACTTGTTAGAGCCTTCACTTTTCATTTTTAAAGGGTGATAAATGTCACATGCCGCATTGAAAATGTTAATGAAGTACTCAAGAGCCTTGTCTATATCTTTAGTTTGATAGATAGGTGACCAGTTTTGGTGTCTGAGGTGGGACTTAAATAGATCCTGTTGCCCAGTTTTAGGACTCTTGAGGTTATTGTTCGGGGGTGGGGGCATCTTGTTAGACCATACTAAGAGGATGGGGGAATGATCACTTATACCATCAGGAGGCAATGGTACCTGATAACCTTTCAGGGTGGTTGGGGAATTGATTAGTTGGGTCAGGCCAATTGAGGAGATGGCGTCCTTGTAGGGTGCTGCCTTAGGGGACAACCAGTTGATGTTAAAGTCACTAAGGATGAGTACCTCAGTGCCATTATGAAGGCTTGTAAGGTAGTCAAGAATGGATCTGAGACCCTCGGACTGAACTTTTGGGGGAACATGCATGGTTACTAGTGTGTGACATTTGCCCTATGGACGAAGTTGAACCTGAATTGGCAGGATCTGAGAATTTCCATGTGTAGTAGAACAGGATAGTACCCAGCCCAGAAGGGCATCTCTGACATATGGGATAAAACCACTGCCATGTTTTCCAACCCTATCAAGCCTGAAGAAGGTGTATTCATCTAATTGAATTTCTAGATCAGGAACTCTTGGCGTCAACCAGGTTTCCACAATTGAGGGGATGTCAGGATTATGCTGAGTCATCAAGACTTGAAGGGGATCAAAGTGGCCTGGAGCAGCAGATATTCATACTGGCTAAAGTTAGTCAACCCCCATTTTGGGAAGGTCTGAGCTAGGGTCCAGGATTTAGGTGGATGTTGCCAGAAAGCAAGCTAGACATATGACATGTTTTTCAGGCATTTCAGAGCCATTCCCCATGAGTAGTTGTGGGATTTTGGTTTCCCAGGTTTTTCATAGAGGATGAGTAGGTTCAATTGTACTGGTAGGAGGGGTAGTGGAAGCTAGGATGAGCAAGAGGTCTGTTTAACTGGCATAACTTCTTTGGTGGAGTACTAATAGTAGGACTGGGAAGACACAGTGTTATCCCAAACAAGTGGGAATCTAGAGTTGATGGAGGGCACTGTGCACAGTGGAGTCGGAAGGTATAGCAGTAGGCAGAATCAAAATTAAGAGCAGTGTGCTCGAAAGGAAGTATTCCATTTTGTTGGCTGACTGGAGTTTCAACTTGCCAGGGGCACAGTAGCAGCAGGGAGAGAGAGGGGAAGCTGAGCGTGGTGTATTGCTCTATAGAAGGGGAGGGGTTCAGATAGACTACACCTAAAAGGAAATAAGGCAGCAGAATATAAATTAAGCAAAAGTATAAGTGGAAGTATGTCTTCAGGAATAGCGTAGCGGTAGAATGTCTGTCTTTAGCGCCAAAGGTTGGAGTTTCAAATCTGGCAGTAACCGAGTTCTAGAAAAAGATGAGATAAGGTGATGCTGGAGGACAGCATTGGGGCAGGGTAAGAAATATAGGAGGGATTGAAGGGGCAGGCCAGAGGAATATAGGACAAGAGGGTCCTCACTAGTGACTCCTAGTGGTGGCGAGTATAGGATGCAAGTGGGAAACTGGGCACTTACACAATTACTGGACATGACCAGCAGTACCCAATATAACTATGGGTGGGGCAGTCAATGCACAGCGACAATGGGCTGATACCCACACAGAGCTTCTCTTGTAGCTTGAAGTACTACCTTTGCTCCGACAGCTGCTGCTCTGTTTCTGTGGTTCCTGTAGTCGGAGAGCCCAGGGGTTGAGCAGCCTGTAAAGGGAAGAGGAAAGAAGGAGATGAAGGAGTCAGGGGTGGGAAGACCAAACAAAAGACCCTGGCACTGACAGTGCATGCCCAGCATTGTCCAGGAGGGAGCAAGTAAGGATGAACAAACAGCAGTAAATCAGAATTCGGCAAACACCCGGTTACTCCTATCTACAGATGGTACAATAGAAATCACAATTTGGCACTTAAAGTAACATTCGACTATCCCCAAGTACACAGGAAAACTGCAGCCCTAAAACCCCACATTAGAACAATCAGTAAACCTCTGCCTACTTGTATTTAAATCAAGTTCAAGTCCAATATTGAGGCAGAGTGCACTGTAATGCATTAACTGTTTATTTTTATGTTTACTTGCACGCATGCAAGAAACATAGTGCCATCATCCCAGTTTTTGGAGGTGTGTCACCCATCTTCCAATTCAGTCAGTGTGCTTGCAGGCGGCGCAGTTCTCCAATCAATGCTGCAGCTGTCTATGACAGCAGTTGAAATACAGTGCCGTACAGTTGAAAGGTGCTCTGCTTCCAGTGAGCAGAGCTCCCCTACACATGCACACATGCACGCATAATGCGTGCTCATGTGCTCCCGCCATACACACTGTATGGCCGACGAGGTGCCTAATCCGCTGTCGGCTCCAGGCCCCCAAACAGCCTTCCAGCTGCCACGCTGGGGAGCCCACCCCAGCGTGGCAAAATAGTTATGGCAGACAGGGTGCCCAATCCCCATCGGCTCCAGGCCCCTCCCAAACAGCCTTCCAGCTGCCATGCTGGAGCCCACCCCAACATAACGTCCCGTGTGCCAATAAAAAATAAAAGCCTGTAAAGAAAAAACATTCCCTCGGTGGTTCTGCCCACCCACGCCACCCTCTGTGCACTTACCTCCCACACCCCCACCTCACCCCATACTTACCTCTGGAGCTCAGCGCAACGATCTTGGTGGACGGGAACCGTCTGCACTCTTCAAAGCTGACCGTGAACTGAGGAAATGCCGGTAAGCTATATAATGCAATAAACAGAGTTTTCTATCTTTAATGCATATCTCGGGCATTTGTTGGAATTTTGCACCAAATTTTCAACATGGCGTTTTGGGACCCCTCTTCATGAATTCTCTCACTGTCATGATGTTAATCAGGCCGAAGGGTGATTTCGTAGTCACTGCACGAAATCACCTTTGGGCCTGATTAATGAAATGACAGTGCCAATGTAAATAAGGTGGGCTGTCAAAAGCCTATGTTGCAAATTTGGTGAAAAAATTCTAAAATGACTGTTTTACGAGCGCATTGTGCAGTTCCTATGCACGCTTGTAAGTTCACACATTTTAATATTTGAACTCCAAATTTTCACCATTGCCATTTTACCATACCTCCTTATGAGCAGTACAGCTGTCATTTTCACATCTTACCCAAAATGTGTTTCTAGCATGTAGCACACAATGGCACAGTCAGTGTGTGAAAACAATGTATGGGACGCATTAAGAAAATCACAGTGACACTGTTCATGAGCCAGAGATCTTAAAATGGCTATGTTGAAAATTTGGTGAATAAAATTCCTAAAAATGACTTTTTAGGCGTCGTTGCGCAGTTCCTCATGCACTCGTAAGTTCACAAATTGTTTATATTTGCACTCCAGATTTTCAACATTGCCATTTTACACGCCTCCTTATGAGCAGTACAGCTGTCATTTTCACATGTCACCCAAAATGTGTTTCCTGCATGTAGCGCACAATGGCGCAGTCGGTGTGCACAATCAATGTTTGGGACGATTAAGAAAATTACAGTGACACTGTTCATGAGCAGAGGTCTTAAAATGGCTATGTTGAAATTAGTGAATAAAATTCTAAAAATGACTGTTTTACAGCATGCGCTATGCAGTTCCCACGCACGCTCGCAAGTTTGCGAATTTTAATATTTGCATGCCAGATTTTCAACATTCCTTATGAGCAGTACAGCTGCCATTTTTCACATCTCACCCAAAATGTGTTTCAAGACATGTAGCGCACAATGGTGCAGTCGGTGTGCAAAATCAATGTTTGGGACAGATTAAGACAATCACAGTGACACTGTTCATGAGCAGTGGTCTTAAAATGGCTATGCTGAAAATGTTCAGCCCCTAACCCTGCATGCAAACTGCACGCAGAGGGAGAAATATATATATCACATAACCTTAGGACAAGCCAAACAACTAACAATTGGCTGTGTCACCACCCACCAAAAACAGCCTTCAATCCCTGGAAGCCATCACTAACGTGCTTGCTTGCAAGGGAGCTACGGAACAGCTGATCTTGGGAGACTTCAACATAAATTGGGCTCAGGACCCTGGCCAGGCTGCAATGTCCTTGACTCAAGAAGTAGGTCTGACGAGTCATCTCCGTACCGACCAGACTTAATTACAAAACAGGAACCACACAACCTCGACTGGGCTTTGGTGTCAAATCCTCTAAAAAGATTAATAGTCAAATTAACCAACCTGGGAGTAGGTCCCAGGGTGGTAGCCTAGGTAAAACATTGGCTGGACAACAGGACACAGAAGGTAATTGTAAATGGAGTCCACTCTGAAGAAAGAGGGGTTACTAGTGGGGTACCGCAGGAGTTCAGTATTGGGTCTAGTCCTTTTAATGTCTTCATAAGTGACATTGCAGAGGGACTGGAAGGAAAAGTATGCCTCTTTGCAGATGACACAAAGATCTGCAACAGGGTTGATACAAGGAGGCATGGAAAGGATGAGAAGGGACTTGGCAAGGTTGGAGGAATGGTCAGAAGTATGGCAGCTAGGATTCAATGCAAAAGTACAAAATAATGCACCTGGGAAACAAGAACCCAGGAAAGAATACACAATGGGGTGAGGTAGTAACAACAACAAAAGGAAAGGGACCTGGGGTAATCATATCAGATGACCTTAAGGTTAGCAAGCAATGTGAGAAGGCAGTGGAGAGCTGGGGTATACTGGGATGCATAGGGAGAGGCATCAGCAGCAGAAAACAGGAAGTTGTTATCCCTCTGTACAGACAGTTGGTGAGACCCCATCTGGAGTACTGTGTCCAGTTCTGGAGACCCCATCTCCCAAAGACATAGACAGGATAGAGACAGTCAGAGGAGGGCAACTAAAATGGTGCAGGGCCTGCAAGAGAAGCCGTATGAGGAGAGACTAAAGGAGCTTAATATGTATACCCTTGAGGAAAGAAGGGAGAGGGGACATGATAGAAACTTTAAAGTACCTCAGTGGAATCAACAAAGTCAAGAGGGTAGCATCTTTCAGAAAAGAGGCGTGCAAGAACAAGGGACACAATTTAAAGATAGAAGAGGCGGTTCAGGGGCAATGTGAGGAAGTATTATTTCACAGAGAGTGTAGTGGATGCATGGAACAGCCTTCCTGAGGAGGTTGTGGGGTCTAAAACTGTGGGAGAATTCAAGAATGCATCGACAGATATAAGGCAATTCTTGTGGGGGTAGGAAGAAATAGGCTGTTGGTTAACTAGGATCTGCAGCCTATCCTGTAGGTAGGGAAATGGGCAGACTAGATGGGCCAAGCGGTCCTTATTTGCCATCAAAGTCTATGTTTCTATGTTACTATACGAGTCGCGGGAACTATGGCAGACTCCTTGGTGACCATTCCCCCATTTTCTGTATATGGAAAAAAACCACCCAAGATACAACCTAGAATCCTCTCCACCCAAGACTTCTCCAAATTCTCAGAACTACAGTTCAACAACTACCTAAGCAGTCGGGACTGGAAGCCATAATTACTCCCCAGCCCTTTCCAAGGCCCTGATTTACTTCAGGGTGAACTAAACATAGCTGTCAATCTCTTGGCTCCAATTAAGAGTCTAAGGGCCAAAGGCAGCTGCTATAAGTGGATCTCCCCTCCCTCAAAGCCCTTATGGTGACTCAGGACAAGGCCTGGAAAAATTTACGCTCTCATCCTCTCCGGCAGATCTTATGGAATACAAAGCCTAAGAAACAAAACCAAGAGGGCCATTAAACCAGGTAAGCGGGACTACCTAACACACCTCCAGAATTCTAGCCTGGGCAACCCCAAGCAATTCTGGAACCATGTTAATGATCTGATCAAGGGAGCAAAACCTGAATCCTGCCCCATAGAGATCAATGGTCAGCTCACACCTGACTCTTCTCACATATTGGCTGCCCTAAACAGGTACTTCTCAGACCTAGAGGCCTTCAAGACATGCTGGTCCCCACCCTCCCCCAGCTCAGCTGAAGCACCCCACATGGATCGACCCTTATTTCACCTAAGACTTGCCAAATGGAGCGAAGTCCTTACCCTCCTAAGAAACTTGAAACCCAAAGGTTCATGAGGACCCGATGGGGTCAACCCTTGGCTTTTAAGGCAGGAGCAACCTCCTTGTCCTGGCCTATAACCATGCTCCTCAACAGATCTCTTAGGGAAGGAGCAGTCCCCACCAGTGGAAACACACTAATGTTGTACCTATCCACAAAGGGGACCCAGGGATAAACTTAACAACTATAGGCTAATCTTCCTCCTCTGCTCACTCGCCAAGGTGCAAGAAAGGGTAATCTAAAATCAACTCAGTGACTACCTGGAAGCACACCTGCTCCTTTCCCCCATCCAACATGGGTTCAGAACAAACCACGGCACTGATGCTGCCCTCATCAACTTCTCGGATGAAGTGCTCAGGGCAGTAGACAAAGGCATACCACTGGTGCAGTCTTTACTGACTTATCCAAGGCATTTGACCTCGTTGACCACAACTTGCTACTACAAAAACTGCAGTATGTTGGTGTTGACACCCATGTCCTAAAAGTGGTTTGAGAGATACCTATCAGGCCGGGCTCAGAGGGTCACGTGGAAAGGCGTCACGTCCGACCCGCTACCCATAAAACAGGGAGCACCTCAGGGATCAATACAGCCCCTCCTATTTTCCTGTTTACCAATGAACTAAGCTCCTACTGTGTGGGGAGCTCGATTGTACAGTATGCAGATGATACTGTTATCTTCTGTCACATGAGTGACATAGCTACACTAGGACCTACCCTCCAAAAGGACCTCCGTCCCTAGAGACTTGGCTATGAGAGAACAGAATGGTACTCAATGCTGACAAGACCAAGTCAATGCTATTTGGGCCAAGATCCCTAGGGCTTGACAGGTCCTCACTCCTCCGCTTAACCACACTCTGGCAAAGACATCAATGTTGTACCTTCCCTCAAATACATAGGCCTTACACTTGACCAAAAACATCACTTACAAAGAACACGTAGACCAGGTCACTAGGACCCTCCATCGCAAACTCAGCACCTTGTACCGACTCAGGGACCAGCTCATCCCTGAGGCCAGGCTCTCTGTTGCTACTAGTGTCTTGCTCCCTACCTTGACCTTTGTGGCCCTATAATATAGGGCATGGGTAAGCAAGAGATAACCAGGATGCAAACCCTGTATAATAAAATTGCTTGCTTGCCACTCGAGACCACCCACGACAGCAGCACTGAGACTCTCTAGCTCTGCTCTGCTGGCCTACCTTGGCTGCTTGTCTCCAATATCCTCTGCTTGTCCAGGCCTACAAGCTTCTAAAACCCCACGCTCTGCCTAGCATAGCTAAGTCTATAACTCTCAAGCACAACCCAAGAAACCTTAGGAATTCTGACAGGACACTCTTAGAAGTCCCCAGAGTAAGGACAAACACTGGAGCCAGGTCCTTTTCCTCCCAAGCACCCTGCCAATGGAACAAGCTACCCCCCTCTGTCCAAGACACCCCTCAATCATGAACTTCCACACTAGGCTCAAGTCCCACATGCTAACCTCAAGCTCGTGCCACTGCCATGGCCCATAAGGATCATAGGCACTCCCTCCTTATCACACACCTCCTACTAGCAAAACCCAATGCACGACCTGCCTCCTCTAGTTCTCCCTTCTTCTCTCCTGGGCTTATTTACTAATGCCTGAATTAGACTACATGCAATGAATTACCTACTCAAATTGTGTCATGATGATAACCATGCCTGTATCCAATTATTCCTGTAACTTCCTCCATGCTGTAATAACTTATGCATACAAATGTTCTTTTTTGCTCTTTGTATCTAACTAGTATTGTTATCCGGGTTGCCCTGAAAAAGAGACCTTCAGGCCCAGTGGGCCTACCAGTCACCAAAATTTAATAAATAAATAAATAAATAAAAGTCCATAAAATTACTGTGTTACGAGTGAGCATTGCGTAGTTTCACGCACCCTCATAAGTTCATGAATTTGTGATATTTTCAGTCCAGATTTTCACCAGTGGCATTTTCCACACTTCCTTATGAACAGTACAGCTGTCATTTTACAACATGGCCGAAATGTGTTTTCACACTTTCAGCGCAGAGATGCGTGGTCACTGTGGGAAATCATTGTTCGGGACAGATAAAGAAAATCACAGTGACACTGTTCATGATCGGAGGTCCCAAAATGCCTGTGTTGACAATCTGCTGTAAAAATCCCCAAACTAATTACATTACAAGTATGCGTTACACAATTTCTCCATACGCTTGTGACTTCACCAGTTTTAATATTTTCACTGCAGATTTTCAACATTGCCGCCTTACACCTCCCCATGAACAGTAAAGCTGTCATTTTTACATCCTGTTTGGAATGTGTTTTGCACCTGTGGTGCTAAATGCATAGTAAACTCGCATTAAAAAGCAGCTTTACATTAAAACTGATATTGCCACTGTTCAGAGGTGGGGGTCACAAAAAACATATTCAAAATTTGGAGTAGAAAATATCAATGAATGCCTGAGGTGTTAGGGTTTCTGACCATAACACCCCACCCTGTAGAAAATGACAGGCATCAGGGGTGTGACTTGGGATTCGCCTGTAATGCTCATACCATTCCACACCCTGCAGCCAGTGAGAGGCATCGAGGTGTGCCTTGGACTCTTGACCCCAAAGTTCACCCGTTCTCTATACGCACCCATCTCACCATATTTCCTGATGGAATGGAGTGAGCATAAGGACCAAAGAACCCAAGGCACACTGTGACACTTGTCGGTGTCTGCAGGGCAGGGTGTGTGTGAAATGGCATGGCTGTTACGCCTGACAACCCAAAGGCACACCCCAATGCCTGTCAGTCTCTGCAGGGTGGTGGTGGGGTTGGCTTCAGTTCAATACTTCACTGCCATTCTATTATGCAGCTCTGTAACTCCTACACTACCAATGCCAATGCCAGCAAGCAAACATTCAGCATTGACAAATGCTTGTTGTTGTTTGACACCCCACAAGAGCTTCTCTTGTAGCTGGAAGTACTACCTTTGCTCCGATGGCGCTGCTCTGTTTCCATGGCTAATGTGGTGGGGAGCCCTGAAGTGAGGAGGAGTGAGTTTGAGCAGCCTGTAAAGGGAAAGAGGAAAGGAGGAGACAAAAGAGTCAGGGCGGAAGACCAAACAAAGTCCTTGGCACCGACAGCACATGTGCAGCTTTGTCCAGGAGGCAGCAGGTGAGGATGAACAAACAACAATAAATCTGAATTCAGAAAACAACCTAATTACTCCAGTCTGCAGCCCTAAAACCCCACATTAACCATCCCATTGGCACTGAGGGTTGAGGTGCTGGATGCCACCTCACTGCACACTGGCGACCGGGTTCATAAATGAGCTCAGAAGTCGGGGTCAGTCGGGGAGGAGAGGATTGAGCATCTGCTGGAGTGCTCTCCTCTCCTCTACTGGGAGGGAGGGGGTCCTTGTCCTGCAACACTAGTGGCACCCAGTGGAGACTGGTGGCACAGCAGTTGGGGACCATGTATGTGGGGCAACGTAAGGTGGCCAACCTGCAGCATGGGTGGGAATGTGCACATCTCGCTCTGGATGGCATTGCACATCCTGCATTAGGAGGGAGGGGTGAACAAGGAAATCCCTGGTGACGGGAAGTGAAGATGGAGTCCAGTGGTCATGCCCAATGCCAGCCCGAACCCCAATTTGGCTCTCCATGGTCCCCTGCCTCTCTCAATGGGGTCAGCGAGAGAGGAGGGAACCAGCATACACAATTTCTCAGTCGGGCAAGGGCTCAGGTGGGTGGTGGAGGCATGAGACCAAGTGAGTCCATTGGCGAGATGCTCTGAAGCCAGAGTAAGGAGGAGAAACAGCCTACAAAAAAAAACACATTAGAACAATCAGTAAACATCTGCCAGCCTGTATTTTTTTTTTGCATCTTCCACTGGCTGCTGGTTGGCCACTCCTCAAAGCCGCCTAGGTCCCTGCTTGCACCCTCCCCAATGCCAGCCATCACTGCCCCACATTGCAGTCCCTGGGTAATCTGAAATTACCCTTCGCTGGATTGGTCCCTCCTCCGAGGGAGATAGGCACTGGTGGGGGTGGTCCAGCACACTCTACTTGGCCCAGGTGCTGCTTAGGTGGTTCTGGGCTGCATCGGGACTCCAGCAGCAGCAAGAACCAGCGACCATCATCCAGCCGGCTGTGAAGCACTTTTTCCATTTGCTTCCGGGGCATGGTGTGCCACTAATGTCAAGGTGTACACTGATGTTCACCATGCCCTTCTTGGTCAGCGGGACCCAGTGCATTGCCATACCTCCAGTCTGTGCCAGTAGTCAGCAAGCATCGGGTGGTCACCTCATCCTCCCCAAGAGAGGTGAGCAGTCTTCAGAAGCTCAAGCCTTATCTCACCAGCTAGCCCTCCAGCACCCTGGGTCTGTTCTCGAACCCAGGTGGCTGGCATTGCATGGAAATCTAACAGCTGCACCAGTGGGCCGGCCTGACCTGTATTTAAATCAAGTTCAAGTCCAATATTAAAGGCAGAGAACACTGTAATGCACCAACTGCATATTTTTGTTGTATGACACCCACAAGAGCTTCTCTTGTAGCTGGAAGTACTACCTTTGCTCTGATGGCCACTGCTCTGTTTCCAGTGTCTCCTGTAGTCAGGGGAGCCCAGAAATGAGGGTGGGTTTGAGCAGCATGCAAAGGGAAAGAGGAAAGAAGGAAACAAAAGAGTCAGGGGTGGAAAGACCAAACAAAATACCCTAGCACCAACAGCGCATGCCCAGCACTGTCCAGGAGGAGCAGGTAAGGATGAACAAACAGCAGTAAATCCAGATTGACAAACAACCCAGTTACTCCTATCTACAGATGGTACAATAGAAATCACAATTTGGCACTTAAAGTAACATCTGACTATCCCCAGGTACACAGTAAAACTGCAGCTCTAAAACCCCACATTAGAACAATTAGTAAATGTCTGCCAACCTGTATTTAAATCAAGTTCAAGTCCAATATTAATGGCAGAGTACACTGTAATACACTAACTGCATATTTTTTGTTGTTTGACACCCACACAGAGCTTCTCTTGTAGCTGGGTACTACCTTTGCTCCAGCAGCCGCTGCTACATTTTCATGGCTCCTGTAGTCGAGGGAGCCCTTAAGTGAGGATGAGGTGGGTTTGAGCAGCCTTTGCTCTGCCAGCCGCTGCTCCATTCCCATGGCTCCTGTGGTCGGGGAGCCCTGAATTGAGGGTGTGGTGGGTTTGACCAGCCTTTGGTCCGATGGCAGCTGCTCTGTTTCTGTGGCTCCTGTATTCAGGGAGTCATGAAGTTGGGGTTGAGCAGCCTTTGCTCCAACAGCCACTGCTCCATTTCTGTGGCTCCTGCAGTCAGACGAGCCCTAAAGTGAGGGTGGGTGGGTGGGAATAGGCACCCTTTGCTCCGATGGCCACTGTTCCATTTCCATGGCTCCTGTAGTCAGGGGAGCTCTGAAGTGAGGTGAGTGGGTTTAAGCAGCTTGTAAAGGAAAGAGGAAAGAAGGAGATGAAGGAGTCAGGGGTGGAAGACCAAACAAAAGACCCTGGCATCGACAGTGCATGCCCAGCATTGTCCAGAGAGGAGCAAGTAAGGATGAACAAACAGCAGTAAATCCAGATTCGCAAACAACCCAGTTACTCTGATCTAGAGTAGGGATGCAACAAAATTAAATTTTGTCATGAAATTGCAGCAAAATCGCCAGTTTCACTGCAAATGTGTTGTGTAATGGTGGTGAAATTTTGCATTTCACCTGCAATTTCAGCAGTCCACCAGTCCAGCATAGATGGAGAAATTTCACCATGGAGGCAAATTTCACTCATGAGTAGCATAATTCCACCAGCATTGGTGAAATTTTCTCAGAAGCAGTGAAATTTCGCAGCTTGGGGTCAAAATTTCACTTACAACCTCAGGCAAAATTTCGCATTTCGCCAGCAAAATATTTTGTGTAATGTGTTAATTACGTGAAATATTTTGCACAACACTTCTAGAGATGGTACAATAGAAATCACAATCCGGCACTTAAAGTAACATCCGACTGTCCCCAGGTACACAGTAAAACTGCAGCCCTAAATAGAACAATCAGTAAATGTCTCTAACCTGTATTTAAATCAGTTCAAGTCCAATATTAATGGCAGAGTGCACTGTAATACACTAACTGCATATTTTTGTTGTTTGATACCCACACAGAGTTTCTTGTAGCTGGAGTACTGCCTTTGCTCCGACAGCTGCTGCTCTATTTCCGTGGCTCCTGTAGTCAAGGGAGTCCTGAAGTGAGGATGAGGTGGTTTGAGCAGCCTTACTCTGACAGCCACTGCTCCATTCCCATGGCTCCTGTGGTTGGGGGAGCCCTAAAGTGAGGGGTGGTGTGTTTGATCAGCCTTTGCTCCAATGACCGCTGCTCCATTTCTGTGGCTCCTGTAGTCAGGGAGCCATGAAGTGAGGGTGGGTGGGTTTGTGCAGCCTTTGCTCTGATGGCCACTGCCCCATTTCTGTGGCTCCTTAGTCCGGGAATGCTGAAGTGAGGGTGGGTGGGTTTGAGCAGCCTTTGCTCTGATGGCCGCTGCTCCATTTCCGATGTTTCTGTAGTTGGGGAGCCCTGAAGTGAGAGGGTGGATTTGAGCAGCCTGTAAAGGAAAGTGGAAAGAAGGAGACAAAGGAGTTAGGGGTGAGAAGATCAAACAAAAGATCCTGGCATCGACAGTGCATGTGCAGCATTGTCCAAGAGGCAGCAGGTAAGAATGAAAAACAGCAGTAAACCGAATTGCAAGCAACCCAGTTACTCCGATCTAGAGATGGTACAATAGAAATCACAATTCAACACTTAAAGTAACATCCGACTATCCCAAGGTACACTTTAAAACTGCAGCCCTAAAACCCACAGTAGAACAATCAGTTAAATCTGCTGACCTGTATTTAAATCAAGTTTAAGTCCAATATTAATGATAGAGTACACTGTAACGCAAACTGTTTATTTTTGTTGTTTGACACCCCACACAGAGCTTTTCTTGTAGCTGCAAGTACAGTACTACCTTTATTCTGATGACAGCTGCTCTGTTTCCGATCTCCTGTAGTCAGGGAAGCCCTGAAGTGAGGGGTGGGTTTGAGCGGCCTTTGCTGTGACTGCCGCTGCTCCATTTCTGTTGCTCCTGTAGTTGGGGAAGCTCAGAAAAGTGAGGGGATGGGTTTGAGCAGCCTTTGCTTTGATGGCGCTGCTCGCTTCCATGGCTCCTATAGTTGGTGGAGTCCTGAAGTGAGGTGGGGTTTAAATAACCATTGTGCTGAAGGCTGCTGCTCCATTTCCATGGCTGCTGTAGTCGGGGGCCCTGAAATGAGGGGGATGGGTTTGAGCAGCCTGTAAAGGAAAGAGGAAAGAAAGGAGTTAGGTGTGGGAAGACCAAACAAAAGACCCTGGCTCTGACAGCGCATGTGTAGCATTGTCCAGGAGGCAGCAGTTAAGGATGAATAAATAGCAGTAAATCAGAATTCAGCAAACACCCCAGTTACTTCAATCTAGAAATGGTACAATAGAAATCACAATTTGGCATTAAAGTAACATCCAACTATCCCCAGGTACACAGTAAAACTGCAGCCCTTAAACCCCACATTAGAACAATTAGTAAATGTCTGCTGACCTGTATTTAAATCAAATTAAAGTCCAATATTAATGGCAGAGTACACTGTAATGCACTAACTGTATATTTTTGTTGTTTGACACCTCACACAGATCTTCTTTTGTAGCCGAAGTACTACCTTTGCTCCAACGGCTGCTGCTTCATTTCCATATCTCCTGTAGTCGGGGAGCCCTTAAGTCATGGGGGGTTGAGAAGCCTTTGCTCTGATGGCAGCTGCTCCATTTCCATGGCTCCTGTTAGTTGATGGAGCCCTGAAGTGGAGGGGTGGGGTGGTTTGAGCAGCCTTAGCTCTGATGGCGCTGCTCCATTTCCATAGCTCCTGTAGTTGATGGAGCCCTGAAGTGAGGGGTGGGTTTGAGCAGCCTTTGCTCTAAAGGCCATTGCTCTATTTCTGTTGTTCCTGTAGTTGGTGGAGCCCTGAAGTGAGCTGTGGTAAGCCTGACCAGAAATGACAAGGTGACCCCCTCATCATTAGTATTTGGGCATATCACAACTCAGCTGAATTATGAGATGAAGAACTCCTTTAAAAAGTTAGTAATAAAATAGAATAACTTTAAAATGATTGCCACACTCCTTTTAGCAGCATGGGCAGAGGTATGTTGGATCTTGTTTGTTTCTATTAGTGGTGGCATACAAGTAACCCTAAAAACTAGGAAAAATGTGGTTAAAATCTCAGCAGTGAATGAGCCAAAGTTGAGCTTGCCTTGTCCATAGTAACACAATTATGAACAATGGTTTTCTATCACTAGTACTTACAGTTATACTTTCCTGGTTTAAACAAGATATATTTATCTGTGTGAAATATTTTATTTATTTATTTATTTGAAATTGGTGACTAGGAAAGGCACTGAGCTGAAGCTCTTTTCCAGTTGCAACCCAGATGAGTTGATGAAAGATGAAGCAAGAGTGAGAGAGAGGAGACATAAAATCCTAATTTTCAGATTTCAGAATCTGAAAATCTGAAAATGTTATTTGCATAAACTCTCAGTTTGGGTGTAAAATCCAAGGATTACATAACTATGATTGCACACTGAAGATCATGGGCCAGATATTCAAAACTTTGTGCTGGGCACATACTATTTGTGCTGGGTTTTGCCAGAGTTTGCATGAGTCCCCTATATTCAAAAACCCAAATAGCATGGGTAAACTACATTAGCGCTGGGTAAAATTATAATATATGCACTGTGCAAAGAATGGGGGCATGTACATGAATACAGGTGTTATGCTATATTCAGCATGTTAGTGCCAATCAAAGTGTGTTTGCATGACTTTGCGTGACAATTTGCATGGTGCAATTTACTGCCCAGAAAAAGGTAGTCTTAACCCTGGGTAAAACAAGGATAGAGGGTGTGGACAAAGCAGCTAAAGGCAACATGGCTGCAAACAACAACAGCATCATGGTGCACCTGATGATTGCAGCCAATGAGGTGGCAGAGAGGGCAGATGGCCACCCTGGGCCATTCCATATGCCGTGGAAGAGACATGCTGCACGCAGATGGCACTGCCCACGCCGCCATCATCTGGCACCAGTCCCAACCCTGCTAGGCATTTGTGGGTGCTCCAGTGCCAAGTGGTCACCATGTCAGTGTATCCATGCAGCACACATGTCCAGACCCCCATAGGGTACACCACCATAATCCAGCATATACATGCAGCACTGGGGAATGGAGGGTACTGAGGGAGGGTGTACAGGTGGCCAGGCTGCACCACATAGTAGGTGCTGCCACATGGCTGGAGCCATCCACACAGTGTACATGAGTCAGTGATGTCACATCAGTGTGCCTGTATTATGATATGTTCAGCCCCCGGGCACATACCGCACACCTGTCCAGGCTCCCCGTCACACACAGACTGCCACGTGTATGTTAGTGTGGGAATCCCATGCCACTGGCACAGATTATGTGGGTCACAGGACAGTATGACTGTGGTGTCCACTGTCAGAACACACCTGCCAGCTGTGCATGTCACTGTGTGGATAGCAGCAGCCATTGTCGCCCAACACACCGTAGGCATTTCTGTGTTCCTCACCATACCAGCTTCTATGGTACTGTACCATCTGATACACACTGTAGCAGGAACAATAATATGCTTATGGTATACAGCACAACCACCAGTTCATGTGGTGCTAGTCCCCGGGCCACACTAGTCTGTGCTTCTGAGTTCAAACCCAGCCTGCAGCTACTGATCTGTAGTTCCAGTCTGACATACAAGTGGAGCTGTGTGCATCATGTAACAGCTCTGGGCAATCTACATGGTAATGCATGCAAAGCAGGCCATAGTGAGATGCTAATGTGGCTGTTTGTCCACAGATTGCCAATGTAGGCTCATTTGCATAGGAGCTTTGAATATAGCAAAATATAGCTCCAGACTAATGAGTTAGTGCCGAGTAAACGTGTTAGCACTGGGCAAACAAGTTAGCCTCAGGTAAACCTGTCAAAACCACAGCACAGTTCTGCTGTGTTTGGCCTGTAATGTTGTTTGCAGTTGTTGTGTACCACTTCATTGCTATCACCCACATTGGCCACCTACTGCAACTCTGCCTTACTCCACCTCTGTGTGCACTGGGCTGCTGTTGCAGCTTGCACCTGCCCAGTTGCTATATTCAGAGCTGTCTTATTTGCTGGGCTTTTGCACTGCACTCTCAGCCCTGTTTGTATTATTTCATTTGCATCCTATATTCAACTGATTTAGCCTCTGGGCTATTTCTTTGAATATAGCATGCAAATGGTTCTGGCTATTTTTGTACAATGGGAGTGCTAATTTTGCCCCTGGGCTAAGTTTTGAATATCTGGCCCATGTACATAATAAACTCAGACTACTGGGGGTATCAAAATATTTCTCAAATTCAAGTGTCAAGAAACAGAATATATTAAGCTTTTTTCATTTGATTAGCATTTTGAATTAGGTCACAATAATGACTTCTCATTACAAAACGAGGAACAGCCTGCTGCAGACAAAAATACAATTGCAGATAGAGCAGAGATTCATGGAAATATACTTAATACTGTAGATATTCCTTAATTATTTCCTTCCTTTCTATGATTCCTTACACAGGTATTAATGTACCAACCCACGTTCTGGAACTGGCTAGTAGTATAATGAGCATTCACTTTCAGATTAGTATGAGTCTATAACTTTGATGGCTCAATATATGTGCAGTGAAGGAATATGTGCCAATCTTCTACACTCCTGGCCAAGATGCAGCATCCTAGAGCACAACATGTTTGCTTCATGAAATTAATATACATCAAAAGATATACTTTTAAAACTCTGATTACTACCAGTCGCATACAATCTAGGTAGCAGGAGAACTAAATGATTTTGAATATAATTAAAAAATCAAAATATGCTTTCAGAGTACCAGTATTGTTCTTAAAGAGCTCCTTTTTCCCAGAGTTAATATTAGAAATTAACAAAAAATGAAATAAAAATAAAATAAATAATCACTTTTACTATTCGAGTTGCATTCAACCCTCTCAATCTTTTAACATGCAAGTGTGGGTCACTGACCTTTAAAATAAGGAAATAGGAAGAATGCCAGGGAATGCTCAAGCCGGGAAAGTGAATGGAAGCTTTATCATTAGCTTGGTTCCACCACGTTAATTTATCCGAATTATTGAAATCCTGCTCATTCTTGACTGTGGTTCTAACTTTATTTGTTACGGTACTTGTAGTGCTAACAAACACTGCTAATTTGGGATTTACAGTGGACCGGGGAGGCAAAATATCCATCTCCAAAGTTTTACATATCGTACAGAGCTCCACAGCAGCTGAAAGAAATGGGCACGGCCACACCAAATCCTAAGACTGGGACAATCAGTTTGGGAATTACAAGAAATCAAAATCCCGATGCAACAGGTCCTCATGGAGGTTAAAACCTACAAGACCTCAGTGGCAACCTATATAAGACAAGGTGCAAGCCCTGAATCACCGCATTTTGGATGCTGAAACATATCTCTCATATATTGATGAGAAAGGACTCCAGACTTGAGGCCCTAATTCAAGAGCTTGAATGCATGGTACAGGTGTTATGTCCCAACAAGACTCTGAAAATAGGGGTCTGAGGAATAACTTCCACTTTGGGGCTTTCAAGAGGGACGGAGAGGTGAGATGTGATTAAATTCCTACAAAGTGAACTGCCAAACTGCTATACAGTACGAGTGGCACCCAACCCTCATAATCGAGTGGGCACACCATACCCTGGCACTGCCACCGAAAGAAGAGGGTAGACCGAGGCCCATTCTGGCTAAATTGCTGTGCTCCCAGAGAAGGAAAGGATCCTGAGCTTGGCTAGGGTCAGGAACCATCAGGTATGGCAGGGACATCGAATATACATTTTAAAGATTATTCCAATGAATTAGCCAAAAATGCAAAGCTTCACTGATGTGTGAAAATGGCTGCAAGAGCATCAGGTGCAGTATCATCTGGTGTACCCTGCCAAACTACAGATCCTAAGAAATGGCATATACAACTCCTTTGACTCTCCCAAAAAGCAGTGGAGTATATTGAGAGACAGTGGCCGACCCACAAACAACCTTGCACCCCCATCACAAACAGCAAGCCACGATCCCCCAGAGGCAAAATCCTCCAAAAGCACAGAATCTGTAGTACTGCACCAGCAGAACAGGTTTGCAGTATTAGCTGATGATCATTCAGGAGATGGCATGGAATGGTCCAGTATAATGAGTAAGCTAAGCAACATAAGCAGCAAAAGAAAAATAGCCCACAGGAGAACAAAGTCAACTCCCACAAAAGACCATCCATACAGTGAAGCAGAGCATCCTCCATGACCAGCTCAGAGTCACTGGAAGAGCCGACCCTGAAGAAGCAAGAACAAGACCCAAACTCAGATCCTGATGAAACCAGTCAGGCAGCTCCTGGGATTGCAGCAAACAGCTACAAGAAGAAGACGGCCTGCTACAGAAAGAACTCATCGACTCCTGGGCTAATGCAGTAAGCCATGTTTACCCCGAGGGCTCAGAACCAGACCCACTCATGCCAGAAGCCGCTGTGTCTTGAAGCACCCCACCAAACTGCAGCCCGACAAGAAAGGAGATACATGGCACCTGAACAGGATCCATGGACTGACAGATGCAAGCTGTGGACTCTTGGTCTGACTATTCAGTAAACTGTTATCCAGGGACTGTTGTCTTTGATCTCCACAGACCAGCTGGCAGCAGCTAACATAAGTACCTGGATCTCCTACACTTCCTCACCCTCTGCTCAATGTCGTGCACTGCTAGCCAAATCGTCCCCTCACCCTCTCTCCTAACCCCTATTACTGGCTACCTATGCTCTAAAAGTGGGCCTCCAGTGCTCTCTATTTCCCTACCAGGGCATTCCAGGTCCCCCTGCTAATTCCCAGTATGCCTACACTGACTCCTGGCAGAACTGACCACCACTGTTTCCCTCAAACTCAGTCCAAGCCTCCAGTCTCCGGCTAGAGAAGTACATCCTGTTACAGCTGGGGCTCGCCAGAGGGGTTAGCAAGGACTGGGGAATAAATGCAGGAAAATGTATACATGTGGAGAAGTAACACATCCCAAGACAGCCACCTGGTAGCAACTGACAGGGATGGGTTAAAGGGAATGTATGGCTTTGTCCTGGTTTACTTCTGTTGTGGGTGGGGAGGTGGTCAGGGTCCAGCTGCTTGTAAACTGTGTACCCCATCCTGCAGTGGGCTCTCTGCATAGTGACCACTGGCACCAAGGCTGTTAAGCCACCAGTGCCAGGGGCTGTCCCTGTGGGACCTTGTGAAGAAGTTTGGGATGCTCTTGTTGGGTTTGTGCTGTGGAGAGGGCCCCTTGCAGAGTGTTCTGGCATACCGGATTGTGCAATGTATGGAAAAGTGTCAGATGCATACTTGTGCCAATGCCCCGCCTCCAGCCACCAAAGCCTTCCAGGGGAGATACACCAGGACCTCCTGCCCCCCAGGCATGCATCATTTACACAGGCCTGTAGTCCATCAGATACAGCCCTTAGCAGTTTGCCCTGCCGTGAGATGGAGGTGGCGAGGAATGGGCAAATCTGACAGTTGGTCCTGGGCACAGAACGTACTCTGTGGCTACAATGTCTGCCCCTGCCCATGGTGCTTGTAAGAAGCTGCCTGCCAACCTGCTCAACAGCCATGAGGAGCAGGCAGAGGACGAGGAGCATTTATGAACTTGAGGTAGAGACTATCCCCCACAGATAACCACAGGGGATCTTCACAGGACAGCCACACTATCAGTCACTCTCAGATGCTGTGAGCTGGTGGCAAGGGAATGAGGGGTAACACATCTTTATTTCCTTTCTTTCCTTTTCTGCTCAAGAGGATGACATGGCTATAAAGGAACTGCACAGAAACCACTTACCACAGGGTCAAGTGGTACAGCCTACTTTCTCCTGCACGTAGTGTGCTTGGAAGACCCTGCTGTAACACAATGCTGCCGAGGTAACAAAGAGTATCTTATGGGACACGACCAAAGCCATACTTAGGAGAAAACTGATAGCTATAGCAGCAGGCAGATGTAAACAAAGAGAGAGAAACAAAGCAATATATTTATTTATTCACATCTTGATTACAACCTTTGAACTGGGAGTTCATTTGCGAAGGTTCCACAGTAGGCATTCAATAAGGATTCATGAGGTACAATCAAGATGCTTTGAGAGGTAACATTACAAATAACATAGGTGGTACATTCTTGAAGCAGAAGATTCAGTCATTTGCTAGGTATACACTGGTAAAATAAAATGGGTAAGAACAGGTTACTGAGGTAGTAAAAACATAAAACAAGGGTGGTGGCATGACTTAGGTTGTAAATGGAAGTACAGAAAGCTCGGGATGGTTGATTGAGACATAGGAGATTGAGGGTTTCCTCCTGCAAGTAGTTGGCAAAAGGGTGGGTGGAGCAGGAGAGGGTAAGGCCGAATCCTCTGTCGAATGTGAGGGGTGGGGGTGGTAGGTGGAGACAAAGCTAGGCTAGAATAGTTGGGTGGGATGAGGCTAGAGCAGGGGGAGATAGTAGAATGGAGGAAAGGGGTAGAGGGACAAACAGATGGCAGGTAGGAGAGATGGGGAGGATGGAGAAGATAAAGGTAGAAATAAAGAGGGTAGAGGTAGTAGAATGGACTGTGATAAGTGCATGGAGGGCACATAGGTGAGATATGAAGTGCAAGGAAGGGTCAGGGCAGGATCTTGACATAACACAGGCATTATGTGGGACAGATACACCTCATCTGTCATACAAGGCGGGTGCGTAGCATTGACTTGAAAGGACCGATTCTAGTTTCTGCAAGTAGTTCGCCTGAAGGGAGATAAGTATGTGAGGGTCTCGCATACAAATGAGCTTTGGATTAGGAGGTGCGGGAATGGTACCTTAAATGGGTTAGCGAGAGTGCTTTGTGTGGGGCGAGCCAGTGCCAGGGGTGTAACCATGTTCTGAATCGCTGGAGGGTCATGCCTAGAGGTAGCCTTTTGGCCAGGAGACTGACCTGGTAACTAATTCTGCTATCCAGGTCAAGTCAGCCTGTGCAGGAGTATAGGTCGCAAGAATGGGTTAGGCGGAGGACACCAAGGAGGAGCCTACAGGCTTTTATTGAGAGTCAGGCTTATTCTCTTTAGTGCCGAAGCAGAGGCAGCACTGTATATGACAAGCTTGTAGTCAACCATGTAGAAGGCGGAGCTAGTTATGGCACGTCTTAGAGCTGTCTTCTGTTAGGCAGTGCCCATGTCTGTACAAGTTGCCCTAATTTTTGTTTGCTGATATGGCTATGTAGTCGATGTGGGGGAGTACGAAAGGGCACTATCAAACATAACCCCTAGGTACTTGAAGTTGCTAACATATCTAGGATTTCATCATGCTTGTTGTGGACTTCAAGTTTGGCTGTTTTGAATCTGCTGTGTGTAGAAGTGAATAATATAGTTTTCATCTTCTTGTAGTTGAGAAGTAAGCGTGAAGTGAGGAACCAGTCCTCGACATGCATGAAGCTTTTTGGATGCTTTGTTCTAGTGTTCTTATATCCAGGCAGCTGGAGAAGATTACAGCATCATCTGCACATAGTAGAATGTGGTCATAGCAGACTTGGGGAGGTGATTTAGGAAGACACCGAACAAGAGCGGCCTAGGATGGACCCCTGTGGAACCCCAGTAGTCACTTTTGTGGAGTGGAGAGCAGAAGTGTTGCTTTATTTTAACTTGTTGGACGAATCGAAAGGTAGCTCCGAACCAACACAGTGAGGTCTCAGATACAGTGGCAGTGCCTAATTGGGCTAGTAGGAGCTTGTGGCTCACTGTATCGAAGGCCTTGGTGAGGTCAATAAAGGTAGCCCTCACTAAAATACCCACGATCAAGAGAGTCGTGGATGAACCCTGTGAACCCACCAGTGCAATTGTGGTGCTGTGCTGTTTCCTGAATCTGTGTTGCTCGCTACACTTGAGTTTGTATTTGTCAAGGTGATCAACTAGCTGATCATAAACTATCCTTTCTAATGCCTTGGAGATTGGGGTAGTATGGAAATCGGCCAGCAATTTGAGGGAGCATCTTGTCACCATTTTTGAACACGGGTGACCACTGCAGATTTCAGAGTTTGGGAAATGGTCAGATGTAAGGGAGAGATTAAGTATTTTGGTGAGGGAGCTAATACTTATCGATGGTAAGGGATAGGCGCCTTAGGTCAAGGCCATCCCACTAAGCCTGGTTTTATCAATTGCTTTAGCAGGTACCTTTTGCAACAGCTTGAGGAACCACATAAAGGTAGAAAGGTGGGACAATGTCAGGGGTGGGGGTCTGAAGCAGCATGCAGCGGCTTGCTGGATGGGCTGAGATAGTTGGGGAGGTGATTCCACTGAGATCTGAGAAGGCATGCTAAGCATGTCTGCATTACCTTTGGGTCCTGGGATAGTTCACCTTTATGTTAATTAGAGTGGGCGTAATTTATTATGGTTCCTGTGAGGGCTTTGATATTAGCCCAGAATTTGCATCCATCGCCCCATGAGTTGTCAAGCTCGGCCTAATATACTGTCTTTTCACAAGGTGGATGGCCTCAGTTCATCGGTTTCATGCCATTTTATATTCCTGGAAGTCGCTTGAGGATTGTGTGCTTTTGCCTTCTGCCAGAGATTATTCCGAGCATGATGTTGGGCAATGAGGGATGGGGTAATCCAAGATTTGTGTGATCCTTTGACTTTTCTAGTGGTAATTGGGGTGAAGTGGTCACATGCGGCATTGAATGCCTTATGAATTGATTCAAAGCTGCATCAACATCAACTGTGGAGTACATGTTTGACTAATTTAGCTGTCTGAGATAATTCTTCAGTAGCCTCAGTTGCACCTTTCTGAGAATATCAGAGGTGACCTCCCTAGCAGAGAGTTTTGGGGCTTTGTTAGACCATGCACAGAGGATGGGGAATGATCGCTTAGTGCGCCGAGGAGGACTTGCATACTGGAGATGAGATCTGGGTAATTGGTTAGTACCCAGTCCAGCAAGGTACTGGTCCCGCTTGATAGTTGGCACATGTGGTGAGGTTAATAGCTTCATACCCTATAGCTACAATAGCATCTCTGTAAGGAGCAGCACTACTTTAATCCTAATTTATATTGAAGTCATCCAGAATCAGCATTTCTGACTGCTGGTGAGAGTCTGACAAGTGCTCCTGGAGAACTCTGAACCCGTGGCCTGATTCTTAGGAGGAATACAGGTGGAGATTACAGTAATCACTTTGCCATGTGTCCCAAGGATAACCTTTACTGGTAGTATTTGTACATTATTACCTGCATTTATGGGAGGTAGTACATTACCTTGGAGATGATCCTCAATATAGATGGCACATCCCCTCCTCTCTTCCCAGTGCTGTCCACTCTGAATACTGAATATCCATGGAGCTTGGATTTCATTGTCCATAGTACGAGGGGCTAGCCAGGTCTCAACACTGAGAGGACATCAGGCTTGTGCTGAGCAACCCAGGCTTGAAGTGAGTTAAATTTAGTGAGTAGGCTATAGATGTTGATGGACGAATTGTTAGGGGACATTTTTGTGTGTGGCTAGTGCTCCTACTGACAGGACCAGGGTTTGGGTGTATATTTCCATGAGCAGTAGTAGCCAGACGGCATGTAGCCTGCAGTCAGAGGCACTTAAGGACATGGGGGCTGTTATTGATAGAGCCTTATCTGGGAGGTTTAGGAGTTAGAGGATAGTGTTGATGATGGGGGAGGACTAGGTAAACATTGTTAGGCACTGTGGACATAGGGTAAAGATAAATTGTGCTCACTGGGGTGATGGAGAGCACTGGGGTGGTGTTCAAATGAGGGATGGTTACATTATCATATTTAATAATGGTGCAGGTGTAGTCCTTTTCTAGGATGGGTTGAGCTAGGGAAAGTCAGGACAAATACTAGAGGAGTATAACAGATATTTCTCCAGTCCATGGTTGCTGTAATGAGGGTGTAAAAAAGTAGTTTGTGGATAGATAGGGAAGTAAAATATAGTTCTAATAGGCAGTAGCTGTAGAATGGAGTGACCCAGTCAGGTGGAAGAAAGTAGAAGAGTCACAATGAAGCACACAATCTTATTATTGTAAATGGTACTTGTCACTTTAAGATAGTTTCGTAGGTGGGTTAGGCAGTGTATTTAATAAACTGTGGGGGTGGGGAGGCGGATGGGCTGAAAATCCTTCTTAGAAGAGTAGAACAGGAGCTGAGGAGCAGCCGTAGCCCTCCAGTTCAAGTTAGCTGCGCCTGTAATAATTATTTAAGCACAGCAGGGGCCAAATACACAGTTGGCACTGGATGGGAAAAAGGCACCGAATTTAAAGTGGAGTCTTTGTCCTTCTCATTTCCATACCTGTGTGTCGGGGGTAGGGTGAGTGACTTATAAGTAGTGAAAGTTAACTCAAACTGCAACGCAGTTCTGAACTCAGAGGGTTGCTTCTACACCTCGAGGTGCGACCCCAAAAGAAAGGGAACAGAAAGCAGAATATAAGTGTTTACAGGGAGGAGTAGGAAAGCTGAGGAGTGGGTTAGGACAAAGAGAAATCACAGGGACAAAGGCTGGGGAGGGACCAAAGGTCAATCGGTGGTGAAGGTGGGCAGACGAGTGCACCAGGCAGAAACAGGGCAGATGGTGGAGAGGAAAACAGCAGGAGCTGAGGGGTCCAGAAATTACCTTATAAACTTATCACTGTGTGGCTACTTTTGTACAAATTAAATTAGATTACACACTTAAAAATTTAAACTCATATATAAGACAGTTTGAGTCAGGCCAGAGAAGCTATAAGCTTTGCTTGTAGAGCCCAAGGAGATAGCGTTAATTACACAGTTCTAAAAATATCCAGTTAGTAAGTTTAACATTAACTGACTAAATTCAAGGAAAATCCCACTTAGAAGAGCAGCACAGGAGCTGAAGAGCAGCCGTAGCCCTCCAGTTCAAGTTAGCTGCAGCTTGTAATACAGTAATTATTTAAGCCCAGCAGGAGCCAATGCGCAGTTGGCAACAGATGGGGAAAAAGACACTGACTTTCAAGTGGAGTCCTTGTTCTCAACATCTCCATACCTGTGTGTTGGGGGTAAGGTGAGCGCTTACAAGTAGTAAAGATGAGAACTGCATTCGCAGTTCTGGACTCAGAGGTTGCTTCTATACCCTGAGGCGTGGTGGACCCCTGTGTGTCAGGGAGTGGGTGAGTGGCTTACAAGTAGCGGAAGTTAATTGAACTACAATCACAGTTCTGAACCCGGAGGGTTGCTTCTATGCCCTGAGGCACGGTGGACCCCTGTGTTGGGGGTAGGTGAATGGCTCACAAGTAGTGAAAGTTAATTCAAACTGCAATTGCAGTTCTGAACTCGAAGGTTGCTTCTACGCCTTGAGGCACAGTGGATATAGAGAGACAGATACAAAATTAGAAGCACTACAGCAACTACACGGGACAGGGTGAGAGGAAAAGAACTTAAGGTTGAAAAAGCGATAAATGTGCTCCTGGATTATAAAATAGAAAAACCCTTCAGTTTATAAAGCAAAAATATTATGAGGGTGGGCCTAGAGCCATTAAACTACTAGCAAGCAGGCTCAAAGCTAGACGAGCGAGGGCACATATAGCTAAAATAAGACAAGCTAATATGGGGAAAATGCAAATAGAACACCATACATACTAAAGGAATTTGAGGAATATTACATGGCCCTATATCAGGCAGGCCAACAGTCAGAGGAAACTCTGTTGACCAACTTCTTGCAGGGGCTACAACTTAAGAAGGTCACAGAGGACCAGAACCAGGTTCTCCAGAGTGCTATAACAAGACAGAAAATACAGGGTAATAAAAGCAAGCAAGACAGGCAAATGCCCAGGTACAAATGGTTTCCTGCAGAGTCTATAAAAGTTTCAAGATAAAATAACATCAGTCCTCCTGTGTGTGTGAGGAGATAACGGAGGGGAGGGGTTCCACGAGCTAGCAACAACTGGTGATCTTGGTACTGCCTAAGCCTAGAAAGGACTCCAGTAACTGTGTGTCTTACAGGCCGATTTCAATTTTAAATATGGACTGCAACATTTTGCATCCATATATGCAAGGTGCCATTGATCAGACAGGATTCAGAGTCGGAAGGCAGGCAGCTGGATAATGTTAGAAGGGCCATGCATATAATAGACCATCTCAAGACCAATAGACTTCCAGCTGTGATTATGAGTTTTGATGCCGAAAAGGCATTTGATCAAGTAGCTTCACAATACTTATATGGGGTCCTTTCCAGGATTGGCTTTGAGACAGAATTCAATGATGTCATCAGAAAACTTTACTGAAGTCCTCAAGTGTATATCAGAGTAAATGGGCACCTATTGCGTAAGGTATCTTTGGTAGAGGTACAAGGCAGGTTGCCTGTTGTCCCCCCTATTCTTTGCCATGTACTGGAACCATTAGCTATCATCCGTCAGGAGGGTGGGATAGAGGGGCTTAAAATAGTAAATAGGGAGAAAATGGCATTATATGCAGATGACATTCTGCTTTTCTTAACAAACCTAAAGAAATCTGTTCCAGAAAATACGCCTACAATAGCTGAATTCACTAAGACAGTGGATACACTCAATCAAAGTTTAGTTTAGTTTAGTTTATTTGTGTCTAGTATTACAGTACCTTTGAGCCAAGGCTCTTTTACAAAGGTTCCATGTCACGGTGGTTACAGGGTAACAGCCACTAAAACATAAAACAGTTACAGGTACATGGTTTTAGACAGTAACTTTGCTTGACAAAATCAGACTGAGCAAGAGTAACTCAAGAAACAATAGGAGGAAGAGGGCAAGAAGCTGGAGAGGCTGAGGGTAGGGATGGCATAGGAGTAGAGGGTCAGAGTGAGGCAGCCGAGGGCCTTGTCAGGACAGACACAGGGCAAGTGCATTAAAAGTTGCATTGGACAGGTAAGTGCAAGAAGAGAGGGCAGAAACTGACACCTATCAGGTCAGAAGCAGCTTAGGGAATGAAGATGTTATGGGTGCAAATTAAAATGGAAATACTAACATTTCAATATTCCCCATGCAGGAACTTAAAAACAGTACCCAATGGAATGAAACTTACTGATGATGAAATAATTAGGATAACATTACGAAATACAAACCAATTCATATTCCAAGGTAACTATACCCCTGTTAAAAATAATAAAGGAGGATTTAGCGAGGTGGAACTTGCTACCACTCCCACAGTATGCAAGAATACAAGCCACAAAATGAACTTGTTGCCCAGGTTTCTGTACCTGTTCCAGTGTGCCCTGGTTCAGCTGTCAACACAGTGGTTGAAAGGCATACAAAAGCTATTGCAAACCTTTATTTGGGCCAATAAAAGAGTTAGGCAAAGTGCCTTGCAAACTAAAAAGAATTTGGGAGGATGGGCAGTTCCAAATATGGGAGCATACCGGCATCAATGCAGACTAGAATGGCCCTACTCTGTGGAGACACACAGCAAGACGTGCACTGGAAGGTAATAGAGGGAGCAGAGTGGCCACAAAGACCATTAGAATCAATAATATTTCAGCCCAAACCGACGCTCTTGATTAAGGAATGTAACCTCAAAGCACTAAAAGTAACATTGCAGGCATTAGAGCAATTTCAGGCCCATCATGGGGCAAGGCAAGAGAAATGGAAGTATGCCTGGTGGCAGTGGAACTCGGATTCACACCGGGCAGGGGATCCATGGTACACCATATAGGCAGAAAGGGCCAGAGTCAGGTGAAAGCACTGATGAAGGGAGATAACATGCTTATGTTTGAAGAATGCAAACAGGCCTTTGGTTGGGCAGAGATGGATAGATATAGGTATTTACAGATTCAAAACTATGTCTCAACCCAAAAGCATAAAATCCAAAGGGAACAGATGGAGGAGAAGTGCCTCCACACTGGAACAACTTCTAAATATCAATACTACAAAGGAAGCTATTTCCTTAATATACCAATTCCTAAGCACCCCAATAAGTGGGAACAGGAAGCAGGAATAAGTATGTCCAAACGGGAGTGAGATAGGGTATGGGACTAACACATAAAGCAACATCAGCACCTAGATGGAAAGAATTCTCCTGGAAGGTTAAAGCTAGATTTTCATAACCCACACATTAAAGCACATTGGATGGGTGACAGGAATAATAACCGTTGGAGGCAGTGTGGTGAGAATAAGCTTGCACACACACATATTCTAGAGTGTCCAGTGCTGGTACCCTCTATAGACATTACAGCAATGATGCAAACACTATTCCAAACTAACACCCCCTGAAAGGCAACATCTCACTACTGGGACACCCACCCAGAGAAGTGAGAGGAGCCAACGCACTATACTTATGGGCAATCTGCATCACTGCATTGGGAAAACAATCACTAGGAAATGGCTGAGTCAAGACCCTCCCACAGTTCAAGAATGGGTTAAGGTCATAAATGACATCCAGGAGATGGAAAGATTCACATATGCAATAGGAAATAGAACAGAGAAATACTTAGGGAGATAGACAAAGTGGGTCATACTGACTGATTGAAGATCTGGAAGGGAGAAAAGGAATCTGGTTAAAGACTGATACAGGGAGAAAATGAGGAGAGAAAGAGAATGGAACCCTAACAAATTTGGCATCAAACAGGGGAAGGGTCATGCCAACCCACAAAAATGGAAAAAGATACAAATCAAAAGATAAATCCTTGAAATCTTGATGTATAAGCCAGGCTGGCTAGGATATCCAGAGGGACCCAAAGGCCATACATAGGAGAATAGGGCCCCTGCAGTTCAGCCAGCATCCAAACAAGAAAAGGGGTGCTGGAGCGCGGGACAAAGTAGGTAGAAAGGTACTACTATTTAAAAGGTTAAAGTTGACAGAGTCACACAGTTCCGTTTCTCGAAAACATATTTTTATTAATATCTCATATTAACATATATGTAAGACATCGAAAAGTTTAGAAATGGTTATAGGAAAACAGCCCAAAGTACATAAACTGTAATATGCCAATAAGTCAAAGAGAAACAGTGCATGCCACAACTGAGTAATGCTATTTGTGTGAGAAAGTACATGTATTGAATTAGCACAATAAAGAAAATATTAAAAAACAAAACAAACAGGGAGGCCTGAAACTCCCTGACTTTCAGTTCTGAATCATGGCTCATCTCATCCTCCAAATGGCAAGGACAGCACCGGATATCCAGGACTGCCCCCATTCATGGTGCCCCATTCATGGTGGGCGGAATGAAGCCTTGGTACAGGGCCAACCCTTGCTGTTGGCAGTACAATCCCTAAGTATCCCTAGAGGCCATAGGTACCACTACCACTCACCTTAGCTGATATGGTAACAGCTTGGAAGACCTACTGTAAATTAACCAGAACAAATAAAAGCCTCCATGACTGGATGTACACAGTTAAATAAGACCTAGGAAACCAAAGAAAACACTAGCACCATCCAGCAGCACATATAAAACAGGCTAACACAAAAATAGTACAGAAATATTTTTATTGAAGGTCTGTAGGCAAAATACCTCTCACAAAGAATGCCAGCAGGAGCTCCTCACACTCAAAACCTCCGACCAATTTCACCAGGGCGCTATCAGGAGTGGCAACACAATGAAGTGTTACTTTGTTTTAAAGTGCCTTCTTAAAGTAATACACAGATATTTATATACACATAAAAGTGTAAAGTGCATATAATACCTGTTATGAAAACATTGTATTCAAAAACAAACCAACACCTTGTGTATAAAAACTGTGTGCATGTGTGCATAATAAAATCAGTCTTTGGCTTCCTACTGTAAATTAAGCCAGTGGGACCCAAGCCAGGCTAAGTACTACCCATTGTGGCTGAACCCAAACCTAAACATTGAGGACAAACCGATGGTGGCAAGATTTTGGCCAGTAAGGGTCTAAACTACCTCAGAGACCTCCAACAAAGAATCACCTGCCATGCTGAGTTTCCTACAGTCCAGAATCGATATGACCTCCTAAAGTACCACTTCTGGAGAAATCTCCAGGTTAGGCATGCAATAAATTGCACCCTAGGCCCTCATATCTGAAGTAAAAAGTACAATTTAGATCTCCTCCTTTGGCCAGACAAAGGACTGCCCCTCCCACCCCAAAGCAGCACCATATACTGTCGCATCTAAACTTAATCCCAGATGGAGCAATCAGACTTAGGAAAAGTGGTCCAAAGAGTTGGGCCTACACATTACTGCTCAAAGGTGGAATACATGCTGAATTCAGCAAAATTTCCACCAGAGACACTAGAATAGGTTCACACAATTCAGGTGTTACACAGATGGCACAGAACCCTACAACAGCTCTCGGACTGGGGTATTTCACCTACAGACAAATGCTGGAGATGCCTCCAGCCTGTGGCACAATTATACATTCTCTGGGAATGCCCCTTTTATTCCCATTCTGAGACTCCACTGGGGCACTCTAAACAATATACTGGCAATCCAAACACCCCTATCTGTGCTGCTGGTGATGCTGAACTACTAACTACGCCCAGTCATAGGACCAGGCCTCCCACAAGGAAAAGAGATGGCTATTAGGAGCAATGACCACAGCTAAAAAGATTATACTCCGACACTGGAAGGACACACAGCCTCAGACCTTAAGGAATGGATACAGGAACTGGGGAAATTGGCCAGTTATGAAATGGTCAGCCATATTCTGAATATGTTTCCCAGTACCAGGACACATAGTGAGGTTCCTGACATCCCCTTGTGCACACTACTAGAATAGGAGTGCCCTCTGCCACCCACTTAGGTCTGGAAAGGTGAAACTGGAACATGCTATCCACAGGATAACCCAACATCCCCAAAGGGATGGCCACCTGAATGATCATTGCACATTAGTAATCACTGCTAATCACTCTTAGAAACTTATCTAGAACGCCCCACCCAAATAGGTAGGGGTAGAACCAGGGACAGCGTGGTCACTCTATCATGCAATATGGTGCACAATGTCACAAATGCCACTGATGGTGACAGAATAGGCTTGGAGCCTCACCCCACAGCTGCTCAAGTGTTACAGGGCTTATCTGCTTTATCTGATTTACTACTGTTGTTTGTGGGTTTTAAAACTCTGCAGTTTTGTTCAATATATCTGAGTCATATTCATGTCTGATTTTCTTAACTGTCTTAGCCTGTTCATCCAAGGGTATTTACCGCCAGGACTGTTTTTTGCAATGTTACAAATGGTATGTGCCATACCAGTTTGCTAAATGCTTGTCAAACTTAAAAATAATGAAACAATAAAAACTATAAGTTACAAAAAAATGAGGAAAGAGAAGACAAATCATGGGGCACATTATTCTGTGGAAACTGATGTATGTGTGTCCATAAACATTTCTGGGCATTGAGTACAACAGACTCATATGAATTTACTAACATACGAACATACGAAAGTTGCCAGCAGCAAAGGCCATCCTGATCTATCTAGGCTCCTCAAGATTGCAGCTAGCTCCCTGTTCAGCAGCTGCCCCACCCCTACCCTTCCCTCCTTTACCCTCCCGTTGCCCTGTCCCACCCCTTCTTGAAGCATTCCAGTGTGTTACATGCCACTACCTCAACCTGTAGTGCTTTCCACTTTGCCACCACCATCTCCGTAAAGAAATGCTTCCTCACCTCCCTCCTGAATCTACCGTCCTCCAATATTATATCATGGCCCCTAGCATCTCTCCCCACCTGCTCCTGAACAGACCCTCTGTGCCTGTTTTGATTATCCCTTTCATGTATTTGAAGGTCTCAATCATGTCCCCCGTCCTCCTCTCTTCCAGTGTGTACATGTTTAACTCTCTTAGTCTGACCTCATATGACAATTCTCCCAGGCCCTGAATCATCTTTGTTGCCCCCACGCTGCACCCTCCAGCAGCCTAATGTCCTTTGTAGCTATGAGTGCCAGTACTGCATGCAGTATTCCAGGTAGGGTCTAACCAATGATCTGTATAACAGTAGAATAGAAACATAGAAATATAGAATTTGATGGCAGATAAGGACCGCTTGGCCCACCTAGTCTGCCCATTTCCTCATTTAATGGAGAAGCTGCAGATCCTAGTGAACCAGCAGCCTACTTTTCTACCACCACCCCTAGAATTGCTCTTTATGACTGTCCCATGCATGCTTGAATTCAACCACTGTTTTTGACTCCACATCCTTCCTCCGAAGGCCATTCCATAAATCCACAACCCTCTCTGTGGAAAAATACTTCCTTACATTACCTCTGAGCCGCTCCCCATCTTCAAATTGTGCCCCTTGTTCTTGCACACTTTTTTTTTTGAAAGATGCTACCCTCTTGACTTTGTTGATTCCTTAAGGTACTTGAAAGTTTCTATCATGTCCCCTGTCCCTCCTTTCCTCGAGGCTATACATATTAAGCTCCTTTAGTCTCTCTTCATGTGTCTTCCGGTGCAGACCCTGCACCATTTTAGTGCCCTCCTCTGGGCAGCTTTTATGCTGTCTATGTCCTTGTGGAAACTGGGTCTCCAGAACTGAACACAGTACTCCAGATGGGGTCTCACTAGCTGACTGTACAGAGGGATAACAACTTCCTGTTTTCCACTGGTGATGCCTCTCCTATGTGTCCCAGTATCCCCCAGCCCTCCTTACTGCTCTCTTACACTGCTTGCCCACCGTTAAGTCATCTGATATGACTACCCCCAGGTCCCTTTCCATTTTGTTGTTGTTAGTATCTCACCCCCATTGTGTACTCTTCCCTGGGTTTTGTTTCCAGGTGCATTACCTTGCACTTCTTAGCATTGAATCTAAGCTGCCATACATTTGACAATTCCTCTAACCTTGCCAAGTCCCTTCTCATCCTTTCCACCCCACCTTGTTCATCAACTCTGTTGCAGATTTTTGTGTCATCTGCAAAGAAACATACTTTTCCTTCCAGTCTCTGCAATGTCGCTTATAAAGACATTGAAGAGGACCGGTCCTAATACTGAACCCTGCCATACCCCACTAGTAACCCCTTTCTTCAGAGTGGACTCCATTTACTATTACCCTCTGTGTCCTGTTCTCCAGCCAATTCTTTACCCAGGCTATCATCTTGGGACCCCTCCCAGGCTGGCTAACTTGTATATTAATCTTTGTGTGGGACTGTGTCAAATGCCTTGCTAAAGTCTAGGTAGGCCATGTCCACAGCCCTCGCTGATCTACTACTTTGGTCATCCAGTCAAAGAAATCTATTAGATTCATCTGGTATGACCTTCCGCTGTGAATCCATGCTGCCTTGGGTTCTGTGCCCCTCTGGCCTCTAGGTACTCGACAATTCTTTCTCTCAGAAGTGATTCCATCATTTTCCCTATCACTGAGGTTAAACTAGCAGGTCTGTAGTTTCCTGCTTCTGCCCTGCTCCCACTTTTGTGAAGGGAATCATATCCGCCTCCTTCAGTCCTCAGATACCACCCCATCCACCCATGATTTGTTAAAGAGTGTAGTCAGTGGTGTCACTAGTTAAAGTCTTAGTTCTTTTAGAATTCTGGGATGAATCACATCAGGCCCCATTGCTTTGTCCACCTTCAGTTTTAAGAGTTCTTTCAGAACCCTTTCTTCTGTAAATGGGCTGCTATCAACTTCTGTATCCAGAGTGTTTCTATTGTTTGTTTTAGGTACCTCCCTCTTCGTTTGTAAATATGGAGCAAAAATATTTGTTTAGTATCTCTGTCTTTTCACCGTCACCCTCTGCCCACCCACCCTACCCTTTATTAAGCCTCACTATCCCTCCCTTGGTCTTCTCTTCACTCCTGATGTACCTAAAAGGTTTTATCCCCTTCTTAACTGAGTTGGCTGTCTTTTCCTCGGTTCGGCCTTGCTGTTCTGACTGCCTTCCCAGCTTCCTTTTGCTTTAACTGATATAATTCTCTGTCCTGCTCCTTCTGTGATTCCTTGTACTTTCTGAATGCTTTCTTTTCTCTTGAACCTTCACTGCCACCTCCTTTGAGAACCATAGTGGTTTCTTACATTGTTTTGTTTTGTTTATTTGCTTCACACAAAGGCTTGTTACCTCTGTGATGGCAGTTTTATTATTCCCCATTGTTCTTCCACCCTCCTTCCTGCCCATTTGCTAGTGCATTCCTTAGGCACTCACCCATTTTGGCAAAGTCAGCCATCCTGAAGTTCAGTACTTTTTCCTTTGTATGGTTTTACTCTATTGCTGTGTTTATTGGAACCATACTGTTTGATGGTCGTTAGTTCCCAGATGGCTACCCACTTCTACATCTGTGATCCTCTCTCCATCTCCATTTGAGAGAACCAGGTCTAAGATTGCTCCCTCTTGAGTGGGTTCCAATACTAGTTGTCTAAGTCATGCCCTGTAGGGCATCTAGAATAACCCACTCTTAGAAGTTGCTGCTGCAACTGCACTCCAGTTAACATCTGGCATATTCAGATCACCCATCAGCAATCTCTCCTTTTCTGCCATTCTAAGTATACTTTCTTTCATTTCCTTGTCCATTTCCTCCCTGAGAGGGTCTGTATACAATCCCTGTGTGGATTGTGGTGCCATGCCTGTCTCAAATTGACCCACAGTGCTTCTTCTCCTCCCTGTTTACCCTTTTGTTCTGTTGCTTTGATTCCTTCCCTTATGTAGAAAGTTACTCCTCCTCCTCCTCTTTTACCCTCCCTGTCCCTCCTGTAGATAGTGTATCCTGGTATGTTTACGTCCCAGTTATGGTTCTGTGTGTACCATGTTTCTGTGACTGCCACGATATCCAGATGTTCCTCCTCCATCAAGGCCACTAATTCAGGAAGCTTGTTACCCAGACTATGGGCATTGGTACTCATTGCTCTCCATTTTTGTTTGATGGCTTTACCTTCTGTAGCAGCATCCCCCACTGACCTTTCTACCTTGGTCTTTTCTCATTTAGTACCCTGTTTTGTAAAGGGAGGCTGGGATTTTCCTGTGCTTATCCGTGCTTCCCTCTTGACTAGTTTAAAAGCTTGCCAATCAAGCATTTAAACCAATTGCCCAAAAGACTTGTTCCCTTCCTGGACAGATGCAGACCATCCTGCCAGTATAGGCTGGTGTCCCTCCAGGTGGAACCTCAGTCCCCAATGAAGCCAAACCCTGTGCTCCACACCATTTTTTCAACCATTCGTTAAACTGCATGGTGCAAACTACCCTGGCCTCACCCATGCCACTGACAGGCAGCACCTCTGAGAAGAATATGGTGTGTGCTACTTGTCTTAAGCCCCTCCCCAACTCTACAAAGTCCTCTGCACTGCTCTAATCTCATGATGAGCCAAGTCATTTGTCCCTAGGTGGACAATGATGTCCAGCTCAGACTCCCGTGCAACTGTTCTCGTGATCCTAAGGATGTGCTTCCTGTCCCTCCAAGCCCATGGCACCAGGCAGGCACCTACTTCAATTTTCCTGCTCCCCAGTTCTAGCCCTAATAATTGAGTCCCACCAGGGCTGCTTCCTTTCCTGTGGTGTCCTCTGCCTCCTTCCTGAGGGCCTCCCTTGTGACAGTTGTCTGCACCCTCCTTAGTCTCCTCTGCGAGTGCATCCATGGGAACTATGCTCCCCAGAATGGTGTATGGATTGTGGAGTGGAACAACTGACTGGGTGTGCCTCTGTTCCACCACTCTTACCCTCCCTGAGCCCACTGTGGTCCAATCTGCTGTGTGAATAACCTCCTTCTTCTTGAGATAATGTCCCTTGCAATGCACCCCAGCATTTTTCTGGCCATTGCTGCTGCCTTTCTGCATTGCATGGAATTGTTCATTGCCACTGTGATGAGCACCCCAGATCCTCTCCTCTTCTGTTACCTCCAGCCGCACTCCTCCGATGATAACTTCTCCTCTGATTTTTAGTTCTGAAGTGCAGTACCTTGCATTTTTAGCATTGAACCCCAGCTTCCATCTGTTAGACCATGCTCTAGCCTTGCCAGATCCTCCTGTAGCCCGTCACCCAACCTGGTCATCCACCACCACTCCCATCTTGGTGTCATCCAAAAATAGGCTGATTTTGCTGCTGATGCCCTCTGAGATATCTGCAATAAATATGCCAAAGAGCACTGGGCCCAACACTGACCCCTGTAGAACACCACTTGTCACAGGCTTAGGGATGTATATTCCCACCTACCACCACCCACTGCTGACTATCTTTTAGCCAGTTCTCCACCCACCCCACCAGTTTTGCTTCTGCCCTGTGCCCGTGAGCTTGCTTCCAAGTCTCTCATGTGGTACTGAATAAAAGGTGTTATTGATGTCTAGGTACAGGACATCTACTGCATGGCACCTGTTAATTTGCCTAGTCACCCAGTCATCGTATTTCTCCAAGTTGGTCTGGCATGACCTGTCCTAGATGAAACCATGCTGCTTCCCGTCCTGCACCTGCTCACCTCCAAGTGCCACTAACGCTCCTCTAAGATGGTTTCCATTAGCTTCCCCACTATGGACGTTAGACTTACTGTCCTATAGTTCCCGGTTCCTCCTTGGGTCCACTTTTGGGAAGGAACCACATGAGCCAGTTTCCACTCATGGGGTATGCATCCTGTGTCTAGAGATGAATTAAATACTTCTGCCAAGGGTCCTGCCAGGACCTCTACCAACTCCTTCAGCACTTTTGGATGTACTCCATCCGATCCTGGTGCCTTGTCCACCCTCAATGCCCTTAACCCTCCAGCAGCCTCCCACTGTGATTTCTCTGTCTGTCATTCCCCCATCTGTTTCTATCCTCCCTCCTACTATGAGTAGCACCTCCCTTTCTTTCATAAGGACTGAACAGAAGTTGTCATTGAGCACTTCTGCCTTTTCAACCCCTCTTCCACCCCATCCCTCCTTCTTAATTCTTACTATTTTGTCCTTACAGATTCTTTTCTATGATGTACCTAAAAGTTTTTTCCCTTTTTATGCCCTGCGCCAGCTTCTGTTCTCTTGTCACCTTGGCTGCCTTTACCCTCCTGGTCCTTCTTTTGCTTCTTGCAGATATTCCTCCCTATCCTCCTCCTCCCGATTTTTCTGTATCTCCTGTAAGCTGACCATTTCCTCCTCACCCTGTCTCGACAATCCTTTGCTTATCCAGCTGGGTTTCTTTCCTCTAGCCTTCTTAGTCTGGACCCTACAGCAAGTTTTTGTTGCCTCCACTATCCCTGTCTTATCAGTTCCCACCTTTGTTGTGTGTCCATACCCAGTTGAATTTTGTACAAGAACCCCTGCAACTTCCCTCATCATCTTAAAGTTGGCGTTCATGAAATCCAGCACCCTTGTACCAGATGCCACCCTCTCTTTAGCCATCTGTAACTGGAAACTATACTGTCTGGTGGTCACTACCCCCCAGTGGTTCCTCCACCCTCACATCCGTCACCCATTCCCTGCTTATTAGTACGAGGTCAAGTGTTTTCCTTTCCATAGTCAGTTCTATGACCAACTATACTAGAAAGCTTTCCTGGAAAGCATCCAGCATTACCTGCTCCCTTCTGTTCTTTGTGGTAGGTGTGTCCCACTCCACCCCGGCAGATTGAAGTTCCCTACTCACCATCCACCCCTTCTCGCAGTTCCTCCTGATCTGTTCTGCCAGTACCTGTCCATCCCTTCCGATTGAGAGGGTGGCCTCTACACCACCAAAGTCTTAGTGACCTATTTTGGGATCTTATATTTTCACCCACAGTGCTTCTGTATCTCCTTCATCTTCCTCTTCCCTTACACATTTTAATCCCTCCTTTATGTACAGCACCACCCCTCTCCCACCTTCCCCTTTCCCTATCCTTCCCGGTGTAATCTGTATCTCAGAACCGTCTGTCCCAGTTGTGGATTTGGGTGGCCCATGTCTTGGTTATAGCTGCCAAGTCCACTCCCCTCCTCCAGGAGAGCCTGTAGTTCCGCCTTATTCCCAGATTCCTAGCATTTAGTGTTACCACCCTCCAACCCTTGTCTCTACCCTCTCCGCCTCTCTCCCTTATGCCCACTCCTTAGTAGTTGCCTTCCTCCTTACGTTGCTATCATGGGGGTAAGTACATTTGGTTTCACATCACTAGGCCTCTGAACTCCTCTATCCATCCTGCTATCCCTCCTAGTTTAAATGCTCCTCAATGTGCTTCCCTATCCTTGCCTTCAGTACATTTTTCCCTCCTTATCTTGGTACAGTCTATCTTTTTGTAAGACTGCTGTTCTTGCAGGTCCCCTCCCAACCCTCCTACCAGCCTGTACCCTTTTCCCAACACCAGGCCCCAGCCGTTCATTAAACTCTTGAATTCTCCCTTTTTGCCATACTTGTCCTGGGAATGGAAGTACCCAAGAAGGTGACCGATTTGCTGCTCCCTCACACAGAGGTCCCAGTTCCTCAAACCTCCTCTTTACCTCCCCTACTGTCCCATTAACCAGGTCTTTCATCCCCAGGTGTATTACTAAGTGAGGCCTTTCCTTCCCTTGCTTGCATATCTTAGCACAGATTGCCTCACCCTTTCCGCCTTCATTCCTGGCATGGCTTCCACCCATATTCTACTGTGCCTCTCTCCTTTGCTGCCCTACCTGACCCTCTTAGTATCGAGTCCCTCACACCAAGACGATCTCATACTGAATCCCAACAGTCAGTCTCCCGACTCCATAAGCCCAAGTTTAGGAGACCGACTGCCAGAAGACCGACAACACACCCCTGTAACTAAAACAACCAACTCTGAGGGAAGAGGACCTTGGAGTAGGTTAAAACAGTTTACAAGAGGCAAAGAGAGCTGCGCAAAGTGGAGACCTGGGACAGAACCCGGGTCTGAGTGCACTGGTGGCCAAGCTGCTGGTGGCTTAGCCCTCCATGCCACAGGGAGCAGCTCATAAAACATACATGAAGCATAAGCAGATAAGGACCGCAAGGCCCATCCAGTCTGCCATTTCTTTTCTACCTTATAAATGTGCCATTGGCCTTTGCTCTGTCAGTGGTCTATCTATTCATACTCATCTGTATTGCTCCTTGTGCCTATCCCATGCCTGTTTGAAGCCCTGCACTGTATTCATAGCACCACTTCTTGAGGGTAGGCCGTTCCATGCATCCACCACTCTTTCTATGAAAAGAATTTCCTCACATTCCCCTTAATCTACCTCCTCTAATCTCATGCTATGTCCTCTTGTCCCACTATTTTTCTTATATTTAAACATGTTAGACTCTTTCACCTTGTTAATGCCCTTAAGGTGTTTGAATGTTTTGATCATCACCTCTCTCCCTCCTTTGCTCAAGGGTATACATATTGAGCTCTGTTAATCTGTCCTCATATGTCTTCTGATGCAGTCCTGCACCATTTTGGTTGCCCTTCTCGGACTGCCTCAATTTGGTTAATGTCCTTGTCAAGTGTGGCCTCCAGTACCGCATGCAGTACTCCAAATGGGGCCTAACCAGTGTCTTGTAAAGAGGATTATTACCTCCCTCTTATGACTTGTGATATCCCTACTAATACACCCTAACATCCCCTAGCCTTATCTACTGCTTTAGAGGTCTGCTTGGACAATTTCAGATCATCAGTGATGATGATGCCCAAGTTTCTTTCTTTCTTTGTGACTGCCAGTAACTCCCTCCCAGCCTATAGGTAGCTTCAGGGTTTCTCTTCCCTATGTGCATGATCTTGCACTTCTTTGCATTAAATCCCAGTTGCCACTCTTCTGACCATTTTGCCAGTTTATCCAACTCTCTTCTCATTCTGCCCACCCCATCTGGATCATCTACTCTGTTGCAGATCTTGGTGTCATCTGCAAACAGACAAGCCTTACCCTCTAGTCCATCTGCAATGTCACTAATGAAGATTGAAGAGGACTGGCCTAGGACGATCCCTGGTGCCCCACTTGTGACTTGCATCTCTTTATGGCTGTATACTATTTACCACCACTCTCTGTTTTCTGCCCGTCAACCAGTTTGCCACCCAGTTGACCAACTTCTGACCCACTTTTAGCCTACCCAGCTTATTTATCAATCTTCTATGTGGAAAAGTGTAGAAAGCTTTGCTGAAGTCAAGGTAGGCAACATCAACTGCTCCTCCTTGGTCACCATTCTAGTTTACCCAGTCAAAGAAATCTATGAGATTAGTTTGAGGACCTTCCTTTGTAAACCCATGCTGTCTTGGATCCTGTGCCCTATGGATTCCAGGTGTTGCATTATCCTTTCCTTAAGGAGTGCCTCCATAATCTTGCCCACTACTGAGGTAAGACTGACTGGTCTCTAGTTCCCTGCCTCCTCCCTGCTACCAGTCTTGTGGAGCAGGATCACATGAGCCCTTCTCCAGTCTTCTGGGACCTCTCCATGCTCAGACACTCACTAAACAGTTCTACTAATGGCTCTGCTAGTTCCACCTTAGCTTCTTAAGTACCCTAGTATGTAGCACATCAGGTCCCATTGCCTTGTTCACCCTGAGCTTAGCTGAGCTCTTGTAGGACCCTTTTTTTTGTGAAGAGTAGTGCTCACCTGTCTTCCCCTGTGTCCATGGGTGCTGAGCTGTAGGCCCTGCCCTACCTTCTCTTCAGTAAATACTGAGCAAAAGTATCTATTTAGGATAGATGCTTTTACAGGGTCCTCCTCCTCACATGCCCCCTTTTCTCCTTTGAGCTTAGCAATACCCCTCTGGACTTTCTCCTTTCACTAATGTATCTATAGAAAGTCTTGTCACCTTCTTTTACTGTTTGTGCTGAGTGTTTCCTCAGTTTGGGACTTGCCTGCCTTACTGCCTTCTCACTTCCCTTAGGGCAGCTTGGTATGCATCCTACCTTCATCCTGTGTTCCCTTATATTTCCTGAAGGCCAGCCAACCACTGGATTTTTCCTTCTTGTGGTGCATAGCTAGAGGCAGGATAGTGGTTCCTCACATCCACTACCTTACCCCTGCCAGCACCAGCATCCGTCTGTCAGGCAGGTGTGTGTTGGGCAGACTTTTGGCATTTCCTCATACTCCTCACCAAAACACCTCCTTCTTCCCTCCCATCTTCTTCCTTCTCCTCTCCTCTCCTTTTTCCCTCTGCACTATGTTCCCTCCTATTGTGACTGTTTTTCCCCATGTTCTCCACTCTACTCAACCCTTCATGCCCCAATACACCTATTTCTCCATCACCCTCCCAGACGCTTTTGTTCTTTGTACCCATGGACCATGCTTCCTTCCTCCTTCCTCCTTTAACCCTTCTGTTAGAGGTCAGCCCCTGTCTGAGCTTATTGTGTTACCATTGCCCTGTACTCTTTCTTATTCTCCTTGCATGCTTGCTTCCCATACCTGTGTCACCCTCCTACCCCTTTGTCCTGACCACACCCTGCCACTCCTTTCTCCCCATCTTTTTGTTTTCCTGGATGTTATTTGTGCTTTCCACATTCCCTTCTCCTCCCAACCTAATATTCTCCTTCATCATCTTTGACACTTTCCCCGTAGCCTTAAGTACTTCTTTCTCTAGCCTCCCCAGCCTTATACAGACACAAATTTTTACATCCCTCCACAGGTGTCCATTAATACTGCCCTCCACAGTTATTACATCTCACGATCCTTCCTCCCATGTGATTTCTTTCCCACCATTCCCCAATTCCCTTGCCCTTCCCTTCCACTGACCCTCATTCTGGCCTGCCCCACTACCTTGTCCCCTTCCCAGACTTCCCAATCTGTCACCCTGGTCTCATTACCCTTTCCTCTTTTTGTTCCCTCTGCTGTATTCTCCATCTCATGGTTCCTCTTCTTTCTATCTTGCCCTGTCTGTTGGCACTATTTCCCTTAATTTCCAATCCCCTACCATATGTTGTATGGCTATGTTGTGTACAAAAAATAAGATGGCTACAGTGTGTGTATCCAGTCAGCAGGTACCGTACAATATCTCAGGCTACCAGTATAAAGGAAGTGATGCATAAGGGGTTGATGGGGGTTGGTCCCTCCTGATCAACAGAGACAATCGGCTACCCCCAGCAAACCCTCACTGAGACACTCAGCTGCACCAGAAAAATCCCCATAACAGGTATCTTTCTTACTTAAGTCAGAAAGCACCCTGGTACCAATAAAAAAAAGCAATAAGCTGCAAAAGAGACAATAACAGCAATAAAATCAGTGAAAATCAACAGACACTTCCCTGAGATGTGTCTGCTTCCTTCTCCAGCTCCACCACTCTGACTCAGCCCCACCTTCAGTAAGCAGTAACTTCCGGAAGCTTAAGGCCAGACAGTTATCACCCAGGCCCTACCCCAAGCTACAGGGCTAGACACACACACAAAAAACCTACAGTTCCTGAAAATCTCCATACAGGTACCTTTCCAACTTAAGTTAGAAAGCACCCTGGTATCAATTGAAATAACAATAAGCTGCAAAACAAACAATAACAGCAATAAAATCAGTGAAAATCAACAGATACTTCCCTGAGATGTCTCTGCTTCCTCCCCAGCTCCACCACTTTAAAACTTTAAAATCACACTTTAATATGTAGTGCAGCAGTATCTCAATAAAGAACTAAGAGGGGCCATTTGGAGAAAGGAGGACTTTCCAAATGTGATGGGGCAATTAACAGGTATGACTTGATTCTACATTGAAAGGCAGCAGCAACTAATGTGTGTGTGAGTACTGCAAGAACTGTGCTGTCGAGAGATGTGAACTTTACCTTATTCGGACACTAAGATGATAACAATTGAGATGGGCTTAACCTGGCTGCAAGATGCTGAGGTAGAGGAGGTGGTAAGCAACAAAAGCCAAGCTTCAGAACCAAAGGCCTTGATCACCATCAATACCACTGCTATGTCAGTGAGGCTAGGATTAGGACTAAGAACAGGCTTCCCAGGGTGGCTGTTGCATAGACCAGAATGACTTCATTTTTAATTAACAAAAAAAAGAAATCTGAAGCAGGAAAACCTCTACAGTACGTGATGCTGTTTACAACAGTGTCCTGGGAGGACAGGGTTACTAATGCTGCTTCCCTGGAGAAACCATCAAATCCAATCATTTTGCTCATGTTTGAGGCAGAGTAGGACCTACCACCAATTCCACCAGTGGCTGTGTCATTAATAGGGATTCTGCTGTTGTAGCTACACCATTGAAAATTACCAAGAAAGACCTTAGGGTAAAGTCTGAGGGCCAACATTGTGGATGTATTGTTAAACCAACAGAATGGTGGCCTTCCAGTCTTAAGCCATCTATACACCCAAACACCAACCACCCTTCACCAACAGGGCATGTTGAGGAGAGGGAGCCCGAATGAAAAAAAGAACCAAATAAGAAAGCCATTAAAGTGCAAAATTAGAAGCTGGTGATGATACATTCCACCAATGAAATTACAAAGGATTCCTATTCCACTAAAACAGTGTACCATAGAATATTTTTAAAAGTCGGCACAATTCTGCTAGTAAATAAACTAAAGAAGTTTTATGCAAATAGCAGCATTTTTTCATGAAGTTAATATAAACAGCATATTTATTTTCTGCAACGCTTCCTCACATATAGAACAGAAGACATCAATGTAACCTGAAGATTCTAAAGTTAGTGTAAACTGTATTTTCAAATGTAGAAAATAATCAAAATCAACATAAACTGTGGTATATTCAGATACTGCCCTGTTGGAAGACTGTTTTAGGTTTGTTTGCTCTCAACATTGTTACTGTTTGGGATGGACATATATATCAGGTATCCTGTACATGTCAAAATATGAGTTTACTCTGCAAGGCATGGCTATTGCCTTATTTAGGGAGAGCTATGAATGTTGAAGGTCTCCTTTTCAGACTATGAGCAATAGGGCTATGCAAATACCTTTTTCAAATTGTCGGTCAAATATTCAGTATTTGGGGCCCAGGAGGGGTTTGAAAAAGCCCCACCAGTCAACATTAAAATCAAATATATTCATCTCTGTTGTCTAGTGGTCCTCCCCAGCTGATCACCAGCCCAAACTGAATCCCCTCACTGGGAATTTACATCCATTCCCTTCCCAGTGTATAAAAATAAAAACATTTCCCGACTCCTTGGTGTCTAGTGGACCCCCACCTGTCATTAGATAGTGCCCCCACTCCCCCAGTACCTTGAGCGGAACACGGCACAGCCTCCACTCATCTCCACGGTCAGCAGCACAACTGAGCACTTCAATGAATGAATGTGTGTTTGTATAAGAAAGCACACGCTCACTATTGATTCAGACCAGCTCTCACACTAGTCTAGTGCCACTACCAGGGGGCTAGAGGGAGGGAGAGCTGCTCTGGTCACTGGCGGGGGATGGGGAATGGCATTGTGCACTCACCTTCCCTCCCTTTTAGCCCCTTCTGGTAGTGCACTAGACTAGTGTGAGAGCTGGTCTGAATCCAATGAATGAGCACGTGATTGTACAAGGACACGCTATTCGCTGATGCACTCAGTCGGGTTGCCGGCCATGGAGGTGAGTGAAGCATGTGCCAGTGGCCCACCAAAGTACTGGGGGAGGGGCGGCACTATCTGATGACATTGTGGGGAGTCCAGTAGACACCAGGGAGTTGGGACATTTTTACTTTTATACATCAGGGATGGGGAATTGGACGTAAATCTCAGTGGGGGATCTTCAGTTTAGGCTGGTGATCGACCGGGGGTGGGACCACCAGGGCTGAATATATTTGGTTTAAGTGGTTATCTGGAGGGGAAAAGCCAGATAAGGCTTTATTTTTATTTTAAACAGTCCCTAGGCTCATACATCGAATACCGCTTGAATAGTGGGCTATTCGGTATCCGGTCTGAATATTCAAATAGCCCATTATTCATGGTATTCAGGAAGTAATACTTGGCCAGTGCACAGCCCTAATAAGAAATCAGTTGCAGTGTGTTATATTATTTTTTATTATGATTTCCTTTACTAAAATGATGTCATACAATGTAAATGGGGTAAATAACCCTATTGAAAGATATTACTTCCTTCAATATTTTCGCAACACCAGGCAGATATTATTTTTCTCCAAGAGAAGCATTTGTCTCTGGATAAACATAAAAAGTATTTAAAGTTGGGATTCAGTCAGTTTTTTTTTCTTATAAATCAGGATATAGAACAGGAATTTTAATGATCCTTCAGTGGGACTCCATTTGAAATTCATAATTGTGAGGTAGATGCAACAGAAGATATATAATCATTACAGGTAATCTGTATGGACGCTCCTGATATAAATACTTATTTTCCCCTAGGTACAGATCAGAGCCCTGTCTTTCTATTTTTCAGTATTACTCAAATCTCTGAGTAAATAACTCATTTGGGGGTGGGGATATAAACTTTACATTAAACCCTGATTTAGATACTTCCAACCTGAAGTCCTGCTATCCTCTGCAGTGCAGAAATATTTATGAGACTCCTTCACAAATGGTCATCCTCAACACCTGGCAACATCTTCATCCCTCACAAAGGGATTATATACATTATTCCCTCACCGTGTTAGCTATGCAGGCTGGACTATTTTTTACCATCATAAAGCACGTGGATAGTTTATATAAATTCAACAGAAATATAGAAACATGGACTTTGATGGCAGATAAGGACTGCTTGGCACACCTAGTCTGCTGATTTCCCTACCTACAGAATAAGCTGCAGATCCTAGTTAACCAACAGCCTATTTCTTCCTACCCCCCACAAAAATTGCCTTATGTCTATCCCATGCATTCTTGAATTCTCCCACAGTCTCCTCAGGAAGACTGTTTCATAGCGTCCACCACCCTCTCTGTGAAAAATACTTCTTCACATTGCCCCTGAGCCGTCCCCTCTATCTTCCAATTGTGTTCCCTTGTTCTTGCACATCTCTTTTTCTGAAAGATGCTACCTCTTGGACTTTATTGATTCCACTGAGGTACTTAAAGTTTCTTTCATGTCCCCCCTTCCTCATGGGTATACATATTAAACTCCTTTAGTCTCTCCTCAGTGTGGCTTCTCTTGCAGATCCTGCACCATTTTAGTTGCCCTCCTCTGGACTGGTCCAACATAGACTGCTGCATTCTCCAGCTATACCATCTATTGTTCTTTTTCTTTAGGAAATCCAGATACCAAACTACTTGGCATTCCCAAATGGGCTAGCTGCATGATCAAGAGCGTCTTACAAACTTAAAGAGTCAAGTTTCTCAGTTCATTTTAGATAATGATAATAGGGACAGCACTCCTAGTATCCTATGGGATACACTTAAATCAGTTCTTAGAGGAAATATAATTGTACATTCCACAGCTTTACATAGGGCTCAAGAAAGTAAATTGCAAGACCCTCATCATACCTTACACACTTTGTAGATGTTTCTTATGCAAGGGGATACATCGGTGTACCCATAGCTTTTGGATGGTAAGCCCAGCTTCAGAAGCTTCTTGATCACAAGATAGAACATGCTCTCTTTCAATCTCAGAAATTGGTTTTATGAGGGTGATGTTTGAGGAGCACTTATTTTGGCTAGGCGCCTCATAATGCATACGGTAGAGGCCACAATAACTAAGTTGCATAATCCAGAAATGTGCCTAGTCACTCATCATGAGACTGACATCTTACATATATTTAAAACTTATTATTTGACTTTATATACAGCAGAGGGACTGCCACCCTCAGACCAACAGATTCAACAGTTTCTCCACCAGGCTTATCTTTCCACACTTTCAACTGAACAGGCTCATGCACTTACTTCTCCATTACTTTGGATGAGGTCCTCCATGATAGATGGTCACCTAAAACTTATAAATGTCCGGTATAGATGGCTTCCTCAGAATATTATAAAGCATCACCTATTTGTGATCTTCTTACTCCTTTTCTTTAGTGCCTCTACCATCCTCTCCAGGAGGGATATTCCACCACCTTCGTGGCAGTACACTATCATATCTGCCTTTCCTAAACCAAGTAAAGATCCCACCTTACCAGCTTCCTAGTGTCCTATTTCTGTTTGTAATTTTGATTACAAATTAGTCATGTCTATTTGGGTTTGCTGCTCGAGGGCCTTCTCCCTCCTTCCTGGACCAGGGCGGCCAGGGTTTGTTCATCAACAACAGGCTCACAACAATGTCTGTAGAACATTAATTCTCTTAGACTATGTTCATCAGCACTCCATACCCCTGGCACTGGCTAGCTTGCATGCAGAGAAGTTCTTTGACCATGTGTCGTAGACATTTTTATAGGCTACTTTAACAACATTTGGTTTGTCCTCAGATTTTCTGCAATGTTACAATCTCTTTATCATTCCTATTTTGCTTTTTGTTAAAATCAATGGGTCCATTTCACAAATGTTTGCTTTAAGGAGGGACACTCAACAAGCTTACCCTCTATCTCTGCTTTTTGCCCATTATATAGAGACTTTAGCCTCTCATAGTCATCACTCTCAATCTATTCACGGGATACCTGTAGGTGGACGGATCATAGGATTGTATTGTTTGCTGATGACATTCTACTTACAGTCACTGATGCTATGAATTCTCTTCTGGCAAATTTTAAATATTGACTCAATTTGACCTTGTAGCTGTTTTAGGCTAAACAGACCTAAAATAGAGTTATTAGCCTTATTTATATTCCTCCATATCACATTAAAGATTTATTGATTATTCACTGGAACTGAAATTACCTGAAATATGTAGGAGTGTACCTCAGTAAAAACCTAGATCATCTGGAGTTACTCAATTATAAACCTTTAAGAAGTCTGTGGTGGAGGATTTGAGTTGCAGGTAACAATTAGGTCTCTCATTTCTGAAGAGGGTAGAAGTTATTTATATCAATATATCAGTAAGAATATTATTTTATCTGCAAATCCTCCCACTTTACCCAGCGGTCACTATTTTCATGATTGGCATAGATTGATTTCCATTTTCTTTGGGCGGTCATAGACCTGCAGTTTGTTTTCTCTACTTAATTTATCTACTGTTCTGGGTGATTTAATTTGTTTAATTTACGCTCTCTATAAGTGAGTTAGCTTCTCAGTTCTGCCTAATTTGTCTCTGTACCTCGAACAGCTATCAGGCTCATTGGAAGAATTTGTCCTAATCAGCCTTCATGACACTGGCTATGTCCTTTATTCTTCTACCCAATGGTATTTTCCCATCTAATTTCTATCACTGTACAGCCACAACACCTCAAGGAAATTATGAGGTTTGTACAACATTTCTGTCAGGCCCCATTGCTTTGTCCACCTTCAATTTTAGGAGTTCTTTCAGGACCCTTCTTCTGTGAATGGACTGGTATTGAACCCCTATCCAGTGTGCTTCTATTATTTGATTTAGGTACCACCCCTCCTCTCCTTTGTGAATACTAAGCAGAAGTCTTCATTCAGTATCTCTGCTTTGTAACTGTCACCCTCTGCCTGCCCCCACCCCATCCCCTTTATTGCCTCACTATCCCTCCCTGGTCTGTCTTCGCCTCCTCATGTACCTATACAAGGTTTTATCCCCCTTCTTAACTGAGTTGGCTATCTTTTCCTGTCAGTTTGGGCCTTTGCTATTCTGACTGCCTTTCCCACTTCCTTCTGCTTTAACTGGTACAGTTCTCTGTCCTGCTCCTTCTGTGTTTCCTTATACTTCCTGAACACTGTTCTTTTCTCCCTTACCTTCTCTGCTGCCTTTTTGAGAACCATAGTGGTTTTTTCCTTTGTTTTGTTTATTTGCTTCACACAAAGGCTTGTTACCTCTGTGATGGCAGTTTTGATTTTCCCATTGTTCCTCCACCCACCTTCTTGCCCATTTACTTGTGCTTTTCTGAGGCACTCCTTCATTATACCAAAGTCTGACCTCCTAAAGTCCAGTACCTCACCTTTGTGTGACTTGACTCTATGGCTGTGTTTATTAGAACCACACTGTTTGGTGGTCGCTTGTTCCTAGATGGCTACCCACTTCTAAATCCGAGATCCTCTCTCATCCCCATTTGAGAGTACCAGTCTAAGATTGCTTGGCACAGGATCATAATGTCACAAGGCATTATGCTGCAGAACAAAATTGCGCTGCCAATACATTCGATATTGCGTGCAATACAAGTCTTTTTCTGTGGGGCTCACCCCTCACACCCCTATTACAGGGGCTATGCCCCCGGACCCCCAGTAAAGATTCTCATCCTCAGGGAGTCCAACTCATGAAGCACACAAGATGTGGGAAAATAAAATATCTGGCACTGGGAATCAAGCCCGGTCCCAGATGCAGTGCCTGAGTTCCTGCTGCTGTGGCTCTGTCCAGTGAGCCACAGCAGCTGCTCAGTAGAACCCACTCCCAGCAGAGGTCTTATCCTCTGTCTGGGAGTGTGTGAATGGTGCAATACCATGTACAGCAGTATTTGCGGTATTGCACCATTCGCTGTCATAGGGCAGCACTGTTTGGGTTAGCTATAATGTTGTACGCTATTAAGAATACAACATTAAGACCCGGTAGGATATTGCTCCCTCCTGAGTGGGTTCCAGCTCTAGCTGTCTGAGGCATTCCCATTGTAGGGCATTGAGAATTACCCTGCTCTTGGATGTGGCTGCAGCAAAGGTGCTCCAGTTAACATCTGGCATATTCAGGTCCCCCATCATCTATATCTTGCACCAAAGATTCACTGGAATGATTCTCAAATGCAGCCTGCATCAACCACAGGCTGCATGCACCAAAGTGGGCCTGTGTCATCCTTTTGGTGCAAAATGGGCTGCAGCATGGCACTAGGGGATATGCAGCAGCCTGCAAGCTGCCATATCCCTTAATTTGTTATTCTCTAAGCCCTCCACTGGGCAAAATTCTATGCAACCATAGTCCACCAGAGCTGGTCTAAGGGTATTTAGAATATTGCCCTCTGGGAGGGTTGACCACTTGTTCCACTCTCACAAGCCTCCCTCAACATGTGCCACTGTCCCTGCCATCCCCAATCCATTTTAGTAATATTAATCACGTTCCTGGTGGTCTAGTGCCTCCCCAGCCCCTATATCCCTGTATAATGAAATATAAAGATCACTCCCTGGTGATCTAGCTGACACAGCTCAATCTGCCTCTATAATGAAATAAAAGTATTATTCCCTAGCGGTCTAGCAGACCCAACCCTGATCAGCCATAGAATGTCATAATAAAGTATCAATCCCTGGTGGTCTAGCTGATCCCCATCCCCAATGTGGCAATTTAACATACAGATATATTTCCTGGGTGATCTAGTGGACCCCACCTCTCCCCAACAAGTAGTACCCAGCACCTCACTCCCCCATTCCAAAACCAAGCTGGTGACTGGCACATCCCTCCTGACACCACCATGGCTGGCTGCTGACTGAACTGTTAAGGAGCACATCAAGGAGCCCACTAGACCACCAGGGACAGATGTTTCATTTTTTGGGTGGGGCATTGGGAATCAGGGGGTTCTAATGTTTATAATGAGGGATCATGTATGTGCATTACCGTAGCATCGTGACTACAAAATGCACCCTAATGGGTGCACCCACAGACATTTATGCACACAACTATCTCCCAACACCCCACTTCCACTTCCAAGCCACTTATGCCTCTGTCCCCTTGAGGCATACTATGTCTTCCCCACCATTCGGCCCTCTAGTGTTGCACCAAGCAGGGACTGGATTCCTGTGGCAATGTCCAGAGCTGCGCCAACTGTTTGGCACAGGTAAGCATTTGCAGAAAACTGGGGAGTTTGGCAGGGACCCTGCATTTGTAAAATTTGGAGCAGGGTCCTTGTGCACCTGGAGTTTGCCACAACCCTTAGAGTGACACAACTTGTATTGCTCTTGGGATCTTTTAAAACTGGGCCCATGATCTTTAATCCACAGTTCATACATTCATTCCACAGTACAGTGACTCATCAAATGTAGAATGAATGTATGCATTATGTAATATATCAAACTATGGAATAAATTCCACAGAACTGATTAATGTCAGTGATCAGTTCTGTGGAATGTTTCCACTGTTTAATACAATAATCCACAATCCATACATTTATTCCATCGCTTTAAGTCAGAATTTAAGCAAACATTGCCAGGTATATTCGGAAATTTTGAGATAGTAATTTTCAACTTTGCCAAAATTCAGCCAGCGGAAGTTTAATTTCCACACAGCCCTACTGCTGAGACATTTGCATCTTGAGCTGCAATGGGCTTGTAGACACATCTCTGAAATGCCATTCATATAACCAAATGTTTGTTGTGCACAAGTGAGCAAACACAGAAAAGTGCTAGATTTTAGTATTGAACATGAAAATGTGCACGAGGCATGGGTCATACCCTAGAAACACAACATCCAACATTTTGTGCTCAAACTTGACACTTTGTCATATGATGGCTTTGGATCAGCTGGAGTTTTTATCTCATGGCAGAATCTTTTGTAAATAGACCAGTGAGTGAGTGCCCTGCTTTTTGTGCCTGCAAATTCTTCTACCACAGGATACCACAGGATCTTTAAAGCAGTTCCAAACATTAAATTTAGAAAAATCTGCATATTAAAACTTTTTCTAAAGACAAATATGATGGGTGTCTTTCAGTTTCATTCTTGTTGAAAGACATAAACTAAGTGTGATCTTGTTGCAACAAGCATGACAGGCAGCGGGATGGAGTGCTGTCTTATATTCAAACCTAAAATATTTTACCCGTTTTCAAAGAAATAAATAAATTATCAACATCATCCATTCAACCTGGGAAATTCCATGGCAAATATACTGTATAGAAGGTTATTTTCACATTCCAATTGTTTTCGCTATGTTTTGCGATTGCGATAAAACAGCAAAATAACTAGAAAGCAAAAATTAGCATTACACAGCAAGCCAGGTTTGCCAGTACCATGGTACCCCCATAACCAAGAACTATAGCAAGGGTTGTCAAACTCTTTCTTTAAACAGCAGGTTCTTACTAAAAGTATTTCTGCCCTCCACACACACACTCACATACAAGGCAGCTTAACTCTGCCCACATATATTTTGCCATGCCATTTCTTTGGTAATTGGTAAAGGACGAGTGTGGAGGCATGCTCAAGAGACTTATGGGGGCAGTTTCAAAGGCTTTTTCTATTACTTTTGAATGTTGATTTTACAAATAACGGCCACTACTCAATTAACAAGGTCCTTGTTAGTTGAGAGGTGGCCGTCATTTGTGAAAATCGCAACTCAGAAAAAAGACTTTGAAAACTGCCCCCTGGAGTCTATGGAGTGGCCCCATGCTTGTCCTATATCGATGTCATGAAATGTGCTAGCATGGGGACTGGTCTCCCACCGGAAGTCAGACCATTTAGGCTGCACAACTCTAGGGTGAAAATTATGAGTGTTTTACTGAAAATGCACACATCAATAAAAGAAATAGTATGGCAAAATGTATTTGGGCACAGTTAAGCTGCCTTATATGTTTGGGGCCTAGAAGTACTACTAGTAAGAACCTGCTATTTAAAACTTTGATTCTGTTTTTCAGTTACATTCTTTGATTAAATACTGTTTTTTCACGGTAGGGATAGGTTGACTTTGTGAATGTTCTGAGCAGGAGTTGCTAGCTGTGTCTCTAATGCCAATCTGCACTTGGTGCATATGGCAGGAGGTGGGACTATGCCAAGGACTCAAGACTTCTTTATAAAATCAGCTAATAGTATCCTATTCTCTCTCCATGACAAATAGATAGCCCTTGGCACAGCTATTTGTAAGGATCACATTAACTTTCTGAGTGTTATTTTATGTTTGCTTGCACATGTGCAAGAAACATAGTGCCATCATACGAAGTTTTCTAGAGGTGTGTCAGCCTCTTCCAATTCAGTCAGTGTGTTTGCAGGCACAGTCGCAGTTCGTAATCACTCCTCCAGCTGTCTATGACAGCTGAAAATGCAGTGGCGTACAGTTGAAAGGGAGAGCTCCGGCTTCAGTGAGCAGAGCTCCCCCTCAACACATGCATGCATGTTAAGTGTAACACCCCCACGCACACATGCAGTGTAGCTGACAGGGTGCCCAACTCTGTCGCGCTCTAGCCCCCAAACAGCTCTACAGCTGCCATGCTGGGAGCCCACCCCAGCGTGGCAAACATCCCACTTGCCTTAATTAAAAAACAACCTGTAAATAAAAACGGTCCCTCGTAGTCTCCCTGCCCCCATCCACACCCACCCACTGCGCACCCTGCCTCCCCCACACACCTCACCCCATACTTACCTCTGAGTCCGCGCGATGATCTTCGTGGACTAGGAATACGCCTGCGCTTCTTCAAAGCCGACCGCGAACTGAGGAAATGCCGTAAGCTGTATAATGTAATAGATAGGGTTTTTCAACTTTGCTGCATATCTTGGGCATTTTTTGGAATTTTGCACCAAATTTTCAACATGGGGTTTTGGGACCCCTTCTCATGAATGCTGTCACTGTCATGGCATTATTCCGGCCTGAAGGGTGATTTCACAGTCACTGCGCAAAATCACCTTTCAGGACCGATTAACAAATCGACACTGCCAATGTTCATAAGGTGGACTCTCAAGAAGCCTATTTTGAAAATTTGGTGGAAAATTCCAAAAATGACTGTTTACAAGCGTGCATTGTGCAGTTCCTCGCACGGTCGTAAGTTAAGTGAATTTTCAATATTTTCACTCAGATTTTCAACATTGCCATTTTACCACACCTCCTTATGAGCAGTACAGCTGTCATTTTCACATCTCATCAAAATGTGTTTCCGCCCATGTAGCGCATAATGGCACAGTCGGTGTGCGAAATTAATGTATGGGACACATAAAGAAAATCACAGTGACACTGTTTATGAGCAGAGGTCTTAAATGGCTATGTTGAAAATTTGGTGAAAAAATTCCTAAAATGACTTTACGAGTATGCGTTGCAGAGTTCCTACACACGCCGAAAGTTCACAAATTTTCAATATTTTCACTCCAGATTTTCAACATTGCCATTTTACCACACCTCCTTATGAGCAGTATAGCTGTCATTTTCACATCTCGCCCACAATGTGTTTCCAACCATGAAGCACACAATGGCACAGTCGGTGTGCGAAATCAATGTATGGGACACATTAAGAAAATCACAGTGACACTGGTCATGAGCAGAGGTATTAAAATGGCTATGTTGAAATTTGTCAAAAAATTCCTAAAAATGACTGTTTTAGGGAGCTATGTATGCAGTTCCTACGCATGCTGGCAAGTTTCATAATTTGTAATATTTGCACACTAGATTTTCAACAGTGCCATTTTACCGCACTTCCTTATGAGCAGTACAGCTACCATTTTTCACATCTCTCCTAAAATTTGTTTCCACATGTAGCGCATAATGGTACAGTCAGTGTGCGAAAACAATGCTTGGGACAGATCAAGAAAATCACAGTGGCACTGGTCATGAGCAGAGGTCTTACAATGGCTATGTTGAAAATTTGGTGACAAACTCCGTAAAATGACTGTGTTACGAGTGAGTATTATGCAGTTTCCACGCACCCTCGTAAGTTCATGAATTTGTAAATATTCAGTCCAGATTTTCACCAGTGGCATTTTTCCACACCTCCTTATGAACAGTATGGCTGTCATTTTCCACAACATGGCCAAATGTGTTTTCACACTTTCAGCGCAGAAATGCGTGGTCGCTGTGGGAAATCATTGTTCGGGACAGATAAAGAAATCCACTGACACTGTTCATGATCAGAGGTCCTAAAATGCCTGTGTTAACAATCTGCTGTAAAAATCCCCAAACTAGTTACATTACGGGTGTGCATTGCACAGTTTCTATGCACACTCATGACTTCACCAGTTTTTTAAGATTTTCACACCAGATTTTCAACACTGCCATTTTTACACCTCCCTACGAACAGTACCGCTTGTCATTTTTCATATCCTGTTCGGAATGTGTTTTGCACCTGTGATGCCAAATGCTGTAGTCACTCTTCAAAAGCAGTTTTCGGCTAACAAACTGATATTGCCACTGTTCATGAGGTGGGGTCACAAAAACCATGTTGAAAATTTGGAGTGAAAATACCAGAATACCTAAGGTGTTAGGGTTTCCGACCATAACGCCTCACCCTGTAGAGAATGACAGGCATCAGGGTGTGACTTGGGATTCTTGCCTGTAATGCTCATACCATTCCACCCCACCCACACCCTGCAGCCAGTGAGAGGCATCAAGGTGTGCCTCGGACTCTTCGGGCCCAAATGTTACCCCATTCTCCTATACCGCACCCATCTCACCATATTTCCTGATGGAATGGGAGTGCGCATAAGGGCCAAAGACCCCAAGGCACACTGTGACACTTGTCAGTGTCTGCAGGGTAGGGTGTGGTGAAATGGCATGGTCGTTATGCCTGACGACCCAAAGGCACACCCCAATGCCTGCCACTCTCTGCAGGGTGGTGGTGGGTTGGCTTCAGTTCAATACTTCACTGCCATTCCTATTATGCAGCTCTGTAACTTCTACACTACCAATGCCAGTGCCTGCAAGCAAACATTTGGCATTGACAAATGCATGTTTACATTGAATCGAGATCAGGCTGAATTGGTGAGTGATTTTTGTTTTAATAGAAACAATTGGGAGTATCCCTCTCCTTGACAGAATCACAGCCCATCACACTGAGGGCTCCTTGATGGCATGAGTTTGTGCTTGTATAATCAACTTGCTGCCCGCCAACTATCTACCCTCCCTTGCACCACAAACAGTGAATCTTTCCAGTTAAAGAAAGACAAAAAAATGGGAGGGAGTGGCAGGCTATTCAAATAACAACTTAGAGTATGTGCAGTTTATTTTAGCTTAAAAGAAGTAAGCTTATTACGTTTTGGACAGAGCTAATTCTACTGGACATGTACATGTGCCACAGGTTGAATTAAATTGCACAAATATACCAGATGTGAATTCACCTTGCTGTACAGTAATATTACATACAGAGGTATTAGAATAACTTGGAATCAACTGTATTTTGTAAAGATAACTGGTATTATGACTTCTTCAGCAGTTTAATTTCACTTTTGCAAAAGAGGCTGAAAAGTTGAAAATGCCTACGTTAGGAGCTAACGTACTTTTGCAGTTGTGAGTCAATGGCTGGCAATAAGGCACCTGCATAGAGGCACACAGAATTATGATTTGTACATAAATTATAAAAGAGAAAACATAAATTATCTCTGCTGTTTTGCAAAAACGTCTTTACAGTAAAACAAACAAACAAGGAGATGTACTGTAAGTATACATTATAAAATGGGTGAGGAAGTCTAGCTGCTGATTGGCTGAGTCAGGCTGGCACTCATACATTTTATCTTAACCTAATGCCTTATAAAATGATACCAGTGGGATTTTGATTTGGGGCAAATCACATACAGAATGCATGCCCCACTCCCATTAACTCATCCCTGATCACCATCATAATTCAACGTTGTTGTCACCTTTACAGTACACAATGGACACCTTTTGCATAGCCCTAAAACTAAAACTCCCTGAAATTGTAAAATAAATGAATAACTGCAGAAATAAATGAATGCATCAATAAATAAATAACCAAATAAATAAAAACATACATTTCTTTCCTCTCATGAACTCCTACTTACACATAGAAACAAAGAAAAAAAATGAAGTATTATTCACAGGTTTTCTTCCTGGTGTTTTCTGGTGACCATGAAAAATGTGCCTCTTATCCTTACCAGTTTGTCAGAACAATCTCGATACTTACCCTGCCACATGTAAAATTGAGACCTTGGCTCCAGATAAGGCCTTCTGTTGTGTTATGAGGATGTAAACATTCTGCCAGAGAAATTCTAAAGAAATCTGAAACCTGACAATGGCAGGTAGGGAGGGTCTACTTTTACCAGTTACTTTTAACAAATGAAAATACCTGCTTTAAATAAAGACAAGTTGGATTTTTTGCAATTTAAATTGTTTCTCAGTTTTCCCATGTTATAAGCAAAAATAAGACACTGCAGAGTGTCTCTTAGGCCAGAAAACAACCCTTCAACGGCTGTATGTCTGTCCACTTCCAGCATCAGGCCTTACTATACTCCTGGGTGAGCAGCTACCTCTGCCTGACCCATACACTTTCGTGATCATTGCTTTCTTTATTTCACTAAAAGAAAGTTTAATAATTTTATTTTATTTATGAAAATTTTGGATAACACTTTGAGCAGACATTGCTCTTTACAAAGGTTCCATGTCATGAGCAATTGTCAAGTTTAGACTAGAACATGCAGGTAGATAACAGTTAATACAATTACAGTACATGAGCTGCCAGTGGCTTTGTCCAGATAAGACAAGACAATAGAATTAATAACAAGTAAAACATTACAGATTGCATGAGCTGCCAAGGCTTTGTCAGGAACAACATGGACGGAAGCAATGGTGCAATATCACTAGACATTACACAAAGAGAGCCTGGGCAGGTTACAATTGAAATAGTGATCTGACAAGTGCATGAGAGAGCCAGAGGTAGTTGATGAGAGGACAAGGTAGTATTGGACAGTCAAGAACCAAGGGGTGGGGGATTGAGGATAAGGTAGGTGGTGAAGGAGGAGTAGATGGCGACAGAAGGGATTGGAGAAGGGTTGGGAGATTTTAGGGGATAATAGGATGGATGGGGAAGGAGAGAAGAGTTAGGATGAGCAAGAAGGAGAAAGGAGAGATAAATGAGAACTAGAAGGGAGTTAAGGAGGGCTAGGAAGAAAGAGAGAGAGAATATGGGAGCTAGGAGGTGCAAGGGTAAAAGGTGAGGGAGGGACAAAGATGTGAGAGGAATGAGAGCAGCAGGAGGAGGAGGAGGAGGAGGAATTCTGGGGAGGGTAAGGAGTAGGCTGAGGTGGCTGACGTGAGATATTGGAAAGAGTTAATAGGAGGAGTGGGGTGTGGAGAGTGCATAAGTAATGGAGATGCCAGGAGGTGAGCAGGAATTTTAGTGTGAAGACTAGAGAGAGCTTGACGAATCCGCCTTGATGCTGTCAGGCTTAGACTGATGGAACATTATAGGCTCTATCAATCAGCAATCACCCATAAGAAGGCAGAATTTCTGTCTGGGAGATTGCTGCTGCATGGAATCGACCAGCTCAATCTTTGACTGTGCAATCCAGTCTGTCTTCAGTCTGGAAGAGGTTTTACAAATGAAGTGTGATGACTTGCTCAATTTTTGCAGGTCAGGATTGGCCCAACTCCTCTATGAGGGACTCGAGAGAGCGGTGGAGGCTTCATGCACCCGCTCTGTCTGGTCTGACTTCGCCAACTGGAACTTTTGGACATTATGAGAATTGTCCAGACTTTGCGACCAACCAGTTGTAGTTTGATCTCGGCCCCACGCTATTATTGGTACATTGCGTAGATGTCATCTGCCCGATTCTTGCTGAAATTGTCTGGTGTTCCTTGGAAAGGCAGTCTTCCTGATCCCTAAGGCGTGGGTCATTTGACCATTCCTTAAAACCTCCTTGGATCCAGACTGTCTAGCAACTACAGAACTGTCTCTAATCTACCCTTTGTGGGTAAGGTTATTGAGAAGGTGGTTGTGTTGCAGCTGAATGATCATCTTACAACCCACAGTGTCTTTGATGCTGTCAAATCTGGGTTTAGGAAGAGACATAGCACTGAGTCTGCCCTTGTTCAGGTGTTAAATGATCTCTAATTGTGAGAGATCGAAAGGCTCATACTATCTTAGTCCTTCTTGATCTCTCGGCATATGACACTGTAGACTATGGTCTGCTTTTGGGCACCTGCAGCATTTCTGTGAACTGTCTGCAACAGACTTAAGTTGGTTCGTGCTTCCCACGGCAGATCACAGAGGGTTGTTACTGGAATTTATTCCTCTGATGCCCTCCTCTGTCCTTTGGGTGCCACAGGGCTCCATATTGGCACCCATGTTGTTTTCAGTGTATATGCTGCCATTGGAAGATATCATTAGGCAATACAGTTTGGGTTTTCACTGTTATGCAGATGATACCCAACTGTATATGTCCTTTAAGCCCAGACAGAATGATCCGGTCTCTGTGCTTAACAACTGTCTAGTCGAGATCAAGAATTGGATGAGCACTAGTTGGCTGAAGTTAAATCCAGACAAGACTGAGGTGTTGGTCATGGACCTGGGTCGTCCCGAGGCAGGTTTTGGGGCTGGGCATCTTTCAGGTTTCTGGCTTGATAATGCCAGCTCATGACCTCGGACTGGGTGTGTAACCTGTGTGTTATTTTCAACAGTGGTTTAACCTTAAATCTCAGGTGTCCAGTGTTGTTAAATCTTCCTTTACCATCTAAAGAATATCGCCCGGTGAAACACCTGGTTTCCGCAGCTGACCTTCCTACACTGGTCCACACCTTGTAACCACCTGCATTGATTACTGCAATGCCCTCTACCTAGGGCTTCTGATGGTTGATATCCACTGCTTGCAGCTGGTGCAGAATGCGCAGTCAGATTTTTGACTGGTACATTTAGGACTAGTCATATTACACCTGTGCTGCATGAACTGCACTGGCTGCCGGTACAGTGGCAGATTCCCTGTAAGGTCGGTTTGCTGACCTATAAAGCCCTACATGAGCAGGGACCCGATATCTGCAAGAGCTCCTTATTCCTACTGCCCCCAAGCACTCACCCTGATCTGCCGGCTAGGATTACAGAGTTTCCAGGGTTCGTTTAAAACATCTGGGGCACTTGCTTTTTCTTATGCTGCACCCACCCTGTGGAATGCTGACCTCATTGGTTGGAGAATGCCTAAATCATCACGAATTTTAAATTAGAATGTAAACCTATCTGTTTTATCATGCTTTTTCTGGATATTTCTAAAAAAATTATTATTATTATTTTTGTTTATATTGCATTTTACTGTACAGTGCATTGACAATTTGAAAGGCGCTAACAAACACATTTATACTTTACTTTACAGTAGACACTGGCCACCAAGAGCTGTTGTAGTTTGTGCTTAAAGGAGCTGAGATTCGTGCATTGGTGGTATCCACTGGCAGTGTATTGAACCAGTTAGAGGCCCTAACTTTGTAGGAGCATTGCCCTTGAGTGGTCTGGCAGCAGGGAACTGTGAAGACTAGTGTTCCAGAACTTCTGGCAAGGAGGGTGGCACAGTGAGGTGAAATTATAGACTGAAACCCTGGTGGAAGAAGGTCTAGCATTGTCTTTTTGCAAGTAAGCAGGTCTGATACTTAATTCTGCATTGAAGCTGTAGCCAGTTAGCCTGTTCTTAGAGATCATATGTGTGTGTGTGTGTGTGTGTGTGTGTGTGTGTGTGAGTCTAGAGGTTGTGGTTAGGAGCTGGCAGGCTTTTGTTTAGGGTATGGCTATACACTGGTGGGCAGTGTCGGTAGCTGATCCATAAATACGAGGCCATAGTCAATTAAAGAGGTGATTGAGCTCTGATGGCAAGTTTTAATGCTTCATCTGTCAAAAAGTGACTATGCCTATATAGCAGCCCTGTGCAGGTATTTACAGCTTTAGCAAGGTTATTTATATGCTTGGAGTATGAAAAAGTGGAGTCGAGGGTTACTCCAAGGTATCTGAACTGATTACCTGTTCCATACAGTGCCACCACTATTATAGATTAGCAGTTGTTGGCATTTTGTGTTTGTTGTGAGTACCATAAAACAGCATTGATTTGGTTTTGAGTAGTGTAGGATGAGTTTACTGGCCTGAACCAGGTTTTAGCTTCTGAGAAACTATGCTATAGCTGTTACTGGAGGTGATGGGGTCGGAGTGGCTCAAGAAAATGACTGCATCATCTGTGATAGAGAATTTGTTCATGCCAAGCAGCAGGGAGGTCGCTCATGAAGATGCTGAAGAGTAGGGAGCCAAGGATGGAACCTGTGGTACACTCAACAGACTGGGAGAAGGGTCGAGATGGAGTCTCCTGTTCTGACCTGCTGAGAGCGATCACTAAGGTAACTTTGGAACCAGTGAGTGGCATCCAGTGAAAGGCCAAGATGTGATAGTTGTCCAATTAGTAGGGAGTGGTTAACTGTATCAAACGCCTTAGTCAGTTCAATGAAGTGGGACTGCCAATTGGTTGTGGTCTAGTGTCTGGTGGATGAAGGAAGTGAAGTCTAGTAGTGCAGTGGTGGTGCTGTAACCTTTTGAAAACTGTGTTGTTTGGAACATTGGAGGTTATATTTTTCCATGTAGTCTATGAGTTGTTCAGCAACTATCCTTTCCAAAGCCTTGGAGAGTGGGAGTAGGATGGATATAGGCCTGTAGTTGCTTGTGAGAGTCTTGTCACCAGTTTTATGGATAGGAGTCACCACAGCAGACTTCCATTTACTTGGCAATTGTGAGAGCATAAGAGAGCGGCTGAGAATTTTCATAAGGGAGGCAGAACTTCATCAAAGATGAGGGTGATCAGTTTAAAATCAAGGAGTCAGCACTATGCCTTGACTTCCTGAGTACTTTGAGTAGATGTTTCTAGCTAGCCCTTCAGTGATAGCCTTAAAATAAAATGGGGTTGCAGCTGGGCTGCCTGATGGATGGAGGATGGGTTACTGTTGGTGTAGGATCAAAGAAGTAGGTGAAGCACATGACTAAGGTCAGAAAATGTTGAGTTGAAGGCATTAGCAATGGTTACTTTATCCAGGGTGATAGCTCCATCAATATTGAGCATTGCGGGTGAAACTTTTGTTTTCTTTCCAATTACCTCACGGAGATTGTCCCAGAACTTCCTCCCATCATTCCAGGTGTTTGCAAGGGCATTCCTATAGTAGGAGGCTTTGGTCTGGAGGATAGCTCTTGTGCATGCATTCTGTGTGCTGATTTGTAGGCCTGAGTATTTCCTAGGGTTTGGAAACTTTAGCATGGTACCATAGCTGGTAATGGGATTTCATCCATTCAAGGAGGACATGAGTCATCCATGGGTTTATTGATCCCCAATCTTTCATTTCTTTTACTGAGCATGAACATCACATGCTACATTAAAGGTTGTGATAAAGTATTCTAGTGCTGAATCCACGTCCGAGCATCATCAATTGGAGACCAGTCGAGTGATCGCAGGTGCATTTTAATGGACCTAATTGACCAGGTAGAAGTATTCTACTGGCAATTAATTTTGGGGGTTTGTTGAATTTGTTAGATCAGAGGAAATGACTGGAGAATGGTCACTTGTGGTATCTGGAGTACTTCAGTCTCAGTGATGTGTTCAGGTCGATTAGTGATAACCCAGTCCAGGAGAGAGGAGATCCTCATCCTGTAGTTTATCCTGGTGGGTGACTGTACCATTTGTGCCAGGTTGGCAGCTGCCAAGGTGTCCTTATAGGTGCTTGAGCAGGGGCCAGCCAGTTGAAATTGAAGTCACAAGCAGAATCACTTCTGTGTTTCGCCCACAGGTGTTGATGCAGTCGAGAAGGGAGGGAAGACCCTGATTAGTTAGCTTAGCTGGGATATACACTGACGCAATGGTCAATGCCTTATTGTGGGTGCCAAGTAGTACCTTAATGGCTAGAATCTGAATGTTGTTTCCAGTGCTAGGTAGGGCTAGAACATGACCCACAAGTGTGTCTTTAAGGTAGAGGGTGCAGCCCACACCTTCTTAGTCAGCCTGTCATGCCTAAAGACTGTGTAACCAGGAATGGCAATAGCAGAGTCAGGGATCTTTGGGGATAGCCAAGTCTCAATGACCAATAGTATGTCAGGCTTGTGTTAGAGATCCAGGCAGTGATGGTATCAAGTTTCGGAAGGAGGCTGCAGATATTTATACTTGCTAAGGATAGAGTAGCAGAGCTGTCAGACTTCATTGACACCAGTTGTGGAGGTCAGGGTTGGGGTGACTATTGCCTGAGAGAAGTAGCAACAATAGTATTAGGCATTTGAGAAAGGCTTTTAGGTATTTCCTATAGTGTAACTGTGTCCTCCTTTCAGTGGTAAATTATAAAAATGAGGTTATAGCAAGAGTTAGCAAGCTATGTGGAATCTGAAGAGCTAGTGGTAGCTGTGGCTCAGAGGAAGGTCTGAGGACCCTGCAAGGCTGGAGGGTTTACTAACACAAATAAGCCAATGGGTGGAAGCAGGTAGCTGGGGCAGAGTTTTAGTCTGTTTAATAGAGGTAGGGGTGGGGTGGGTGGCAGGGCTGAAAAATCAAATAAGAGGACAAGTCCAATTTAGCAATGAGCAGCAGCTAAGCACAGAAGTCCATGCAGTCAAATGAAGAGCTGTTCCCAGTGCAGAAATGTCCAATTAGCATCCAAAAGCAGCCAGAGCATGCTAATGGGAGAAATGGCTTTGAGCCTTCAATCGGGCAGAAGCCTACCTTCTTCAGATCTTCAGGCAGATGGGTTGGAAATGGTGACTGTGGCTGGTTGTGCAGGGAGCCTTGGCCACAGTCATAGATGGTGGGCTTGCTCAAAGCACAGGAACCGGAAAGGGAAGGAGAGATTACAGATACAGCTAATTATAGTAGAGATCATGGATGAGACAGTGGGTGGGATGAGAGTAGGACAAAAGATTAGGTGAGACTACACAGCAGAGCAGGTGCTAAAAGGGGCGGAGAGCAGAGCAGGGAGAAATCGGATGGGGTGTCTGACCTGAGGAACCAGAAAGAGCTACTCAGACAGAGTTGGTACAATGGAGGTGGGAGAGAGAGAGAGAGAGTGTGTGTGTGTGGGTGGGGTGAAGAAAGAGGATCACAGAACATGCAGAAGAGGAGCAATGAGAACACAGCACAATCAATTACTGCTAACTACAGAATCAACTAGCTGGGTACAATTAAACATTGTTAAAAAATAGTAAATTCATAAACTGTTAAAAAATAGTAAACCCCAAACAATCTACTCTGGATGCAGTACCCTAGACTTCAAGGCAGGCAGTTGAAAAATCAAGTAAGAGGACACGTCAATTTAGCAATGATCAACAACTAAGCACAGAGACTAGTTGGAAAATATACTAATTAATGAAAACAAAAATTACATGCTATAAAGGATACAGAGCGATCAAGTTTAGAAAATATCTAGGCATCTTTTCTAAAGAGTGTCTCTTCCATTGAACATGGCCACATAGTTACATAATGATTTACAACCATAAAGATCTCATGGCCCAAATGAGTTTGCCAGATTCTGTGTAATTTGTGAATTGTACCTAATTCAAGACTCACCAAATGACCAGCTCACAGATTTCTGGGCATACAATTTGTGTATGTGTATTGTCTGTCTGACTCTTTATTTGTTACAATGTAGGGCAAATATGAGACATACAGTAGACTTTGTCATCAAAACAGGACCAGAAAGACCATCCAGTGTTTCCTCATATGGATTGGGCTATCTTATGCTTCTGTTGTGTTAGCTTTTTGTGTTTAAGCTTTATCCATTTAAAATTTTAAGTACTTAATTGCTCTGTATAGCAGCTTTTTGTTTTCTTCTTGGGGAAAGATAGATACTGTGTAACACACTATTACTGGGGCAGTCAGTGCCATCTGGGATTACCTATAAGATGATGGGTCCCAAAAATAACCATGCTTTGGGTTCCACTGAGTCCCAAGAAAACTCACCTGTTGGTAAAGTAAGAATTGAGGCCAGTGTAGTGTGTTTCCACTGTTCCATTTATGAGCACACCTTTGGGTGAGGTTCCAACATGGGTGAGGGTGTGGTGGTGTGCTTGCTCCTTCTAAGAGGCAGAGGAGAAAGGCAAAGTGTGCAGTCAAGGTATCCTAGATATGGGTGACTCAAACTGAGTGAGTCAAATTGAGTGACTCCGTTTGAGCACTTGTGAAATAGAAACTGGAAAATAGCAGAATAATGAAATAGCGAGGGTGAAGGTAGGGAGGAGTAGTACATGCTGGATATTGTTCAGACACTGTGGGCTGAAAACCATGCTGCCAGAGTGGTGTAGTGGTCAGGGTAACTACCTGTGTGTGTGTCTCTACTGCAGACCTGGGTTTGATTTTACCAGTAGGGTAGACAGTCAGGGACTGGGAGGACACTACACTATGGAAACTTTTGTATGGCTATTGGGTCCGCGATTGGGTTGGGAGGCACCATTAGACTACTGGAAATGTGGCTGTGTGAGGCTTGGGCTGGTGGGGCCTCACAACACTACACTAATGCCATGCAAATGAGACCATAATGGGCATGCTAATGGCCTCTAGCACCTTGCATGCCTAATGGCCTCATTTGCACAGCTACTTTTGTGAATAGCGCATTAGTGCCTGGACATTATTGGTAGCGGGGCCATTGTCCTGGCAAGGTACTGTATTATTTTCCCTGATAGTGTAGCCAAATGAATGGTGGTCAGGTGGAGGGGCTTGATAAGGGTTGGGATCAAAAACCCATGTGTGAGGAGTCAGACATAGTAGTCTGCTTTTGGGCTAGTAGAACTATCAGTGGAATGTTAAAGGAGGTACACAGGACTGAACCAACCAGGGTTTTGCACTTAGTAGTGATATTATATTTTGCTATCCTTTTTCTATTTGTTATCTTACTGGTCATATTGAGATACATGTCAACACACCTTGCACCCAGATCAGTGCTTGCCCTTTCTGGGAAAAGTGCCACCTCACAGATGGTCTTGAAGTGTCCAGGGACCCTGCAAGGGAGGACAGGGATTTGTAGCAATTGAAAGAGACACAGTACTCAATTGTAATGTTTGATTGTACACCTTTAGTAAAGGGGTGGATTTGAAACTGATGTACAGTAGCTGTGGGGTTGGAATCAGGCCCCAATAAGATGGTACCATCAAACAAGTGTTAGGAAAGACGCAGTAAACAATACATGTCATACTAGAGGTGAGGGAGTTATGTAAGAACCCCAGGAGTTTAGAAGGTACAACCCTGGCAGGCATGGCCTGTGGAGATTTGATTATGTACTGTGTACAAGTACAGTACAAGTCACATTAAACTGCTCCTCTAATGAGTTGCTGTAGCATTTCTGACTGAGTTGCATATGTTATGGGATCCAGCACACGCCTACACACACTGTTTCTTAAGAATTAAATGCAGCTTGTATTGCACTGTGACTGGACAGCAGATGCATTCCAACCTAGTTGCAAAAACATTCTACAAACATTGCTCTTCAGCTAGTTAAGCACTGAAAATAATGCATTATAAGTTGATGCATTGCCAACTCAGAAAAACAATGCTAAACCAACTCAGTTTAATGTGACTTGTACTGTACCATTGTAAGAGAAAAGTTAGGCCTAGGAAATCCCTTGATAGCTGGTACCACCTAGGCAGCTAATAATAAAACTGCCATGTTTGATTTCAGCCGTGGTATGAACATACTCATTTGTGTGTGGACTAATGTTGTTGGTGCCCTGAGTATTGTTTTAAGGTAACGCTGATTCCCATTTCCCTTACCCATGATGGCAAGGTGACTGGTTTTGGTCCAGAATTCTCATTCATAGTGTAAGGTGGACACTTTCCTGGATAGATGCAATCTTATACCCATAGCCATAGGAGGGTGACACAGGCCTCACACATTTGGACCTGGGGCATCTTGCACCTTTGCAGTTTGTTTAGTGCACATTTGTCCAGGAACCACTATGTTATGGGCCACAACACTTTCACTGCCTTTAAAAAGAATTTTCTGAAGTTTATTTTCCCAGTTGATCAAATTATACATGTATCATTTGGGTGAGGAGTACACCAGAACATGTAACCTGAATTATAATGGGGTCATGGATTGGAACTTGAAGCCTGAAAGCCTGCTCTGCTATGCTAATGAAAAAGTCTAGACGAGGACTGCATGCTGGTCTCATCAATCAGGAGCAGCTTGCACATCAGATGTGCAGCACCATGATTCTAGCAGTGATACAGAGATCAAGGAAGAAGACCCCAGTGGATCAGTAAAAGCAGCAAGATTAAGCAGCAAAATGAATGAACAGCAGTACACTTTCCAACCCTTTGTACTGATCACTATGACAGCAAGGAACGGAACCAGCACCAGCTGCAGCTGCAGCAACCATACTCTAAGAGTCATTGGCCACTGAATGTGTCACTGCTGCTTGACAATGTCCATCTTGTGATGGTCAAGGTTACAGGGCATGTTACTCTCCTGGATAATGCACTGTCTAGTATGATCTCTGTACAACCACTGTTAATAAAATGTTGCATTATTTGAACCAGTTCAGCAATATCATCATCTTCACTGCATAACCTGGGAAGTCTAAGAAACTGAAAATGGTGAATCATTCTTCAATATGTTTGGGATGGAAGAGCTGTAGAGGAGTGAGTTTGGAGTGGATTGGAGTGGGTTGTAATGTTTGGAATGAAGGTGTAAATCACTGGGTTTGTAATAAATCAGTGTCTTGAGACCAGTGCTCAGCCGACCAATTGATATCTAGAGAAGGCAGTGTGTAGGGGGATACTTCAGCAATGTACTAAAGGGAAGGATGGGCCATGGTAACATTGTCCAAGAAGATTTGGAGGATTCCTTGGAGCAAGAGATGGCCCTCAGTAATCATCTATGTAGCATTTGTAGAGGTCAGGTAGAGTCCCTGTGAAGAAGAGAAAAACTGTTACTCAGCACAACTTACAAAAGACTGGCAATGCTGAGACCCATCTTTGTACTCATGGCAACTCCACTGACCTGCTGAAAAAAACTTATTGAAAGAAAACTCATTAAGTTTAAGAACAAGTTCTGCTAGTTAGGTTAATGTGTGTGGATGGCTGATGAGCTTTCTGTTTATTCTAAAATGTTGCAGAGCTGTCAGGCCATCATTGTAAGAGATGACATTGTAAATGAGATTTGATATCCATGGTAAAGATAAGCTGATGGGATCCACTGAATCTGAACCTGACAAATAACTGGAAGGCATGGTTAGTGTCTTTAATGTAGTCGGTGTGGTGAGTCAACAAGTGGTCTCATGGGGTTGTCCAGAAATGTTCAGATGTGGGATGTGGGCAGAACCAGACAGACACAATGGGGTGCCTAGGGTTATTTGTTTTATGGATTTGGGAAATAGGTAGAACCTGGATGCCCAAGGATGTTGAACCATGAGTCTCTCAGCAGAGGCAGGGAGTTCTTTATTTTCAATGGCAGAGGTGATAGTGGTGATGACCTCTGTCTCATACTTGGCAATGGGGTCCTGCAGAAGAGGAGAGTAAAAGGTAGTGTCAGAAAGTTACAGTGTGGCTTTACTTATGTATAGCTCCTTAAGTCAGACCATGACAGCTCTTCCTTTTCAGCTGTTTTAATAACAATGTCATTTCTGTATTGTAGAGTTCTGAAGGTTGCAAGTTCACCAGCTGTTAGGCTAGGTGAGAGTGCATGCAAAACAATTGAAGTTTGTTGTATCTTTCATACATTAGTTAACAAAATAATCTACAACAGCAAAATATCCTGGAGATGTGGTCCATGCACTCCATCAGGATTGGTGTTGTTGATTATTCTGGTAATGCGGTCATCTTTGAATGCAGGAAGAGAAGTTTCATTTGAAAAGTGATTCTTAAGGCATACTCAGCAATATACCGTAAGTGATGCAGATGAACTTAAACCTGTTACATCAAGATGTCTATGGTAGGTTTGGCCACAAAAGAGAGACCTTTGCTGAGGAGAGATTGCTCATCTTGTGTCAGGGGAGATCTGGAGGAATACAAAATATCAAATTGTTAGGTTCCCATCTGGCCTGGAGATCTTGTGAGTTGCTGATTTGATGAGAGAGACATTGGAGTTTGACAGATCTGGTGATCTTGAGAAACTGAAAGAGAATGGAGTTAAGCTGTTGGATGCAGTGTTAATGAAAGGAAGACTGGGAGGGGTTGTGTATGACAGGACATCCTTATGCTTCTGAATAGCTTTGTCTGTAGAGATCAACTGTTTCTAAATGGAGAGAATTGTACAGTATTAGTGATCAGTTTCCTGGAGAAAGTATTCAAAAACTTATTAGTGAAGGAAACATGCACCTCAGACCCACAGGAACAAGACTAAAATTCCAAATGGAAACCTTGTACAATAATCCTTTGGTGTATTACATATAGACAAAGTGTTGGACTTTCATGACTGAAAGTCATTGTGCGTCAACAAATCAGCCAATGTCAGAGAGGTACTGACTTCAGTCTGAGGTGCACCACGTTGTAATGTTGAAAGTTTAATTGCTGTGCCTTCTTCTCTAAAAGGAAACAAAAGGAAGAAAGAATGGTGCCACCCATAAAGAGAGAAGTTTGTGACTTTTGTTCCAGGTGGCTATGGTTTGCCTGGTGCACCATCAAAGACAATGCAGCAGAGGGTCACTTTGAACTACCTCTAGTTATCTCTATTTAAAGCACTTACTGATATCTCAAGGGAGAGCTGCCTGAAGGGAGTTGCTGCTCTCACAGACACTGTTCAGTAATTGTCTTCTTAGTTTACTTAGTGTAAACCTAAAGTTATATATATCGAGAACAAAATTTAACAAGTATTTTTTGATTTTTGCAGGTGGAGCTGGGCTTCACCATCATGTCCCTGGAAGAATAGATGAGAACTGGCATGAGGCTAAAGACAGTGACAAAAAGTGTTGACTGCTTTAGTGTGCTTGGATACATTCCAGCTCTTAGGCACTTAATTAGTGGTGATAACTATGCTAATGTTTAAGATCAAGTAAAGTAATGTGGTGTTAGGGAGAGTGTAGTTACCATTTGCCCTGTCTGTCCTACAGTATAGGATTTATTTTAAATAGATCCATGTGGTACATTCATAATGCCTCTTGAGTGTTTGGGCCTGTGCTGGTCACAGGTAGAGGGAGACTAGCACAACCTCCTTTGCCAGTGCACCAGGAGGTAATATCACCCAGGAAAGGAAATACTACTTGTTTGGGTCATCCTAGAGGGGACCACAAGGTTTTGACAGAAGAGTGTGTAACAAGCCTTCCTTTCACTCAGCTTGAGCCCAGTTACTAGAGGGCTCTTAAATGGTTAAGTTTGACACTGAGAGTTATTCCCTAGAGGGCCTCCTTGCTTTCTTGGTGACAGGATATTTGAATGTTTGTATACAGAAATCTCCTGCTTTCTGCATTTCCACAGTAGGGGCAGCAGAGAGAAACTCTATAAATTTTGTGAAATATCTGAAATATCTGACCATGTATGTGACTACTACTGTAAGAAGAGGAGGAAGCAGTAAGCAAGAGAGAGGGCAACAGCATTTGAGGTTAGACCATCATCTCAAGAAAGGAATCCAGCCTCGGACCGTGACCCAGGCAGGGGTCTATGGGCCCATGGCTCCATGTAGCACTGGTCCCTGTTCTGGTCTCTGGAGTAACATCATCAGGTGCCAGGAGGATGGGTAATCTAGAAACAGAAAAACAGAATTTGACAGCAGATAAGAACCACTTGGCCCACCCTGTCTGCCCATTTCTCCCTACTTCACTATTACTGCAGACCCTGCCTGATCTAGAGATCTTTCTCCCTCCTTCCCTTCTTTTCCAGTATGATTCCTCATGCTTATCCCATGTATTATTGATCTCTGCTGGAAGGCTGTTCCATCACTCCATCACTCTTTCTGTGAAGAAGTACTTCCTCACATCTCTCCTGCATCTACCACCCCAACTTTATAGCATGTTTCTTTCTTCTTGAGCACCTTTTCTTTTGAAAATACTGTACTTCCCTCCTGTACGTTATTTACCCCTAATGAGGTATTTAAGGTCTCAGGAAGGCCTTGAGGACCCCAGAGAGAACAAGGACCAGATGGCATGTCAGAGAGAGAGTGGAGGGCCACTATATATGGTGGATGCCAGGATCCTTATGGATCCACTCCTGCCAGAAGATGTTCATAGAAGCTCACTGTGAATGGTGCACCAGTTAGTGAGGGTAACTGTAAGTAAGCCTTCCAAAAGAAATGCCCGTCAAATCTAAAACCTAGGTACCATTGTATTTCCTCTGGGAGTGCAGTTGAATGAAAGGGCATTAGGTGGAGGGTGCATAATAAAGCGTGGGGTCAGTTAGTCCTCTGTTTGAAGTGTCAGACATGGACGTCTACTTTTTGACCACAAGGAGTATCAGTGGAGTGTCAAAGGAGGCACACTCAGTCAGATCAACCAAGCTTTATGCATCTAGTAGTGATATCATTTGCTGATAAACTTTTTCTTTTTTTGTCCCACTGAGCACATTGAGACACATGCTGGCACAGTTTGCCTACCAGGTAAGTGATTGCCTGCCTGGCGGGAGTGACACTGCACAAATGGTGTTGGAAGCACCAGGGCTCCAGGAACTATGCAAGGAGGTTAGTGATTCCTAGGGTTGAAGAGATCTACTTTTCAGTTGTAATGAGAGATTGTTGACCTTTATTTTAAGGGGTAGACCTGGGAACCAATGCAGCCATAGGGTGGGCACAGGCCTCACAAGTAGCTGGGTATCATTAGACCAGTCTTAGCGAAGCAGCATTAAATGTATGCCACACTACAGGTGTGGGAATTATGTAAGAAACCCAGGAGTTTTAAAAGTACAACCACTGAGCATGCCCCATGGAGATCTGGTTGGTTATGTAGTATGTGCAAGTACCATCATAAGGGATGAGTTATAGCCAGGAAATGCCCAGAGAGCTGTGTACCACTGAGGCAGCTAATAATAAAACCACCATGCTTTATCCCAGCTCTGGTATGCATATTCTAGTTGTGGTCTCATTTTATTAGTACAGGAGAAGGAGTCACTGCACAGTGAAGCCACACTGGACAGCCATAGTAATAAAACAAATAACCAGAGCACAAAGAAAACTGCACAACAAATATAACTTGCTAGCCATGGTATAAGGAGCAGGCAGTGTTTATTTGGAAAACAAAAGAAACCATGGCACCTACCTCCCGATGCTTCCAGCCCTGCAATTCTTTCTCAAGGGTGGGGTTGCACTAAACAAACTGTGCTTAAATAGTGGATAATTAAAGGTGCAGTACCCCATTCCTTGATCAAAACAGGAACAATAATGCTACAAATATAACAGTGAAACACCCCAACTGGTGAAACCTTTAAAAAATCAAAAGGAACTGAGAATTAAGACCTCAAATAGGGCATCTACTTAATTAACATTATTAATCCAAAATCTATTATAGACAATTGAAACTTGATGCAATATAATCATATAGTAATGATGAAATGTAAAAGGTGATAAACCTCGTAAGAAAACCAAGTGGAGGCAGATGTATATATAGAGTTGAAAGAGACTTAAAAATCACCCATTAAAGAAACTGCCCTATGTGTTAAAAAAAATTAGTCAATTACGCATTCCTAAAATTATTTTACGAAGGGGCAATATCCCATGCATTATTTAATCCTACTGGGTGAAGGTTCCTAGATCACAGATTAGTTCACTTCTTTTCAACAATTCATTAAGTCTGTCACCATGTCTCAGTTTTAGTGGGATAATGAGCTATACCCATGCATGACATTGTTTCTACATCTCCTTGATGATGTATCAACCAGTGGAAACCCACTGGTGTATCCCTGTCTTATTAATAATGGAACAAGCATGTTCCAAAACCCTTTCCTTCATTAGTCTGGTGATTCTACCCAAATACAAAACCGGCAAGAACTCCAAAATGCAAAAATACCATATTTACAGCAACAAGCAATAAGGTGCCTTATTTCATAAGAAAAGCCATTAAATGGGTTCACAAAATCACATCCCTTTTGGCATGGGTACAGGCAGTACAGTTTACACAGGTAAAAGCCTAGCAGATGAGATGGAAAACTGATGGAAGATTAGTATGGAGAATACTTTGTCCACAAAATGGCTTCTCGCCAAACTATTCTTCAGACTAGAACTTTTTCTGTACACTACCCTAGGATGTGTCCCACGGTATCCTTTAAATCCTGATCAACTGAAAGAACCCTCCAAATGCATTTTTTCTATGCCAGCCACTAATGGGGCTGTAGCATTGAAATCAAGTAGCAAAATGAAGGAGGGGTGGTTCTTATGTAAGGGATGGTATAAAGGCCACAGAAATATAAAGGAACAGGGAGAAGCAGAGGTGCTGTGGGTTACACTAGAGACAATGAAGGGGCTGTTATTGAGCTAGGTTAATCAACAGACCTCAGCAACAGGGGATGAAGTAGATAAGAAAATGATGGAAGATATTCGAGGGATGGCTAACTGCTTGTAGGGGACTTCAATATGCCAGACTTAGATTGGAGCATCCCAGCTGCATCAACAGGTAGAAGTAGGGAACTTGAAGCTGTGTAGGGGTGTTCCCAGGCAATTAGTCAGTGAACCCACCTCATGGGGGCCATACTGGACCTGGTACTGTCAAACAGGAGAGTGTCACTAATGTCACAATGGGAAGCCACTTGGGGACAAGTGACCATCACATGGTGTGGTTTGAGGTTAGAACAGGACCAGAAACAAACTACTCTAAAACAAGGATCCTGGACTTCAGAAGGCTAATTTCAGTAAATGGGAGAGTGCTTCAGGAAGCAGAAGCAGGGATTAGGTAAAATAGAAGTGGTAGAGGGAAGTGGGCGTGAATAAGGAAAGTCTTTGAGAAGGCAACAAACCTTTGTGTCAGACAGATTTCAAAGAATAGGAGAAAGAAGAGATGACTATGGTTCTCTAAAGAAGTAACAATGAAAGTAAAGGTAAAGAGGTCAACATTCAAAGGTACAAGGCAACACAGAAAGATGAGGACAGGGAGTATTATTAACAGAAATTAAGGGAGGCAGCAAAAGCAGTTAGAAGCACTAAGGCACAAACAGAGGTGAACATTGCCAAGTCAGCAAAAACGGGAGATAAAACATTCTTCAGGTATACATATATGTGAAAAAAGGAAACTAAGGCAGGAATAGTAAGACTAATAAGAGGAGGGAGTGTATGGAAGAGGACCAGAGAAAGCAGACATACTGAATAATTACTTTTGCTCAGTATTTACAAAAGAGGAGGTGGGTGATGGGCTACAGATAGTATAGGAGGGCATTAACAGAATGGAGGTAGACACTAGTCCTTTTGAGGAGGAGGATGTCCTCAAAGAACTAGAGAACTTAAGGTGAAACAAGACAAATGGAGACAGATGGGTAAAATTTCAGATACTAAGAGAGCTATGAAAGAGCTCACTGCACCTCTGACAGCCATTTCAACCTATCACTAGTTATGGGGGTGGTTTCTGAGTGACTGAGGAGGGTGGCTGTGATCATGCTTCACAAAACTGGGAATAAGGAGGAGGAACGAACTATAGACCTGTAAGCATGATGTTAGTGGTGGGCAACCTATGAGAACACTACTGAAAGAAAGGATTATGGAATTCCTATTGACCAATGGTTTGCAGGATCAAAGGCAGCATGGGTTCACAGAAGGAGATCAAACTTGATTGATTTCTTCAACTGGGTGACCTGGGAAGTGGATCAGGGAGGGAGGTGGATGTGCCTATCTGGATTTCTGAAAGGCCTTTGACACCACTACACACAGAAGACTGGCAAAAAGTTGGGCAGCCTAGGGTAGGTCCCAAAGTAGTAAACTGGGTAGAAAATTGGCTGAATAACAGAAGCCATAGGGTGGTGGATAACTGGGTACACTCAGAGGAAGGAAAGGTAACCAGCGGGTGCCAGAGGGTCAGTTCAGAGACCAGTGCTGTTCAATGTCTCATTAGTGAAATCTCAGACAGGCTGGAAGGAAAGGTGTGCCTGTTCGCAGGAGACACAAAAATCTGCAAGAGTGGACACACCTGGGGAGTAGACAGAATGAGGAAAGACCTGGAAAACTTGAAGAATGGTCAAGGGTATGGCAACAAGGCTTCAATGCCATAAATTGCAAAATTATGCAATATGGGGAACAGAAACCCAAGAGCAATGTACCAATTAGGGGGAATGGTGACAACAACAAAGCAGGAAGGGACCTGGGGATCATCATATCTGATGATCTGAAGGTGGCAAAGCAGTGTGATAAGGCATTTGGTAAGGTTAGTAGAATGCTGGGGTGAAGAGGGAGGGGTATCACAAGCAGAACGAAGGAGGTGGCATTGCCTCTGTACAGGTCATTCATGAAGTCCCACCTGGAATACTGTGTCCAGTTCTGTAGGCCCTATTTCAAGAAAGACATAGATCGGTAGAGGAGTACAGAGGAGTGCATCCAAAATGGTGCATGTCTAGCATCAGAAGCCCTATGAAGAAAGATTCAAGGAATTAAATGTATACTCTTTAGGGGACAGAAGGAAAAGGCAGAAAATGATAGAAACATTCAAGTACCCTCAAGGTTATCAATAAGGTACAGGAGCATGGCATTCTACACAGAAAGAGATCCTCAAGGACAAAGGGCATGATATGGAGCTGGAAGGCTCAGAAGAGATGAGAGGAAGTACTTCTTCACAGAAAGGGTGGTGGACACCTGGAACAGACTACCAGCAGAGGTAGTAGGTACCAAAAAGGTAGCAGGTTTTAAGCATGCATGGATAGACACAGTGGAACCTTAGCAATGGGACTGGGGGAGTAAGGCTACAGATCAAGTAGGGTCTACAGTGACACAATAGGTAGGATATTTTAGGGCAGACTAGATGGGCAAAGGGTCCTTTTCTGCTGACAATTTCCATGTTTCTATGTAAATTAATATGTCTATAATAAGCCATATTTTTGAGCTTGGGTACAATAAGATCTGCCCTATTCATATCTATGGATCAAGCTTCAGGCTTGATCTAATAGATCATTCTCAACCACATTCTAAAACCTCCTTTTAAATCTCTAGCATGTTGGTAGTACAGTACATAAAATTACTGAAACAGTTTCTTAGAATTCTTAAGAACTACTGTATGAAAAGCTTCTAATGAGGTATTTGGGGTCAGCCTTGAGAAACAACTGTAGGGTTCAAAGCAGTGAGGAGGTTGATGCCATGGTTTATTTTGTTTCAAAATAAACACTGCTTCATCTTATACTGTGGACAGCATGTTATTCATGTTAGTAATGCCCCACAGTATGGTTTCTTAAGGTGTCCCTGATCCCCATTGCACCTGATCCATGATGGCAAGGTGACTGGTGTTGCTGCAGAACTGGTACTCATAGAGGAAGGCAAACAATCCCCAGGACAAGATGCCATCATATACCCCTAGACACAGGAGGGGACTGGGACCCTCACATCTAAAACAACAACAAAAAATTATAATGTTAGTTTTGATGGCAGACAGCCTGTTGCTCACTTTAGAAGCAGCATTAAAAACATGAAATGACTGACTTCTCTTTAGCTACAAGTGATTAATGAAGCTGTGGTTTCCCTTGATGATGTATTAGCATTGTATGAGGCAATGTATAGATGCAGAGAAAACCACTGGACAGCAATCTCATGGAGTGCCAGTGCTTATAAATAGTTGCAAGCAATAAACAACTCATAAAACATGGCACTCTCAACTGAGCAGACCATAATCGGGTACGACATGCAAAAGATATTACTTATTACAAAAATGAGAAAGGCATTACTAATTAATCCAGCACTTCCTCTCCAATGGAAATTCATCAGGGACAGGGACTATTCATAACACTCTAAATTTAAACTGTTTGCAAGCTGACATCACAGAAGCATAATTAACGCATTTTAAATCAGACATATTTCTAAATAAAATAACTAATGAAAGAACCCTGTTTAAAGCAGGGCTTTCACTTAATTAGCTACATCAAACGATGTGCAATTAATAATTCATAATGCAAAAAACTTATTGAAAGTGAAAAATGAGTGAGCAGCAAAAAGGTGAAACAAAGGCACTCAAAATGTCAAGCAGGAAGCTAAGCAGTTCATTGAACAGTGAGAAGAAAAGAGAGTGAGAAGATACATGACTGTGTAAATCTGTAAGATAACAGAATGCACTTCTAGTCCCTTGTGTATAAAGCAATGAGTGGACACGCTGGGAATAAAGGAGAAATAAGTTGCTGGGGGACATGGGGAGGGAAGATACAAAGAGGGTCAACAGTTTGTTAATTTTCACCTAAGTAGCCACTTTATTGAAAAGGAGTTGTGAAGTTGCAATTTTACTAACAATGGGCGCTATGCAAGGAGGGGTGGAGTGGCTATGTGCTGCGATCTTACATAGAAACATAGAGTTTGACGGCAGATAAGGACCACTTGGCCCACCTAGTCTGCCCATTTCCCTACCAATTGGATAAGCTGCAGATTCTAGTTAACCAACAGCCTGCTTCCTGCAACCCCTACTATAATTGCCTTATGTCTGTCCCATGCATGTTTGAATTCCCCACTGTTTTAGACCCCACAACCTCCAGGAAGGCTGTTCCATGTGTCCACCACTCTCTCAGTGAAAAGAATTTCCTCACATTACCCTGAGCTGTCCCCTTCTAACTTTAAATTGTGTCCTCTTGTTCTTACACATCTCTTTTCTGAAAGATACTACCTTGGGCATGTAGCCACCCTGCACCCAATGCCCCCCTTGTGGGATGCACAAATGGGATGCTAGAGACCCAATGCACCCCATCCCCATGTTCGAGACCGCACCACACCAGGGGTATTCTGTGGTGTGCCAGCACTATGCAGTATGCACTAAACCATATAGTGATGGCCACATGGGTGTGAAGGGTGGTGCAGGGTACACCAGGGTAGACCATTCCATAACCCTCTGCACACCCCCACAGCTTTCTACCACTGGGAAAGGTGGAACATTGTCACGATCTCCGCTGGGCAATGGGGGCTGGTACTGCTGGTCGGCAAGTGCCCAGCACCGACCGGCATGTACAGGAGGTGAGGGAGGGAGGGGAGGTGAGGTGGAGCCGGGAAGGGGGACACACAGACTACCTCTGGGTGCTCAGGTCTGGGTGTCTGCTGTAGGCATGAACTACTCCGACCCCTGCCTTGGCAACATAAGGGATCCACTGTGGATCTGGGAGGCATCCCACTGGATGCCCGCTCAGGTCCACGACTCCGCCCCCAGCCACCCTGTGGAGTCATGTGCACAGGGCACCACGGACAGGTGGCCAAAGGCTGGTGATTGCTGGTATGCGCACACCTGTCTGTGGGTGCACAGAGCTGTGGGTGGGGTACTGACTCTTTCCATGTACCCCCACCATCTTCGCAGCATAGTGCCCATCATGCCTCTTTGCAGAGGTTTTTCTACTCACTGAAATGCAGAAGCTTTAACATTTTTCCATGAAGTAAGCTGCAGTCTCTTCACCCACCTAAATCTATAATACCCACAATAGATATGGGTGCATGCTAACTTGTACAAACATACTATGTATGTATAAAGGCAAAATATACCAGTGGGGCAAAGAGAAATGAATATGTTCAGTGTTGGGATGTTCAAATGTGACTTCCACTGTCATAATTGGTGCATAATAGCAATTCTTTTCCAAAATGTTTTTTGAATTTCTTAGAAATTCTGCAGAATTCTGAAAGCGCTTCTGTATAAATCAAAATATTGTTCTGCAGATTGTTGAAAAGAACCTGCAGTTTATGTAAATTGCTGATTATTAATCTGCAAAATTATTATGCTTGCAAATGTCAGAATTTGATTATTGATGGAATTCTGTGGAATTTTTGAAATGCCACAGAATTCCATTCCATCAGAGCAGCCCTTGTTCAGTGTTAAAGCATGAAGTGGCTGAGACATGAATTGGTAGAGAATACATATTTTATTCAGTGCAGAGGACTACTGGGAACCTAAGTGGAAGAGAAGTTTGGTTTCTATGGATTTTCTGTTGTCTGTATAACAGAAACCTTGCTGAAAGACAGAAACAACTGGATGTTAGGGGCAACTGTAAACACACCTGGAGAACACTCAACAACCTACTAGGCAGAGGTCACACTGCCAAACAAATATCCATCAATAATGAGGGAACATAATAAATGAAACAAACAAGAAAGTCAATCTCTTCAACACTTACTTCAGCGACCTAGACATATACAAACCAAATAACACACAGATTATCAACACTAGCCTACCCACTGCATCCCCTGACTCTCCCCTGCACAAACAACCCTCTCTCCAAAAAAAATTCTACTTCAAATATCTTTCCCTGCTAATGTAATCACCTACCTAAAAAAGAAGCTTACAAAGCCCAGTCTGAGCCTTGATGACATTGACTACCACATCCTCAAACTTATCTGTTTACCTATCGCCCTCACCCTAACCAACCTCATCAACCACTCACTCTGCACTGGGTATTCCTAGTAAGTGGAAAAGTGCCACTATAAAACCACTCTGCAAATTTGGCTCAGAAATGACATTTGTAACTACATGCCCATTTAGCTCCTCACGCCCCTATCCAAAATGATCAAACAAGATAATCCTTGATCAAACCATGAACTTCCTAGCTACATGCAAACTTCTCATAGACTCACAGCATGAGTTCTGAACTGGTCACAATACCAAGACTACCCTAGTAATGCTTACTAATTTCATTGAAAAGGCCAGTGATAAAGGGTTCTATACCGCTCAATGTTTGTAGACCTAACAAAGACCTTCAATCTTGTCAATCATAAAACTATCCTCCACACCTTATCTGGCCTAAATTTCTCTGACAAAGTGATAAAATGGTTTGAAAATTACCTCAGTAATCAGACGCACAGGACTGCAATAGTAGGCCAATACTCTGAAATTTATCATATCAAATCGTAGTTCCTCAGGGTTCCATCCTCGACCTCCACCCTTCTCCCGATATCTGTTCATCCACAGAGCTCATCCTCTACGATTTGATGTGGCCTCTTTGCAAGGATGAAAACACTCTCCTTCGGAACAAACTGCAACATGACTTCAGTAAACTACACTCCTGGTTCTCTCCTGGGGCCTTGTCCTCAACTTCAAGAAAACTAAGGTCATGATATTCTCAGGCTCTAGAAATCCTTAAATTTTGATTTTTCTCTTATAGACAACTACGGCAACCCTATCAAGAGAGTCGCTACCTTAAAATACCTGGGGATTCACTTGCACTGTCACCTGAACTATGGGCTACACACTCATCAATTAATTAAAATAATTCACCAAAGATTTGACATCCTACATTGACTAAAACATTTCCCATACCAGAAACAAGGGCCTTGTTTGCCAACAGTTTCCTGCTCCTGTTTTAGACTATGGTGTCCTCAGATGCTTAACCTCCATCTCAAAGGAAAATCTAGTTAGATTAAAGATCACGTGTCACAGCATCATCCGATTCATCACAGGCCTCCCTTAGGATGCACAACTGTGATTTGTACAATGCTGCAAACTGGCTCCAACTGGAAGATAGATTTGACAGCAGAATTCTCACTTTTTTCTTTAAACTCCACTGGGCTCCATGCCTAGCAGCATCTCCTCCCTCTTCAATTAGTCTGTGCACACCAGGATCACTAGGCACTCAAGTACCAATGCCTTCACGATTCTGCGCTGTCATATCACCCAGGGCACACACCATCTCCTAAAAGGTGCCAAACTTTTAAAAACCTTCCACCACCCTTTGGTCCCATGCAGCATACTTAAATCATTCAAAACAAACTGAAATCCTACTTTTAGACAAACTCCAATGCAGCTTCCTCTGACCCATGGTCTCAGCTCCAATCTCTTCTTTTAATTTCCTGCACTTCTCACCTGGTACATTGTTGCTTTTCTCTTTATAACTATTATATAGTTATGTTCTCTTTAACAGTACCTTCCCTATTATGTTCTGTCACCTTTGTATGACTGTTATTCCTGATTATGTAATATTCACCAGTATGTGTTGTATCGGTTTTGTATGCACGCTCATTCCAAGCTATGTAATGTTTACCAGTATGTATTATTGTACCAAATGTTGTCACTGGATGCATGTGAAATGAGCAATTTTGCTCACATGCCTTTCCAGGGTAAACAATAAAATGAAATGAAAATGAAAAATGAAATGAAACAGAAAGATCAGTACCATTATGGTACACAGTGGTTTTATAAGTGTTCACAGTTTTGACTGTACTGTAGTGTTCTCTGAATTGGTTGGTAGGCATTTGCCAGTCTCTATACCATAAATGACTGGGCACCTCCTGCAAAAATACATATATCAGAATTAATCTTCAACATATGAACAAAGGGTTGGTAGGAAACTGAAAGGTGTTGGTGACATATGAGAGTGAAGCTCGAGTGGTACTATGATGCAATTTGAACTTCAAGGTTGCTCTAGAAATCCTGTTCATAACAGCTAGAGGATTTGTTATTTTTTATAATAGATTGAAATAGATTTGAAATCAAAATATCTTATAACCAACATGTAAATAAATACCTGATCAAGCCTCCACTGGTGCCCAATTACCCCTTTCTTGATCAATGCTGCTCTGTGAAAGTTTATGAAAAATAAAGCTGTTCATTTTCAAATGAATTCCATGATTACAATGGAAACCTATTCTGTAGAGTTCTAGAATCTGAAAAATTGTTCTTTACTCTTCTACATTCTGTAAAGCATGATTCTGCATCATTCTAAGTGATGAATGACTTTAATAACAACAAAAATTAGCAAATCATCTATTATGTTACTGTACACTGTGGGAAATGCATAATGACTCCTTGGTGATGTGAAAATGACTGTGGAATTTTGATTTCAGTGACAGCAAAGATAAATTTGCAGGTGTAATAGTGAGTTGCTTCTGTTTCATGACTGGGCACCTGATAGAATAGAGTGTTTAGGTGTGTGAAGACAGATACTGAATATACCAGAATATTCTGATGGTTGGTTTATCTGCAGTATGAGGCAACAGGTGGCAGTTTAAAGGAAGCTGGGATTAATTAAGCAATAATACCCAACTGGGTGGGCAGTATTGTTATGCTGGACTGCCCAGAGGCGTAATGAGGCCTGACACTACAGGTGGAGGCCTTATAGCTCTGAAGGTTCTGTACAGCACAATACTGTCACCCTGGAGGGTATTATTGTGCTTAGAAATGGGCACTTATAAAAAAAGCTTAATAAAAACGTAATAAAAAATAGTTTAAATTAAGTTTTGTAATAAAATAGTTCCTCCGGCTGCATTATAATTATGTTTAGTTGTGACTTTGGAGATGATTGCTATGGTTACACACACACACACACACACACACACAGTTAAAATGGTTAAAACCCTTTTTTATTTTTTTTCACTTAATATCTTAGTTTACTTTATGGTGTTGTAGTTTCTGAGATTGAACTGGAAAGGCTGCAGGTGGGGCAGCACTGATTTAGAACTGGAAAGGTTGCAGGTGGGGCAGCACTATGGAACTACAAATTAACTTAAGGGAACTGAAAGGAAAAGAGTGGCTGCAAAAACAAAAACAGAAGGCACATTTGTCTGCTTGCTGTGGTTTGTTTCCCTTCCCATTTTTACATGGGATGGCACTGGGACCATCAATCTGAGGAGCAGTGGTGGCGGGCGGGAGGCTGTGGAAGAGAAAGACAGCTAGCTCTGGTACAGCATCTGGGTCTGCGAGGAACAGCTCTGTCTTCATTTTCCATTCTGCTCAGCTTGCTGTGTTTTTTCTTTATTTCTGCATGGTGGGCTGACACTGGGACAGTTAAGCTGATGACGTTGGTGGCAGGAAGGTTGCCGAGGAAGAGATAGACTGCTAGCGCTGGTACCTCTACTATAGTATGTGTGGGATGAGCAGTCATTTCTTTGATTTCCATTCTCTGCTTACTGTGGTTTTTTTTTGCCATTGCAGATTGACATTGGGAGAGTCAAACTGAGGAGCTGTGGTGGCGGGCAGATAACAAAAAGATGGAAAGAGTGAGACTGCTAGCTCTGGTACCATTAGTATGTGTGAGAGAGGTGGTTTCTTCATTTTCCATACCACATGGACATCCATCTGCAGTATGGAAAATGAAGAAAGAAACTGCTCTCATACATAGTAGCAGTACTAGAGATTGTGCTCTTTCTCTCTCTCGCCAATTTAGTTGTTTTCAGCAAGGAAGGCATGAGTGACTTATTTTTAATTTCTTCTTGCTTTAATGTGTGCCTACAATTTTTTACATTTCTTTGCGATGAGTGATGGGGATGGGGAGCAGAGCAAGGGTGAAGACTGGCTGAGCTGGAAAGTTGCCTGCAGTAGTGCTGAGCATGCGCATATTAGCGCTTTTAGTTTAAAATTTAAACTGTTCATCTGCGTTTGGGTCTGTAAATTTAACTAAAACATTGACAGTGTGTGCCACATGGTTTTTAATGGTTTGGGTATACGTGGTGGTGGGGGAAGAACTGTGGCCTAACCTTTGTTTGGAAATCTCTGTTGCTGATAATGGAAAAAATGGCAGGTCATCAATACCAGGATGAGGTCAGTTTAGCCTGGCACTTTTAATACCCAGGCTCTGTTGTCTGATAGATGCCCACCTTGGTAGGGCTATCAGCCAATCAGAGCTTGGAGATTTAATAGCCCATTTTCTAAATAGAGAATAATGTATAGCGACTGTGTGTTATGAAGTTTCTTTACACACCTGAGGTATGTGGACGCGCTATAAACCCCAGAGGGTGTGCAGAAATACTAATAAAACACACAGTCACCTATGCTATATTTTTATAATTACTGGTGCAGGGACTGTGCCACCATCCATTTATTTACACAGTGATTTTCCAGACCACACAAAAATACAATAACAGTACACTGCAGTTTTTTTAATTAGAAAAACAAAATCATCCGCCTCCAAGGTGTACTTCTCCCAGCAGCCATCAGTAAGTCCTGTTACTGAGCTCCAATGCTGACTCCTCCTTACAAACAAAACAAAATAGTAACAAAATGCGGTATCCTTCAGCTCTCACCCACAACATACCATACCCTCTCCTTAGCTTCCTTGTCTCCTTTCGCCTTCTTCAATCAGCATCAGGAACTGCATATAACAGACTACCTCACAGTCTTTACATTCTTTTTTTTAAACAAAGAACCTTTTGGCAAACTGTGGCACGTCCTCCTCACAAATAGTTAAACCACCCTCCTCTCCTCACACAGTTCAACATTTGCCCAGTTTTGAAAGCCACACTTAAGAGTGGGCTGTTTGTGCTTTTGCTTTGAACAACACTGTGGAGCATGAGCTGTCAAAACCATAATAACTAGATATTATGGCATTTCCTGGTTATTAAGGCTTTTGAAAGGAGCCAAGAACCATCCATTAAAGGGGTCACCAGTAGTTATGGTCAGTTTGCAGAATAGCAATGTGTCTTTTGATTTCCTGGGAAGACAAAGGGTATTGACATTGATGGACACACCAGTGGAATACATTGCTGTTGCTGCACAAGAATATTTCTTCTGACAGACTTCAGATTATGTGAAATGTTGCTGACTGGGAAGACTGCTCTGCTCACTGGGCTTTCTGCATATCCCCTATTAAATAAGCTGCAAATTATTTGAACCTGCTCAGCTAAATAGTTTTCTTTGCTGTGTAATCATAAGTCTTAAAACTGATTTTTGTAGCCATTCTCTAACAAGTTTTTATGGAAGGAGCTCTGAGTAGAATGCTGTGTAAGTCAGTTAGTTTGTAGTAAACTGATTTATTAGACAATGCTATGTGCCAAGACATCATAGAAACATAGACTTTGGCAGTAGAAAAAGGTTACTTGGCCCATCATATAATACCAGTCCTTTTATATATACAGGGCATTTTGGATCAGAATACCTCTTCAGGGTACTGAAGGAAAAGTTGATAAGTGGTAAACCTATCCAGCAAGCAGACATAGGCCCTAGGAATGTGTGAAAAGATCTTCTTCAATTCTGCTACTGAACAGATTGGTAAGTCTGGGATCCATCCTGATACCTATGTGCAACTTCGCTGACTTGTGGGAAAAGTGCTATTAAAAGAAAATCATGTTTTAGCACACATTCAGCTAGTTGGGATAATGTAGGTACAATAGTCCCTATCATTGGGGAACTAGCTGTTTTTTTCTGACTGGATATCTAGATTACAAGTGCATATTCAATCCTGCACTCATAGGGAGAATACTTGTATGCAGTTGCCAGAGCTAGGGTGGTAGGAGCTACTAGCTTAGCTTGCATCTAGAAAAAGAGAAAAAGCAGGTTAGGTTTATAGAGAAAAAATTGGGATCTTCTACTTCTTTATGACATCCTTAGATACAGTTCTCCGATGTCCCAGCTGAACCTGGAATAAAACCAAGAGCATTAGTTATGAGATGAAATTAAAGACAACTCAAATGACCATTATTTAAAACTATGAGCAGGAAATTCTTTAACACACAGAGGATTGAATTAGCTGCTAATAATGTAGTAAACCTTATTACAAAACTGATGTTTAAATCTGGTTTACTTAATTCTAATGCTTTGGATAATATTGACGGTACTACCACTGAGTTGTAAGGGCAATCCAGATGGGCTTCTTTTGCCTCCTTCTATTGTAAAGACTGTAGTGCATAGACCATGGTAGATAAAAAGGAGACAGCAGTTAAGAAAAGGTTCTGACTGTCAGAGCTACCTACACACATGATACTTGAGCCCTGGCAGTAAACTGGAGACAAGCTTGCATGGACAGCATGCCTAAGACAATTTACCAATCAGAGGAAGGGATTGCAGGAATGACATATCCCTGGAGGACTGAGCCAATAGAGGATCATGTAGAACTGCACAGGCTAGATCTGCATCAAGATTATGTCAGAGTCCCTGTAGGGGAATGAGAGCAGCAGCTCATTCTAGGGAGCAGAAAGCAAACAAATTCAAGATAACTGGATGTTGTGGGCAGCTGTTTGACAGTGTTTGGCCTCTGCACTCAGGGTGGTATTTCAGCACTGCAGGAGAGGCCAACAGAGGTCACCAGACAAATACATGGAGAGTTTGTCGGTTTTCGGCTTCAGCCCTGTGACTAGAGTTTAGCACAAGAGTGAGCAGCACAGAGGCAAGTTCACCAGGTACTGCCTGGAGAGAGGCTAATGGGTCATTTCCATGCAAGAGTGATCACCCGATCATGCAGAGAGAGATAGTGGAAGAGAAATGAGCCTCATGACCTGAGGGCAACAACAGTGAGAGTAAACGACAGGGAGAGATTTAGCAGGCAACTGCCTTGAGAAGAGGCTGACTTGATCGTACAGCAGAATATTGGCTGAGAGACTGACCTGAGACATCCAAAGGGAGTGAGAAAGACATTTAGTCATCAGAGATTCCTCTGCAGCTAAGCAGCTGACAACATGACTGGTTCATGTCTTGATGGTGTAGTGCCAAGAGGGTGAGATAAGGGCTTTGGGGAGCTGAGGGCTTGGATTGCTTCCTCAGACTTAGGAAGCCTGGACATGGCATGTGAAGAGTTCAAGATCCATCCCAGGAGTCCCATCTTCACTTGAGGTGTGCCTAACAAAGGAGGAAGATGGAACCCTGGAGCTGGAGAGCAATGGATATACAGCAACATTCATCTGAATGCCGAGGGTATGGGAACTGTGTGTATGAATCATGGATTAGTTTTTTTCTAGATAAGAGTGCATCAGAATCCCCTAGATTAGTATTGTGTTTGTGGATAAATGGAAGAAGGCCAGTCATAGGCCATCTGGCTTTAAGGTGTTATAATTTGTTGTGTTTGTTAATTTCTCCAGATCTAATGAAGGTGAATGCCATCCAAAAATACATTTCATCAGCTATGCACTGATTCCTCTGAGTGGTACCATCATAACTGTGACAGGAGCTCCTTAGGAATTTAGCCACAAATCTGGTGCACCAACTGGGGACATTGAGGACTTATGGGTGGGCCTGTATAGGCATGTTATAGCATGGTAGTTACAGCATGATCTGTTTAACTTTCATCCTTCCTTTTTCTCGTACTCTTGTTCTCCTCCCAAAATACTCCTGTACCTGGTTTTGCATTTTACTTCTGCAAACTGATGTTTATTTGTTTGTGTCTGTTATTGCCTTGTGGGATGTAAATGTGTGGATGGCCAAATATACTATTCTTTGGGGTAACATACTGAGTGACAGTAGGTATTGCAAGGGCTTCCCAGGTGGGGGCTCATCAATAATTAATTGTGCAGCTAATAACACCATAATCCAGAAACTTCCCCGAAAGTTTAAAATGGCCAACCCTTATTCTGAATTTCTGATGCCTTGTAGAACTAGAGTGAAGACTGCTTAAATTGGAGGCACCACTGTTATCTTCTATGCATTACACAGATTGCCTCACTGTCAGTGACTATATGACGTAGTCTTGAATCCAAGAAATGTTTTTTTATTTTTACTCTGCTTTTGTTTCCTTTGAATGGATAGTTTGTGCCATGGGTTGGTGTGTCATAAAATATTGTTGACTGATAGTACATCTGACATGACACCTACAGTGTCACCTAAAGGTGACAGAGTGCACTGGACACCCTGATGTTGTAGTGAAGCAATATTAGACCTGGTACTCTCAAATGGAGAGAGAATCAAAAATTTAGAAGTCAGTAGACATCTGGGAACAAGCAACCACTGCACAGTGTGCTTCACAATAAACACAACCATGGAGACAAGCCATACAAAGACAAGGATACTGGACTTTAGAAGGCTGACTTTGGCATAATGGGTGAATACCTGAGGAATGCATTAGCAAATGGCCAGAAAGGAGGGGTGGAAGAACTATGGAGAAAAATCAGAACTGCCATCATGGAGGCAACAAGCCTTGTGTGAAACAAATAAAGAAAACAAAGCAGAATAAAAAAACACTATGGTTCTCAAAAGAGGTGTCAGGGAGGGTTAAGGAGAAAAAGGCTGCATTCAAAAGTATAAGGAATCACAGAAGGAGCACGACAGGAACTGTATCAATTAAAGCAGAAAGAAGTGGGAAGGCAGTCAGAAAAGCAAAGGCCCAAACTGAGGAAAAAATAGCCAACTCAGTTAAGAAGGGGATAAAACCTTTATAGGTACATTAGGGAGCATAGAAAGGTTAAGGGAGGGATAGTGAAGATTAATAAAGGAGAGGGAAGGTGGGCAGAAAGAGACAGTGAAAAGGCAGAGATACTGAATGAATGCTTTGCTCAGTATTCACAAAAGAAGAAGAGGAGGAGTTACTTAAACCAAACAATAGAAGCACTCTGAGTACTGGGTTGGACACCAGTCCATTTACAGAAGAAAGAGTCCTGAAAGAACCCTAAACCTCAAGGTGGAAAAAGCAATGGGCCTGATGGGATTCACCATAGAATCCTAAAAGAGCTAAGGAGGAACTAGTGACACCACTAACCAAACTTTTTAACAAATCATGGGAAGATGGGTGGTACCTGAGGAATGGAGGAGGGCAGATGTGATCTCTTCACAAAAGTGGAAGCAAGGCAGAATCAGAACTACAGACCTGTTAGTTTGACCTCAGTGGTGGGAAAATGATGGAACACTTCTGAAAGAAATAATTGTTCAGTACCTAGAGGCAAGCAGGGCACAAGACCCAAAGCAGCATGGATTCACAGCAGGAAGGTCATGTCAGATGAATCTAATCGATTTCTTTGACTGGGTGACCAAAGTAACAGACCAGGGAGGGGCTGTGGATATGGCTCACCTAGACTTTTTCAAGGCATTTGACACAGTCCCGCACAAAAGATTAATAATCAAGTTAGCCAGCCTGGGAGTGGGTCTCAAGGTGGTAGCCTGGGTAGCAAACTGGCTGCACAACAGGACACAGAAGGTAATAGTGAATGGAACACATTCTGAAGAAAGGGGTTACTAGTGGAGTACCTCAGGGCTCAGTACTAGGTCCAGTCCTCTTTAACGTCCTTTATAGGTGACATTGCAGAGGGTCTGTAAGGAAAGGTATGCCTCTTTGCAGATGACACAAAGATCTGTAACAGAGCTGATACACAAGGGGGGGTAGAAAGGATGAGAAGGGACTTGCAAGGTTGGAGGAATGGTCAGACATATGGCAACTTAGATTCAATGCAAAGAAGTGCAAAGTAATGCACCTGGGAAATAAAAATCCAGGAGAAGAGTACACAATAGCAGGGAGTTACTAACAACAACAATAATGGAAAGGGATCTGGGTGTAGTCATATCAGATGACCTAAAGGTGGGTAAGCAATGTGAGAGGGCAGTAAGGAGGGTTGGGGATACTGGGATGCATAGGAGAGGCATCACCAGTAGAAAACAGGAAGTTGTTATCCTTCTGTACAGACAGCTGGTGAGACCCCATCTGGATTACTGCATGCAGTTCTGGAGACGCATCTCCGCAAGGACATAGACAGGATGGAAGCTGTTCAGAGGAGGGCACTAAAATGGTGCAGGGTCTGCACTGAAGAAATATGAAGAGAGACTAAAGGAGCTTAATATGTATAGCCTCGAGGTAAGGAGGAGAGGGGGGACATGATAGAAACTTTCAAGTACCTCAAGGGAATCAACAAAGTCCAAGAGGTAGCATCTTTCAAAAAAGAGTGTGCAAGAACAAGGGCACAATTTGAAGATGGGGGTGGCTCAGAGGTAATGTAAGAAGTATTTTTCACAGAGAGGTTGTGGATGCATGGAACAGCCTTCCGGAGGAGGTTGTGGAGTCAAAAACAGTGGTTGAATTCAAGCATGCATGGGACAGTCATAAGGCAATTCTAGGGGTGGGGTAGAAAGAAGTAGGCTGCTGGTTAACTAGGATCTGCAGCTTATCCATTAGGTAGGAAATGGGCAGACTGGGTGGGCCAAGAAGTCCTTATCTGCCATCAAATTCTATGTTTCTATGTTTCTATGTTGTGGGATTGATGTGTAATGAGATTTGAACATGGATTTTCAAAGAGATGCATATGATGCAACTGCAATTTGCATCAATTTTAAGCAGATAGCAGTTGTGTCTGTGTCAAGATGTGATGCAATTTTCAAAGATAGTTGCTTCATTATCTGCTGTATCTGTGCTTACAACACTGCTGTGCTGCAATTTAGGATGCAATCCATATTTGCTTCAGAAAAATGACTTATACCACATTTGTCAGAAAAAAAACACACCAATTTCCAATACTTGCATCAACTATTTGCATCACAGTGATGACTCAAATGCTAGACCACTAAAATGGTGGTCTATGTCATGTGGCAGGTATAAAAGAGAAAAGAAAGTCCCAAAATCAAAGGGATTTCAGCAATAGGAGACTAGAGAGAGTAAAACTAGTTTAATCACAGGTTAATATCTACAGACAGATCACACACATTGGATAGACAGATCACACACAAGCTTGAAGAACATCACAAACATACACACAAGCACACATGCGTGCCACAAATACACACACACACACATACAAAAAACACTTGGCTATTGCTGTATAACATGCTGGTTTGCATGTGCATGGATCAGTGCTAGACATGCTACTATCTATGGTCATAGGTTTCACATGTGCCTGTCCTTCAGAATGGTGGCCACTGCATGCAGGGTGATATCAGGACCTGTGTGAAGATGTATATTTTAATCACATCTGTATGCAGAACTTTTGTGTCCTTCTTATCCCCACATCACTGTACAGCTGCGGGTAATGTACATCTTCATCACCAATATGTACCATGCAGGAACAATGATGCTATTACCACAGGTTGTGCATATGTGAGACATTACCAAAACAGGACCACCCAGGCTAACACACATTGACCCATTGGGTATGTACACACACACACACACACACACAATGCATGTGTATATAGATGTTGCATATGTACCTATGCACTATGTGTACTATAACCTACATCTTGATCAGTACATGGTGTATGGACCATAATCACCTTGATGCCTGTAACTGTATATGATGCTCTTACATTCATAACAATTACAAACAGAATGACAATTGTGTCACTGTCTGTAGTTATATACTGTGTTCCTGTGTTTCTGACAGTCATGCAACACACTCCAGTTCATTGGCAACACCATTCACTACCACCGCCAAGACTGCTAGGTCCAGTACTTTCCACCAGTTATTGACTTACCCTTGATGCCCATGACATTACTCATTCAGTCAGTAACCACCACCTGCCTCCAGTGTAGTGTGCACACACACACACCAAAATGACACTTCACCTATGTTTCCTACTTGCCCACCCACATCCTTTATAAGATAACATGTGGGTCTCCCATCAACATATCTTGTCTTGTTCTCTCTCTCCCTCCTCTCTCTCTCTTTTCTGATTCTGGCTGTCTTACATTCTCCATTCTCAGAATCCCAGGAAACTTTGGACAATATGCACCTTCATCATGAATTTGCATCATTTATAGCCACCATGGTAATGCAATTAGGACACTCCTGCACCATGTCAAATATGCTGCTTGTATGAAAACATGACGCAAGTATGTTGCCATACCTCTTGTGATGCAATTTACACAGTTTGATGCAGCTGCTCCATTTTCAGTCACCTTAGAAAATTCCACCTTGATGTCTATGGTAAAGATCAGTCAGTGAAAGCCACTAAATCAGAACCTTTCAAATAACTGGAGAGCATGGTTAGTATTGCTGATGTAGAAGGGAAGGGGTTTAATGAGCAGTCACAGTGAAGCTTTCCAAACATTCTGAGATGTAGGATATCGGGCATGAGCAGGCAAACACAATGGGCTGACTGGGGCTACCTGCTTTGTGTGGGTTTGGGAGGACATTCAACCTGGATGCCTGAGTAGAAAGTTGAACTGTGGATCTCTTAGTGGAGGCAGGAAGTCCTTGGTTTTATCCAACATAGATGATGGTGGTGGTGCTGTGTTATCTTTGATAGTTGGAAGTGTGGTTCTGTGGAAGCGGAGAGTAAAAGCTACAGCAGATAGTCATTGTTTGGCTACAGCAATGTATAACTCCTTATGCTAGTCCACAACATCCCCTATATCGGCTTATTTGATCGCAATGACATTACTGAGATGCAGACATCTGGGGCTGTACTGTATGTTCAACAGTGGAAAGGTTATGGGATAGTGTTTACAATGAAAATGGAAGTTAGCTATGTGTTTCATACATTGATTAACAAAATAATCTACAGGAGTAACATGTCCTGAGTTGGGGCCAAGGCACTGCATCAAATGGCATTGCTAATGACCCTAGTAAAGAAAAACAGATGCTTCTAGGATTTGATCTTTTAGTACAAACTTTCTATTACTGATCTGTATTAGAAAACTGATGATTTGATTGACCACTTGGCTTTATTCTCCAGCAGGCACTGTTTCAGTGTATGAGTAGTTTCATTTTATGCTAATGTAACTCCCAGATACCCCTAGGATTACTAGAACCCTGTGTGGTTAGTGAGTTTTTCGGTAGCCATACTGGGCAGCAAAGTTAAACTTCTAGGGCTCCCTTGGCAGCTTCTGTCATTCCTCTGGGCAGAGGTGCCAAATGGGAGTGGCTTTCACAGCAGCATAAGCCACTAAAGAATGTTGCTGTGTCAGTCAGTTTTCTGCCTCAGAGAGGTACAGTTAGCTTGGAGTGCTGACTAAGGGAAGCCTCAAGAGAGGTGCCACCTCTCTCCTAACCCTTGTCAGCCCCTAGTCAGTTCACAGCCGACACGTGTCGAAGTGAAGGCTGTGACCTTCAGTGCAATCTTAATCTGTCTGTGCATTTGCAGTACACCATTAATTCTGGGAGACTTTGCATTTTTGTTACCCTCTCATTTCACTTTTGCCAGCACTTGGGAATTTGCTGGACACAAGACAGTAGCATTTTGGGTATGCAAATTCATTCTGGTGACTGTGTGTGAGCACTGCACGATGACTGAGTGTGCCATTAATTCTGGGAGACTTTGCATTTCTTGTTACACTCTCATTTCAGTTCATCAGAACTGGGGAATTTTATCAACACAAGACATTAGCGTTTGGGGATGCAAATTAATTTTGGTGACTGTGTGTGGCCACTGCTCACATGATGGAGTGCACCATTAATTCTGGAAGACTTTGTGTTTTTGTTGCCATCTCATTTCACTTCGCCAGCACTGGGGAATTTTCTGGACACAAGACAGTAGCATTTTGGGTATGCAAATTGATTCTGGTGACTGTGTGTGGCCACTGCTCACATGATGGAGTGCACCATTAATTCTGGGAGACTTTGTATTTTTTGTTACCCTCTTGTTTCACTTCACCAGCACTGGGGAATTTCTGGACACAAGACAGTAGCATTTGGGTATGCAAATTAATTCTGGTGACTGTGTGTGAGCACTGCACTCATGACTGAGTGTGCCATTAATTCTGGGAGACTTCACATTTCTTGTTACACTCTCATTTCACTTATCAGTACTTGGGAATTTCCTGGACACCAAGACAGTAGCATTTTGGGTATGCACATTAATTCTGGTGTCTGTGTGATATTACCACATCCACTGCATGCATGACTGAGTGTGCTATTAATTCTGCGAAACTGTATTTCTTGTTGTGCTCATTTCACTTTGTCAGGCTGGGAAGTTTTCTGGACACAAGACAGTAGCATTTTGGGATGCACATTAATTCTGGTGACAGTGTGTGTGTGTGTGGGGCACTGGGGGCTGCCAATATTGTTGTCACTCTGCCTTATTTCGCGTTAAGGTGGAATGACAATGCAAAGTAATAATTACAAGGTGAAATGAGGCCTTTCATATTGGCCCTCCACGTAGCAAAGTGACAAGCGAACTGGCCATTTTGCGTTAACTTGCCAGTGGAATTTAATTTTGCTGCATCTCTAACCTGCAGTGAGGGACCCGTACATAATGTAACAACTGAAGTAGGGAACAGGCTCACAGACATTTGTGGCGGTAAGCAATATGTTTTTGCAATAATGCTGGACCCAAGGTGTAAGACACAGGTACTGCACCTTGAAATGCCTGCACGTTATGTAAATGACTTTTGTCAGCAGCTGTGCTCAGAGCTCACCTTTACAATGTGTGCTAAGGATGTGATGCATAGCAAAGTATCTCAAGAAGAACAGCGGCAGGTGGAGGATGCCCCTAATGAAAAGGAGGAATTAGACTGCTGGACACAGCTTAGTTCATCCCTGCAGGCAGAGCAAAGAAAAGAAATGAGCAGCACCCACTCTCAGCAAGCAATGTTCTGAATTGCTTCATCACAGAAGTTCTTGAACCTATCTCCGTTGATACACTGGAATACTGAAGCAAAAAGTTGAGATCATCCCACTTAGCACAGCTGGCCATCAAATACCTGAGCTGCCTCCCAACCAGTGTGCCATCAGAGAGGCTGTTTAGCACAGCAGAAGATGTGGTGGAGCCTGACAGATCCTCATTAGACACTGAACATATTGAACAACTTCTGTTCATCAAGCTGAATTTACCACATCTTGATTACAAGTCTTGAATTTCACAGCACTCACAAATAACATGGCTGGTTTTTACCACACACCCACTGTAATTGTGATGCTTGCCTGACCCAACTTTTGGACTATGTGCACCAACACACCATCTGGTATTATTTTAATTGCACTCAATACTATTGTTTTTGTCCACCAATCCCTAATTGGGGATGCTGTCTCTTTGTGCCAAATCATACTGAGCACCCAGATGCCAGCAGCTCACATTTCACGGACACCATCTCTGGTTTACAAATTATTTTAATTATTAAAAAGCCAACGTCTGACTCATTTCAGATACTAAAATACCCATTTTCAAAGGCAATTACAGCAAGACTGAGCACTATTATATATACATAAGTGTTGTGACATCACAGTGGCATCATTAATACAACGTTAAATTCATTGGATGTAAAACACCACATTGTGCCTATATGAAACATCCATTGCCTACTCTTAGGTGCTACATATTGTTAAAGAGACAATTGCAAAGGTACCACAACACTGTGTGTTACTAAAGTGCATAACCATCTGAAGTGCCCATGTTCAGAACATATACAGTAATATAGCATATATACAACAGCATAGACAAAAACTCTCCATATCATTTTAATGTAAAGAAAAGGAGTGAAAGGGAAAGAAGAAAAAAAGTAAAAAGGAAAAAAGAACAAAATAAAAAGTAAAAATGGTGAAAATAAGGGGAGGGTAAGGGGGAATTTAAGATCTTGGGGCCAGATATTCAAAACTTTGCCCCAGGGCTAAATTAGCACTGTCTGGTGGGCAAATGTAGCAAGAGAAAAAGCAAGCTATATTCAAAAGGAATAGCCAGGGGCAAACAGCTTCTAAATATAGCATGGGAATGAGGCCGGGCAAACTGGGCTGGGAGTGCAAGGCAAACTTAACCCTGGAATAAGGCAGCTCTGAATATAGCAACCAGGAAGTGCAAACCACAACAGCAACACAGTGCACAGTGATGTGAAGGTAGGTAGAGGTGAACTATGGCCAATGTGTGTGCCAGCAAATGTGGACCCAGTGCAGCTGCAGGCAGCAGTGCATGTGAAAGTACAGTGTGCAAAACTGTATAATAGTCTCTGAACAGTTTGTGTGATGCTAACATGTTTGCACAGGTTTAGTGCAGAGCTATGCCATTTGCCTGGTGTTAAACTTTGCCATATTCAAAAGTGACATGCAAATGAGCCTACTTACGTAGACTCTGGGCAAACATCCAGATCAGCATCTCATTATACCCTGATTTGCATGCAGTTTTCCCAACGTTACTGCAGAGTCCCACAGCTCCACCTGTATACAGCACAGCATATTGTGCCCCGAGAGACAACACAGCATAAGCACACGTGGTGGTGGTGCTGTATGCAACTTGTCATACTGTAAGGCATGCTACTATGCACAGCAGACACTACAGTAGCAAGAGGGCCAGTATCATGAGGGACACAGCAATGCCTATTGTGTGTAGGGCAGTGATGACCACTGCACTGTACACAGTGACAGGCCCACCTTGCAGGTGTTTACTGACAGTGGACATTACTCTTACGCAGTTGTGTGACCCACAGATGCTGCACCTCTGGCATGGGATGCTCACAGTGACATATACATGGCTGGCTGTGTGTGCTGTGGTGTTTGTACAGCTATGCAGTATGTGGCTGGGGGCCACATATGATTAGACAGACACACTGGTGTTGGAGTATTTCCAACTCTGGCCCATGTGCACTCCATGATGTGTCCCAGCCTTGTGGCCACACCTGTTTTATGGCACAGCCTGGCCACCCGTACACCCTCCCCTCAGCATCCTTCATGCCTACAGTGCTGCATGTGTGTGCTGGCATCTGTTGGTGTCCACAGAAGAATGGACTGCAGGTGTGTGCTATATGACCACACTGCCATGGTGTCCACTGGTGGCAGAGTTACCACTTACTGTCTGGCATGGCTGGGTTGGTGGCAGATGATGGCACCATTGTGATGCCATCAGTGAGCAGCATGTTTCTCTATGTCTGGCTTTGTCTATGTGTCATATTTATTTGTTAAGGTCATGGAAAGCTGCACAAAAGCTGTACAAATGCCACGCAAAGCCAAAATGTCATGCAAAGCTGATTGCCCAGAGTTAAGACTACCTTTTCCTGGATGGTAATTTGCACAGTGTTAAGTGTCTTGCTAAGTAATGCAAAATCACTTTGTGTGGCACTAGTCCCTGAATATAGCACTGTACCTGTATTCAAGTACACACCCTCAGTTTTCCCTTGAATACATTATGATTTTGGCCAGCGCTAATGCAGTTTATGCGGCACTACTTGGCCTTTAAATATAGCAACTCTACTTCCTATCTGTAGCTTGTCACTACTGTATTTTGAAAATATGCATCACTATTCTTCAGATTTGCCGATGCCTGAAACATGCCAGATACCAGTGTGGCATCACCTGTCTCCAGTATTGCCATGCCTGAAATATGCCAGATACCAGTGTGGCATCGTCTGTCTCCACTCTCCAGTATTGCACATGTCTGAAATATGCCAGATACCAGTGAGGCATCGCCAGTATCCAGTATTCCCCATGCCTGCAATATGCCTGATACCAGTATGGCATCACTAGTCTCCAGCATCGCCCATGCCTGAAATATGCCAGATACCAGTGTGGCATCACTTGTCACCAGTATTGCCCATGCCAGAAATAAAGAAGCTACCAGTGTGGCATCACTAGTCTCCAGTATTCATTTACCATGTCAAAACAGCAATAATTATGAGGAAGCAGTACTCTGGATATATTAAGGATGATTGATGACTGCCAAGCCAGAGTCTAATGTTTCTCATCTTCAAGTGCCACATTGTGTGCTACCATCAAAAGTAAGTAAATTGTATGCAATCTTTTAATTCTTTTATGTTTGTTTGGGTGAAAGGGTTTGGGAATTATGACTGAACAGTGTATCTGTAATTCTGTATCTTGTAACTAATCATGTTAATTTATTTTTTGTTTGTTTTTACCCTGCAGGAATTTTATCACTAGGGTGATGGATTCTTAGTAAAACATTCTGTATGACTTGGGTAAGGTAAGTAAAGTATTCAGTCATTTCATTGTTTTCTTATTGTTTGGGGGTGTTGTGTAGGAATTATTGAAATACAACAGTCTAGGCTGCCCGGTGGTGCTGAGGGCAGATACGCTGGATGCTTTACCTAATGCTATGCCAGTTACACGGATTCGGAATGACTCATGGTCACCGGGTGCCAGCATGGGTGGGAGGGTGGGAGTAGGATTGAGCAGCTGCTCTCCTCTCCTCCTGGGTGTGGGGGTTCATGCACCCATAGTCTTGTCATCGCCCGGTGGAGGCCGGCAATGAGCTTAGGTGGAACTGGGTTACTGGCGGGTGGGGAATCCCACAAGGCAGGCGTGCCACGTGCCTCCACATTCATACATCACATCGGGGTGCATGGGTGTGGGACAGGAGAACCCCCAAAAAACAATAAATACAATAAAAACAAAATAGAACAGTCTGACCACTGATTTTGCATCATCTGATGGCCACATGGGAAGAGAGGCTGCCTGGATGTGTGCAGGCCATTTTGAAGCACTTTATTTCATTGTGAGTCCCTAACAAGTGGCATTCAATCAAAAGGCATCTTTGTGGCCACACATCATGTGCAGAATTGGCATCACGCTAGAGTGCTTTCCTCACAGCCATCCATCTCAGCTCCAAAGGTAAGATATGAATTTGCATGTTAGTCTGATGAAGTTATAGGGCAAGATATCCAGGGTTGCACCTTGTGCAACTGAGTTGCACCAGCACAACCCCAGAACTGCACCCATGGGCAATATTCAAATTTGGGAATTGTGCAGCACAATTCCCATTGTGCCGAGGAGCAAGATAATGTATACAGCACATCTCAAGGTGGCATGCCTATGCTTATCGCGGCACATCCGATATTCAGCCGGGATGTCGCGCGCATATGCTCGACACAACCTTGAGATGCCCGCATACCTTTGGCTCCAAGTTGAGCCTGTAAAAGATGGCTCAAGTGCAGTCCACCCACTGGCGGCCCACTGTATTGCAGTGCGCATACACAGTTACCATAATGACACCGAGGCATGCCCTGGTGGCTCAGTGGTACCCCTCTCATCTCAACCCACCAATCGCAGAACTTTTGTTGTATAGAACCCTGGTGGTTCTAGAGGAACCCAATCCCTCCATAGCAGTGATCACCGTGATACCTGTCAACTGAATATCCATGGTGGTCAGTGGTAGCCCCACCCACACAGGACCCAAAACCCACCAGCTCACCCCTGTCATTGGCGGACAGCATACCTGCCCTCACACTACCACAGCTGCCCACTGAATGACTGCTTACAGAAGCTGTTGCCAGCTCATTGGTCCACACTGTGGACCAATGGGCTTGTAGTGCATATTATAGGAACAACTTTGTGAATGAATGACTTCATTCACAAAGTTGTGCATTGGCACAGTACAGTATGCACTGCAAGCCCATTGGTCCACAGTGTGGACAAATGAACCTGCAGCAGCTACTGTAAGCTGTCATTCGGCAGGCAGCCATGCTGGTACGAGGGCAGGTATGCTGCTCACCAATGACGGGGGAGCTGGGTGGGCTGGGAGTCCTGTGTGGGTGGGGAGGATGGGGCACCACTGGACCACCACGGATATTCAGTTGACAGGTATCATGGCGTTCACTGCTATGGGAAGGGTGGGGGTTCCACTAGATCACCAGGGTTCCATAAAACATATAGTTCAGTGATTGGTGGGCTGGAGGGGAAGGGGTACCACTGGGCCACCAGTGCATTGTCTCAGTTATCATTACGGGTGGTCATGGTTACCGGCAGGTTAGGGGTACTACTAGACTACCAAGGCATTTGGACTTGGACTTATGAGCAATCAGCGGTATGGGTGGGAGGAACACTGGACTACAAGGGATGTTCCTGGTCCATATTTATGGTGACTGGAAGGTCGGGATGGGGAGGGGGAACCACTGAACCACCAGGGTGGATGCTGTTATCGTTTACAGCGCTTGGAGGGTTGGGATGGGGGGTACTGCTGCATGCTGTGTAGGGCTCAGGTGCATTTCGCTGGCCAGCCCTGCACAACTCATGCAAATGGGGCCATAGCCATGCAAATGGCCCCATTTGTGCCTTGCATGCATTATGGACCCATTTGCATATCGGTGTCTGAATATCAGGAATTTGCACACAGCGTATCTTGCTGCGCTTGGTGCATTTCCCATTTCTGTATTCAGACCTGGTCTGGGAGTTGCGCTGGTGCATTCTATTTGTACAGCGCGCATTATGTGCTATATTCAGAAGGGATGCACCATGGCATATCTCTTTGAATCTCTCCCTTTGTTGCTCTAGCACAACTCAGTTGTGCTGAGCACCCACTTGCACCATTGCCAGGCGAGGTTTGAATATTGCACCCATAGTGTTCTCCTATGGGCATAATTATGTTTTATTACTAGTTTTTTAAAGCACAACATTATCTAAGGCACTTCACCTAGCCATTACCTCTCAGTTTTATCGCTGGTGGACTATGGCCTCACAATTATGCCACGACCAAGGCACTTCATCAAATACAAGTAGTCATCAATAAGGCCTGCCTGTTCCTATCTGGTGCTGACAGAAATACACATACCTGCACCCTATATGTGCTCACCAATATCCTCTCCTTAAGGAAAGACTATTATACTAGACCTGTCTCTTTACCCAAAAATTCACCTGGGTTTAACCCTAATAAGTGTCATGGCTTCTCTTCAGGCAGCCACCATTCTCAGTGTCGACATGGGCCACCCCAAAAGTATCTGAAGGTGCCTAGGGTCAGGACCACCCTGGCCCAGCGATCCTTCCCTTTAAAGCTCCATTCTGGTACAATGCCCTCCCACCAGCTGTCACATCAATCACCAATCTAGGTCCTTTGAAGCTATGTCAATGCCAGTGTAACTGGTAACCTGTGGATCCTGCATCACTCTGCTAAGCCACGCACTTGCCCTTGACCTGGCAGTGGAGAGCCCTCACTATTTCTTGCCTACAGGCTCCTCCTCCCTTGGTTACCATATAGGTGCACTGGACTATGAATGCATTGTATTATGTATAAGACAAGGCCTCCCTGAGGTGGCTTACTATCAACTCATATCATGCATTGCTTTAGCTACCAATTGTATAGGTCTTAACTGCTCATTAGGTAAATATGTTGATAGCTCTGCCCTGTTTTAGCTACCAAATGTATAGGCATTAACCAGTGCTCATTGTACTTTACTCTGTATGATTGCTCACCACATTTATTCTATGTATGTATTATATGAATGTCTATGTTTTATTCTGATGTGGAGCCTTTGGAAATGAGTCTATGACTCAAAGCGTTGTAATTCCAATTCCACAAATAAATAAATAAGGATGTGTCATGTCTGTTTTATGTAGTACCCAATCCCATTGAGAGGAATGTGCCCATATATAGATTGTCAATTAAATACCAATATTGACTGAGTTAAGGCCTATTGAAGTTATACTGTTCTCCTATGGGCATAATTATGTTTTATTAGTTGGTTTTCTTAAAGTCCACAATTATTTAAGGTGTGGTATATTTTATTCTTGTAGTAATGATTATTTTTTCAATTAAGTACAATAAATGACAGAGTAATGTCTTCTTATTCTTCCAGTTTTATCCTGTGGGAAACTGAATGAAATGCCCATGATGAACTATTTTCCTCTGCATCCTCCTCTGGAAGCAGCAGAGGGACAAGGTAGCTTCTGCGCCACTGTACAGCCAAAGTGCTGTGACCTCTGCATTCTTCTTCTCAAGCAGCAGTGGGAAAAGGTAGCCACTGGCACCAGTGTACAACCAAAAGTGCCGTGACATCTGCATCCTCCTCCTGAAGCATCAGCAGCACAAGACAACCCATGCACCAGTGTACAAACCAAAGTGCCGTGACATCTGCATCCTCCTCCTGAAGCAGCAGCTGGACAAGATAGCCTCTGGCACCAGTGTACAAGCCAAAGTGCTGTGACCTCTGTATTCTTCTCCTGAAGTAGCAGTGGGACAAGGTAACCTCTGGCACCAGTGTAAGAGCTAAAGTGCCATCACCTCTGCATCCTACTCTTGGATCAGCAGTGCCAAAATACAGTTGATTGCACCAGTGTACAAAATATATATCATCTTCTTTTTTGAAGCCATTTTAAGGACTTCTATAGCAATTCTCTGATAAGACAATTTCTCTGACCAAATTCCAAATAATGAATATATGGGATCTGAATACGAATATCCGGCTGAATATTCGTAAAAGGTATTCACACAGCTCTAGTTAGTACCTTCTTTTTAAACTATTTTTGCAAAACTGCAGTACTCATATATTAATAATTTGACTCCATGCCCCAGTAGCATTATCCCTCCCCTTTTATTGGGTTCTGTGGACCCTCTTAGTGAAATTCTTAAAGGAGAACTTTTGTACTCTTACTAGTTTATGATAGCCAGTGCAGTCACATTGCCCTTAGTGAAGTTCACTGAAATGGATTTAGAAAATATTTTTGAAGAATTATAGAACATTATGTCATGGGGCAAGTGTACATCCATGGCACAGAATGGAAATGTATGATATAGTTCTTTCTTATGGTACTACAGCAGATATCTCATTTGGTGGTTAATATTGGTGCAGATATAAATTGTATAGTGTAACTAGAGTTGCTTAAATTAGTGGATGATAATTCTATCAAGTGAGAAGTCTTTTTTTAAAACACATGAGCATACCAGTCCCTTTACGCTCCATGACCTCCCAATTGAGATGAATAATACAGCTCAAATTAACACACATCCTTACAAACTGTAGTAGTAGGGAACAGAGAGAACATGTAAAAAGAGAAAGTAAAACATGATTAAGTAAAGAATAAGACACTCAGAGGTGTGGTTTATGGCCTGATAAGAGCACACCCAGGTGCATAATGAGGCACAAGGCACTTGCACCAAGTGTCTTTAGCACCTGGGAAGTGCTCTTATCAGGCCATAAACCACACCTCAGAGTGTCTTATTCTGCTTATAAAATGAGTCCCCTAAGTTGAAATAAAAAATTAAAAAAGCTGTGCAAATGAAAAAGGGTAAAACATTTGTTTTTTCAGTTACAAGACTAAAAATAGTTCCCTTATGTACTGTTCTGTATTTAGCTTGGTCACCAGTAAATGGACACACACATGCACGCACACACTCACACACACACACACACACACACATATACCCTCTCTGATTAGGTCCTTATAGTCCCCCACACCATACACACATACACATATTGTGCCTGTTTGTCTTTTGTACAGTTTCAGTTGTGTGTTGACAAAAGAAATGACAATGGCAGTTTTACAGTGAGTGATCTTTTCCTCTGTAGCCACAGTAGTGCAGACCATCTTCCCTTACAGAGCATCTCGCTAACTGAGCACAGCTTTCAAAGGAAGCCACCAGGATTTTCAGCAGTTTGTAATTGTTTTAAAAACATATATTTTGGCAGTTTTACAGAGAGCACTCATGTCCCTCTGTAGCCATGGTAGTCTTCCTTACAACGCATCTCACCAAACAGCCTTCCAGGCAGCATAGAGGTTGGCAGTCCCGGTTTTGCAACCACCATCACTCAGATCTTTGGCTTTCCCTCATATACAGACTGCTCAGGACCCCCAAAAAACAATAGATAAACATACATTGTATTATTTCTATAATAAAGACTTTTCTAACAGAAGAATTTTTTTTAGCCAGGAGAGACAACTAAGCTGAAGCTTCTTTAGAAGTGCACCTGGGAGCACAAGGAAGTTAAGTGACTTGCTCAGGGTAACACAGTACAGAAGTGGGACTGTGGGATTCAAACCCAGGTCTCTGGGTTTGCAGTACAAACCTTAAACTACTGTGCTGTACTGCCTCCTTGTAACGAATAGTACTGAAAACCGCTACACTGTGGGGAGTGGCAGTTTAGGGCATGGCCAGAGAGGAGTGGGAGGGCTGAGGGACAACATGGAGAACAAAGAGCAGCTGCACGTAGGGTGAACAAAGGAATGAAGTGAGAGTCCATGGGAGAGCCTTGGATAGGCGGGCTTCCAAAACATTTTGCAGAGAGAAAATTAAATAAAGGTGGGCCTGTTATTTTCACTATATAAAACTTTTCAGTGGGGTTTTTCAATTTAATGCAGTGCATGGATTGTTTTGGAAGTCTACACTTCAGCACTGCCATGTGTGCAGTCGGGGTGGGGTGGGCAGGTTATCAGCTGGACAGTCTACCCAGTCAGTTTATCTGTGTGTCAGAACAAAACAAATGTTGCAGAAGGCATGGATCTTTAGCCATGCTATGTCATGGTTGACTGAAGAAGTACCGGTTGGCACAATATGCCCTGATAAGGACAAGGCCAAAGGCACTTCTTAGCCAATCAGGATGTAGAAAACTCCTTACCTATTTTATAATTATATTCACTGCCCAACCTATCTAGTCCACTGCAATTGCATTTGTGTTCATAATTGTTGATGTAATTAAATTACAGTTCAGCAAAGAAATAACATTAGTAGCTGGCCCAGTAGTGTACAGGTCTGAGGCACTGGATGCCTTACATTTTGTCACACCACATCCCTGGTTCAGGAATGAGCTTAGGGTGCAGGGTTTGGCTGGGGAGGGAAAGGACTGAGCATCCACTAGACTACTGTCCTTTCCCAGTGAGGGAGGACTGCCTCTCCACAGAACGACTGCCACCAGGTGGAGGTGTGGTGGTAATGTGGGTCTGAGAATGGCAGGAAAAGGAGGGAACTGCCAGATTCTGTGGGCTTGTGCACACCTTCGCTACACACATATAGCTTCTATGCCCCAGTGCAGGGATGGGGACAAAATGGAAAACTTAAAGCATAAGTAGGACCCATGATGCTCCTGCCATGCTTCCATGCTGAGGTGTCCTCAGGTCCCTAGCCAATCTGGATTGTTGCACGGGGAGGGAGGGTGATCCTCCTTCCTGCACATATATAAAAAAAAGGAAAAAGAGGTTGGAATGTGCAAATCAATCACATGATTTAAATCTCATCACTTTATAATGTCACTAATTTGTGAGGAGAGGATACAATTTAGATGGAGGAACTAGAGTCAAATGAATGTAAGCTTTTGATTAATGTACAAATGCTTATGCCGCTCAAAACACATATAATATATGTTTTATGATACTGTCTTTCTTACACATTTTCTACTAACATCATTAATATTGCTTTGCAGTCATATTGGCTCTGGCTAGAGTTTATTTAAATAACTTACACAGCTGTTATTTTAGTTTATCTGGTTGACCCTGTGACACTCTGCCCACCAATACTGTTCTAGAGTCCCCACGGCAAGCCTCTTGATGACTTGATTGATGGGTTAAGCCTTGGGGCACTCCTCCATGAAAATATGAAAAGATATACAGCACATGTTTGCACTTCTGGCTTTTGTACCAATCAACCAAGAAAATATATTTCCTTCACTGAGGGTGCGAGCTGAGTACAGAGTCCAGCAGGGAGTCTCAACAGTGAGGATCAGTGGACCAGGGCACTCTGCCTCTTCTCAGATACTGGTTTGTAATAACTGGTGACCCGATATACACCCATTTTTATAACCTGTAAAAGTCATATCAACTTGCAAGTTAATATGATAAAGTCATATCAACCTGCAAGTTGATACAGCTTACTGTCTCATGCTGGACTGTGTTTACCATGTTAAGGTACTTACCAACTCAGAATATTGAACTGTTCACAGTGTTTTTTAAACTTTAAACAATGGAGAAGCCATTGAATCTTCACCTTGTCATCATAACAACCAACATTGCCATACAGCCCATACAAAGGTCAAATCAGCAACATTGGAAGCACATAATACTAAGACTCTGAGCTTTGCTTGCTTAGCACCAGTTATTATAAAAAATAAAAATATGAAGGTGTGTGATCTGCAGTTTTTTTTACTTTTACGCCCTCAGGTGTGTGACAATATATAAGCCTCTTGAGCTTTGCTCTCGAGGTTTATATATTATCACACACCTTGGGTGTGTAAAAACTGCATATCACACACCTACATATGCATTATTTCTACTCTATTTACAAACCATGTTTTGATGCACTGTTGCTCTGTTTTATAAGCAACTGCTCTGCTTCACTTTGTGTGAACTGGTTTCGGATGTTTACAAGTGTGTTTGCTCCGTGTTCCATAATTGAGGACAATTGAACATTTAGCATGTTATATTGGCCATCTGAACAAGAACAGATTTTAAAACTGCTTTTCACTTTGAGACTTGTGTTCATATAATACGATTAACCCAGGTTCAGTGTTTTATTATTTGTCTATGCTTGTTACTATTCTGGGTTGGGTATAATATTGTAATGTAATTGTAAGATTTTAGGCTAGAAGTTTGTTGCATATTGTTTGAAATGTTATACTTTTGATTAGGGTGCTTTAAGTATTATATATTTCACTAGTTTGTTGAGTTAGTGGAGGCAGTATGGCTGGTAGCATGGTATCATTATTTATATTGTTTTAATTTATGTTTTGTTTTCATCATGTTTTATTGAAGAGTTTAGTCATGTTTTGCCTTCTAGCTAGTTATTTCCCAGTTATAGTTCCACTGCAATTTCTGGACTTCATCCAGTGCTACTCAGTCCTACTTGACTTTAACCTATAAAAGCTCTGCACATTATTGAGAAGATCAGTTAGTTGATTTTCTTCTTGAAAGCTGAATAGGTCAATCTGTCCCACAGGTTTACCAGTGGAAAGTTAATTTTATAATGAAAGAGTTATTTTGACTTAATATCAACAAAGCAGTGCTCATTTAATTTACCTACTATTCACTGGAAATATCCAACATAATCCCAGACCTGACTTACGGATTTTAGTAAATAGATTATTTATGGTTTCAAAAGCATTGTATTTCTATTGTTCATATTAACATTAGAGTACATTGCCTGAAATACATGAATTTCAAGCAAGGCCAAAAGTGATGATTAAGACTTTGAAACAATTTTGAAACCTGGCTTATAACTAAAGCTTCAGATGGTGCTATAAGTCTTGATTGTTATAATGTAACCCAGAAGGATAGATCCCATAAACAAGGGAGGGGTCTGAATTTATTTTAGATCTAATTTTTCAGTTGCCCTTAATAAATGTGTTCTCAGCTATGTGACTCTTGACTTTCTCCTTTATAAATGTACTTGGGGAATGCTAAACAACTCCACCTGGCTACTTTTACTTTCCTCCCAGATATGCAGTGGAAGGCCTTTTCTTATTTTTTTTAAATTTCAGGCTACTAATCTTCTGTTTACAGTTCTAAAGAAATAATTATATTGGGCAATGCAACTATTAATTGGCTGAATAGAACTTTTACAATTACAGACAATTCAAGCAATTTAAATTGATATCAAGTAATCAATTGATTTACCAGGTATAACTATAATTCAGGTGCAGAAAATCACACTGACTGGATACTGACTACTAGACCTGAAAGAATGTTGTACCCTATGCAGTGACAGTCTGAATGATCACTGCCCTGCAATTTGTTTTTGGAATGCATGCAAGCCAAAAATTCTATAAATACACCACCTCATGGTCCTAAAAAATTAAATTTAATTGAGTTTTGCAGGCCATGACTAGTATTGATTGGTCTTTTTTTTGTATTATATTCATAGTGCATATCTTATTTTGGATCTAATTGCTTAGGGTTTTGATAAATGTGCCCTCTTAGAACGTTACGCATACAAAATCACTGCCAAGAATGGATAATACCAGAAGTATTTGCAAAGATGCAAGAAAGGAATGGAACCTGGTATTAATACCTTACAGAAAGTAACCATTCTAATTTACACCAATATAAAAACTAGGAACACTTGTAAAAAAACAAAAAACTTGTGAGTCATACCAAATCGGAGTACTTTTGAGACACCAGTGCTCCTCTTCTAATAAGCAGCAGAGAACTGGACAGTCTTAAACAAGTTGCTAGGCAAAACTAATATTACTCAAGCCCTGTTCCTAGCAACTGATCCTGGGAAAATAATTGATCAATTGGTTGTTGCCTCTGAATTTTATCAGGTCTTTTCAAGTGTTGAAACTTAGCTCCCTCAGTCGATCTTTACCTTTTGATCCCTCAATCCCATTTGATGACAATGTACCTCTACAAATTTGACTTCAGAATGCTAACTATGGATCAGACCTTGGAGTATTTAAATCTAATGAACCTGAAGTCTTGGATGGGGTCTGATCAGATTGACTTTGTCTTTTCTTTAGTACGAGATACAATGCTTTTTCCTTTGAATATTTTGTTTGATCATTCTCTTAAATACATCTAGATCCCTCCAGTCTTGGATGCAGATTACAGTTGTTGCTATTTTTAGTTTGGAGATTGTGTTTTAAAAAACGACACCCTATCTCCTTCCTCAGCCCTCTATACAGGGTCCTAGAGAAAATAGTCTTTTTATTTTTATTTTCGTCTTTATCCTCCTTCCTACCTCCGTGCCCCTCCTTCCATCTGCTCATGTCCCCATTACCTACCTTGGGATCTGCCCCTAGAGTGCCAATCCTCCTCTCCTTGCACAGTGGGGTCTGTCCTGTTAGGTGGTCCAGTGGACTTAGGGTGGCCTTCATCTAGAGCTGCTGGAGGCGATTTTCCAGTTTTCTCCCTATGTCCCCACTCCCTAGGACGCCTTGCGCTTAGGACGTCGTCCCGTGGTGGCGTGCTATGCATCGCAGGCCCTCATGCGCCATGACGCCCCTCCCTGCTCCGACAAGCGGTTACCTTCATCCCTTCCCAATGCCGTGCTTCCACTGGCTATGGAAGGGATGCAGAGCACAATGCGCTTAGTAACCCACCCGAGGGAGGAGAGCATCCATTGGGACACTCAATTCTCCTCTCCCTGCTGACCCCGGCCACCAAGTCCATCCCCAAGCCAGTCCACGGTGTGGCGGGAGTGCGGTGACCAGTACCTCAACCCTCAGCGACACCGGGCCGGCTGAGAAAATAGTCTTTGATCAACCAAAAGAATATTGGGAATCTAACAATTTACTTACTCCTTTCCAGCAGAGCTTTAGAGAGACTCATAGTACCCTTGTGGCTATGCTGGAGGTCACTTGTGTTCTACTTGGGAACTTGGACAGAGGGACATGGTGGGGCTTGCTATGGATCTGTCAAGGCATTCGATTTTGTTCATAATGGTGCATGCTTGTAAGTCTCTCAAAGCTTGGCTAATCTCCTACTTCTGTATCGGTTTCAGTATTACTTAACAAATAGGATACAATTGGTTTTACTTAATACTACAGTCTCCCAACTGATATAAAATGGGGGTTCCAAGTCTGGGCCACTCTTTTAATACATTTTGAATTCACTACCTTCAGTCATCTAGGGTATGGACAAGTGTATTATTATGTTCACTGATGGTATTGTCTTGTTAGGTCTGGTCCCAATTATGTTGATATTGGAAATAATTTACAAAATTATTTTGATCAAACACAGAACTGATTGCTTGAGAATGGCATGTTGTTAATACTGCAAAAACTACATTTCTACTGTTTCAATCACAGCAAAAGTTAAAACAGCTTTAATTTCTAAAACCACTACAGAACTTGGGTGGTAGAGGTTAATCGTTTTCAGTCAGTACTTAGGATTTAGCTTAGAGCAATCCTTTACTTATCAGGACCATATAGATTTTGTAGTTAAATCAATCTATATATGCCTGGGACAGTTATACCGGCTTAACAATAGTCAATTAAAAGCTTGAATAGTTTGCCTACTGAGATAGTTGAGTCCAATACTCTAAGCAGCTTTATGGTATCCTTGGATACTTACGTGGGGTCTAGGAAATTAGACTTTTGGGGAAATAAACATGGCGAGTCATATGGGCCTTGGCCTTCCGACTTATATACTCCTATGTTCCTATGTCCCTATCTTTAAATTGTCATAAAATCCTAGCCCAATGTTCTTATTATCTTTCACTGACTATGGTCTTTCATTATATGCTTCAACAGCCCTGACTGTGTTGCAGCATGTTAAAACCCTTTCCACTATGTTTGTCTATTTACTAATTCTGCACTCATTATGAATTGTAGAGAAAAGTACGTGTTATCTCTTTTACAGCGGTTTATTTATTTTAATTTGATTAATGTTAAAATACAGTATTTTACATTTTGCCTGCTCAGTTTTTCTTAATGTCGGATTTCAATGAGTTTTAAAATTTACATAATACAAGACCTGTACACACTCCACCCATTTGACCTCCTTTCTGTAAAACAACTCTGGGGCAGAGATCATTTTGGTAGTGAATTGCTAAGTTGTGGAATGTCCTCCCTGATTCATTTGTAACACTTGGGACTTTAAATTTATTCAAGATGCATCTAAAAGGCATTGTTTGTTTAATTCACAATGTACTTGTAACCACGCTTAATATTATCTGTTTTGTTTGCCTTGTTAGGTCCTTGTAATTTGTAATTTTACAGGTCCTCCTTGAAATGAGCATTTGATACCCTTGGGGCTAACCCATTTAGCATCTTTTTAAATAAATAAATAAAACTTCAAATTAAAAATAAAAAGTCCTTCAAAATTATTGAACATGAGATATATTTAACTATTCAGAGACTGGGACCTGCACACATTAAAGACAGAAGGGAACATTTATGTAGGGACTTTATTAATAAACTATCAGTAGAACTGAATAAGTTGAGAGGAGTAATTTGGTTGAAAGAGCCCATTGGCTTCTTTGTGGGTATGGTTCAAAACTGAAGTGGAAAACTGAAATACTTGTATGTATATGTTTCTATATAAATCCCTTTAATGGAAATTTATACCTTCTGAGGTTCTTTTTCCCCACTTCAAACTTAAATGGATACAGCTCAATAAATCCTTATTTCTGGTAGATTTATTTACCATTATCAAATCATTCCTTACTCTTCTTTCTAATGAATACAGCTTGAGCTGTTCCAGACTGTCCTGATATTTCATTTCTCTATATCCCATTTTAGCCTGGTTGCCCTTTGCTGTAATGTCACTAATCTATTCACATCTGTTCTCCTGTATGGGTTCCAGAACTGGACCCCATACTCCAAATGATACCTCACCAGTGACCTAAACAATGTCACCACCACCCTCCTATTCCTGCTTGTAAAATTCTTTCTCATGCATTGCTCATAAAACTTTTCATAACACACCTAGATCACCTTCACACATGCTGCCATTCAAGGTTATGTCATTTAATCTATACTCAGCAAATTTGTCTTTCATCTAAAATGTATACCATTTATCTAGATTAAAGTACATTTTGCTATTTGTGTCTAATCATTAGTTGGTTGATTTCCTTCAGAAGTTTTCTAATGCCATCCTCAGCATTCACTTCATGTGTGATTGTTGCATCATCTGCAATTTCAACATCCATACACCTCAGTGCATTGCAAGTCACTCACATAAACATTAAATAGGGTTGGACCAAACACAGAACCCTGTGGGACCAACCAATCACTTCCTAATAGTCAGATTCAGATCCATTTATTCTTACTCTTTGCCTCCTTCCTTGTAGTCAATTTGTTTTTCATCTTGTTATACTGCAGTTCCATATTTTCTGATTTTCTTAGTAACTCCATGTGCTGCACAGTATTGAATGCCTTGCTGAAATCCATAAAGACTGCATCCACTGGTGTAGCCTTGTTCAACTGCCCACTTATTAGTTCAAAAGCATCAACTGATTACTCAGGCATGACTGACCTCTTCTAAATCCACGCCATATCTTATCCATGATAATAATATTGTTCAAATACTGTTCTATTTCCTCTGTCAGAATTTTTCCTGAATCTTTACCACCACAGAAGTATGACTTACTGGTCTAAAATTGTTTTTATACCTCGAGCCCCTTGCTTTTGTATAAGGAGATTACAACAGCTCTTCCAGTCCTCTGGCACCAACTCTCTCTTAGACTAGTATTAAAGACCTCAAAATTGTCACTTCAAGAGATTGAATCAACTCCTTTAACAATATTGTATGCAATTTATTTAACCCTGGTGACTTATGTGGGTTCAGTTCTTTCAGCTTTTCCAAAACCCTTCCCTCTCAATGGATATTATTTTTGCCCTCCGTTACTAATATTGTCTACATAGTCTGTTTTAGGATTAAACACCAAGCAGATATATTGGTTAATTAACTCATATATGTCCACTTATTTCCTCCACCTCTAGTACCTTTTCCAACATTTGGCCAAATTTCTGTGATGTTTCCTTTTTAGAATACACAAAGGTAAATAATATTTTAAAATTGTGTTTAGATCTTGCTGTTAGTTTATTCTTTTGAGTTTTCTTTGCTGCTCTGATTTTAAATTTAATCTTTTGTGATGTCTTACAGGAAGGATAACTAATCTTCCCTGTCATTTATTTTACTAGCCTTTATATACAGTGTTTTCTTGCTCCTTGTACACTTTTTAATTTTTTTAGTTAGCCATGTTGGAACTTTTTTCTTTTTTCTCATTTTTAACATTTGAAATATACATATATATATATATTGCTTCTGGTGTTTTAATTTTATTCTTTAGAAAGTCCCATATTTCTTTGGTTCCTCTCACTCTAAATTTACTTTCCCAGTCCCAATCATTCAGGGCAGCTCTAATTTCCTGAAAGTTGAACTGCATGATTTAGGAGACCCCTGAATAGGGTTTCACCTTCAGGAAGCATCAACATTTACAGAGAGCACGTACCAGCCTATCCCATATCACTACTTGTTAGACACTATATGCCACAAAATCTGCTGGAGTCATATATGCATGAGACATCACATTTAATTCATTATCTTTTAAAATTCATGTAGCGACATACAGCAAATAGCAAACAGCATGGTAAAAGAGACAGACTTAACTGGCAGGACATGACTGCCCAATGGTGGACCAGAACTGTCATTTCACTGATGCTATGGCAAGCATCCTCAGAGTTTAATTTACTGGTCAGGGATTTTGCTTTTTATATCTTCTTTAAAATGTAAAACATCAGTACTGTCACTTACTGTATGTCATGTTTAAAGTTTACGAACATCAATACAGTCGCTACATAAAGTGAAACAACTTATAACACTGAACACCTATCCCATTGATTGTGCAATTAGTTTGCATAGATAAATTATCTTTTATACATCATTTAAAAGAAACACTTAGTGTGTATCTTAAATCAGTGATAAACATACAAGGTTAATCAACAGCTTTAGTCTGAAAAAGTAATGATATTTTACAGGCATCAAATCTGTGATAGTTCATCTATGGATGTTCTTGCTGTCCTGTCTTGTCCCTTCTGGTTCACATAGCTGTTGGTTATATTACTTTTCTTGATGCTTTCATGGGCAACAAGTTTCTGAAGAAGAATCCCAAGACCAGCCTTATACAGTAAGTGTGTCTGCCAATGCCATTTTATTTCCTAAGTGCTTCTCAGCACTTCTGTTCTCCAATATCATACGTGTATTTGAAATATGAAATATTATCTTTTATGAATGTCAGTATGTCCACATGCTGATGCTTTAGATTTGTTCTTTGTTCAGTTACAATCCAGCCTGCAGCATTAAAATGTAGTTCAGAGTAAATCCCAAATGGTTTGTAATAAAGATACATGAAGGCTCCTTGTGACAGCCTATTTATTGGGTGTTTTACTTCTCAAAACTTATGTTACATCTGGATTGTTTAAACAATCCTGTTACTGACTTGCCCTTATAAAAGACACTGGTAGATATTACTGGGGTTTGGATTTGGTGCATACAGTGTCACAATCTCAAATTTAAGGTACCATGAATCAGTATGTTCCCCAATTGACACAGCAAGTGGTACTATTCATTTTGCAATGTGCTATGCATGATATAACACACCAATAATATTTTAGTGGATAATTATGTTACAATATGAGTTTCTAAAGCAGTTAGTTGCAGTGTCCCTTTTCCACCTACTGCAGTAACAATTAAAAATTAAAGCATGACCAGGGGTTCAGTTACCATGTGGTAATCTACCACAACCTGGGAAATGACACAGAGTAAAGCAGATTGCCTTATGCCCCAAGAGACTAATAAATATTGAACATGAGAATAATTGACAGCTGATAATTACAACCAACCAGTTCTAATGCAAAATAACAACTGTGTGGTTTTAATGTGATTTTAGATTTGGTTATCCAGATATTAAAACTGGTCACTAGTAATTATAGGAAGGTAACACAGACACATTGAAACATATGAAGGTGTTGGCACAAAATGACCCATGTTCAATCTTGTCTGCCCATTTTCCTACCTGTGCCATACCAACCTACACTTGGTCATACCAAAACTAAATGACATTAGTAATTTATCCCTTCTCCCTACTCTCCAATCCCTTTACAGTCTTGATTTTTAACCTCCTTATAGTTGTCCCATGCTGTCTTGAAACAGATCACTACATTGACTTTACCTCCTTACATGATAAACCATTCCTCTATCCACCACCTTTTCTGTAATGAGGTACTTTCTAACATTTATTTATTTATTGTTGACTGGGTAGGTGCACTAGACAGCAAAACTGCTTATTTTCAGACATGACCTGGGAGGTTGCATACAATGGGGTGGGTAAACAACAGTGAAATACAAAGAATAGATCAGGTGACAGCAAGCAGTACTAGTTAGCCAAAACATTAGTCAGGTAACCCAAAGAAAAGCAATATGCAAGCATGAAATTTAAACAAACTTAACACAATTACTGTGGCATAGGCAAAGAATAAGAGAGCTACAGTGTCCCTGAACATGACATAATCAGCATTGTATAAATAGAGGGTAAGTGCAAGGGTGCAAGGGAAATCATTGGCAGTAGTAAAGCTCTGGGACAGCAGGTTGCAGAGAATAGGAAAACGTGCTAGGGCAACATTCTTTCTGAATCAACTCCCAAAAAGTTTATAAGCATGTCCCCTAGTAACTGATCCCACATGATGCTTAAACATGTCATGACACTCTACTCCATTCATCCATTTCATCCCTTTCATTATGCCTCTCCTTTCCTTTGTGGCTTCCCATTAGTACATATTCAAGCTGACCGAACTCTCCACATGACTGCCCTTGCTAACCTTCCATTATCTTTTTGCCTACCACTGAACAGATTCTGAACACTATCCATTTTTAGTAAAATACTTGTAACCACCCAGTGCCCTGTGGTTATTAGAATCCTCCATATCAGTGCTTGGCAGGAGAGGCAGCTGGTGATTAACTTGTTAAATTGGGTTTTCACCTGCTCACTTTTTGTTTACTTGGCTTCAGCTGAGATGAAAGTGATAAGCTCATTTGAAACTCTTGCAGCAGCATAAGCCTTTGCCAGCTGTGAGGATGGAGTTTAGAATCTTGAGACTAAAGTCAGTGTGAACTGCAGTTTGAAGTGTGAGGAGTAAGAACTGCTCAGCTAAGAGCTCTGAGGAGGCCCTGCTTTCTCACCCTATTCCTGATATTCTCCAGTTTGCCAAGAGAAGTGGTGGAAACCATTGTCTACAGCAGGATCTCTGATATTCATCACTGAATGGTTGAAAAGGACTGCTACTGGATGGATCCAAGGGCAACTCCTTTTTGACCCAGGGTGTTTGAAGCTGCCTGGACTGTCTAACAGTGAGTAGGATCTGGCTTTTGTTGCAGAAAGCAAGTACCTGTGCTGTTGTGTTCTCTAGCTAAAAGGAAATACACAACATTTCTTTTCAGAAGTGTGAGATTGTTCTCAGTTAAAGTTGGCTGGCATGTGTGATGTCCAGAGGTATGACTGTATCACATTGAGCAGGACTTTAGTTCTTCCACTACCAGTGTAGTGTTTAAAATGCTGGATGTGAAAGTTCATTCAAGATGTTTAAGGTGTAACTTTGAAGAATGATGAGGTATGGATTTGGGAGCAAAGGGTGAGTAGACACCCATCTGGAGTAACCAGTTCAGAACTACAGGTTCAGTAATGGTGCCTGGTTACTTTAGACATAGGTCCAATGTCTGAAGGGATTTTACCACCTGAAGTAGGTTGTGCTAGTTATTAGCCAGATGTATGTTCAGTTGTGGCCAGTGACACTAGAAGCAATGCTCAGTTGTGGCCAGTGCCACTGGAAAACATTTTTAAGTCTCCTCTGAAATATGGCAATACCAGTACAAGATGATCAATGTCCTACACTATGGGAATATGAAGATTTTCAAAGATACAGTCGTTTTGTTGTTCTGCAAGTTCCTAGTGCCACCAGAATTTAAGTTTTAGTTATTTCTGTTTAATTTAAAATCTACTCATTCAAATTTCATCAACTTTGTCATGTTTGCAGATCCATATCACATATGTGTGTTATTTCAGATCTTTAGCTCTAAAAGTCGATGAATTAAAAGCACCAAAATTCAGAAAATTAAAAATTTTATTTCAGGAGAATGTAAACTTCTATAAAGTTTTTCTCTTATGGTTGCTGGGGCTGTAAACCCTATATCCAGCACCACAAAACAGCTACCACCTTCCCTAGGACTTACCTGTACTTGGCATTCCCCATGGATCACCCCCATTGTGGGGTCAGGGGTGTGAGGGCTATACTCCAACCCCCAGAGACATTCATCCAATTCAGTGCCCTAGGCCTCCAGGGAGATGATAAGGGTCCAGAGCTGGTAGCAGGACTCCATGTATTTCCAATCAGTCATTTTCTGACTTGTTCCCAGGAGCACCTGCCATGGCATAGGTGCTGGTGTGTGCTGTGTGTACACATGCATCACATACAATTGCAGCCCCTCCCTTCATGCCCCTCTTGCCTGGATGACCACCAGCACTCCAACTGGTGTCAGTTAAGGGCCAAGCCAATAAACCTCTTCTCCCTGTGAGAGGAAAGCAATCCAGTGGATGCTTGATCCTCTCCCTCCTGGCCAGCCCCAGCAATCCAAGTCCACTTCCAAACTCAGGTCACTGGCTGGGTGGTTGATAGTGCTACAACAGAGTCACTGAATCAGCTGGTCCCTGTAACGTTTTGTCTAGAGAACACATTAGCACCAACTTTGGAAAGTTCATGGATTAAAAAGAAACTACAGTATGTATGTCATCTTTTAATCTCTTGCATGAATGATGTCCATGTTATAAGCTGTGAAAACTGCAAATTAACATAAGTACTTCAACTCGTGTTATATGAGCTTTTATGAAAATTGTTGAATTTTGTGATAAACTTGTGCAAGCCATATCCATGAATTATACTGAGCCATACACCTGCCTTGAGATGGAGGAGAGATAAAATACTGGGTAATGCAGTAATAAAACTGGATTCATAGGGAATCCATTGCAAAGTTAGTGAAAGAGTTGGAGGGCATTCCAGGACCATAATGATAGTGCAAGTAAGGCAGTTTGTCTACAAGCATGCATCAACACCTGTATTTCAGCAGGGGCAATGTGGATGTACTTCATGCAGGATATGGCATTAAACATAGTCTGTAATTTAAAAAAAATTAATATTGTTAACAGTATTAAAACAGTTTTTGAAACTGCAGACTACATGTCTGAGTCTCTTTCCCACCCAGGGTGTGCCTTACATTGTTCCTGCTGAAATGCAGGGATTGAGGTGTTCTTGCAGTGTACGCTTCCCCTAGGAGAAACATCCAACCAGGAGGGTTAGAGTGTTACATTTCTATCTACATGGGTGATTAGCCTTCCTGTTATACAGGTCAAATGAGTGTGACCCATAGCCAAGCATTGCAGCTAGAGGGTTGAGCTAACTGTTGTTCACATTGAACTAGGAAGTTCAAGTTCTGAGGACAAATGGGCATCATTTATTGAATTAGGTATGTGCCTAAGGGAATGAGATCCAGTTAGATGTTCTCTGTTTTCCCTATGGTCATGAAGTCTGTTAGGAATGACATTAACAGAAATTTGACAAGCTAACTTTTGCTAAGATTCTGTTGAAAGAGGGCGGGTGTTCATTTATTGGCCCGCTAGAGGCATTTAGATGAAAGCAATATCTGCATAATCAGGATGGGCTGCCGTGTGCCATGAAAGAAGACATTGGCCATATTAAGTATCAGGACAGTCAGGGGATTAAAACAAAAATATAAGGGTTAGGAGGCAGCTAGTTCAAGGTTCAGAAATGGCAAAGTAAGAAACATGACTTCACCAAGAAAAGACAGCTGAGCTGGGTAGCACAAGAATAGTAGACCCTCAGCTGGAGCAGGGAAACAACAAGAGACACTATTTCTGACTTGAAAGCTGGTTGCATAAGGATCACACCCAGAAAAGTGACCACTACACCCATTCAGGGTGCCAGCAGCAGTGCGCCATCATCAGGGCACCAAATAGTGAAATTCTCTACCCCTCCCTGAGGTCTGCCACCCTGGAATTGGTATATTTAGAAAGGGAGGTGTTGGGATGCAGCCCCTCACATGGGAGGCACAGGAGGCACAGCCTCCCAGAAGAGAGGAGATGGCAACTTTGGGAGTTGGCACCCTAATTACTGGTGCACTGCCACTGGCACTTGAATGGGTGGAACCCAGAGTGACTACCCAGATAGCCTGATATACTGTACTTGGAAGTCCTGGACTTACAGGCACTCAGAGACCAAGTGGGGAACAAAATGAATAAAGCACTAAGAAGGAGAAATCCATCTATTCCAATGGGATACTGTAGGTCTTACAGGAAATGGGTACTGTAGGTGAATCTCTATTTAAGGGTACTGTACTGTACGTGTCACTAAGAAGAAGGAGAATGTCACATACAAGCAGTTCACATAAGTTCATCTGGTTGAGCTAAGAGAAATCAAAGTATCAACAGTATTGAGCAGCAACAGGGTATGGATGTGCAAATTTTGTACAGGAAAAGACTGATATATATGCATGATAAACTGTGTAAACACAGATGTTGCACAATATAGACACATATATACATTTCTCAAAATAAACAAACCTACCTCACACAATACACAAACTCTCAACTTTTATGTGATTAGTTCCTGCACTAGGGCCTCTGGAGTGAGAATGACATTTTGAAAAGAAAAGGTATCATGAATTGTGATTGATGTAGATTGAAGGGGGAGTATTTTTTCTGAGGAAAAGGTGTTCAAGAACAAGGGATATGTTATAAAACTGGTGGGGGGTAGATTCAAGAGATATGTGAGGAAGTACTTCTTCACAGAAAGAGTGGTGGATTCCTGCAACAGCCTTCCTGGAGAGGTGTTGGGGTGAAAACAGTGGTGGGGTTCACAAATGCATGAGATAAGCACAATGGAATCATAGTGGAAAGGAATGGGAAGGAGAAACAGCTATAGATTGGGCATGGCTTGTGGTAATAGTGTAGGTAGGTAGAAATGGGCAGATCGGAACAAAGCAGCCCTTATCTGCCATCAAATTCTGTTTCTATGATGACCATCCACTACTCTGTCTCATGATTGATTAAGCTCAGTGGAGTGGGACAGTTAGATTTCCATCCTCTTCATTTCTATGTCACTGTCAATTCCATGGTCTAGAAACTGACTTCAAGAGTAGAAAGCCCTATCACTGACATCATCAATGACATCTAACAATTTATGTCAAACAATAAATGCATGCTAACAACATAAATGACAGTGAGAAAGAAGAAATGTTCACAGCTGGGAATCAAATGCAGGTTATCTCCAAACTATTGTCCTGGAGCTCTGCCACTGTGCTGTCATTCCACATGATGAGACAGAAGGTTTCTGGAGAGAGAGAGATACACGCAAACAACATAAACATAGTAAGACAAAAGTTTTCAAATAAGAGAACCATGATATGAGAATATGCATCTTGCACTGAATGCAGACCCCTCCATGCATAGCTGCAGTAATGTTTAGTAATGAACTCTTTGCCAACTTGATGTAATGCTTCCTACCAGTGTGCATTCAAACCTAGACAAGCTTTAATGTCCCAGTTGGAACTAATTAACTCAACTTCAATAAACAAGTAACAGTTCGATGTTCTAAAAGTCTGCTTCAGATCTTGATGAACCTCCATTACTAACATTAGCAATGACATCTAACAATTTCTTTTATACTGTATAAATTGTAGTGAGCAAGAAAACAAATCCAAACTGGGAATTGAATCCAGGCCCCTTCAACTACAGTCCTGTTGCTCTTCCACTGTTATATTATTCTACATAGAGAGGTAGACAGTTTCTGTACAAAAGATCCATAGTATGAGAATGCATTTCCACACCAACTGTAGACACCCCCATACAAAGTTGCAGTGAAGTTTAGTGATGAACTAATTGCCAGTTTGAAATAATGCATCCTACCAAATTGCATTCAAACCTAGACAAGTCTCAAAGTCTCAGCATGAACTAATTAAGTTGACTGTAACAAAGGAGTAACGGCTCAATGTTCTGAATGTCTGTAGCAAGCCTTGCTGAAAATCAGTCTCTGACATAAACAGTGACATCTGCTAACAATTTCTCTCACACAACATAAATTGAAGTGAGAAAGGACACATGTCCAACACTGGGGATTAAATCTATGCCCCTTCCAGCAACTGTCCTGGTGCTTGCCATGATTTACCCATGCGGGTGCATAAATAGTGAACACTTGGTAAATCAGAGTGCAAAGAAATGGCAATCGACAAGTGAGCAGCACAGATTTGGTCACCATCCAGCCAGACCAGAGTGCCTATATGATTTTCTACAGGGTGCTATTGTCCCCGCAACCCCATAACAGAGGGCTGTGCCCTTGCACCTCTAAACTATATATAACATCCTCTGGTCAGGCATGCCATGAAGGGTGGGTGACATGAACACAGTATGAGTGTGGGATGCTTTGAAATCCAGACTGCCCAGCTGTTCATGACCTTGTTCCAGCACCCACATTACAGTGCCCTAATCACAGTGCCCTTGTAATGGTATATGCTCTGCTACTGTGTTATTGTTCCAAATGGTGGGACAGAAGGTTTCTAGACAAGAGATCCATGCTATGAGAAAACATGTCCTGCAATGAGTTTCATAATAAATTTTTGCTATCTCAAGTAATGTTTCCCATCAAGTTGCAATTAAGCATAGCAAGTTTTAAAGTCTCAGACAGAACAAATTAACTGTTTGTGTCACTGTTAAAGAGGGTACAGGTAGCAAATCATTCTCACATACCATACTCTGGGGCACAGGAGTGAAGTTTGCAGGAACTGAGGTTTTTATGCCTGACCTAATTGTGGACTTGCCCAACTTGTTATTGCTGGGGAATTTCAACACCTTGGTCACTGATGATGATTCTCTGTTTGGACAACAGTTCCTCCAGCTTATGTCCTCACTGGGGCTAGTACAGACAGTTGCCCTGGAATGGACCAGAAAATCCATGCCTTAGATTTGGTCTTCACGTATGATCTTGACATTAATAATGTTAGGGTTGATCTGGTTGAGTGGTCAGACCATTGTGCCATTCATTTCTTTATGGGGCCCAACATTTTCAAACCCCTCCTGTGGAGATCATCAGATGGTGTCCTTTGAGAAATAAGGAGCCAAATGATCTGCTGGCATTTCTGGACATCTCAGGTATGGTATAGTGTTGGCATGTGCTGGGGAAGTGGGGAAAGCTGTGGAGGTCAAAATGAAGTCCTTTTGGAGGCATTCAACTCTTTTGCACTCTATCATGTTCAAGCCTTGACATTTCAACTTATTTCAGCCTGGCATGATGCTGACAGTAGGTGGTTGAAGAGTAAGGGTGGAGATTGGAGCTTTCCTGGTGGAGATCCAGTTCTGAGGGGAAAGGTGGCACTGAATAGTCACTACGGTGACTATCAGTGGAAGATTATATTGAAAACCAGTGTTTTGGTCATGCATGAGTGCTGAAGGGGAAAACAGATCAACTTAATTCTTCAACATTGTAGATAGATTGTTAAATTCTCCCTGTCTGCATGGGAAGAGTTTTTTAGCAGAAAATTAGGTGAGTTTAATATATTTTTCTCCACAAGGTGTCCTCTCTCATAGTTGGTATCTCCTCAGGTAACCTATCATGGGCCACCAGTGTTCATGGAGGGTGACATGATCACTCATTCTCTGTAGATTGAATTTGACCCAGTCCAGACTGAAAAGGTCTCCAGAGTGGTTCTGGGGCTGTTCCTTATGCACTGTATGTTGGATCCAGGGCCTACTGGCTTACTTTCTGGTTGCTGGCTAACCTTGGTTCCATTTATTGCTGAGACCAACATGTGTTCACTTTGGAGGGTGTTTTCCCTGTTGCACTAAATTGGGTAGTGGTTAAGCCCCTTTGAAGAAACCAGTTTTGTTCTGACAATCTGGCAAATTACAGGCCTGTCTAGAACATCTCATCTTAGTGAACGAACAGAGAAGATTGCAGTGGTGCAGTTGCAGGACCACTTGGAATGTTCTGAGATCCTGAAGCCTTTCTAGTCAGAGTTTAGACCTCAGTACGCATTGGAGCCACTCTGGTCAAAGTTTTCAATTATATTCGGCCACAGGACAGACAGCAGTCAGTGTTCTGTTTTGGTACTGCTTTATCTCCCCTCTGCTTTTGATACAGTGGATCATGTGGTGCTGTTGGCCCATTTGAGGGTACTCTGTGGGACTCTTTATCATAGTTTTGTGCTGGTTTGAGTCCTACTTGTTCAGGAGAGTGCAGTGCGTGGCATTGGGTGCTAACACTTCTAAGGCTGCTCCTCTCTCTGCTGTGGAGTGCCTTAGCCATCAATTCTAGTCCTTTTGTTATTTACTGTGTACATGTTGGCATTGGGAGAGATCATTAGGTGGTGTAGTCTGGGTTTTCACTGCAATACAGATGAAACCTAGATCCATCTGTCATATGCACCTGACAGGATCACTGTGGTGGCTGTGCTTGATGAGTGCCTAGTGAAAATCCAGCAATGGATGTCTTCAAGCTGGCTCGGGCTGAACTCATCTGAGACTGAGGTATTACTAGTGAGACTGGGTCATGTGGGGTCAATAATGAATGGGTAGTGCCTTGTTGCCATTGCTGAAAGGCATCTCCCTATGAGCTGTCTCGATGGTAAGGAATCTGTGCATCATTGTGAAAGTCAAATTAACCCCTTAGAACAGCAAGGGTCAGCCGTTGTCCTCAGTGGCTTTTACTATCTGCATAATATTACCCTGATCCACACCTATCTTGTGGCCACCAACTTGGAAACTCTCATACATGCTTTCATTACCTCCCATTTGCACTAGTAAAATGCTCTCTTATTAAGGCTACCTGTGGGGCTGACACATCACTTGCTTCTCATGCAGAACTCAGCAGTCCAGCTGATTGATGGGACCTCCACACATATCCCATCTGGTTTCTAGTACCTGCACTGGCTGCCAGTAAGGTGGTGCATTAGCTTCAACTTAAGATAGGTTTGTTGACATACAAAGCCCTGCATGATTTGGGCACTGGTTACCTGAAGGATCTCCTGAATTCTACATTCCTGTCCATCCCGTCTGTTCTTCAGAGGAAGGACTCCACATTATTCCATGGTCCTGCTCAAAATCTGCTGGGAAAAGGACTTTTGCATGGCTGCACCATTGTTTTGGAATTCACTCCCTTCAAATTAAGAGGGTTCCTCCACTAGAACTTTTCCAGGGTGTGTTAAAAATATTTATTTAACATGTTTTTGGGACTCAGTCTGCTGAACATTTTAGGGTAGTTTATTTGATTTTATCACACATTTCCTGATCTGTTGTATTATGTTTTTCAATATTAAATAGTTTGTATTCTTCTTGTACAGTGCTCAGCACCCTGAATGGGTGCCTAAGAAATAAAATGGCTAGTATAGCCTAGAGGGTTAGTGCAATGAGCTGTGAATGATCTTGGTATATCCAGCAGACCAGAGTTTGATTCCCACAACCTTTTCTGCATACCGTGTGGCTCTGAGTAAGTCACTTAACCACACCAGTGCTCCTGGGCCACCCATGAAAACAGAGACTTGTGCCTAGTGGGATTACCTTGTTAAAAAAGAAAAAAAATGCCTTGCCTTGCCTAATTACGACCTTTTATTTAAAAATGACTGGAGCCTGATGTCTTTGGGTGGCACATAGATGTTCCCCTACCATTGTCCCTGAAAACTGCTATAAACAGTGCTCTGACTTAGCCTCTAGGGAAGGATTCTCCAGCAGTGGTTAAGCCACAGTGCAAATTAGACCTGCAAGATGTCTGAGATTGCAGTCAGTGTGTGTGACCCAGAATGCTGGAAGTGTAGTGCTCACAGACTTTTGGTCATGGATGTGCTCCAGTCATAAGGCCTGTGGCCATGCGTAGTGCCTGTGCCAAGAGGTGCTACTGACTCAGTCATATCCCCATGCCCAACTCCATTCTCCATGGCCTGATTGTGCACTGTTTTATAATTACCTTGCCCCTTGATGATCATACCAGGTTGTCCATAGACCCAGACCAATTCCAAAACAATTTTGCAGCCCTTATGTCCAGTGCAACCACAGTTCATATCTTTGTTCCTCATATGTTGTTTAAAAGTTTGTCCCCAGAGCCAGCCCACTGGCTCAGTGGTAGCACTACTGCCCACCATGCCGGCAACTCGGATTCAAGAGAAGACATGGGTTGCTTGGGGTCATCCGAGGGGGAGAGGACTGAATGTCTGCTGGACTTCTCTCCTTTCCCTTTGGGGAGCTTCTCAGCCCTGCTATCGACTGCCAACAGCTGGAAGCCTGGTGGAAGTGTAGGCTGGGGTAGCACGTATGGTAGGGGCCTCTGGTTTGCTGTAGTGCACATGTGCCCACATGGCATGCATTACTGCCTGTGTGCCACAGTGATGGGTGGGACCAGAATGTTGGAAAAGGCAGTATGGGCTCATGAAACTCTACATTCTTCTCCCAGCCTGTGCCATCACCTAGGAGCCACTAACCACCAGTCTGGATTAAGTACTGGGAGGAGTAGGGTGACCCTCCCTCTCATAGTCCAGCCACCAGAAGAAATCCATGGGGACCAGCAGTCCAGTGAGTTCCAATCTCAGTGGGGAAATAGATCTGCCAGCATGCTACAATGCAAAAACTATATGGAAAATAAAGATTGATCCCATGTTGATCCTGGTCACCATCCTCACACCTCATTCCTGCAGTGGTCTAAATAGCTTCCTGCATACCAGTTCTACTCAGGTGACACACTGTGGCATGTGGCAGTGGACTGGGGTCAGAAAGAAAATGTACATGGCATAGCACTTCATCAGTATACCAGGCCTGATCCTTTCCTGTGTCGGCACAATGGTCTTTGTACTGGTGAATGGAAAGCCTTCTAACCCCTTTGTGTATAGCAGAAAGAGGTGCAAGGTTGGATTGCCCTTGTGACCACTATGAGCACAGTTCTGTGATTCATATGGAGTCCTAAGTTTCTACTTTATCGTTTCTAAAGTTACTCTTTGCAAAGAAATTATCTTTAAGAAAGGGCAACTTTTGAACCATTTGGCTTGAAACCTAATTATTTTTAAATGAAAGCTTACAATTAGGCCAACAGGTACTGTATGTTTTATTGAAACAGTTCTGATGTGTCAATATATTACTAATAATATCAATACAGTGGAAAGTGACAATTCCTATTAAGCTTATCAAGTATGCAGCAGATACTAATGGTATTTCAAAAGGAGGATCATGACAGTTTTCTGATATTTTGTATTAGTCTACACAAATAAAATGTCAGCAAATTATTTTTAAGTCTCTTTATCAGCCCAGCTGGTGTCTGGGACTATATCCAATCTGTCCCACGAAGAGCACCCAGCCCTTTCCATAGAAACTTGCCTGCCATGGCTAGGAGACCAGAAATTGCCCAATGGTGGGCCCCAGAAGACTGTAGGCAAATCACTACTAGAGGGCTGAGATGCTAATCTGGGGAGACCTATCCTAGATTAGTAAGTGTGGGGCCAGTTAGTGTCTGGGATACCATACAGTAATTCACATCCTTTAGGGTGTTTTCATCTTATGTTCCATTCAATTCTTAATGCTGGTGCCATTGTGGTCATTATGGCACCTATTCATGCTGAGTGTGCATGTATGCTGTGATGACCAGCTCTAGCCTGTACTCCTACAGTGCTGGCTTCTCCAATAGAGATGTTGTGAAGTGTTAATTCACTGGCCAAGTTTCAGTGAAGTCACCAAATTCGCCTCTGCAGACCATGTTGAAAAGTTATTCTGTTTAATAGGAAAATTGCCATTTGTAACTTTGCCTTGCAACCTCCCCTGTAACTTCTCCTTGGGGTACAAAGAAGAAGTTGTGTCAGAAAGTCCATTTTGGGTCTTTTATGCAAAACAAACCTGTCCCTGGTGTCTTGTGGCCTCCCCCAGCCAATCCTCACCCGATGTTAATTAAAATTTTTCCTGGTGTCTAGTGGTTCTCCCCACCTGCTGATTGCTGGCTCAATGTTTAAAAGTAAACTTAGTAACTGTACTTGGTGTAAGTGGCCCTCCATCACCGGCACAATGTTTAAACATAAACCTTCCCTGGTTTCTAGTGCCCCCAATCGCTGGGCCAATGTTTAACATTACACTTTCCCCTGGTGTTTAGTGATCCTTCCCCACCCAATCCCAGGTCCACTGTGAAAATGAATATTCCTTGGTTTCTAGTGGTCCTTGCCCCCACTGATCGTATGCCTGCTGTGTCAATGAATATTCCTTGGTGTCTAGCGGTCCCTCCCCACCCAATCCCATGCCCGCTGTGTAAATAAATATTCCCTAGAATCCAGTGGTTTCCCATCCTGATCTCCTGTATGATATAGTAATACTATTCCCGGTGTGTAGAAGACCCCCTCCCTATCCTTGATCCCCTGTATTATATAGTAATACCATTCCTTGGTGTAGTAGACCCTCATCCCTGATCCCCTGAATAGCAAAGTAAACCCATTCCATTGTAGCTAGCAGTCCCCAACCCCTCGGTAGTGCACCACCACCCTGTTCTCCCTATCCCAACCCCAAGCCAGTGACTGTCACAGACGTCTGCTCTTCATCATGGCTGGCCACTGACTGAACTCTCAATGAGCATGTACTGTTACAGTACTGGTTGGATAGGAGGATTGGGTGGTGATGCACTACCCGCCAGAGTGGGTCAGTGGGCTGGGGGGCCTTCAGCCACCAGAAAACAGTTTACTTTTTGTTATATGGGGATCAGTGGCTGGGGTTCCAGTAAACACTAGAGAATTGTATTACTATATAATACAAAGGATTGAGGATGAGGGGTCTGCTAGACACCAGGGAGTGGTATTTATTATACAGGGAATAAGGATGTGGGACTGACTGATTATGGATATTTATTGACACAGTGGGCATGGGATTAGTGGGGGAAGGACCACTTGGACACAAGGGATTCCAATATAGCTTGGTGTCTAGTGGTCCTCCCCCATGTGACCTCATGGTACTGTGTCAATAAATATTCCTGGGGCAGCATGGTATAATAGCAAAAAAATTGAGTGACTCAGAAATGAGCGCTTCAATTTGGTTGCTTCAGGATCAGCAGTTAAGAATGGATAGCTAGTGGAGGGAATAGCGATGGAGGACAGGAAGAAGGGCGACGGGACAGAATAGAGATGGAGGGGAGGAAGAGGGATGGGCTAAATGAGGACATGGAGCATGATGCTGCTGAGCCACCCACCTAGCATTGTGGGTAGGGACACTGTCTGCTGTGCTAGTGGTACCAGGTTTGGGACTGCATGCAAGTCACGGTCTGTGTTTTGCTTTAGCAGGAGTTTTATTAATTTTTTAGTTATTGATGTCATTAGTTCCTCTTCCTTCCTCCAGTGTCTGCCCCTCAGAGATGATTATATAAGAATGTGGAATGCAATGGGCTTGCCCCCTGCAAAGGGGGGGTAGGGGCATAGCCTCATACATTAAACATTATTTTACATGTGCACCGAGTTGGTCTTTGGTGTTTATCGTTATGTGTCGAATTGGTTTTCCGCAGGGTGTACTCGCTATTTTGTGAGTCACACAAGAATCTTTGCTGTTATGACATGAAACCTTCCCTGGTGTCCAGTGGTCCCACCATTCTGATCCCCTGTAAAATATAGTAATACCATTCCCTGGTACCTGGTGGACCTCCCATCTTCGATCCCCTGTATTATATAGTAATACCATTCCCTGGTGTCTAGCAAAAATTTCCCATCCCTGAGCACTGTATAACAAAGTGTACCCATTCCCTGGTGGCTAGCAGACCCCCACACCACACCGGTATCCCCATCCTGACCCTAAGCTGGTGACCAGCACATCTCTCCACCATGGCCACCCACCTGGATTTAGCTTTCTTTCAATGAGCGCATACTGTAAAAGTACTGTAAAATGGCCTTATAGTGTATCCATGATGAACAGTGGACAGACAGATGATGGACAAATAGTTCTTCAAATTGAATATAGCTCTGCATCACTGGCATGATTCCCTGCTGCATTCCATTAGGCTGTACTTGCATTCCCACCCACTTGTTACATATTATGGTCATGGTCAGCTCATCTCTGAATCTCAACAAAAGTCTGTAGCAAGAAGTCCATACTGGAGTTCAGTGTCTTTTCTGCATACATACTGTTGCTACTAACCACCAGGGACCTCCTTGTCCATGATATACTGTTACATCTCCTACTAGAGAAGGGCAACTAGAACCCCCACAAGTTGCACACTAAACATTATTATTAGGTAACTGGCATTACTTTGGTGAAAGTGGCACTAGGTCTGAACAGCACATGTATGAACAGTGCTATCAATAACAGCATCATGAGGCTGGCTCAGTGGTGCTGAGGGTTGAGGCTCTGGACACCACACCTCATGCCATGCCGGTGACCTGGGTTCTGGAACGATCTCGAGCTGCTGGAGGTAGGCAGTGGCAGGAGAGGACTGAGTGTCTGCTGGATTGCTCTCATCTCCTGGGGGTGGAGGTACTGTCTACCTCTTCTGGAGTAACCTCTGTTGGAAGATGGGGAGGCATGTTGTAGAGACTGAAATAGTGGGTATGGGAGCTTCAGCAGACATCCTGTGGGTGGGTGCGGAGGCGGGCCCATCACACACTGGATGTCAGTGCATGTCTGAGCTCGGAGACCAAGAAAAGTGAAAATCCCTGGCAACCAGGTAGGCAAAGGCCTATCTTCCCAGCTCACCCATGATCAATGTCAGAACCTTCCCTTCCTGTCCCTGAGTCCTTCATTCCCCAGCGCCAGCAACTGGACCCTATAGATAGAGCACCAGCTGGAGTTATGGTGGCCCTTACCGGGGTCTCAGAGCCAGGTAGTATGCCAATGTAGGAGTGATCAGGATAATGTTGGAGGTAAGGACTGAGAAAATTCTAGACTGAGGGGGAATGTGGGTCGAAATTGTCCACTTAGGACTCTGTCCAGCAGTACCTGAGTTAGGAGGGTAAAAATAATATATGAAAAATAAATAAATAACAGTGCCATGCATACAGCACTGTTCAGAACAGCAGCAGAAACAAATGCTGCAAGTAAAGTAGCACCACTGGTAGGTCGCAGCACAGTGATGACCACTACCAGTCCAGACACCCCATAACTAAAACAATCAACTCCAAGTCAGAGATGGATTGGGGAAAACAAAATTTCGGAGATCAGGATTAGAACTCTGGTCTCCACCACATTCCTGGGCAAGCTGTTCCTTGTCTCAGTACTCTCCACCACAGGAACAACTCGTCCAGCCTTCTTGATTCCCCATCCCTTGTCTTCTTCCTATTACCATGGACAGTGACCTGGGTAGTGCTTGCTGAACAGCACTGATTAATCCCTGTCACTGTCCGTGATATGGCATTCGGACCTCGCTGTTTTTTCTTGCACAGTATTTGTAATGATACTATAACCATGTGCCATGAAAGCTTCTGCCAGTGTTGTATTTAAAATACCAGTGTTAATAAGGCTCTCTCAGACCATTCCAGAAGCTATTTAAACAGTGCTAGTAGCACTTTGTCTTTATTTGGGTAGAGGCTATTACCAGTTCTGTATGATCATGTCAGGTGTTTATGGCACTTATCAAGCCCACTGCAGAAATTATTTGAGCAGCTTTTTAGCTATATGACTTTTCTTGCTGGGGACCAGTGTAAGTTTTGCATGCCCATTCCCTAGTTCGTGATGCTTTGCTAGAGATTTCAAAAGAAATAAGTGTGGTAGTGGTGTTAATCCAGTTGATGATGTAGAAGTAAAAACAAACAAATACCTTTAATTGGACTAACAAAATTGTTATTGAGACTATCTTTTGAGAGATACCGATACTCTCATCATCAGGTCAGTCTGACCTGCAGCTCCTGTGGCAGCATCATGTAGAGAGTCAGACCTACTTATACTATAGTTACGTAAACAGGAAGAAGTATACTCTGCAGCTTGGAACCTCAGTGTTCAGAGAGGAACTGCAATCTCCAAAACAAACAGACAGAAAGAGCAGGTAAACTCAACACTTATGAATGGACCACTCTGTGAAATAAAGTGGCTAGAGAGAAAAGTGATATATATGTAAGCAATAATACCCAACAAGGTGGGCATTATTGGGGAATATGAACTGCCCAGAGGCATAATGAGAGCCCCTGGAAGGTCTGGTATTTCCCTAATGCCCACCCTGGAGGGTATTATTGCTCTTAGGAAATGGCCATATGTGTTAATTTTTATGAAGTTGTAAAAATACAGTAAATGACTGTGAAAAATGAATACAGGTGTTAGAAATAATGTATTGATAAAGTAATCCATAGGCTGTTCCTGGTGCTGTTGTTCCGCACTGCAGCATTCTGGTGGATTGACAACCCCCCCCATGAGATAGTGCCACAGACACTAATTTCTAAAGAAGAAAGGCAGTGTGCTGTCAACATTATTAGTAGGACACTGTGACAATTGTTTTTATTTTGGTGCAGGATTGTGTTTTTTCTCCAGTCTGAGTTGTATCTATGTGGTGCAAGACCTTGACTACGATAAAGTAGGAAGGCAAACAATGACGCTTGATCATGATGTATGAGGATAGAAAAGAAAAAGATTTATTTTCATTTTTAGTGAGTGTTTTCTGTTCTTTTCCTACAGGAGGGTCAGTGATTGTGGGGAACTTGTGACAAGTGAGTACTATATTTCTGTTTGCAGTCAGCACGGTAATGCGGAGACCGCAGTCAGAAAACTGTTAGAATGGTACTGTGACACTGCAGTTGGGAGAGTGGTGCCATTGTGTCAGTCTTCAAACTGCAAAACAACTGAAGTGTGTCTTTTTTTTAAAGGATGGAGCGTTGCAGGTGAATATTGTTTGCTTTGGGCTGGGGATGTGCTGACTCTCTCGCTAAGTGAAAGAAAAGATGGTGGGTATTTTAAATTTTCTTTGGTGCATCCAGCCAATTAAAAGGTAGGCTGGGCACCACTGTGGAGTGTTGCGCAATGAGGTGCCATTTGGACTGGCACTTATTTTACTGGGCATCTATTGAAAAATAGATGCCCAGGTTGCAGGTAGTTTGAGCCAATCAGGATAGAGAATCCAGTCTGGCCATTTTCTAAATGTGTATATTATACATGTATTTCATTAATTTATTGTATTTATTATATTGATAGCAAGATGACCTTTAGGAAGGGTGGGCTGGTGAATGAGCAGAAATCAAGTAGGATCTGCTATGATACTAAAGCCAGAAAAATGGGCAGACTAGCTTGGCCAAGTGGTCCTTATCTGCCACCCAGTTCAATATTTCTATGTTTCTCTGTTTGAGCTAAGAGAGCCCATTTTCAAAAGTGACCAGTAGAGAAGAACATACATGAGACAACACAGAAATTGGCAACATACAACAAGCACAGTCAAGAAGTACAAAGTAAAAATTAGAAGAAATAACAAATTGTGTACAGTTATATCGTATTTTGTCCAATATAAACTGATAGAGGCTAGTGTTGAAGGAAGGGACATTCACACCTGAGGTGAGATGGGAAGGCAGGAGGTTTTATGAACCAATAGCCCTGAAGGACAAAGCTGCTTGTCCTGCAATGGTGTATCTAATGAGGAGTTAGAAAATGAATCTGGATTCAATAGGGTCCCCAGCTTGTTGGCAGAGTGAGGGAAAGGGAGGAAATACAGGGGAGCTTTACCAAAGGCAACCTTGTGTAGGAAAAGCACTGTCCTATGAGTGAGACGGTAGTCCAGGGAGAGACAGGAAGCAGAATTATATTTGGTCCAAGGTTCTACAGATGAAAATCATGCAAATACTTACTGGATCTAAACCTACCAGTTACATGGAGTGTGAAAAGCCACACAGCACTTTGTTATATATAGTGAGTATTCCTATTTTATCCTATCTGACAAGTCAGTGTGCATTTATCAGTCTTTAAACTGGACTGTGCTAAGGGCACTGATGTGAAAACACAAAAGAAAGTCCAGGAGTTGATCTTGTATTGTGGTAGTTTTCTTAAGTTGAGAGGGGTATCAACAGTGAGAGAATACACTCTGGGCCAGCATCGAATATTGGTCTAAGTGAGACAATTGCACAATGGAAGGACAGCTGTTGTCATCAGGTACCATTTTGATGGCTAAAGCTTCTGAGATGGAGCACAGCTGGTAGTATAGGATGGAATTTTGCAACTACTACTGCCACTTGCAGCGCCTAAGACAATCAGATGTACACCTGCCACCAGAACAGTACAAAAGCAAACCATGTAGCAGGATTAACATGTTTGTGTACTAAGTAGTGTTAGCACATGAACAAATGAACATGTAAACTTGAATTTAGTAAAGAAAGAAAAGCTAACTTTGCTTTTTTTCTTTTTAGATATTTCCTGAAGAAGACCTACAGTCTAAATGTCATTTTCTAACTCTCTTTTCTATTTTCAGCGTGCATTTAATATTACCATTTTGTTTTGCTTTTCAGACCACATGCTGACGCAGCACCTTGTTTTGTTTAAAGAATAGCATTAGCTCATTAGAGGTTTTTCCTACCAATGCAGTGTGAATATGCTGTTGGCTATTTTTCTTCATAGTGCATACACAGTTTGAGCTCAAAGCTAATAACTGTGGCTACTGACACTACCTGTTCTCAAAGAGTGTTCCAAACACCACCACTCGTTCAGTAAATTAGGTCGTTCTTCCTGTTTCTTTTCAGTTTCCTGCCTTTCAATGAAATTGAGTGCTCAGTTGTCCTTAGGTCCTTGTGCATTAAGAAGTGCTGCATTTGGTCTGATAGCCTTATCCTATTCAAATATATAAAAAGCAAAAACAATAATGTCTCTCCTGGTCTTCTATTGTTCATTGGGAGCAGTACTAAGAAAAAGTTCCAGATCCACATGATTCCTGTACAGTAGGCATCAAAAGTATAGCTGGTGGAGCTGTTCCTATGACTCTTTCAATGATGACAAGAGGAATACTTGATTGTTCAAAACTTTTATTTCTGTATGTTAACTGTAATTCACCAAAGTCTGCATAGCCATTGATATTTTATAGCAGTGTCAAATGATCTAGGGTGGGTGGTGATAATTTTACGGTTTATTTGATTGTTTTCTTACAGTTGTTTCCCTATTAACAATAGGGATGGACAACTCACTACAAAAACAGCTGCAGTTACACTTGCAGAGAAGTAAAGCTGATAAAATAAAAGAGGTTCTAGTCAGTCTGGCAAACCAGAAATGACTCTCTAGGCAATTGCTTATTTGAAAGCAATCAACTGGAGAGACACATTACCACTGCCTAGTGGTGCTGGGACACAAAACATCAGTGGTCACACCTTCTTTGGTGAATTATAGAGCTGGGTGAAACTGGAAAATTCTGAATTTGTGGAATTTTTGTGAAATTCTGTGAAATGTCACAAAATGTTATAAAGTGTTACTGAATTTTCTAAAATTCTTTAATTGGCCATAACATGGTCCATGATGCAGCTAGAGGTCTGCAATTTGGCATGCAAACTATCTGGTACAGGCCTGAAAAGCTTGCTAAGTGTTATAACATTTGAATGAAGGGTGTTTAATTTGGGCTCAAAATCTGGCAATTTATCATTCATATAAAACTTTCTGAAAATATTTCTATGCTTACAACGTCTCACCTTTGAAGCTATATAATTGAAAACTGAGATGCATACTTTCTTGGAAGAGTCATATAAACTGCTAAATAGAGAGGTACTGGTTAGCTTTAGCCATGATCTGCTTCCCAGCATGACTTCCTGGGTCTTGCTTCTGAACTAGTGGAAACGAAGTTCATAAACTTCAGTGCATGGAGTATTTTGTTTATAACTTGAATTTCATGAAATATTCTGCAATGTGAAGCAAATAATTTCACCTTTAAGGCAAAGTTCCACTGATTTTAATGGACTTCTCATTAAATTCACCTTTTTATTGCTCTTTAAGTAGAATTTTGCAGTGATTCATGAGATGGCAGATCACAATGAGCTCTAGATTGTCTTGCACAGCCTCAGTTCAGCAAAGTGTGTGTAGTGGAAACCTGGAGACAGCTTGTTCTCAGAGCTCTGAGAATCAAACCATCGAAAAACCTTTAAAAAGCATTTTTGTGACAAAGTGTTGTGTCAAAATGTTGTACTTCGATTGTAGGAAATCCTTGTGGGTTTATATTATTGAGCATTTATTGATTTTGTGTAAATATTGAATGTTAATTTAGTACATTCTATCTGTTACTGTAGAAGTCTGCTTCAGGGAGGGGCAGATCTGTGGTGCAGGGAGATTCACGGTGAGAAAGGCAGTCTTGCAACTGTTGTTGGGTACTGTTTTAGTATTTGTGTGTTCATGTACAAACAACAATACTTCTAGTAAGTTTTGACAATTTGTTGCTGTTTGTTGTGGTGCTTTGCATTTTTTCAGTTTGTTTAAAAGACTGGGTATAATGTACTAAACTGTTAAATTTTCTGCCCAGTACCTTTAGAGTGTGTGCACATGCCATCTAGTCAAATACATTTTATTGTGGCACAGTAATCACAGTACTCTTAATTTCTTAGCCTGTCTGTGTTATTTTTACTGATTCTATCTAGACACTGCTGTACACCCCACCCAACAAAAGAAGGTATTATATTTTCCAGTTTTGTATTTCTGTGACCACTCACTAAAGTGCTGTTATGCTTGTGCAGCTGCATTTCTTTAGCGTGAACCTCCATCTGTCTGTGCTGCTGCATCTCCTTTAGGGCCCAATCTCCATCTGTGAATCACACTTGTTTTTGGCTTTTCATCCTCCCAAAAGTGCCTACATCTAAATTTGTTGTTAACTGTCTGTGTAATCCCCAAAATGCCCATGAAGAGATGTGCATGCAAAGATGTTTCTGACCGTGGCACTGCTGCCACTGCCAAGAGTGTCCATGGGCATTGTTGTACACAGCAGAAGGGAATAGTTGATGCAAGTAAAGGGATTTCTCTGACTATGCTTTTCACAGTGAAATCAGTCACTTCAATGATAGTTGGAGATGCAGTTATCCCTGCTGGTGGTGGTGGCAGTGAAGTTAGTGATGGGTCCGGCAGGAGTATTGCTCCAAGTTCAACCCATGCAAACTTATCTAGGTGCCAAAATATTGTGGAGTCCGAAGGTGTGAATCAGAGTGTAGTTGATGTCACACTCCCATCTCTACATTAGTTGAACATGATTCCAGCAATGTTGCAGTTATGCCTAGGCCATCCAAATATTCAAGTGTTGATGAAACAATTTGGATCATAATGCATCTGTGGTTGGAACATGTTCACCACAGAACAGCATTCAAACTGAATTTGTGGATGTGGATGATGATTATGCTAGTGACCCAGTTGGGAACTGGAGAAAAGAAACTGAAGGTGGCTGTGTGTAAACAGTGTGTTATTAAATCACCCTCCTCAAAATTCAGATGTAGCTGTGTCTGTTGATGATGATGACCCAGTAATAGTCATAGATTGTGATGTTCAGGCAGAGTCCAAGTGTGTCCAACAACATATATCATGCAGTACATCACTCATTTCAGTGCCACAAAACTGGAGTCCAAAATGCAGCATCAGTGACATGTGAAAGTGGCATCAAAATCCCTAGTGTGGGATTTTTCATACAAGATGAAAGTGATGAAACAGTGGCAATCTGCCAGCTTTGCCAAGCATGTGAGGGTGTGGTAAAAGGGTAGCCATCTTGGCAATGCTGGACATTTATCAAAATGAATGAAGGTCACATGCCAAGTTGGACCACCATTTCTATGTTTGTGCCCAGTCACGATGGTGGTTGTGCAGATGATGTGGGTGAAGCATGCCATCCTGGTGGCAGCCTCAAATGGTGTACCATCGAGGTTGATGATTCAGTTATGGAAAAGAATTTCAGCTGGCACAACTCTGACCTTGATGACTGCAAGGGCAGTTTTCTCTTGATCAGGATGAGGAGGATGTCAATGGATGTGCATGATGTGTTTGAAGGCTGTCACAGTTCTGCAATGCTACCATTTCTTACCATTTAATAAATGAAAAACAGTGTCCTTCACTAGCATTCCAGTATGTACTCATGTCATGTGCTATGGTTTTGACTTCAACTGTGCTGTGAATGCTTCCATAACCAATAAATACCATTGTCACCAAATACCAACAACTGATTTTCATGTTGTTTTCATGGGCTACTGTCACAAAGACTGTAACAGGACTCAATTAGTACTCCAACACCAAAGGATAACATTTTCAGGTAAGTGTCAATCTTATTTCCTCTTTCCTTTTGGTTTTAATTTTGTTCATCTGGTGCAAAGCATGCAATGGAGAGGACATACTGGCCAGATAACATCTTATTCATTCACATCTCTGACAGGGGTACTTCAGTATGTGAGGGTTTTGCAATGTGTTATCCTGCTTGTGAAAACACGTGATGCGATGTAACTGTAATCAGTGGGACAGTGCCTGTCACTGGCATTAACCATGTTAATTAGTTTTGCACAGGCTTGCTAATAGCTTGGTATTTTAAGCTGGATATAACAGAAGACAGGAACCCACGCTGGAAATGGATTGTGGTGGTGCGATAAAGTCCAAATAATTTCTTCTTCATCTGTTTTCAGGTAACATTGAGGTGCTATGTAATGCAGTTGGTGGTATCTTACAATATGAAGAGATGGACAACAACAGTCAAGAATCAGGATGATATGCAGAACTCCTGTAAAGAAGACAAAAACATTATAGAAACTTGTTCTAAAATGATGCCCCCAAAGAAAATACTTTACCTTTCATGGCTTGACAGTTTCCCTACAGTAGAAGTCATCAACAAGCCAAAACAGGCAGCACACAAGTGTGCTTGTATGATCTAGGAAGGACAAAAAAATGATTACATTTCAGTCAACCACACCATAAATTAAACAGCTGTGTCTCAGACCAACAAATGCCAGAGACACGTACAATAACTTACCATTGTTGGCATGAATGAATACACACACATTGGGCAGCATGTTTCAGTCAAGCGGAGCACAAGATTTTTCCAGCATCAAATTATGGTTCAACTGGCCATGGTCATCTGTGTTTATCATTTAACAATAGCAACACACTGTACATCTGCAACAGCAGAAAACAGCAGAACAACAGCAGCAGGTTACAGCAGGAAATGTTATCACTTTTGGGAGAGTTGTGCATAGTTCTTGCTCTCCCGGTGCATGTTGTAAGCAGTGAATCACCAAGTACTTTATTTATTTATTTCAGATTAAGATTAACACATTTGGGACTCTTTTACAAAGGTTCCAAGTCATACAGATACAGTGGACAGAGAGACAATAAAATTAGTTACACAAGTTTCATTATCAATCAATCAATACTTTATTTGTTAACCGCCTTTCAAAATCAAGGCACTGTACAATCATATAAAACATTAACAGTATAAATATATAAAATCAGTCTGGATAATCCTGAGAGAATAAGCAAGTTTTAACATAGTTTTAAAACTATTTTCAGTCAGACATTCTCTTAACTGACGAGTTAGAGAGTACCACAAGTCGGTGCTTCAAATGAAAAGCACGAGCCCCAGGATTTTAGATGAACCCTGGGAACCTCTAGCAATCCCGCATCAGTGGATCAGAGAGGATGACTTGGGAGTAGGAGTCAAGAGATCTTTCAGGTAGTTGGGTCCCTGTTCATAGGACCTTAAAGGTAAACAAGCCTACCTTATAGGTGATCTGCCACTGAACTGGCAGCCAGTGCAGCTCATGTAGTACAGACATAATGAGACTGGCCCTGAAGTGCCATTCAACAGCTTGGCTGCAGTGTTCTGCACTAGCTGCAGGCAGCGGATGTCAATCCCAGATAGCCCCAGGTAAAGGGCATTGCAATAGTCAAGACAAGTAGTAATGAAGGCATGGACCAATGTTGGAAGGTCACCCAGAGGAACCAGGTGTTTCACCTGGGTGATATTCCTCAGATGGTAAAATGAAGATTTAACCACAGCCGACACCTGCAATTTCAGGGTCAGGCGGTCATCAAAATAATGCCCAGTTACGCACCTGGTCTGAGGTAGTGAGCTGGACACCATCAAGCCATAGGCCCGACATGTGCCCAGCTCCAGAACACACCACCAGGTGACCTGGGTCTACAACCAACACCTCAGTCTTATCCGGGTTCAATCTCAGCCAGCTTGAATTCATCCAGTCTTTGATCTCAGAGAGGCAACTATTTAGCATAGAAACCACATCAACCTGTCTGGGCACAAAGGACATATACAGCTGAGTATCATCTGCACAGCAGTGAAAATGTGAGCTGCATCATCTGATGATATCTCCTAATGGCAGCATATACACTGCAAACAACATGAGTGCCAATATGGAGCCCTGTGGCACCCTGCAGGATGGGGAGGGCATTGGAGGAATAAATTCAGTGACTACCATCTGAGACCTACCCATGAGGAAAGATCAAAACCATTTGAGGACTGTACCCAACAGTCCACAAAGGAACCGAGGGTCTCCAAGAGCACCCAATGGTCCACAGTGTCAAAAGCTGCTGAGAGATCAAGAAGGACCACGATGGTACAAGCCTTTTGATCTCTCACCATTAGGAGGTCATTAAGTACCCAAACAAGTGCTGTTTCAGAGCTATGCATCTTCCTAAAACCAGACTGGAGAACTTCATAGACATTGTGAGTCACAAGGTGATCATCTAGCTGCAACACAACCACCTTCTCAATAACCTTTCCCACTAAAGGAAGGTTAGAGACAGGTTAGTAGTTAACTGGATCGTAGGGAGTTACATAAGTTTCAATGTGAAAATAGTAAGGTAACATAGTATGATTAAACATTCAGGGCTCAAAAGCATGTATTTATGTAAGTATTTAAAGTGGAAGCCAATAGACCAGGCAGGCATGGACACTGTGAGGTTGAGGATCAGTTTTCTTAACACAGGTAGATTATACAGACAGTACCAGAGTAAGTGCAAGGTAAGGATCAAGGACTATGCATCCAATGTCCAGTAACTGAAGCAGCTAGAGAAGGCATTGTCAGCATAGTGTTATAAGGGAGGAGGAATGGGGAAGCAGGGTGTGAGAGTGGGCAGATAAGGGTTGGGGTTGGAAGAGTGTGTGTAGGGGACTGGAGATAAGGGGGAGTAGTGAGGGGGATGAAGGAGAGGTGTGTAGGATTGGGAGTAGGAGGAGTTTCAAGGTGATGGGACAGTGGTTAGGAGGTTGAGGGTGAAGAGAAGGCAGGCAGTAGTAGCAGAGGTACTTGTGACTTTTCTGAACAGTTTCTCGTCATTATTCTTCACGGGACTCAGTGAATTTTCATGACATTTAAACAGCAGCTATTTTCTCAGTTGGGACAGTTGTGCATAGGTCTGGCTCTCAGTGCATGCTGTAAGCAGCACATCAACAAGTACTTGTGACTTTTCTGAACAGTTTCTCATATCATTATTTTTCGGGACACTAATAATGCATGCTGAATGATGCAGCAAAATAGCAGAATAATCATGCTACATTTGCATAAGATAGGAAAATGTTTTAGGAGGATTGTAACTGTGTGTGATGCTGGTAGTGTATTTTGCTTGTAGTTGTGGCCTTGTGACTGTGCTTACAAAATTAACACACTCAACAGTAACAAAAAAGTAATATAGCATGACAAGTACAGCAGCAGTGCAATAATCAGTGGATAATTTGAACCTATGCTTTTGTATTCAATTTTGGTTGGTACTTATTTACTGACTTGTTTATATGCTACCTCTTTCTAGAATTTAAGGATGCAGTACTCCTTTTTAAAATCTGAAATAATAAACAGAGCGTTACATTTAATCTGGCTTTGGTCAGTATTACCACCTGTTTTGTACATCTATTATTTAAAATCATTTCAGTGTGACTGAAATTAACTAGCATGTAATCTGGCAGGGTGGGACACCACCATGACCTTCTGGAGCAGTAGATGTTCAAAAACAGCTGGGTATACTGATGAAAATGAGATCTGAGGAATAGTAAAAGGAGCACTAATTTTATTTTTCAAATCTAAAAATATCGTATCTATGCTATAACCCATGACAGACAATGTGTGTATCAGGCCATAACTGCACACCTGGGTGCATTTTGAGGCATGAGGGCTTGAAGGAGGGACTTGCACCACCTCTGAAGTGCTCTAATGCCTGATACACCCATGGGCTGGAGTGGGTTAGCACACTTATAGAACAGGTTAGTTAAATGTAAAAATAAAACATCAAAACATATCTACAGTCAGCATGCCCACTGTTGCTCCAACGGGTCATTGTTGAATGATCAGGTGACACTTTGACAAATGTCAAGTCGTCACATTTGACATTTTATTAATGACCCTTTCTCAATGCGGAATCTCATTAATTGTGGAAAGAATGGTATCATACCACTCAGTTGATAAGGGACAACTGAAAATAGAATAAAACAGTATAGGTTGGAATTGTTAAACAGCAGTTGTGCAGTGTCAGGTTCCCCAATCCACCTCAAACAGATGTGATAGCTGATTTGCTTCAGTGTTGAAGGTTAATTATACCATGGAGTCGCATCCAGTAAAAAGTTATAGCACCCCAAAGGTGTACCCACAGTAAAACAGAGCAGTGTCCTGAACCGACTCAGACACCACCAAGCAGGCTCCCCAAGCACCCTTGTGTGATGTCAGTAAATTAATTTAGAGGTGGACTCCATTGACATGTACTGTATGTGCATGATGTTTCTACAGCTTTTACTACTATTTACTGTTGAAATTTACATAAGAAAGCGACTGCTGAGTAACAGGGACTGTTACTTCAGCAGTTGATTTCATTTTCTAAATCGCAGCTATACATAGTACTAACAATTATAGAAGATTGTGACCATAAAGGTCAATGGACTGTACACACAGCATTCATTTTCTGATGTCACAAAATCAACATGGGGTGCCAGCATGAAGGCTTGTCAACAGATTCAGGCAACAACTTTGTATTTCTGTGCATACACAGTCAGTGTGCTACTGGATGGGACAGCATGGTTTATAAATATCCTCAATACTGGAGCAAGTCTGCTATCATATATAGTTGCAGGGGATGGTTACCTGACAGTGTGCACCTGCTCTTAATATGTTCTTGCACTGCTGCTTTAACATAATACAACAGAAAGAAACATTACTGGAAAGTAAAAATTAAATAGTTGGACTGTATGTCAAAAGATTATTAAATAGGAAAAGAAGGAAAGTGAAGGACAATTTTTTTAGAATTTATTCTTTTATAATTTTTTTACTGTGTTTTTAAGATTTTTGGGGAGGAGAAAGTTAGGGAAAAGAAAGACAGAATGCACAATAAGAGTTAGAAACAAAATAGACAGACCACTGGAATGGGTCAGGGTGCTGTTGGCTAAGCAATAGTTGGAGCATGGAAATGATTTGCAGCTGGTGGCCCTCCATCCTGTCCAACTGCTGCTGCATGTTGTTGACTACATTGCCAAGGTGGTCGACCTCACTCCACAAACCACAAGGTCAGCCTGGGTGGCAGAGACTGATGCTGGATTTTCAGCCCATGCAGGTGCGGAAGCTGCCACTTGCTCCTGCTCCTTCTCCTACATTTCCATGTGCAGGCTGAGGCCATGATACCACCTGTTGTGTACTGCAGGAGCATTTTCTGCAACCTCAGCCAATCTGGTCTCCCACTGTGCATGGTAGTGGATATTGAGGTGAGTACGCTGCCCACCTGTCTTAACATGCCTTCCACCCCACTGCACATGCATGCCACAGATGTTGCATTTAGCTATGCTCGGTCACCTGGCAGTGTGCTAAAATTACACACTGCCAAGCTGCAGGGCAGACCAGGCACAGGTGAGGGGCCAAGATGTTGTTAGCCTCTATACATTCTGGGTGGAACAACCAGCTGCTGTTGTTCCACCTCTGGCAGCTGATGGTCCTGCTGCTGCTGCTGTTGGTCTGCAGCCATGGCCAGTGGTGGTGGGCAGTGCTAGGCACCACCAGTGGTGCTTCACTGGTGCCACTAACTCCACTGCCACGGAGTTACCACTTTCTGTTAGGGGAGCACTTTCAGAGAACAAACTCCCATGGTTGATGCACACCCCACCACTATGTGTCCTTGGGCTGACACAGTCGCCATCTCTCTCTCTTCACCAAAACACAACGCTCCATTTTAAATCAAATAAGGATTTAAACTATCCAAAACAAAAAAATAAAACAGACTAAAATCAGGACTATGTACTGTAAAATCAAAACAGGGGTACAACTACAGAGCAGTAACTGGACAATAAACAGAAAAGATTGGTGAATATTAAGATGCAGTAGCACTCTGTCTACTCAAAACAGGGTCCTTTCTCAGCACTATGCAAGGGAAAGTGAAACTAGTTCACTGTCTAGCCTGATTAACCTCCTTCCTGCATCATGTGACCTGCAGACTGTCAGCCATGTGGTCTGTGGGTGGTTTTCACGTACTTCTCCTTCCTGAAATGCAACCCAAAGTTAAGGTGAAGTCAGCAATGCAAAGTTAATTAAGGGCACATCTTCGACCTTTTATTAAAAACTTTGTGCACTTATTCAGAGATTCAAAGTTGCTAACTCTGCCTGAACTTTGCATTAGTAGTAAAACTTTGCTGCATCTCTATTCTGAACCGGTCATCAACATGGCAGCATGACACACTGATGCTGGGCCATAGGGGTGAACCTAACAACATTGATGACATTCCATTCTCTAGCTGTAAACTTTTAGGGCTTGAAATGTTGCAGTTCATGTAACTGTAAAATGAAATTTTAACATTTGAGAATATTTGAAGGCTTATAACTCAGCCACAGTTCAATCTAGAGATATGAAACTTGGCAGACATATGTATGGACATTGGTAAAGTAACCATTTCAAATTGGGTGCACTTTGGACAAACACTTTTAGTTTATGTAGTTAACTGTACTTTTAAAATTTCTGAAGGTCTGAGTCTTATAACTTAGTCATCTGTAAAGGTAGAAGTGTGAAACCTGGTACAGCTCTGTATGAGTAAAGTAAAGCCATCATGCCAAATGTGGTGCAATGTGGACAAATATGTTTTATATTTGATGGAGACAACAAAATTGAAATTTTGGCAAATTTTCAAAACTTTCATGGAAATTTGGGAAATTTCATGGAAGCAAATCAGCATTTTGCCAGAACTCCACTGGCAGAAGATAAATTTCACCCACCCCTGGTGGATTACAATTAAAGTTAAGAAATGAAAGTCATAAAGACTTATGAAAAGTAAAGCATCCTTCTTTTCTTCCATAAAGAACAGACTTAGTTCTGCCAGTTGGTCCTCACAGCCCGTTTTTTTCAGTTTTCAACCATTTGGTCAGTATTCTCTGCCATTTCTAAATCCAATCAATTTGAACAAGAACTGTACACTATTCCTGAGATTGGGATAGACTACTGTAGTGATCTGTATAGGGCATTAAAGCATCTCTTTATATGCTTACACATTTTCCCATGATATATGGTCATAATTCTATATGCTTCACTAGCTGATGCCCCACATTGTAATCCCTTTTAATGTTGCTATTAATTACCTCCAGTTTGTTTTCTTGCCAGGCTTCAGTAACCTCTGTGTTGTTTAATAAGTAATTTGTCTTCATATTTTTTCCAGATGAATCACTGTGTTTTTCAGCATTGAAATTCATCTGCCATTTTTTACCCACTTCTCAAGCGTGTTCATATCACTACATTTCATTAACCTCCTGCTGAGATGCAGCTACCCTCCTTATTTTGATGTCATTAGCAAATGTAACCCATCTACTCATACAGTAAACATCTTTAGATAGCTTTATAAATATAATAAACTATGTTAACTCGAATATAGATCCTTGTGGGACTCCACTAGCCAACTGTTTCCACATAATAGACTGTCATTTAGTAAAACCCTTTTCTATCTGTCCTATAAACAGTTTCTAACACTCAATTATAGTAACAGTATTAGTAATTTACTAATGATTACAGTTAAAGCCACTTACACGTCATGATGGTGTCTGAATTTCTGTGGTATTTCTCAAGAAATATATTACCTGCCTGCAGTACCAATGTAAAACCACTAGAGATAATGTCTTTAGAAATAATATGAAACATCTGCAAATATCCAAACAACTTGATAGCTACAACTGCAGTATTAATTGCTAATAACAGCCTAAATCTCCTCTAAATGTGGTATAGTATAGCATGTGGAAGGCTAATATGATGCTAGGATGTATCGGCAAAGGGTTTCATCAGCTTTAATAGATCATAGATTAAATAGATCATTTTAATTCATTGCTGACTCCCAGTTAATATTATTGTAAGATTATTGTTATATCTATATTGTGCTTTGAATGTACTGTGCTCCAAGTCCCTGGAAAGTGGTGCTTATAGATAAAGAATAAATCTATCCATCTGTCTGTCTGTCTGTCTATCTAATAGAGAAGTAATTCTTCCACAGTATAGATCATTGGTCAGATATCACCTGAAGAACTATGTGCAGTTTACTGCTCAAAATTAAATAAAAAGCCCTGAATAGGTTAGAGACCATACAAAGGAGGAAGACAAACTTTATTCATGATAAGCAGGGTAAAACATTTGAGGAGAAATTAGAAAAACTAATTATACACCTCTGGAAGATAGGAGAGAACGGGGACATATGGTAGAGATATACAATACATTCAGGAATACAGTTGGATGTATTTTAGTGACCTTTTCAAAATAGTTCAGACAATATAGGATGGATTTTCAAAGGCATTTTTTTGCCACAAGTGCTGGGTAGGTCAAAGATATGACACTGTGGGCTGTAGCAAAAAAAATTGAACTTTCTACCCTGTGCATCAGACACCAGCTAGACCACTCTTTTCTGTGGTCTAGTGTGCATTTAAGCTAGTGTCTTTTATAAGCAGCTTGTGGACAATTGTTGCTGGAGCTACTGTAAAGGAGGTTCAGTGCCATAACTGTGTCCCAGATTAGAAAATTCGATGCTGTTGTGGCATTTGGATTTGGTTCAACTGTAGGGACTGACATGAAGATTGACACAGGCACTGAATCATCCTTTAAAACTACAGAATTTAGCTAAGAGACTACAGAATCCTCTTACTTTTCTGGTTTGCCTGTCACTGTTTTGATCAGCAACACCAAGGATCAAAGCAGTACATATTCCTTCTTGTATAACACTGGGGCCAGGATTTTCAAACTGCACCCATAAGGGCACAAGCGTATGTGCCATGCAACTGAGTTGAGCTGGAGTGCAAACCTAGTATATTCAAACAAGATGCACAATGCACGTCCCATCTGAATACAGCAAAAGATGCAGGCTACAAATGGTGGCCATGGGAGATGAGCAGCACATCCCCTGCACAATCTGAATACCTGGAATGGGGATGTGTGGTACATCTGTGGATGTGCCAGGTGCAAATTCCAGCTATTCAGACCACAACATGCAAATGGGGGCAGTTATGCATGCAAGGCACAGATGAGGTGATTTGCATGGTCATTATGGCCCCATTTGCATGTCTGGGGCAGTGGGGTCATCCATGAAAATGAGAGCTCAATGAGGATGCAAAGTGGAAGGTGTGCTGGTGAGACCTTCAGTTAAGATTCTTCATGGTTTCAGTCAAAAATAGCTAGTTACAAATGTTTTTAAAAACAGACAGAAAGATTAGGGCCCCATAGATGAGAAAGAGACTGATAATGCTTAAAATTAAACTAGGTTATGTCTAATAATGTTAGTATATACCATCAACGATAGTTTATAATGGGTAAAGAAGGATTTTAAGTTGAATAAGACAGCATATGGAAGTAATTAAGATAAAATACACAGTAAAGATTTAAAAATAGATAGGTAGCCAGATATAATAATAGATTAAATGTGAATACACTGATGCCTATTGACACAAGTAACTATTAGAGACTAGTCACAAAGGGAGAAGAATGATTGCATGCTTAAAATGAAAAGTGTATGAAAAATTGACACACTAGGACCCTATAGAAAATGAGATGATGGCTAAGTATGCTAAACTTACAGAAAGTTACATAATGATAAAATGCATTATGTAAGTGGTGGCAGGCAAGAAAAGGAGACCATATGCAAAATTAAATGCAACACGTAAGAATGATGGAACATAAAACACTTTGCTGCTTACAGACAAAAGTTTTGAAAAATGTAAAATGAAAACAAAGAAAACTGGATAAGGTAAAGAGTTACTACAGAATATTGTTTTTACTAACATAGAGTATTACACACAAGTTTGCCTAACATAGACACAATTGAGAAGAGCTTTTATTTAGAATCATGAGCCCCATCCTTTTCACTGTTGCTAAAACCTTTACATTGACCAAACTTATATCTGTGAAGAAAGCCATGGTTGCAAGAGCAGCAGCACAGTTTGGGCTGTGCATGATGACATCACACGTGATCATATGGCTACTCCACAGACATAAGAGGATGGGCCATGGCTCACTCCATGCTGCAGAATTTTGAATCATAAGAGCAACTGCAGCATAGACTCTATGAATCATTTTGGAACGGAGAGGCATGTACAAAGTAAGTTACTATATGCATTCATTTAAAGAAAATGAAAGTCTGTAAAGGTTAACAAAGTTATAGGATAAGTGATGTGTTAGTTAGCTACATGCTTTAGTAAGTGCATCAGATGCCATACATAGAGTGACAGGGCAAGAGACACTAAAACCTTCTTGATGACTTTCCACAGTTCAGATGTAGTTTTATGGTTACTGGTAATGAAAACTAACCAGCAGAAAATGCTATAGCATACTGCAATGAACTGTAAGGTGGCATAGAAATGGAATGGTTTTATTTAGTATGTCAGATGCCATGAGGCTGTGAAATGATTTAGTAATAGATGGACTTGAAAGACTGCATAAGTACTTAATAAATTACAAGTAGGATTGAGAGTGCTTTTACTTATTACAGGCTCTTTGTTAGGAACAAATGAAAAGTGGATTATTAAGAACAGGAATGGTGACTGCATTTAAAGGTATACATACCCCATTAAAAACTAACAATCATAAAAACAAAGATATTGGGCCAGATATTCAAAAGGATTGCGCCATGCAATAGGGACTACACATGCGCAAGTCAGAAATTGCCATTCTGCGATATTCAGCAGGAGGCAATGCGCCACTGAAAACAGGCTGAGCAACAGCGCAATGCAAATGAATGCATGCTCAACTGGAAGGGAGGAACCATGTATAAACTGCACAGCCCAATATTCAGCCGGGCTGTGCAGAGGTGTGTAAGCAGTAACCCCAACTTGCGCCTGCAGGACTTTGAGCCAAGAAAAGGCTTAAGTCGAGGGTCACCCACAGGTGAGCTGCTGCATTGCAGGGCGCAACACAGCAGCTGCCACCCGTAAAGGCCCCCAACCCAGTCCCTGTGCCCCCAGCCTGATCGTGGGCATAGTGTACTCCCCCACCAGCCTGATCAAGGGGCAGCGATGTGTCCCCCAACACATCCCTGGTGGTCCAGTGGACCGATAAGCCCGATCATGGGCTGAAGTAATGAAACACCCCCACCTCCTGAATATATCCCTGGTGGTCCAGTGGACCAAAATCCCGATCGCGGGATGTTGTGTCAACCCACCCCAACACATCCCTGGTGACCTAGTGTCCCCACCCCACCCATCCACGAGCCCCACCACCCCGCTCCCCGCGGCCGGGCGGGCAGCAGCATCCCACCCACTGCTGCCCTCACGTCGAATGATCTGCTCAGTAGGGCTGCACGCCCATTGGTGCAGAGCAAGAGCCATTGGGTGTGCAGCCCATACTGCACCAGACAGTTCAGTTTTGTGAATGAATTTCTGACCATAATGACAAATCTGTTCTCTAACCTCTGTCTCATTCAGTCCTGCAATCACCAGATGAGGAATGTACTGTTTTGGATATTACAAATATTACTGAGGAACCAACTGATGATGACTACTCCTCCTTCCCCAAACCATGATAAACGATGAACTGGACCTAGATATTCTGATTTTTTAAACATAACAAAGTAGAACAGGCTCCTAGGTGGAATGCTGTTCACCTTTGGGATCGTGGATTATTGCCAGAGCACCCTGATAGATATTACGTAGCCAGAACCTTGTTGATGGATTCTATGTCCTTTGTGGCATCAGACATTTATGCTTTAATTAATGTTTGTGGTGAAGATATGTTTGATATCAATTTTCGAACATTTTCTAGCCTGGACATTTTGGAAAAATATGAGGCCTTTAAATCTTTGCCCTTATGGACTCCTTTTTGGGTAATACCCTCATTAAACCACTGTATAAAACTGTAAATATGTTATTTAGGAATGAGGGGTGAATGTGGGTGATGTTTTGTTTTGGTTGGAGAAAGAATGCCAAGTTTTAGGTTTACCTGAAGCTATTATTGATGCAGAAGGATTTGGACAGGGGGCTGGAGGTTTAAAGTAAAACTTCATATGCTTGGTTCTGATGATCTGCATATCCTGAACATTTTTGGGGGAAAGGATAGAGGAGTTGTTTTCTATCTGGGTCAGTCAAGGGCCTGCTACAAGTGCAGTAGTCCTCGACATCTTAGTAGTACCTGTGATAGGGTGCTTTGCATGTTGTGTGGGGATTACGATCATGATAGTTCAGTTTGCAGAAACCTGTTTTTTTTTCTATTTGAATTTTATTCATTTTCCAGTACAAAGAGCGAATTGTAGCAATGGAAAATACGTCCAGAACATCGGGTATACAGTATAAAGTTATCGCTTTCCCCACCCTCCCATCCACCCTACCCCACTCCCACCCTGAACAACCCAACGCTGTTTTACATCTCTAGCACTATACCTATGAATGTAACCTATTAGTGCTTAACCTTGAAGTGCATAGAGAGCTTGTAGTAGTCCCCAAATTTTACCGAACTTCTTAAGTTTGTTAAGTAAACTGACAATAGTCCTTTCAGTTCTGACATTTGCAAGTAACTCCTGAAGCCATTCAACATAAGTTGGTACCTCCGTATCCTTCAATGTCTTAGAACCACCTTTAACAGACATCGACATCAGGGCTATATAATATTTCTGTTCACCACCGAAATGGAAGAGAAATCCCAAGAAGGCAAATTCGGGGTGAAGAGGTCTGAGAGCCCAACAGAGGTCAACAAGCTGTTTAATCACAGTCCAGAGTGGAACAATTTTAGAACAGCTCCAGAAAATATGAAGAAGATCTCCTTCTTGAGACTGACATCTTGTACAAAGGGGAGGACACAAGACCAAGCCTAGCAAGTTTCTGCAGTGAGTAGTAGATGTTATGCAAAATCTTAAACTGCATTAGCCTAAGTCTGTCCTGCTTGAGAAATGTATGGCAGCTCTGCCACAGGAGAGACCAATCCAGATCTTTACCCAGAAGAGAGAGGCCCAAGGAGCATAATTATCAGGGTAGGCCCAGGTGAAAAGAACACTTTATATTTTGGATATGGCATGAGGCAGACCTGACAATTCCGTTAAGGTAATCTGAAAATTGAAATTTGGAGGTGAAGGGGGTTGAGCCCATTACCTTAACCAGGAGATGATGAAACTGGAAAATTTTGAAAATATTTGCACCAGGATTAAAGAACTTACACATAATGTCAGCTGAAGAGTACCATTAACTATTAGGTGACACAAACTCCTCTAATCAGCAATTTTGTATCTGAGAAAGCATGTGGCTGGGAGAGGCTTACCCTCTAATAAGAAATTGGACTGCCTATTACAGGTTGTGATAAGTCCTTGAGATTCGTATATCTTAGAAATGCACACAACTGAATATGAACCCTGACAGAGACAGCTATAGGGGAACTATGTAGAGACTTTGGTAGGAACCAATTTTGGTATATAACAACGCAGCAGGGAGAGACCATGTTTTTAATGGAAGCAGATTCGACAGCTAACCAAGTCGGAATGTATGTAGCAACCATGGAGAGCTGGTTCACGGTCAGCCATCTGAGATATTTATTGGCCTGGCTGGCCCAATAATATAACCTGATATGGGAAGTCTTAAACCTCCTTTGGCCTTGGGGCCGCTAACTTATGAAATGCCATTCTGGCCTTCTTATCCTCCATATAAAAGCGGAAATCATACCATGTACTTTTGACCCAGGACAAGGGAAGCCATATGTTCAACACATTAAGGGGATAAAACAGACGAGGGAAAACATTCATTTTGATTAAATTTATTCTGCCCCATATAGAGAGGGGAGTAGGGCCCACCTATGAAGGTCAAGATCTGCTTTATGTACTAGCACATCAATATTTTGCTGTCTGAGCCACGTGAGTGCTCCTTGTTAAGAGAAGCCCAAGGTATTTAATATAATCAGACTTCCAGGTGAGTCCAAACACAGTAATATCCTGTTTACAGACCCTCTTTCCTACATTAAGTTTATCATTTGAAACCTTACTGAAATCCTCTATGAGCTTTAGGATAACAGGAATAGATGTGAGTGAATGCGATATCTGCAACAGTAGGTCATCTGCATAGGCTGCTACTTTAACCATCTGTTTCCAGAGAGATACCCGATATACCTTGGGCTCCTGATAACCTTCTGATAAGCGGCTCTAAATAAATGTTAAAGAGAAGAGGAGATAGGGGACACCCTGTCTAGTCCCAACATACAGTTTAAAGGGGTTAGAAATAACCCCATTACATGAGATTCTGGTGGAAGGGAACTTATATAGAGAACTTACCCAATTCTGGAATTCCTTGGGAAAACCAAGCTTCCATCGTAACAAATGGGTTCTCCCAGTGGACTCTGTCAGACGCTTTCTCGGCATCCAATGAGATCAAGACCATTGGATGAGGAGCATCCTTGGATGCCAAGAAGACATGGGACAGGGTCCTCAGATGGTCAACCGATGATCTCCTTTCATGAAACCAACCTGGTCAGCCTCAATAAAGAGAATGAAGTACTGCATCCACACAGTCGGCTAGTAATTTTGCCAGGATTTTAATATCTTGGTTAAGTAGGGAGATTGGCCTATAGCTTGCCACCTGATCCAGTGGTCTGTCCAGCTTGGGCAACAGGACTATTAAGGCCTCAAAAGAGAGAGATCAAACACTTTACCTGAGAGAATAGCATGGAAAAGCGGCAGCAAGATGGGAATCAGCTGCTTTGAAAAGCTTTATAGAAATTGGAGGTAAACCCGTCAGGGCCGGAGACTTATCGGATGGGAGAGATTTGATTACTCTTTCAATTTCACCCTCAGAGATGGAGACTCAGAATTATTTGCTGAGATTGTGTGAGGGTTGGCAACTGTAAATCATTCAGATATTCATGAAGTATTTTCTTAGATGGGGAATTAACCATAGGGCCATATAAATCCTGGAAGTACTTTGTAAACTACTCCGCTATCTCCGGGTGAGACCTTAAAAGAATTATCACTAAGAGAGTGGATAGCAGGAATGAGTCTGGCAGATTACTGTTGCTTAATACGTAATGCTAGCATTTTACCCGCCTTCTCACCCTGATCAGTATATACCGCATTTGTTTTCAGAATTGCATATTTGGCTTGTTCCATTAACATTGCTAGGTAGGCTTCTCTCAGTTTCATTAAATCTTGTTTAAATGCATCAGAGGAAGAAGAAGAAAGAACAGTCCATACTCCTAATTTGGGAGAGAAGGTTAGAAATCCAAGATGCCTCTCCTCTTCCTTTTGATGTTAAACCAATTATAATCCCCTTAGATACACTTACAGGCACCCCATATCATGTCCTGCTTCTCCATGGAGTTAGAATTAGAAGCAATAAACTGATCTATTTGGGATGCTAAGTATTGAGCCGTCTTTGGCTCCTTCAGAATTTGGTTATTCAGCTTACATCTGCCCCTTTATTTGGCAACAAAGTTAGGGCTATTAGGCAGGTGACCACAGAGTGATCAAAGAGCCCTGAGACAATGCTAGAACATATAGCCCTGGTAACAGGGTTTGAGAAATGAGGATATAATCAATCCTAGAGGAGGTTGTGTGACCGGAGAAACAAAAGTGTATTCCCTTACATTGGGATGCAATACATCCATATATCACAAAGACCAATGGAGTCCAACAGGTCCCTAAAGGCTCTTTGTGCGGGAGAAAGACCTTGATGGGATTGACCCGACCTATCAAGAGCCTGATCAAAATGAGATTGAAATCACCCCTATGACCATGGGAGTGTCCAAAAGGAGTTATACTTTAATTATCTGGGCAAAAAAGCTAGGGGAATCTACATCGGGCTGTAGATAGCACCCAGGACAATGTCCAGGTTATGCAATCTACCTTTTACAAACAGGAATCTGACTGAAGGGTCAGATATAACCTGAAGAGGTTTGAACAGAACCGACCTAGGTAGGAGGATCATGACCCCTCTACTGTGGGTCATTCCTTCCGCTGCAAACATCTGCCCAATTTGTTGCCGTCTCATCTTTCAGCCTCCCCATGAGCAAATGTGTCTCCTGCAAAACACAATTTCTGCCTTTAAATGGCTTATATTCTTCAGTATTTTATATTGCTTGGTCTCGTGCTCACCCTTAACATTCCAACTAATAAATTGAATGTTTCTAGCCATCACTCATGTTGCCATCTCAGAATCCTCCAAAACATACATATATATGCATACTCCATCTATAGTGCTCCAAACATAGTATGTGCTGGGTTGTTCTACCCTCCTCCCAATTCTGCCCCCAGTAGATCCATTCCCCAGCTGCCCCCCATGATTCCCCCAAAACATCCCATGGACCCTAATCCCCCTCCTGCCCCTCCCATATTTTACATGGTACATGATGTCCAGCAAACTGAAAAGTTCCTCTCCCGCCAACCACCCTGCCCTCACATAGCAGAAATCAGGAACAAAGTTGCCCCTCAATAATCAAAACATTCTAGTAGATTAGCTTATTCTCAGCATTAATAGCCTGACAATACCCTAGATGATCCCGGGACTGGCTATACCAGCCCTTTAGAAAAACAATCCTCCTATAGTAATCCCATGAGCCATAGAATAACATGGCCCACAGAGCATAAGGGCTAAAACACAAGGTATTATATGTAAGAATTAATATCAGATGCCATCTTGTGGTGCAGCCTCACAACATCAGTGCTTAATGACTGAGGGCAGGGTCCATGGCTACCCGCCGTGGAATAGGGAGAACTGAAGGCTCAAGGTCACTGTCTACAGCATATATTATGTCAAAACCAGTGGCCATCACAATGAGAGAGGGAGATTTAAAAAAGAGAGAAAAGGAAAAAAAGGAATCCTCCAGAAACAGTACTTAAACAGGGTTATAGAGAGGGAGCAAACCAGAGCCCAGTGTGAGCAAGCAAAACCCTGGCATTTCCGTCTATCCTTAAATGCGGATCTCCTTTAGTATACAGATTACCCTTGTTTATTGCCCATTAACAACAGGGAGCATGAGGAGGAGTAAAATCTGAGAACAAAAAAAGCAGGTCATGTTAGCAAGGCCAGGGAGAGGCATAAATGCCAGAGAGGTCTAAGTAATAAAATCTGAAAAGGGAAGCATTGCCCCCCATTGCCATGAGATTGGGTCAACAATCCTGGGAAACAGAAATACCAGAACTAGCAAATTGGAATTTAGCATAAGAGCCATGACCCCATTCATATGCTCATTAAATGAAACCTAGAACAACACAAATAAGCCCGCTAACACCTAGCCTCGTGAATCACAATTGAGACAGAGATAAACCGAATGAGAAATAAGAGTCCACAACGTATCAAAAGTCCTGAGAATGAAAACCAGATCGGGAACAAAATGTCCATGGCACATCAAATAGGAGGACCCCACTTGAGAACTGTAATGGAGAGATAGTAACCAGCTACACAGTATATCAGCTGCCTGGCCCCAAGAGTGTTGTAGCCAAATATGATTTACTGCAGATAGGCAGCTCCACCAGATGGAAATTGGCTTGTCTCTACACCAGGCTTGAATAGATCAGGAACGCTTCTTTGAGCCCATTAGTTGCTGTCTCCACCTCCTCATAGGTCATCCAAGAGCCATTTATACAAACTTGAAGCCATGCAGGAAAACCCATGTGGAACTTAATTTCCTGCAATCAGCTTGAGAACCACTTTATGAAATGTAGCTCTTCTCTGGAATACAGATAAGGGCAGATCTTGTGCCACCCCAGCTTTTACCTTCCATTGTAAATCTTGCACCTTCTTGACCTTGTATAGGAAGTGCTGTCACTCCCTGAAAATTCAGAAAACTAAATATGAATGCCCTAGGAGGGGCTCCGGCTGAGGAGGGCGTAGTGCCTGGTGAGCCCTTTTCTATGATGTAGCTTCTTTGAAAGGGAAGGGCCTTCACCTTTCCACACACTTTTGGTAAACTTGACAGGATCCGAGCCTCTTCACCCTCTGGCAAGCCAATTATTACTGCATTGCTACGGGCGACCAGCCTCCAGGTCTTCCACCTTATTCTCCATTTTCACTAGCCTTTGCCTCAGGGCCACCAGCTCCAGATCGCTTTATCCTGCTCTTTCAACAGATCGTATACATATTTCATTGTCAGCAGTTTTCTTAGACAGCTCCTCCAGGGTATTAGAAATGCTTTTAATTTCCCCGCCATATTCTGCATTGCGGCCTTAAAGGCTGAAACTCCTCTAGAAAACTCGAGAGGTAAGAAGGTCACTATCAGGACACTCCAGTGGTAACAGGCAGTGAGGATTGTGAGGGAGGCCCTGGCTTTCTTAGAGCCTTCTCAGAGGCGTAGCAGGGTGTGTGCTTGGAGGCGATTTTTGGCATCTCCTCATCCATCGATGCCCTGTAGAGAAAGCAACAGTGCTCAGAAAGGCTGGAAGGTAGATAGTCTTCTATAAAATTACTGAAGAACAGGATTTTGAAGGGCAAATAGTGGTGGCAGTCGGAGGCCAGGGTAGAGGCGTCTTACCCAGCGCACTGCATCACATGACTCCTTATGGCGAGCTGCGTGCAGAAACCTGTTTAAATGTAATCTCTGTGATGAAATGGGCCAGGCATACCATCAGTGCCCTTGGGTGGGTCAGAACAGACAGGGAGGCCCTGAATCAGGAGGATTTTGTTAATAATGATCAGCAACACAGTTGGCCTACCAGCCAGAACTAGCCCCTCAGGAAGACCCACACACAGAACCCCCACAGCCTTCCTCTGAATCCTTGACTACAGAGCCAGCTGCAAACTTACTTTCACAGACTATTCCTGTAGTCTCTGATGAGACCCCTAGTATCTCCATGACTGAACAGGGAAATTCCCCATGCCCCTGACAGAGGGTGGTTTCACCTTAGCTAAAATTGTTACAAGATCTTCAAGTAGGCCTAAGGGCCCTAGTCCTCCATACCTACTTTGAATCCTTTCAAGCCCTTCAAGATATTAAGGGGACTCTGAATCCGATATTTCCTCTGTGTCAGGTGTTGTATCTGATATGAAGTTTGAAGATGCCTCTAATGCCAGTTAGTGAGACAAAAAAAAGACTGGTAGAAAAGAGGAAAAGGATAAAGTGATAGGTTGAGATCCACCTTTCTACTTACAGTTTATGGCATCTTTACATTTGATTACCTTCAATACCAGCATCAAAAACTTTAAGAAAGGGTTGCACTTCTGGGTTTCTTCAAACATTTTTCTTTTGATTTTCTTTTTTACGAAACCAGATTTTCTTCCCTTTGTGATGTTTCACAGAGCTTAATCTTTTGGCCCTGTGGCCCATCTTTTAGTCTGTTGAGAAGATGCTGCTGATGGCATTGGCATTCGTTTCCATTCCCCCATGTACAAGTCCAGAGATTGGTGGATATTTTGCCTGGTAGAGTCCTGATATTAGACTGTCTTTATCAGGGTTTTTGTTTATGTCTTACTAATACTTATGCTCCCCAGACTAAAAGTTTAAGAATACAATTATTTAATAGTATTAAACCTTATTTGTTTACAACAAAATAATGCTTTGGGAGGACATAAATTGTAGTTTGGATGTTAAAATTTGGGATTCCAGTTAACAAAAAGTTTATTGTGATTCTCCTGTTTCATAATATTTTAACTACAGCTAGTGTTTATGATGTTTATAGGACACTTCACTCTGATAGGGTTTTACTTATAGGAGGAGTGCTTTTTCCACACGCACTGATTATTTTTATCTCTAAAACTTTGACTGCTAATAATTGCAAATTAACATATAGTGAATTTTCTGATCATTTATTTTTCAGTGTGATGTTCATCTACTGTCTGTTCCTCCCAGTTTTCCTTCTGTTCTTTGATGCTGGAAGCTAAATTCTTCAGTCCTGGATCAGCAGGAAACTGCACAACACATTCTCTTCTGTTTCAGTATAGAAATCTGTTACTGAATTCTATGATTCCTGGTTGGTATGGTGGCAAGACACCAGGGTAGATTTAAAACATCTATTTATTTCTTTTGGGAAAAAAAAGAAATATGGAGTATTTCAGTTATTTGAATCTTAGAGACCAATTTTATAAACTAATGTCCCTACCTAATGTATCGGATGTTAGAATTAAGCTTCAGATTGACGGTTTTAAAATGTCAAATGTGGAATTATCAATACAACAGAACATCTTCTTTATTTGCTGAATTTAAATTTGGAACAATTTCCCAACCTTTTTCAGACCTTTTGAGGCCTGTAAGTTTAAATTGGAGCACAAAGTCATGACTAGCCTGTATGATTCTGAAGGGGTCCTCAGGAAATCAGATGTTGAAATGCTAGACATTATCTCTCAGTTGGTGTACAATACCCTAGGGAAGAGGTTTGAACATAAAACTAGTTGGGAATCTTTGGTGTCATATGATATTCCTACTCTGCCTTTGGTTTGTTGCTAGAGATATTGAAGGTCCTATTATTATCTGAAGTTCAACAGGCCATTTTAACTCTTAGACCAGGAGTTTCTGCAGAGAGGATGGTCTAACAAATGAATTTGACAATTTTTTACTTGTTTTGGCAGAAATTTTGCTAGAGGTTTTCAATTCCATACGTTTAGAAGATACTTCTCTGCAAACTTTTATGATTGCTATTATTATTTATTTGCACAAAAGGGTGATAAACAGAATATTCAGAATTGGAGCCCTATTAGCCTGTTAAATACAGATTATAACATTTTATCCCAAATTTTATGTAAAAGACTGCAGAAAGCAGCATTATTCCATTCCTCACCGTAACATTCAACAAAATTTGAGGTTTTGAGGGATATTTGTAAATTTAGTGCACAACAGAAATTAAGTGTTTTTAATTTCCTTGATCAATGTAAAAGCATTTGATAGAGTGTCATTTTTTTATTCTGGGTTTTACAAGAATATGGCATTGCTTTAAGTTTGATTATTTGGATTAAGTTGTTTTACATGAATTCTGTAACTGTTACCTCTCTTCATGGTTTGTTGGGGATCCTGTAGCTGTTAAACATGGAGTTAGGCAGGGTTGTCCTCTTATCCTTTATTATATACTTTCTGTTTAGACCCACTTATATGAGCAATATTAAATGATCACACCATTGTTGGTCTCTACCTAATCCAGCTCTTGATTTGCAGAAAATATCTGCTTATGCGGATGACATCTATCTTTTTGTTAGGGATGTAAAATCAGGGAAGCTGCTTCTGGTGTGTGAGAACTTTCGGCTTTAACAGGAGCAGGTATTAATTATAAAAAAGTATGGGACTAATATGGGTTTACCTGTTTCACATATTGGACACATTTTGTTATCCTTACAACCTTTTAAAATTTTGGGTATCTATTTTGGTGATGGGGACCTAGCAGCTAGAAATTGGGAAGATAAACTTAAGATAGGTGAAACCCAGGTAGCACTATGGAAATCATGATCCATGGGAAAAAAGGGTAATGATAATTAAAAATGTCTTCTTCCCATTTTTATATATTTCACACATATACCCGATTCCACAGGCTTTAGAGACTCATTTGTTTAGCAGGTTTTTCAATTAATTTGGGCGTCTTCTAAATCCTATTAAAGGGATTTTACATATTTTTCCTATCAACAAAGGAGGTTTGGGCATGATCAATCCATTGTTTTTTTTCATTCCTTTTTCTTTTTTTCTTCATTTGGTTCAGTAGGAACGTCTCGGGTTTGTGAGACTCTTGGACTGATGCCCTTTTTCCCCTATTTGGATCATTGGACTGATCCTTTACCCCAGTTACATGCTTCTCTCTATGGTCCAGATTTTGCTAAATCTTCTTTAAAGAAATTGAGGATGTGGAAACTTTTGAAATCTGATATTTCAACATTAAATATGAAGGCTTTATATGTTAAGATCATTGAACAGAATCATGCTTTACAAGTGGATTTTCCTTGATGCCTCCCTACAAAATTAAGAAATGTGTTGCTTATTGTAACAGATAGGAGAATACCAGTTCATATGTAGGATGTACAGTGGTTGAGTGCACATGGGAAATTAGGGGTCAAAGGGAATTGAGCACAAACTGCTTACTGAAAGACAATGTTTGAGGCCTGAAAGTGGGGACAGGAGGAAACCTTAGAGCATTTCTATATTTCCTGCCTTTTTGCAGCTAATTTTTGGTCAGATTTGGCTACTCAATGGCAGTGGGGTCCCGTAGACATATTTCCTATGAGTGTTTGGTTCTAGGGAATATATCGGTTTTATAAAAAATATCACCCTAGTACTTTGACTGTGATATTATCTTGCATTAAGTATTTCCTGTGGAAAGCCCAGTGTAAATATTCATTACAACATATTAATACTCCTAATTCCATTATTGTGAATCAAATCAAAGCAACTTTGAAACAATTAAAACAGAAAGATAATGCATAATTTGATGGGAGAATTTTATATATTGTGGCAACATATTCATTGGTTGAATTGATTTAATTTCCTGGTTATTACTAGTGATTATTTTTCTTTTCTTATGTGAAGGCTTGGCTGTTTATGTTTTATGTTTTTGACTGTATTCTTATTTTTCAATTTTTATTTGTGTTTTATTTGAGTTTTCTTCTCTAATGTCTCAAAAGTGATGTAATTTTTTTCTTCAAAAAAATTCCCTTACTCTTGAGAAGAGAACTCTTGTCCATCTTCTGATGGACAAGATGCTGACAAAGGATGTGGGTGTGTAGGAGCTGGAGAAGGAGCTCAGAATGTTGATCAACAACCTCAGGACAAGGACATTGGGATTACTCTGTCTATGAGGCCTGTGCACACTGAGAATGTTGCTGTATCAGAACAGATGGATTCATCATTGTCTCACACTGTTGATAAAGATAATGGACAACTGCACCCTGAAATTGTGGCTTTTCAGCAACAGAATGCTGAAGTTCTAAGGCAACTCTCTCCTATGACTGAAATGCTGAGGGCAACACATAGGAGGCATGACCTGGTATCTGAACCTCATTGTTTGGCCATTAAACAATGCAAAGAAGCATTATTGACCTCACTGCACAAGGAAGACAAAGCTCTACTTCATTTGGAGACATTGAAGGACATTTTCCAATAGATTTTCAGGAAGCCCACACTAGTGGAAAAAGCTTATTTTTGTCTTCTAAAGGTGCACAGAGATTGCAATATGTTTGGTCCCCGGATCGAGCTCTACACGCAGCCGGCTGGATGCAAACAGTTGATGGCTCCGCTTGGTTTTCCACCCGATTCCAACTGCCATGGAGATTCAAGGACTGAGAGATGAGTCAGTGTCTGCCACACCCTCAGTTGCTCTACCACAGCCTGTCTGTTCCAAGGCCCACATTGACTGTATTACAGATGCTACCTGCAGCAACAAACAGCCTGAAGCTACGCCACAAGTTTTGCCAGTTGAAGAAACAGAGATGAGTTTCGAGACTGCTGCACAGCATGTACTGGATTCTTCAGTTTCCCAAGTAAGTGCTTTTCAGTCTTCTCAGCAAGACACTCCTTCTAATGTGCAGCTTGTGAATGAGCCTCCCTCTACTTCTTGGGCTGACATGATGGAAAAATTTCTCCCATTACCCATTCTGATAATAATCAGCTACCTACTTCCCACATTTGGACACTACTGGTAACCATGACAATCAGCGAGGCCCTCAAGATCATGCCAGACCTTTTAAGCTGTCTGATTTGTTTGGTAATTTGGGAGAACCTCACAAATGCAAAATGCTGTGCATTTTAAATATGCTGAGAGCCTTGACATACCTCCAGATAGAACTTACATTGCCAGAAAGCTACTTAAAGACACCATGCATTTTACTGCTACAGAGATACTAGCACTTATTCATACTTCTGGGAACACCCAGTTTGATATCAGTTTTCACTCTCCTGTTTTACTTGATAAATTCTGGCTGAAATATGACTGTCTTAAGCACACTCCAGCATGGACTTCCTTTATAGTTATCCCTTTGACAAAACTGGTTTGGAAAACTGTGAATAGTTTGTTTAAAAATGAAGGTGGAAATTTCTAATATCTTACACTGGATAAAACAATGTGTGGAAGCCATTGATAGGCCTTCTCTATCCTGGATTCTGAAAATACATGGATGGGGGCTGGCGGCTAAAGGTCAAACTTAAGACTACAGATTCAGGCATTCAACATTTACCGAGCAGTTTTTCATCGGCAGGGATAGAGGATTTTGTTTCTGTTTGGGGCAACCTAAGACCTGCCAAAGATATGACTCTTTATCCCATTTGAGCAATGCTTGAGATGTGCAAGTCTGTAACTTATTTCTGAAAATTGGTCATTCCAATTATTATTGTCTGAATCCTATTGCTGTAACCTCTGCAATTAAAAGGACATTCATATAGACAGTGCCCTTAGCGCTGCTTGTAATAAGGCTCCTTTTATGACCAAGAGGAGATGGTCCAGGAAGTGCAAGAAAAGAAACAACTCAAACTCAATCTTTGATTTCTCTCCTGTCCAGCTGCCTTCCCCACATCCATTGGAAGCAGTTGTTTTGGAACAGACTGATTCTTCTGTCTCATAGGTGGCTGTGCCCTCGCTGGATTTACAGATACAGAAGGACTGCATCTCATCTATGGATACTGCTGTCATGCTCCCCTCAATGCTCCTGGCTGATGACTGTGGTTGTGGGAGGAAAAGGAAACAAGACAAGCTACAACCTAAACCAAAAATATTCAGAAAGGTCTCTCTTAAAACTCGGAACAGCTATGCAGCTTTACAATCCTTTGATGCTGAGAGGTGAGGAGTTTGATTTGTCCTCAGTATCCTCTTCTCACAAAGAGGAATCAGAAGGTGAAGAGGAACATAAAAAGGAAAAGCTTAAAAAGAACTAGAAAGAAACATGTTTAGAGACTACTTTCCTTGACTCTGACCATTGCTAAATTACATTTGTTAACTTTAAATGTTAACAGAATATGGAATGTCAAATGTCGGTATGCTTTATTTTCTTCCTTGCAATTCACAAAAGTGAATGTATTTCTTTGCAAGATACCAGGCTGAGGACCACTTCTGACATTACTCTTGCCCAATGATCTTGGCCTTGGGGCCTTCTTTCTGGTCATTGGGGACTGAGTCTTGTTTCAGTGTTGGTATACTTTTCAAGTTTTGGGATTTAAGAGTTCTTAGAGTCTTAGATATACAGCCAGGAAGATTATTACTGCTGGATATTCTTTTAAGCATTGTCTCTATTAGGACTGGCACTATTTATGCCCTGCAAACCAAGAGCCTGAGATTTCACTTTTAAGCTTTGAGGCCCTACCTACATACATACTGCAAAATTAGTTATAATTGAGGAGATTTTAATTGTCCCTTGGATTTAGTAGATAAAACTGGTTTAACTTCAAAACTGTTTTGTGATACAAATTCTTTAACTTCTATCATGCAGACAGCTAGGATGCTTGACTCTTATAGGCAATTTCATCCTAAAGGGGACATACATACTATAGGAACTCTATCTCTACTAGGATTGATGTTTTTTTGTATCTCGCGCAGTCTCTTACAAGGTGCATGGACTGCAGCTAATGCTACTTCTGATCACATGGAGTTAAATGTTTTAGTTGCTTTAGGTGACACCAGATGCATGGGTAGAGGTTTATGGAAGTTAAATGCTTATTTATTGACTAGGAAAATCTTTCTCAGGAGTGTTTCTAATTGTTTAAGGTCTGCCTTTCAGTCATAATTTTCTATGATTCACTATTAGATTGGTGGATGCAATCTAAGCTTGACTTTAAACATTTCTTTTCTCCAGAGGTAAGAAATGCAGTGAGACTGCTTACTTAATTGTTTTAGAGTTATAACAGCAGCTCTTTAAACTCATTTCCTTACAAGCCATCATTAAACATTGTTATGTCTCTCAAATAGATAAATTATGATCAGATATGAAAACCTACCTTTATGATAGAGCCAGATCTTTGGAAACAGAACAACGTTTTGGAACTAGACTTCATAAGGGATCTTTAAATGTTTTCAAATATAATTTAGAAATGAATAACAAGAAAGTTATTTGGGAATGAAAAATGATTATGGGGTTATGTTGCAGACTAGTGAAGAGATTTTACCTATACTGAATCTTCTTATGATGCTTTTTTTCCCCAACACTGAAATTTTAAAATGGAGGATGCTTTCTTTTCTAATTTGGAACCTTGTACTTTATCTGAACTTGAGACCACATTATTAGTTCAACCTATAACATGACTGGAAGTTGAGGTGGCCATAAAAGCACTTCCATTATATAAGTTCCAGGCCCTGATGGCATTCCTTCTGAATTTTATAAACAATTCCAGCATATCCTGGTACCTATACCGACAGAACTTTATAATGAAATCCTTAATACAGGATATATTACCCTGTGACTGGTTACAGGCTTGTATGATTTTGATTTTTAAAAGGAGATCATACAGATCTAAAGAATTGAGTACTACCTCCTTGTTAAACATTGATCAGAAGATACTCACTAAAATTTTGACTAAGCGGCTGAATGAAGTCTCACTTTAAGTTGTTTCCCAATTTCAAACCTGTTCAGTTCCGACTAGGAACATAACATATAATCTCATACAGATTCAGGACATTATACAATATGGTATAGACAATAAATTATCTGGTTTTCACTTTCCATTGATCAAGAGAAGGGCTTTGATAGGATCACCCATCAATTTCTTTCTCAGGCCCTTCGCTATCATGGTATTCCTGAAAAGTTTGTATCTTAGATACAGTTAATTTATCAAAATGCCACTTTTATGTTGATTAATGGTTTTCAGGGAAAAATTATTAGGCAATCTAAAGGGGTTCAACAAGGGTACCAGTTAAGCCCTATTTTATACATTCTTGGGCTTGACATACTTTTACGGAAAATACATTTATCTCCAGAGGTAATTCCTATCAGAGCATCTACCCTTTTATCTGTACCAAAAATCTTGGCTTATGTGGATGATATATGCATATTCTTAGCAAATGTGCACTCTGGAGATGCATTACTTCATATTTTCAGGATTACTCGGCCATTTCTAATGCTAAAATTAATATTCATAAAAGTAAGGCTTTGCAGCTAGAGAATGAATTGCACAAACATGCTGAAATAGTGGGTGTTCCCATTATAGAAGATAATTTGAAAATCTTAGGTATTTTCTTTGGTCGATCTGATGCTGGTAAACTAAATTGGAGTATGAAACTGAATGAGGGTTTTGCACAAATGATTAAATGGAAAAGCATGCAGATTTTAAAAAAATGGGTAATTTTAATCAAAACTCTTCTACTTCCTTTGTTTTTATATCTTAGTGTGTTTTTCCCTACCACAGGACATGGAGACACGATTATATAGTCTCTTTTTCAGGCCTTATGGGGTTCCAGGCTTAACCCCATAAAACACAATTTTACATACCTCCCAGTGGTAAATGATGGTTTAGTTATGGTAAACCCAGTAGCTTTTATTTCACAAATTTTATTTTTCATAATGTTAAACCTATTCTTGGTACAAAAACTAAAAATTGATATTTCTGGATGTCTAATGACTTACAGTGTTTACTTACTTTATGGGTTAATTGGAATTGGCATTTTCATACTCTCTAGTGGAAGATATACATTCCCAGCCATATGGTGGTGACTTTTAAAAAAATTAAACACTGGCATATTACTAGAGAAGTGGTTGTGTATTTCCAAAAATAATTTTATGACCATATTATTGAGAGTAATTTTGGGACTCTCTGATTTTTCTGTATGGGTCTACTGATAATTTAGAAATTACTCCTAAATTGTTAACTGAACCCAGATTACCGAACTATCTATGGAAACAACTTGGCTTTCTTGTCATGGTAGACTAAATGTGAGAAATTCTCATAAACATAAACAAATCTCTGACAGATTTTGTCCTAGGGATACTTGTAATGGTCTTCTTGAAACACAGCATCATTTATTTTTGAATGTCCCTATGTTCTGACATTTTGGTCCACACTGGCAGCACTTTGGCATAGTCCAGAATTTGGATCCATAGACTATGACACATTGGTTTTGGGTGACTATAAAACTGTTTGAGTGACATATCATCATAGTACACTGAGTGTGATTATGAGCTTTTGAAATATTACATTTGGTTAGTGAGGTGTACTTGGATTTTCCAGCAAACTTGGTGGACACATCTGGAAACCATTTGTATAATTACAACTCAAGTGAAGCTATTATACTTGAAAGAGTTAGCCCTCCTTCAGACATGAATTGTTACAACTTTGGAAGACTTGTGAAAACTGGTGTTATGATCCACCTTAAGTTTTGTTTTACTTGATTGTGATTCCTTAGTTCTGTATTTTTGTGTACTGTACCTCTGTTTATTTTCAGTTCTTTCAGTACATGTCTTTGTATTTTTGCATTAGTTTCTTATGTCTTTAATAAAACACCCTACTCAGTCCTGCAGGGGTGCTGAGGTGCTGCAGGAAGGATGGAGGACCTCACTTTGGATCACAACTTGGAAGGAGAAGGTTATGCTGTTGGAGTCAGGGAATGTAATGGATATATCGGTGGAAATGGATCTAGTTTCAACAGACTTAGTGCTTAATACAGCTCAGAATATTATGGAGAACTTGCCTAATGTGTTGATGGAAGATGACCTGTTAGCTGATGAGGCTTTGTTGCAAACAGAGTTGGATAATAAGAAGCAGCAATTGCTGGAGATGTTGTCAACTGCAGAACAGGAATTTATTCAAGGTAAAAATCAGTTGGAGGAGGAAAAAAGCATAAAGGTCCATGGCTAGTCATTTGCAAGCAGCATGCAAATGTCTGCCAGAAGGTGTGGCATGGACTCCTCTCAAGATGTATCAGTGGAACTGCTAACTGAAAATGCATCCTCTGTCCCTCTGAAGATGAACTGACTTTTAGTGGCACTCCATTGGACTGAACACTGGGAGGTGCGTTACAGAAAGTGGGATGGTTATTTATCAATAATCAGTGGATTCCTGACCCTTCAATGCCTATTCCAGGTTCCTGAAACATTTAAGTTAAGATATGAAAGAAATAACAGAGTTACCTGTAGAAGGAGTGAAACTTCTACTCCAGGCTAAGTCTTCTTCTGGTACAATTGCAGCTGCATGAGGTGAAGATGAGGCAGAAGTGATAGTTGCTGTGCCAGATGTGGCTCCTCCGCTGTTAGACCCTAAGGATATGAATTTACCTAGAAGACATTCAGGGTCATCATTTCTTTTAGAATTCTTCAGGAGAAGCTGCAGGTCTCGAGACAGTGTGAAGTCCAGGACATATAAGTACAGGGAATGGGGAGTTAAGTGATGCTGAAAAGGGGATGGGAGTGCCAGACCCACAATCAAGTAACCAATGCCCCAAAACATTTGCAGGCCTATTTCATTCAACTGCTATGGAAGCTAAAAGGCAGTTTTAGTCCATCTAAGATATAAAGGTTTGGCCCTATTATGCCTGATAGACTCTAGTTAGGTAAAACACTATTAAAAGGCTCTATGGGGTTTACCCTGTGGAGGTGTATGCATTTATATACTCTCCAGGTGATCATGTGTACGATATCAGTTTTGCACCATGGCATTATTAGATAAATTTTGGAGGTTATACTGTAATGTGAAGGAAACAGCTGAATGGATAGATTTTTGGCTATACCTATTACCAAACCAACAATTAAAACTGTAACATTGTTATTCCACAGCAAAGGGGTTGATATACTGTAAATGACATTGTCTTTCGGATGGGAAAACATTGTACTATATTTGGCCACCCTAGTCCAATTATGGACAACAATGGCTTTTGGATGGGAAGATGGACAATTTGGATTCAGTTACATTAAACAGACCAAGGAATACAACATCTGCCTGGCTCCTTTTTAGGAAAAGATAGAGGTATTCTCTTCTGTGAAGAGCAGCTAAAAGCTGATATCATTGTGGATCATTATCCCATTTAAACACAGACTGTGATATTAAATGTTTCCAATGTGGATTGATAGGTCACACAGCGGTACAATGCAAGCTCCTCTGGTTTGTAACCTTTGTGGGGACAACGAACATACTTTTCTTGAATTTCCTTGGGCTGCTCACAACTCAGAGGATGCCTCTGATCAAGATTATTACCTCTCCCAGGCTAGGCGTCCCTTTCATCTGACATGAGAGTCTGGCGCAGAATATACTTCACACACTAGATGAAGAAGTAGGGGTAGAGGAGGGACCGGGGTGAAGATCAGAACTACACCATTTAGACCCAGAGCACCAATGGAGGAAAGACCTTTAATACCTGGAGTACAGAGAGAACAAATTTCCAAAACATACAAGCTATGAGGGTTCCTTTGTGAAATGGGTTATCACCTATTATGGCACAAAGTTTTAAAGGAGATACTCCAGGAACCCCAAATGATTTAGTGATTCCTGCTCATAAAGACTTTCATCCACCTCCCTTCAGCAACAGATATTAATATTGAGAGATCTTTGGAAGAAGAAAACCTGGTCCATGACCTATGACACCCTCAAAATTGTTAAATCCCCCTTTCTCCCTCCCTCCCTCCCATCAGGGAGTACAGGACTTAATGAAATTCTGAGGGAAGTGACTCTTTTACCATACCCCTTTCAAATCACTTTGTTGCTTTTACAACCTGGGCGATAGGGTAGATTTGGAACACCCTATGGAAATGGTGTCTGTACTGCCCCCACCAGAGATGAGGTGAGGGTTCGGTCTGATCGACCTACATCACAAGAACCATCAAAGCGGATTACCAGATCCAGTATGAAATTGATAAAACCCCTCCTGAGCCAACTCAATTGAGGCTGGCTAGTCTAAATGTAAATAGTATCAAATCACCCATAAAACATACTACCACCTTTGCTATTGTACAGCAATTGCATTTTGAAGTTGTTTTTTTACAGACACAAGACTCCATACAGTTGATGAAATTATAGAAGGCCTCACAGGAGTGGGTGTGGGGTCTTCATATTGGTCAATGGAACAGAGGCATGCTGTGGGGTGGGAATTTTTCTTTACCCCTAAAGTACAGGTCTCTAAATAAGTAGATCTAGAACCAGACCAAGCATTATTATTGGATCTTGAAGTAAATTATTTTCAGTGTCAGTTGTTGAACATTTATGGACCACAAACCAAAGCCCTATGAATTGAATTGTTGACCAAAGCACAGCCTTTTTTACATACTAGTAGACAGCTTTTTGGGAGGGAATTTTAATGTCAACTTTCAGCAGCATAACCTAGATAGAAAACAATATTGTGACAAAACTTTCCTTACTTGAATGGTGGGACAGGCAGGCCTAAATGATCGCATCTTAATGGAAAACACAGAGCTTGTCCAACATATTTTAGTGGAACACTGCCATCCAGAATAGATTTAATACTTTTGAAACAGTCTCTTCCAGTATTTAAAACATTTAATTTATCGATTGAAATGTTGGACCATATACTTATTGGAATCAGATTGCGACCCTCCCCAAGAGACACAGGGCCTGGATTTTGGAGATTAAATACTCAGTGTTGACAGATTTGGAGATTAAACAAGAATTGATTACAATTATTCAGGCTAAAAGTGCAACATTTTTTTATATGAGGGGAGATTAGCCAATGGTAGGAAGATGTGAAACTTTGTTTAATTGGATTTTTCAGTACCAGGTGGGTACTCATGCTTTGACTTCCCAGGCTAGATACTTGGAACTCTGAGCTGAGTTACAAAGACTGTTGTCTAAACAACATATACAGGGTATTAATATTACACAGAACATACAGACTTTGAAGCTTGAGATGTCCAAATATCAATATAATAGACTTCTTTTTCTGCAAAAAGAACAATTGTTTAGTGCACATGGGAAAGCTGAATGTACAAATCCATTTTAGATAGTCAGAAGAGGAGGGAGCGGAAAAGGTTTGCTGGTTTGCACAAAAATGATTTGCTTCTTGACGATAGTGAGGTGTGATGAGACACATAGAAGCACATATTAATAAAACATTTTGGACATTAGTGCCAGACTCATCCTTTATTACATCTTTACTTCAGAGCCCATCTTCTGCAGGTAAATAAAGTACAAAGGGATTCCTTAATTGCTCCCTTTTCAGCAGTAGAACTACAAAGTGTAATTCAGGGACTTAAAAATGACATATCTCCAGGTTCTGATGGTATCCCAGGAGAACTCTATAGAGTCTTCTGGGAGATTATGCTAGTAGAATTATTGGCAATTTATAATTTTGTTTTGAGTGACTATTGTTTACCCACACATTTGTCAGAGGGTCTTTTAATTTTTCTATTTAAATCACGACAAACCTCAGATATTGCAAATTGGCATCCGGTTACACTGCTGAATGTAGATTTTAAAATCCTTGCCAAACTACTGGGTAATAGGTTGGCTTCGGTTATGGAAGATTTGATTAAGTCCAGTACAATTTTGTGTGGTTCCTGGGATGCATTACAGATGTGCTATTTTGTTAAGGGACCTAACGGACACAGGGGTAAGTAGTGGGAGGGAGAAGCAGGAAGAGTTTTTTGTAATGAACCTAGATCAAGTGAAGGCATTTGATGGGGTTTCCTATTCTTTTTTGGCAATGTTTAGGTGCTTATGGAATTCCAGATGTGTTTATTCAATGGTTAAAATGATACTATGCTTTAGCTTATATAAGACCTTACGAGAATGGCAGAATTGGACGGAAGTGTAGAATTTGGAAAAGGATGCATCAGGGATGTCTCTTGAGCCCTCTATTATATGTTTTTTATATTGATCCTGTGATAGGACTTTTGCAGAGATCACCATTGATTAGAGGTCTGGGAACAGAGGTTTCTCAGAACCTTAAAATTAGCATATGCAGATGATATTTGTCTATTAGCAAAGAATGAGTCATCCTTCAAGTAGCATATAATCTTTTACTTGCTGTAGGGGATACAAATGGGGCAAGACTGAATCCATCAAAATTAAGGTGTTTGGATTTAGAAGGGTTTTCAAAACTATTAGCCTTGATAGCTGATATCCCAATAGTTAAAGCCCTTGTAAAATCTTAGAGATATATTTTGGGGTGAGAGTGGCAGGTTTTAACTGGAATAGTACTTTACAGACAGGACTTGATAAGGTGGCTTGGTGGAATGTGTGGAAAATGTTCAAAAGAGAATTTATTCAATTAACACATTTTTGATTCCAGCTTTTCTGTTTCTAAGTGCAGTTTTCCCTTCCCACTGTCTAGAAATGAAAGTGTTGGCATGTTTTTCCTGTTTCTGGGGTAGCTGGCTTTATCCCATAAATCAAAATGTTTTATAAGGATTTTGAAGGGGGTTAAAATGGTAAACCCGATCCAATTTTTCTTTTCTATTTTTTTATATAATAATTTTCTTCCTTTAATGAAGAGAGTGCACATCTGTGGACACTGTGGGTGTTCCCAGTTCTACAAGGCGTATTGTTAGAATGCAAAACTGATATATTCCTCCTAAGAATAAACGATGTCCCTGTTTTAATAGAGTGCAGACGGGAGTCTTTGACAATGTGAAGAAATGGAAAATAAAATATATGACAGTATTGAATATGCCTAGGAAACTATTGCATGCAAAGGTTTTGCTGGCATGTTTTATGGAGTACCATTTGCTGGTTTCTCAGTTGATGATCAAAACTCCATTTCAAACTATATTACTGATAGTAGAATTCCCCAAAATGTGGGATACTGCTTAGTTGGCAATTCATGGAAAGTTAACATAAAGGAAATCAGAAACCTAAACAGCTGCATGATCAGTACTGTCCAAGGGTGACAAAATAAACCATGGATCATTTATATTTCTCTTGTCCATACGTTAAACAGTTTTGGGCTGTGGTACAAGATCCAGGGAATTGTGAACTATATTTTCCCCTGATTCAACTCTTTTGTTCCATGGGATCATTCCCCATTCAGTAGTTCATTTCAACCACAGTACTTTACTTATGATTCACGGTCCATTTGTTATGCTGGATTTGGATTAGCCGATGTCGGTTGGTACTCAACAAATAGTGATTACAATAACTGATCTATATTATATGGAGCTTACAGATTTGTGGAAATGTAACACGATGAATCCAAACACTAAGTTGCCAGGTATGGTTACAGTATTGGGTTCATTTTGATTTAATTTGAGAGTCGGTTTCAAGGAAGTTTTAAATTGAAATTGGATAGAGTCTCAGGTACTTATCATGACAATAAGTGATTTAGGACCTGTCTGGGTGGAATTTTAACACAGGCTTTCTCCTTTGTTTTAATAGGACCAAGAAACTTCCATGCTCTTTCAGCGGGGTCTGGGGTGGAGAAAGTTGTTTGGATTAACTTTCAGGGGTCCTAACAGATAATCTGACAAGAGAACCACACGCTGCAAAATGCACTACTCAATTGATCTTTTACTAAAATTGTTTTTTAGTTTTGGTGTGCAGTTCACACAGTTAACTTTTGTTTATTGTTGTAGTTCAGAAGGATTTACCTAATCCTTTGGTTGAAATATATATTTTTAGGTAGATCTTGGGTTTTAATAAGCATTATCACCCTTTGGTGCTACCATTTTCACCCCTTTTTTTGTTGTCTGTGTTTTTATTTTTTGTTAAGGTGAGCAGTTACAGGAGGATGTAAGACTTTTTGGAAGTTGCAAAGTTTTTTTTGCTCTGCTTTACAGAAAAAGGAGGTTCTATGTCTAAGGGTTTAACTATACATACTCCCCTACTCTTGTGGGGGGAAAGAAGGAGGGTATAATTTCAGTCCTTTATTGATGTGTAGCGTTTAAGAATGTTTTAATACGTTTGTGGGTATGTTTTTCTTCTTCATTAACACATTTATATTTCAGCTTTACAGTATGAAGGGATACTGTTCTGTGTTTTTGTTCTTTTTTTCTTCTTTATGAAGTTGTATGAAATACTGATTTTTAAAGGGTTTAATGATATGATTTTTTATATTAACGTTTCTAGTATGAAGTAATACGCATTTTAGTTTTTGTTTTGTTCCTTTATGAGCTTAAGATTTTGTATGAAGAAATATGGTTTTGTTTATATGTTCTTTTAAGACATTAATAAAAATTCTCCTTCTCTTTTGAGAAGTGCCATGGGATCTTTAACATCCACCTGAACTACCACCAGAACAGGCAGATGGGACCTCGGTTTAATGTCTCATCAGAAAGATGGCACCTCAGGAGTGAAGCACCCCCTCATGCTGCACTACAGTGTCAGTATTGGGATTTATCCCAAGTACCAGGTGTGGGGATAGAACCCACAGCCTTCTGATCTCCAAGCCTCAGAGCCGAGTGTGCAACCTGCTGAGCAACTGACACTATGTTTTCCACACATCCCAGGTAGTCCAGTGCCCCCATCCCCGATCATAGAATAAATGATAAATTACCCAGTATCCTGGTAGTCTAGTGTCCCCGGCCCATACCTGATTGTAGTGGAAAATACATCACAAAACACTCTCCTGGTAGTTCAGTGGTCCCCCCCCTAAACCCCATCAGTAACATAATCCATATGCAAAAGTCCCTGGTAGTTTAATGGTGCCCCTCCCATTCCTGAAACTGTCCGTAAACTGAACATAGATCAAAATACACTGGTAGTCTAGTGGCCCCTCCCAGCCCCAATCATAACAGACACATAACCCCAATATTTCCCTGGTAGTCCAGTGGATCCCCAGCTTCCCATACACTGGGGCACCCACCCACCCTGCTCTCCCCATTCCATCATGACCATTGAAACCAGCAAGCAGTAAAACCCACCAGCACACCTCCATGGCTGCCCCTGACTGAGCTGTCACTGAATGACAGCTTACAGTAAAGTACTTCGATACCATTGGTCAACACTGTTGCCCAATGGGCTTGCAGTGTGTGCTGTAGCTTTCATTCACAACACTATGAGAATGAAAGCTTACAGTACACACTTCAAGCCCATTGGTCTACAGTAGAACCACAGAAACATAGAAGTTGATGGCAAATAAGGACCACAAAGGCCCATTCAGTCTGCCCATTTTTCTACCTTGTGCCATAAGCCTTTACTCTGTCAATGGCCTATCTATTCATACTCATCTGTATTGCTCCCTTATGGCTATCTCATGCCTGTTTGAAGCCCTGCACTGTACTCATTTCCACCACTTCCAGAGTAGGCTGTTCCATGCATCAACCACCCTTTCTGTGAAAAAGAACTTCCTTACATTATCCCTTAATCGGCCTCCCTCTAATCTCATGCTGTGTCCTCTTGTCTTGCTATTTTTCTTACATTGAAACATGTTAGACTCTTTCACCTTGTTAACGCCTTAAGATGTTTGAATGTTTTGATCATATCACCTCTCTCCCTCCTTTGCTCTAGGGTATACATATTGAGCTCCGTTAATCTGTCCTCATATGTTTTCTGGTGCAGTCCCTGCACCATTTTGGTGCCCTTCTCTGAACTGCCTCAATAAACAATTTTGTTATTGTGCTTGTGCATATGAGGCCTCTAGTACTGCACACAGTACTCTAGATGGGAGCCTAACCAGTGTCTTGTAAAGAGGATTATTACCTCCCTCTTCCGATTTGTGATACCCCTAGTAATACACCCCAACATCCCTCTAGCCTTACCTACTGCTTTAGTGGTCTGCATGAATGATTTCAGATCATCTGTGATGATGATGATGACCAAGTCTCTTTCTACCCTTGTAATTGTCAGCAACTCCTCCCAACCAATAGCTAGTCTCAGAGTTTTCTTCCCTATGTGCATAATCTTGCACTTCTTTGCATTAAACCCCAGTTGCCACTATTCCGACCATTTTGCCAGTTTATCCAGATCTAGCTTATCCAGTAATAGCTTGGCAGAAGGCACCAGGAGAAAGGACTGCTGTGTGACTGAACTTCTCTGCTGGGACTAAAGTAGAAGAACTTTGTATTTGACCTTTAATTTAGGGTAAAAAAACTAACATACAAAAAAGTGTGTGTTTGGGTTAACTGAACTGAATGGGTATCTGCAGAGTTATCTAGGTGTAAATCTCAGGTGACTGAAAGGACTTAACTGCTGTGAGGTTTAAATTACTTGTAGAAAGATCTGGTAAGTAGGGGAGTGGCTTAGCTAGAAGGAAGTTACATTTAAAGACTGCCTTAGAAAGTTTCAGCTAATAGCTTGGCAGAAGGCACCAGGAGAAAGGACTGCTGTGTGACCAAACTTCTCTACTGGGACTATATTGCCCTTCTTCCCACCCAAAGCTAGTTCTATTTTTATAGACACAGGATTTGACTGACAACAGGAACTTCCTGTTTAGGGGCAGGAAGTGAGTGATCACAGAACCACCAAGGACTCACCATCCTAGAAGGGCAAGAGTAGCTCTCAGCCCCTCTAGCTGCTGGAGGTCTGCCTCTGAGCAAGTAAGTGGTCTACTGCGAAATATAGGATATTCTTGTCTCAGAACAGGACAATCAGGAGCTTAAAGGGTACACAGGCAGAAAGTAAGGAGAGAGAAAAAAAAACAGAGGAAAGAGTAAGGATTGCAAACAGTTAAGGGGCCAGAAATAAGACATGATTGGAGTGGTGCAGTGCAGTGGCTGTGGAGCAGCAGTCTTCGGGAGATATTCTGGAGGATGCGGTGTTGTCCCATCTGCAGGCACCTCTCTGGGCTGAGGAGGAGGTTGCTCATCTCCAGGCTGAGTTGGCCAGGATTTGTGGGACCTCCCTTCCATCCAGGGACCACCAGTGCCACTGCCGTTGCCTCAGAGGTTGCCAAGAAAGAGGAGCGGTTGGACCACAGTGGGCTCAGGGAGGGAGGGTGGTGGAACAGAGGTGCATCCCTCCCGTTGTACCTCTCCACAATTCCTATGCCATTCTGGCAAAGTGTGGTTCCTCTATGGAGGCACCCATAGTGGAGACCAAGGAGGATGCGGGAACCTCCACAAAGGAGACCCACAGGAGGGTGGCAGGGGACCCTGCAGGGAGGAAACAACTCCTGGTGGGGGACTCCATTGTTAGGAAGGTAGAACTGGGGAGGAAGGGAGAGGGAGGTAAGGTGCCTGCCTGGTGCCATGGCTTGGAGGGACAGGAGCAAATCCTTAGGATTGCCAGAGCAACTGCACAGGGAGGGAGCTGGATGTCATTGTCCACCTAGGGACAAATGACCTGGCTAAAAAAGGATTAGAGAACTGCAGGAAGAGTTTGTGGAATTGGGGAGGGCCTTAGACAGGTAGCACGCACGGTAACCTTCCCCGGAGGTGCTACCCATCTATGGCATAGGAGAGGCTAGGGTGTTCCGCACCATGGGATTCAATCAGTGGTTGAAAACTGGTGTGGAGCTCAGGGTTTAGCTTCATTGGGGACTGGGGGTCCACCTGGATGATGCAAGCCTATACTGGCATGATGGGCTGCATCTGTCTGGGAGGAACCAGGATCCTAGGTGATAAGTTTAAATGCTTCATTGGCAAGCTTTTAAACTAGCCAAGGGGAGGCACTGGAAAGGAGCAGGAAAATCCTAGCCCCCAAATAATCACAGTAGTAAGTGCGGCAAACACCAACATAGAGGTGTCAACAGGGAGAAGGGCAGAGGTAAATGGAGAAAGTGACAAAGGCAAGAAGGACAGGGATGGGGCAAAGGGAGTAAGGCCATCAGGAAATGGAGGGTAATGAGTACCAATGCCCATAGTCTGGGCAACAAGCTCCCTGAGCTGATGGCTTTAATGGAAGAGGGATGCCTGGATATCGTAGCAGTCACAGAAACATGGTACACAGAGAACCATTACTGGATGTTAACATACCAGGTACAAAACCTACAGGAAAGACAGGCAGGGGAGAAGAGGGGAGGTAGTCTCTATGTAAAGGAAGGGATAAAAGCAACTGAACAAAAGAGTAAACAGGGAGGAGAGGAGGCACTGTGGGTCACCTTGGAGACTGGAAAGGGCACCACAATCCGCACAGGGTTGTGACAGACACCATGTCAGGGGAAGGAATGGACAAGGATATGATAGAAGGCATTCTTAGAATGGCAGAGAAAGGAGATACTGTTGATGGGAGACCTGAATATTCCAGATGTTAACTGGAGCACATTTGCTGCAGCCACATCCAAGAGCAGGGCCATTCTTGATGCCCTACAGGTGGCAGGCATTAGACAGCTAGTTTTGGAACCCACTCGTGAGGGAGCAATCTTAGACCTCATAGTCTCAAACGGGGCAGTGAGAGGATCTCAGATCTAGAAGTGGGTTGCCATCTGGGGACAAGTGACCATCAAACAGTGTGGTTCACGTTAAACTCAGCTACAGAGTCAAGCCATACAAAGTGAGGGTACTGGACTTTAGGAGGGCTGACTTTGGCAAGATGGGAGAGTGCCTCAGAAAAGCACTAGCAAACAGGCTAGAAGGAGGTGTGGAGCAACAATGGGGAATTATCAAAACTGCCATCACAGAGGCAACAAGCCTTTGTGTGAAGCAAATAAACAAATTAAAACAAAAAAAGCCACTATGGTTCTCAAAAGAGGTGGCTGTGAAAGTCAGGAGAAAAGATAGCATTCCGGAAGTATAAGGAAACACAGAAGGAGCAGGACAGAGAGCTGTACCAGTTAAGGCAGAAGGAAGCAGGGAGGGAAGTCAGAATAGCAAAGGCCCAAACTGAGGAAAAGATAGCCAACTCCAGTTAAGAAGGGGATAAAACCTTTATAGGTACATCAGCGGCGTAGAAAGACAAAGGGAGGGATAGTGAGGCTGAATAGAATGAGCGGTGGGTGGGCAGAGGGGACAGTGAAAAGCAGGAATACTGAACGAATATTTCTGCTCAGTATTCACAAAAGAGGAGGAGGAAGTGCCTCATCCAATTAACAGAAGCACTCTTGATAGGGGGTCGATCCCAGTCCTTTCACAGAAGAAAGGGTTCTGCAAGAACTCCTAAAACTGAAGGTGGACAAAGCAATGGGTCCTGATGGAATTCACCTAGAATTCTAAAAGAATTGAGGAGGAACTAGTGAAACCACTGGCTACTCTTTTAATAAATCATGGGAGGATGGTGTGGTACCCGAGGACTGGAGGAAGGCGATGTGATTCCCCTTCACAAAAGTGGGTCCAAGACAGAGGCAGGAAACTACAGACCTGTCAGTCTGACCTCTGTGGTAGGGAAAGTGATGGAGTCACCTCTGAAGGAAAGAATAGTTGAGTACCTAGAGGCCAGTGGAGCACAGGACCCAAGGCAGCATGGATTCACAGTGGGAAGGTCATGTCAGCCAGATCTAATAGATTTCTTTGACTGGGTGACCAAGTAGTAGACCAGGAGGGCTGTGGACATGGCCTACCTAGACTTTAGCAAGGCATTTGACACAGTCCCACACAAAGATTAATAGTCAAATTAACCAGCCTGGGAGTGGAACCCAGGGTGATAGCCTGGGTAAAACATTGGCTGGACAACAGGACACAGAAGGTAATTGTAAATGGAGTCCACTCTGAAGAAAGGGGGTTACTAGTGGGGTACCGCAGGGTTCAGTATTGGATCCAGTCCTTTTTAATGTCTTCATCAGTGACATTGCAGAGGGACTGGAAGGAAAAGTATGCCTTTTGCAGATGATACAAGACCTGCAACAGAGTTGATACACAAGGAGGCGTGGAAAGGATGAAAAGGGACTTGGCAAGGTTGGAGGAATGGTCAGAAGTATGGCAGCTAGGATTCAATGCAAAGAAGTGCAAAATAATGCACCTGGGAAACAAGAACCCAGGGAAGAATACACAATGGTGGGGAGGTAGAACAAACGAAAAGGAAAGGGACCTGGGGGTAATCATATCAGATGATCTTAAGGTTAACAAGCAATGTGAGAAGGCAGTAGGGAGGGCAGGGGTATGCTGGGATGTATAGGGAGAGGCATCATCAGCAGAAAACAGGAAGTTGTTATCCCTCTGTACAGACAGTTGGTGAGACCCCATCTGGAGTACTGTGTCCAGTTCTGGAGACCCCATCTCCACAAGGACATAGACAGGATAGAGGCAGTCAGAGGAGGGCAACTAAAATGGTGCAGGGTCTGCAAGAGAAGCTGTATGAGGAGAGACTAAAGGAGCTTAATATGTATACCCTTGAGGAAAGAAGGAGAGGGGACATGATAGAAACTTTTAAGTACCTTAGTAGAATCAACAAAGTCCAAGAGGTAGCATCTTTCAGAAAAAGAGACGTGCAAGAACAGGGGACACAATTTAAAGATAGAAGGAGGGCAGTTCAGGGCAATGTGAGGAAGTATTATTTCACAGAGAGGTAGTGGATGCATGGAACAGCCTTCCTGAGGAGGTTGGGGGTCTAAAACTGTGGGAGAATTCAAGAATGCATGGGACAGACATAAGGCAATTCTTGTGGGGAGTAGGAAGAAATAGGCTGTTGGTTAACTAGGATCTGCGGCCTATCCTGTAGGTAGGGAAATGGGCAGACTAGATGGGCCTAGTGGTCCTTATCTGCCGTCAAAGTCTATGTTTCTATGTTTCTATCTCTTCTCATTCTGCTCACCCCATCTGGATCATCTTCTCTGTTGCAGATCTTGAATCATCTGCAGACAGACAAACCTTACCTTCCAGTCCATCTGCAATGTCACAGATGAAAATATTGAAGAGGACGGGCCCCAGAACTGATCCCTGAGATACCCCACTTGCGACTTGCATCTCTTCTGACTGTATGCCATTTACCATCACTCTGTTTCTACTGCCAACCAGATTGCCACCCAGTTGACAAAACTCTGACCCACCGAGCCTACCCAGCTTATTAATAAATCTTCTATGTGGAACAGTATTGAAACCTTTGCTGAAGTCAAGGTAGATGACATCAGATTTCACCAAAAACTAGGGGCTGGCAACAGATGTCGGCATACCTCACCCCTGAGGCCCACCATGCCATCATCCAATGAAACCTGCTACCTATCCTGGACTACTGCTCTCCCATCTACTCCAGGACCTCTGCATCCACCATGGCAAAACTATTAGTAACATACAACAGTGCTTGCAGCTTCTCTCTGCTGGCCCTTTCTACATGCACCACTGTACACTCTACACTACACTGGGGTGGCTCCCACTACAAGCCCACTTTGACCTTGCACTGTACAGTTTTATTGATTCTGCCATCCATATTGCCCATAATCCCTCTTCCTCCCTTCTCACCACTCAAACCTCACACCGCTGCCTCGCTTACTCCAGTATCACCTTTCTGAAAATCCCAGGAAGCCATGAACATGGGCACTAGAGCACTGTCTGTAGCAGCCCCCCACTATGGAACCAGCTACCCACTGAACTGCGCACCATAAACACTCACCACCAGTTCAAGACTTGCCTTAAAGATTGGCTCCTGTTGGCATCCACCTGCCACTGCTTTAAGGACTAGCTCCCCATAGGTTCCAGGGGTCAAGCCAAATAGGTCCTCTTATTTACTGAAACTTGTACCACCATGAGCCTTACTTTGCTTTGTTATTTGTTGTCCCTCAACTACTGACACCATGTATTGCCAAATGTAACAACTGTAACATTTCACTATGTATTACCTACTCTTGTTATGTTCTTGTTATTTTGATGTTTCTACTCTGTGCCACCTTATGTGGCCTGGGTCGTGCCTGAAAATGGTCCCTGGGATCAGTGCACCTACCCGGTAAACAAAGTCATAAATAAATAAATAAACTGCACCCACTTGGTCCACCACTCTGGTTACCCAGTCAAAAAAAAAAGTCTATGAGATAAGTTTAAAAGGACCTTCCTGTTGTAAACCCATGCTGTCTTGGATCCTGTGTGCCTATGTATTCCAGGTGTTGCGCTACCCTTTCCTTAAGCGGTGCATCCATAATCTTGCCCACTACTGAGGTAAGACTGACTGGTCTGTAATTTCCTGCCTCCTCCCTGCTGCTGCTCTTGTGAAGCAGGATCACATGAAACCCTTCTCCAGTCTTTTGGGACCTCTTCTGTGTTCAGAGACTCACTAAACACTTTTGATAATGGCTCTGCTAGTTCCACCCTTAGTTCGTTTAGTACCCTGGGATGTATGCCATCAGGTCCTATTGCCTTGTCCACCCTGAGCTTAGTGAGCTCTTGTAGGACCCTTTCTTTGTGAAGGGACTTGTTTCATAGGTTTCATAGGGTATCCAAGCAGTAAAGACCAAGTTCCATATAGCTCACTAGAGAAATTGAAGTATAACCATTTATTGAGTTTTTATGTAAATAGATATCTAATCTTGACTTGAAAATGTCCATTGTATCATTAGTTACCACATTTAAGGGTAATTGATTCCAAACACTAGTGACTCTTATTGTAAACCAAGAGCTCTTTTTTTGTTTACAACATTCTCCCTTAAGTTGCAAGGGGTGTGACCGAGTTTCATAAAGATTATTTCTTATAGTTAGTCCCAATTTATCCCATAAACTGTCATCATGAAGAACTTTAAAAACCATACAAAGGTCACCTCTCATTCTTCGATATTCTAAGGAATAAAGTCCTAACTGGTTTAAATGATCATCGTAATTTAGATCCTTAACTTCATTCATTTTCTTTGTTGCTTTTCCTAGAATTTTTCCAGAGCACGTTTTGAGCCCTGGTCTTGTGGTGACCAAACTGAGCACAATACTCCAAGTCTGACCTCACTAGAAGTATATAAGGGAGTAACACTCTACTACTATTACTTTGGATATGCTTGTTAATACAGTGACGTATTCCTTCAGCTTTTTAATGACTTGTTGAAAATGAAGTTTAGGACTCAAATTATTTTGTACTCTTACACCCAAGTCCTTTCATCTTCTACCACATTTAATAATTTACCTCCCAACTTACATTTGGCTAATAAATTATTTTTCCCAAAGTGCATAACAGTACACTTATCTACATTAAAATTTAACATGTTTTTATCTGCCCAATTTTCAAGTTCACCTAGTGTGAACTGAAGGGTATTGCATCTTCAACATTGTTTACAATATGACCGATCGCAGTGTCATCCACAAATTTGGTTAGCCATACTCCGACTGACGTACTTAATGAGGCAATATATATATTAAAAGACATGGGCCAAGCACAGAGCCCTGTGGGACACCACTGGACACATGTTCCTGTCCTGAATAAGAACCTTTTATACAGGCGTTTTGCGTTCTATTGGTCAACCATGATTCCACCCATTTGGTAATATTACCATTTAAACCCATTTCAATCAAAGCGTCTAACAGTTCACCACAAGGGACCTTATCAAAGGCTTTGATAAGGTTTGTGTACACCTCCCCCCTTTGTCTTTGGTGCTGAGCTGTGGGCCCTGCCTACCTTCTCCTCAGTAAATACTGAGCAGAAGTATCCAATTAGGATAGATGCTTTTCCTTGGTCCTCCTCTACATGCTCCCCTAACCCCTTTGATCTTAACAATACTCTCTCTGGACTTTCTCCTTTCACTAATACATCTATAGAAAGTCTTGTCCCCTACTTTTCCTGTTTGTGCTACTGTTTCCTCAGTTTGTGCCTTTACCTGCCTTACTGCCTTACCTGCTTCTCTTAGGGAAGTTTGGTATGTCTCCCTGTCTTTGTCCGCTGCATTCCCTTATATTTCCTGAAGGCCAATCGTTTGGCTCTGATCTTTTCTGCTACTGTTTTGAGAACCCCATTGTCGACCAATGGAACTGTGGTGCTTACTGTAAGCTGTCATTCAGTATTTTGGTCCAACCTGTGGGCTTCTGTGTCTAATGTAATCAAGTTCTCCAAACCCTGTCCAATCAGATATATTCTGCTTCATGCCATGTCCAAAAGTAAGAAAACCTTATTTAGCCAGCAGTATGTTGTGACATGCCACAGGGACATCATTTTGGAATGGGGTGTATGGTCTTGCAGCATGTCTTGTTACCACTTGGGGACCACAGTGAAGACAGCTCCCAGATTACCGACTTCCACCTTGTTGGACCCAATAAACTGAAAGTTCCCAGGGCACAAGTTACTTGGGAATACAAGGTGCTTTGCACAAGCCTCCACCCTCTTCTGGAGCTTGACATTGCCCATGCAGGGGTGCTTTATATCACATCAAACTCGTAACAGTTTAAACAGCTTTTCTCTTCTGAATACACAGTGCACATTGCCCTGGCAAGGCAGCATTCTGCATCCAAGAAAGACTTCCACTGAAGCCAGATCCTCAATTAAGATGTAGAGTAATGAGCTATGAATGAGCTTGGAACATCCGGCAAACCTGAAAATGATTCCCAAAGCTTCAACTTGCATACTGTGTGACTGTGAGCATGTCACTTGTCATCCACATTGTTTCTGGGTCACCCCTAAAACTGGCATTGTGCCTAGTGGGCCTTACCTGTTTATCAAAGAATAAAGAGGCGGGTACTCTGGATGTGGCCACCCATTCATCAACTTATGCACCACAGATTTAAAAATAATAGCAGTGTTATTTCTGTTGAGCATGGGTCACCATCCACTACTAGGCTCCTACCTGAACTCACCCAAAAGCAAACATCCAAAATTTCCAGAGTCTGAGTGTTTGCATTAACACCTCCCACTAGGAGTTGTTACTATATTCATTATTGATGCATTTGCTCAGTCCTCTCTGAAAACATTCTAAAGTCTTTCATTGCTATACATTACAGAGTTCTACTCACAGTTCCCATTACACAGCATAAGTGGTATTCACCATCTACATATAGCTGCATTTTCCTACAGATATTCATATTAGTATGTAACATTATGCCCTATCATGGTACAGTATTACTCATATAATTACATGTTTCTTTAAATAAGGTCAGTTCTGACAATATAGAAGCCATGTTTATTCATTCCCAAATATTACTTTTTAAATACACACCTGGATGGCTCTATTGTGCAAAGATGTAGGTGGCCATAGAAACATAGACTTTGATGTCAGATAAGGACCACTTGGTCCACCTAGTCTGCCCATTTCCCGACTTACAGGATAAGCTGCAGATCCTAGTTAACCAACAGCCTATTTCTTCCTACCCACCACAAAAATTGCCTTATGTCTGTTCCATGCATTCTTGAATTCTCCCACAGTTTTAGACCCCACAACCTCCTCAGGAAGGCTGTTCCATGAGTCTACCACCCTCTCTATGAAAAATACTTCCTCACATTGCCCTGAACCACCTCCCATTATCTTTAAATTGTGTCCCCTTGTTCTTGCACATCTCTTTTCTGAAAGATGCTACCCTCTTGGACTTTGTTGATTCCACTGAGGAACTTAAAAGCTTCTATCATGTCACCCCTCTCTCAGGAACAAGCCCAGACTGCTGGGGTGCGGGAGAAAGAGGATCGAGCATCCGAGTTGCTCTCCTCTCTTGGGAGGGATTCCAGGTGTAGCCTGGTGCAGCAGTGGCCCCTTGTGGAAACTGGCAGCACTGCTATGCACAGGGGCAGACATTGGGCAGCTGCCTTCTGGGCGTGGGTAGGAGCACCCACATCGTGGGTGGGGAGGCGATGCGCGTCCACGTTGAGGCGTAAACACTACTGAAAATCCGTCTGGCCCAGATAGGCAATGGCCCTCCCAGAGCCTTGCCGCCACATGCCCAACACTGAAGCCCTGCCACCACCTTCAATCTCCTTGGGACCGTATGTCCCTGGGGTGCCAGGGAGAAAGTAATGACCTTGAGGATGGTGGGGTTCACAGTGGGCTGTAGAGCGGCACTGGCCAGCAGAGAGGTCTGAGAGAGTTCTGGAGCTGGGAAGATAAACAGAGTTAAAAAGAAAACAATGTCCCTCTCTCCCTCCTTTCCTCAGGGGTATACATATTAAGATCCTTAATCTCCTCGTATGGCTTCTCTTGCAGACCCTGCACCATTTTAGTTGCCTCCTCTGAACTGGCTCTATCCAGTCTATGTCCTTGCAGAGATGGGGTCTCCAGAACTGGACACAGTATTCCAGATGGGGTCTAACCAACTGTCTGTACAGGGGATAACAACTTCCTGTTTTCTGCTTGTGATGCCTCTCCCTGTACATCCCAGTATCCTCCCAGCCTTCTCTACTGCCTTCTCACATTGCTTACTAACCTTAAGGTCATCTGATATGATTATCCCCAGGTCCCTTTCCTTTTTGTTGTTGTTACTACTACCTCCCCTCCCACTGTGTAATCTTCCCCGGTTTTTGTTTCCAGGTGCATTATTTTGCACTTCTTTGCATGGAATCCAAGCTGCCATACTTCTGACCATTCCTCCAATCTTGCCAAGTCTGTTCTCATCCTTTCCACACTTCCTTGTGAGATCTTTGTGTCATCTGCAAAGAGGCATGCTTTTCCTTCAGTCCATCTGCAATGTCACTTATAGAGACATTAAAAACAACTGAACCAAGTACTGAACCCTGCAGCACCCACTAGTAACCCCTCTTTCTTCAGAGTGGACTCCATTTACAATTACCTTCTGTGTCCTGTTGTCCAGCTAATGTTTTACCCAGGCTACCACCCTGGGACCCACTCCCAGGCTGGTAAATTTGACTATTAATCTTTTGTGTGAGATCGTGTCAAATGCCTTGCTAAAGTCTAGGTAGGCCATGTCCACAGCCCCTCCCTGGTCTACTACTTTGGTCACCCAGTCAAAGGAATCAATTAGATTCATCTAACATGACCTTCCACTGTGAACCCATGCTGCCTTGGGTCCTGTGCACCACTGACCTCTAGGTACTCAACAGTTCTTTCCTTCAGAAGTGATTCCATCACTTTCCCTATGGCAGAGGTCAAACTGACAGGTCTGGTTTCCTGCCTCTGTCTTGCTCCCACTTTTGTGAAGGGGAATCACTTGGCATATGGGTACAGGTTTACATCTGAATCTGGAGCTTCAGAAGCAGAAGCCATCAGGCTGTTGGGAGAGGAATGGACATCCCATTAATTGCTTCCCTACAGGGAGGGCGTACTGTATTTCATTTTATTATCTAGTCTGGAGGCATATTGAGGCCGTGACCACCATCTTTGCTGACCTCCAGCACAGGGTCATGAGCCCGTGACTACCTGTTCTCCTCAAGGACTTGCCTTTTCATCAGCCCAGCATTCAGGACACTAAGGACCAATCAGTTGCTGGAGCAACTGAACAGGGGTGGTCACGGCCGCAATATTCCTTCCAGACTATATAATAAAATGAAATACAGCACTTCCTCCTTCTGCCCACACTGAATTTAAACTTAATTTATCAGGATAATGCTGTGTTTTAAAGAACAGAATAGTAGCCAAAATTTGAGCAGAGTAGAGAAGCAGGTCTGAATTATATAGTAGAGGAGGTTACAGACTACAGTTAGTGCTCTGCTTGCATTTTTATAGCATCTCCCATAATAATAAACATGAATTTATAATGGACATGGGTTATGGCTCCAAAACTGTTTGTTATAGTGAGGGGTTACGGTACTTGCAACTAAAACCCCTCACGATATCTCAATATGTATCATATTACTCTATCAGGGTCTGTCAAACACTAAGCCTGCTACTGTATATGTTACTGCCCTATTTTCTGGTACATAGTTCCCTCCCTCAGCTTTAGAGGTCCTGCTGGTGGCATCTTGCTGAAACTCCTCCAACTGCCCTGCGGCATGCAGCAGAAGGTAAAATGCAAAGAGGTGCATTATCCCTCAAAATATCTAAGCTCTGCCTTGCTTTCTGACAAGTGTTGCTGCTCCTGCTAGTCACTGGGGCAATGTGCATCCCAGCCCAGGCTCTGCTGCCTCTTACACCCCTTAGAGGACACCTGAGAGCTGGCCCATGTGAACATAGGAGGTCTTATTGCCCAATTGGATGAATTCAGGCTCTGGGCAACTAATTCCCAGTTTAATATTGTAGCCATCACAGAGACTTGGTTTACAAATCGGGTCCTTGACAAAGAAATCGACATTGACAGCTATACCCTGATTAGGCTAGACAGGGTGTCACAAAAGGGGTGGGTGTCTCATGTACATTAAGTCCTACTTTACTTCCTGCAGACTCTCCCCTCCCTCTAAAGCCAACTAGTTATGAACTTCTTGCAGCAAACTTAAGACTAGGTCCCAAAGGAGATAAGGATCTTAACCTTCTAGTGGATTACATACCATTTATAAATGTCAGTGCCGACTTTGACTGCGTCATCAATACTGTTGTAGGTCTGTCTCCACAAAATGAAAAAATTGTACCGGTGACTTTAACTGCAACTAGCTGTCCAGTAGGAGCAAGGCCTACACAGACAAACTGGCCAACATGTTCTAACTCCAGGTTATCACCTCCCAAAGAGGATGAACGACAAAACAGGCACTGGCAACTTGCTTGACTGGATCCTTGTCAGCCACCCTATCAGGGTCATCTCCTCCACAGTCCTGCCAGGCTATTTTAGCAACCACTTCCCCTTGACTTGCAGATGGTCCACTAAAGTAACTGAAGGAGCCATCTCTGTCAAAGCTCAAGTGTTTCAAACCCACAAGCTCCCTTATTTTCATGCACTACTACAACAAGTAGACTGGTCCTTCCTGTCTAATACTCACGATGTGAACGCTGCCCTGGAGTATTTCTTACTCCAGTTTAATAGACTATGTGACACTGTTGCCCACTACAACACCCTTCTTAGGAAAGGCAACTCCCAGGCCTTGTTCACCCCAACCATTACTTCCTTGGCCTGGGAGCAGGACAGAGAATGGGCTCTGTATAAAGAGCTTGAGCTCTCTAAATAACTCCAAAAATACAAGGAACTGTGGAACACCGTTAATGTCCACATTAATTTGGCTAAGGCTAATTACCATAAATACTAGGATTCATACTAGGAGTTTGTAAGAGGTACAGAAAGCTATAAGCCCATAGTGTACTCCTCCTAGAATTGGGTCAATAGTCCCCACAGTTCCTGTTACATAAAAAGCTCCTCAACAAACCTAAACAGCTAAGGAATGGGATCATCAAAATCTTGAGCACTGCAAGACAACCCATGCCCTACTGTATAGTGGTTGGTAGTTCCACAATTGAAGGAGACAAAAATATTGCTGACTTCTTCAATAAAACTTTCAGTGATTTATTCTCATACTTACCTGACCCCACTACCCACTCCTACACAGCTGGTGCTACACCTGATTTCCCTAGCAGACCCAAGTTCTGTTTCAAAAAGCTGACTTGGGGTGAAGTGCACACCTACTTAACTAAGACCAAAATTACAACTCAGCTTAGCCCTGACTATATTAATATGAAGTTGCTTAAGCTGGCCATTAGGAAGTCACCGCTCCTTGCAGATTATTTTCAGTGTATCCTTTCCACCAGACAAGTACCTGAGCTTTGGAAAAGTCTAAGAGACACCAATACTTAAAGGGGTGATAGTAATCTACCCTTTAATTACTGCCCTATCTCCATTCTACTCCCCTAAAAAGCCTTAGAGAGGGTAGTGAATGATCAGCTCACTCAATGCTTGAACCATCATAAACTTCTGGTTCAGGAGCAGCATGGCTTCAGGAGAAACTACAGCACAATGATAGCACTCCTGGAGCTCACACACTCACTACGCTGTACCCTGGATAGGGAATATGGCCAGGTCCCTATCATAGACCTCATCAAGGCCTTTGACTTTGTAAACCATGCCTCCACTGCCAACAACTACTTAACCAGGGCCTTTCTATGTATAGTCAGCTGGTTCCAAAGGCTATCTGGCTGGTAGAACCCGAATGGTAAAATGTCACAATTTATTCTTGGACATTTGGCCTGTCATTGTATTGAAGTTGTTCCCCCAGGGTCAGTTCTTGGACCCTTCTCTTCTGCTTATTCATAATCAAATTGCCTGCTCTCTGCAGGTCTATGAATATATTACTTTATGCTGATGATGCAGTCATTTTCTCCAGTGATATGTGCTTGGAGATACTGCAGCAGAGGCTTCAGTCTGACTTTGACGCCATCTAGGAATGGTCCACCTCCAACTTACTCATAATGAAAACCAAGAAAACTAAATGTATGGTCTTTGCCACCTGTAACAAGTCCCCTTCTCTCTGGCATTAACAATTACATCAGCTTCTGGTACCCCCCCCTCGAGCAAGTGACAACATTTAAATACCTTGGGGTTACCCTTGACACTGCTTTATCCTTTGCTGCTCATGTTGGCCTTCTAGTTCAGGCTGTTAACTCCAGGCTAGGGCTACTCTACAGTAGAGGTGGGTGAAAGTTGCAAATTCCACTTTCGCAGAACTTTTGTGAAAATTCAGAAATTTTGTGGAATTTTCTGAACTTCCGCCATTGGCGAGATCAGAATCTTCGAATGTGTTTGATGGATATTCGCCCTGTTACACTGAATTATTTTGCTGAACTGCAGTATAATACACATGAACTGTGGAATAACAGTTCTGAGTATTTTGTTTTACAGTTTAAGAATTATTCCCCGTAAATTTAATTATTCTGCAGTTCAGTGATCAGTTCTGCAGACTTTTTCTCTGCAGTTTAATAAAATAATCCACAATTTGTATATTTATTCCATTGTTCTAAGTCAGAATTTCCATGGAAGTTGCTAATTTGATTTCCCCACTTTTGCAGAAGTGAAAATTTGACATCATGAAATTCCACCTACAGAAGTCTTTTAGCATACCTCTACTCTACAGACATAGGCGCAATTTCCTACCAGACATTAAGAAACTCCTGGTGCAGTGCTTCATTGCCAGTATAATTGACTATGGAATTGTGGTATATGGCTCTGTGAGTGACTGTGTGCTATCAAGAGTCAGGGGTCTCCTTTACAGGGTCTGCCGCTTCACAGTCAGCCAAAAACATAACACCACACCTGTGTTCTGTATAGCAGCCTAAACTGGCTCAACCTGGACTCTAGGCTGTGCTATTACACCCTGGTCACTGGCAAAAAAGCTGTATTCAGCCTAGAGTCTTCTGGTCTACAGGCCATGTTCAACTTTGTTCACCAAAAATACTCCACTAGGGGTGTGATTTGAAATACTCTGCTGCTCCCTTAGAAAACCCTCACTAGGCCAAGCTAGTTTCTTGTACTAATTTGCTAAACTATGGAATGACCTGCCTCTCTCTCAAAAAACAAAGATTGCATTTTAAACCTGTTTGAATCCCAGCTTTTCCCTTCCCTTACCTTGCTCGGATCTTGCAACTGCTACCGCTGACTGTTCTTGTCTAGTCCCTGTGTAGCACCTTACTTGATGTGCTATGTTATCATGACACCCATGTATTTATTTAGTACTGTGGCACTAATTATATGTATAATTATTTCTTGCCTGTACCAATAAGTGTTTACTGTTACTAACTGTAATCTTACTGTATTGTATTGTACTGCATTGTATTGAGTTGTACTAGATACATGTAAATCCCTTTACTTGTTGCTTTCTGTTGCATCTGACTCTAAACCCTTTGAAAATAGGCTCTGCCTAAAGAGTTTAATGCAAAATAAATAGATTTTAAAAATTGCCTGTTTTCAAATGCATTCAGTATGCAAAACATAAAAGGCCAATTAAAGCAGATTGTCAGTTCAGCACAGTTACAATAAGCTTCCTCATTTAACAAGAGTTACAACTCTTTTTGAGCAGAAATAATGATTGGCAACATTTTACTGAGTTTGGAAGGTTCTTATAGTAACTAGCACCAACAAAACTGAGTGCTTTTTGACCAAATGAGGTCAAATGGACTTACCTACTACATAGCTGTCTTACAGCATTAGGTGTAGGCCTTGAATGGGACAAAATGAAAGGTGGATTGGATGCTAGGGGTGACTGACTCTCAGAGGAGTCTTATGTCTGCACTAAGGGTTCCATTTCCTAGCCCCTGTTCCAAATGTAATTGTTTCCTGCCCCATCTGTCCAAGCAACAGGGGCAGTCAGCTGAGTACATACCGTTCCTGTTGGTTCCAGTACTCTTACAGGTTTTGGCTTCCAGCCTTCCCAGGATATAAATATTGACCTGGTCCAGCCAAATGATAGCTAAAATGAGTTTTGGAGAGATTCCAGTGATGCAAGTCCAAACTCCAGTAGTAAGATCTTGAGGCTTGGGCACCAAGCGACATGCTGGCTCTGGCTGAGATCTGTTGAGGGGCCTGTGGGCTTGGGAAGGTGGTAGTATCTCAGATCTGAAGTGCCATTAGTTCCCTCCAGTTGGATCTCTGGAAGCTTGAAAACTGGCACGGTAAGAGGTGGGACAGCCTGGCCTGTTGGTGGTCCACCCTCAAGGAGGATGGTCTGATGCTGATTGCAGCAAATATCCTTGTGTTCAGAGGTGTGACCTGCAGTTTCCCCATGATTAACCAAGTTTGTAAGAGTGAAGTGTAAGGAGAACTTGATGCAGAGGACCAAAGCTGTGGTGCTGAGACATCAATACCCAAGGCTAAGGTAAGCTGCAAGGCCCATTTGTAACTCAGTTCCATTGGTGCCCATGCCTGAGTGCTGTATTGAGTAGCTTGGAGTATATCTATCACCCTGTTGTTAGAGGGCTGATTTACTGTATTATAACTGTGATGTTCTGGGTGTAGATACATCCTGTGGTAACCCTGGTTCCCCTGTGTATGTGAAAGGGAAATTATGACATAGTAATAGTTTTTATTGCCTGCTGCTTGTTGATCCAGCTGCCTACAGGCTGTCAATTGTGCAGTGTAACTTTTATGACTGTCAATGGGCAGTGGCAGCCAAGCTTGGGCTGCATAATCCCTCCAGCTGTTTGGTACTGTGAATGGTGCTGTGTAAATAAATTGTTGGTTTGCAACAAGTTCGTGAAAGTGTGGTCCTGTGACTCCTAGTGCCATTTTCTATCAATATAAGCAGGGATCAGAATTTGAATGAACCAAACTGTGCCTCAAACATTAGCTGCTAAGTACAAATTCCTTGTTGTTTACCTTGGTTTACTTGCTGACCTGTATGCAGAAGTGTACAAAAAATATTTTTTTGACCAACCTTGGGGTGGCTCCATGGAACTATTGTTGCTGTGGTGCCCTGATGACAAGGGAAGAATAAAATGAATTGGAGAAGGCCAACCTGGTGTTAGGAGGTAAAAGTGACAATACAGTAAAGGCCAGTAGAACTCCCTGTGTGAGGCTCAGTTGAAGAACGGACAGCAACTCCACTGTGGCAACACAAGAACTTGCATGGGTGCTTCAAGGGTGGTCATGTAATTAGGAAAAATGGCAGCCAGCACCAGAATTAGATGAGACTGAACATGCTTTGCTGCCTTCTGACTTTGATTCAAACAATTGTACTGAGAGTATCTTGCTGATCTTGCTTGGCAACTCCACGTGAACAGTGTTTGTGGGGTGATAGATTCTGCTGAGTTTGTGCACCCACTTTCTAAAAGAAAGATTGCCTACGTGGATCTGAAGGATCATCAATCTTATTACGTCAGGGGTTCCTGCTGTGAAATTTTGGGCCTATGGTCTGTTTGGTGATAACTTCTGAACTTGTGCCAGTCATCCTACTGGTACTTATGTGCCTTAGTTGTTTCTGTCTTACTGTCGAGGGTTGGACCTGTTGGGTGCTGCAAGAGCTGATTATAGGGGACTTTGTGACTTTACTGTATGATGATCCCATGTCTTAACTGATGTGCCTGATGCTAACATTACTGAAGATCATACCTGATGAGGAACCCAGCCTCTTGAGGTAGGAGTGGGGTGGCATCTGGTGGTTTTGTGTATCTGATAACCATCCATCTTGCAGTCATCAGCAGTGGCAATAGACCATTCAGCATCTCAGAAGAAGAGTAACTTGTTTCATTGTCTCAAAGAGAGCAACTTCTTTCAGTGTCCCAGAAGGAAGGGACTAGTTCATATTTATAGATCCAGGACTGACACTTAAAGACTTCCTTGTCCTGGACTGGTGTCATGTGATGCTTTTTTCTTTTGCAGGGTGAATCTGGATTCATATCAAATGGTTTCATTAGCGGAGCCACTCCCAAGTGGCCGTAGGGAGTGGGTACTGTTTTTGGACTGTCCTGCCTTGTTCTTGAAATACATCTCTTATTTAAAAGTCCATGCCTGGGGTCCTGAACTGTGTGAAATCAGGGACTCAACACCACGTAAGTCAACAGACATTTTGACTCCTCAGGAGAGCAAAGAAACTCGTGTGGACACTTCATTGCAACAGACCATTATACCTGTTGATAGTGGGTGGTTGAAATTGTTGCTATGTTATTCACTCTGCTAAGCTCTGTGAAATGATTCATGTTTACTAGGTGGTGCCAGGCTTGATGAGGGACAACATGTGTTTAAGCCACGATGAGTGTTACCCCATGTATAAGGCTATACAGTATGGCCATGTCTTATGTCTGCACTAATAATTAAATTTTCTAGCCTTTGTTCCAAAAGTAAAGGAATTTTTCATGCTTACTGCCTTGTTAGCCCCAGCAACTGGAGAGGTGTCAATACCTGAGTACATCCTGGGCTTGTTGGCTCCTGTATTTTCCCAAGGTTTCTGATGCTTTCCACCCAGTGTATAAAGATGGGACCCCATCCCTATCAAATGAGTAGCTAGAAGTTTAGGAGAGATTCCATGCATCCACAATCCTCTCTGTGAAAAATACTTCCTCACATTACCTCTGAGCCGTCCCCCTCTATCTTCAAATTGTGCCTCCTTGTTCTTGCACATCTCTTTTTCGAAGATACTACCCTCTTGGACTTTGTTGATTCCCTTGAGGCACTTGAAAGTTTCTATCATGTCCCTCTCTCCCTTCTTTCCTCAAGGGTATACATATTAACTCCTTTAGTCTTTCTTCATATAGTCTTCTGTGCAGACCCTGCACCATTTTGATTGCCCTCCTTTGGACAGCCTCCACTCTATCTATGTCTTTGTGGAGATGGAGCCTCCAGAACTGCACACAGTACTCCAGATGGGATCTCACCAACAGTCTGTACAGAGGGATAACAACTTCCTGTTTTCTACTATTGATGCCTCTCCCTATGCATCCCAGTATCCCCAGCCTTCATTACTGCCTTTTCACATTGCTTGCCCATCTTTATGTCATCTAGAAGTTAGACCTGCAGTTTCTTTGTCATTAAGCAGCCTTTGAGGAAAGTGAGAGGAGAACTTAATGTTGAGGACCAGAGAGGTGGTGCTGAGACATTGAGCCCCATGACTAGGGCAAGATGCAGTGAGGCTATTTTTACCTTATTTCCATTGGTGCTCATGCCTGAGTGCTGTACTTGAGTATTTATAAGGGTCTATGCAGCACCCTGTTGTTAGAGACCAATTTACTGTATAACTGTGCTGCTCAGGATATGTGTACATACCGTGGTAACCTTGGTTCCCTTGTGGCTGTGAGAGAACATTATAAAATGTAAATATATTTGCACTACTGCTAGTTATGGATCCTGCTTCCTAGGGGTTGGGAACTTGTAAATACTGAAATATTTGTGCTCTCTGGGGTGGTAAAAGTAAGAGCCAACTTGGCATCAAGAAGTTAAAAACATGGCAATGAAGTAAAGGCTGGTGCATTTTCCTGTGCAGAGCTCAGTTGAAGAGTGGAGAATGGCTTCACCGGGATGATGGAGGGACTTTTTTATTTTATTTTATTTAAAATTTTGTTGACCGGTAAAAACATTGGGCCATATGGCCTTTTACAGGCTTGGCCTGGATATATACAACAATTAGGGATGGGCAAACTGATCCTGCCACACTTCTGAACCCCCTGAACTGAAAAAACAAGCCTCTCATGGCTTGACCTGAGTTACCGAGTTGGCCCAGTTTGGAAGTGCTGTCTGGTCCGAAATAACACTCTCACCACTAGTACTTCATGCAAGTCAATAAACAAAGCAGGGCAGGATGTAGAATTGTTTTTCTGATCACTAACAAATACTACTGAGTCCTGGATTGTCACATGACCAACAAAGGCAAACACTCATGATAATGGGGCACTGAAAGGAACCAACCAATGAGGGTCTCTGTTCTATGCTTGACTCATGTTCTAGCCAATCCTTTGTGTCAGCCACTACAGCATATCCCTATGGAAGCAGTGTATAGAGTGTATTTCAGGCTTTGCATTGAAAAGAGGCAGTTGTGTGAATGTACTGACAGATCCCCAATAAAAAGCGTTGAAACCAAATTTTTTCATTTTCTTCCTTCCTTAGTCAGAAAAGAGAGAGGAGGGAAGAGTAGAGACCAATTAATTCAACAGTGCAATAGCAAAGTGCAGATGCTGCAGCAGAATACTCTGTTGAAAAATGAAATTTTCATAGAAAGAGAGAGAGACAGAGTCAAGAGAGAGAGACCAATTAATTCAACAGCAGACAACAGCAGAGTACAGATGTTGAAGACTCCTCAGTAATAAAGAAAAACCTGCTTTTCCATTAGTCAGAGAGAGAGAGAGAGAGAGAGAGAGAGAGAGAGAAACAGGGACCAACAAATTCAATAGCAGACAACAGCAGACTCAGGTCCCTACTGTATGGATCCCAGCTGGCTTCATAATGTGGGATCAGTGATGGGCCTGGGACTGGCAGGTATAATTCATAGCAGGAGTAGGTGGCAATTGGGGCCAAAACAGCACTTTAAAAAAATGACTGCAGTTATTAATTGGGAAACTTATAGGATATAACCAAAACTGAAATGATGGGTGGGATGGACAAGGTCAATCACAAAAGTTACAAAACACAAGTGATAAAAATAACTGGCTAGTCAGGCAGGAGTGTGTGGAATGGTTTGGGGCCCATGATACTTGCTATAACACCAAGTAACAAACAAAATAATTAAAATAAAAAAATAACATTTCAAGTCAAAAGGGTGGGAGGGAGGGATAGATGGGTCCCCATCCATATCCTGCTCATGCCGCCTGTCTCCACTAAAAACATGCAAGGCTCAGTGAAGGTCTGCACTCTTCTGTTGTCTTTCTGTGGTTGAATTTATTGGTCTCTCTCTCTCTGCTCTCTCTTTTTCTGACTAAATGACATGCATACACTGGGCTGGATTCACAAAGATTTTGGGGACTAAGCCCCATACCACAACTCCAGTTGTGAACTGAAATCTCTGCAGCTTCGAGATTGTTATTCACATCTGCAGCAGCTGCAGAAGATGTTATGGTTGGTCTCACCGGTTGTAAATGTTTCTGCAGCCACGGGATTTGCCAACACCACCCGCAAGCTTCCATAAATCATGGAGCCAGTTGTAAATTGGCTCCTCTTTTGAGAATACCATAGCTGCAGGAGAAACTGATTTCTGCAAGTGGCAACCCACTTGTACTGAGTTTTTCCACAGCTGCAGGATTTTCAAGAGTTTTGTGAATCCAGCCCCTGTTTCCTACAAATATTATGTTGTGACTGACACACAGGATTGGCAAGAAGAACGGCCAATTTATTTTATTGCTGTTGGCTGCTTGCTGACCTTAAAAAATGACACAAAAATACAGACACAATTTTTTTCAAATTTTACATCTTTTTTTTTACAGAGGATCTAATGGAATAATACTGATGCATTTATCATACTCAAATTGGCTAAAATAGGTCTCAATTCATCAGAGTAAATCAGAACCTTTTGGAAAAAATCAGTTGCAATCAGAAATGGGTCACAGCCAACCTGCCATCTCTAATAATACATATGAAACAACATGAATATACAATGGAGTATGAAAATCCTGTAACCTCATTGGTCAAAACATATCACATTACCATGATAAATCCTCCAGTATACCCACTGTAAAGTTTTATATCACTATAAATACAAAAAACAAGTTGAACATTGTATAATAGCAATATGTCATGACGAGAGTGGGTATATGGGTGGATTTACCACTTCTGGTGTGGTAAGTCACTCGGCTGCGCTCGTGACCGAACCACCAGGCGTGGTAAATCCATCAATATACCCACTCTCTGTCATGACATATTGCTTAAATACATGATACAATTTTAGAGCAAGGACAAAATCAATAATTGCCACAATAAACAATCACAATGAACATTTTCAAACATCAAGCATGGTAAATAAAACAAAAATGTATACCTGTAAAATAATACCATCCGCTAAAATTAGATGCTTAAATATATCAATCTAATTTCACAAACATGAGAAAATAAACATACTGCATTTTCTGCAATATCACCATGCCTTACTCCTGAGTAAGCTTCTCAATACACTTTGATGTCACTTATCAGCAAAGACAAATAACACATTCTGCTTTAGCTTCAGGTCATTGACAACCATGGAGAACAGCAAAGGGCCAAGGATTTAGCCTTGAGGAGCCTCAATATTTAAGACAGCAAGGTTTGAATTAATACCACATATGGACACTATCCTGGTTTTACTTAGTCAAGTAGTTTATGAATCATTTGATGGCTGGTTGTCTGAGATCTAATGTCTTGAGCTTGATCAGGATTGTTGCATGATACACCATGTTGAGAGCCTTAAAGAAGTCCATGAAGAGCTGACCCCAGTAAGGAGACCATTATATATGTCTATTTGGAGACCATTGGTGACGTTATGCATTGCATATATGATGGAATGCCCTTCAAAGCTAGATTGCATGGGAGAGTACAGCTTGTGTAAACTGAGATAGACAGCTGAGACTAAATACACTTTTGAGAACCCTGGAGAGGGCAGGAATGATCAAAATGGGTCTGTTTTGATTTAGACCTTGTTTAACCACTCCCACTCTTTTATGGAGGGTACATCTCTAGCACATTTTCTGAAAAGAGTATCTCACCAGAAGTAAGAGAGATGTTTAGCAGCATGGTAACTGGGGTACAGATATGATTAACCACAAGATGGGAAGTTTCAGGTCAAATGAATCGCACCAGCACTTTTCTTTGAGCTGAGGCCCCTTAGTTCTTTAAGGACCTCTGCGATAATGGTTTGTTGGAATTTAAAGACTGGCAGAACATGAGGTCAGACTCTCTGCAGCTTGATAAGAGACTAACCCTGAATGACACCAAGTAGTTATAGAGCTTGTTGGAGATGCTAAGGCTAGTGAAGTAGGTGTTATGTGCCTTCATAATGTCAGGAAGAAAATTACAAGTTCTCCAGAGAGGTTCCAGATTTGATCAATTTGTTGTTGAAAATCCATTTCAAATAGGTTTCTAGCCCTGGCCAGAATTTTCTGACTGATGTTTGTTTTCCTCCCAGTAGTTATAGCAGTAGTTCACTTTTGCTTTCACCTGCTAATTTACTAATATTCCAAGTTTTATGTAATACAGTCTGCCATTTAGGTATCTGCTCTTTCTAAATCTGACACAAGCAGCATTCATTTGCTAGAACAATTCAATAATTTCTTTTGAGATCCAGTGACAACGGTGTCCTTTGACAAAGTATGGTTTGATTGGTGCATGTTTGTTGCGGACATTGAGAAAATCACTTCAAAAGTATTCCCAGACATCAGCTTCTGAGGGAATAAGATTGATATGGTCCTGTCATATGGCAGACATGTCTGTGTAGAAGTCCTCCAGTATGAAATGCTTTGTGAGGTGTGATCATTTTCATAGGGATTTTTGGTACAAAATTTCAAGACACAGATGGTGATGGAATGATCACAGAAGCATTCTGAAAGTCCACAAGCAGGTGAAATTCTATGAAGATTATGAAGCCTGTTTAGAAGGCTGAGGTTGTTGGTGGCATGGTTGAGTCTGGTGGGTAGTGTGATTCTTTAGGAGAGGTTAAAATTGGAAAATGTATGTTTTATTTGGAGGAATCCTTTCCTAATCAGTTAAGAATAAGATAACCAAGCAGAAATATCTCAAGGATGTACCTACCAATAGTAGATCCAAGTGAACCTACAATATAAATGAGTCAGAGTGATGAGACCCCATTGGTGGTCTATAATACAGCCACAAGCATGGCCTTAGTGGTGTTAAGATATACTTTCTTGTAGAGGACCTTCATATTATCAGGTGTGTCATCCACTGCCTCAGACACTATGAGATTATCCATGATATAGACAACATCCCACACACTTGTTTCTATTGTGTATGTACACTGAGTATCTTTGTATATAAATGTGGGAATCAGGGATTTTTAAAGTGGCTCCATCAACCTTTTTGCATCATATTATATTTCAATATTTCTAGCGAAAACAAACATTTCTTGATTGCTTACCTTCTCTACAATTCATTGATGTCTCTCATTGTTTCATCTGCTTCATTTTAATAGCACTGAAATGCATGCTGATGGTGTAATGATACAAACCTTGTTTTGTTTCAAATTCTTGATCTACTCTTACTGCATACTTCCTGTATATTAGAACACCCCTAACCAGTGCTGCTGCCACTTATGATGCAATGGTCTCTCTCCTACTACTGCATCATGACTGGCTATACTGTCTTGGGGCTGTTCCCAAGTCCAGGAAAGATGCAGTGGAAGTTGATGAAGGACTATAAACAAACACATTTTGTGTCGAAAAGGACTGAATGTGTAGCACTGTCTGGTTCAGAGGTCTGTTTTATTTTGATACAGAAGAAGGGGGTGATGGAGTACTGTCAAGTAGGATGATGTTGCTTGAAGTCAGCAGTTTGGAAAAGGGCAGGCTCAGGGTTGGCAGGTTCATAACAAAGAAGGTTACTGGCCGCTAGCTCGCTCAGCTATGTACAGTGCCGTGATGTTGATCTGCCAAATATGGGGAAATATGGGATGTCAGTAAATGTTTGTCAGTAATGTTAACTGAATATGGTTTTATTGTATTACTGTCAGAAAAACAACTTTTGTGCTGTGGTGACAACTTGGAGCTCTATCGTATGCTGAGCTGTGCGAGTTACTTATTAATTTTTTGTTTATTGAAGGAATCGGAATTACAGCCTTAGTAGAGTTAGTGGGGATCGAGGAAAACTTTAGTGATTTAAGGCAGAGGCCAAAGATGTTATTTTGTGCTACTGATAAGTGTAGCATTTTATTAAAATTATGTTGGAATCTTTGGGGATGTGTACTAAGTGTAGCTTTGTACTTTGTTCTTTCATTGTCAATACCACATGTAACATAAGTTTAAAATATTGTGGTTGTAAAGGGTAAGATTTTCAAGATGGAGGCTACTGACTTTTTACATTTCTAGGTTTAGTGATATGTGCTAAGGAGCATTTTTAAATGAGATTCAGCAGCTGACAGTGCGTTTATACAGATTTAATGTACTGTCAGCTAAAGTCTCTTGGCCAATAAAATTTCTAGAATTTTTTGGCCATTCTATAAGAAGAAGTACATTGACTCACACTGGTGCTGAGGGATAGTTATGTATGTCTTGCTTCGTCCATAAAATGTTGTACACTTCAGTAAATAATCCTCATGCTGCAATTTTTGAACAAAAACTGAACCTGAAAGCATTAAGATCAGATCAGATGACATGGTACCTAACAGTCCCTACACATGAAACTACCAAAAACAAAGACCCTTTAAACAATTAGCTGTTTAAACTAGTAACAGTTTATTTACACAACATACTGAGTGATCACTATTTCAAATGGAGACCATTGGTGACTTTACGCACTGCATATATGATGGAATGCCTGCTTTTGAGGAAATTAATCTCATGCTCAAACCCAGTGCCCTCATGCAGGATGTACCTGTAGACATGACATAAAAAAAAAAACATACTGTATTCAAAGCAATATATGCTTTACATTTAGTAAACTGCAAATGGAAGAACGTTTTAAGTATGGCAGTATAGTCTCACTTGCACTGGATGGATAGCCCTCAACATTTCATGCACCAGTCACAGTTCTTCAGCGCAATCAAGTGTAAGTTCTAGAATCTTTACAGCCATCCTTAGAAATTTTACAGTTTAACTCTTAGGCTGCCAACAGATTTAGAACGTATAGAATTCTGGATTGATATATCAGTCCACAGCACAGCAAGGGTTAATAAATTTTGGAAGCATATATTGCTTTAATTGCAGTTTTTATTTATAGTCAAGTTCTAGATGGGGCCCAGCCATTGCATTGTAAAGAAGCAGGATTACTCCCAGTTGTGCAGGTCAATCCCCATAGATGCACCCCAGCATTCTGCCGCCCTCTTGACAGTTGCTCCACCCTGCTTGTCATGTTTCAGCCTCCTGTCTATTATATCCCACATTTTTCCTCCTCAACAGCAGCAAGAAGTACTGCACAGTGTGTAGGATTTATCTTTGTTGTAGGATTTACTTTTACTTTCCTCCCCAAGTGTAGCACCTTGCATTAGGCTACATTGAATATGAGACTTCAGGAGTCAGGCCAATGGCACAGCTTGTTCAGGTCCTCCTGAAGTTTGTCCACATGCTCAAGAAAGTCCATCACCATGGCCAGCTTAGTGTCATCCATGAGGTTAAGCAGCCTTTGAGAGACTCCAGCTTCCAGATTGTTGATGAAAATGTCCAACAGCACTGACTCCAGTACAAATCCCAGCATGAATGCGACTGGGTTCCCTTTACATGGCGTGGTGTCAGTTCACAAAAACCTCTGATTTAGCCTCCAAGTTAGTTAGCAACTCCCTTGTGTGTGCCTCATATGTGCTTTACTGAAGTACTTTGCCCATAAACTTGTAATGGGCCACAATGTCAAAGGCCTTGCTAAAGTCCAGAAAGATTATGTCAATGGCCTTGCCCCTGTCCACTTCCCTGGACACACACACTACAAGAAGGTGATGAGGTTAGTTTGAGTTCTGCCTCATAAAGCCATGCTGAGAGGAGACAAGAACTTTAGCCTAAGCTAAGGGTTTTATTATTCTGTACTTGATAATGGCTTCCAGAACTTCATTCAGCACTGTTGTTGGGCTGACCATCCTGTAGTTGCTCGGTTTGACTTTGCCTCCTTTTGAAGATGGGGACCACATTGCCCACTTTCCTGTCTTCGGCATCTTACCTCTTTAGGCATAATCTTAAAAGATTACTGCATGTGATACCAACCATGGCAACGGTACACAATATCTAAAAGGATTAGGCAATAGGTGTGTGCGAGTAACAAGTAGTATTTCCTGGATACCATGAATAATGCACTTTTCATTATGTGGATATAAATAGTGACTAGTGGCACTATTCATGCCCATTTTATTTGGAAAACAAAAAGGACAAGAAAAAAGTCACTCATGTGCCTCCTGGCCAGTAGTCATAAAAACAACCCCTCCACCCACCTTCTGCAAGGACTCCACTCCCACCCTCCTCCACCACAAGCACCCATGATTTAGAAGAAAAAACTCCCCAATGGGCAACAAGCACAACCCACCTGGATCCATGGCCAGGCGCCATCTTCTATTGTCATACATGTAGTTAAATAATCAACCTCCACCCCAGCAGCAGCAGCACCCACATTCCCCCACCCCCAGAACCCATATTTCATATATTTGTTATTAGCAAGTCCCCCAGGCAGCAGTAAGGTGATGGGCACAACTCACCCTCCTTCATTGCATGATCAGCGGGGATGGGACAGGGTAAGGGGAGGATCACTGGAGGAAGGGGGAGGGAGAGGCAGCTGCAGTATAAGGGCTGCTAGCTGCACAATTGAGCAGACTTGATAGACCAAAAGGCCTTTATCTGCTGGCAGGTTCATATGTTCATATGTACATATCAGCTGTTTTACTATACAAGCAAGCATTGGATTATAAATCACAAGAAGGCGTCTGGCTGTGGAAGAGGGCGTTTGTGTTGTACTTTGCGGTGGGGGACTTGTTATTAACTTTATTAACTTAATATATGAAATGTGAGTGCTGGGGTGGAGAGAGTGGGACTTGGGTGTGCTGCTGTGGTAATGGGGTTGGGGTTGATTTATTTAACTACAAGTAAATGGTAAGGGGGGTCACCTCTAGGAGCAGGAAGTGATTCTGCTGCTGTACAATGGACTGGTTAGACACACCTTCAGTACTGTGTACAGTACTGAGAACCACATTGAAGAGGGACATACAGCTCCTGGAGAGGGTACAGAGGAGGGCAACTAAGATGATACGGGACTTGGGGATTTGACGTATGAGGACAGACTTGAGGAGCTCTGTCTGTTTTCATTGGAGGAGAGAGAGACAGGGGACATGATTGAGGTCTTCAAGTACCTCGAGAGAACAAATAGGTAAACATGGAGGATCTTTAGACTAAAGCAGGGAGGTATCACCAGAGGGCATGGTTTGAAGTTGGAAGGTGGAAGGGTAGGGGAAAAGAGGAGGGTTTTTCACTGAGAGGGTGGTGGACCCTTGGAATGCATTGCCTGCTGAGCTGGTTCAGAGATCCACAGTGGAGGGCTTCAAGAGAGGTGGAACAGACACAGAAAGTGGATGTATCAGATGATAGCCTGGCCCAGGGGTGGGGATGGATGATAGGGGTTTCTGGAACACAAGGGGAGGGGCCTCAGCACCCAACCAGGGATCTGAGGTTTGAGCAGACTCAATAGACCATAAGGCCTAATCTGCTGGCAATTAGTATGTTAGTAAGTACTGCAAGAGAAGATGACGGACAGCTGTGGAGATGGGCAGGTTATGTCGGTAGGCAGTTCTAGGAGTTTTATTGTATAAATCTTGAAATCATGGGCACCTGGGGAGGAGGGAGTTCCTTGCAGGGGGGGGGACTTAGGGTTGTTTTTAACACAGTTGGGCTGGGGAAGGGGTGGGGTTGTTTTCACTTCCCCTGACACACAGATACACAAATAATGAAGTTCAATACGAAAGTTCCAAATATTTAGTGCCCCAAATAATAATATTCAACTGAATATTCAAAATAAGGTATTCACCCACCCCTATCAGGCAGCCTAAACATGTAATCACAAGAGGACAGGTGAGAGATGGGGAACATGACAGAAACCTACAAATAAACACCGGGACAGAGTGATGAGGTTGACATCTCAGATGTATTTAAATTAAAGTAACACAACCACCACGGGCCACAAACTCAATCTAGCAGGTGCAACCATCGAGAAGGACTTACAGAAATGCTTCTTCACAGAGGTAGGTAGGTGGAACAATCGACCCAGGAATGTGATTAATGCTAGAAGTATCTCAGAGTTCAAAACCCAATTGGTTATGTACAATGGAGCAATTGGAAACAAAGGAGAGTAGGAGCTCTGTCAATTCCAAAAGGATTGACACGTTCTAGGCATGAACAAAAAGTCAAACTTGATGGACTTTTAATCTTTTAATATTCTATACAACCTATTATAAAATGGTAAGAAAAATCTAGAAATGTCAGTGGCTACAAGATGTCATCTGATCATGAAATAAATTTCTAGAACTGGATGGTCAGGTGTCAAATCTCTTTTCCTCCCTTATAAATTACTTAGAGCCATTTTATAAATTTATAAAGCCCCTCCAGGGTGTGCATCATAGAATTTTTATGCACGTCTTATGGACATAAGGACACTCAGCATCTGGCCTTGTGCCTTACTACACTCCTGGGCCATGTATTAACATCCTATAATAACTGGCTTCCTTTTTCCATAGGAAACCATGGCATAATTTGCTGTTATAAAGGGCATTTACAACTGCAAACACCGCATGGTTTCCCTTACTCTACTGTCGTCCTCCTGTCTTTCTGCCATTCGACACTGTCCGCTTTCCTTTCGCCAAATCACGAACCGCTACTCGGACTTGGAGGTAAGTGTTTTACAATGTAAATTTTCAAAATTTATACTAAAACAAACATATGCCTGCCCTACCAATTAAAAAAGTAAAGATGCATCAGTCCTGGCGCAACCACGGACCGTGCACTGAAACGGACCAAGTGCATGAGCAACAGCTTTTAATTTATATATTTGCTGTGGCAAGGAAACCAACAATTATATAAAATAAAAATGGGTCGGTGTGTGTAAACTTCAGGTTAGATGCTTTTAATAAACCCTAGGAAACTTCGCTCTCAGGGGTTTATGTAGCATCTACCCCTCGTGTGTGTAAACTTGTTACATACCCTGACCCATACTTTATTCTCTATATAATGCACACCCTATTGTGGCTTATTGTTTACCTGTATGTATACTGGGGTGTATCCTGTCCCCTTTTTGAGACTTACCTGGCTTGATCCTTGCCAGGTAGTTGGCTGCCAGGATGGGTATAATGTCTGCAGGCTCAGTCACTGACTACTTTTGATGTCACAGGCCCAGAAAAAAAAGATTGTACTTCAGAGATGTCTACGGAAATGCCGTGGCTGTTTTCAATCTTAAACTTTCTTTCTGTACTGAAATTTACATTACACGTACATCCTGCCACAGTAGTTTTTCATAATTTAACAGACATCACCCAATTGAGATACTGTTCTACTTTAGATGATGCAAAGATTCTGGTATAGTACTGTATCTGTCAACAGTTTTATTGCTGTGATTTGCAGTTCACCAGCTTCCCCAATACATTTATTACAAGGTGGCTGTAAGTACAGATCTCAGTGGCAAGAGTATTGACAGGAACTAATGTGGGACAATATATTGCCCTAGTCTTGGCCGCTTCATACTGGATCTCAGTGAAGGCAGGAATTAATTTGAAAACCTAGCTATTGACATACTGTACAGAGCAGTTCATGACCAGCCTCAGACTCTCTCTCTCTCTCTGTCTGTCTGACACACAAACACACACTTGTTTGTTTCTTACACATTCACATGCTGTACCTTGAGATCTAACGAGGCTGGTTTGCAACAGTGACAGCTCGGCTAAAGACTCAGGGTGAGAAGGTTTTAGTGACATTGCTCCAACACTATGGCACTTTCTTCCAAAGAAGAGTGGGGCATATGAAGGGTACGGGGCCATCAGCAACAATAGCCAGCCACATCCAGCCATGACTTTTGACCTCTGCCGTTGAACAAAATGACTCAGTGTATTTCTAGGTTACTTTTCAGTTAAGAATCAAAACTTATTAATATGTGCATACTTATTCATGTTGTTTCTCAATTGTTTCATGTTTGTATTTGATGTTTGTTATATTGTTGCTATAAAGCATTCCCTGTATTGTTGATGGGGATTAGCAGAACTGTTGTAGAATGGAAAAAACCTCCCCATAAAGAAAACATGTTTTGGTGGTTTGAAATGCAAGCTAATTTGAATTTAATAAGCATGTCATTATAATTATAATACATAAGCATATTACTAGGTTAAAAACAAGGACAGTTCAGAAGCTTTTATTCAGTTCTGATTAAGAAAGTGCAGATAGCATCCATTACAGATAGTCTGAATAGTGTTGATAGTCATCTCAAACAGAGCAGGCAATACATTATCTAAGATAAGATTCAGGAACATAGCTATATATCTTGTGGCTAATGTCCTATTCAGTTGGATTATCCAAATCAAGGATTGGCCAATGCACCATCCTCACATTCTGAGTTATAATTACATTAGAAGCAGAAAATGCCCCCACCCCATCTCTAAATATTAACTATTTACTGGTGCAGTACTTTGATAAAATGTTCAATAGATGTCATTTTATAAAATAAATCTGTAGTTATTTTAGAATGATGATCATCCTATTGAGTTTTATAACACCCACCCCAAAAGGACTGTTCAAAGCATCCAAAAGCTTTTACCTAGTAACATCACAAGCACAGTTTTCAAAGGACAGGGTGTGGTGACAGTATGTGGAAAAAAAAGCTGTGCAGCAGTGACCTGCAGATAAAATTCTAGTTTCAGTAAGTTCTGTGCACATGTGCCAGTTTCCATGCCTTGGGAAACAAGAACTTGAGGACAGAGCAGAGGTTGTGGGAATGACTGCTACTGTGAGAAAGGTAGAAAGAGAGCTGGGGTTGTGATCTCCAATAGCCTCCAATCATCAGTGCAATGTGATAAAGTGACAGAAAAGTGACTAGGGTGCAGGGATGTATTGGTAGGGGGTTCAGCAGCAGAAAAAGGGAGGTTATATTGCCACTGTACAGAACTTTGCCAAAACTAAATCTAAGTACTGTACAGTTCTAGAACCTGTAACTGGCACCTTGCCACTAAAACAGGTCATCTGTCTGATAGGCAAGCATACAATGCAGCCCGAAATAAATGCTCATGGGCCATCAGGAAAGCCAAGGCAGACCATTACCAGGCCTCCTTACCTCCTCCTGGGGCTCAGCCCGGACCTTCTGGGATAATATTAAGCAACTCAATGGTAAAGCTTGCTCCCTGCCCCATCCCAGCTCACTAGAAATGGCACAACCTCCACCGAGCCTGCCACCATAGCTAACTGGTTCAACACCACTTTCACTGACCTTAGCTCAGTCCTCCTAGTAATTTCTTTGACCTCCCCAGCCAAACTCCCCTGTCCTCCAGCACCCCAGCTTCCTTCTCGGAAAGATTTCCACCGGGAAGCCAGACCCATCCTAATCAAAGCTCTCAATGGCAACAATCCCGGCAGTGACTCACTGGACCCCAGCATCCTCAGGCTGGTGCTAGATGAAGTTCTTGCACCTCTCACAAGCCTAATTAACCAGTCACTCTGCCTGGGACAATTCCCACAGCTTGGAAAACAGCCATTATCACACCTATTCATAAAGGGCGACAGGTCATCAGCCAACAACTACCGGCCAATCTCCATCCTCCCTCCCTCTCTAAAGCCCTGGAGAAAGTGGTGGCCATTCAAATCACTGATTATCTGGCTAAGCATAACTTCTTATGCCCAGAGCAACATGGCTTCCATGAGGTCACAGTACCAGCACTGCCCTTATTGAATTCTCCAACTTCCTCACTCCTCCTTGGATACCAGTTCCTCAAGCTGGTGCAGTGTTCATTGACCTCTCAAAGGCTTTCGACACTGTCTCCCATCCACTGCTGCTGAATGCACTCTGCCTCACTGGTCTCTCGGCTGGCCCCTGGCATGGTGTGCCAGCTATCTTGACACTCCGATCCCAGTGTGTCAAGATTAATACACACTCTCTGACACCCGTCCCATTCTCTCTGGGGTCCCCAAGGCTCCATCCTGGGCCCCTTCTCTCCTGCTGTATCTGAACACCCTGCCCAGTGCATGCTCTGGCAAAATTCTGCTGTATGCAGACGACGCTGTCCTTTTGCCACCCACCGTAATCCCATCTCCCTACAGGACTCCTACAGCAGTCTTTCAACAGTGCGAGGCTTGGTTTAGGGCGCGAGACTCATCATCAATCTTAAGAAAACCAAAACTATGCTCTTTTCACACCCCAAAACAAAGCTAGCAACCACCCACTCTATATCCTTCCAAGCACCAACCAACCACTGGAACAAGTTTGCTCCTATAAATACCTTGGGGTTACCTTGATTCAGCCCTCATTTCACAACCACATCGACGCCCTAACATCCGCCACCAACACACGGCTTGGCATCCTATTCCGCCATAAAATCTGCCTTCCACCAAATGCTCTCCGACTAGCTGTTACATCGTCCGTTCTGTCCCTTGTAGACTATGGTCTACCAGTATACAGGTGCTGCCGACACCACTGCACTCAACAAAATTCACCTAACCCTGAATAAAGCATGCAGATTGATTACTGGTGCCCCCAGGCTCACACACACCTGTCAGCTATATGTCGATGCTAACCTGCTTACCCTGGATGAACGGCTCCGATACCAGACCTGTCTCCTCACCAAAAAACCCTACTCGGGCTCTCCCCTGGGAGTAGCAGCATCCATCCACAGAGCCCTCCCACCATTGCAACACGGTCTTCCTACAAGACCACTTAAAGGTCCCCAGAACGAGAACCAGCTATGGCCAGAGGTCCTTCAGCTATAGAGCCCCAACCTGGTTTAACTCTCCCTGCCACCATCACCAATGCCATCGCCATCTCCACATTCAAACCGCACTCGAACCACATCTTCAGCACTCATAACTGCTCCTGTCTCTGAACATAGCCTCACCTCTTTCTCTTGACAATGCCCCGGCAGCTCTCCACCCTACCATCCCTCCACCACTTCCCTGTACACCATGCCTAGGTTTAACCTGGCCAGTGCCAGCTGTTTTCAATGTTTATCTACCAGAATGCTCACTTGATACCGACTTGTGTAATACCTGTTATCAATTACATGTACCCTGTACCCAATTGTATTTGTCTGACCACTATGTGACGTGGCACCTCTGGTGAATGCCTATTGATTTTTGCAAATCTTTGCTATGTAACGCAAGCCAATGTATGTCTTTATGTGATGAAGTACCTTTGAAACGAGCCTCTGGCTCAAAGGTTGTAAACTGATTCTTAAATAAATAAATAAATAAAAATAAAAGGAAGATCAAGAAGCTGGGGACAGTGCAGAGGCAGATGACAAAAGTGATACTGGGGCAACCGGGAGGACATGCAAATAAAGATTGCAGTGCCTCAACACGTACTCACTAGAGGCCAGAAGGAAGAGGGAAGACATTACTGAAACATTTAAATACATGCAGGGTATTAACAAGGAGGTCCTAGTGGGCTGTTTACAACCAACAACAGTACAAATACCTGGTGAAATTGTATAAGAACTGGTGGGGTGGTATGTTCAGAAGGGACTTAAGGAAGCACTACTTCAAGAGATGGTGACAGAGGTATGGAAATAGCTACCTGAATCACTAGTCAGTGCAAAATCAGTGGGAGCTTTAAGTGGGAGTGGAATATTTACAAAGGGTTGGTCAAAAGCTTGAGGAGCAGGGCGTAGTGGCAGAGGTCAGTCATGATCCTGGAGGTATATAGAACATCAAAGAGCAGATTAGATAGATTACAGAGCCTTCTCTGCTGGCAGGTTCTTTAGGTTTCTCTGTGCAAATGTTACATCTGGTCAACCAAATGAAGGACGTGCAAAGAAAATGTCCAGAAGCTACCATAAAGAAGGGAGGAGATAGAGAAAAGGCACCCACTATGAAAATCGTGTGCATGCAGCAAGAATTGCAGGAGTGCAGTGGAATCCCTTTTTTTGTCCTGTATGTGCCTGATTTTCTGTGCTGTGAAAATTAGGCTCCAGATCAAAACTGAAGGTTGGAAAAATTCCAAATGTTTGCTACTTTCCTCTATAGGAGATATTGTCTTTGCTGTGCAACCTAGTCTATATTCAGATTTTAATGATTCAAGATTTCTGGATCTACTTTATAACAGAAAAACAGTCACAGCTCTTAGGAGCATGAGAATACCTTATTTTGAGTATTCGACTGAGTTTTCTTATTTGGGGCCCCAAATATTCAGCTGTTCATTATTTAGATTTGGGTATTTAGGTACTATGCTTGGTAACAAAAATACAGAAACCACCTTCATCCTCCTCCTCCCAGCCCAAGTCCTTAAGTTTAAACCCCTGTTTGCCCACCTAGAAATCCAGTCCCCTTCCCCCAACCAGCACCTACAATTTTATAAATATGAGCTGAAAACTAACACGATGGGTTACAAGTACAACCCACCAGACTCCATGGACAGCCACCATACAAGTGTTCATTTGTTCAACAGGAATATGTAATTTTCACCAACTCCTCCACCCTTTCTGCACCCTCTGACCACCCTCCTCCTCTCAGCACCCAATTCCTTAAATAGTTGTTTGACTGGCCATCTCCAGTGTTGGAATTACAGGGTACTTGCTATGGCTCAGCCCCCAGGTCTGAAGTGAGCCCCGTAGGTCAAGCTCACTGTAGCAGAGTGAAATCCTCCTACTGTATTTTTGATTAATGAAAATAGAGAATCAGTCCTTAAGGTGCTGCAAGAAAGTCTTACAGCCACAATAAGTCTGATTTAAGGTATCAAATAAAATGAGAACCTGCTGAGACCTGAAATATTCAGTGCAGGAATAGTTTTACAGCATGTCAAAATAAATGTTTATTTTCTATCCTTTTGGCTGCAGCCTTTCTTCTATGCTACTATTCTATCTTGTCTTTGCTGGACTGATCACCCAGCACTGAAACTTCAATACTCTTTCTTCTTCTCATTCTGAACACCCACCCACACACACACACACACACACACATATACACAGCTAGCATTAAGTATACAAGAGTTGTCTTAGCACAGTTAGAGTGAATGAAATGTGTACTTTGGTGCTGTATTCCCTATTAAATTTCCATGTGCAAAATAGTGAATCTGGGGAAGAAAGTGTTTTTGGCCCCATAAAATATAAAGTACTGAAGAACTACAATAAACCACCTTTAGTTTTGTATGGAAGGTATTAGGAATCTCAAAGTTCTTGCTGTTTGAAATGTACCAAACACGTTTTACAAACTGCTATCAAATAATGAATTAGCAATGTCTTTTTTGCTTTATATTGGTTTCATGTGTATTTTCCTGATATTAGATGAAATGTTTCTTTAAGCCAAAACTATACACATTTCTATATGTTGAGGAATAATTATCTGTTTGGGAAATGCCTGACTCCATGTACTTTAGTTTGCAGGCATCCATTTTGTAGATTATTTTTTTGCAGTTAAACTTTTTATAAATTTTCATAAGATATACAGCCAAACTTCTTACAGTGCAGTACAATGTGAGGATTTTTTTAAAGAAATTGAGGCAGCATATAATAAGAACATTGCTACAATAATACAAGGAGCTTTTGGTTTAAAATATAGTAAACAATACAGGTCATGTAACTAGCATATACTTAACATTTGTAGTGAACTTAAAGCGGATAGTATGATTAGATACGGTTTATATTAAAATGTTACATAATTATATATGATGCTGCAAAGGGAAAAAAGTACATTAGTAAAAAATTGTGGAGTAATAAAGACGATTGAGAACAGAGTATAGGAAAGAAAAGATATATAAGAAAGTTAAGAAGAGAGAACTATAAAAAGGGAAAAAAGCGAGACTACAATGATGTATCAGTAAAGGGAAAATCCATATATATTAAGTTCATACATTGGTGTTGGAAGATTTAGTTGATTCAAAAAATTAAAAAGCCCTGCCAACAATTGTTATATAACATGAGTCGGTCAGACAAGATATATGTCATACAGTCCAGAGGCATATTGCAATAGTTGGTTAATGATACCGGAAGGGTAGGGATTATGTTGGATCTCCAATGCATGAGGATTGTGTGTTAAACTTGAAGGAAGAGTATATTTAACCATCTGTTCTGTGAATATGAAATTTTATAAGAACGGTGATTAAAAATACCAAGAATGCAATGTTTAGGGTCTAGTGTAAAGGTTGACCTACCACTTTCATTGCAAATCTGTGAGTACAGTGCCAAATATTTTGTATAAGGGGACAGTGCCATAAGATATGCAATAAATCCCCATTGGGGAACTGCAGCGCCAGCAATTGTTATTATTCAATAAACCCATTTTTGTAATACAACAGGAGTTCTGTACCACAAATGAAGGATCTTGGTTTGAATGAGGGAACTCGATTTATCATTAAAATATTTGTGACAGGAGAGCCAACATCTGGACCATTGTGCATTGGTGATATTATATTGTAGCAAAGTACTCCATCTGTTTTAGCATTGACAGAGTAGTCAGGAAGGATATCACAAATATCTTTGTAAATAGTGCTATTTAAATTGGATGTTGTTTTTATCCATTTAGAGTTGTGCTTATCATACAGAGAATTGATAGAGAAGGGTGTGAGGTAAGAGTTGCATGCTGATCAAGCTGTAGATATTTCCAAAATCCTGATGGGGAAGACTCCATATGCCTCATGAGTCGGTGTAAGATTTTAACTTTAATGACTTGGGTTCAAGTATATCCTGCAAAAGAGAATACCCTTATTTTCCAGGTACAACAAAAATGAGGTGATTATCAAGAGATATATGGTGGTTATCCCAGATGGGGTGTAAGCTAAGGGTTTGGGGTTAGATTTAATATGCTTGTGAATGATTTTCCAATAGAATATAGAAGCAGCTATGGTAGGTGAGACTTTAAAGAAGAGGTAAGGGTGTTAGAAGCAGCTATGGTAGGGTGAGACTTTAAAGAAGAGGTAAGGGTGTTATAAAGGAAAGAAGTCACCACATTATCAGGACATAAGGATGTTTCCATATTGACCCATAAAGGAGACTGGATGTTGGGTTTGTTAAACCATTTAATTGTTTGAGATGTACGGAAAGCCCATAAGTAGGCTTGGAACCAAGGAAGGCCAAAGCCACCTTTTGACCAATGGGATCTAATTTTGTAGATTATTAGGGCTCAGGCCGACTGAGCTCTGTGGGCTTTATAGAGCTCTAGCATGAGGGAGTCTGGGAACAAGAAAGATGGGATTTCCTTCCAGGAAGTTCCTTTCTTTCTTTTCTTATTGCTTTATTTTTTGATTGTTTAAAAGCTGATATATGTAAAATATTTACATGTTTGCTTACTCTTCTGTATGAAATAGACATATTTAAAATTGTTGCAAATACTTAATTAACATTTAAAGCTATGATTGACAGGTCACATGATCTCCAGCCCTATAAAAGGAACTGGCTAAGCACAGTCCGGCAGATAAGATCTGAGCTGTGGAGGGAGCAGTCCTCTGTATGAGTGAAACTGGCTGATGCAAGAGGGAGTAGTTGGTGCTGGAAGCAGTCTCAGAAACACTGACCAGTGGTGGTGCTAGTCAAGGCTGGGATGTTTTGAACCAGAGCTGAGTTGAGCAGCTAGAGGGGTGATTGCTCTTCCTGAAGTACTGGTTGCAAAACTGTGGGTACAAGTAGTACCACCCTCAGGCACTGGATTTGTCCCTGTGAGCCTACTGGCTGAGTGGGAACCAACAACCCTATAAGGCAAGTTTTATTACAGTTCCTGAAGATCATCCTGACTAGTCAATCAGTATGAGCAACACAGGAGTTCCAGATATGTATTGTTGAACTGTTTATGGTATTGCCAAGTGTGTGAAGTCCTTCTGTAATAAAGTGTACTGCCCTATGGGACACTTTAAAAGAACTTGTCTCTCCTTCTGTGTCTTAATCCAACCCATCCTCCCACAATCACTACCACTGACATATAATGGCATGGAGGACCCAATGTACGGATAGTGCCCTTATAGAGCCCCCTAGCTCCCAACGCTCCTAAAGTCTAATTCCAACACTGGTCATCTCCAGATGTCAACAAGGTGACCGCACAAACCCACTCTCCTCCATGGCTAGCTGTCTTCTGCAGAATGAAAGCACTCCCATGCTTGCTCACTCTGTAAAGTTAAAATTGCTGATCATGTAAACAGCTTGTTTCAGTATATGGATTCAGCATGCTCAAAAGTGATTTCATTCTACCGAAGGTGGCCAGTCATGGAAGAGGGCAGGTTTGTGCTGATCATCTTTGTCATTTAAATTGTAGCCAGCAGCCAGTTATTTCAGAAATTGGCTGTTGGGGAGGGTAGCTGGATGGTGCTGCAAGGGTGGTGGATGGGGAAATCACTTATTCTTTTAGTGCAAATGGTGGCCAGCCATAGAAGTGGGCAGGTTGTGCTGGTCACCAGTTGTGGGAGTTTTAGTTCATATTTATAAAATTGTGAGTTTGGGGATGGGGAGTGCAGTTTATTTTGCATGTCTTATTCTTTTATTTAAAAATAGTATTTCCTGAATCAAAATAGGCATGAATAGTGCCACTATCCATTATTTGTATCCGAATAATGAATAGTGCATTATTGTGGTATTCAGGAAAATGCTATTTATTTCTCGAACACCCCTAATAGTTTTTAAAACATAGACATTGTTAGCAGAAAAGGACTACATGGCCCATCCAGTCTACCCATATGTTCCCTGCCTAATCTGTGTCTGCAGACCCCAACTGGCCTCTGGTGACCCTCCTCTCCCAATGTGTTTACTAATATCCCCTATGTCTATCCTATACATGCTTGAAGTCTCCCACTGTTTTCACTTCCACCACTTCTGTTGGTAGTCTGTTACAAGCATCTACCACCCTTTCAGTAAAGCAGTACTTCTTCACATTCCTTTTAAACTCCCACCCCTCCAGCTTCATTGCATGCCCCTGGTTCTGGTGCTTTTTGCATTTGAAGAGGCTCCCATCCTGCACTCTACTCACCCCTGTGAGTACATGTGAGTCTCTATCATGTACCCTTTGATCTCATCTCTCCATGGTGTACATGTTGAGATCCTTCAGTCTCTTCTCATAGGGATTCTCATGCAACCCTGAACCATTTTAGTAGCCCTCATTTGCATGGCTTCCCTCCATCTGTGTCCTTTATTTTTGAAATTAAATATGCTTTATTCATTTTAATCATGTTTACATAGGAATACAAGGCATAGAAAGAGATTATTACAGACATATGAGCATGAGATAAGGCCTTGAGGTTACATCGGCCCATGAATGACAACCACTACAATTACCACTAGAAATAAAAAGAAAAAGAAAAGAAAAACACTAACCATTATCCACAATTCCCTCCCGCCCCCTTTGACAATAGATACAATTCTACTGATATTCATCTATCTGGACAGTCCTTCCCTGCTTGCATAGCTATAACCAGCCAGCTTATTTAGTAATTGATGTCAGGGTATACATCTTATTCCACTTCTTGTCGAAACTAAGCGGGACAGTGCCTGAGACTCACTATCATTTCTCTATTCTTAGATTATATAAGAACTCATTTAGCCATTCTGAATAGGGTATAAGTTGGGGATCTTTCCAATGCCTTAGTACCATCTGCTTTACTGTATGGGAAATTAGAGCCTTGGCATATCTTTACTCTAGAACTGAGTTTTGAGAATAATCTCCTAGAAGACAAATTTCAGGTTCAAAAGGGCTCTAGTCCTAGGAGGGATCCAATTTATTCTTAATTGTGGTCCATAGGAGTTTAATTGAAGGGCAGTCCCACAGCATATGGAAAATAGTAACTTCACTTAAACCATACCTATTGCATTTGGGATCTTGCAATTTGCCCATGGCATATAGTTTTGCTGGGGTGAAATTAATATTATGTAGAATATAAAATTGCATAAGGTGCAGCTTGTCATTAGAGGTATAAGTGTATATGGCCTTCCAGATTTTGTCCTAGCAGAATTGTCTATCTGGGAATTGGGTTGGCAATATATTGAGTGTCCTTGGAAATCTGGATAAATAAGTGGGTAGAGTTCAGCATTTATTCTGGAAACAGCATGTGGACCCCATGCCAGTGTAGAGAGCATTTAAGAAGGTCTTTCTGATCCGTATCCCAGATATTAACCCCATGTGAGCTATCAGAAGGTGTCTAATTTGAAATGCTTTAAATATCTGGTTAGGAGGAAGACCCAAAGCTTTAAGAATTTTTGTTGAGGTCTTAATTCTACCCTGTTCCATTAGATCAGATATCTGACCATCTTTTCAGTAGTCCCTCATTGGGTTTTATATATTGTTTATCAATAATGAAATTTGGAATCAGATATATAGGCTGGGAGGTATCCTTAGTGTTATAGTAGCTAATGGCTTTACATAGTTGGGCATGTACCTTCAGGGACAAAGTTATCAATTCATTTTGTAGTACCTTTATTCCCAACCTGGGAGTAACATGTAATAAACTGTTAGGGGAAATACCACTTTTGTAATAGCTAGGCATTTAGTTTTAGCCATATGGGTTCATAGTTCTGTTCCATCCCTACTGAAGTTAGAGCTGCCATCGGAGATATTTTGCTATGTGGCTAGCCATAATATTGAAAAATATTTGCAACTTGAGGCCTCCATCCTGTTTAGAGGCAGCCAATTTAATATAAGACCTTCTCGCAGTTTGGATTTCAAAGAAACCTGGAGATAATCTGTTGGATCTTCATGAACCACGTTTGTGGAGGTGAAAATTCAACATATTTAGGGGTAAAACAATCTCGGAGTATATTCATTTTAATTATGTTAATCCTTCCTTGTAGAGAAAGATATATGGGACCCCATCTGTCCAGATCTTGCTGTATTATCTCTAATTTAGCATCTAAATTTAATTTCTTAATCTGTGACAGGTTCAGGGTTATTGTAAGCCCCAGATATTGAATTTGGTTCAACCAGTTTAAATGAAGACCATCCACTTGAGATTGATAAGCATATGAATTTAATGGCATAATTATTGATTTAGATATGTTTAGTTTGTAGTTAGATAGGGCTCCACATGATTCTATAAGGATATTATTACAGGGATAGAAGTCGCTGGTTAGCAATATGTAACATAATATCATCCGCATAAACCGATAAACGGAGGTCCCACTCCCCTATTCAAATACCTTGTATTCCGGGGAATGTTGGAGATGGTATAATAGTGGTTCTAAGTATAAATTAAATAGTAAAGGTGAGAGAGGCACCCTTGGCACGTTCCAGCATGCAGGAGAAAGCTCCCAAGAAAATGCCATTGCAGTAAATTTTGCTGTAGGACATGTATCCAATGGCTGTACCATTGGATATATTTATGTAGAAAACCACATTTTTAAGCACTTCAAATAGAAAGGTCCAATTCACCCTATCCAATAGCTTTCTCACATCCAGGGATACCAGTACCATTGGGTAAGGTGCTTCCCTGATGCGGAGAAAACATGGAACAACTTCCTAAGATGGTCCGCTGAAGAATGACCAGTGACAAATTCCACTTGGTCTGGGATAAGTAAAGGGTCCAAACAAGGGCCATTCTGGTAGCTAGTATCTTAGCAAAAGAGCTTAATGTTGTAGGTCATCAGCAATATTGGTCTATAATTAGAGACCAAGTTTGGTGGTTTGTTCAATTTGGGAGTACTACTATAAGAGCTTCAGCAAGGAAGAATCTGTGAGACCCTCTTTACAAAGATAACTGAACATGCTCAGTAGTAAGGGTGAAAGTTGTTCTTTAAAGACTTTATAAAAGCGTGGAGGGAAGCCATCAGGGCCTGGTGCCTTGTCATCAGGTAGTGACTTATAACTTCCCATAACTCCTGTTAGGTTATCTCCTTTTCAAGGGTATGTGCTTGCAGGTGTTGGAGGGAAGGAAGCCGCAGCTCATTAAGATAATTTTGCATGTCTATGGTGGAAGGAGGAGGGGTTGTGGGGAATACAATGATCTGTAGTAGTTTTCAAATTCACCAACAATTTCCTTAGGGGTGGTAAGGGAATTATCTTTAAGGGAATTGAGAGCTACCACTATCCTGGACTCTTCCTGCTGCCTCAGATGAAGGGCTAGTAGATGGCTGACTTTTTAGCCCTGTTCAAAATATTTAGTGCGAGTCTTAAAGAGCATATACTGGGCTTGTTCTCTTAGGGATTCTGTGTATTGGTTCTTTAATTTAGCTAACTGTTCTAATAACTTCATCTGATTGATGGGATTCTTAGGTTTCTAAAATTTGGATCTGTGATAAGAGCAAAGATGACAGCGCTTCCCTCTTTTTCTTCGAATAGCTGAGAGTTGGATACACTCTCCCCAACCACACATTTTAGGGCACACCAAAGTTTATCAACATTCTGTATAGTTCCTTGATTACATGTTAAGAAATGGTCAATCACTTCCTTAAGGGTCTGGTGGGCTTTTTCATCTTGAAGAAGTTGTACATTTAGTTTCCAAATGCCATTTTGTTTTGAATGTGGTAAAATACATTGAGCCATACAGGCACATGGTCAGAAATAACTCTTGGGGACATACCACTGCCTGTTATGCCTTCTAATATTGGATTATTAACTAAAAAATAATCAATTCGTGATAATGATTTGTGTACTGATGAATAGAAAGTATAACCCCTGGTAGCTGGGTTTAATAATCTCCAAGGGTCATTCAAACTGTAGTTTGCTAAAACTCCTTCAGAGCTCTTTGTGCTGAGGAAGGATTGGCCCTTTGCCAGTTGACCTATCTAACTCTGGTGTCAGAACCAAATTCCAGTCCCAGCAATTATTGTCGGTAGCTGTCCTTTCTGAGGTTCAGCTTCCAAACTAGACCCAGTAATCTAGATGGGGTCTTCCCAGTGAACAACACAGTGGCAACACCTCCTCCCTCCTCCTACTGGAGATACCCTCCTATTCCTCCCAGCATCCCACTAGTCCTACTCACTGCTTTGTCACACTGTCCTGCCACTTTGAAATCATGAGTTAGGATAACCCCAAGGTCCTTTTCTGCTTAGTGACTGTTAGTACCCACCCATCCTATACTCCTGGGTTCCTATGCCTAGGTACATGATTTTGCATTTTGGGTATTGAGCCCAACTGCCATACTCTTGACCTCCTCAAGTTTCTCCAAATCATTGCACATCCTCTCCATACCTCCTGAGTTTCCACACAACTACAGATTTTGGTATCATCTGCAAAGGCTTCCCTTCCTTCCAGTTCTTCTGCAATTTTACTTACAGAAGACATTGAAGAGGACCACAAGGGGAATATACCAGCTAGGACCCAGGATCAGCTAGGATCTCAAGATCTTGAGATCCCAAGGGCAGACTTGATGGACCTTTGGTCTCCTTCTGCTGTCACCTTTCTATGTTTCCATGACCGGTCCCTGTACTGGGCCCTGTGGTACCCTGATGGTCACTGTGCCTCATTTGAGTAATTGCCATTAACCACCATTCTCTGTCCCCTATTCATTAACCAATTTATAAGCAAATTATCCACTTAGGTGCTTACCCTAGGCTGCTCAATTTCCTTGTCAGTCTTCTGTGCAGCACAGTACTGAAGGCCTTCCTAATGTCATAGATACATAGATACATAGACAGTGTCGGCAGATAGGGCCTAGCCCCACCAGTTTGACCATTTGAGCTTGTAAGTTCAGTTTATGTTTTCCTAGAAGTCTGTTGCCCCTTACCCTGACCTCCAGAATTCCTTTATGTCTATCCCATGCATTCTTAAATCCTGTGATTGTTTCAGCCCCACCACTTCCTCTGGCAGGGGTTCCACTTGTTCACCACCCATTCTGTGAAGAAATTCTTCCTCACGTTTCCTCTGAATCGTCCTCCCTCCAACTTCATCCCATGCCCTCTAGTTCTGGAACATCTTTTCGCTTAAAAATAGTGTATTCCTGCACCCTGTTCCTCCCTGTAAGATACTTGTATGTCTCTATCATATCCCCTCTCCCTCCTCTCCTCCTGGGATTACATGTTCAGTTCCTTCAACCTGTCCTCATAGGACTTGTGATGCAATCCATGCACCATCTTTGTTGTCCTCCTCTGAACCTTCTCTACCCTGTCTGTGTCCTTATGTCGGTAAGGCCTCCAGAACTGTACACTGTACTCCAGGTGTTTTAAAGTACTAGATACAGCATGTGTTTGTATGTGGGGAGGGATTGGTTTGCATTCAAATGCAGTGGTTGTAATGCTGGCTGTGGGTATTATGTTGCAAGCTTGGGAGATTTGTTAGCTGAAGAAATTGTGATGGCTGTATGTGAATAGCATTTTGTGAATGAGAACAGTCTGCACCAGCAATGTCTGATATAGATTTTATGCTTTTATACATAGACAGTATTGGCAGATAAGGGCCTCTGACCTCCCAGTCTGCCCATTTGAGCTTGTAAGTTTACTTTATGTTTTCCTAGAAGCCTGTTGCCCTTAACCCTGACCTCCAGAATTCCTTTATGTCTATCCCATGCATTCTTAAATCGTGATTGTTTCAGCCCCCACCACTTCTTCTGGCAGGGTGTTCTACTTGTCCACCACCCATTCTGTGAAGAAATTCTTCCTCACGTTTCCTCTAGATCACCCACTCTCAACTTCATCCCATGCCCTCTAGTCCTAGAACATCTTTTCACTTAAAAATAGTGTATTCCTGCACCCTGTTCTTTCCTGTAAGGTACTTGTATGTCTCTATCTTATCCCTCTCTCCCTCCACTCCTACAGGAGTACATATTCAATTCCTTCAGCCTGTCCTCATAGGACTTGTGATGCAATCCATGTACCATCTCTCCTCTGAACCTTCTGTACCCTGTCTATGCCCTTACATAAGTAAGGTCTCCAGAACTGTACACTGTACTCCAGGTGGGGCCTCACTAGTGTCTTGTATAGTGGAATTATGACCTCCTTTTCCTGCTGGTGATGCCCTGCCTATGCATCCCAGCATTCTATTTGCTTTACCTGCTGCCTTGTCACTGTTTCCCTACCTTGAGGTCATCAGGATGATAACCCCAAGATCCTTTCCTGCTTGGTGCATGCTATATCCTCACCCCCAACTGATATATTGTGCCAGGGTTTTGTACTTATATGCATTATCATGCACTTCTTTGCATTGAATTTCAACTGCCAAATCCTGACCATTCTTCAAGTTTCTGCAGGTCCTTCTCATTCTGTCTACACCCTCTGGTGTGTCTACTCTGTTACAGAGCTTTGTGTCATCAGCGAACAGTGAAATTCTGCCTTCTAGGTCCCTGCGCAATGTCACTGATGAAGATGTTGAATAGGACCGGTCCCAGCACTGATCCCTAGGTACCCCACTGGTCACTCTTCCTCTGTGGAGTGACAGCCATTTACCACCACCCTCTGTGTCCTGCCACCCAGCCAGTTACCTACCCACCACACTACTGTCCTGCCCTCACTCATATTCACCAGTTTGTATAATAGTCTTCTATGTGACACAGTGTCAAAGGCCTTGCTGAAGTCCAGATAGGCCATGTCCACTGCCCTCCCTGATCCACCTCCCTAGTCACCCAGTCAAAAATTCAATGAGGTTGGTCTGACTGAGCCTCCCCTGGTGAAACCATGCTGCCTTGGGTCCTGTAGTCCAGTGACAACCAGATGTTCCACCAATCTCTCCTTCAGTAGTGTTTCCATGATCTTCCCCACTACGAGGTGAGGCTGACTGGTCTGTAGTTCCCTGCTTCCTCTTTGTTCCCACTTTTGTATGGGGGACTACATCTAATGTCCTCCAGTCTTGGTGCCTCCCTGTTTCTAGTGATTGGCTAAACAGGATAGCCAGAGATTGAGCCACCACCTCTCTTAGTTCTTTAAGGACCCTGGGGTGCACCCATCTGGCCCCATTGCTTTATCAACTCTTATTGCTTCCAGTTCCTTCAGGACCCTTTCTCATGTCCAGATATGCCATATCCACTGCCCTTCCTTGAGTTATTTCAATGGTCACCCAGTTGAAGAAATCATTAGAAGCATCTGGCATAACCCTCCTCCTCTTAAATCCATGCTACCTGTGGTCTTGCAACTAGTTGGCTTCAAGACACTCTATCAGCTTTTGTTTAACCAGGGTTTCCATTAATGCCTTCACCCCACTAAACTGGCACAGACCAGCCAATAGCTGCTAGCTTCCTCCCTGCTGATGATCATATACAGAGGAACAACATTTGCCCTTCTCCAGTCCTCCAGAACTATGCTTGTTTGTTGTTGAATAAGGCTGTCAGTGGGGACATAAGCACCTCCTTGAGTTCCTTTAGTACCCTTGGGTGTATCCTGTCTAGACCCATAGCCTTGTCCACCTCCACAGCTGTAAGTCCCTTCAGGTATCTGTCCTCTGAAAATAGACTTGTGTCAATTTGCCTCCCTTTATTTATGCTCTCTGGTTGTCTGTCCCCTCGCTGTACTTCAAAGACAAAGGACAAGTATCTTTTCTGAATGACAACTTGTAGAGAGTCAAGGATAGCCCTGCTCCTTGCTTAAGCCCCTGTTGGAAGGCTCTACTCTGCATCTAGCAGACTGACAACAACTAGCAGCACTAAACCAAACAAGAGAAACACTCTGGATGGGGGGTTGATACCAGTCCATTCACAGAAGAAAGGATTCTGAAAGAACTCCTAAAACAGAAGGTGGAGAAAGCAATGGGACCTGATGGATTCACCCAGAATTCTAAAAGAACTAATGGGAGAACTTGTGACACCACTGACTACCCTCTTTAACAAATCATGGGAGGATGGGGTGGTACCGGAGGACTGGAGGAGAGCAGATATGATTCCACTTTATAAAAGTGGGAGCAAGACAGATGCAGGAAACTACAAACCTGTTAGTTTGACCTCAGTGTTACAGAAAATGATGGAATCACTTCTGAAGGAAATAACTGTTGAGTATCTAGAGGCCAGAGGGACACAGGACCCAAGGCAGCATGGATTCACAGTGGGAATGTTGTGTCAGACAAATCTAATTGATTTCTTTGACTGGGTGACCAAAACAGTAGACGGGAAGGGGCTGTGGACATGACCTACCTAGACTTTAGCAAGGCATTTGGCATAGTCCCACACAAAGATTAATAAACAAGTTAGCCAGCCTTGGAGTGTTCCCAAGGTGGAGCCTGGGTAAAAATTGGCTGGACAACAGGATGCAAAGGGTAATAGTAAATGGAGTCCACTCTGAAGAAAGGGGGTTACTAGTGGGTATCACAGGGTTCAAGTACTGGGACCGGTCCTCTTTAATGTCCTTATAAGTGACATTGTGGAGGGACTGGAAGTAAAAGTATGTATCTTTGCAGATGACACAAAGATCTGCAATAGGGTTGATGATACACAGGTGGGGTGGAAAGGATGAGAAGTGAATTGGCAAGGTTGGAGGAATGATCAAATGTTTGGCAGCTTAGATTCAATGCAAATAAGTGCAAGTAATGCACCTGGGAAACAAAAACCCAGGGAAGAGTACACAATGGGAGTGAGATACTAACAACAACAAAATGGAAAGGGACCTGGGGGTAGTCATATCTGATGACCTAAAGGTGGGCAAGCAATATGAGAAGGCAGTAAGGAGGGCTGGGAGGTTACTGGGATGCACAGGAGAGGCATCACCAGAAGAAAACAGGAAGTTGTCATCCCTCTGTACAGATAGTTGGTGAGACCCCATCTGGGGTACTGTGTGCAGTTCTGGAACCCCATTTTCTACAAAGACATAGAAAGGATGGAGACAACGAAAATGGTGCAGGGTCTGCACCAGAAGCCATATGAAGACAGACTAATGGAGCTTAATATGTATACCTTTGAGGAAAGGAGGAGGGGGGAACATGATAGAAACCTTAAGTACCTCAAGGAATCAACAAAGTCCAAGAGGGTAGCATCTTTCATAAAAAGAATGTGCAAGAACAAGGGGCACAATTTGAAGACAGAGGGAGGATGGCTCAGAGGTAGCGTGAGGAAGCATTCTTTTACGGAGAGGGTTGTAGATGCATGGAACGGCCTTCCTTAGCAGTTGTGGGGTCAAAAACAGGGGGAGGATTTAAGAATGCATGGGACAGACATAAGGCAATTCTAGTGGGGTAGGAGGAAGTAGGCTGTTGATTAACTAGGATCTGCAGCTTATCCATTAGGTAGGGAAATTGGCAGACTAGGTGGGCCAAATGGTCCTTATCTGCAATCAAATTCTATGTTTCTATGTTTCTGTTTCCCTTACTTGCTATTCTGATGATCAATTCCTCAATTGCTTTATCCAACTCCTTTCTCTGTGCTAAAGGTCTGTACACTATTCCAATACAGATAGCAGCCCCAGAGTCTGTCTCCAGGATAGCACCTACAGTCCTTGCTCTTCCTCTGAGTGACCCTGTACCTCTGTGGCCTTGATTCCTTCCCTGACATATAGTGCAACCCTTCCTTCCCTCCTTCCTACCCTGTTGTTCCTGATCAGAGAGTAGCCAAGTTTGGCCATGTCCCAGTTGTGGTGCTCAGTGCACTATGACTCCATTATGGCTAGCAAATCTAGGTTAGCCTCTGCCATGATGGTCTCTAGGTCTGGAATTTTATTTTCCAGACTCTTTACATTGGTGTACATGGTTCTCCATATGTTACTCCTCCTGCCAGCTTCCCTCTGCCTTCTTGCCTGTGCTGTCCCTGAACCTTCACCTGACTCACCTCTTCCCTACTTGCCTTGTCTTTTTCCTGTCTCCTTTACTCCTTTATTCTTGCTTATTTGATTTATACCCATTTCCTCTGCCTTGTCCACACCCCTCCTTCTTATGACCCACCTTCCCCAATGCTACATTATTCGGGGGTAATGATACCTCTTTTGGTTTTACAGCCTCCCACCTGGCTAGTTTACATGCACATCCAAGTAACATTTAAACTTACCACTAAGGACTGTGGTCCCCTATCTGAAAGATGCTGGCTGTCGCTCCTACAGAGGCCCATAGATGGATGGAGAGAAAGACAGACAGACAGAGGAAGAAAGGAATATGGATTGAGATAGATATATACATAGATAGACAGACAGACAGATAGACATATAGATAGACAAACAGAAAGTCAGCAAGACAGAAGGCCTGATTCACGTAGGATGCTGCAGGTTGCACCAAGCCCTGCCTCATCCGCAATGTTTGACACAACTGCATCAAAGCCCTTTGCACCATGCAGCCAGATTCATGAAAGGCTGGTGCCATTGCAACTCTTTTCCCACTTTACGGCAGCTTGCACCAAAGCTGTGGCACAAGCACCATACCATGGGTCCTCTGGGTGCAACATTAGACCCAGGAGATGGTCTAACATGTTGCGGTTGGCACAAGGGGCATGCAGCTGGAAGTCTGTGACAAGCATTCTTGCTGAATCACACTTGCAACAATGTTTGACACAAGTCACCTTGCATCAAACCCTCTGCCACAAGTCTCCAGCACCAAGCTGAGCTCCTTTGTGAATCGGGCCCAGAGAGTCAAACAGACAGACAGACAGACCGATACTGTAATAGAATACAAACATACATACAGTACATACATACATCCATTTATTTATTAGGTACTCTTGCCAAGGCAATCAGAGTGCCATATAATAAAATGCATTTATAATTATTAAATAACACAACTAAACAGTCTAATATCAACACATAATCGTTATTACTTGCATTCCTAACTAGCACATTAGGTACATTTATAAAAATGACTCCTTATCAATTGGACACCACAGGTCCTTTTCTCATTTACAAGAGCTATACTCACTTAACAACAGCAACACTAGCATTTTCTCCAGTTGTGTCATGCCCTAGGTAAGCTACTGGGCAGTCCTTAAAGGTGCATTGCACAACTGAGACAGAAGACTTCCTGTACCCACAAAAGGGTGGGGTACTGAAAGGAAGCCATATCTATAGATGTCCAATAGTCATTCAACTGGACCACACTGAATCCCTATGGACTAGGTGGTTGCAAGAACTGGGCTGAGAGATAACACCACAAATGTAGGACAGATGTTAGACTAATCTGAATACAGCCTCTAGAGACACCAGCAACCACTTCACACAGTTCAGTGCACTCCAACAGTGGGACAGGATGCCACAAAAGCTGCATAGGTTGTGTCTGATGTACATTGATAAGTGCTGGGTATATGTGAAGTGCACAGGTACAATCATGTATCTACTGTGGAAATGTCAAAATGGTTCTATGTCATTACAGTGATCATGGAATCGTGATCACCGTTTGAGCAAGTGTACATTGCTGAAAATGAGTTGCTGCAATGTACAATCATGATGACTAGAAAACTGGTGGCTGGTTTTCTATGTTATGTTGGGAGCTACCCCCCAAACCCCCATATTAAGGATTCTCAACTCCAGGGGTGCATGTCAGGGTTGTTACATAAAAATAACAAGCCACCTGCTGGTGCAAAATAATAAACCACAATGCTCGGACTCAAACCCTGCACCTGTACCCCAGCAGACCACCTCCCCACCGCTAGCTGACCAGCTTGGCAGCTGCCCAGCACAATCCCTCCCACATACCTATCCTCCCCCACGCACGCATAACACATACACTTCCCATTGCCCAACCTTGCCCACCCAGGTATCCGGTTGCTACCCTGCTAGGCAGCCCTATACACAGGCGCCGTGATAGAGTCGTCCTTTTGAAAGCACTCTATCATGATCTCCTTGTACACGTATACTGTCACACACTGCACCCATTCTGGTAAGGGATCTGAGACATCTCCAGAATTACACTGGTACAAATCAACCTGTCAGCACCAATGGTGATGATAGGTTGGCATGTTCTGATCCTACCCCCACAGCAATAGACTCTCCCCAGCCCACACTAGCTGGATGTTGAGAATCCTGGTGATTGCTAAGTGAAAGGTCTTGTGGTACTGGAGGGAGATGCAGTCACTGGACCTTACTGAATGGCCCACAGAGCCAAGTAATATGACCAGTTTTGAAAGAGTGCATTATACAGTCATAGACAGAATGGACAAATACAAGACTAAGTGGAGGGCATTCCTCTCCTGCTACCCTCTCCCATCTAGGCTAGTCTCTACACATTGAACCTAAGCATATGTCTGCCACACCTTAACAAGTGCCCATCCTTGCTAAAGCCCCTAGGACTACACCTAACCCCACACATAGCATGGCTACATTGAACGTATCATTGGCTTCATGAGATGCCCAAGTCCTAACTGGCCTAACCTCAGTAATTTGTCAGCCCCAAAACAAATTGCACATAACAATGTGTAATATTTGTAATCAGAAATGTTTTGAGCACATGCAAAATAACGAACGTGGTATTATTTGTAATCAGAACTATTGAGCAAATGTGAAATACTGTAACCTAACTCTCTGCATATGTTTTGATGACTTGTTGTCTTGTTTGTAATTGCTTGTTTGATACTTCCATACCCTTCTTCCCCAAGACGCACCTGGAAATGAACAATTCCTGTTCAGTGTGCTTTCCTTGTAAAACTTTTAAATAGATAGGTGGGTGGGTGGATGGATGGATGGATAGACAGACAGACAGATAAATAAATAACTAGGCCCTATTTCACTGACCTGAATAATTTTGGTATGTATCTCACTGTACTCTTTATACCTGTATCACCTAGTACACTCACTATAGTTGTTATGGTGAATTATTATTTATTCCTAGAGTTGTACACTGGTGACCTGTGGGATCTGGCATGTCAGACCCTGTCAATAAAAATGTCTCTGTTATACTGCTTGATAGACCATGTATTGCTGTGCTTTTTATTGGGGTGTACAATAAACTATTTATTATTAAAATAAAATGCCTGCCTATCAAGGAAGGTCTTCTGACTAGTTTTAAAAACAATAAGTTTGGGACAAACCTAATACAGGAGGAATTTTGTTTCAATTTCCAGGAACTGTTACAGCAAGTATACTTCCCCTCAATACACAGTCATACAGCAGAGGAATAATGCCACACCTGATATGTAGCCCTAAGTGCCCTTAGGATAGTGTGTAGAGACAGCTGCAAGTTGAAGGAATCTCCTTCTCGGATTGACTTACTACATTTGGAGAGGTAGGAACAAAATCAGTGAAGCACAGAGACTAAAAGCCCAGCACATATCAACTTATCCAAAAGTAAAAGGTGGGCTGCTGAGTCAAAGGCCTTATATCACTCAATAAAATAATGGCAGAAACATATCCCATATCCTTCTCTTTAGAGTGGAATCTGACAACATATACATATACTGTATGCAATGATGGCAGAAAAGACCAGAGGTCCCTCAGTCTGCCTGAGTGGAGAAAAATACTGTGGTGTGGGTCTCCTGGAAGCCAGACTAGAAGGTAGATAAAAAAGAGGTGTCAAGAAAGTTTAGGAGTTGGGAGAGGACAAGGTTTCCTGAAGTTTATTTGAAGTTTAACAATTTTATTGTTTTAGTATATAAAGGTACATACATGTATACTGTACATGCATCAGATATAACTTTGATCATATCTTAATTTCCACACACTTTAAACTGAATAACTTACAGGGTAGCATTTCAGTGAATATCACATCCTAAAGTTGGACAGAGATAGCCAGCATGCTGCTGTATTATTTAATAGTATTTTCTTTATTTCATCAGATAGACTGATTATTATCGATTATTACTATTGTGAAAAACACCCATGCTGCCTTTGTACATATCTTACCCTTTGTGTTACATTTATGTAGCCAATTGAAAATGTGCTATTCTAATCGTGAAGTTATACAATGAATTAATAAAAGACAGATACCTCAATCTTGTGCCCTTTATCATTACTTAAGACATTTCTTCTACATTTTAAGGTGATGGGTGTTCAGTTCTCCTTTATGTGTGTGTGGTTAGAATCCCATAGTTATACCTAACACATGACTCCTACAATTCTACCTTCTTACCTATTACTTGAGCAAGACTATGAGGCAAGTGTTATATATCTTATAGGCAGACAGGAATTCTGTTGTGGATAGCATCTCAGACAAATCTTAAAACCTTGTACAATCTAGTGTTCAAACTGTGTAAACTATATACAAGTATGCACAAGTATGCAAGTGGCTAAGTGCTAGACTGCATGTCTTTTGGAGGCTATTATATGCTCTTTTATGAAGCCTATAGGCATTATACTACAGTAGAGGTATGCAGATAGGGGTGCCTGTGAAATACCCTACATGCTATGCTCTGCAGGTGACAAAGTGTGCCCTCAGCTCCTAGTGATTAACCTATTTTTTCTAACTAGGGTTTTATAGCATCTTTGATTTGCAGAAACCACCAAAATCTTCTCTTGGTAGATTGTATCTTTTTTGTAGTTTTTGAAAGAATCTGTATCTATTGTTAATTCTGGAATCAGAAAGTCCTATGCTGTATTAATACCTTTCTTTTCCCAGTTTTCCCAGTGTATTGGTTTCCCTTCTATCTTAATATTGTTTACACCCCACAGAGGGATACATTTTGGGTGAGCTAGGTCTGTCTTAATGAGTCTCCTAATCTTTTCCAGGAAGATATAGATGAAGTTATTGGAAGTAGTGTGAAGTAGTTATTTTTAGATTACCGAATATATACGTGGTAGGGATAAAGCCCTTTATCAGGATGATTCAATTGTGAACCATAGTGGGATGTTGTTTCAGAAATTTCAAACCATCTTAAGGTCTGTGTTACTCTATACACTAGGTAATAGCCCTTTATCCAAGATAATACCTATACCCCTTTGGACGAAGGTGTCCTTAACTTGTTCCTGCTGAACCTTGGCTGTTTCTCTTTCCAAATTATAACTGCCAGAAGTTTGTCTATTCTACAGAACCATGAGTCAGGGATTGTCAAGGGAATATGTGAGCTCAAATATAAGATCTTTGGTGTAATGATCATTTTAATTCCTCTATTTTCACCAATAAAGATAGTTTCAGAAGTCTCCATCTATCTAAATCTGTCTTTATCTAGGTAATCAGTGGCTCCATGTTACTGTTTATAATTTTATTGAGGTTGGCTATGATTTGAATTCCTAGGTACATTATGTGGTCTTTTGCCCATCTCAGATTTTGAGCTGTAAAGTGAGATCTTAGGCATAGTTTAAGTGGTAAAACTTTGGTTTTGTTCTGGTTTATCTTTAGTCCTGATATGTTAGTGAAGGTGTCTAGTAACTGGAGCAGTGGTTGAACTGAGTTATGTGCATCTTGTAGGGTTGCCAGCAAATCATCTCGTGACATCAATGAGTTGATCTCAGTAGTCCTGATTCTTATCCCTATAATGCCCTGGTGCTGTCTGATGTTCTCAGCTAAGGGTCCTATGGCTAGAACAAAAGGAGTGGTGAGTGGACAGTCTTAGCGTGTCCCTCTCTAGGGTAAAGGGTGTTGATAGGTGTTGTTCATCAGGATTCGAGCTTTGGGGTTGGCATATATAGCTTTGATCATTTTAATGAAGGTTGCATTGAAACCCATTTTTGCAACACAGAATACAGATATTGCCATTCCACTGAATCAAAGGCCTTTCCGAAGTCAATAGCCAGTGCCGCAGCAGAGGTGGGGAAGAGATTGATAATTGCATCACATCTAGTAATGTTCTCATATGATCAGAGCTATGTCTTCCTTTGACAAAGCCCCTGGAATGGATGTTTTAGAGAGAAATGAGGTTTTCCAGTCTGGCAGCCAATATTTTAGCATAGATTTTGTTATCCACTGTTATAAGTGAGATTGGTCTATAACTAGCAAGGAGTTCTTTGTCCTTCCCTGGTTTGGGGAAGAATTGCTATGGTTGCCTCACTCATTGTGGGGGAAGGTGCCTGTTTTTTATTTCTGAGAAATCTTTGAATGACTGGACTACAATTTTGACCAGCACATGGTAAAACTCTGTTGGTAGCCATCTCCGCCTGGAGCTTTTTCTTTAGAGCTAGGATAGCAGAGTTATTTCATTACTGTGAAATTCTGGTCTAAGGCTATGGCCTGGGCAGGGGTTATTTTGGAAGAGTTGGCTTATCTAGGAAAGCTGCCAGGCCTCATGATTAGTGTTCATGGTTGAGGTATGTAACTGAGTGTAAAGGTTTTCCATTAGGTCATTAATCTTGTTTTCTGAGGTGTGGGTTTGCGGTATCATCTCTGAGGATATTTATAGGTCTCTTTGCCTGTTTTTTAGTCTGTAGGCAACAGTTTCCCACACCCCCTCCCAATGTTTGTGTTTTAGCCACATGGTTGCCAGTTCTGCTTTCCTAGCTGTCAGGATATTAATTTCATTCCTTATTTTTAACATTTCCTTGTAATGAGAAGATTTTGGTGATGCACTGGGGTTTGATTTGAATTGGGCTTCTAAATCTACAGTTTATTTTCCAAATCTCTAAGTTCTTGTTCTCTCCTCTTGCATCTGAAGGCACCATAGGAGATGATATTGCCCTGCATGGTAGCCTTGAAAGCCTCCCATTGGGTGGCCATCAAGACATCCCTAGTATCATTTATTTTGAAAAATCCTTTGCTGTTCAATCAAGCCACGGGGTGAATTTAGGGTCAAATATCAGTAGGGGTCCATTCTCCAGTTAGTTGATCTGTGGCTTACTGAACCATGCAATATGTCTAACTGAAGTGGAGCATGGTCCGATATGATGAGAGGTTTGATGGAAGCTACAGTTAACATGGTGGTGATTTTGGGAAGTAAGCCACATATCAATTCCACTATACATTCTGTGCCTACTTGAGTGACATGTTTAGTCCCTGACACCGGGTTTAATACTCTCCATGCATCTATGGCGCTTCGTCTGTCATCCATAGTTTAACCACTTTGGCAGCTCTAGTATGTGGTTCTGCATTACCTCTGCTCCTGTCTATATCTGCCTCAAAACCAGGTTAACTCCCCCAGCAGCACTGGGTCATTTTCATCATTAAACAAGGCTGTCTGAGCCACTAGGACATGAATGAATTGGGGAGTCAGTGTTAGGAAATATAGGTTCCGTATTATAAGGGACCTCGAGGCATCTGGAAGAGGGCTAAACCCAACGGCCTTCTTCATCATGTTTAGATTTCATCAGATTCCAGCACTAAAGAGTTATGAATAAGAATCAAGACCCTTCTCATTTGGATTTGGCTGGACTGTGGACTTCTAGACCTACCCATTCTCTAACTAGCTTAGTGGACTTGTCCGAGATAATTTTGTCTCCTGCAGTAGTGCTACTTGTGTTTTTAGTTTTTTGAGATGGGTCAGAACCTGCTTACATTTTATTGGAGATTTCACCCCCTCACATTTCAGCTGTGTAATTTTAAGTCTGTCATTTAACTTTTACGGTGGAAATGGTGTATAGATGTATTGTGATGATAGAATGCAGCAGGTCCAAATTCTGTCCAACACCCCACCCCCAAACCAGTCTCTAAGAGTCATCAGGCTCTCAGTGTGTACCTCTAAGTTTATGGCTTCATAGTCATCTTTAACCATTGCATTACAGTGTGTTTTTTAGTAACTCTTATCTTATTACAAACTAGTGCCATAGGCATTAGTAATTTGTACCACGTGTTATATAGAGGTACTACCTGGATCGAGTTCGTTTTCTAAGCTCTGTCTTGACCACTGTTGGGGTTCTTTGAGAGTCAGGGTGGATGTGAACTCTCAGCCAAAGTCCTCTGTGAGAACCGCATGTGCTATTGTTGATTTAAGAGTGCAAGATTCTGTAGCGTGTGAGTATAGAAATATACAGTATATAATGTATAGTAACACTTATACTGTTCCTGTTCTCTGTCCAGCTACCTGGACTTTCTTCTATTTTTGAGTATATAAACCTTGCTGTTAAAAATAGCTCCTACCACCACCATCCTTATTGCAGAACCTGTTACCAAACCTCATGATGGCACTGTATCCTACAGTTTTGTGGTGAGGAAGTTGAGAGAAGGATCGGGTCACGAGGGCACCCACTCTGAAGCCCAGCCCTCCCCAGGAGACACCGCCATAAGGATCACCACCCCCAAAGTTTCCAGCTATTCTGGATCGGGTCGCGAGGGCACCTACTCTGAAGCCCAGCCTCCCCAAGAGACACCGCAAGGGACCCCCACCCCCGAAGCTCCTAGATATTCGGGATCGGCCGCAAGGGCACCCACTCTGAAGCCCAGCCTCCCCAGGAGACACCGCTGCAAGGACTCCCACCCCTGAAGCTCCCAGCTATTCGGGATCAGGTCACGAGGGCACCCACTCTGAAGCCCAGCCTCCCAGGAGACACGCCACAAGGACCCCACCCCAAAGCTCCCAGGTACAACGTCTGCTCCTCCTCAAGCTGCTGAGTGTGGTTTTGGTGCCATTTTCAAACAGTGCTGAACAATAGCAGTCTGCCTGAGTGACTCCTTGGCTCTCTTGCTGTCAGCAGATGTGTGCTCATAGTTGTTTCCTTGCCTAAAGTAAACTTGTGCACCAGAAATTACTTGCTTTTAAAGGTTTCCTTAAGACTGCAACTACCACGCTGCTCATTTTCTGGATTGTCCCAGGGCTTTAATTGTTAACTACACAGCGAACCTCAATTTAAACAGTACCTTAATTCAATGTTATAATATATGATTGCAAGCTGGTCCCACATTATGCTTGACCTCCAGTTCTTAGTACCTGTGTTGCCGTAATGTGGACTCTTAAAGGTGCAGTTGGAGGTGTATAATTTAGAGGAAAGTGTTGGGCACAAGTTTCTTTTGTTACTGTACAGAAAATGCCAGAGTAGTTAAATGTAGCACACTGTAGAGTTATAGGGCCAAGCAGCTCGTTTTTCTGCTGTGTATTATTTTACATGCTTTAGCAGCCTGCACTCAAGAGCCACGAGATGACATTGCTGAACAGTCTTGCAGGGCAAAAGCAGCTCGTATCCCTACACTGTCCCCAGGCACCAGATCTAAGCAATTTCAGCCTGCACTTGCTAGCTTAACTACCCCTGTAGGCTAATTGCACCACTTTAGCTTGCAAGCAGAAGCAGAACGAATTTAAAAGCACCTGGTACACAAAGCTCCATTCCTGACTGCCCTTCTATTTCCCCCTAGGCATTCGCCATTTCAGGCTAAACCCTGCTGAAACTGCCTCCGCCCCCAATGCAACTGAAATTCTCTAGGCATCGCCATGTTTTACAGGAAACTGGACCCCACCCCACTGCAGCAAATCCAGGTATTCTGGCATTTAAATAATTAATCCTCTCACAATATAAAAAATAAAATATTAAACCCCTAGGATTACAGTTTCACGGTCCAATAAGCGGCCACACTTACTTGTAGCAAAGTTTGCTCCTCCCAGTGCTGTTGTTATATATTCTCTCCCTCTCTCCCACAGCTATTCAGGATCGGGTCACAAGGGCACCCACTCTGAAGCTCAGCCTCCCAGGGAGACACCACATGAAGGACCCCACCCCAAGCTCCCAGGTATGATGTCCACTCCTCCTCAAGCTGCTGAGTGGGTTTTGGTGCCATTTTCAAACAGTGATGAACAATAGCAGTCTGCCTGAGTGACTCCTTGGCTCTCTGTGCTTTTGCCCACCCGTCCGTCCACCACCCCCACCACTGCCCTTGGTGAGCTCCTCCTCTTATAGGCTGTGTCCGTGGCTGAAATAAACTATCAGCCTACTTTTCCATTTGCAGCTTATCAGCTGCCTACACCAGAAGGCGCCGACGACCTGTTTAGCTGCTCTCCTCCCTTTTCACTAGCAGACATGCTGCCTCTCACTCTCCTGCTCCTTTTGCAATGGCCTCACTGTCATCCCAGCCCCTGCCGACTTTCCAAGCAGGAAACCCCCACCCACCTGCCACCATGTCTCACAACAGAGCCCTCCATGTCACTATTCACCCCTTACTGCCCATGCCCAGGAACACATCCACTGCTGGCACATTAGTGCCACTATCCTGCCTCCTTCTTTCCACCCGGGCTTCCATTCCGCACACACCAGCCAGACGCCACCCCAGGCAGTTACCCACACCCCTTCGCCCGCCCAAAAACACCTGGCCCAGAATAAAACACCTTATCTGCCTACTCCTGCTTATGTCCGTGGATATAGAGGCAAATCCTGGTCCACACTTATCATTCACTAATAACCCATTCTCTTTCCCCAAAGGACTAAGGATCCTGCACCTTAACAGCTGCAGCCTTCTATCCAAAATATCTCTCCTACAGCCTATCGCCCTAACACAGCGCCTGATATCCTGGTTATTTCAGAAACGGGCTAAAATCCCAGCATACTGATGCGGAACTATCCATACCTGGATACACCATCATCAGACACGACAGCCTAGGCAAAAGAGAGGTGGTGGAACTGCAATGTATATCGCCAACATGCGTCAGTTCTCAATAGTGTACATCCCTCACTCCCAGCCCACATCGACTCCTTACTAATTAAACTCTCTCTCATGCTCCTCCCCTATTTTTGTGGCTGGAACCTACTGCCCACCCAACACACCACCTACGGACACCCTTAACCATCTGGTCACCCTACAGTCCCTAGCTGCAGGAGGTGAGCTCCACGTCACCGGTGATTTTAACACAAATTGGCTAGCCAGAGATAAAGCTCACCTCGAGACTAAAATCAAGGCCCTGATCCTCACTCAACTCATAGCCAACCCCACCAGGCTTAATCACAAGACCCAAACCCACACATTGCTGGACTTGGCTCTCACCACCCACCCACACAGGGTTCTCTGCACAGGCCTGCTCCCTGACTCCTTAAGTGACCACCGCATGATTTTTCTGATCAGAAAGGTGCACAGGCCCACAGCCCCCAAGATGCTGTGCAACAGATCATACAACTCCTGGACATAGCATCCTTTTATCAGACCTAGGACACATAAATTGGTCCTTCATCCCTTGGCCTCAACCATTGATGCCGCGTTAGATGGTTTCAAGACAAATTTCCTTCTGGTCTGGGATAAACATGCCCCCTGAGAACTAAATGAGTCAGAGGGTGCTCACCTTCCTTGGATCACAGCTGACATAATTAGGACCTGTCACTCAAGGGACCATGCATGGAAAGCCTATAAGAACAGGGCTCCTGGCCTCCTCCTTACCTATCGAGTCCTTCAGTAACTCATGTACACACATCATTCGCCAGGCAATGAAGAATTATTTTTATCAGCATTTAGTGTAAACATAAATGACCCCACAGACTTCTGGAAATCACTAAAATCCCTCCCCCACCCAACCCCCACCTCCGACACTATCTGTCCAAGGCACCCTCATCACGGACCCCTGCAGGGTTGCTTAGGGCTAACACCCACTGCCAGCTGTGCCGGCGCGCCCATCGGGCCCCTCCCATGTCCCACCCAAACTGCCCTCCCAGAATTCCAGAACTCACCCACCAGTCCCACAGTTCTCCTTCCAACCTGTAACCCAAGCAGAAGTCTTCCGATCCCTAAGAGCCTAAACCCCAACAAAGGCAAATGCCCCACTTCCTGGATGTCAAGATGCTTTTCTTATCAGCCCCAGCCATTGCAGCCCTCTTACGCACTTTTCAACCTCTCATTCATCCTGGGTAAGCTACCCACAGCTTGGAAATTAGCCACCATCATACCCCCCTAAAGGGGTGACCCCTCCTCCCCAGCCAACTATCTTCCCATCTACCTACTCCCAATTCTGGCCAAACTGCAGGAGCCTTGTCCTCTCCCAACTCACCCCCCACCTGGACGCCTCATTTTTCACCCTTTCCAATCTGGTTTTCACAAATCTCACTCTACCATCACCTCCCTTCTGAGTCACTGGCGACATTCTCTCCAGCATGGACAATGGCCACATCACCTCTGTGATCTTTATTGACCTAGCCAAAGCTTTCACACCATCTCACTCCTGCTCCTTGACAAACTCACTGATGCCGGCTCTCCATATCAGCCAATGACTCAGCCAGTTCCATGACTACCTAGTAGGCAGACTCAATCTGTAAAATCACCTCACATACCTCAGACCCTCTGCCCATATCCACCGGTGTCCCCAAGAGTCAGTCCTGGGCCCATTGCTTTTCTCCATATTTCTAAATGACCTCCCATCAGCTTCTGCACTCCTCCATCCAGATGTATGCAGACGACACTGTCCTGTATGCTTCTGGCCAAACTATAAGCAACGTGGCTACTCTCCTTCAGGAGGATGTCACGCTATCCAGGAATGGTTTAGGTCCAACCAGTTATTTCTAAACCCCAAGAAAACTGTGTCGTTAACTTTGGGTTCCCATCAAAGACTCTTCTGTCAAGCCTTCTGCCCCTTCAAAACCTTGGATGGGACCCTCTGGACAATTGCTCCAGCTTTAGATATCTAGGAGTCTGGCTTGACCAGCACCTTGATTTTGCCATTCATATCGACTCTTGCATAGAGGCTTCTCCCCAAACCGAGCAATATACTGAAACAAAAGCTGCCTCCCTCTCCTACAAAGCAGGCTATAGTCCAAAAATTATACTAACTGTACTCAATTATGACATAGTGTACTCCAACACTCTCTCATCTGCTCTGACCAGCCTCGACACCCTATTCCACTCATTCTGTCGTTTCATCCTCAACTGCCCTCAATCCACCCACCACTGCTCACTTTACAGTTCCCTAGCCCTGCCATCCCTCAAGATCGCAGACTAATACATTGCTCCAGGTTCACTGCAAAATTCTGGTCCCTCTGCCTACCACCTTACCTGGCATCCACCCTTGCCCAACAACCTCCCCGGCCCTCGCCCTAAGATGCACAGACCCAAGGCTTCTCCATGTCCCCTTCATGTGCACAACTAAAGGTCAGGCCGCTTTTTCTACTGATTCCCAAGATCTGGAATGCCCTACCACCTACCATAACACATGAAACTCCTAGTCATCAAAACCAGCTACTCAGCACGCATTTCTCGTCCAGCAGCAGCTGTTTCTACCTGCTTCTAACTGTTTCTAACTCCAATGTATCATACTGCTTTATACTAAAAGGATGTTTCTTCTAGGTTGTATCATGTATTTCTATCATTCCCTGCTGTATCAAACTGTCTACTTGTAGCTATTCTGCCGTTTGTCTGTAAGGCAGTTAGCCATACCTCTCACTGTTGAAATGTTTCAGTCTGACACTGTGATTTGTTTTGTATTGGGTCTTGGCCCCAGGGCGCATCAGGAATCAGTATTGTTGTAGTATGCCTTCCTGGTAAAACTCATAAATAAGTAAAGGAGAGTTGCCTTGTCAGTACAAGGCTTGGTGCCTGACAAACAAAGTCAGCATTTATAACATGAATAGAGCAGGCTGAAGTGTCACCTTTTTCTTTAGTGCAAAGAGAGGAGCTATATTGTGTGATGCTCCAATGTGGGCAGGGTCATGATCTACAAACTTTTGTTGCACTGGAGTGTGGGTAGCATTTTGAAGACTTAGATTTTCTATGGTGGTAGAGGTATGGTAGTTCCCCTCAGCTAGTAGCATTTCTATCATCGTTCCGTCAGTTGTGATAGATGATAGCGCTGGACAATGCCGACTAGTATAAGTGCAAGTCATCCAGTCATGGGGTTAAGGGGTAGGCTAACAAAATGGTTCTTATACCTTAATCAGCTATACCTTAACCAGCTACTCAATAAATACCACATAGTAGTGTACTGTACATCAGTGAGACATCAGTAACACAGTATTATGGTATAACAGTTTGCCATTTAACATCTCAGCATCTAAAATCATTATAACAGTATAACAGCATAACAGAATGACAGTATGCCCTTATGTCAGCATTAAATCCTCATGGAGTATCTTAGATTCTTTTAATGCCCCTGTAGTATGAAGCAGCATATCAACATTACCCTCCTTTACTGCCACTCTTTCCATGCCCTCCCTCCCAGAGAAACATTTGATAAACCTTGAGCAAGTGAAACAACCTTTAATATATTTAGAAGGTAGGTATATTTCTCCATGGTGTGTGGAGGCTGCTGTTTGTGGGAGGGTATGCTGATGTTCCACAGCTGTATTAAAAGGCTCACCAGTAATTACCCCAGTTAAATTTCTAAATGATGTTTGTTCTGCATTTACTTCATGCCTTGGTGTGGTTAGTGTTAGAACAAAAAAATAGTTTGATGGTATCCAGTCGATGTAGTTGTGGCAGCACCTCCATAGGGGTGTGATCTCCTGCCCCTTTTATTTTGAATGAAGAACAAAGGAATCTTATCTTTTGTCAGTTTTAATATATTTATCTAGTTAAATAATCACTAGGTAAAGGCATGAGGTAGACAATGGAAAAGCTGCAGGAGTCTCTTTACCGCTCATATTATTAAACATTACCCATCATCTATTCATTGTGTTGGGTGCCCAGTTTTCACTTTAAGTCAGGAGAATTGTAGAGTATGTGGCTAATACAGCTTAATACAGCTTAGTACTGAGGAGGGTCAGCTCCTCCCTTAGTAAAATCACATCAGTGCATTTGGTGTGATTACAGCACTTTTAGGAGCAATTAGGTGATATTCATTCACAGCGAGAGCCCTCAGGGAGAAGGAAAAGGCTTACCGCTGAGTGAGAGACCCAGCTCTATGAAGCAGTTGCCATTTGAGATCGAGGTTATGCGCCATGAAAAAGCTGCTACATGGGGTGAGTGCGCCACCCTCATCCTCCCACCACAATTGTTTACCATAACTGGTAACCTGAAACAGAGAGCTGAAATTATAAAACCACTTAGCATCTGTATATATTTATATATATATATATATATATATATATATATATATATATATATATATATATATATATATATATATATATATATATATATATATATACAACACAAACATTTCCTTTTGGAAAAAAAGACTCCATAGTTTATATTTAAATAGATTCATCAAGCCGAGTTGTAAAAGTCGGGTATTTTTTTGTTTGCACCACTACATACCCAAGATAGAGGTACATTGAATCCTAAACCCTCATGCATCAGTTCCAAAATTATTTACAAACCATTTGGGAGTCATAACCATACAGCATAAACACATTTTAAAACTTAGATGCCCAGGAAACCTAGACAAAGCTGTATGGGGAATTTACCATATAATCAACATTAGTGAGTCTGTGTCTCCAACAGAGAAAATGGCAATCAGGGGACTGTGAGGGACTGATTAACTGGTGGTGTACATTTTGCTGTAATTAACTGTAAAACCCTAAACACCCTAAAAGAGTTACCTTAGCTTCACTTAGGTAGGTGAAGCAAAGGGCAATATACTCCAAGTTCTGGTTTGAGTTTTGAGTTTCCAGCTCTGCTCTTCAGGTCTTCTCTGCCTCTTCATGGTCACTCAGATTGGTCTTGGCACCCAGCTGCAAAAGCGGCTGGTGAACAGGCCAACAAGAAATCTCCAGCTCAGTTTGTAGTGACGCTTTGTTGCCATTTGGTATTTTGTCAATTTCAATCTCATTCACTGCCTCAATCTCTTTCAATGCATTTGTTTCACTTCCTGCAGATGCTTTGGAGCTCATTGACTTTTATCCTGGAGTAGAAAGGCTCTCTTTCATTGCTTGGATGTTTGTCTCCAGGTTGGATAGGCATTGAATCTATTTTTGGTTGGGAAGCAGTCAGAGATCTCCACCTCCTCATCGAAGTTCTTCATCTTCTTCGATCTCCATCTCAGGCTCAAGGTACGGGCAGATTGTTTGACTCTTTTCATGTTCTTCTGTCTCTGATTCTATGACCTTGTCAGTGTGTTTGTCAGAAAGGTTCTCTTTCCGCTATTTTCTTTTATTTTTAGGATGAGTTTCCCAAGAATCTCCACAGGGGTTCGATGCACATTCAAACTTTGAATTTGGAGATTTGCAGCTGGTGATTCATCCCCTCTCTGGGGCAAATCTTGGTGTTTGATCTCTTCAGTGAGCTGGTCCAATTTTGATTTATAAAGTCCATAGCTAAGGTGGGTGTTCTAAATAACATGGTTTTCCTCTTAACCATGATCTTTAGTTGTGCAGGGTACCGGAGGAGAAAGGTATCCCTAGGTTGTGCAAAGCATGCCTTGCAGGGATAAACCTCTTCTGCGGTTGTTCAGGTCCCTGGAGTAGTTGGGGAATGTCATTATATGATGACCTTGCCAGTTTGGCTGTTTTAGTTCTCTGGCTCTTTTAACATATTTTCTTTACAGGAAAGCATCAGAACTTTGCCAGAATAGGCCTAGGATGTTCACCATTTTTGGCAGAGGGGTCAGGAATTGATCAGCTCTCGATGTCAGATCAGCGGTCCCTTGGGATATTAAGCACTTGCAGGAGTACATGAGCAAGAAAGAAAGCACAGTCCCCTAGTTCTGCCTCCTCCGAAAGCGATAAACATGAGGTTGTTCCTTTTACCTCTATTTTCAAGGTCATCAGCCTTGTCAACTAGAGATCTTATTAGACCATCCTGCTGCCATAGAAACATAGATGTTGACGCAGATAAGTACCAGAGGCCCATTCAGTCTGCCCATAGTCTGTTCGAGTTGTCTTGACAGGCCTGAATGTTGGTATCAAGTTTCTTTTCTACTTCATTGACTTTTATTCCAGTATTTTAATTTTCTCAGTGTGTATTCTGTTTTTATCTTCATATCTTGTAGCTTGAAAGGACCTGTTTAAATATCATTTCCACCCATTTTACTGGCATTGCAGGCTCCATGATGAGTGATTCCATGAGCTTTGAGCTGGGCACTGCCCTGGATTTTTGTGGATGCAAAGTTTTGCTTTAGATCAACTTTTCCTGCAATCTGAAGTGTTATTCTAGCTCAGGGAGATGTCCTCTAAATAAGCAATATTTTAACAGATTGGGCATTACTGGGAAATACCGGATGGCCCAGGGTGTAATGAGGCCTGACGCCACAGGTGGGGGGGCCTTATAGCCCTGGAAGGTCCGGTATTTCCCACAATGCCCACCCTGGAGGGTATTATTGTGCTTATAAAATGGCCATGTAACTACATTTTGTGAAATGTGAAAATAAAGAGGAAATCAGTGTGAAAATGTTCAAAACACTGTTAAAACAGTGTTCATGGACAAAGTAGCGTGCCAGCTGTTCTAGGTGGTGTTACCTCCCTGCTGCCTGCAGTGCTGTTCTGGTTTCCTGAACGCCTCTTCCCCCACACACACACACAGGCAGATTGTAGAATGAAAGAAGTGTGCCTTAAAACAGAAGTGTGCCTTAAAGATATTGAATTACAGTGTGAGCTGTTTATATCTGGTTTGAATTATTTAATCTTTTTGTTTCATTTTGTTGTGGTCACAGGTCAGAACTCGAAGGTGTCTGTTGAGTTCACGACCTTTGACCTTAGTGGAACTGAATGCTGCTGCTTTTTTATAGTAATTTGTGGTACAGGTAGAGGTTGTTTCTGCATCTTGTGGAAAACGAGAGTGCTTAAGCAACGAGTAATGGAAAGGGAATGGAGAGCATCAGCGGACCAGCTTTGAGTGAAGCTGTACTGTATGTCTCTTTTTTTTTAAATGCCACATGCTGGATGAAGCTGACATGAATGTGGGCTTCAGGATTACGGATTGCAAGAACACAGTCAGAGACTGGTGTCATTGTGTGTTTTAGTCTACTGACAGCAAAATGACAGGACGCGGTCTTCGCTTGTATTTATTTATTGCGTGCTGGTGAGGGAAAGTGGGAAGGGGATAGTTGTCTCTTGCTAAGCGAGAGAAAAACATGGCGGGATTTTAATTTATTAGCTGCCTCAGCCAATGAGGAAGTAGGCTGGGCAGCAGGGTACATTGTAAAGTGGATTTTGGTGGCACTTGTTTTAGTGGGCATCTATTGAGAAATAAATGCCCAGCTTGGAGGCAGTGTCAGCCAATCAGGGGTGAGAATTATTTTGCCATTTTATAATGAAATATATACCAACTGCTGAGGTATGGCTTTTCAGAAATGAGGGTTGTGCAGAATGAGGGTAGAGAGATATAGAGCTATCAAAGTTTCCACTCACTCAATGAGTGCCAACCATGCCCTTAGGTTTCCTGAGGTTATGCTAGAAAGTGGAGAAGAGAAGTAGAATGAAGTCACAGGGCTAAAATTCCCACCCCTTTGTGAAGGTAGAGACTTAGCCTTTTTCCAAAAATGAGGAACTGAGCCAAGCTAAAAGGAGAGATTTAGAAGAAGCAAGAGGAGCAGCAGTAGAATGGGAGGAAAGGTAAAGAAGTTTAGGTCAAAACTGTCAACGCTATGGCATCTGGAGGGTCATAAGAGAGCAGAATCAACAAGGTCAGTGACCAGAAAAAAGAAAAGGTGGAGGGGGAGAAGTGGGGACTGTGTAATTTGAAGAAATAAGAGGGAGCAGTGGCACAATCATTGAAGTGTGTGTTGAAAGTGGAGCAGCCTGCAAAGTTGGAGGTGCCATCAGAGGGGTTGCTGTGTTTGATAGTAGGGGCAGATATTGGGAGAGAGGTTTGAAAATAGAGTAAATAATCCTCCAGCACTTTGGAGAATTAATATTGTTCTGAAGGCAACCAGAGGGCTTGTTTTGGGATAAGGCTGAGTCATGAGCTCTGAGAATAAAGGTGAGCTCTGAGGTGATCCAGGGAAGATAGGCACAGCACACTGGAAATCTCTTCAGGGTATCCACAGGCAGATTGTTGATGTATTTATTCCAGCAAGTGTTTAGCAATTAACTCTGTGTTTTAATAGGATAGATAGATCACTATAATGCTTCCAGTTGAACTGTTTTTATATATATATATATATATATATATATATGTATATATATACATATATATATATACACATATATATATAGGTTCAGAGGAGGGCAACAAAGATGGTGCATGGATTGCATCACACGTCCTATGAGGACAGGTTGAAGGAACTGAATATGTACTCCCTGGAGGAGAGGAGGGAGAGGGATATGATAGAGACATACAAGTATCTTATAGGGAGGAACAGGGTGCAGGAATACACTATTTTTAAGTTAAAAGATGTTCCAGGACTAGAGGGCATGGGATGAAGTTGGAGGGAGGATGATTCAGAGGAAATGTGAGGAAGAATTTCTTCACAGACGGTGGTGGACAAGTGCAACACCCTGCCAGAGAAAGTGGTGGGGCTGAAACAATCACGGATTTAAGAATGCATGGATAGACATAAAGGAATTCTGGAGTTCAGGGGTAAGGGCAACAGACTTCTAGGAAAACATAAACTGAACTTACAAGCTCAAATGGGCAGACTGGTGGGCCATAGGCCCTTATCTGCCGACACTGTATATGTATCTATGTATATATATATATATATATATATATATATATATATACATATACCTGTGTAGGAGTTTAATCAATTGTACTGTTGTTGGTTTGTACAGCACCCAGAGTCTCTGCAAATGAGTGCTTTTATAAATACAATATCTATCTATCTATCTATCTATCTATCTATCTATCTATCTATCTATCTATCTATCTTCTTAAAGCTTTCTTCAGCAACTCACAAAATAGTGACCAACATCTATATCAACACCTGGACAAGTTGGGAGGGCATGAGTCTGGGAAACAGGTGGTGGAATGAACTGTAGTGCATAAACATGTTCCAGCATATCTGAATGCAGGACTGCCTCTAACCAGAAGAGTGATGTGTTTGCCATGGATCAAGACTTTTGACTCATGTGGAGGGCAGAGGCATTCTTGCCTCACCTGCTGCCATGTTAATGACCCAAGTTCAGGAATGAACTTGGTTAGTGCAAGGGTCAGGTTGGGAGGAGGATCGAGCATCCCAATGGATGCTCTCCTCCTCCAGGAAGGTTGAGCAGTCTGTTCTGCCACAGTACTGCCACCTAGGTGACCATGGGTGGTAGTGCAAATTGGAGCAGCACTTGGGTGAGAGATGCTTCCTGATGGAGGACGCCAGCATGTCTTTGATGTGCATACATCTGGCTGTCACCTCCACTGAGCATCCATGGGTCGGGAACAAAGAACAATGGAAAACACCATCATCTGCAGGATGCCACCTCTGGCACATGTCAGACTCTGTACCACTTATTGGGCAAAGGAATCCTCGGACTAATTGTGGCACTGTAGAGGGGAGTTGAGATCCCCTGATGGCCCCGCCACAAGGGAAAATCTGTGGAGGATTCAGTGGCACCCAGGCAAGACCCACCAACAGTGAGTGATGGGGTTGGAGGCACCACAAGGGATGAAGGGACATGCCAGGTAGAGTTGGAGAGGAAAAAAGACTGATTCATTAACTCTGGGGAACAAGCAGCTAAGATCAGATATATTTTATCAACAAAGAAATTTAAGAGGTATTCACAGCTTTTGTGTACAATGTCCCCAACACACAAAGACAGAGATGTTCTGAAAATATCTACCAGCCTATTCTTTGTCAAGTTAATGAATTGGGAAACATACTTTCCTCCTTCCTCCCTATCTTGTCTATGTAACTGTTCCTCAATTCATGATCGATAGCCACTCCTGTTCTCCTCAGTCTGGATCTTTTCCACCTTGCACTCTAATCCATGAACCTGCTGTTTAACATGATGCAACTCAACTGTAGTGTAACAAGTGAACAGCATGTCCTAACACCCATTCAGGTAAAGAGTGGCACTATGGGACTGATGGCCATGGAATGCATAATATCTAACTCCCAAGGTGGTCCAACAGTTTTTCTCTACTTTACCCACCCCGTGTGTAAAACCACTCTGGTAGTCCCATCCTACTGCTGCACCATGAAAGAACACCCTGGCAGTCCAGCAGTCACCACCCTTTTTTCCCTCCGCCTTATAATCTGTGATGCTTCCTTGTGCCAGGCAGCCTGCTTTTGCACCAGTTTGCATACCTACCCTATGACTCTGTTAGCACCTGCTACTAGAAATCCTTGCAGCAGCATTTGAGTTAGGCTATGAGGACTATAATATACATTGATTTTGCAATGCAACCCCTACAATACCTCCATTTCTACTTGCCCACAGTACTACTGTATATGCAGGAGCATGGAAATGGTTTGTAACCCTACTAAGCATATATCACTAGGGTCCCAAAGTCTGTGTTGTCTGCCCTTATGCCTGAGAACTGGAACTCTGGTGTTAGTCAACCATAATGGGTGGTCCATTACTTTTTAATTCAAGTTCTTTAGTTATGAATCCCTAAACTGAACCATTCACCTTAAAGGGACACTGTGATGTCACCAAGATCAAAAATATTTAGTTTAACCAGAATAGTAGTGTCCTCCTTGGAAAGGAGGACAAGAAGCACCCTCAGCTGCTCAGAATCAGTAACACCCCACTACAGGTCCTCTAGTTATTGCAGAAGCCTTCAATAAGGCCTTCACTGATCTTACCCCAGTGCAACCACCTGCCTATTTTCAACTGGGTTTGAACCACTTCAACAACGTATCTATCAAGTGTTCTCACCGACCTTCTACTTTAAAAGGGTGATGGTGAAAAGTCCCTTACTATGGTCAAGAAAATATTAGGTAAGACCAAACTGGGCAGAGATGGGATAGACAAGAAACTTCTATCCCTCACCCTGGATGTTCTTATAGGTGCCCATTACCATGCAGTTCAATAAGACCCTGGCCCTGGTCCAATTCCCAGCGGTTTGAAGTAGGCCCTAGTTACACCAGTGCATAAAGGAGGTGACGATTCTCTGGTAGCCAACTGCAGAATGATCTCTATCCTCTCCCCTGTCCAAGGCACTGGAAAAGATTGTGGTGGGTTAACTCATCGACTACCTCAAAAGTATAATCTACAATGCCCCAACCAGCATGGCTTCAAACAAAATCACAGTACCACCACTGCCCTGCTGGACTACATGAACTATGCACATAAGGCCCTGGATAGAGGCAAACTGATGAGGTCTGTCTTTATTGACCTCACCAATGCCATCAATACAGTCAACCACCCCTTGTTACTGACCCAACTGTAAAACATGAGTGTGGCACCCAGTGCCCTTTGCTGGCTCCAAGACTACACCTGATATGGAGAAATCAATGTGTCAAAATTGGGCAAACAGTATCCAGCACAAAGAGGTATCATTAAGGGTACCCCAAGGATCAATTCTGGGCCCCTACTCTTCAGCCTCTTCTAAATGACCTTTCCACAGCCTGTGACACCAAACTCATACTAGATACAGATGAAGCTGTGCTCCTGAGCAGCAGCACGTCTCAGGCTTCCCTACAATCTGAGCTGCAGAACCTCTTCTCCAAACTCGAGGACTGGTTCTGCAGTCATAAATTGTTACTAAACTACAAGCAGACCAAGGCCATGCTTATGTCCAGTCCCCACAACGAAAACACGCACCACCCCTCATTATCTCCAACTCATGCAGTGAGTCAGCTGGAACAAGTTCACTTGTTCAAGTATCTGGGGTCATAATAGATGATACCTCACATTTGCACACCATATTGACTCTCTGGTCAAGACAGTCAATACCAAGATTGGTGTCCTGTACAGGCACAGGCAATACCTCTCTCAGAGGTCCCTCCACCTCTCAGTCCACAGTTCAATTTTATCTACTAATAACTATGGACTAGTGGTCTATGGGGTGACAATGGATACAGCACTCAAGAGGGTTCAGACTGCACTCAAGAAAGCCTGCAGACTCACTCTGGATGCTGAGCATGACACTCACACCTGTACTCTGTACAAATGTGCAAATTGGCTGTCATTAAGAAACAGGGTCAAATTCCAGACTTGCATCCTAGGAAAGAAGGCTCTATTGGTAAAACACCACCTTGTATAGGCAATTTGATCAAGGTGGCCAACTCATTATAGGTCACCAAATGGAGGACTAGAGAGGCCTTGACTATCCCTTCCATGGCACCACACTTGGGCAATGTGCATTTGCCTATCCGGCCCCTGTGGATGAATGAACTCCTGGGCACCTCTTGGCCACCAATTGTCTAGCACAATTCAAAACTGACCTCAAACAGCACCTAATAACAATCTCTAAGTGCACCTGCTCTGAATCCAGCTCCACATCTGCTCTCTCTCTGCCTCAGCAAGCAATAGGAAGGCCTCAGGTACCCCCTCCCTCTGTCCCTTCTCATGACTTGCCTCAGCAATCAGTTTGTATCATGCTCCTTCAGCACCCACCACCCCATCCTCCCCAACTCACAGTCCCATGAATTTCCTTACAGTCACTACTAATGCAGGCTGCCTTACCATGCCCCTCACACCCCACCATTTACTCTAGCATGTCTCTGCTCAGCCTCCCTCACCTCACCTCACCATTTCCCTATACCTTATCACCCTCTTCTCCCACCCTTTACCTCCACTGCAGTACATACCTCTCTGTTTTATCTCCTTTCTTCACCCACTGCCAGCTATCCCCAACCCTCTGAACTACTGACAAGGTACTTTTTGGCTGCTTATCCCCCCCACCACCCTCATAAAGTGGTTTTGTTATTTTAACTTGTACCTATGTTTTGAGTTATTCTGTAAGTTCTGAATCCAAGCTGTATCATTCATTGTAATGTACCTTGCTTTTCCTATTGTACTTTGTTTGCAATCTATGACATGGAACCTTTGTAAAAGAGGTTGCACTCAAAGGTCTTTTCTGAATCACTAAATAAATAAATCCTCCATTAATAAAATTATTGCAGAATATAATTTTTTATTTGTTTGTTTTGTAAAAATTATATTTTCAAACAGAGATTTTAGAAATACATACAACAAACATTTATTTTGCTCCTGGAGTTTGTTGTACCAGTAAAATTCAACACTAGCATTTAAAAATGTTGGACAAGCATTTTAAAATACAGACCTTCATTTGAACACAGCGTTTCTAGCAGAAGAAACAAAAGTAGATATTATGTTGAATAATTCATTACATATGGGTTCTGTTTCATGAAGGGCTTTGTTAGGCATAAGGTGTTGATGGTGTCCCTTTTCACTCATCATATTAAGTGCTACACTTAAAATGGTGACAACATTGGCCTCAGTGCTACCAATGCACTACATTCCAACATTCAGTCATCAATGCCTCTATTAATTTACCTGCACATGTAAACAGGACTCCACTAGCAGCAATAAGCATTAAAGCTAGAATGTATGCATCATGATCTTTCTAGTATGTTGGAGCTCAGCTCACGACAAAGCTGGAGCTCTATTGTCCAGCCTTCCAGAGGATGCATTTGCAGAATGAGACAGACATATAGTTGACAAAGCTCAGAGATTCAGGGCTAACAAGGATTGGTTACCACCAAAACATGATGTAGCACACAACAATGAAAATTAATATCGGCAACAAAATACCATATGAAAAAACAAAGTAGTTGTAAGTACATTTTCATGCTGTTCTGGTATCAATATTGTCTTGCATGCATTATATAACATAGCCCTCTGTTGCTATAATTTGCATAAAGCCAAATTACTGAAGTACCCTCAACTGTTCCTTGCTGATGGAAGGCAAGTATTGGAGTTACTGTTAAAGGTAAAAATTATCGTTAAGTTAAAAAGACATCAATACACAGATACATGGAGTCTGAGTTATTAGTCCTTTTAACCTTCTGTTGCCCTCCCTTAGTTGTACCTCCTCTCCCTATTAGCTCATTCAATCCTCATGTGCTTATCTCATCTATGTTTGATACCAGTCACTGATTCAATGTCCATCATCATCTTTGTAGATTATTCCAAGTGTCCAACACCCTTTCCAGTTGTTCAACACCCTCTACATGAAAAAGTACTCCTAGCATCCCTTTAAATCTTCTCCCACACAACAGTCTCAACTCATGTGTCCTGGTTGCAGTGTTTTCATTCTTCGTGAATAAACTCCTGCACTCTACCATGTTGCTACCCTTCAAGAACTCGTAGGTCTCAATCATGTCCCTCTGTACTTTCTGACCTCGGAGAGTGCATCACTCAGCCTCTTAGCATGGGTTTGTAGCAGGGAGGTCTTTCAGACCTGAGAGTCATCATTAATGACTCAAACAATCAAGACAGGGTCATGAAGCCTATAGCAAGGCTAATAGAATGTTAGGGTGTATTGGAAGGTCTATTGACAGCAGGAAAAAGGATGTATTACTACATTTATATAGGTAACTAATGAAGCCACACCTGGAATACTGTGCTCAGTTCTGGAGTCCCCACCTATGGAAGGACAGGGACAGGCTGGAGATGGTGCAATGCAGGGTGACCAAGATGATTCAGGGCCAACAGGGCATATCTTGTGAAGATCATATCAAGGTACTGAACATATGCTTACTGGAGACCAGTTATTGGGGATATGATAGAGACCTTCAGCTTCATGAAGGGAATAAACAAGGTAAACTGTGGGGAACTCTTTAACAGGAGAACAGAGTCAAGAACCCAAGGTCATGAATGGAAACTGATGGAGGTGGGGAGGTTTAAGAGGGATGGTAGGAAGTTGTATTTTATGGAAAAAGTGGTGAAGTCATGGAACAATCTTCCAGTGGAGGTGGTGGAAACCAAGACTTTGAATAGTTAGAAGCATGGTTGTGACAGAGTGATGAGTCTGGTGGGTGTTCAGGTTGGTAACAGTATGAGGAGAGGAGGAGGTGGACTGGAAGGTAAAACCCCATGTTTACAGTAGGTCCTGGGGCAGATAGGGATCTCTGGGCAGGCTAGATGTACTTTGGTCTTATTCTGCCATCATTGTAGAGGTTTCTATGTTTCTGTTCTCATACATCCACACCTGCTGCTTACATATCATTTGTTGAGCCCCATCTGATTCTTCTCCAAGTGCATTCTGTCCTTCTTGTGGTAGTGTTGCCAGGTCTGGCCACAATACTCTAGGTCCAGTCTCACCCTGGACCTGTAAAGGGTAGTATCACCACCTTCCTTCTACTGGTAAATGCCTCCATTATAGCCCAGAATCCTACTCTCTTCCATATGCCAAGTTACATTGGAAGGAAGACTTAGTTTGTCCCTGTTAGTGATTCCTACTGTAGATTCCTTCCTTAACTAGTCTCACCCACTCTCACCCCCTGCAATGGTCAATTCTAGGACTTTTCCTAGCAATCTGCATACTCTTAAACTTCTTGGTATTGAATTTAAGTTGACAGACCTTAGACCACTTCTCCAGCTTTCTGGATTCCTTTCATGCCCCTCATTCTCTGTTTTAACCCTTCCACCAACTGGGATGTTATCAGCAAGGAGACTGACCTTGCCCTATACCTCTGCTATGTCACATATGAAGATGTTGAAAACACTGGCCCTAGAACCAGTCCCTGTGGCATCCCAATGGTAAACCCCAGATCCACAAGAATCACTTATTGATCTATGTCTGTTAGCCTCCAGAAACTTCAGGTAATCTTTTATGATTAGTTCTAGCAGCTTCCCTACTGCCAAGGTCTGGTTTACTGGCCTGTCATTTCAGGGACTGTGTGTGCCCTCAGTTGAGTTGTGCCACATGTGTTACTTCTACCATCCCTGGCACATCTCCTGTTTCAGGAGCAATTAAATAGATTATTCAGTGGTGCCATCAGTGTCTGACTCACTTCTGGTTAATTCCATGAAATAGTGGTACCAATGTGCCAAATACTAAGTACATTGATTAAAAAATAACAATAGCCACTGCAGTCATGATAAGTGAATTTAAAAGGTAGCCACACGTACAAATGAATTTCATAGTTTAAGAAATCCAGGTGTATCCATTTTTTTATTCAGTGTCAAGCTCCAAACTGTCACAGATTTTTCCTAGCCAAACGTGACATGCAAAACCATAGTATATTCCATTCCTTCTATGCAGATGTGTGTGGAGGGGACCTAGAAAAGTAACAATCCGAACAAATATTTTTGTTCAGTATTCACAGAAGAAGGGGAACGGAAGGAGAAGGGCAACTATTGGGTGATGGGGAGAGAGGTAGGCACCAGCCTGTTTATGGAGAAAAGAGTCCTAAAGGGAACTCAGGAATCTGAAAGGGGACAAGGCTATGGGGCTAGGTGGGATACATCCAACAATATTAAAAGCATTTAGAGAAGTACTGGCAGCAACACCAACAGCCCTATTCAACAAATCAATAGATACATGAGTGGTTCCAGAGGAACTGGAGTAGGGTGAATGTAGTTCCTCACCACAAAAGTTGGAACAGGAGGAGACTGGCAACTGCAGGCCAGTCAGCCTGACCTCGGTGGTGGGAAGATTAATGGAACCACTGCTAAAGGAAAGGGCTGTGATATTTCTAAATCCAGCAGAGCACATGATCTGAGGTAGCAGAGATTCACAGTTGAAGGTTTTGTCAAACAAATCTGATAGATTTCTTTGTCTGGGTGAGCAAGGAGGTATTGTAGATCAAGAAGAGGCAGTGGATGTGGACTACCTAAATTTCAGCAATGCCTTCAACACCAACCTATATAAGTGGGTTAATAAGTTGGGCAGCCTGGGAGTGGTCCCCAAGGTGGTAACTGTGTCAGAGCCTGTAAGGGACAGGACAGAGGGTGGTGGAAAATAATATTCACTCTAAGGAGAGGTGGGTGGCCAGCAGGGTGTCACAAGGATCTGTGGTGGGGCCAGTCCTCTTTTATGTCTTCACAAGGACGTTGCAGTGGGGGCTGGAAGGAATGTGTGTCTTTGTAGAGAACACTAAGATCTGCAATATAGTCTACACTCAGGGGTGGAAAAAATGAGAAGGACCTAAATATGCTTGAGAACTGGTCTCAATCAATCAATTATATTTTTATACTGGAAGGTATGTGAGCAAAAATGCCCATTTTCACAAACATCCAGTGCAGGAATACAACAGATGAACAAATACATAGGCCAATGGAATACATAGGACATACAATGAACTACCTATGACATACCACAAAGTAAATATTTTATATATACAGGTGTATAGAAGTACATTATATATACAGGTGTATAGAAGAACAAGGAACTAACAAGTGCAACATATAACTAGCATATTATATGGGTAAATTGTACAAGAGCTGACCAGAAGGCAGACAGATAAACAGAAATGTTTTCAGGTATTGTAAAAGACAGGAAGTTTTACTGAACTCAGTGGGGAGAAGAAAAGTGTGGATGAAGTGGGGAGAAAGAGCCACTGGGATTTACTGATACAGCCTAGGAGGAGGCCTATCAGGGCAGCTGCAGGTGGATGATAGGAGGATATGCTGCTTTAGGGAGGAGTTGAAAGAGTATATGGACCTGCAAGCCTGGATTCAGGGGTAGTTTGTTGTAAAGCTTCATTCCTTTGAAAGTAATGGAGTTCTGAGCATGTTTAGTCCTGTAGAAAGGGGTGTCAAAAAACAGACTTGAGGCACCTCTAGTTAAATGCCCAGGTGCTAAGAGTGGAACTAGAGAGTTAATGCTGTGGGGATGGGGGAATATTCAGGTATATCTTATGTAGGAAGGAGAGCATCTTTAGATGGAACCTCCTTCTAAAGTGAGCCACTTGAGGGGAATAATGTCAGCAGTGGTGTGTTTTCTAGGGAGACCAGTGATGAAACATGCTATGTTGTTGTATGTGACACTAAGTTTGGAGAAAAGGAGGATGAGGGAGAGAAGACAATAGATTCGAGCTGATAAGGGGCAGGAGTAGAGAGCTAGTGAGGCAAAGTCTGGATGCAGGGATGAGGAACGTTCTAATCCTGTAGAGCAGACCAAGTCTGACATGCACCTTCTTTATGAGGTTACCGTGTGGAGTGTGTATGAGAGGTGGGGTCAAGGTGGAGACTAGGTATTTGAATTCTGACACCTGTTCAATGAGGTTGCCAGAATTGTTAAGGAGTTTAAAACCAGGGACTGGGCCTTCCTTGGACCCAAGAAGATCATGAGCTTGGTCTTTTTGGAGTTGAGGACAAGGCCATTAATGGAGAACCAGGAATGAAGTTTCATGAAATCAGACTGAAGATTGTGGAACATGATGGTGGTTTTTTGTCACTGTAGAAAGGGCCATGCCATTGGTATAAAGGACAATCTGAGTGGAATGGCATATTGAGGGAAGGTTATTTATGAAAATTTAGAAAAGAAGGGCCCAGGATCGATCCTTGGGGACACCATATTTAATTAGACATTCTAGAGTGGGGTCTAGAGTGCGGCAGCTAAGATTCAGTGCAAAGAAAATTAAAACCATGCATTTTGTGGCACAGAAATCTAAGGGAGAAGTACAAGATGGGGAAAGAGGTACTGATGGCCATCAATCTAGAAGGGGATCTTGTGGTAATTATATCTGATGATCTAAAGGTAACCAAACAATGTGAGAAGGCCTTGGGAAGAGCCAGTGGGGGTACTAGGGTGCATAGGAGAGGTATCACCAGCAGGAAAAGGAGATGATTATGCCACTGTACAGATGACTAGTTAGACCTCATCTGGAGTACAGTGTCCAGTTCTGGAGGCTGCATCTCTGGAAGGATATAGACAAAATAGAGGCAGTCTAGAGAAGGGCAACAAAAATGGTGCAAAGACGGCACCAAAAATCATATGAGGAAAGGTTAGAGGACCTCTGTACATATTCCTGGAGGAGAGGGAGAAGAGGATATGATAGAGACATTCAAGTACCTAGGGAGTATAAAAGGTACAGAACGGTGGCACCTTTCATAAAAGAAGGTGTACAAGAACAAGGGGACACAATATGAGGCTAGAGAGGGGTAGACTCAGGGCAATGTGAGGAAGTACTTTAACAGAAAGAGAGTGCATGCTTGGAACAGCCACCCTCATGGAGGTGGTGAGGGAAAAATGGTAGGGGAAAATGATTGAATAATATATGAGTACTTTCATAATAGGGACGAGAGGGTAAGCCACAGATCAACTAGGGTCTGCGGTATTGCATTAGGTAAGGAAAGGGGCAGATTAAGTGGGCCACAAGGTCCTTATCTACCGTCACCCTCTATGTTTCTATGTTTCTAGTGTAGTATAGCTGATATAACAGTAGGTGAAGCTAATGTAATATAGCTGATGTAACAGTAGGTAGAGCTAGGAGAAAGTCATGTGGTGAAACATGTGCATGAAGTGCTGTTGCAGTTTAATAAAGGAGTTTTGAGCAGCAAACAGTCTCTAATGGTTTCTCATACTTTACATTGTGCCAGAAGAGAAGAAATAACTGCAGAAGGAAGGAAACAAATGGAGCAGCTTAAACCTTTGAGCAGCTGTGTCTAGAAGGCAATTTTGCAGAACATTGGAGAACATGGATAAAGAAATTTGAGTTGTTCATAATGGCAAGTGGAATAGCAGAGAAGTCTGAAAAGGTACACTGTGCATGTTTTGCATGTAGCTAGAGAAGAAGTGATAAAGGTATGTAACACTTTTGAATTTACTAATGAAAGAGCAGAGGGCAGAGAATGATAGCAGTGTTAAAAGCAAAGTTTCAACAGTATTGTGAGCCAAGAAGGGTATGCCATATATTAAATACATGTTCTTTACCAGAGTACAAGGGGCTATCAGAAACAATAGACATATATGTGACTGATCTTAAAAACAAGGCCAAAAGTTGTGAGTTCGAGCAGCTAAGCAAGTCATTCATAAGGGACAGAGCTGTGTATAGCATTAAAGATGATCAAGTCAAGGGCAGACATTTTAGAGAAGCAGGCCATACATTACAAAAGCAGTTGCTATATGCTATACAAGCATGGTTAGTCACAGCCAAATGAAAGTGCTTAATGATGAAGCATAAATTCAGGTCCATAAACTAAAGAATGTAACACTGACTACAGTAAATTAAAGAAGATCAGCTCAAGATAAACAAAGGAAAACACAAAAGATAAAATCATATGTGGCAGCTGTGGGTACAAACATGAAAGATGAAAATGTCCTGTCTTTGGACAAATTTGTAAAGTCTGCCACAAGAGAAACCACTTTGCAAAAATGTAGAACACAGACTCAGACTCAACCTTGAAAAATACATGTGTTAAATGAGGGAGATGCTGAGGCAGAAATGTTTCTTGGAGCAATTCAAATAGAAAAAGCAGAGATGGGGCAAAGTGCAGGTAGGAGCTCTTAATGTTAAAGATATTAATGAGGACAAAATGGACTACATAAAATTAGTTAAAATAAACAACAAGGCAGTTGAATCAAACTTGATACTGTAGCAGAATGTAATGTTATAATAACAAATGTTTAAAGAGTAGTACACCTGGAATTTGCAAAACATATGTTGTGCAGAGTGTTTTGATTTACAGTATGTGTGAAGTCCTAGTGTGTCTTTCCCTCTGTCTGCTACTAGGTGTTTTTCCTAAATTAGCCTGCTAGCTTTATGGTAGTTTACAACCCTGTGGATTTCCATCTCAGCTAAGTTTATTGCTTTCCTTGTTTCTACAATGCATCTTGTCTCATGTGACAGTGATGTTGCCAGAATCATAGATTCAGCAGCAAACACTGTTTACAATTACTTCACAACAGTAGATATGCTATATTTTAAAATGCAGAGTACAGCTTGCTGACTACGCTCATTGTAAAATAATTTTTGTTGCAAACAATTGTGGCACTGGTTGTGTATGTGTAACTTGTATGGTTTTCAAGATATTTACATTTGTTTGGCATGTTTACTAGAGTGCTCAAACAAAGACAGAAAAGCATCTACTGTTTGCAAGTGCATCTGCACACATGCCAAACAAACCTAAATATCTTGGAAACTTTACAAGTTACACAAAATGACCAGTAGCAAAGTTGTTCAGGACAAAAAGACCTTTAGAATGAGGGTATCCACTAAACTTAAACTCTGTATAGTTTTTAAAATATAGCCATCTAACCAAATGTCCATGTTTTTTACCAAATTTCCCACTTCGGATGGCAAATATTTTAAACAATGTAAGTTCAGTGACTACCCTCATTGTAAAATTATTTTTGTCCTGAATAACTTGCTTACTTGTTGTTTTTGTGAGCTTATATAGTTTTTAAGATATTTAGATTTGTTTGGCATGTGCGCAGATGCACTGTTTTTCTCTGAGAGAACACTGTAGGAGAAATGCCAAAGAAATGTAAATATCTTGAAAACTATTCAAGTTACTACATACACAACAAGTGTCACAATTGTTCACAACAAAAGACCTTTACAATGAGGCAGTCACCAAACTGAACTCTATATAGCTTTTAAATTATAGGCACTGTGCTGTTGTGAGCAAATTGTAAAATAGTGCTTGCTGATGAATATATGGTCCTGGCTATATCACTGTCACATGAGACAGGATGCATAATAGAAACAAGGAAAGCATTAAACTTTGCTGAGATGGAGATCCCAGGGGTCATAAACTGCCATAAAGCTGGCAGGCAAATTTAGGGAAAACTCCTAATAACAGACAGAAGGAAGGATACACTAGGACTTCACACACAAATGAAAACACTGTGCACAACATATGTTTTTGCAAATTCTAGGTGTGCTACTCCTTTAAGATGCTGAATTTGAAAGATGATAAGTTGAACAAGTCCAGGTACAAACTAATTATTTACTCAGGATACCAAATGATTCCAAAAGTACAAAAGAGCTCACATGTGAATATTAAAGCCAGAAATATGACATCTGGTTCCAAGGCATTGATCAGGATGCACCAGCAATATTGGATCATGCAACATGCTTGCAGCTAGGCATGATGAGAAGAATCCTATACTGTAGATAACAGAGGAAAAGACATACTGGATAATTACGAAGACTTGGTCACAGGTCTAGGATGCATAGCAGGAGTGCACCATTTCCAGACAGATCCCACTGTTAAACCTGTAGTGCACTCACCCAGAAAAGTGCCAGTAGCACTAAAGGATAGAATCAAATCAGAACTTGAAATTATGGAACAATTAGACACCATTGCAAAACAAAAGAGAGCTACCCACTGCAAGTGGTGGAAGAAATAGTAGCTGGAATGCCAAGTGCTAAGGTGTGCTCAGTTCTGGAGGCAAACCAAGGATTTGGGCAAATACAACTTCATGATGAGAGCTCCAGATTGCGTATATTTAATATGCCATTTGAGAAATATAGATTCAAGAGACTCCAACTGAGCATCTCATCAGCACCTGAGGTGTTTCACAAAATCATAGCACAGATGCTTGAAGGTCTTGAAGGAGTAGTGAACATCATTGATGACATACCTGTATAGGGTAAAATGTGAAGCAACATGATCTGAGACTTATTCAAGTACTGGAGAGAGCCAGAGTATGAATATGAAACTGAACAAAAATAGTGCAAAATCAGAATGATTGAAATAAGCTACATAGGTCATGTTCAGAGTAGTGAAGGGTTAAACCAGCCCCAGAAAAATTGAAAGCTATTCAGCAGATGCCGGAGCCAAAAGACAAACCAAGATGAGGTTCATGGGTTTGATTCAGTATTAAGTGAAATTCATTCCCAATCTGTTTGAAGTAAGTGCAGCACTAAATTTGCTGGAAAACAAAGTCTAGTGCCTCTGGGAACAACAGCAGAAGAATAGATTTCAAGAGCTTAAGAATCTGGTAACTCATGCACCTGTTCTCAAGTTCTGTGGTGTAATTAAACCAATGATGCTGTCTGTGGATGCCAGTTCAGAGGCCTGTAGTAGTGATAATGTAATACAAAAGCCAATAGCATATTTTCCAGAGCCCTCACTGATTGCCAGAAGAGATATGCCCAAATTGAAAAGAACTCCTAGATATTGTCTCTGGCTATGAGAAATTCCCACAATATTTATATGGAAAACAAGTGCAGGTGGAGTCTAATATTTGTCCATTGGAGGCAATATTTGGGAAACCTTTCATTCAAGCACTGCCAAGACTACAAAGGATGTTTATGTGTCTGCAAAGGTACAGTCTACAAGCTAATTACAAGCCTGGGAAAGACTTACACATTGTGGATGCATTAAGCAGAGCTTATTTTAGAGAGGAGACTGAAGACTTGCTAGATGAAGAGCTGGAAGTAAATCTGCTTACTACTCAGCTACTCAGTTCATCAGAGAAACTACAAGAGTTCCAGTCAGCCACATATAAAGACATTATACTACAGCAGCTTAAAGCTATTGTGCTAAATGGATGGCCTGCATAAAGGGACAAAGTGCCTCTAAAACTATTGGACTTTTCATGAGGAAATCACGACTTTGATAATTTACTGTTCAAAGGACCAAAACTGATAGTTCCACAACAAATGAGAAACAGATGCTCCAGAAAATATATGAAGCCCACCTCAGCATTGTAAATGTAAATACAGAGCACAAGATATTCTATACTGGCCTGGGATATCAAAACAGATTGAAGAAAGTTTCATGATGTGCCGTTTGCAATGTAAATAGGGAGGCATTATAGCACAGTGGTTAAAGGCTCTGAGCTACAAATCTGAAAACCAGGGTTTGAATCCTACAGCCCCCACTTGCATGCTGTGTGACCCTGAGCAAGTCACTTAACTTCCATGTGCTCCCAGGTTGCACCTGTAAACAAGCTTTTAGTTTAGTGTGTCTTACCTGGTTAAACAATTGTAAAAAACAAAAAACAAAACAATAATATTAAAGAACTCTGTTTGCCAGCCCATCAGTGCAGCAGCTGGATTTCGTCTGTGATGCTGGCGACCCAGGTTAGGTTAGGGAATGAACTCAGGTTGCTAGAGGGCTGGCTAGGGGAGAAAGATGGAGCATCCAGGGACAGCTCACCTTCTGCAGGAAAAGGGTGTGTATGTGACCTGGCATCTGCTATCCCCTGTGGAGGCCAGGAGCACAGCAGAACATCAGGGCTCAGATCAGTGTGGGAGTGGCAGACATTGGCGATGCTTTGATATCTGTGGCACGCCAATTCCAGGAAGAAAACCAGGAAATAATTCTGGCTGGCTGAATGAGGTCTCCAGCCCCTGTTACTGCCAAGCCCCAAGACCAACCCACCTCAGCAACACCTGGGCCATTTGAGAGTGCACTGGCCACCTTCACCGTGCCTTCCATCTTGGAGGAGAGGGACCCGTCCAGCCGAAGGGATGCGGTGGTTACCCGGGAGGGGCGCATATGAGATAAAGGCTGCTGTGGGGACAGCAGGCAGATGGAGGGCCTAGGAGACCTGAAGGAGTGGTTGGACAGGGACAGGAGGAGGGGAGCAAAAAAAAAGAACCTCTGTTGTCTCATGACATACAGGATGGACCTTGGGCTAAAATAGAGCTGACCATTATCAGTTCAATATAAAAGAATATCTTCTGTGTGTGGACTATTGCTTCAAATACCCAGATATAAATAAACTCAGTAAGTCTACAAGAAAGACAGTTATCATGGCCATGAAGTCACTTTTGCCTGACATGGCATGCCTGATGTGGTAATGTCAGATAATGGCCCATGGTGTTCTAGTTTGAAGTTCAGGATGTTTGTAGATAGCTGGGAATTTATACACTCCACATCTAGTCTGGGGTTCCCACAGTCCAACAGACAAGCAGAGAAAACTATAAAAACAGTAAAACAAATCTTGCTGATAAAGGCACAAGAAAGTGATGGAGACCCTGTCTTGCACTTTTAGAATACAAGAACACACCTATGGAAGGAATAGATTTTCTCCTGCACAGTTACTTATGGATGCAGGTTAAAACTAAGTTGCAGGCATCAACATTGCTTTTTAAACCTGAGCACAAGATTGATGTGAAAGACAAGCTGAAATCAATACAGTTTACTCAGAAGCATTTCAATGATAGGCATTCACAGGAGTTTCCAGTTATTCAGAAGGAAGGTTTAATATGGATTAGATGTGAGGAGAAGTGGCAGCCTGCAGTAGTTGTGGCCAATGATGGTTCTCCCAGATCATACATAGTATGTATACTTGATGGTAAAATGTGCAGAAGAAACTAAAACATCTAAGGAAGACACAGAAGGAAATATGTCCAGCAATGATCCCTGATTCCTTTGAAGTGCCAAGCCCGACCATACCAGATGAACATTAAGAAAGCAATGAGCAACCTAATATATCTATACCTGCTGAGGTACCTGACATTCTCAAGAAAAATATACAGCCAGAGCAAACATCAGGAAACATAACCAGAACTGCAAGATGTGGCAGAGAGATCAAAGCTATGAGAAGATATCAAGAATATACTGTACTTAAGAAGAAAGAATAAGAAGATTGCAGTATGGTCTGGTGGTAAAGATTAGGTCCCAACAGGTTACGTGCTAGAAACATCTTGCCCTAATTATGTTGTTACAAAAACACAATTTTTTTTTCTTCTTGTTAACTATTGATTTTGGTAAAATAATTGAACTGAAGTGGAAAAAAGAAAATAAGGGAGATGTAGTATATCTGATGTAACAGTACGTAGAGCTAATGTAATATAGGTGATGTAACAGTCGGTGGACCTAGGAGAAAGTCATGCAGCGAAATGTGCATGAAGGGCTGTGCAATTGAATAAAGGAGTTTTGAGCATCAAGCAGTCTCTAGTGGTTTCTCAACCTTTACATCTATGTCCTCTTTAATATGCAGGGTCATCCTCTCTCTTACACTTTTGCTTGTCCTTCATATAGAGAGTGTAGCTTGGGGCAGCAAGTTCCTATCATTATTGTTGAAAGCTTAAGCTAAAGTTATGACAATGAAGTCTATTTGGGACTCTGCCGTTAACTGCCTGAACCCATAAAGAAAATTAGGTAGCAAATAATTAATATTTCCTTTTCATTAATTAATGGCTAACTAAAACATTGAGCATTAAGCGTGACCATTGGTTGAGGGATATTACTATTATTATATTATAGTATTATATAGTATAGTATTATAGTACTTCAGCAGCATTAGTTGAGGATACTGGTCATATCCATGAAGCACTTGACTGAGGGCTGTTGGTGGGGACCACTTTCATCGACCTCACCAAGGCCTTCAAGACGGTCAACCACGACTTGCTTCTCACACAACTCTAATACTGGTATATCCTCTGTCTCTCTAGGCTGGTTCCAGAGTTACCCTCTAACAGGACCCAGCAGGTCACGATTCTAGACATTCTATCCGACCATCGGCATGTCAACACAGGGTGCCCTAAGGTTCCATTTTGGGTGCCCTGCTGTTCAGCCTGTTTCTAAATGAGCTCCCCAAAGTCTGCCAGAATAAGATCCTTCTATATGCAGATGATGCTGTTCTCTACACATGTCACCCTACCCGAAGTGCTGGAAAAGGCATGCAAGATGACTTTACTGCTGTAGAAAATGGTTCCTTCAGTCTAAGCTCTTGCTCAACTACACTAAGACTAAAACAATGTTGTTTGCCTCCTATCAAAACCATCATAAGTCCCATCACCTCAATATCTACAATAACAAGTTTGCTACACTCGAAATGGTCACCACCTTTAAGTACCTTGGTGTCTACCTTGACAGTTCTCTCTCCCAAGTCAGCACATAGACCATGTTGCCAAGGCAGCTTGTGACAGAATAGGTCAGCTCTATCGGCATAGGCAGTGCCTCACCAAATGTGCCATCAAGTTTGCAGTTAACAGCTCTGTGTTGTCTATCATAGATTATGGTCTGGTAGTCTATGGAACCGATACCGATACAGCACTTAGGTGAATCAAGATCATCTTTAACAAAGCCTGCAGACCAATCCTGGGTGAGGACCATTTAACTCACACTTGTGAACTTTACTCAAGCACTGGTTGGTTAAACTTGAATAGCAGGATACAGCACCAGGTCTGTCTATTAGCTAAAAATCCACCCTAGGTCTTGCTTCCCTGGAGTGAGGCAACTGCTGAGAAACTCCACTTCCTCCAGACTAACTAGGGGTCAAGTAAAGCTGCCTTCATTATTCCATTCTGCTGGACCTCACTAGGGCAATGGTCCTTTGAATACAGGGCCCCTGCTGGCTAAATTCACTTAACTCTGAGCTGATTGAGGAAATTAAACTACGCTATTTAAAGCCAAGCTGCAACAGTAACTGGCCACTCTTAATAACTGTGACTGTGTCACCTGTGCATAATCCTATTGTTTTTGATAGCTTATCTATCCTGCATAGCACCCATCTCCCCACTTCCTCCCTGCCTGGTGTGACCCCACTGAGCAACTACCCCACACCCCTCTTTTCCCTCTGCCTTCCTGCTTTCTCTTCACAAATATTACCCACCATATTCACCCCCTCCCCTGGTTTCCCCTCAACTCACCCCCACATTAAAACCCTTTCCAATATCCCTGTCTCCCTACATTATCCAGCCCTGCCCTATCACCTACTCACGTAACACTGGGTAGATTCTATCCAATCCCACCTCTGACCACTCTATCCCTTATCTGTCACCCCTTTGTTTCTGCCCCCACCCTCCCACTGCTCTCATCTATTCTGTTCTCCCTCCTTTGGTCACCACCACTTCTGACCCTCCTTAACTTTACCTGCATGCCCTAAAGTTCAGCTACCACTATAAATTGCTTGTCCATCTTAGGTATGCTTTCAGTACTATTGCAATAAAGTTGATCTCTCCTACCTGATGTATTTTAACTGTACTTACTTGAATCTGTATCTGTATGTACCATATGTACTTGCTCTGCTGTATATACCCTATCTGTTCTGTAATGTCTACATACCTTGTATGTTGCCTTACGACGTGGAACCTTGTAAACCAACTTTTGCTCAAAGGTGTTAATTGAGATTCCAATAAATAAATTACTTAACTAATGTGTAATCCTGATACCTAGCAATTAGTTGAGAATTTTTAGTTTACTTGTACATTTCTTTAGAAATGAAACTTTGCAAAATACTGTAGTTAGGGACTGATTGAATTGCTCAACTTAAACAGAATGTCTGGGAGTTAGTTGTTTATATGACTTTGAAAATGTTTCAGTTGTTAATTACTTGAAATGAAAAACTTAGAAAATTCATCAGTTATTAATTACTTGAGGTTTTAACTTAGCAGTCAGTAGCTACTTAGTAATGGCCCACTTTAAGATCTTTCTATTAAATATCCCTAAAGTAAAACAAGTGAAAGGGGGTCATGAAGAATCCCAATGTTGAGGAGAACCGATCTAAATAATGAATAACTGGAGGACACACATCTAACAATTCTTGGTGGGGGGTTACTAAACCAGTAAAACAAAAGCCCAGACTAAGAATATATAAAGTTAGAAATGCTAAACAGAATAGTAAGGATTCCCTTCTGCAGCATAAAGGGTCTGCTTGGATGGTCTGATATAGAGGTTTAGGGTGCCTACCTTTAGGGAGGGTTGCCAGATGGGGACAATCTGATATGGGGCTTATGGTGTGATCCAACTGCAGCAAGGAGGGTACTCACTGGGTAGCAGGCTGGTCTGTGGTTGGAAGGGTGGGTACACCTACAGGGAGGGCATTCAGCTGTGGTCATGAGGTTGGTCCAGCATCTGGGGTGGTCCAGCTGCAGGAAGAGTTGTCAGCTGGTGGGATAAGGCTGGTCTGTGTGTGGGAAGGTGGCTTCAAATGCAGGAAGGAAGGTCAGCTGAGGGTCTGGCACAGGGTAATGGAGAGTGGTCCAGTGACAAGGACAGTGGGTCTGCTGAATGTGGGGCCTCTAGCTCTTGAGCCCTGCCCCAGCCATGGTGTCCTGCTCCCTACTGTACCCCTCCTAGCCCTGGCAGCAGGCTTTCAAGTCCCGTCCCCAGCTTCAAGCTTCTCAGCCCCATAGCCATGTTGTCAGGCTACTGACTGCCCATGATCATGGTCATAGCATCATGATCCCACCAGTCAATGTCCTGGGTGGGGCAGCATAGTTCGGGTTGTCCTGATGGGAAAAGAAGGTGAACATAGGTGGGGAGTCTAGTATGTGTGTCCCCTGTGAGGTCCAGGTGGGAAAGAGGTGTGCCATAGCTTAGGAAGCCTGGTCTGGAGGGTCCCTTTGGTGATTCAGATGGGTAAATAGGGTCCAGATGGTCCTATGGATGGTCTTTGGGGCAGAGTATGGCCCCAAGGAAGACCTTGGCTTGCCTGCAGCCAGCTGGGCACCCAGACCACACTTAATCCATCTCCTTTCTCCTCAGCTTCTCCCTGGGTCAGGGGTGAGTCGGTGGCAGCACCATAAAGCAGGTGCTGCCTACCTGAACTAATATTTAAGTTAAAAATAGAAGTTTCTTTTCATGCTGAGGGTGCAGTAAAGGATGACTGTGACTGTTAGGGGGATTAGGGCAAGACCCGGAGCAAGGGATTGCCCAATGGTAGAGCTATTCTAATTTATTTAAATCACTTGAGACAGGGAGCTTAGGTGAGAGGATGACCCTTTCATAATTATCTAAATTTATTTAAATAACACTCCTGCTTGGAGCATAGGGCAGGGAAGGTGGCATTCACATTAAATAGCTCCCAGAGGTGGAGCAGAGGGCAGAACAGGCTCTGAATTAGATTGTAAACAGGGCTCCCTCCAGAAGGAAGAAAAGGCAGAATAATGCTCCAGTTATAGCCAAGCTAGGCAGCTTGGCTAGTGAATAAAGACTAGCTGGCCCAGTGGTTGTTTGTTTTATTATTTTTCAGAAATAAGCACCTGGGAGGCCATTTGAGTTAAGTAATCCCCAGATTATAAAAGTGAGAGTGCCCTAGGGTGATAAAGGTGGCTACTAGCCAAGTGGCAACGAGCAGCCAAGCTAAGGATAGTGTTGTAGGGGGCAGCAGGTAAGTTTCTCAGCTTTCTCACCCTTGGCTAGGGCCATAGCAACTATGCTGCTGGGTGACTAACTGGCTGGTCCACTCCTTCCTCTGCTCTTCACTGAGCTGACACCCTAGTGCACTTTAAATCAGCAAATTCTACAATACTACAACAATTGCCTTAGCTTGGCTACTAGTCACCTTTTATCACTCTAGGACACTCTCACTTTATAATCAGGGGCTTACTTCCTAAATGGCCCCCATGGCATTTATTTCTGAATAGAAAAAACTCTGGGGCCAGCTAGCACTTATTCATTAGACCACCTGACTAACTAGGCCACAGCTGGGGCTGTACCCTGCATTTGTTATTTCTGGAGCCTGTTTTTAATTCTGGGCCTGCCCTGCCAACTACTTCACCTCTGGGAGCTACTTGATTTGAATGCAGCTCACTCCTGCCCTATACTCCAAGAAGGGTGTGATTGAAATAAATTTATATAATTTTGAATAAAGCCCCATCTAGTCTTATGTTCCTTACTGGAGTGATATAAATAAATTTGAATAGCTTCACCCTAGGGCAGTTCTTGCTCTAGGGCCTTGCTCTAACCCCACTAATGGCTGTGTACATCCTTTTGCGCCCTGGACATGATAAGAAACTTTTTCTTTTTTATTATTTAAATATTAGTTCAGGCAGAACAGCGCCTGCTTTATGACACTGTTGCTGACTCACTACCCTGACCTGGGGGAATCTGAGCAGACAACAGCAGATTATGTGTGGCCTGGATGCTCGCTGGCTGCAGGCAGGCAGGAAGTCTTCCCTTGAAGTCTTGCTGGGTAGCTTGCTCCTCCCAACGCTCGTTCTTCTAAGGCTGTGGCCCTGCTTGTGGGCAGCAGTGCAGAGGGACAGGCATTTACTTTTTCTTAAAAATAAACATACTCAGCATGAGGATTTCCATGGAATGAGGAATGTGACTGGCAGCCGAACTGACATCCAGGCAGTAAATACTGTGTAGCAGGAAATACTAGCTTTCAGTTTATTTTCACTATATTAGCTTAACTGACAAAAGCGCTAAAATAAGCAGATCGCTAATATTATAGGGAGCATAGTGATGTAATTGGACATGAAGCTGATGCGCTAATTCAACAGGGCGCTAAATAGTACTGCACCCCGCTCCACGCTAAATTAAGAGGGCACTAATATAACCTGTTATACAGTATTGAGACACCACCACAAACTCCCCATGGAAGTTTTATACCAAGAACCACTCCCAAATTAGCATGATGGGCTATGCCAATCCTCAGGAAACTGTGATTTGCTGGGAAAGTGAACCTTGTCATTTATTTTCATATGTGCTTTCTCCCTGGTCATGTATCTCTTGTACAGGAGGAACTACATCTGGAGGTATGCTACCACTAATGAGCATTTGTTTTAGCATGGTTATTTAACTTGCATTGCCATCCTCAAGGCTTGTTGTCCAGAAGTGCTTAGGGCTCCTATGGTTTTGATAAGGTCAGAATGGATGGACCAATGGTCTGCTGAGCTCATTGTCAAGGACACTGATTTTTGATTTTACTGGAAAACCCAGTAAAATTCCGGAATCAGAGCTGCCTGAACACCAATAAAAACAAAGATTTCATGGAATCTGACTTTTTATATTAGATCGGTAAATCTACAAAACTTGCATTTTCTTATAATTCCTTCCTGTACTATTTTCAGTTTGCTTTATTTAATGCTATACATATTAAGCCTTCTTTATTCTGATTATTTATGCATAAATTAAAAGAATGATAGCAGAATCCCGGAAAATCCAGAAATTAGAGTAACAATCACCAGTGCAATTCCAGAATCTGAAGGCTTGAAAACGGAATTTAATTGTTTTAATCAGTAAATCAGTGGCCTTGCTCATTGTCTATTGTTTCTATGTTAAAAGGATGCTACTGCTGGATACTCAAGCAAACACTCCATACAGCATTTACTTTTCAATGTCCTGTCTCATGAACTGAGGCTAAGAAAACTATATAAATAGGTGGAAAAGAGCAAACTCAAGGACACATCTTAAATGATAAGTGTATTAACATCATTTTCAAAGGTGAACTACTAGACTGTAAAGAAATGGCTTGTATTTTATTATCCAAATCCCTACTCCTTTGTGACTGAAAATATTGCTGTGATCTGATACGCTTTTCCCTTTACCCCTTCCCCCAGGACACATCTGAAACAAGCTGCTACTCAGCACAATATGTATTTTCTAGTGAAACTTTTGAAAATAAGACAAATAAAATGCCACAATTAGTAGGTAAACAAAGAAAGGACATTTATAAAGGAAAATCAGGGTATTGCATCACAAGTCCTATGAGGACAGGTTGAAAGAATTGAATATGTACTCCTTGGAGGAGAGGAGGAGAGAGGGACATGATAGAGACATACAAGTATCTTACAGGGAGGAACAGGGTGCAAGAATACACTATTTTTAAGTGAAAAATATGTTCCAGGACTAGAGGGCATGGGATGAAGTTGGAGGAAGGACGATTCAGAGGAAATCTGAGGAAGAATTTCTTCACAGAACGGTGGTGGACAAGGAACACCCTGCCTGAGGAAGTGGTGGGGGCTGAAACAATCACAGGATTTAAGAATGCATGGATAGACATACAGGAATTCTGGAGGTCAGGGTAAAGGTCAACATAGTTCTAGGAAAACATAAACTGAAGTTACAAACTCATATGGGCAGACGAGGTGGCCATAGGCCTTTATCTGCCGACACTATTTATGTATCTATGTATCTATGTAGATCCCTGAAGAATCAAGGCCAGTGCCATACATTTGGTTTCCATATGTTTGTTGTTCTGACTCTGTGCCTAGCGGTGATAGACCAGTGCTGCTTGCATAGCATAAAGCTTTTGTGAATACAATGCAGTATCACCTCAAGCTGGCAACTGTGTTCTCTATGCTATGTAAACTGCAAGGTCCAAGTTATTTCTGTTAAGTCAAATTTTCTCACCTCACTTTAGTCAAGGGTTCTGCCCCCACACCCCTCTTTGTCTTTTGTGATATCTTGGGTGAAGTGGGGTGAGGCCACGTGCAAAAAGTAAAATAAATCAGAGATAAAATGAAAGTTAAAAATAAAGTAATACAAAAATGAAAGTACACAAGTCTGGTCTGATTAAATGAAATGTTTTCACTACTTATTTTACTTTGGGGCTTTGCCCTCACACAACTCCAATTTTAAAAAGACAAAGGAGTGGTACTGGGGCAGAGCCCCATCTGACTAACACTATGTGACAAAATCTAAATGAATTGGGGCCTCGTAGCTTACATAGCCATCATGGCAGTGTGCCACTACCTTACATCAAATGGATGGTGTTATGCCACGCTGGTAATGGAAACATAACTTGGTATGAGAATCTCCACTATCACATGCCTAGCCAGGTGCTCATGCCTACCCAGGTGGGTAACTGCCTATGAAAAAAATATGTCGGGACTTGTGGTCTTCATATCTGCAAGGCTTTCTCAAATGACCCATGCATTGGGAGCCCATATACTACAGGTGCATCAGCTCACATTCTGCCACTGGTATAGTTTGCTACGGAGTCACAACTGCATGACAGACTGTGATCTCAGTGAGCACAAAATGGCAATATGACTATGAGACTCATAACCCCGCTGCTTCAAATGCTTGACTTGTAATCGAGGTGATGAAAAGGCTACAGTTTGCCGGAGGAGCAGTGCTAATTACCTGAGCAGTGAGTGCACAGGGAAAATCAATAAGAAAAGAAAACTAATAAAGAACTGGGTGCTGAAATCATTTTGAACCACAGGTGAAGATGGAGAAGGAGGAGTTGGTATGCATCACAAAGAAATTGGACAAAGTGCCATCACCAAGAACAACACAATATGATATCCGAGTGCTGTGTGAAAAGCCAAGCGTTCCTCTGTGTGGAGGAAATGGTGGAGCAAGGAGCCAACTGCCTTTATTGGCTCAGAAGAACTGCAAACTCTCTGAGTATAGGGCCGTGCTGGCACAGCACAAAGTGACTGAGCCCTGCTGACATGGCCTAAGGCAGCATGGCCCACCATACCTCTCAACTAACCCAGATTATGAGGACGCCTTCATTTTGAACCTTAAAACTGCTCTGTCCATCATCCATCCCTCATGAAAACAGTGCTGCTTATACAAAGAAGGTGCTTTAAATTCAGATGTTAAAGCAGAATTTCATAATATGATACAATGCTAAATCAATAAGCATTTGTCAATGCCGAATGTTTGCTTGCTGGCATTGGCAGTGGTAGTGTAGAAGTCACAAAGCTACGTAATAGGAATGGCAGTGAAGTATTGAACTGAAGCCAACCCACCACCACCCTGCAGAGAGTGACAGGCATTGGGGTGTGTCTTGGGTCATTAGGCATAACGGCCACGCCATTTCACCACACCCCACCCTGCAGACACTGACAAGTGTCACGGTGTTCCTTGGGGTCTTTGGCCTTATGCGCGCACCCCATTCCATTAGGAAATACAGTGAGATGGGTGCGATATAGGAGAATGGGTGAACTTAGAGCCAAGAGTCCAAGGCATACCTCGATGCCTCTCACTGGCTGCAGGGTGTGGAATGGTATGAGCATTACAGGCAAGAATCCCAAGTCACACCCCTGATGGCTGTCATTCTCTACAGGGTTGGGCGTTATGGTTGGAAACCCTAATACCTCAGGCATCAGTAGGTATTTTCACTCCAAATTTTCAACATGGTTTTTGTGACCCCACCTCATGAACAGTGGCAATATTAGTTTGTTAGCCAAAGCTGCTTATGCACAGACACTACGGCATTTAGCACCACAGGTGCAAAACACTCTGAACGGGATGTAAAAATGACAGCTGTACTGTTCATGGGGAGGTGTACAAAATGGCAATGTTGCAAATCTGCAGTAAAAATATAAAAAAGCTGGTGAAGTCACTGAGTGTACATAGAAACTGTGCAACGATACCCGTAATATAATTAGGTTGGGGATTTTTACAGCAGATTGTCAACTCTGGTGTCTCCGATCATGAACAGTGTCACAGTGATTTTCTTTATCTGTCCCGAACAATGATTTCTTACAGCGACCACGATCTTCGCGCCTGAAAGTGTGAAAACACACTTTGGCCATGTTGTAAAAATGACAGCTGTACTGTTCATAAGGAAGTGTGGAAAAGACCACTGGTGAAACTCTGGACTGAAAATATTACAAAGTCATGAACTTACGAGAAAGGTGGAAACTGTGCAATGCTCACCATAACACAGTCATTGTATGGACTTTGTCACCAAATTTTCAACATAGCCATTTTAAGACCTCTGCTCATGAACAGTGTAACTGTGATTTTCAGTAATCTGCCCCAAACATTGCTTTTGCACTACCTAACAGCACCATTGTGTGCTACATGCGAAAACACATTTTGGGCGATATGAAAAATGGCAGCTGTACTGTTCATAAGGAAGTGTAATAAATGGCAATGTTGAAAATCTGGAGTGAAAATATTGAAAATTCTCAAACTTAAGAGCATGCAGAACTCAAGAACGCGTACCAGAAACAGTCATTTTTAGGAATTTTCACCAAATTTTCAACATAGCCATTTTAAGACCTCTGCTCATGAACAGTGTCACTGTGATTTTCTTAATGTGTCCCATACATTGATTTCGACATCGACTGCACCATTGTGCGCTACATGGGCGAAACACATTTTGGGCAAGATGTGAAAAATGACAGCTGTACTACTCATAAGAAGGTGTGGAAATGGCAATGTTGAAAATCTGAGTGAAATACTGAAATTCGCGAACTTACGAAAGGCATGTGAACCGCGCAACGTGACGCTCATAATCCAGTCATTTTTTTTTGAATTTTTCCACCAAATTTTCAAAATAGGCTTCTTGAGAGCCCAACTTACAACACAGGCAGTGTTGTTTCGTTAATCTGTCCCGAAGGTGATTTTGCACAGTGATCAGAAATCACCCTTAGGGTCTGAATAACGCCATGGCAGTGACAGCATTCATGAGAAGGGGTCCCAAAACCCCATGTTGAAAAATTTGGTGCAAAATTCCAAAATGCCTGAGATATGCAACAAAGTTGAAAACCCTATGTATTCCATTATACAGCTTACCGCATTTCTCAGTTCACGGTCGGCTTTGAAGAGTGCAGACGTGTTTCTGGTCCAATCAAGATCATCACCGGACTCGGAGGTAATTATGGGGTGAGGGGGAGTGGGGAGGCAGGGTGCAGTGGTGGGCGGGTTGTGGGGGCAGGGAGACTGGTTGGGATTGTTTTTCTTTACAGGTTGTTTTTTTTTTTAAATGACGATGCGGGATGTTTGCCATGCTGGGGTGGGCCTCAAGGCAGGCACAAGGAGGGCTGGTTGGGGGCGTGGAGCCATGGGGGATTGGGCACCCATCATTATAGCATCTATTGCCACGCTGGGGTGGGCCCCAGCATGGCACCCTGTACTCTGGGAGGGAGGACAGTGGAGCCGACGGGGATTGGCACCCCCGTTGGCTATAGAGATTGCCATGCTGGGGTGGGCACCCAGCGTGGCATGTGGAAAAGGCTTTGGGGGGCTCTTAGCCTGACGGGGATTGGGCACTCCATTGGCTATACAGTGTGTGCAGTGGGGGCAGCATGCAGTATGCGTGCGTGTGTGTGTGTGTGTGGTGTAGGGGAGCTGCATGAGCAGGCGATATCTGATCGCTGCTCACTAAAGCATAGCTCCCCTTCAACTGTACGCCATTGCATTTTGGAGCTGTCATAGACAGCTCCAGCATGCATTGGAGGACTCGGGCCCGCCTGCCAACACACTGACTGAATTGGAAGAGGGGTGACACACCTCTGAAAACTCGGATGATGGCACTATGTTTCTGCACATGTGTGGCAAACATAGAAATAATTATTGTACAGGTATATACAATGACTTCCATGAAGTTCTGAGTTTGTAACTCTAGGTTTGAGGATGTGTCCTCATCAATAGAGCCAGTGTCCTCATTGTCCATTATGTTGATTGTCCCTGTGTCTCTCATTTCAGTGACAACAAAGTTGAGAGATGTGGCCCACAGCAGATGGCATGCAGCACCCTAAATCAGGATAGCGCCAATGCTCCTGTGAGCCTACTCAGCCCTAACCTGCAAATGGGACAGCAAAGTGATGTGGCCTAGGTACAGGCCCCAGATTTGTCATGGGCATAGGGCCCTAGGTTACCTTAATCTGCCCCTGTGAGACTGAGAGGTTGTTCTGAGGTTCAGATAAGCATTATTTTCTCTGAGAGGCATTCCACTTTCAAGTTGAGTGGCAGGAACAGGTGCATATTATGAGTGGTGGACCACAGATACAGTCTGTCTAACCCTGTTATAAGAATTATAAGTGGACTGGAACACCACTTTTGTTTTAACTTGATCCTGAATCGGGACTGCTGTGAGTGCCTGCCACATGGGTCCTGAGCTAGCCCCACCCTCATCTGCATTGGCCCCATTTTATAAGTTTTCAAAATACCAAGTTGAAATAGCTACAGATCTGCAGACTAGAAGGAAGAAAAGCTGCGACCATAGTGAGGGAGATGTACAGTATTGAAATAGCTGCAGTAAATGAAAAGATGCTGAGTACCGTTAATGTATTTCCAATGGATTTTAAATTTTACTTATAACTTGGTCATTTTTAATATTTTTCCCCAAAATTTTCAACATGGCCTTTTGGTAACCCACCTCATGAACAAAGTAAGTGAATTTTTTCAAACTTGTCCCAAAAGGTTACTTTACAGTCACTCCATGAAATCACCTTTCAGTCTGGATCAAAAATGTTTACCTATCAGGGTCAAGAGGTGGAGTCAAAAGAAGATTATATTAAAAATTTGGGGATCAGAATAAAAAAAAAAGTTCTGAAGGTACATTGAAATTTCTCAAAACCTTTGCAATTTTCTGTATTGTGATCCCAAATTTTCAACATAGACTTTTTCACACCACCCCATGTACATTAAGTGATGGGTGTTGTTTTTCAAATCCTGGCAAAATGGGTTTTCACACTTGTGGTGCGATGTGACTTTCTGGCAGAGATCTGAATATTTTCACTTACTGGGGTCATGAGGTGGGGTCAAAGATTGTGTAGAATATTTGGATTAAAATGTCAGCTGTTGACCCAGTGGGGACCTTGCCTTCCATGCCAGTGACCTGAGTTTGGGTGTGACCAGCTGAATAGGCTGAGGCTGGGGGTAGGAACTATAGTGTGTGGCACTGGCCTAAGCCTGAGGTGGGATAGAACAAGTGCATATATAACACCTTGTGGTGGGCAGGGAGCTCTTCCCATGGGGTTGACGTGGCGATTGAGGCTCTGATGGGCCCATGCACTGCATCGGACAGGGTAGCAAGAAAATGGGAAGAGGTACCTGGCAGGATGAAGGTCCGTTGCTGCAGGCTCTGCATCAATGATAGGCCCCTACTGCATTCAGCTGCCCAGCACTGTCACCCTTCATCTCAGGAACTTACTTGTACCTTTGGTACCCTCCACAGATTCCCTAAATGACGACAATAGGAAGGGATGAATGTCCACCCCTGACTGTCAGCCACTTTGGCAGTCTATCACCCTGTCAATGTTGCAGGCATGTGAAAGGTGGTGGCTTCATCCTGCCGTGGTGGAGTCAATCAGTGGAACAGCTTGCACCCTTCCAGAGGAGACAGGGCCAAGAGACACAGAATCCTGCTTGTATCAACCATGCTGACATCCATGAGCAGCCCAAGTCAGTCCCAAAACACAGGTCACTGCTGTGGTACTGGTATCTACTTCTGAACAACCCACTTTAACTCCCCCAAAAAATATGCCATTTCCACCCAGCACAGCTAATTGATATTTTCTTTACCATACTAACCCATTTTCCACTTTGTTTACAGGTCCAGTGTAACAACAACAGAGATACCAACCCAGGCGATGGAAGACACTGGCCACATATATCAGATAAGTATTGTTTTGCTTAGAGTACCTTTGTTTGTGCTGATGAGTTACTAATGAGCTGCAGATCCTTTGTGACCCCATTGCTATTCTTATTTTACAGGTATAACTAGATGTTCATGCAAGCCACCCAAACTCCATCCCACAGTACCCAGGAGCCAAGTAAGAAATCTTTATTGTCACACACTAGTAACTTAGTCACCGCATAGGTGCATATATACCAGGGAAAATATCAAAGTAACGCAAAAACTGCACGACAGCAGTTAGGTCAGCATCACATACAAGATAACAGTACCATGACACTGATTAATGTGTGAAAAGGCATTTGACATTTATTTGCAAAATGCAAATGCCACTTGGTTGTATCAGTGCATATGAAGCTGGGCAATAGAAAGTCAGTTCTGTACTAGGCACTTTTTTGTGGTTACAGCTGGTTGTCTCCCATAAAAGTGCTATCAGATCTGGTGCTTTGCAAAGTGCCTCTTGTGTTAAACAGCAACAATCTTTATGTGGAGTCAAATTCATTACTTAAAGTGCAACACTGCAGTGCAGAACTTAACTTTCAGGAACATAAATGGCTAAGAACAAGTCATTACAGAGTCAACAAGGCTCAATGCCAAAAATCATGTGAATAGCTCCATCCTGGACGTTATTATCATAAATCACCCACACAAAATTTGGCATACAGCTGTATTCCATAATGATTTTAGTGATCACAATATCGTAGCATGCACCAGAAACCAGGATAAGCCCCTCTTCCTCTACATTTGTCACCAAGAACAACTTCCTCCCATATGCAGGGCTACCACACCTTTCACCCCACCCCATCACCCATGAGCCCCAGCCTCCTCATACCTTCCAGATTCACCCTGTGATCTACAAACAAGTACAGGACCACTTTAGTACACTCAACATCAATAAAGGTTGTGGAGTAGGTGGCATCGATCCCATCTTCATTAAGCTAGGCTACTATTATCTAGCTGCACCAATCCTTCATATCCTTAGTCTCTCCAGCTCCTCAGTCATGGTTTCCTCCTGTTGGAAATCAGCTCATATCTTGCCTTCATTCAAATCAGTGACCCCTGCGACTTAAACAATTATAGTCCCATCTCCATCCTCCTGTCTTATCCAAACTGCTAGAGAAACTCATCCATCACCAGCTTAAAGACCATATTGAAAAGTTTTCACTTCTCAACCCTGCCTAGTCTGGGTTCAGACAAAACACAGTACCACCTCTGCTTTAGCTAAAGTCACCAACGACAGACTGACTGCACATGATTCCAAACAAGTCACAGGTGCCATATTCCTTGATCTCAGCAAGGCGTTGACAATAACCTCATCCTCAGTGGTCTCAGTAAACTAGGCACAGCTGACACCACACATCAATGGTTCTCGAGCTACCTTACAGGTAGAGTTCAGATAACCAAAGCGAGCGATCATGTTTCCAACTCCCTCCCCATAAAACAAGGTATCCCGCAAGGCTTCATTTTAGGCCCTATACTAGTTTCTATTTACATAAACTCATTAGATTCCAATATCAGCAACTCCAAAATATATCTCTTTGTGGATGATACTGTTATATATATATTTCTAAGCCAACCTTATCTGAAGTATGTGATGTACTGCAAGCTGACTTCACACAGCTACAGTGCAACCTAATCAACTTCAGGTTACTACTCAATGTGAAAAAACAAGGTCCTTTGATTCACACCTAGTAGCAATAGGTCCTCCCCTCGGCACAGTGCATCACCTGTACCCATCATAACTATCCTAGGTAAATAACTAGATGTAGTTGATCAATTCAAATACCTGGGCATTTGGATAAACAGCAAACTTTCTCTCAGTGTGCACATTGACTACCTTTCTAGTAAGTTGAAAGCAAGACTCATTTTTTCTTCAGGAACAGAGCACTCTTTCCCCATCATTAGACATAGACTAGTACGAGCCACATTCCTTCCCTCCTAGACTATGATGACATCAGCTACAACTGTGCAGCTGCTTCCAACCTTCACAAGCTCAATATACTGTTCCATCAGGCTCTGTGCTTCATTACTAAAGCACTGTTCAGGACGCAGCACTGCGACATATATAAAGAAGTCAGCTGGCAACCCTCGCCACCTGGTAGCTACTCCATTTAGGTACCTGGACCCTCAAAAGTCTACTAAACAAATTACCGACCTTATCTCCTCTCTAGTTAATATTTCCATTGCTCCTACTCTACTCCCTTAGGAAATCTGTTTACGTCCTCCTCGATGTACCCCAGATGCTGCACTTACCTCGGCAAGAATGCCATTAGCTACGCCATCCCATCAGCATGGAATCTCATCCAGACCTCACTCAGACTCACCAGCAATGTTGCATTAAATTTCTCCAAAGCCCTGGCCTACAAATTCTTCCTGGTAGTCTGTCACTGCCATAGATTCTAGAATATCATGTGAGTCTCCTGACACTGCTATCATGTGAGTACCCTGTGACTTCTTCTTTCCTTCTCCTAGTCTCCCTATCCACCCTGGCCCCTGTCCTCCCTAGTCCATCCCCACTCTTAGATGACAGCAATTGTTTAGGTTCTTACTAATACTACTTTTTGTTCTGTCTCTTAATATGAATTGGATCCTGTGTGCATCACTATTGTTTTATTTTCTTTCACCCTGTAGGTATTTCCTACCAATTGTTGCTACCTTACAGTATGTCACCACTGCATACCCAGAAACTGGATTCTGATCTGTTTTATTATTGCTTTTATTGACCATGTATGCACTTTTTTTCTTCCAATTATTGTACCTGTATGCTATGTCATCACTTTTATTGTACACTGTTGTTTAACGTTGTCCTTACAGGACCTCCTTGAAAATGAGCGTGCTCAATGGAGTCTTCCTGCCAATAAACTTAACTTAACTTAACAACAACTTGAGAGCCAAAGCAAAAGGACCCATTGGACCAGTAGCACGAACTGATGTTTCAACATCAACCAGACTTAATCTGAAGATGCAGTTTTGCGAGGAGGCCACCAGCAGTAACAATTAAGGAACTTGCCCGGTACTGTAATGACTTTCTATCCCAGCCTCATACATTCTGATACAACCACTTTTAGGTCGTAGTTTATTTTATTTCCTTTGGTAACCAAATAAGGCCCACTAGGCACAAATGCCTTTTTCAAGAGTGATCCATGAGCACTGGGACAGTTAAGTGACTTGCTCAGTGTCACAAAATATGCAAGTAGAATTTGTGGGAATCAAACCCAGGTCTGATGGACATAACAAGCTCATTCACAGCTCATTACTTTAAGCTCTAGGCTATTCTGCCAACCCAAATAAATGTCAAATGCATTTTCTATACAATTCTCATGCTATTGTGTATAAAGAAATCCCAGTAACTGTGGAGCCCTTTATCAAGAAAAATATGGTTACTGTCAGATGCAGTAATAACTTGGTGTGACATCATGCCAAGTTATGGTGTTTTGTTAGAGAATTGAAGCCCTATGCCAGCATCTGAGAACTGGTATCTGAGAGCAAAAGCTGCAATTGGCATTTTCAGATGTGAAGCACTCTACAGGAATGTGTTCACTGCAAGTCTCACTCTGTGCTCCTGTCACACTGAAAACAGTTTAAAGAGAAGTGAATCATCTAACAGAAACAGTTGAAATTACTGTTAAATGCTAGTTTAGCAGCCCAAACCTCAGCGTCACTGCCACCTGTCACCGTGACTGTTTAAAGAACCTCCTTTGATTTCTCTCCTGTGCAGACCCTTAAAGAGAGGCTCGATCATTTCAAAGACATGAACTGCAGTAGGAGCAAAGTTTTTTAATGTTACTCTAACCTGTTAAAAATTATTGTGAACGTTATGTATTTAAACTGTGTAAGTGTATGTGTGTGTTTTGTGTGTGTGAGTATGTGTGTGTGTGCGCATGCGTCATGCATATGTGTGTGTGTGTGGGGGTCCATAGTTACAGAGAAAGATTAAATTCTACTGAAAATAATGTAAATTATTAAACCTAAATTGGGACCAGTTATTTAAAAAAGTAATATTCAGGACATGAGTGTGCTTATGAGATTTTTTTACTACCCTCGTTAGTGATGACCTCAAACCTCTTGAAGTTTATGGGTCTTCACACAACTTGTATGTAGTAAAACAAACAAAATACCTCATAACGCACATGCCTACTGGGTAATATGTCGTATGCTCCAGCGCATGACTTGACCACGAGGTAGGAACAGCATGGTAGGGAAGAGCGAGAGGGCAAAACTGCAAAAGGAAGTATACGAGTAGTGCACCTTTTCAATCATCCCAGTGCAGGATAAGAATCCTGCTGGGACAGGGGTCCGCCGAGCAGCTATTGGGCTTGACAGGATGAGCCACTGGTAGTAAAGGAGGCAGGCAATGCATTTGGGACCAGGTTTTGATTCCATGTCCCAAATGCATGGCATTTAACTTTTGCACTTTGTGTGATATTTACTGATCACCCCGGAGTTAGATTATTTAGTTGGGAGGGTTCAGGGTGCAGCAACAAGACTTATTCCATTCACAATATAGTGTGTTGTATTGGCAGCATGGTATATTGCTTGTGGCATAATGTTTTGCAACATTATGACCCCATGCTACACACATGTTTGAACATAAGACAGCGTGGATTTATGGGTGGAAGTCATGTTAAACAAATTTGATATATTTCCTTGCTTGAGTGATCAAGAGATTAGATCAGGGTGGAGTAGTGGATGTGGCCTACCTAGATTTCAGTAAGGCATTCAACACCATTCCACACAGAAGACTATTATGAAAGCTAAATAGCTTAGGAGTGGGTCAAAGATGATAAACTGGGTAAGGAACTGGTTAGGAGATAGTAGCAGAGGTGGAGGTAAACAGAGTTCACTCCAAGGAGGGGAAGGTGACCGATAGGATGCCTCAGGGACCAGTGCTGGGACTGGTCCTCTTTAATATCTTTGTAGGTGACATTGCAGAGAGCTGTGGCGGAAGATCTACCTCTTTGTGGATGACACCAAAATCTGCAGTATGGTGGATGCCCCATGGGGAGGGTGGGGGTAAAAGGATGAGCAGAGACCTGAGAAATGTTGAGTAGTAATGAAAGAGATGGCAGCAGAGTTTAATGCAAAATAAATGCAAAATAATACACTTTGGGCACAGAAGGCCAGCGGGAGTGAGACCTGGGGTTAATAATATCTAATGACCTAAAGCTCACCAGGCAGTACAACAAAGCAGTTGAGAGGGCTAGTTGGATGCTGGGGTGGGCAGGAAGTGGTATCACCAGCAGAAAGAGGAGGTGGTGCTGCCTCTACATAGATTACTGGTAAGACCTCAACTCAAATATTGTGTACAATTCTGAAGGCCACATCTCTGTAAGGACATAGACAGAGTGGAGGCAGTCAGAGAAAGGCAGTTAAAATGGTTCAGGGCCTACATCAAAAGTCATATGAGGAGAGACTAAAGGAATTCAGAAGGTACACCCTGGAAGAGAGTGGGGAAATGTTAGATAACTTTAAGTACTTCACAGTGGAAATAAGGTATAGGAGGCAAGTATTTTCAGAAAAAGATGCACAAGAACAAGGGGACATGCTATGAAGCTGGGGATGGGGATTTAGGAGAGATGTGAGGAAGTGGCGTGGATTCATTGAATAGCCTACCAGCCAAGGTAGCTGGCCGAAAACAGTGGTTTTGGTCCATGAATGCATGGGATAGGCATGATGGATTCTTAAAGGAGAAGAGATGGGGAGGGAAAAACAGCCAGAGATCAAGTAAGGTCTCCGTGATACTGTAGCTAGGGAAAATGGGCAGACGGCCATGTGGTACTTATCTGCTAATAAATTCTATGTTTCTGTTCTTCTATATTTTATTAGTAGTACTGTATCGAAGCTAAACAGAGCAACTACAAGTATTAAGACACTGTTGTCTTTCACTTGTTGGTTGGTGAGACCTGTGTGAATGTGGATACTGATTTCATTATCAGGCAAGATCTGGTCAGAGCTGACACAGCTGCAGCAGAGTTGTGAGTCTAAGTCAAACAGTACTCAAAGCTCCCATAGCAGCTAACTCCATAATTGATGATACTCACACATGCACGGTAACCTATAATTGTACATGCACAAGAATGCTGTACTTGCAGTACTCATGCACATGCAGTAACCAATAATTAGCATGCATGAGAAAGAACCTGGTCTGCCCAAAATGGCCACCATGACAACAGTGCACATATGCAAACACCGCTGATACTTGTTCATGTGCAATGAGCTCACAGTGGGCATCTTAGATAAAGTTGGCTCTCACAGAAGTTACAATAATTAGTGTCCAAAAAAGAAGAAAATTATTTCATACTCACCATAATTTACTTTTCTGTTAGCACCGACATTGTCAATGGGAAGTCATAACCACTGGGTATAGTGCACCTCACCAGGGGAGTGGCACAATCCAAGCTTTAGAATGTTGGACATATGAGGATTCCAAGCAGCAGCAACTTCCAGTCACTACTGACCTCGCAGTGCCTCAATAAACTCAGCTACCATAATGTCCATTATATAAGTAATAAAATATAAAACCGAAAATTTGAATACACTCTACCTTCTAATTATTAATAGAAACTGCCTTACCTTGCTGATGGATTTTAAAAGAAAGTGCCCCTCACCTCTGAGTCTTGGTTTGGTCGAATTGATTTTCTTTCTGGAAAGGACGGTGGCTAAATCGACTAATCCATACCTACAAATTCTTCTGCAACTTAGAAGGTGACAACAAACACAAAGATTAACTCTGGCAATCAAACACTGAATGCTGTAAGAACTACCTGTAACAAGGAAACACCCATAGAGAGTTATAACTTAACCTATTAAGATGCATGATCCCAGTTCGATTGACATTTTGTTTTGTAAGAAACAGTGCAGCAGAATAAAATAGGATGCCCAAAAGTCATAATATGGGGTTTTAATTAAACAACAGGCATTCCCCACTTTCATACCAGATAATATTCTCCCATAGTAGCAGGCTCCTGGGTGGATCCCATTGACAATGTTGGAGCAACAAATAAGGAAATTACAGTAAGTACAGTATGAAGTAAATTTCTTCTTTATGTAGCTCCACATTATCAATGGAAATCATAATCACTGGGTTCTAAGGAGCAGTACCTAGAACAACTGGAAGGGGGAGACTATTATTCATATGTCAGAAAACAATACTGTAATAGATTACCTACAAACCACTGCTTGTAGCATCTCATGCCAAAGGCTGCATCAGCAGAGCACTGAACATCCAATTTGTAGTGTTTCTTATATAGCTCTAAAACAGATGATTCACCCCTCTTTGCCCAGCAAGTAGTCATAGTCTTGGTGAAGTGAGCTTTGATAAGGGCTGGAAGTCTCTTCTTTCCTGACATAAGCCTTAGCAATGCAGGCTCTCACTCTCTAGCTAGTGGCCGTAAAGGCTTTTTGACCCTGTTTGACTGCTCCAAAGAAAAAAAGGTTATCCGATTTCTGGAATGCAGCTGTTCATCTGAGGTATGTCCTAACAGCACATCACAAATCTAACTTGTGCAGCTCCTTCTTGTTTGGGTGAGATGCTTGTGAACAGAAAGATGGGAGACATATTTCTAGCTCACGTGGAAGGCCATGGAACTTTTCATTCATTCATTCATTCATTTTATTTTGTTAACCAGGTAAGTGAACTGAGCCAACATGCCCTTTACAGGCATGACCTGGGATACAAACATTTATACATAAATCAGCTTAATAATTAAAAACAATTACAATTTGCTTCAGTCAACAAACATTGTCTGTACCTTTCCTAAAACAATTTAAGTTACTGCCATTCGATATATCAGGATGTAGTTCATTCCAATGTTTTGCATTGTTGTAAGCAAATGACTTTTGTCCTTTACAGTTTTAAAACAGGAATATATAATGCCAGTGTCTCATCAGATCTTAAGTGTTGTACCATTTCTTTAACATAATAATATTTGTCAAAGACTCATTCATCCCCTTCTTCAATTCACTGTATACCAAACTATTTATATGGTACTTATCCCTAAGTTCTAATGGCAACCAATTTAATCTGCTATATACATTACAATGGGGATTGTTGTGTCTAGCCTACAGAGCAAATTTGGCAATTACTTTATAATGTACAGTTCTCTTACTATGAACCCTTTCAGAAGCCTTACCCCATACAACACTCTTATAATCCATGAGGGCAATAAACAAGACTGCAATTACTTTCCTTGTGGAAACTACTAGAAAATCTTTAACAGAGTACAAAGACTAAATTTTTGTGTAAAGAATTACAAATTGAATTAATATGAATATCAAATGTTAAGTGTGACTCTAAGTTACTCCTCATATCTAAAGTGATCTACCTTTTCTGCCTCACTCCCATCTAAATGTTTAACAATCAAGTGACCTATATTCCTACTTGCCTTCTGAGCTGTGCAAAAGTCATCACTTTTGTTTTATTTTTATTCATCAGTAGTTGGTTATGTATAAACCAATTAAATAGTTCTCTGAAATTAGGAGACAATGTTTAACTCAATGCTTCTATTTCTTTTTCTGTGAGTACAAGACTGCAACATCAGCGTATAATATTATGCTAGATAAACTGCAGTTTTCTGACAAATCATAGACAAACAATGTGAACAACAGAGGTCCAAAATGGGCCCCTGTGGTACACCATGTGTCACAACTCATTTACTTTACAAAACACCATTCACCTTAACCGATTGTTCCCTATTTATAAGGTAACTTGAGAACCAATTCACAAATGGATTATTAAATCCTAATCTGTCAAGTTTTGCAACAGGGGTGATGGTCCACAAGGTTGAATGCCTTGGTTAGGTCTGCAAATGCCACACCAGTGTACAATCCTCCCTCCATGTTTATGTGCAGGTCATTCATGAACCTGACCAAGGCAGTCAAGGTTCCATGCCCCCAAAAGCCATGTTGTGCAGTAGTCAGAATTCCATATTTTTCTACATATTCCATGAGCTGTGAGTGTAGTAAACAATCCTGTAATTTTCCTAATGTGGACAAAATGGAAATCAGTCTGTAATTATACAGTATGCCTCCCTTTTCAAGCCAGCTTTAAAAAGTGGTATTACACCTGCTTATTTCCAAGCATCTTGCACCACTTGTGTGCATAATGATTTATTAAAATGTTCTGTAAAGGCAATGGCAATTCAGATGAAAAGATCTCAGAAATCTACACTCAGCACCATCTAACCCCAGTCCTTTTGTTATATAGTATTTAATTGTAATTATTGTTTATAGGCTTCAGCTGTAGTTATCCTTTTAAAATAGAATTTCAAATTATCTATACAGTACTTGTTCTCATAATGTCCTTTTATATTTTAAATCCATCTGTGAATCTCTTTAAATTAGTGGAGAAATCATTTCAAAGATTTGCAATGTCTACATTCTCTAAAATTTAGTTTTCACATTTTATTGAATCAATATTTCCTTTTGAAGGGATTAACCAAATGCATTTTTCCTTCCAGAAACATTTTTATTGTGGAAACTAATTTCCCGCTCCTTTATAATAATCAATTTTTGCTTTTAAATCTGTTTCTTACAATTACTTCTGCACTCTCAATAGATATTAGCAGTGACAGTGGCATAGTAGGTAGCACACTGCCTCTGAGGCCGGAGATCAGAGGCTGTGGGTTCAGTTCCCACATCTGGCACTTGGGTTAATATCCCAGTACTGACACTGTAGTGCAGCATGAGAGGATGCTGCACTCCTGAGGTGCCGTCTTTTGGATGACACATTAAACCGAGGTCCCATCTGCCTGGATTGGTGCTAGTTCAGGTGGATGTTAAAGATCCCATGGCACTTATTGAAAAGAGTGGAATTTTCCCAGTGTCCTGGCCAAATTTCCCTCATTCACTATAAATACCACCAACAGCTTAATCTGGTTCAAAGTCAGTTGGCATTCATCGTAAACCCCTCCCGGTCGTGCCTGAAAATAGGCAAGATTTGTGTAGTGCACTTACCGGTCAACAAAACTAAATAAATAAATAAATATTTCAATCCACTAATTTTAATTTTTATTTTTGCCATACTGTCTCTCTATTGTTTATGGTCTCCATTAATTCCTTAGTTAACCAGTTATTTCTCTCACCCCATACTCTTTTTTCAATAGTGCAAATAGATCTATTAAGTCATTGTAGATATGTAAGAAATAATTGAACATCTCATTTACATCAGTATACTTGTCTCATATATGCCATCATATATTACTAAGTGCATTTTAATTTTAATCAGTACTGTCTCACTAGTTAATCTAGTGTAAATTATTTTTCCTTGTGTTTTGTATCTTCCATTACTCCACACACAGTAAATAGGTTGGTGATCATAAACTGAATCTGGTAAATTTCAACAGCTCTAATATTATTTTCTGCATTCACTAAAACCCAATCAATCAATGAACCTGTCCCCATTTGTTTGTTAAACCTAGTAACATATTTTATTATTAGGATCAAATTTGCTTTAAACAAAACATTTTTGAATTTATTAGTATCTGAAAAGATGGCTCATTGGTTGGTAGTCGTTGGTGTGTTAACTAGTTTAACAGCATTTTTAAGCATTTTTTTACTTCATAACGTTACAGCTTATAGTGTGTAATGCTTTTTAAGTCTGTTATCTCAGTTTACTGGTTGACCATTTTGCCTGCTTGTTTGCGTCTATTGTCTGCATTGATCTGCCTGCTGTCTGTGTTGGGCTGCTCAGGACATCTGAGTCAAGGTGTTGCAGCTGGAGCACATGGAGCATGTCATGCTGTGTGCCATGTGTTTCAGCAGTGTTGGGGTGACTGCAGGGACTACTCCAGGGTGTGCACTGGGACTGTCCTGGGACTGTCCTACCTTGGCCCGTTACTGCTCATTTTTTTGGTCTGTCAGGCCATTGCTTTTTACTTTGAAATATTCTGTGGAGAGTTGCTTTGACTGTTGAGACTGTATGGAGTTGTGTCATTGACTTTTTTTGAGTGACTATGGTGAATATTTCAGGGATAGATGTTAATTAAGAAGGAAGAGTAGAGAGGGATTGGAATTTTCTTGAGGTGAAGACTATTGGATTATTTTGCCAGATTGAGTCTTGAATTTGCTGGACTCATGGATTAACTACAGAGAATATTCCTGAATGGTGGTAACTCGACTTGTGACCAGAAGGAGTGGACATGTGAAGATCAGACTAATTTGGTGTCTGGAGTTAAGACCCTGATCCTGGGGTGGGCCAGCTGCAGTGTGTGGCTGTGTGGGGTCCTGGTTTTATCCCACCAGGTAGCTGGCAGTTTAGCCTACTGTCCCTAGGTCTCTCCCTGGGGCCTGCTAGAAAATGAGCCCAGGTGGGATCTGATAGTTGCAGCTTGTGGACCTGTGGCTTGGCTGCCCAGTTGGATTTATTGGGGCCTCTCTGGCTCCAGAGTAGTTAACCATTGAAGTGGACCATTTTGGATTCCTCTCTGCAATTACTGTCAGACTTATCTTTACTTCCATATTTAAGTCTGTTTAAGGCAGTGTGAATGCCTTTCTCTTTGGGTCTTTGGTACAGTGAGCGTGTGCCTTGTACTAAAGAGTCTGGATATATTTTAACCCCTCCTTTGTAGTGAGAGTACTGAGGGGTTTGGGGAGAGTTTTGAGACTTTCTTTACAAATGTATTCCTCTGGGGTGCATGGACTATTAGGGGTGTGATTTTCTGAATTTCCAAATCATTATTTATAGTTTAAAGCTTTTGATTACCTGTGCCTTCACTGCGACTAATTTAAAATTGCAGGCTTGGATTAGATGACTGAGACATTTTAGGTCTACATATTAGCCTGTGTTATCATTGAGATAAATTTGTTATAGTTTATGGTTATTTTGATAATAGATTTTGCTTAATTTTTCCTTGAAGTGAGAGTTGAGGGATTTATGGTTTTATTGTATAGGAAATTTATCTTGCATTATTATTGTATAGTTTTATTTGAGTTATTGAAGTGTGTAGGAGGCCTGCCCCACGGTCATGAGCTACTCATCCTCTTCCCTTCATGCCTGCTACTCCTTTACTCCCCCACTGCACTTTTTTACCTACCAGCATTGTAGAATGCTAGGTATTTCACCGGGGAGTCGGGAGTGCAAACAGTGGAGGGTGAATGAGCAGGACCATCACATAAGAGTTGTGTGATCCAGGAGCCACCCTGGGATGAAATGGAATCCAGACTGTGTTTCTCCATATCTGGTTCCCATACCCAAGGGCACCACCAGTTTAGGTGGGCAGGTGGCTTGGATGGCCCTGAAGTCCATCCAACTTGGGCAGTGTTATGTAATGCCAGGTCCATTAAAAACAAGGCTGCAATTATTGCAGATCTTGTCTTAACAGCAGACCTGGCATGTGTCACCGAGACCTCGCTGGACGAGAACTCTGGCCCCATGTTGGAGGCTGCATTCCAGTCGGCTAGTCGGTGATTCACCGCACAAGATTGGATTGTGGGGGTTGCGGTCTGTTTCAAGACAGAACTGGGCCTCATGAGTATACCAGTTGAGGAAATTCAGTCATATGAATGTACCATGGTAGCAGGTGTAGGTTGTAGGATCGCCTCATCTACTGTCCACCCGGGATGAGAAGGGGTTCCTTCAGGAAGTGGAGGACTTCGTGATTGACATGACGTTTGAGTCACCCAGGATGATGGTCTTGGGTGAATTTTAATGCCTTGATCAATGATGAACTCTCACAATTTGGTCAGCACTTCTTCCAGTTGATGACATCTTTGTGCCTTACACAGATTGTTTCTACTGCTACCCATAAACACGGTCATTCTCTTGACTTGGTCATTCTCCTGAGGGTCAAGCCTCGGACCTAGGGGTGGAACCAGTTGGATGGTCCAATCATTACACCATGCAGTTCAGTTTTTGCACCTCCACCCTCGTAGGTCTACCCTGTGGAGATGGTCAGTTACCGCCCTTTATGAGATATAAGCTCTGAAGGCCTGGAAGTGGTGCTTGACCTATCTGTTCTTCCATTGGCAAACAGTGGCTCAGAGGCCCTAGTGGTGGCTTTTAATATGGCCATTTCTATGGCCCTGGATGTCATTGCTCCTGTCCAAGTTCATTCTTTCTCCCTTCACCCTCAGTCCCCTTGGTTTGATGAGTCCTTGATGGAGATGCAGTGACTAGGGAGATGGTTAGACATTGCTGGTGGAAATCCACACTTGATGCCGATCACCTCAGATTGATGTACCATTATCAAGCTTTATCAATCCACAATCACCCATAAGGAGGCAGAGTTCCTGTCCAGAGATTGTGGCTGCTCAGAATCAACCAGCTCAGCTTTTCAAACTGTGGACAGACTGTGCAACCCAGCCTGTCTACGGGTCCAAAAAGCATTTTTGCAAGTTGAGTGTGAGGAGCTTGGTCGATTCTTTGTGGCTAAGGTGGTTGACATCAGGCGGCTCTAACTGGCACACTCTATGGGTGTGGTTCTACACTGGTGTTTGGGCACAGTCCCTCAGTTTTCCTGAGTACCTTCAGCCAGCCTGAGTTGTGGACATCATGCGATTGTCCAGGGTATGCGCCCTACTCATAGTTTGGATCCGGGACTAACTACCCTGATTTTGGGTTATTGTGACATTCTTGGCCTGGTCCTAGTATGGATAGTCTGCTGATCCTTGGAAACAGGTGAGTTTCCTAGATCCCTGAAGGAGGTGGAGGTGACACCCTCCTTAAGAAAGCTTCTTTGGACCCAGACTGCCTTACAAAACTACAGACCAATCTCAAACCTCCCTTTGTGGGGAAGGTGATCGAGAAAGTAGTGGCTATACAACTGGAGAACCATTTGACCATCAATGATGTTAATGATCCTCTCCAGTCCAGTTTTCAAAAGAAGCATAGTACTGAGATGGCGCTGGTTTGGTGCTCAATGATCTCCTGATGGCTAAAGAGAGGAAGAACTGCTCCATCTTGGTTCTCCTCGATCTCTCTTCAGCGTTTGACACTGTGGACCACGGGGTTCAGCTCGACTGCTTGAGGTTCATCTGTGGAATTTCAGGTATGGTCGCCAAGTGGTTTTCATCTTTCCTCACAGGAAGAACTCAGAGGGTGATGTCAGATATTTATTCCTCTGACCCAGTTCTGTTATCATGTGGGGTTCCTCAGGGTTGGTGCTGTCCCCATAATGTTCACAATGTACATGCTATCTCTTGGAGACATTGTAAGAAGGTATGGGCTGAGGTTTCACTGCTATGCTGATGATACCCAGCTTTACCTTTCTTTCGCACCTGACCAGGATGGAGCCCTCTCAGTATTTAATAACTGCCTCACTGAAATCCCAGAATGGATGAGTTTGAGCTGGCTGAGGTTGAACTCGAAAAGACTGAGCTGCTTGTAGTGGACCTTGGTTGCCGGATAGCGGGGTTGGCGGTGAGGTCCCTCTGGACTTTCTGTTGTAGGTTTTCCACTTCCGCCTCCAAACGTGTGTGAAACCTGGAGATATTTGATGATGAGCTAACACTGCATTCGCAGATGTCAGCCATCATCAAATTCTCTTTTACCACCTGAGGAATATCTCTAGAGTCAAGCATCTCATTTCATCTGGTAACCTTCCTATGTTGGTCCATACCTTGTGTCTTCAAACTTGAATTACTGCAATGCCCTATACCTAGGGCTTCTCGGGTGAATATTTGCCACTTGCAGCTGGTGTAGAATGCAGCAGCCAGTTATTGACAGGAACCTCTCGGTTCTGTCATATTTCTCCGTGATGTGCGAACTGCACTGGCTGCCAGTACAGTGGTGAATCACCTTCAAAGTTGGTCTTCTGACTTACAAAGCCCTACACAGACACAGTCCGGTCTACTTGAAAGAGCTCCTGGCCCTTACTTCCTGAGAAATCACTCCACTCAACTGATGAGAGGTTGCTAGAAATTCCAAGGGTTTGTTTAAAATCTTCTGGGGCTTGTGCATTTATGCATGCTGCCCTTACCCTTTGGAATTCTCTACCCCATCAGCTATGTGAGTGCATGACTGTGGAGGGTTTTAAAAGGCCTTAAAACCTTTTTATGGATCCAGGCATTTGGAGAATAACTGGAATGCCATTTTATTTTGCCCATTTTATACTATTTATAACGCATGTGATTTATGCTGAAACTGTTTTAAGTGTTCTGTGAGGTGCATTGATAATTTGAAAGGCATCATATAAATAACATTTATTTGATTTGATTTGATCCTACCAAATTCAAATTTGCATCTCCCAGCAAAATTATTTCCTATTTTTAAATGTGCTTACAATTTGAATCAGTTCCTCAAGTTCTGATAACTTAGCATTTGGGAGGAGAGGGTTATAAACATATCCAACTTTTAACTTTTTGTATTTTACAATGTTACTTCCAGAAACAGACTCTCACATCCTGAGGTGGTAATGACAGTTTTGATGATGACAACTTTAAAGTGTTCTTTTATGTAAATTATTAATCCTCTTCGTCTTTTATTTGCATGGTCTTTCTAAAATATAATAACCATCTAACTACACTAGATCAGCGGTTCTCAACTGGTGAGGTGCACCTCCCTAGGGAGGAAGGCTGCTTTAGGGAGGTGCGGAGGCTTCGTGGAAATACATGCTGAAAGCAACATGCAGCCAAAATAGAAACAGAGCCTCAGTAATGCAAAGCTAGATTCGCCATACCCATCCTGTCTGTTACATCTTCTTCCCTTCCCCGCTGCTTTCAACTGTGATCAGACACTTAACCCCACAGGCAAGATGACTGATGAGGTGCCAATAGCACCTCGATGAGATGGTCCCAATGTCCTCATTGTAGTGCCGGGACAGAAACACGAGAGGAGCAACAGAGCTATAGGGGCTAGGAAGGATTGCAAGCCAACCAATATGGAAGCAGAAGATGATCTGTGCTGGACCAATAAGAATGAATGCATACAGCAGCCAATTAGAAAGGGGTAGGATGCAACCAATCATGTGCCACAATTTCCCAGCCAATGACTACGGGCTGCTTCGGCCAATCAGCTGCCACTCACACAATGTTGCTGAGGAGTTCCGCAATAAAGCAGCATGCCCTCTGTGATTTTATTTACTTCTTTACAGTTTGATGGCAAGATTTGGACAGGACCTACCACGTGAAACTACCTACTCCAGAGATTCTACTGGACCCGCCACGTTCTGCCACCACTCAAGCTACCAGACCCACCACGTGAAGCCAGTTCTTGAGCGATCGTCTGTGCCTGCATACCTCTGCACTACCTCTGACTTCCAAACTGCCACATGGAGCATGTAGGTGCAGACCACCGATCATCTGCTGTTGAAGGGTCTGGTAAGGATGGGTTATTTTTTTGCTGGTAAACAGGGGTTTCTGCAGAAGAGGCTGAGAGGCTGGGGTTATAAGAAAGGGCTGCAACAGAAATGTTTTTTATCTCCCCCATCATGGATAGGCTGTAAGGATCGAGTTCACAGAGCTGTGATTGTTACTTTTCTCTGCCTCATTTATTTGTATCTGAGGGAGGGGTCTGGTTAAATGCCACGAAATGAACTTTTATGATGATGATGATGGGAGGGACTACAATGATGGACCTGCAACCCAGGAGTAGGGGCAGTGGGGAATATATACTTATGTTTTGTGGATTTACGAAAATGAAGATGCACAGTTGTTTCTGTTATTGTTTTTGGAGTGATGGGGGTCTTTAAGAGAGGACCTAATGGTTTTGCTTTGGGGCTTGCATAACAATTGTGATTTTGTTTTGTGAGTGAAGGGTCTGCTGGTGTAGCATTGGCCCTATGTATGATGGCTCTGTGGTACTTAAATGGTGCCCTATTTTTGGGGGTCTGCTGGTGTATCTCGGGGATGAGGGACTTCTTAAGAAATGTACCCTCAACCCATCCAAGAACCTTCACTGCAAAAGCATTATGTGCCTTAATTGTGTGTGCTGTGGGGATCATGGGAACTGACTTTTGGGAGAGAAGGATCTGCTGGTGTAGCTTGGGGGTGAGGGACTTCTTCAGGCCTTAAGAAGCATCCCCTCAACCCAGCCAAGACTCTTCACTGCAAAAGTATTATTACCTTAGCTATGTGTGCTGTGGGGTTCAAATTGTTTGTGGGTTGTTGGAAAGTTGCATATTTGGGTGGGGTGGGAGGCTTTGAAGCAAAGGGCTCATATGTTTTCCCATAGGATAGGTCTGAATACCCCATTGACAATGCTGGAACTAACAGATAAGAAAATAATAAGTATGAAGGAGTTTCTACTATGCCCCCCAAAAAAAAAACAATGCCTTGGCTTGGAAGTCTTGTCTTTGTGGTGAACGGTGTGGAGTGAAGGCTGCACTAAGATAACTTTACATAGGGTGCATCAGCCCAAAATATGCTCAGTGAAGATGGGGGGTCTCTTGGTATTCACATCAGGGCCCTGCTGTGAAGTCACCCATCTACCATGTTGAGGTAGACCTTCCATCAGCTTGGTCCCTACTTTAAACTGCATCTGCCCTAAGGCTTACCTTTACATGGGGTGCATTATGCCAAAATAGGCTGAATGAAGGAGTGGGGGTCTCTTGGTATTCACCTCAGGGCCCTGCAGTGAAGTCACCCAGCTACCACTTTGAGTTAGACCACCCATTAGTTGGGTCCCTACTCTAAACTGCATCTGCCTCTGAGCACAGATGAGCACTCAGTCCACATCTGCATGCCCTTGGATCCAAACTGCCCATTTCCCAAGGCCCTTTGCATTCAGATTTGTGCTGGGATTGACTGAGGTACACCTCAACCCTTTGTCACTGCATAGTGTTCATGTGCACTTAAATGAGACATTGAGCTGACTGCACAGTTACAGTACATCCTCTCTGTGGCTCACCTTTCGCTGTGCAGATCAGGATGCAAGCTGCCAAGAGTTGCCATGTTGAGGTCAATAAAGGTGAATGGAATCTGGGGTGGTGTGCTGGTTGGGCTTAGCTGGAGGAGCATAGCAGTGAAACACAGGACTGCCCAGCTTGGGAACTGCAAGTGAAGCAGTGTTGGCCTGGCATGCAAAAGTGACAAATGGGAATGTTTGGTTCCAGATACAAATGGATTCTGAATCATTGTTTAAAAATCCCATTGCTGGGTTTTGGTCTCATGGGTGCACAGTGAAACTATCATAGGGAGCAGTGTTTTTATTTGTTGGTCTGTCTGTGATGCTCTTCTTTTCAAATTACTGCTTTTGCTGGTGCTGCTAAAATGATGTGGGCCAGAACTACAGTGTTGTTGCCTTGTGCACACAAGCATAATTATCTGCTATAGCTATAGCCATTATTAATGAGTCAATATGGATGTTGTGTTTTGTTTTAAGCAAAAATGTTAATAGGGATATGTTGCAGACTCAACCTGTATGAACATGTCCAGTAATTCGTGTGACTGTTGACATGCAGTTTGGGGTTGCTGAGTTTCTGTAATTATTTTTCCTCTTTTGGAATGCCCGATTGTTGTTGGACATGCAAGTATGTGCATGCCCAGGATGATTTTGGTTACATTGTTTGACAATTTCCAACATTGGTGTGTCATAGATAATGGATCGCTTTCTGGTGACCAGAAGAAAATGTGTATGGAAAAGCAGCTGTTGCTGAAGCCAACGAAGGGGTTACAGGCCCTCAAGCAAACTGCAAGGCCAGACGGTATGATGACGAATACTTGAAGATGGGATTCACCTAGACTGGGACCAGTGAAGCACCTCAGCCACAGTGTGTGATATGTGCTGACATTCTGGCACAAGACAGTATACGATCCTACAAGCTTCGATGGCATTTGGAGACAAAGCATCCCAGCCTAGTTTTCAAACCTCTGGAATTCTTTCATCAAAAGCTACAAGAACTGAGATGCCAAAAAGAAACTGGTGGAAAGGCATGGCACTGTGCCTAGTAAAGCTGTGGAAGCCTTGTATTGTGTGGCATTGCGAATTGCCAAAGCAGGAAAACCCCACAACATTGGTGAGCAATTACTTCTTCCTGCTGCAAAGAAATGTGTTCAGTAACGCTAGGAGACAAAGCAGCAGCACAGCTAGATGTCAACCCCTCTCCAATGACACAGTTTGCCGGTGCATTGAGGAGTTGTCTGCTGATGTCAAGAAACAGATACTGGACTCTGTTTGGCAAAGCCCATACTTTGCATTACATATTGATGAGTCCACTGACATTGCCCATGCTGCACAGCTCCTTGTCTATGTCCGTTATGCTATGAAGACTGAAGTCTTCAAGAATTCCTTCTTTTGCCAACCACTGCCTGCATGAACAACTGGGAAAGAGCTGTTCCACATGCTTAATAAATTCATTATGGAGGAAGGTCTTGCCTGGAGCCGATATGTGGGAATTTGTAGTGATGGAGCACGGGCAATGACTGGCAGACACAGTGGCATGGTGACAAGGTTGAGCAGTGGTTCTAGTGCTGTGTGGAATCACTGCATGATCCACAGGGAAGCACTAGCAGCCAAGAGGATGCCAGCTGATCTTCATAAAATCTTGGCAGATGCTGTGAAAGTAGTGAACTTTATCAAGGCATGGCCAGTAAATGCAGGACTTTTGCTGTGCTGTGTGAGGAGATGGGAGCAAATCACAAACAATTACTGATGCATACCGAGGTCCGTTGACTGTCCAGGGATATGCAGTAATATGTCTCTTTGAATTGCGTGATGAAATGCGATTTTCCTTGCTGACTGTGGCTCTTCACAAATTTCCATGATTCACGATGGCTTGCATTGCTGGCATATCTAGCAGATGTTTTTGACAGACTGAACACACTCAATGCCTCACTTCAAGGTCGGGACACCAACATGTTCATTGTAGGAACAGAATTTAGGCATTTTGTCAGAAACTCCAACTATGGCCTTCAAGGCTGCTGCAGGACTGGTTTCCTCCTTCCCACACTGGAGAATTTCCTGAGAAAATGAGCTTTCCATTGACAGTGTCCAGATGCCCATTTGAGAACATTTAAGTAGACTGTAAGAAAAGCTCCGTGAGTACTTCCCTGAATATCAGCAAGAGGAGTGTAACCAGTGGGTAATAAATCCGCTTCATTTTAAACCAAGGTCTGTGGACAACCTGTCATTAAGAGAGCAGGAAAGCCTTATTGATCTGGCTACAGACCCAGCACTGAATGCCTCTTTTGGACAGTTGCCACTGGCTAAGTTTTGGCTGTCACTGGGATGTGAATTTCCAGAATTAAAGCAATGAGTGCTTGAAGTCTTATTGCCTTTTGCTTCGACCAATCTCTGTGTGTCTGGATTCTCTACACTGGCTGGCATAAAGACAAAGTATAGGTCCCGCCTCAGGGTTGAAGATGACTTGCACTATATCTCTCGACAGTAGCCACGAATCCAGCAACTGACTGCCAAAAACAGGTTCACAGGCTCCCTTCAGCTGACTGATTTTTAAAAACTTTCAGATGCTGGATTTGGTGGTGGGGTGCCTTTTAATGACTGGAAAAACAGGCTTCATGGCTCTTCAGCTCACTGACATAAAAATGTGCTGTACATCTAGTGCTGTTTATCAATTGACTTTTAATTGCTGCTTTGCACGGTATCTGTGGTGTGCAGTGGTACACTGCCTTCAGTTGACTATTAATTACTAATTTGCACAGTGTTTATAATGCACAGTGCTTCACTTTGTAAATAAAACACTATCACAGTATATTTTGCCTGTTTCGTGATTGCGATGAAATCACATGGAATTCCATATCCTTTGAATGTATGCTACTGTGTTTGAGACATGGGGAGGCCCAGGCTTGTCCAAAGTGACATAGGGAGGCTCAAACCTGAGAAGGTCTCAGAACCCCTGCACAAGATTATCTGCTATTGTGCTTGTCAACCTTGATTCACTAAAAGCTAAAATATCTGGATTAGATATATAAGAATCCATGCTTCAAGTTCATGTTTCTTTGGCAATATACTACAAATGTTTAAATGGACTATTTTTAACCCACCCATATTAAGCCAGTTTTGCAAATGGAAAGTTGGAATATTTAAATCATCTAGTCCTGTGTTTGTTTCCTACATCCCCTGCCAACAAAATATTAGAACAATGGGATGTTAAAGAACAAAGTCCAATTTACAGATTTCAAATAATTAACCTCAATTGTAGAACTTCCCATTTTTTAGCAAACTTAATTTATTAATCCATTATGGACTGACTTTTCCTCACGTTTAATCTGATAGGATTCACCCGTTTGTAAGCCCATTCTTATCAATTAAGGATATTCTCTGTACACATCAACCTAAACATAGAAACATAGAATTCGATGGCAGATAAGAACCACCAGGCCCATCCAATCTGCCCTTTTTCCTACCTACAAAAAGTGCTACAGATCCTACTTGATCTATGATTTCACTTATTCTTTTGAACTGTCAGAATTCCCACTTGGCTCATCCCATGTAGTCTTGCATTCCACCCACTTTGCCTCCCACCCTCTGTTGGAAGGCTGTTCCATGCCTCCACCAACCTTTCTGTGAAGAAGCATTTTCTCATGTTGCCTCCTTAGTCTGCCCCTTCCAGTCTTATGTCATGTCCCCTTGTTCTAAGCATCTTTTCATCTGGAATATGTTGCCCTCCTGTACCTTATTTATTCCTTCAGGTACATGAAGGTCTCAATCATGTCTCCTCACTCTCTCCTCTCTTCCATGATATACATATTGAGTTCCTCCAATCTCTCCTTGTATGATCTCTGGTGTAGGCCCTGCACCATTTTTGTTGCCTTTATTGAACAGCCTGTACCTTATCTATATCCTTTCGGAGATGTGGCCTCCAGAACTGGACACAGTACTCCAAATGGGGTCTCATCAATGTCCTGTACAGTGGCATTACCACCTCCTTTGTTCTGCTGGTGATACCTCTCCTATGCACCATAGCATCCCACTGACTCTCTCTACCGCCTTGGCACATTGTTGTGCCACCTTTAGGTCATCTGATATAATCACTCCTATATTCATTTCCTGTTGTGTGGTTTATAGTAACTCTCCCCCATCATGTAATCCTCCCTAGGTTTCTGCACCACAAATGCATGATTTTGCACTTTTTCACATTGAACCTAAGTTAACATACTAAAACACTAATTGCCAGCAGATTAGGCCTTACGGTCATCGAGTCTGCTTGAACCTCAGATCCCTAGTTGGGTACCAGGTCACCCCTTGTGTTCCAGAAACTCCTATCATCCATCCCCACCCCTGGGCCTGGCCATCATCCCGATGCATCCACTTTCTGTGTCTGTACCACCTCTCTTGAAGCCCTTCACTGTGGATTTCTGAACCAACTCGCCAGGCAGCGCATTCCAAGGATCCACCACCTCTCAGTGAAAAACCTCCTCCTCTTTTCCCCTCACCTCCCACCTTCCAACTTCAAACCATGCCCTCTGGTGATACCTCCCTGCTTTAGTCTAAAGATCCCTCCGTGTTTACCTATTTATTCCCTTGAGGTACTTGAAGACCTCAATCATGTCCCCCATCTCCTCTCCTCCAATGAAAACAGGCAGAGTTCCTCAAGTCTGTCCTCATACATCAAATCCCCTAGTTCTCATATCATCTTAGTTGCCTCCTCTGTACCCTCTCCAGGAGCTGTAGTCCCTCTTCAAGTGTGGTCTTCAGTACTGTACACAGTACTCAAGGTGTGGTTTAACCAGTGCATTGTACAGCAGCAGAATCACTTCCCTGCACCTAGAGGTGATCCCCTCACGATGCATCCCAACATCCTATTTGCTTTGTTGCCGGTCTCCTGCACTGCTCAGAGTTATTCATACATGCATCCACCATGACCCCTAGGACTTTTCCCTGTTGAGGCCTCTGTACTCCCTCCCAGGGCATACCTGTGTTTAGGGTGTCCCACCCAAGATGTAACACCTTGCACTTAGTGATATTGAAATTTAATTTCCATGTGTTGCCCACTTCCAGGGTGTCCAGGTCCCCTTGCAGGGTCAACTCCCTCTTCCCCTCAACTACTGCTCCCATCTTGGAGTCATCAGCAAAGAGACTCATTTCACACCTATACCCTCCCTAATGTCCGATATGTATGCATTAAATAGGATTGGACCCAGGACGAGCCCTGCGGTACCTTACTACTGACCCTAGGGTTTGAGAGCTCCCCACCCACCACTATCTCTGAGTGCATCAAGCTCAGCCTGTTTTCAATCCATCTGACCATCAAAGGGCCTACTCCCAACCCCATCAGTTTCTCCACCAGACCATTGTGTGGGACAGAGTCAAATGCCTTGTTGAAGTCCAAGAATAATACATCCACAGGCTTTCCCGTCTAGTTTTGATGTTACTCATTCTAGAACTCCACAAGATTGGTTTGACATGATCTACCTGGCACAAACCCATGTTGACGACTCATCCAGACCTCCCACCTTCTCCAAGTACACCCCAATCATTCCTTTAGTATACTCTCCATTAATTTTCCACCACTGAGGTCAAACACATGGGTCTGTAGTTACCTGGTACTTCCCTCGACCCCCTTTATGGATTGGCACTACATGTGCCTCTCGCCAATCCTAGGTACCCTCCTTGTCTCAAGCAATCTGTTGAAGATCTCCACCAGGGTTGCAGCCAGTATGTCCGCCAATTCCCTATTACTCGGATGAATGCCATTCGCCCAGGAGATTTATCTTTCTTTAGGGCCTTAAGGGCTAACCACTCCCTTTCAGTGGAGAAAACATCATCCATCCCTCCACCTTACTGGCCTTTTTACCCTTATCCTGATGTGACACCCTGGGGTACCTCTCCCTCCCTCTTGCTCCATTTCATGTTGTTCCCTGGTTCCACTCACTACTGCTTCTATCCCCATCATGCCTTCATTTGTAGATATCCCATCCCCTCCCTAGTGAACACAGAGGCTAAGTACTCATTTAATACTTCTGCCTGGTCCTCGCCTCTTCCACCACCTCCTTCTGATCTCAATCTGCTGAGATGGCCCTAGTTTTCTCCGCTCCCCAATGTACCGGAAGAACCCTTTTCCCTCCCCATATCCCTGTGCCAGCCGCTGCTCTTTACTGGACTTTGAACCCGCGCACTATCGGGTGATTTTTCTAGATGCATGATGGTACATTTCCTTTTCCCTATCCCCTCTCGTTGTTTTATATTTTTGTAGGCAGCCTTCTTTTCTCTGTCCGCTACCTGAACCTCACTGGACCACCAGCATGGTTTATGTGACCTTGCTCCCTCACGCTTCAACTTAGCGCAGATCCTGACTGCCTCATGAAGTCCCTGTTTTATGACCTCCCAACTCTTTCCACATTTGTCATTGTTGTAATCCCCTTCAAGTGATCCTTGAGAATATTTTCCATGCCCACAAAGTCTGCCCCCTGAAGTCCACTCCCAATGTCCTAGATCACCCCTCCCCATGCTTATTTGAAACCAGACAGTATTGTGGTCGATCCTAGTCAGGATCCTCTACAGCCAGGTCCCTTACCAGATCCCCATCCACCAGAACCACATCCAGGACATGCCTCTTCCTTGTAGGGCTGCATCATGTGCTGTGTTAAGAACTCATCCTGGAAGCGATCCAGCAACCTCTGCTCCTTGGCCACATTAGAGGACATGGTTCCTCAGTTTGTACCTGGCATATTAAGGTCCCCAACAACACTACTCCCTCCCTTTGGTCCACACTGGGCAATGATGTTGTCCAGCAAACCATCCTCCAGAACATCACCAATCCGGGGGACCTATACTACTACTCCCAGCTTGACCTTTCCTCCTGCCAGGGTTCGTGGTGACCCATAAGACCTCCACATTTCCTCTGCCTCTTCTACCCTAGCAATTTCTATGCCACCTAGACCAATTCTTCCAGCTTAGCTATGTCTCTTCTCATTTTTTCCACCCTCCTGGACTATCTACCCAATTGCAAATCTCTGTGTCCTTTGCAAAGAGACATACCTTCCTCCAATCCTCTGCATTGTCACTGATGAAGACATTGAATAGTACAAGCTTCAGAACTGATTGCTGTGGCCTTCCCACTGGCCACCCACCCTCCCTACCTCTGATTTAAATCCATTTACCTCCAACCTCTGTGTTATTTCCTTATCCATTTCTTTACCCAGTTTACTACTTTGTGATCCAATCCCAGACTTTTCAGCTTTTTTCACCAGCCTCCTATGTGGAACAGTGTTGAATGCCTTGCTGTAGTCAAGGTAGACCCCATCCACCGCTTCCCCATATCCACCTCCCAGGTCACCCAGTCAAAGAAATCTATTAGGGTGTTTTGACGTGACTTCCCTGTCATGAGTCCATGCTGCCTTTGGATCCTGTGCCGCTGGCTTCAAGGTGCTCCACTAACCTTTCTTTTAGTAGTGATTCCATCATTTTCCCCACCACCGAGGTCAGACTGACAGGTCTGTAGTTACCAGCCTCTTCTCTGCTCCCACTTTTATGGTGAGGACCACATCAGCCCTCCTGCAGTCCTCTGGAACCTCTCCTGTATCCAGAGAGCTATTGAATAGGGATGTCTGTGGCAGCAAGTATTTCTCTTAATTCCTTTAACAACCTAGGTGTATCCCATCTCAACCCATTGCCTTGACCTCCTTTAGTTTATTGAGTTCTTTAGGACTCTCCTCTGTAAATGGACTGTTGTCCACCCCTTCCAGTTCTGAATCTTAGCTGTGGTCCTCCCTCCCTTCCTTTTGAAAACTGAACAAAAATACTTGTTCAGGGTTGATACTTTATCCTGGTCACCTCCACTCCCACTCCTTCTTCCTCTTTTAGCCTAACAACACCCCCGGTCTTCCTTCATTCGCTAATGTACTGATAAAAGTCTTATCCCCTTTTTAACCTCTTTAGCTATTTTCTCCTCTGTCTTTTGCTCTGCCTGACCACTTTGTTTTTCTAGATACATTGCCCTGTCCACTTCTTTCTGTGACTCCTTATATTTGTTGAATACCGCTATTTTTGCCATTACATTCCCGGTCACTTCCTGCTAGAATCAAAGTGGTTTCCATTTCCTCTTACCTTTGCCTATTTCTCTAATGCAAAGGTTTGTTGCCTCCACATGGTTCCTTTTAGACTGGCCCATTACTGCTTAACCTCTTTTCTCCCTGCTATGGCTTCCTGAGACACCCCATTTTGTGAAGTCTTCCTCTTGAAGACCAAAACTTTGCCTTTTTGTGGCATGATCCCATTTCAGTACTCATGTTGAACCACACTGTGTTATGGTCACTGGACCCCAAGTGGTCACTCACTCCTGGCCTCCTAATTCTGTCACCATTGGTTAGAATCAGGTCCAAAATCTTTCTCTCTCGGTTGGCTCAAGCATTAGTTGCTTGAAGCCTGCTTCCTGTAGGGAGGCCAGGATGTCTCTGCCTCTGGCTGTTAAAGCCACTCAGATGCTCCATTCAATTCTGGCAAATTGAGTCACCTACCAACAACACCTCCCCTTTTGCTGCCATCTTATGTCCATTTCTCCCTTTGTGCAGGGGGTCAGTAGATTACACCTGTTTGAATTGCTGTGCCATTACATGTTTCCAGGGTCACCCACAGTGTCTCTAACCCCTGCAATCCTTGTACCTCCATTGCCGCTATACTCTCCTTGATGTAGAGAGCCACCCCTTTTCCTTTTACCCTTCCTGTCTCTCCTGAATAAAGTGTACCCCAATATAACTACATCCCAGTCATCATTCACATTGTACCATGCCTCAGTAATAGCTACAATATCCAGATCAGCCTCAGCTATTAAGGCTGCCAGCTCAGGATTTTGTTTCCCAGGCTGAGGGCATTTGCCCACATGGCCCTCCATGTTCTGCTAGTTCTCCTCCTGTCCTCCCCTATTTCCCTTGCTTCCTACCTCTTCCCTTTTCCACCTAATGCAGTGCTTACTGGCACTTTTTTGACACTTTTGTTCTCCTTGTTGGCTACACTATCCTGTGGGTGGGCAGTTTGATTTACTCTGCTTCCTTTCTCACCCCTCCTCCATGGCTAGTTTAAATGCTTTCCTCCATAATAATGCAAAACCTTGCTCTCCACTAGCTGTTCAGCCAAGTGCTGAACTCCATGATGTGGAGATCCCTAGCCTCCCCTGCCATGGACAGACAACACCTCTGAGAAGGGTACATAGTTAGCTACCTGCTCCAGGCCCCTCCCCAGTTCCTTGAACTCATTTCTGCACTCTTGCTATCCCTGCCTTGTTCCCAACCAGGTCATTTGTCCCCAGATGAACAATGACATTGAGCTTCCCACTCCATTCTACTGCCATAGATCCCTGGATCCACTTTCCAGCCCTCTGAGCTGTGCCTCCCAGTAGGCACTTTACCTATCTCTCCTTCTCCTCTCATGATGCTCCTAGCTTTAACCTCAGATGATGGAGTCCCCCAAAGAAGTATCTTCCTCTTCCTCTGGGTCCCACCGTCCAGCTTTTGGGCTCCATTTGGGAGGCCCAACATCCTCCCTGGTGCAACCTTGGTGACCTTGTGGGGTCTCCCTGGTCCTCCAACACAGCATAGGAATTTATAGTTTCACTGGCTGGGATATGCCTCTGACCCACCTCCTCTTCCTGCTGCCCAAGCCCACCATAGTCCAACCACCCCTTGCGGGCAACCTTGAGGTAGCTGGTGCAGATATGGTGGTCACTGGTGGGGGCAGAGGCCTCCTGAATCATAACCAGCTCAGCCCAGAGACTGGCCACCCCTCCTTCAGTCCAGAGAGGTGCCTGCAGATGGGCAGCAATGCAGTATCCAGAAGGTTTTCCTGAATACTGCCATCCCACAGCCACTACACTGCACCACTCCCAGCATTTTCCACCTTTTTCAGGCTTTTGCTACACTCTGCAGGGTTTTAAATAATTGATTAGCAGTTTTTTCTTGGGACTATACTAACTGTACAGAAAGTATTTATATAGAGTTTCTAGAAGTGCTGTGTTTGTTAAACACAGTAAGGCAAGAACTATGCATTTTCACAAAATTTAGCACTTTTATGAGCAAACGCTAATCAATTTTAGAGTTAAATAAATCCCTGCTCCTGGCAACTACTGTGACCAATAACCCTTGTACCACCTGATTTGGTCTTTGCCTCCTAGCACTGTACCTAATCCTATTCATGACCCCACCTGTGACACTACTAAGGTACAAGGCTGTTGATGCCCTTATTTGTGTCTAACAGGAAGTATTCACTGCTGGAGGGTGAGTCCTATAACAGTAGATGAGCCTGGGGAGGATGGGATAGGTTGGGGTGGTGGGCCCTTCCTTGCGTCTTTTGGTAAACAAAACATCAACAAGCAGTGGGGAAAAATAATCAACCAAGTCCTTTTAAGCAGGGTCAGTCTGTACTCCCACTTCAGCGTTTCTGCAACAGACAAAATAGTAGTCACACACAAAGGCACTCTCACCTGTGGAAAATCCTTCAGGAAAAAACAAAATCAATAAGTTAGTTGTAAGCCCCTAGTCTTCCCTCCTACAAGAAACGTACAGAGAACTAAAGTGTGAGTAATAGTCCTAGCAAAACCCACTGTAGTGAATTTGAAAACTCAACACACTATAATTACAATAACACTCAAACAGTTTTATATTATAAATGTTAATAAAATCTAAAATCAATCAATACCCTTAACTAAGAGCATAAACATAGGCCAGTGTGCCAACATCCTAATTATACAAGGCAGCAATCAACAAAGTATATTATAACCAATGCCTTCCACAGATAAGGGCACAGGCACGTATTCCATGCAATGATTAATGTCTTGGTATCAGTTTAAAATGATATTAAACTTATCAAGTTTTAAAAGTGTAATCCTGGCTTTCTTTCCTGAGTGGGCATGGGCCACTCATGCTACCTGGTAGACAGCACAGGCTTTTTATGCGGTACAGCCCCACCCCAAAATTCCATCACCTGGTTGCTGGCTCCCTTGAGCCCCTACGCAATGGGAAAATGTGTTCTGAGCTACTGAAAGGCAGAGCAAGTTGGAGCTGGAAAACAGGAACAGCTTACAAGTGTTAACAACAAACCTCTCCGAGCTGCAAGTGATGTTCTCTGAGGTCGGGCAGCAGTTATTCACAAGCTGTTGGTGCAGGCTTTTATTTTGCTACAGCCCCACCCCCAAGTGCCATCACCCAGTTGCCAGCTCCTTCGAGCCCTCTACACACCAAGGAATTGTGCCCTGTGCTGCAGAAAGGCAGAACAAGTTTCCATTGGACCTGATATACAGGAACAATTTGCAGGTGTTGACAGCAGACCTTTCTTAGCTGCAGGTGATGTTCTGTGAGGTCAGACAGTAGTTACAATGTGGGTGACATGGGCTTTTATGTGGCTACAGTCCTGCCCCCAAATGCTTTTGGGATGAAAGACGAGATTGTTCTGAGCACCACCTTCTCCTTATGCATAATAAGGTATGATTTTTATCGAACAAGTCCTGAGCTCACCAATCCTCCTGGCCAAGCACATAGCAATCAAAAACATACCTTGTAAGATATCACACCCAGCGGAATGGATAACAGTGGTTCAAAGGGCTCCTACAAAGAGCATTCAAAACCATATTTAAATCTGATGGAGGAACCGTGATTGGAAAACAGGCTTGCTAACCATACTTAGGAAATGTATGACCTCTCTATTAGTCCCAGAGGATGACAAAGATGCTCTGAGGGTGGAGACCTGGCCTCTCAGAGTGCTCAGGCCAAACCCTTTCCACGCCTTCCTGCAAGAAGTCCAAGATCTGTGGAACTGAAGCGTTGGAAGGCTGGAGCTCCTTCTGCCTGGCCTTGCACTAAAGGGGACCATACATGGGCATAAGCTGCAGAGGTAAACGTTTTCCTCACAGCCATTAGAGTATCCACTACTTTCCTAGAAAAGCCTAGTTTTTGGAGTATCCTCTTTTAGGAGCCAGGCCATGAGCTGCATTGCTCCTTGGGCTGGGGTGCAGAATGGGACCCTAAGATAGAAGGTCCCCTTGCACTGGAGGCAAAGGTGCTTGCTGAGCTAGGTTCCCTAGATCCATGAATCATGGTCTTCTTGGCCACTCTGGACCTATTGAAGAAAGCTTCCTCTTGAGTGTCTTATCTTTCTTATGACCCTGGGGAGAAGAGGCGGTGAAGAGAATGCATATACTCTGCTGAAGGCCCATTATTGGGACACAGTGTCCACTGCTATCACTTATGACACTGAAGACGGGCTGCAAACCTTTGAGTCTGGGTATTGTGGCTGAGGTGAACAGATTGAGCAGAGGCTAGCTTAACCTCTTGTTCAGGATGTCGAACACACTTCCAGGTTTAACCTCTACTGCCCCACTTTTTCATGGCTTACCCAATCTGCTTGAATGTTCAACTCCCTTGCCAGGTGGACTGCTGACAGAGAAAGAAGATTCTCCTCCGCCCACCTGAGAAGATCAGAGGCTTCTTATAGCATCTCACTGCTCTTTGTGCCACCTTGATTGTTCATGTACGGCACAGTGACGGTGTTGTCTGACCTTATTTTCACTGCTTTGATTGCAGCAGATTTTGAAAACAAAGAAGAGAAGAGCTAGGCAGACTGCCATCATTTCCAGAATGTTTATATGGAGATGTTGTTCCTGGACTGACCAAGTTCCCTGAGTGGGTAGTTGATCCAGGACTACTCTCCAAATCCAGTCCATCAGCAGTCCCATTTGCAGGGCTAGCACAGAAAATGAGCCCATGGGACTAGATCTATCACTGCCACCATGAAAACCAGGATGCATAGCATGCAAGGGCTGAGGCCAATAGCTGAGCCCTGAGCCACTAAACTTCCTTCAAGAGAGTCCCTTTCTGGGATGACTATAGGAAAACCTTCCCTTGTTTTGTGTTGAATACTGCTCCAGGTGCTCCAATGTCTGAGATGGTTCGAGAGAGCGTTTCTCCTGGTTTCCCACCCAGCCATGGGATTCGAGCATCTCCAGAGACCTGAGCACCAACCTCCTTGCCAAAGACAACATTGTTGGATGAATAAGCAGATCATCAAGATAAGGATAGACATGATGCCCTTCTTTACAAAGTTGAGCCACCTGGACTATCAGCCCCTTGTAAAAGACCCTGGTTACTGTAGCAAGGCCAAAAGGAAGTGCCCTGCACTGGAAATGTGCCCTGCACTGGAATTGTCAACCCAGTGTTGAGAACCTGAGATGTTTCTGATGAGTCTGATGGATGGAATGTGAAGGTAGGTGTTCAGTCAGATGCATTAATGCTAGAAAAACCCTAGCTGAACAACACAAATGATTGACCTCAGGCACTCCATCTTGAACATTGTGTGGTGCATGAACCTGTCCAGGTGCTTCAGATCCAAAATGGCACTGAAGTTCCCATCTTTTGGCACTACAAAACAGATTGAATAGAATTGCTGACCTTGCTCGCTTGGCGAAGCAGGTATTAGTGCCATTATTTGAATGAGGTGATTCAGAGTCTCTGACACTGTCTGTCTCTTTGCAGCATCCTTAGAGACTGGGGATGGTGAAAAGCTCTTCCTTGAGGGAATTGTTGAGAATTCTGTCAGACAGCACAGTGCTAGAATTTCCGAACTCATGTGTCTATCATTGTTTGTGCCCATCATTAGTAGAGATGTTGCAAATTTTATTTCACTGGTGAAATTTCAGCAAAATCAGCAATTTGTAAACTATTTCCTGAAACTGTGGCAAAATTGTGCAATTTCACCTGTAATTTCACATGCAAATACATCTTTATTTTAATTTTTTATTTGTACCCCTCCCTCATGTCTAGTGGTCCCCTCGGCTGATCACTGGCCAAATTGAAGAACCCCGAGTCACCCATGACCCAGGCCCCAATCTTAAAAAACAAAACAATCCCTCCCTGTCCCTGGTGTCTAGTCAACCTCCACCCTGTCTTCAGTCAGATAGCGCTCACCCACTCCCCACCCAGTACCTCAATCATGCCACCGGCACAGCCCTCCACTCACCTCCACAGCAGGCAGCCTGTCTGAGTACTTCAATGAATGTGCTCATGCTTGATGCCTCCTCCCAGCCAGCTGGGCCGACTTGGCCATCAGTTCTCACTCACTTCCAGCTGGTTAGCAGCTCAATTGAGTGCCTCAATGGCTGAGCACGTGATTGTAATCATGTGTTCATTCATTGAAGCTTTCAGTCAGCTGCTAGCCATTGAGGTGAGTGGAGGGTGGCCGAGACCTGATCAAGGTACTGGGGGACCGTGGGTGATATCTGACTGAAGACAGGGCTGGCGGGTGGGTGGTGCACTAGAGACCAGGGACAGGGGAGGATTTTTTTTCAAGATTGGGGGCTGGAGTCATGGGTGACCAGGGGGTTCTTCAATCTGGCCAATGATCAGCTGAGGGACCACTAGACTCAGAGACAGAGAAGGGGATTTTTTTTCAAGATTGGGGGCTAGGGTCTCGAGGGAGGATTCTTCAATTCAGCCATTGATTGGCCTGGCGGTGGACTGCTAGACAACAGGGAGTCACTAGTGGTAAATTGCAAAATTGTGCTAGTGGATGACAAAATTTCACCCATGAGGAGCAAATTTTGTTAGTTTGAGAACTAAAGTTTGCATTTATCGCCCTATGAAATATTTTGGTGAAATTCACAATTTCACTAAATATTTTGCCGGTGAAATTTTCCATTTTGCACAACACTAATCATTAGTAAAAGTTTTGTAGTCATAAACCAAGGGTAAGGGAGATGGGATGGGCCTGTATACTCTCATTGTGAGGGTACCAGGCTTTGGCTTGAGGCCTCCTGCACAACACTGGCCAGTGCACCTCTATTAGTGTAACCCTTGTTTTCTCTGGTTGCCAAAGTTCCAAAAGGATGAAAACCTCTGCAAAACTGCTTGTGCTGGCCATTACCTTGACCCTTCTGAGCTGAGGTAGTCTTACTCTGCTGTTTTGACACTGGAAGATAGCTCTTCTTGTCCTGGAGAGCCTATAAAATAGCATCCAGACCAGAACAAAACAGCTCAAGGGAGGGTTAAAAGTGTATTCTTTAAAGCTGATTAGTGTCCCAGTGCCTAAGGCATACATCCCATATAGCCAACATGATGTGATAGGCCAAATGGGCCACGTGCAAATTCTCCATCTGTAGCATCATTGAGAAAGGAGGGCCATGGCAACCAATTGCAAAATGCTCACCCTTCCAAATCCATCAGGATGAAACTACCCAAAGGCAGTGACTCATAAGTTTAAGGCTCTGGCAACAATAAAGGCAGCATAGGAGGTGTGAAGGTTTGTATCGTTTGAAGCAAAGGCCTTCTTACAGGCAGCATCCACTTAATTGTCATAGGAATTTGATACGGATAGTAGTGTGCTTAACTGAATTATGCACAGCCTTGTCCACCAGTGGGGGGCCATGCACCAGTGGTAGTTTTCATCTAAAAAAGAAAAGGCTGTGTCTTTTTTTTAGAAAACAGTTTCTCTGATCTACACCTACTGTTCTTGTTCAATAATCTGGTCACACCAATAAAACTTGAAAACATTTTGAAGTAGAGGAGGACTAGACAGAATTAAATTAATGTCCACTGTCTCTACAGACTGCTCCTCCTTAAACTGTAAGGACCTACATGCCTCAACTGTCAAAAGACAAGGACTTGTTGTCAAACAGGGGAGGTATAGGAATCCTCAACCTGGGTTCCATCCATTCCTCCTCCTCCTCCTCCTCAGAGGGGACATCCTCTTCATTAGTGAGCAATTTTTGAAGGTCAGGAGTTTCCCAAGATTACTGAAATCCTCATCCTGACCAACTAAGTAGTCAGGGCTGGTGTCCAGCCTACACTTCTGTTTCACAGTCTCTTCTCACTCACGATGCACCTGGGCATGCCTATGTGAGCCCCCAGACTTAAGGGGCTCATTTTGGGTTGGGTGTGTCTTCCGGGATGTCCTGCAGGACATTGGGGATCAAAAGCTTGCCAAGGGGTAAAAAGTAATTTTACAATTCTACTTTGCCACTCCCAACTTTGAGATCCAGGTACCCCAGCCCAAGCTCAGTGGGACCAGCTGGGGAACCATTAGAGAAATATTGTGCTGGGCAAGACAATGAGGACAAAAGGAACCCATGGGAGGGCATCATCACCCTTTTGCAAGTCTTACACCTTTTCATAATTAATGGTCTCTGATAAGGGCTGGCAGTGTAGCCTAGAGGTTAGAGTAAGGAGCTGTGAACGAGCTTGGTACATCCATCAGACCAGACCTCAGTTTGATTCTCACAACCTACACTTGCATACTGTGTGACTCTGAGCAAGTCACTTAACCACCCAGTGCTCCCAGGTCGTCGCTGAAAACAGGCACTTGTGTCTAGTGGGCTTACCCAATTACCAAAGACTAAAAATAAAATAAGCCATGGTGCCAAAATGACAGTCCTGTTTATAATTATGCATTCTATATTACAGTAACAGATCTATAGAAAATATTTGGACTGTGTACAGAGATCCTATGAGACGTTAGTCTGCTAAATGCATGTGCACTTGAAGTTGTGTGCAGTAACACAAATGTGTAATATAGAAAATGATAGTGTGCATCAAACGCACTTGCATGTGTTCACTACACAACTTTGTGTGCACTCTCACTCAGTTGCATCAAATTATATGCAGATGCAGTTGCAGCATCTGCTGGAGCATGAAAGCAAGCATGAAAAACGAACTGAAGAAGCACACACACAACAACAGAAAACAGCTTAATGGTGGTAGTGTGAATGTTCAGAAGGCTGAGGTAAAGGAAAAGTACTCAAGCCTTCTGAACACCAATAAAATAATACAATGATGAAACAAACACTGATGTCTGACAGAGACGTCTGAGTCCCCAGCAGTCTACTGAGAAGACATTGCTTGAGGAAGCCACAGTCACTGCTAATGGGAAAGGGCATGGAAATGCCCTCACATAAAAAACAAAGCAGTTTTTAAAACTAGCCTCAGTATATCCTGACAACTAGGGGAAGGAGTAGGAACTGATGGAAGAAGCTGAGGAACCCCTCAGAAGGCATATACTGCCCCAGAAATAAAATATAAAATATAATGCACCTACCTGTGTCGCCTTTTCTTTTATTATTATTTTTTAATTGAAAGACCATTAGAACACGCTAGAGCAAGTCACATATGGCCCCAGTTAACAAATGGAAATGTGTGAGGCAGGATAGTCAATTTGAAAGCTGCAGCTTAACATGCACATTTTTAATTTAGGGGTGCTCCCTAGAACCAGATAGCCCCAACCTGCTATGCAGAATTGCAGCCAACTGAAAATCTTGAAAAGTCATGAGAGAAGGTAGACAAGCTGCTTCCCTGTGAATGGCACAGCAGAACCAGAAAGTTGCTGCTGCTTGGAATCCTCATATGCCCAACATTCTAAAAGCTTAGGTTGTACCATCCCCTGGTAGGGGTGCACTACACCCAGTGGTTATGGCTTCCCATTGACAATGTGGGTACTACAGAAATAGTACACCCTCAAGAGGAGGGACTAGTGTGGACATGGAGTGGAGGGACTGTAGAATAACATCTCTACAGCACTGACTGCAGCACTGTGGAAGACCACTGTGCCAGTAACCAGTCACATGTTTCCACCCAGTACCCTCACCCTCCATCTCAGGGATGTACCTTGTGTCACAAACCTACTCAGCAGGTCAGGCCTCTGCTCCCACAGTGCCAACCTCTGAGTGCAGTCTTGTGAACAGGTAACAGAAATAGGGTAACCCTCCTGTCTGTTTTGTGGGTTCAAATCAACCTTTGGTCTCAAGTTCTGGAGGGATTCAAACTGTAAACCTCTTGCTAATGTATCCAAGTGTAGAGGATCAGATAATTCTGCTCTTTGGGGAAATGCCAGATATCTTTTGCCTATGGGCACCTAACCAGGTGTACAAAATGAACCCTTAAAACTCTGAAAGACCTCAGATAAACTCTTACTGTTTCCCAGTTTGGTAAACCAGTAAGCTATGCACAGTGTCAACTTCAACCATATATGCTTCACTTGTCAAATAAAGAATTTTGAAGGCACACCAAGTAGTCTCTTAAAATAGAGGTTTACTCTAAAATAGATAAAAATATGTAAAATGTAAATACAGAACTATGTATCACAAAACATACACTCACTTAAAGAACAAAGTTCAAAGTGCAAACTCCTACCAACCATACACTTAGACTTGTCTATCTAATGTATTCTTATCTTCCTACAGTGCTGATAGATGTTGTAGCTCAGAGTCCAAACAAGAATGTCTCTAAAAGTCGGCCACAGCATAGTTAAAAACTCTCTTTGACCTTTCCTCCTCCATGATGTCACCCAGCTCCTCCTCTGTTTATTAAAATTATACAACCAGGATGCCTTCGCCAGGTATTTTAAATAAGTGACATCAGCAAAACTCATTTTCCAAAGACTTTTCAATCTATGAGCAGTCTCCTCCTCTCAAAAACATCAAAGGCCTTTTATGACTCTCTCTCTGCCAGATCTCACTGAGGTGTAATATGCTTTGTGACACCAGGTGCAATTAACTGACCTTCCTGAGGACGTCTATAAAATGGATATTTTAGGTCTTAGCTTCAAACAACCCAGATCCTAAATAAGGCTATAAAATGTGAGTCTTTGCAAGTTAATTACCTTGCAGAGATCTGCTGTTTAACATATCGTGTCTTTTGAACTAATACCTGGGGAGGGAGGGGTCATCCACTGTCTGTCTCAGCATGTCTTATGTGAGACACTCAATAACACATTTTGTATTACAAAAGCATAGAGTAATCAGAACCAGCTCTCCAAGTGTCACACCTTGTACCTTAGGTAACTCTCCCCAGAGATTACCCTCCTTGACTCAACCAGTTTGGCAGTCCACTGCCCTGTCTGTGTTGAAGAGTATGTGAACACTGGTGGCTTCAACCTTCCCTACTGGCAGTCAATAAGTGTAGCATCTTGCTGCACCCTCTCCACTGAGAGGAGACTAGTCCATGGGATACTGAATCATGTCCACCATCCCATGCTGGCCTATATTAGTGACCCAAGTTTGTTTCCTAACTCAGGTTGTTCCCCAAGCCACTCAACCCGTCCCAGAATCCCTAGGACCCAGGTAAGTGCTTCCTATTATGCATGCTAGGAAATAATTGTGTAATGGTGCATCTAAAAGTACCATACCAGCCATTACCTTCCATTGTCTGCACAGTAAGGAGCTTTGGTATGGCTAAATTGGTAGAGATATTGCTGTCAAGATGATGTCAAGAGTGGAGGGTGCCCAACTGAATGACCAGGATTTACCTATATTCTTCCACTCCCAGTTACAGGTGGGGATCGATGGGTACAGTGTTCTCTACATTTTTGCATTTAAAGGGTTCCGGGAGTTGGGTTAAATAAAGGTGGGATGGGGAAGGAATAGCAGGGTGAGGACATTGGTAAAAGATTGTTGAGGGGATGGGTTTAGCCATAAAATCCAAAGTTGCAAACAACTTGGCAGAGACAGATCCTCACCTCAATGCCCATAAGAATAATATATCAAAGTATACAGAGTGGTGAGGAAGGACATAGAGTCTGTAAGCAGCTCTGCATCATGTGCTGTAGCATGGGATCTTAGCCCTCATGATTTGACCATTGCTTGGAAGACATGGGGCTTGATATTCAAAAGTTTGCCAGACACAAAGACCAGTTTGCATGTGCAAGCAGGGTTTGCTCCTGGGAAAACTGTGGAGGAGTTGCAGTGTAAATGGAGGGTGGGGACCTGAGTATTGGTGCAGTCTAATATTCCAGAGTATTTGCAGCATGCAAGGGTCAGTTTGCACAATTCCCGTGCAAATACCACTGATAAGAAGACAACTTACTGTCACACAACCATAGTGGTTAGCAGAGTAGAGTGCAGCAGCCCTCCCGCACAGGTCCCAAGCCACCAAAAGAGAATCCCAAGTGTCCAGTGGTCCTCCACACCTGCACCCATGTCCAATGAGTGAATCCCATTCCCTGGTGTCCAGTGGTTCCTCCCACCAAACAGATGCCATGCCCAATGTTTGAAAACTGATCCCTTCCCCAGTTGATACCATGCCTGATACTGAAAATCCATGTCTCTGGTGTCCAGTGGTCCTTCCCCTGAGTATCTGATCCCAAGAAACCATTGTGATGGCCCAAAGCCATTCATATGTTTCCTTCAAAGGTTGCCAAAGCAGGCTTATTGAGCAGAAGTGCCCCTCTAACCGTCTGCAACTGGTGCGGTAGTGGTGCCACTGTCTTCCAGGAACCCTTCCTCCTACCCAATGATCCATGTCCTCACTTCAGCAGCCACAACCAGTCCCTTGCTATGTGGTGTGCACCTGGGACTGTTGTTGTGCACACAGTGGAGTATTCAGTTACCATTCACAGAAATCCTCCCCTCAAAGTACCGTGGTGTCAGTCCAGGTGCCTGGCATCTAGTGGACCCCCCCACCGTAGCACTAAACATCTAACCCCTCTCATCCCACTGTCCCTGTTCCCCAACACCAGTGCCATGGTCAGTAGATGGTGAGTGTCACAGTCCTCCACACAGACCACCTCAGCCTCTCACTATCTGACAGAAGCAGGGCGTACTGCTTGCTGATAGGGCAAGGTGCATCACCCTGCCCTCTAAGCAGAGCACTCCTTGCTTTATGTCAGATGGTGGACGGCTGAGGTGGTATGTGGAGGGCTGTGTCACTTGCTGTCCACTGACTGTGGCACTGGTGTTTGGGAGACAACTGGAGGGAGAGGATTTGGATGTTTGGTGGTGTGGGAGGTCCACTGCACCAGGGACCCAGACCATGACCTTCAGTACATGAGGGGAGGATTTCTGTGACTGACAACTAAATGCTCCACTGTGTGTCACTGCGATAGTCCCTGGTCTGCACCCTGTGGCAGGGAAAGGTTGTGGCTGCTGAACAATGATGGGGATCGTTGGGTGGGTGGGGTTCCTGGAAGATGGCGGCACCACTACCAGTTCCAGTGCTGACCAGTTGGGGGTACTTCACCTCAGTATGCCTGCCTTGGCAAGCTTTGGGGGCATGAACATCCTTTGGTCCACCCTTTGGGCCATCACAGCAGCTTCTTGCATGAGGATACTCAGGGAAGGGACTATTGGAACCAGGGACAGGGATTTTCGTTATCGGGTATGGGATTGGGTGGGGAATGACCACTAGACACTAGAGGAACTTGTGTGTGTACATCAGCATGGGGGTTGGAGGTACATGATGCCTCATGATGGGTAGACACACTTTGCCTCAGCTCCCACTCTTCATGACTACAATTAATTTAAGTATTCTGACTTATAAACAATTTTCTTTACTTACCATGGTTGTTAGAAACTTCGATACATCCAGCTGGATGGTTTTCACTGAAAATTGCGTGACTATGGATGCTGAAATAAAGCAGGCACCTCCAAGCCATACTCCACCTCAAACTCCAGACAAAGCCGCTAAGAGATCTAAAGTATAGGCGCCCGTGGTTCTCGATCCTCTACATAAGCACCTGCTACAATCCCTCTGTCAGAAGATAAATTCTTGAAGAATTTCAACCCTTTAAAGAGTCGCTAAAATAATTAACACAGGAATTGAAATCTATGCGGACTGAATTGGGTGACCTACCACCTGGTGGAAGATACTGAAGCCCGCACATCCTTGCTTGAGCATTGGAAGGATAACATCAAACCTGACATTACTTCTATATGGCAATGGCTCACTAAGATGGACACTAAATTAGAAGACCTGGAAGGGAGGTCGCAAGGAATAATCTCGTCATTTTTGGCCTTCGGGGAGGCTCAAAGGAATGACATGTCCCATCCAACAGTGGTGCTGGTCCCATGCTCAATGTGTGAAACACAATTCCCTGGTGTCCAGTGGTTCCTCCCCCGACAAGAACTACTGGAGAAAGTAATGGGCCTCTCTCCCAGTAGCTCCATCTACATAGTGGAGATGGCACACCTCACTGCGAAGCCACCGACAGGACCCCCACCCAGACCCCTGATCCTTTGGCTACTCAACTATCTAGACAAACAACATATCCTCAGTAAACTCAGGGCTCTCAAGGAAATTCTCTGGGAAGGACATAAGATTTGTTTCACCCAAGATTTACCAGCTGTTACCAAACAGAAGCGTGCCTCCTTCTATCCTGTGGTCTCTAAGATTATTGTGGTGGGTATTTGTTTCTGGATGCTTTACCAGCCAGACTTCAAGTACTAATTGCTGGTATTTGGCATTCTTTTGAAGATCCAGATCATGCCAAACTGAGCTGAAAAAGCTGCTGGCAGATCTTCACTGTCCGTTGAGGATCCCGCAGATTTGATTCTTTTTGACTCAGGATTATGAATCAGAGTTTTCTTCCTGTTACATTTTTGTTTCAGACACGACAAGGAATTATTCCCCATTGGCTTTCTTAATTTGCTGTACCCTGTATAAAGAGGTTCTGAATTGACATTGAATCCATGGTCAAACCTGCGAGGACTCTAGAAACTCTAACTGGACTGTTACAAATATTCCACTGTGTATCAGGATTTTCTACGAACTTGATTTATATGCCAATCGTGTGTCTAGGGCATCTTTTGGTGGGACCAACACCACTGTTGGATGGGACATGTCATTCCTTTGGAACCCTGACTCGGGTAATTCTAGAATGTAAACCTGTCAATGGTCAGAGTTCTTTATGGCTTATTGGGATTCCTAGTTGGCATGTTTTTGGCTCGACCTGCGATTAAGACTTCGAAAAATGTATTATTACATAACTAGCTTGGTTGGTGTTCACCTGCTTGATCGAAATCCTGAATCAAATTAATGGGACTCTAGCCATATTCAATTTAGTGGCTGTGGCTACTCTAGTTTGTACTAAGAGCCCCCTTCAGTCTAGAGTCTTGTTTTTCTCTAGTATATATGGCAATAGACTTTCTGTAATTTCCCCTTTATTCTGGGACCTTCTGGAAGTTCTTCTCAGGTGGGAACATCTCCTTTTGATATTTTAAGTGGTCTTTCTCATGGTTCCTCTCCATAAAGGAAAATATATTGGCTGTGTCATCCTCTGACATTAAGTCCTGATGTGGTGTTCTTTGAAGATTTTAACTGTCGGGCATTGTGTAGGCTGGATACTACTGCTTTAATGTCTTTCAGGCTCGGACTACAGATTTGATGAAGGATTACATGTTGAACAGGTCTCTCTACTTACAAAGGGATTCTGCTTTGGATATCAAATAGTGTACTGAGGCAGATTGTCTGCAACTATTAAGTTTAAGTATCATTCTTGTATACCCACTTATGGACATAACAGACTGACATTTGATGACGTTTGATGATTCAGTGTTTTCTTGCTAATTATATATTTGTTATATTTTAAATTTTATGATGTTTGAGTGTTTTTACCATAACCTTTAAAGCTGATATCAATAACATTGAATGACCTGAACATGTAATATGAAGGGCTACTGTTTATAGATCTAGCTTTATTATTAATAGGTAGTAGAATGCTATTACAGTTTTTGTTAAAGGACATTTTCTACTGTGTCATTTGCAAAGGTATATGTTACTAGATGGGGAATTTATTTTCTTAGTCAGTAGATCCCTGCTAGTTCTTAACCTCCCTTTTTTCTTTTTCTTTCAGGTTTCTTAGTTTTTAATGGTGTGCTTGTTTAATCATTTTGTTTTGAAGCCTGCACCACTGTCCAGCACTTAAGTAATCTGACTTAGACCTAAAGTTATTGTTTATTCTTTTGGGAGGTATACCTCCTCTGATTAGATGTATAGAATATAGCATCTAGGTGTTTTCCTTCATATTTCTAGAAGGGCAGAGGAGAAGGTAAAAGGATATAGTCTGCTTAGATGAAGAGTGTCATGCACCAGAACATTGTGGGGGTGCTCTGGGGCCATGCCAATGAGGGAGCTCTATAGGGTATGTCGGAACATTTAGGTCACTAACCTTTCTTCTAAGGGGAGGGTTCATGGATAAATATTTGTTTTCTTCATTTATATCACTTCTTCTCAGACAGTACCTCCTTCGTTATGGACCCCTTTCAGACAAGAAGAACCTGGAGCACATATTATCACAGTTCTGTACAATATGCTAGGCACAATTCAAACTTAGGTTTTTGTTATTATTGACTATTTGTTATCTAGATTTAGGAACAGCTCATGGGACGGAATGGCTATTAAAGTATTTGGTATGGAGTTGGTGGGTGTGTGGTATGGGTTGTGGGTGGGTCCCAGAGGAGAATCATTTTGGAGTTAATGATCTGCAATACAGTTTATACAAAGAATATCAATGACAGGTACACATTCCTATCCAGCGTAAGGTATGTCTGTAGGTTGCCATTTCTGTTCTTGGAACATTAAGGATGCACAATCTCCAACAAAAGAGCTAAAATTTATTTACTTAAACAGATTACAGGTCGATATTAGCTTGCTGTAAAAACTCATTTCCTTTTGATCAAATTGCAAGACTTAGATGTTCATGGGTTGGACAACCTTTTGGGACAAGGTCTGATTCCCACAGGAGGAGTTGCTGTTTTGATTAGAAGCGTTCCCTTCCAACTGTTACAAAAATAATGACCCCAATGCCACTACTTAATCCTACAGGCTTTACTGGGGCACATGGAGTGGTTCTGTGTGCTATTTACAGTCCCATGATGGATGACTAACTTTTTCTACTTTATTAACCATATTATCACCATGGGCTTCCCTCCAATCCTTCTCATGCGGAATTGGAATACCATCCTTTCTAATTATTTAGATCATTCCTGGGAGCACCAACTGAACCTTACTCTGGGACAACTAACACTCAGGGAACTTTTGAATTTGCTGAGTCTAGTTGACCCCTGGAAGATCCTTTATCCAACACAAAGAAATTACTCTTTTCACTCTGTTCCCCATAAATCTTTTCCAGAATTGATTTTTTTGGGGAGAGCTGAACACCTTCACAGACTTTCCCTTTGTCGATATTGTGCTAAGCTGATTTCAGATCACCACCCCATACTTATCCAGTTCAGCTTCTCTCCATCCTTCATAATTGATAAGCTTTGGAGATTCAACAATCAATTGTTAAAATTGCCTGAGTAGGTTGAGAACCTCCATAATTGTATCACTTCTTTCATGGCCCTCAATTTTCCCTCCATGAGTAAATGGGATATTCTATGGGGATGCTCTCAAGTGTGTTGCTCTCTGGGGAATTAATTTGCATAGCTTCAAGCGTAAAAAGCAAATGCATCAGAAGACATTCTCCTTTTAACACAGTTCAGAACCCTGGAGAAACACCTCTACTTCTCCTCAGTCAGACTGGGTCTGATTAGATTTACAAGCTAAATACACTAAAATATTAGGGAAAAGGCAGAACATTTAATACATGATCTAAAATTAAATATTTTGACACAGGTGAAAAATCTGGTAGGTTCCTGGCCAAATGTTTGTATTTGCAGCAAGCAGACAGAATGTTGCTTCCCTACACACAGTGGAGGGCCAAGTCCTTACCTCTCCTCATACTATAGTAGCTCACTTTCAGTCTTATTATCAAGAACTGTACTCCCCAACATCACAAACTTCTAACATTACCCAATTTGAGGCCTACCTCCAGGGTTTAGATTTTCCCCAGCTAACTGAAACACAAGCAGATTTTTGCAAGCTTCTTTGACCTTGGAAAAGATACATAGTGCTATAGACTCTTTGCCCTGGATAAGTCCCCAGGACCAGGCGGCTACTCCCTAACTTTTATAAAAAAAAAAAAACTCCAATAGCAGCTATGTTACTGGAAGTCCTTAACTATATTTTGACACATGGGCTGTCAGACCTTTCTTTAACAGAAGCCATGATTGTGTTACTGCCCAAAACCTGGTAGCAAGCCCTCATTTGTTGCTAACTACAGACTGGTCTGGTTCATTAATGCAGACCTTAAACTGTTTGCTAAAATACATGCCAATAGACTGAATCAGGTGTGGAATGCCTTATCAGTAGAAAACAGGTGGGTTTTGTCACTGGAAGATTAGTAGCTGATCACTTGAGAAAAGGCCTGCATTTATCTCTGCATCCAGGGATTCCACCACTCTGGCTGTGTTGGTCTCCCAGGATGCGGAGAAGGCCTGTGATAGTTCTCATGGAGTATATATTCTCTCTTCTCCCCAATACCACATTCCTCCCATGTTTATTCAATGGATAAAGTTCTCTATATACATCCATGCACACATTTAATGCAATGGGGTTCTTCCGATCATTTTCTTTACAGCAAGGAACAAGACAAGGATGTCCACTTCTCCATTTTGTTCAGTTTATATTTGGAACCATTCGTTAAGAAAATCAATGTTACTCCTTTAATTTCTGGCATTCCTTTGGGCCCCCACCAAAACAAACTTTCCGTATATCGCGGATGATGTATTACTACATATTATTGTCCCAGAGGTATCTCCTCCTGCTGCATTACATATCATTAAACAATTTGGTTTAATCTCTAATTATAAGTCAAATGTGTCTAAGACTGAAATTATGCCTTTAAATGGGGATTTATGAGAGCATGTGTAGAACATCTCAGTTTAATATGGACCAAAGACAAACTCAAATATCTTGGAATTTATTTGAGTACATCTTGATCTAAATTGAAACAATACAATCTTGACTCAGTAATTGTCCAAATTAAATTAGATCTTGACCGATGGTCACTTCTGCCTCTTTCCTCTGGGGATGTTTTGAATGTCATTAAAATGAATGTCCTTCTCTGTATCCTTTAACCTTAGGATGCTCCCTGTAGCATGCCACAATCCTGGTTTCTTCAAGTTAATAGATTATTATCAAAATGTTTATGGCAGGGTAAGTCCCTCTGGAAGATCTCACTAAACTAATGTGATCTAAGATGGGAGGTTTAAATGTTCTTAACTTCTTTCTATGTTATCTAGTCACACATAGCTCTAGATTTTTAAAGGAGCAGGCTGAGTTCAACAAATCAACCTGTGTCATATATTCCATTTTGGGAGGACATCGAACAACATCAATGTATCAGTCTCAGGCTGAATATCCAAGATCTGCTATATATTCCTCATAAAAACTTCCTCGCTCTTCATGGAGCACCCCATAGACATGTCTTTGAGAGCTCATAAACAATTATCTTGTCTTTTGGTCTGAATCCATTTAGAGACACCTCATCAATCTCTACTTGGAAATACAAATTTTAAAACTGTGAAGGCTAACCCTGACTAAGATTTTTGGCCATACACAAAGTAAATAAAGGAGACATCTTTACAGATGATAAACTGCTTACACTTCCTGGAGGCACAGTAAAAATATTGTGGCCCACATCCTTTTATTTTAAGTATTTTCAATTATCTCACATGCTTAATCAGAGTTATGGAACTGGGCAGTGGTCTAACGCTTTATGGATCTCTGGTTCTTTCTTTGGCTTTGGTAGCTCCAGTGTCTCATTCTATATATTTTGTTATAACAAGTTTCTAGAACTTCTTTTAAGTAGAGATCCAGAACCTCATTATTACTGGAATCAAGCTGTTCCCTCCTGTACTGGTCTTCAACATACGCATCTCTGGAGGAACCTCCACAGATACTTGAAATGGGGACAGATACCATCTTATGCAGTTTCAGATATTTTATAACCTGTATTATAACCCAATCAAACTGCATAGGATGGGTAAACTTCCATTGATGGTCTCTTCTAGATGTAATCAGGACCAAGGTACTCTACTACACATTCTCTGGGAATGTGAGAAACTGACACCCTTTTGGAGGACCATAAAGCAACAGTTAGATCACTTGCCGAGTTTGGATTTGGCCTTTTCATCTGGTATATTTGAAGACTTCAACACTGAACTAATTGAAACTAAAAGCCCTCATATAGCCCTGATATCAGCTTGTGCTAAGAAAGTAATTATGAGACACTGGTGTGATTAGGCTATCCCTCAGTATATGGAATGGTATACGGACATCTGATTTGCCTTATGCACAGTGAACCATTGCTAGCCTTACTGATCACCTTGACTGATACAAGAAGATTTGGGAACTCTCTATACCTTGTTGATATTAGGATTGAACCATAATGTAACCTTCTGACCATTTTGGCCATGCTCTGCTAAGGATGGTTAGTAATGATCGGAAAATTTTATACCCATACTATTGACTCAGTTCTGTATTTTTACACCTCTTTCTTTTTGTAACTCCACCTGGCTATGTAAGTTGGGAGATAAACATTTTGGAGTAATTTCAAGAACTGATGCACCTGTTATAGTAAATATATTGTTGTAGTGACTTATTTTATAGATTTTATTTGTACTATAGAAGATGTAACTTTTTTCTCATCTGGTTTATGGGGTGGAAGGGGAGGGGTGGAGGGTTGGAGGTTTGCATGGATATGGGTCTGGCAGTATAGCCTAGAGGTTAGAGTAATGAGCTGTAAATGAGCTTGATACATCCAGCAGACCAGACCTGGGTCTGATTCTCACAACCTCCACTTGCATACTGTGTGACTCTAAGCAAGTCACTTAACCACCCAGTGCTCCCAGGTAACCCCTGAAAACAGGCACTTGTGCCTAGTGGGCCCTACCCAGTTACCAAAGACTAAAAAATAAAAATAAAAATAAAAGATATGAGGTTAGGACAAGATTCTTGGACATCTTCTACTGATTATTTACTTGCAAACATCTCTTGCAGTACTTGTCAGTACTTTACATTATTCTGATATTTTGTATCCTGTACAATTTGAATAAAGTATATTCAATTTGAAAAAGCATGGGCGTGGTGGGGGATGGCTGGCCACTAGGGAAATGGGATTCCCACATCAAACTTGGGAATGGGTGGAGGGAGGGACTGCTTGACATGATGGAAACAGGTTTCAAACATCAGGCATGTGATCAGGTGGGAGGAGGGACCACTGGACATCAGGGACACTGTATGCATTCACTGGGCGAGGGATCGGGTGGGGACCACTAGCACCAGGCATAGCTCCGTGTTTGGGACTGGGCAATTGGGAGTGGGGCTGTGCAAAAACACCTGGCTACCCATGCAAATGGTCCCTCAGCTCCTTGCATGCCCAATGTTCTCATTTACATGGATCCATTTGAATATTGCAAAGTGCACTTCAGCCCAAACCATTGTGGTGGTATTACTGGAGCCATGTCAGGGCAGTGCTAAGTGGCTAAGCAATGGACCAACATGACTCCAATATTCAGTCGAATAGTGCCGAGAGCTATTAGACTGAATATAGAATTTTCAGGCACCCTAACTATCACATGCAGAGTGCAAATTATTGTGCTCCACTTTGCATATTTTTAAATATAGGGCCCATTATGCATTAATAACATCAATGCCATACTCCAGTTGTGCCATATGTGTTGCCAGAAGAGAAGGCTGCCTGCACCCTCCTCACATACAATGCCATATTCTAGCTGTGCCATGTCACCAGTAGAGCAGGCTACCAACACCCTTCTTTTCCAGAGCCCCAGCACATTACCTTCATATACCACAATGACCCTTGACATTGTGGATGGGAATCAGGATCGGGAGCTGGTCCTGGCTGGGTGTCCCACATTGTAGTGTGGCTCACTATCAGCTAGCAATTATAGGCCGTTGGTCAAAAATTAGACCTTACTGGGAATAGAACATGGGCCTCCAGAATGCTACCCGATCCTCTGTCAGCTGAAATATTAAACCTAATCTGGAGCTTAGCTCATTGATTTTAGGATTTTTTTTCAAATGCAAGTTTCTTTTTTACTATCTGTTTATGGGTCTCCTCCCTGACCCCTCTGGCCACCTTCCTGGCACCCGTGACCTGGGACTTACCTTCCACCATCTCTAGTGTGCTGCAGGTGCCCGGTCACCAGTAGGGGCCTTCAAGAGCAGCTGTCATCTGTCAGGGAAGGCATTTTATGTTTTTTCTTTCCCTTACTCCCAGGGCCCTGAGCACAGACATGCATGTGTGTGGAGGCACGATGCACCCTGCAACCTCAGTAACAACCTTTTCCTCCCTCCTAGCCTAATGACTGGCTCCTTTTCAGCCTGTGCTGCCTCCAAGCCTCCACTGTGAGGCAGGAAAGAACCAAGGGAAACCCACATCCCTCCCTGAGAAGAGAGCTGCCTCCTCAGCAGCTGGATCCAGCTCCTGTCCTCCCCACCGCTGACCTCTGGCAGCCAGTGCTCACTCCTGGAACATGGAGCCAGTGTAGTGTGAGGTAAGGCTCCAGTGCCTCAGCCCTCTGTACCACTGGGGCCAGACTAGATGCAAGTTTCTAAGACATTTTCTACTTTTTCAGATGCACACATTAAAGAATGGTGAGGATACTTAGAAACATAGTCAATCATAGGAAGTTCAGGTATTCATATTTTTTACCACATACTGTGTATATCCATTTTTCAGTCTACTTTTCCTTTTGTTACACATCCTGATCTCATATAAATAAAGTTCAAGAGGGAAGCCTTTTCAGAGAAAAGGATGCACAAGAACAACGGGTCATACAGTGAAGCTGAGGGGGTAGAATCAAAGGAAATGTAAAGAAACACTTCTTCATTTAAAGGGTGGTGGATGCCTGGAACAGCCTCCCTAAGGATGTGGTAGGAGCAGAAATTGGTGGGATTTAAGAAGGCATGGTATAGTTGTAAGGGACACTTAGTCGCAAGGGGAGTAAAGCTGGAGACTAAGTAGGATCTGCAGTGTGATTGTAGGTAGGAACATGGGCAGACTAGGCAGGCCAAGCAGTCCTTATCTGCCATCAGATTCTATGTTTCTATATCTGACTGTTTCTCATGCAGAACCAAATCACTGTGCTCTCAGAAACAAGCTTACCTTGCAGTACTTTTACACAAGCATACTCACATTGCCCACCCTGGAACTTACCTCTGCCTCCAACTAACACCCTGGCTTACTTCCCCAAGGGTGGAGCCATCAGGAGGGGACTCTCTACCCCAGAGAGAGAGACTGGTTGGTGCTTAAGAGGGGGTGCCTCAGTCTGATCTGTGGTACCTGCATTCAGGAATGGATGCCCTGCAGCTTACCTACACCAGCTGACCTCCCAACTGCTAGCAGTACCACTGCATCAATGAGGTAGCTAGGAATTGATTATTCTTACCTTATAACTATGCATTACACATGTGGTATTCTGTTAATTATCAGGTAATTATCAGGTAATGCTCAACAAGTTGAGTGCTGATCATAAATGATTAGTGATTAGTTATTCTTAACTAATAAATATGCATTACACATGTGGTGTACAGTTAATTATCAGCTAATGCTCAACAAGTTGAATGTTGATCGTAAATAAATTATTTATTACATAAGCTTAACTACTAATTCATGTATGCCAAACTAATACTCAATTCATGGGGATTAGTTAATTTTAATTAGGCAACAGATCAATAATTGACTAACTGCTGAAACTGTTAAGAATTAGTTAGCAGTAGTTTGAACTAGAACAGGTTAGCAACTAACTCATTTGCATGTGAAAATCTCAAACTAAAAAAAAATGAAGATTAGTTGAAATGTATTAATTGTCAGCAATTTGAGGCAGTTGAGCATAAGGCCTATTTCTAGGGTCAGTGTGGAGCCCTGCAGACTTCCTGAGATCAAAAAGGAAGACATTTGTGACCTAACAACAGTGTGGAGTTGCCTCACAGTCACTTCTGCATCCATGAAGCAGTGGCACTGCAATATTTTAATTCAGTTGGAGGTCACGGCAGAACATGGCACAGTCTGCCATGATCTCGCTTTTGTTTGTATCATATATATTTTTCTGTCTACCCATCCAACCCTCCCTCTCAGCACCCACCACCCCAGCCCACCAAAAAAATAACAGTGACACTGTGGTGCCCAGTCCCCAGTGTCGCAATAATTAATCCTCTTTTCTTTTTTGTCAACTCTCCACCGCCGCACATGCATCATTATTTGTTTTCGCTTCTTTAAAATGTAAAATATATATATATATATATATATATATATATATGTTGCCTTCTGACCCACTCAACCCTCCCTTCTCTCTCAGCAACCACTACCCCACCCCACCCTGAAACATAACATTGACACTGGGGTAGAGATGTGTGAAAATACAAAATTTCATAACTCAAAATATTTTGCAAATTTTGTGTATTTCATGAAATATTTTGTGGGTATGAAATGCAAATTTTCACTAGTGGAACACAAAAGTTCAGCCTGCAAAATGCAAAATGTCACCCACACAATGGTGAAATTCAGGCAAAATGTTGCCATTTCAGGTGAAATTGTGCATTTCACAGTGAAATTTCCGCGTTCTGCAGGTGAAATTTTGCAACTTTGCATCCGTGAAACAATTTCATGGAATGGCAGAATTTCATAAAATGTTTTAGGTGGCAAAATTGCCAATTTCATGGCAATTTCACCAGCAAAATTTAATTTTGCAACATCTCTAACTGGGGAGATCAACCTCAGTATCGTAATCTGGAATCCTGTGTCTTCTTTTTTTTTAAGCCTGTAAAAAGAAAACCACCCATCAATGTCTTCTGTAGCCATTACTTTCCTCCACCTGACCTCCCACTCAGCACCACCCTGCACCTACCCAAGCCTTTACTTAACCATCATGGGTCAACACCATAATCCTTTCTGGACCGCAGACACTTCTTCACTCTTCAAAGTTTGACTGTGAACTGAAGAAACAGGTATGCAGTTCAATGTATTTCAATGGTGTGAGGTGAATCCGGTTTTGGGAATAATAAGTTTGCAATTTATAGTATTGGCAAGAGGCTATAATTTTAAGTGGAGTTCAAATTTAAGTACAGGTATGGAATGCACATTTTAGAAGGGTAAGGGACATTTAATTTGAGGTGGAGTATAAATGTCAGCAAATGTATACGGTGCAAACTATAGAAGGGTCAAGAAGCTTCAATGTTTTGGTGGTGGCAAACTTTAGGAAGAGGAAAGGTATGAGTTTAGACATGTGCAGGAGCACACACTTCACTGTAAATGCAAATTGTGAGAGGGTAAATGGACATATTTCATCTTGGGATAGAAAAATATGTGAAGCCAAGGATATACATTTCTGAAGGAGTATAACGTTTAGAAAGGTTGTGATGTAAACATTTTGGTAGAGGTACAGGGTACACATTTTGGGAAAAGCAATGCAATACATTTTCAGACAGTTGAGGTGTGTGGATCCCATTCAGAGTAGGAGTTTGTAGCAGTCCAGTGAGTAAGCAATCAGAATCAGGATTGCATGGTGAAAAGACACCATGAAAAGAGGAATCTGGCACTTCATTCACAATCATTTGCTCTAATACAGAGCAACCATCTGACATACAAACACACACACACACATACTGTGCACCTCAAAATATAAGGCAGATAAACTTTCCAGGTCATGATCAGTGGATAAGATCAACACTAAGGTACTATAAAACAAAAGAAATCCAAAATGAAGCTGCTCACATACACTGCTGCTACTGAGCAAAATGAACAGAAATTAAAAGGTTTCAGCTCAGGGAGGAGGTGTGGCTAAGCTCTAAACAAGATGGCTGCATAGTCAAGTAAATCCAGAGCTCACCAGGCAACAAATCCTCAGCATACCCAGAATAAGGGCAATATATCGCTCCTGAACTGAAAGATCGGGCATCTTGCACCCTGAAGAGCTGATCTGGAAAGTTTTTAAATGAACTTACCACTGCAGTGACAACCACTGATGACCAAGAACTGAAGAAGTTTCACACTGCAAACAGCATGGCTGCACACCCATCCACTGCATGGGACCCCAAAGTGATGGAGAATATGTTCAATCAACTGATGGGCCATATAGTCCAGGTCACAATCACCTCTAACCACACCATGATGGCAATCCAGGCACTTGAAGGATGCCTATACTGAAGAGAACGGAAGGTTGGGCCCACGAGGTGGTCATCTAGGACCTCACAGCATTTGTGATAGAACAGGAAGAGCAATGCAAGTATTACAAGGAAAATTGATGACCTAGGGAACTGGAGCCAACGGAGCAACCTGCAGTTCCTTGGTTTTCCCAAAGGAGTGGAACAGTGAATCATTATGGGATTCTTGCAACACATCTTCCTTGAACTGCTGAATATTTCCTGCACCAACCACTCCACATTCGAGAGTGCACCCTACACTGCCCAGCCCCCACCCAATTCGGGTACAAACCACAGCTGATTCTGGCCAGATTTCTTGATTTTCGAGTAAGAACTGGTAATGGCAACAGCGAGGAAGATGGGCCAGATCAGTTGGAGAGAAGAACCCCATCCACATCTACCAAGACTATTCAACAGATCTCTTTAGACAGGCCCTGCCTACACAGAAGGCCATAGGATCATGCACAGGTTGGCGATCCCCTTTCTTTAAGATACTCTGTTACCATGTGGGTGATACATAATGGAGTGGCACTTTTGTACACCGAGGAATTACTGGACTTTCTCTGTTGCTCATTCCACAAGGTAGGGAAGCTTCTAGGACCACAACCAAGTACAGGGACCTTCCCCTGCAGACAAAATGGACCACAGGCCAGGATCACTGTGAGCAGACTGGGGAGACCACATATTCAAAATGGAGGAGCTATGGACACTACTCCCTCACAGCAGCAGAAAGCACCACTCCTCCAGGAGACACAACCAGAGGGAGCACCAGCAGAGATAATGAGACCAAAGAGTCTGTAACTAGATGAACCCATCAGCCAAACCTCACCAGAGCATCAGGTCCCAAACTCAGTGGTTTGCACTCCCGAGGCAGATCTTGTACCCCAGTGCACCTCTCCTGCTTCCAACACTTGGGCCAACATGACAGTCATGGTCTTCCCTGATTTGCCCATCGCCTTCTTTTGTACTCAGGCCTATAATACAGCACCGGACTTTCCAAGGATGAAAGATGCTCCACCATGCGTCACTGAGCAGCAGACCTCATAACAAGGCTGAAGACTTATTTTAATCAGATAAGTGCCACTTTATTCTGTCATGGGGTGGGTGGAAATGGTATGAATGGGGGCCCTACACCCTTGATAAAGCCAGCAAATGTCAGATTAGGCACCAATGCACAAGGTAAAAAGCCAGGGCCATGGTACCCCCAGAGCATTGTGGTCTACCTACTTCCTCCAGATTCAGCCCACCCCACATAGCAAACACAGGGCACCTAATTTACCATGCTCTGGACTTAAAACTAATGCTTTTTGAGAAATGAATGTACAAAGTTCCCTTCAGTATGGTGGTTATTCCTTCCCCTGGTACTCTGGTACTCTCTATAATACTATGGGTTGAAGGTGATTGTATAGTGTACAGCGTGATCCCAAGTGCCTTGACAGGACCCAATGCAAGACTATCACAGAGGAAAATACTTATTGTTTTCATCACCACCCATGAAACCCTCAGGAGGGGAGAGGATAAGGGTATGAGGATGATGTGGAGGGGACCCCTCCAGGCTACAGGCAATTCCTACACCCCAATTGATTGAGAACATTAATAAACAAGGATCTTAGGAGGCAGAGGCTGGATATCCAAAGCATAAAGAACTGCTGCAGGATTTGTGTCATGGTAGGGCCACTGCTTTTGGAGCAGAAGACATTGGATGGCAACTTGTATAAAGAATAAGGTCTGAACATGAGGTAAAAGGTCATTACTTGTAAGGCATCACCTCTGCCTAGCTGGGGTCTTGGGGACTCACCCAGATTTGTTACTGACCATGTTTCCCTCTATGCCATCAGCCAAGAGGACTAGGGTGAACCACCCAGAACAGGTGGAGGCTAGACCCAAATCCTGGCATTTGGAGGACATTCCACCCCAGGGTGTGGGACTACACCTCTCACTCCCCAGTTCATAGCTCGCATAATAGACTAGACTACTGGCTTGCCTCCCTGCAGGTCTCACAGACCTCCATAGGGTCCACAAGTTCTCCCAGGATACTTTCAGACCACACCCCAGTACAGCTCCATCTTTTATGGAGCCCTTCTGCCCCTTCTTGACTTCATAGCAGCTTAACCCCTCTACCAAGGTACCTGGAGTTTACACCATGGGCACAAAAGAGGCCACCTTTTTCTTTCAAGAGAACCCCATAAATGACATCTCTGCTAGTAATATGTGGAGGCTTTCAAAGCCACCCTACAAGGGAAAATATTTGAATTTGCAGCTGCCAAAAAAAAAGAGAGAGCAGCATCTGTTAGACCTGGAAGCAAAACTTAAAACAGCAGAAGAGGCCTTTAAGGCGATGCCACATGCCAGCCAGCAATCACCACTGGGAAGGATAGTCACAGGGTTCTGCATGGAGATAAATGAATTGCTATCCAGGAAGGCTGAAATCTTCATCCTCCATTTCAGGCATAAATATTGGGAGGTGGGAGAAGGGTGGGAAGGTTTTGGTGTACAGACTAATAAAAACAACAATCAGAGAGATCATTTCAGGCTTAACGGATACCAGCATGCTGACTCAAACCAATATGCAGGACATAAATTGGATTATGAAAGGTTTTATGCTAAGTTGTATTCTTCCTCCAGTTGCATGAACCCTCTGCAGTGAACACATTTCTAGCTTCACTATTTATCCCCACCTCTCCTCATTGCAAGCCACACTACTAGACACCCCATATCTGAGTTAGAAGTCAAGCAGGTGCTAAAATCACTTAAAGCTGGCAAAGCCCAGGGGGAAAGGCTCCTAGGAACTATGGCAGGCTCCTTTCACCCACAGTCACCCCTGTGCTGTGTTCTGTATACACTAAAGCACTCTCATTGGGTGTCTTCTACCACCACCAATAAGGAGGCAGCTGTGACAGTACTCCCCAAGAAAGGGATAGACCTCACATAGCCAGCGAGCTGCAGGCCAGTATCATTAATTAATGTCAACAGCAAGGTATTTGCAAAACTAATGCTGCTAGGCTTTACCCCTTCCTTGAGCAGTTCATACATCCTTCCCAGGTAGGTGTTGTACCTGGCAGGTATAGTGCAGAGCATGAGGTCCTTGCTTAATGTGGTCCACGTGGCCAAGTCCATCCCTTCCCCTGCTCCAGCAATAGCCATCGACTTCGACAAGGCAATTGATTCCTGGAATTGGACTATTTACAGCTGGTCCTCAGATGCAGGAGACTAGAGAAAGACTCCTAGGCTGGATCTGCTCCCATTACACACTCCCAATGGCACATATCCTCACCAATCCAATTCTGTGTTATCAGACCCTTCACACCGGAGGGAGGAACTAGGCAAGGATGCCCACTGTCCCTCTATTCTTTGTTCTCACAGTGGAACCACTGGTGGACACCATCATGCAGCACCCTCAAATTCTAGGCATAGAAATAGGCCAACAGAGATACTCCACACTCATGTATGCAGATGATCTGTCTTTCTTCTATGGATGTTAATGTATCCCTAACACCTTACTTTCCTGTCTGTCCAGCTTCACTCAATACTCTAGTCTGAAACTAAATCAAAGCAAGACAGAAGTACTACCCTCAATGCGAGGTGTAGCCCAACTGATTGCGCCATATGGCCTTAGATGTTCTCCTCTGGCATTACATAGCTAGGCATCCAAATTTCCCTGACATTCATAAGCTATGGAGTTGAACTGAAATCTCCTAATCACCAAAATGGGAACAGAATTGGAGAGATGAAAGCTGCTCTAGACTAGCCATGGCAAGGAAAACTACAGCCATTAAGATGGTCACTGCACCAAACTTCTCTATGTATTATCACACTTGCCCTTATACCTTCCCAGGTGGTATGCCATTATAGATGCTGCCATTGGTAGTTTTCATATGGGAAGACAAGAGTCCAGGTACAGCTGGAATAAACTCTGAGTATACTGGAAGGATGGTGGATGGTGCCTTCCCTGGCTGGAAAGATACAAATAGGCCTTCCAAGCCACACAAACCATAAAATGGTTTCTGCCCAGCACCAGAGCCTCTCTATAATAGATCAACATGGAGAAATGTCAAGCTGGCACAGAATACCTCCCCTGCTCCCATACAACACCCTTCCGAAGGCCTTCCATTGCATCCAACTATAGGGCCTGTGATCCAATACTGGAAAATGATATAGAAAGCTAAATGCCAACCCCACTCCCATGAATTGACCCCAATTTGGGGCAAAGTGGACATACAGATAGGGTACAAAGTGATCCTTTGGTCCCACTGGGCTTGTAAAGGTATCACCCACCTCCAAGACATACTGAGAGCTCTTCCCATAACATAGTCACCTTTTCAAGCATGAAGGCCAGATGAGACTGCCCCAGGCAGATTTTTGAGGTATCTACAACTATGTAGCACATTGCAAGTGTACTTGTGTGCCTCCACCAAGTCAGATCAACCCAATGACCTCAAAAATTGGCTTATCCATGAGAAAGGACTGGCTTAGTATAGTATATTCTTCCTTAGAAGATGTATACACAGTCAATCCTGGAGTCTAAGACTAAGTGGGAAAAAGCACTCACATCCCCATATCTGACCAACAGTGATGAACTTGTTGGACAACTGCATACCAGGCCTACCCCAATGATAGAAGCAGACTGATACAGAACAAGAAAATGCACACATGGTATAGGACCCCAGCTGTGCTTGTACAAAGCCAAGCTCATTAATAGTGAGCTTTTCTGGAGATGTCAGAAGTGTGCAGGAGATGTGAAACATATTTCGTGGGACTCCTATCTAATTCAACCCTTCTGGCAGCAAGTTTGCAATCTAGCCAAAGAGATCACATACAAAAATAAATGCCCAGAACAGCCAGCTTCTGGTTGCTAGCATAATGCCACTAGACCCATCACTAAGCACCTCTCAATGGAAATGGCTATCACTGTTGGATATGCAAGCTAAGAAGCTTCTTCTTTGTAGGTGGAGGCAACTGAGTTCCCTACCTGCTCCTAACTGATAAATATGCTTACCCAAATTTCCTCCTTGGACCGCATATCCCATACCATTGCGAACACTCTTCCAGTGTGTTATAGTTGCTGGGACACCTTTAAAACATTTGCAAAACCTCAAGCAGGTGTAGAATAACAACCTGGACCCCCCTTCTGTCCCACTCATAAGACATCTGTAAACATCCTCAATGCATTGCAACCCTTTATGATATGTTTATAAGCAATGGTAAATGCCACATGCCCTGTTTCTTAGTTTCTATGTGGTTCTTCATGGTTTTGAGTTTTCTTTTCAGGGCAGGGAAGTGTATCACACCTGCCTTGCATCTATGTATGGTCCCAAGAATGCCACCTCTTAGAGTTGGCAAGACCTGAACCCTCCTGGCAGGTTCACAATATTAATTTATGTCTTGATTATATCTCTATACATTTTATCAGCAAATTCTACTAATGTATCAGTTTGCAGGGCACAAGATGTAGCACTAAGCCTCCTTCATCCTAACTGATGTTTGTATTGTTCAAAGAACTTGGAAGTCAATAAAGACTTTAACTGAAAAAAGATTTCTACTCCTCCACACTACAGTTCCCACAACATCAAATGAACTGAAGCTTATTTATATAATGCCATAACATTGGAAGGGTCAGTGTGTTAGACATCAAGATTTAAAGGAGGACAAGCAACCATGCACAGTTATTTTTTTTTTTTTTAATACATATTTTGTCTTACTCCGACCCTCCTCTTAGCACCTCCCTCCCCAGAAACAAAACATTGGCACTGGGGTGCCTCAACTCCAGTGTCGGATATGGAATCCTTTGGTCCTTTTTTTTTTTGTAAGTGAGGGCCCAATGCCATAATCCTTTCTGGACCAGAGACACATCTTCAGTCTTCAAAGCTGGAGCAAGAACTGAAGAAACAGGTATGCAGTTCAATGTATTTCATTGGTGTTTTGAACTTTATGCCATAGCTTGGCTATTTTGCATATTGTTGGTCCAAATATTCAACATGCTTTTTGGGGACTCAGCTTCATGAGCAATTGGACTGGCATTAAGCAGATCTGTCCCGAAATGTGATTTTGCATTCCCTGCATGAAGTCACCTCTTGGGAAGGAGTTGAAAACTTTCTCTGCCCTTTTGTGAGGTTGGGTCATAAGAAGGCTATGTTGAAAATCTGGTGTAAAAATATTAAAAAACAACAAAATTAGGAGCCTAGCTTGAATTTAATAAATGCAGGCTCATAACTTTGGTAATTTTCAATATTTTACTCAAAACTTACAACATAGCTATATCTTTACAGCATCTCAATAATGTGACAGCTGTAATTTTTGAAATCCTAGCTAATATTCTTTTTACATCCCAAAAGGTGATTTTGTGGTCCCTACATGAAATCACATCTCAGACAGAAGGTAAAAATGTTCTCTGCTCTTGTTCATGAGGTGTGGTCATAAGTATGCTATTTTGTAACTATGGTGTAAAAATATGAAAAACAAAACAAAGTTATGAGGCTATGTTGCATTTTGCAAATGAAAGCTTGTAACTGTGTGAATATTCAACATTTTACCCCAAATTGTCAACATAGCCATTTCTTTACAGGACCCCTTGATTATTGTGACAGCTGTCATTTTTTAGCTGCTGCCCAAAATGTGTTTTTGCATCCCGAAATGTGATTTTGCAGTCCCTACATGAAATCACCTTTAGGTCAGGAGATAGCATTTTTCTGCACTTCTTCATGAGGCAGGGTCATAACAAGGCTATGTTGAAAATCTGGTGTAAAATTTAAAAACAACAACACATGTATGAGCCTACACTACATTTTGTGAATGCAGGCTTGTAACTTTGATAATTTTCAATATTGATACCCCACATTCCTCAACTGCAGCCCTATCAGCTCCAGCCAGAGTTTGTTTTGTTTAGGAAGCTCCTCCATTATGGTTCCCAGGCTCAGGCAATTAGACAAACAGCCTTCCATGACCTCCATTTGTCATTTGCCCTCAGTTGTCTTGCCTTTATCTTTGACCCCCGTCTTGTCTCTTTTCTCTAACTTACCTTTATCCCTTTGGTCATTTGTTGCCTGCCCCCATCCCTCCTTTTACTGCAACCACCCACATTCATCCTCCTTTGCTTTTAATCTGCCTAATATGAATTTGGCTCCTGGAGCACCACTCTGTGTCATAGGATGACTGGGTATCCCCTACTTCCCAAATGTCTCCAGTAATTGAGTGGGGTTCTAGCCAGGGCTGCTTCAACTGAGTACCCCTGAGGAGACCCCTAGTCCCAGCCTCCCACCTAGAATTGTATACATCAAACATTTGCCCCAGTGCCCTTACCTCTCCCTGTTTGACAATGCTAAAGCACAATTTCCCTACTTTATTTTCCACCTGCTGGATCTGATGCTTTCTGCCCCCCATCTACATATTCTGAGGACTAGCAGACTGTCGAGTCCTAAACCTTTGGTAATTGGCAGTGACCTATTTATATCTTGAGGTACAACATTTGCTTTGTCAAGCAGTCTTAGAATCTCAATATTTTAAACTACAGAAAGCTTAGTTTATGTTTTAATGAACAAAAGGAAGTAAAAATCGATTTGGGGACTTTGGGATCAAGGCAAGTCAAAGATGAGAAATCCTTTGATGTTCAACTGAATAACAATTACAGCATTGAATTTAATCTTTTTTGCCATTTACATGGAAAATGAATTTATAACAAGTGTGTGAGCCCTGGAGGATATCATAAATTACTGCCTTTCAACAACTTAAAACACTTTCTCACCCTTCAATGCCTTCACCATATAAAGCTTGAAAGAAGAAGGTTTTCAATAATGAACAAAAGGCGGGTGTTAGAAATATTAAACTTTGCACTCCTTGTGGGTATCAAAGGCAATGATTTTTCATTGTATATTACTAGAGCCTATTATTATGTCCTTGAGGAAGTTCAAAGATTATATCTTATAATTCACAGGATGCTTGTTTCAACCAAGAAAAATATAGCATGACAGAGAGAAATATACACATTACAAGACTACATTTCATTATGTGGCACGGTGATATCAAGCACAGTTTGTTTGAGTTATAATTTTCACATGCAGGTAGACAGAAAGACACTCTGGTCAGGCAAGTACATAGAGACAGGAGAGTAGTGTGTTACAGTGTGATGATGATCACATTAAAAAGCCAGCTGATTTACCAGTGGCCAAGCCATGAATGTGTTGTGAGGTCTTGCAGGACTAAATGTGTTAATCACAATGTAACTATGCTTTTATTCAACATTGTTTTGAAGGAAAATTTCAAATAAACTTCTTACTGAAAATATAAAGAGCTACGGTTGTAACATTCCCTTTGCCAGCTTGAAGTATTTTTTTTTCCTGATAGCATTAGGTGTGATGTGCAGAACAGTGCTTAGCCTAGGCACTGACATATCTAGTGTTATTTCTCTTGAAACCTTATCAGCACCGTGCCTTACTCATTGTGACTTCATAAGTGCCCAGTCTGACAGAAGGTGAATGGGACTACTTGTTCAGGTAATGGATGACATGATGTTAAAATCCATATCCTCTATTCATGAGTGACTAATAAACCCCCAAAGATGTTGCAGGTACAGCCACTAGTCTGTGCCTGATCTATTCAACAACCGGGTAACCGGTAAGGCCCACTAGGCACAAGTGCCTGTTTTCAGGGGTGACCTGGGAGCACTGGGAGGTTAAGTGACTTGCTCAGAGTCACACAGTATGCAAGTGGAGGTTGTGAGAATTAAACTCAGGTCAGGTCTGCTGGATGTATCAAGCTTCAACCTTGTTCCTCTAACCACTAGGCTATACTGCTAGCCCAACCTGCCCTGATTACTAAAAGACTAGAAAGCCAGGGCCTTGGATAAGGTGGGATCACTTGATCTAAAGCCTTGCATCTACCCTCTTAAGAACTGCCCCACAGGTGGCTGGCCCCTTGGCACAGTGGCAGCACTACCATGATTTGTGAATGAGCTGAGTCATCAGGGGCTGGCGAGGGAGAAGGATTGAGCATCCCAGAGGATGCTCTCCTCCCTCTTGGACGGAGGTCCATGAGCTCCACTTCTTACCGCCACCTAGGGACCCCAAGTGGCAGTGCAAGTGTAACTGTGATGGGTGGGTGGGATGACTCTGACTGGGGCACCTGCTGATTGCATACAGATGTCCATCCATTTCTATCCCATGAGGCACCTGGGAAGGGAAACAATGCAAGGGAAGAAAATCTTCTGATTGCAACAGCATGATTCTACCTTTCTCCTCATAAGCCCACACACAACTCACTGGGCTGATGACTGCAATCGAACTAAACATCTTTCGGGCTTGGAAAGCCCAAGAGACTCACCACAAGGGGAAACTGTAGAGCACTTCAAGGTCTGAGGGAAGTCCCAGGGACAGCAGCTGATGCAGCTGGGAAGAGAAGCTATTGATGGACAACAGATCAGATGCAAAAGTAAACTAAATAAAAAAATGCCCCACAGCAGCAGCCAACAGCATTGCATGGTACTGTCCAATTAAACTAATATTTCCTAAAAGGGCTATACTGGTCACATATTAATTATACTGGGGCATGTACGAACACCTATGGCTGCAGGTGATTACCCCTAATAAACATAGTTGAGGATCAGAAGATCAATTAGTGGACAGGGTTCAAAACAATCTGTAACTTACAGGTTGTTCAGGGGTCAATATGGCATGCTAATACTAATGCAATGTGTTAGTTATTCTTGAATCTGGCAATTAAAAGGAATGGGGCATGGCTGTAATGGAGCAAGGGATGCTAACCAACTTATGACCCCTCTCTCCACAGTGCCAGGACTACTGCTGTTTCTACAATCAGCTTACGAAGCCATTATGGTACTCAATGCCTATTCTAATATGATTTATGTACTGTGCTGTGATGCTGGTAGGTACTCCAACTAGCTACTTACCAGCAGTGGTATAGTTCATGACTAGTGGTCAGTGAGGTCACAGTGCTGATAAGGTACAGTATAAAGAGAAATAACACTGGATATGTGATTCTTCATGCAGAGTGCTGTTCACAGTTTCCAGCAAGCAATGTCAGAAAGAAGAAGTTAGATTTTCAAAGCCCTTGTAATTCCTGTAGGTGCACAGAAAACACTGGTGCAGTTGGGTCTCCATTTGGGAAACTGCAGTTATGGTAGGAAGTAGGAGGAGACTGGGGGTATCTTGTTGGGTCGGACTTAAACTGGGCAGACTAGGTAAGCCTTGTGGTCCTTCTCTGTCAAAATCTTGTATGTATGTATATGCGTATGTATGTATGTATTTTAATCACCTCTTACTTTCTGTAGCCAAAACAAAATAGACCATATATTATGAAAACAACTAGGACTTTGTACTTTGCTTGCATACAAATTAAAAATGACAATACTTTTGATTGATTAGAAAAGGGCTACAGCCAGAACCACAAAAGCAGACAATGAGTGGATGCTCTTCAAAAGAAAGAGGAATGTATGTGCCAAGGTAGTCAGGGATTGACAATAAACTACTAACTGAAAATAGTAGAAGAAAATAAAAGGGCACTACTAAATTCTGAAGAATGGAAAAAGATGCCCAAAGGAAAATCAAACTCATCACCAATCCTCGAAAAACAAAAATCAACAATATGCTTTTCCCAGACCAGAATAAAATAATGGATGAATTCAATGCTCATTTATCCTCTGCAGGTGTGGTATTCAGTAAATACGCTAGTGCTTTTGGTCTACAGATACAGCAAAGTTTTACTTGCCAATGAATTTTCAGTGAAGTCGCCAAATTTGCCTCCATGGATCATTTCACAAAGTTGTCCTGTGTATTAAAATTTGCCATTTGTAAATTAGGTTTTGGATTTTTGAAGTGCAAATTGCACTTAAAGAGAAAAAACAAAGCAAGAAAAGCTAGAAATGATGGTTTGGTGTCAATACCTGGTTTCTACTGCTCCCATCAATCGCTGGGCTGAAGTAAAAATAAATTATTTAATTCCAATCCCTAGTGCCCCTCTGATCGCTGATTGCCACCCAATGTAATATTTAATTAACTGAATCCCTGGTGTCTAGTGGTTTACCTCCCCCACCGATCACTAGCCCCAATGTAAAAATAAATTATTATTAATTCAATCCCTGATGTCTAGTGGTCCCCATCCCAATCACTGACCTGATGCTGAATAACATTTCCCTATGTCTAGCAGGCACCCCTCCCATCCACATCCCCAAATGCTGCCAATTCCCTGGTATTTAGTGGACTCCCCACCTCCCCACCCTGTCAAGTAGTGAAGTGCCCTATCACCTGCTTCCTCCAACCCTGACCCAGAGCAGGAGGCCAGCACAGCCTCCACTCTCCACTATGGCTGGCCAGCTGACATAATTGGAATGAATGAACGCATACTTGTATAAGTATGTGCTCATTCTTTGCCAGATCATGCTCATTCATTGAGTTCTTTTAGGGGCATAAACAAGAGTAGAGGGCTGTTCCAGTCACTAAGAGGGGATCAGGATGGAGATGGAATGACACTGTCTTACCCCATCCCAGCCCCCACCAGCGACCAACAGCCCTCTGCTCTTGTCTGTGTACCCAAAAGAGCTCAATGAATGAGCATTAATCTGGCAATGAATGAGACAGTGCTTGTATAAGTGCATTCTCATTCATTCCAGCTCAGTTAGTAGCCAGCTGTGGTGGAGAGTAGGTGGCAGTGCTTTGCCTCCCTGATCGGGGTTGGTGGGAGCATGGTGGTGGGGCACTTCACTACCCAACAGGTGAGGGGTCCACTAGACACCAGGGAATTATCAACATTTGGGGATAGGGATGGGGGGGCTCTCTAGACACCAGGGAAATGTTATTCAGCATTGGGTCAGGGATTGAGGGGTGCCACTAGACATCAGGGATTCAATTTATTAAATGTTACATCAGGCGGCAATTGGTGATCGGTGGCAGGTACTAGGGATTGAAAGCTGGAATGAAATAATAAATATTTACATCTTTACATCAGGCCGGTGATTGGTGGGGGGACCACTAGACACCAGGATTAAATGAATAATTTAATTTCATATTTATCAGCTGGGGGAGCACTAGACACCAGGGATGTTTTTGCTGTGAAGTGTGGAATTTCACCTGCAAAATTCCAGATTTCACAGTTGATCCATGCTCCATGAATTGTGCAAATTTCATGCACATGTTCTTCGCCAACTGTGCTAGATTCACAGATTCATCTGTGGAGTGAATTTTGCCAACTTCTCTCATCTCTAGTTTGAATATTTAATAGAAGTCTGGGAACAATTCTAAAGTTAGCATTACCCCAGCCTTTTATTTTAAATATATTTACAGTGAAAATAATGTCTTTACTTAGTGGGAGTACTAGTCCCAGAGACTGTTTTCATGCATGACCAGGGTCATCAGATGGCACATAATAGGGAACAGTAAAAGCACATACAGGTCAATAAGCCATTAGAATGATAAAATATGATCAATTGACCCAGGCAGTGAAAACAAATGTTAAAGTGCAATAGATTCAAATGTTACAGTACAAGATGCAGTTGATATGCCATGGTTGTGAGAGCAATATCCAAGCAATAAAGACAATATACATAATTTACAAATTATGCAAAAAGTATTGTAATGCCACAGAAATGGGAACAAAGAAAACCATGACAGCTTAAACCAAATCACTGGTCCTTTCTCAATATCGGGGAACATTTGCAGGCTGAGATATCTGTGGTGCAGCCCTATAGTATGATTTAAAACCTAGAGAGTGGAAGGAAATCAGCAAACTGTTCAAGTGACATGGAGTGGCAGTGGTGAGATCCTTTCATCCCATGCAGGTGGCACCCTGGGGATACTCTAGGAAGACATGAGGAGGACCTAAGGTTACAGGAAATGGCTTGGACTTGAGGAGGAATGACAGTATGGAAGACTTTATCCTGAAGAGATAAGTCAATAAGGCAGCCTAGCAGGTACTTATGGTGGCTTGCTGGGAGAACCAGCTGAGGGCTGAATAGAGGAATTAGTGATGAATTGAATATAGAGCCATCAAAGAAAACCTACAGGTGTTATAAGTTGTGCTTAGTCTTTGACAGGTTGGAGGACATGGCTTGCCTATAAGTAGGAGAGCATTAGTCCAGAAGGAGAAACAACACGTGGGCAATGACAACCTCACTTCTGGTTCATAACAAGGTCCTTCAGCTGGAAACAACCACACAGTATCTGATTCACATGTCTAACCATGATCCCAGTGTGGTCCAATAAGGTCAGGGAGGGGTCAATGGTGATGCTCAAGTATTTGAAGGCAGTCAGTTGTTATTACATGAACTGGGCAACAAGAAGGCAGCCAGGCCTGACATATTAAACTCATTTTTCTAACACTAGCCAGAAATATTATAGCAGCATATAGCAGCTCCTTTGGTTCATCTCTTTAGCTTACCCCTGCAAACAAATTAACTTATTTAGTTTTGGTTGACCAAGTAAGTGTACCAGACTACAGAAATGTATATTCATAGGAGTATATGAGCCAGGTCAGGCATTTGCCCATGTACAGCTCGTCCTTAGCTCAAAGGAAATATCCAGTTATACTACTTGCATTATAATAGATATCTAATTTTTATTAAATTCATTCATGGTCTTACTAGCCACCACCTGTAAAGGAGTCTGTTCCATAGATTCACTACTCTTTGGCTAAACCAAGTTGCTGTCTTCTTTGTTTGACATGCTTCACTCTTTAGCTGGCGTATGTGAGCTCTTGTGTTGTGTGTATTTCTCTTAAGTTCCAGACGCAAAGAGTCCCATAGTCCATTATCAGTAATTTCAGGCATAACCCAGGATGTTACAAAGTGTTGAGAACAGATGGTCAATAAGATAAACGACAAAGTTACACGCAGAGATACAATGCAACATAAGAATTACAAACATTAATACATAAGAGTAATAATTACAGCCTACTGGTGATGTCATAACCCTAATGGCAGTCTAACATTACCACTTCACCTCAGTAGACAACACTCAGCAGTCATCCTCATTCAAAATGTATTCCCAACATGGAACTCTAACACAGTAGCACTGAAAGTCAAGCAGAGTCTGCAGCCAAGCAAAAATGTTGTGTATGGACTATGCTGGCAAACGATGTCATAAGAGTAATAATTACGGCCTACTGGTGATGTCATAACCCTAATGACAGTCTAACATTAACACTTCATCTCAGTAGACAACACTCAGCAGTCATCCTCATTCAAAATGTATTCCCCAACATGGAACCTCACTAACAGTAGCACTGAAAGTCAAGCAGAGTCTGCAGCCAAACAAAAAAATTTGTGTATGGACTATGCTGGCAAAAGATGCTAAGGCTCAGTAGGGAGCAGAGGTCCAAGAGACTGTCGGCATCATGCTCAGAAGCCGAGGGATGATCTTTCAGAGGGCAAGGGAAGTGAGTTTGGACTTGCTAAGGTAATTAAGCAAGTGGTGGTATGAGATAAAGGAATAGGAGAAGGCATTACATACAGTAAAATGGATATTCCAAAAATTAAACATGGATGATGGAGATGGAGTACCACTTGCTGAAATTCTAGGAATTGATAAAGAAACCTGACTGGCTACTTTTGTATATGCTACTGTGAGTAGTAGTGGGTAAGTGGGCTTAATTTGCTCTCAAAGTGATTAGCAGAGCTAAGGTGAATTTGCAGAGTGCTACTTAACACAAAGTGGAGTAATTTGTGTTATGATGTGTAACATGAAGTCCATTGAAAAGAATGACTTTGTGTTACTCCACCTTCCCAGACCACTACTCCACCAATTTTAAATGTGAAGAGCATTGAAAACAATGTACTTACCGACTTCGACTTGTTTTAAGCTCCAAAGGCAAATGTTGCAGTGATTCATAGGATTTCAGGTCACATGGTTTCAGGCCCTCTGGTACCTTTACTACTTTTGTCTCCCACCCAAACTCACTCCCCCTTTTTCCTGTTCCTCTCACTTACTCTCCCGCTCACCACCTTTCCCTCTCTCTAGCCTCCTTTTGGTGCCTAATGATCACCCTCTCCCTGGAAGTTTCCTTAACCTCGAAATTGTCTACCGCTTGAACCTGTTATAGCTTGTTTTTCTATGAAACTTAAAAACGTTACTGTCTTAAACTGTTAATAGCAAATTTATGATGTAACTTTCCTGTCTGGTTTTACCTGTAATGTGTATCGTGGTTTTGTTAAATGTTCTTTGTGACGTGGAACCTTTGTAAAAGAGCCCTGGCTCAAAGGTATTAATTCCTAGACTAATAAACTAAACTAAACTAAACATGGGGTCTATATTGATCTACACAGCCTCAGTTTGGGGTGGTGTGTGAGGGAAGCTGTAGGAGACAGTGTATTCTGAGAGCTGTCTGTGATTCAAACTTTCCAAAAGCTGTTAAAAAGCCTTTTGAGTAATTTTTTGCTCAAACTTTAGTTCATCGACTGTAGGAAACCCTCCTGTGCTCATCGAGTGTTTTTGTTTGTGTGTGGATTTTTAGTGTTAATGTACAGTATTGAGTCTGTGTAAGAGACAGTGAAAGTGTGCTTCGGGGAGGGGCGTATCTGTGGTGTAGGTAGATTTAAGTTGGAGAAATAGGGAGTTCTTTGTTTTTGGTTACATTTTGTTATATAACTAACTGTGTTAATGTACACACAGTAATATTGTCAGTAATTGTTGAACTTTTGTGCTGATTGTGTGTTGTGTGGATCTGGTGCAGCAGTTCATAATTTCAGGTTGTTTACAATACGTGGTATATTACTGAACTTTTCAATTTGCCTACATTACTTGTAGACAAATTGTGCGTGTGTTGTGAGCAGTGTCGGCGTGACATCAAATAATGCACCTTATATTGTGCCACAGTGTAATTGCAGGTGCAGCAGTGTGAACCTGCTATCCACTGCAGCTGCATGATTTTGTACTACCACTGTGGTATCTTTTCTTTGTTTTGCTGCTTGCATTGCCATAAAATCTGCGGTCATTGCCCCCCACCGCAAAAGGAATTATTTTCCAGAATGGATTGTTTGTGACTTCAGTACCACTGGTTAGTTAAGGTGTTGTTGAAGTTGTAAATTTGCACCTTATTTTGTTGCTGATGCCACAGTTGCTTTTTTGCTTACATCCAGCGTCCCCCACCCACAGTGAATGTTCCAAAATCTAAATTTGTTTAGAATATTGTTGCTGATCCCCAAAATGCCCACAAGAGATATGCAAGTAAAGCTGTTTTTCGCCATGGCACTGCTGCCAGTGGTAAGATTGTCTGTGGAAGTGGTAGTATGCAGTTACAGAAGTGCATTGTTGATGTGAGGAAAGGTATTTCTCTGCAATGTTTTTAAAGCCCAATCAGTAACTTCACTCATAGTTGGAAGACATGATGTTGTCCCAGCTGGTGGTGTCAGTGCAGTTGCTGGTGGTGGTATGAGTATTGCTGACTCAAGTTCTACTTCTGACCAGTGTACCGTGTCCAAAAATATAGTGGAGTGTGAAGCAGTGTGAGTGAGTGGCAGTGTAGATGATGTCATACTTCCCAGTAACATCCCAGTAACTGAACATGAGGATTCTGATAATCATGTCAATGATAGTATACAATGTGACATTTCTTCCACCACGGTTCAGGTCACACATTTATGCAGTGATTCACAGTGTGGTGAACAAATATCAGGTGATGGTGGCGTTGATGATGATGATGAATCTGATGATGATGTTGTTGTGGCTGCAACATGCAGTCCACATGCCAGCATCCAAACAGAAGATGCAGATGTGGATGATGTTGATGAATATAATGATGATGTAATTGACCCCAGTTGGGAACCGGAGAAAAGAAATTCAAGGTGGCTGTGTCTGGGTTTGTTTACATTAATCCCTCCTTGTAAAACCTTGTGATTTACCAGTTTCAATTGATGGTGATGATGATAACTCAGTAATAATGATAGGTTGTCATGGTGGTCAGTTGCAGTGCAAGGTGTTCAGCCTGACACATCACGTAGCACCCCCAACCACTTCATGGCTTAAAAGAACAGAGTCCAATAAGCACCATCAGGGACATGTTAAAAGTAGAGCATCACAGTCACTTGTTTGGGATTTTTTTGTGCAAGATGCAAATGATGAGTCAGTTGCAATCTGTTAGGTTTGCCATGTGCGTGTGAGTCGAGGTAAAAGGGGAGCAATCTGGACACAGGAGGACAGCATACACATCTTAAGAACAGGCACATGGCACTGTGGACCCAGCACAAGATGGCAGCTAATACCACAGTGGGGCGTTCACCTCGCATCAACCATAACGAGCATGTTATCCCTTCCATGTCTTAAATCAAGTAGGAATGAAATGTGTGCAGTAATGAAATAAGAGCAGAGGATTACTACAGGCATGATGAGGTGGAGGAGCATAATGATTTTGAAATGTTGTCAAGTACTGATGAGGGTAGCAGTTTTGATGGTGGTGAATGCAGTATGTCTAGTGCAAGTGGTACATCAACCCGGTTGGTAAATGTGGCAAAATATCTGCATTTGTGGGTTTGTCATCTTCACCTGTGCAACGTCTTCATCAAACGTCCCACACTACACCCCTGCCATTCGCAGAGCAGAACCATTTGTCATCATACCTGTGTAAAACATTTAAGTCCCACTATTACAGAGTGTTTTGCGAATAAGCTGAAGTACCCACCAATCATACAGTGTCACGTGAACTTAATGCTGCTGTATCTGAAATGCTGACAATTGATCTTTGCCCTTCTCCTCTGCTGAGAATTCTGGGTTCCAGCAGTTTGCTGCACATGCCTGTCCAAAATGGAAAGTCCCATCCAGGACATATTTTCAATCCGTGCTGTCCCCGAGTTGTAACGCATTGTATCCGACTCATTAAGACATGCCCTTCAACATTCCTCCTCTCCATTCATCCATTTATGTATGGATATGTGGACAAGTGGCAAAACAGCAGGGAGTTCATATTTGTGTATAACTGCACACTGGGCACAGGTGCCAGGGGTTGTTTGTGCTGTTGGTAGTGTGAATAATCAGTGTAGTAAGGTGGAGTGTCATGGTAGCAATCTTCCAGGAATTTGACAGCATGTAATGATTGCTATGCACAATGTGACCTGTTCACACCGATGAAAACATGTTGGACATGGTACTGATGAAATTGACAAGTGGCTGAACCCCTGTCCCTGAGAGCTGGGTTTATAGCAAGTGACAATCGGTCAAATGTGGTGAAATGCATTACTAATAGTGGAATTTTGGGGTTCCATGCATGGTCGATTGTTTAAATATTGGTGCAGGAGTTTCTGCAGCACCCTGATGTAAAGGAAATGCTGACAGCTGCACACCATATCTTTTCTCACTTTTCATGATCTGCAAAGGCCCGTGACCAACTTCGCAGTTACAGATGTAAACAGCCTCCTTCAGCACTGCTTGAAGCTGGAAGTTGTCACCCAGAGGAACTCCACTTATATATGGCAGAGAGGTTGCACGAACAATACAAAGCCATCTCAGAATATCTTGTCATGCACACTAGCTGTGACAGTTCCGGGGCCTCCATGTCTATGACAACTGAACAGTGGCACCTTATGGACTCTGTAATAACAATTTTGTGGCCTTTGAAACATGCCACACAGGCAGTGAGTGGTAAGTCTGCCTCCATTAGCCAATCAACTCCACTGCTGCAGGTGCTAAGGCAGACATTGGTGAATGTACAGCATGGCCTTGATGTTGCAGAGATAGTGCTAGCAATATGTTGCTGAAACACATGCTGACAGTATTAGACCAGAATCGTCACATCTTGAGCATTCAGCGAGTGACAATTTGGAATCCCAACAATGCTGGACCCACGATACAAATGTGGAATTTCCTCAGTACTGGAGGAAGGCCTGAAGAGGTAAAAATGTCAGTGGGCAACTGGTGCGTGGTTCATGGGGCACAGATGTCACATGCCTAGGTCAGCAAACCTCAGCAGCATACTCAGGCTGAAGGTGCACCTGGAGTAGTATCAAGCATATCCTGTAAGGGAAAGGAAGGGACTGCAGTTCCAGGTGGTCTGTCATCCAAAGTAGTTGGTGTCAACCCACTTTGGGAGGCTTTGTCCCAAGTGGGGATTTGTGAAAAAATGGTTCCAGAGAACAGGATGATGCATCAGCCACTGGACTTAGTGTGGCACAGAGAATGGCTGAGTCATATTTGTCTGAAAACAGGCATTTGTCAATAACTGATGATCCTCTTTTATACTGGAGTGGAAAGGTCAGTGAATGGTCAGGGTTGACTGCAGCAGCACTGAAGTACTCACATGCCTACCCTCCAGTGTAAGTGTTGAGAGGGTATTCAGCTCACCAAGTGCAATAGTTAGGGATTGTTGCACAAACCTTTTTCCTGCAAATGTTAGTTTGCTAACATTCATAAAAATGAATGAGAGGCACATACTGGCACAGACTGCAAACTCAGTATTTGTACCCGGCCTAGTCATGGTTTTGGTGATGTAGAAATGGACCATCCTGGTGGCACTGGCAATGCAGCATGAAATGGTCTACCACTGACATAGATGATGACTCAATAGAGAAAGAATTTCCCAGTGGTCAGACTTCAGACATAGATGATTGTGAGGGCAGCTTTCTTCATGAGGATGATGAGGAGGTTAATGTTGGCAGGTTTTAACTGAAGCTGTTAAAAGGCTATGACCATTGCTGTATAACATGTTTTCTTTTTAATACGGTTCAATGACTGTCCCACTTACAGTGTGACTCAAATTCCATATGTCATGTCACATTTGTAACAGAGCACAATATATCCTGGCCCCTGTACCAGCACCATAGGACCACTGTTAGCCACTGCCACCACAGGAATTACTTTGTGTGCCTCCCAGACCACCACTACCATGGCCACTGTTAGCCACTGCCACTAAAGGGAATGACTTTGTATGCTCCCCAGACCACCTCTACCATGATCTCTGTTAGCCACTGCCACCACAGGGAATGACTTTGTGTGTCCTCCTGGACCACCACCACCATGACCACTGTTAGTCACTGCCACTACAGGGAATGACTTTGTGTGTCCCTCCTGGACCACCACCACCATGACCACTGTTAGCCACTGCCACTAAAGGAATGACTTTGTGTGCTCCCCAGACCACCACCACCATGACCTCTGTTAGCCACTGCCACCACAGAGAAGGTTTTGTGTGTCCCCAGATCACCACTACCTCCATCACTGTTAGCCACTGCCACCACAGGGAATGACTGTGTGTGCCTGCCCAGACCACCACCACCACCACCACTGTTAGCCACTGCCATCACAGGGAATGGCTTGTGTGCCCCCTTGACCACCACCACCATGACCACTGTTAGTCACTGCCATCACAGGGAATGACTTTGTGTGCCCCTGGACCACTACTACCACCACCGTTGTTAGCCACTTCCACCACCACCAGATGCAAGAAGATGTCACATTGAATGTCATCATGTGCCGCAGCTATGACCACCAGCACCCACCACCAGTGTCATTCTGACAATGTTTCCCATTACATTGACCATGGCAAGGCAGAGGGAATCGAACAGGAGACCACATCCCTCAGGCACAGACACAAGGCTTCTTAATATTGAAACTATAAAGTGAGTATGTACTAATGTTTTTATGCTATTCAACTTCCTTTAGCTGCATGTTTTGTTTTCTGTTGCTTTTCTAAGATGCAATGTTCAAACACATACGGTAACATTTTTATTTTTTTACAGGTTAACAAAAATGACTGTCCTTCACTGAAAGTCAGTATCAATGGTACTGCAGCAGTACCATACACAGGAACCTATGGAGTATCCATTTCAAATCCAAACTGGTAAGTATATATATTTTATTTCATCTGTTCATTTTTTTGAAAGAGTGCAACAAATCCGACTGAAGAGGATTCATAAACTAGGTGACATGTGTACGTCACAAAAAACATTTCTGCAACATATCAAGCACTGTATTCCAAACTTGCAGCTGCACAGAAATGACAGTGTTAAAAAGTTGGACACAGGTTGTGTTACTTGACAAGATGTGGTTTTGAAATGTGATTTGAGTTGAGAACCAGGGACACTGGTATAGTATATTTTTACACAGTCTGGTACTAAATTAGTTGTGATTGATCTGCTGATTGCAGTGTGACAGCTTACTATCTGTGTTAGTGATCCAGATACCCATGGATCAGCCACGGCTTAAACATAATGGCCCAGATATTCAAAAGGTTTGCACATGGGCAACAGTGTTGCACCATGTGAAACCCACTGATGCAGCCCGGTCACGATATTCAAAAGGGAAAGTGCGCAGCACAAATCCTGGCGCGCTGGAGCACATCAGTACTGTATGCAGGAACAGGTGGGGGCATGCCCATGCATAACCTGCACAGCCCAATATTCAGCCCGGGATGTGCAAAGCCATGCATACAACCCTACTTGTGCCAGCGCAAAGTTAAGCCAAAAAAAAAAGGAACAACTGATGGCCACCCACAGGTGAGCTGCTACATTGCAGGGCACAACACGGCAGCTGCCACCTGTGGATGGCCACCTAGTTCCAGCTGCACCTGAGGTTTCCATGCCCAATTGTGGGCATTTGTAAAATAAAGAATGCTGTCCAATATCCCTGGGTGGTCCAGTGGATCACTGTCTGCCCAATCGTGGGCATCTGTATAAAATAAGAAGGTCAATATCCCTGGTGGTCCAGTGGACCACTATCTGCCCGATCACGGCAGTTGTACAAAAATCTAATTCGATATCCTTGGTGGTTGAGTGCCCCCACCTGCCCACTGAGCCCCAGCACCCGCCTCCACCCCGGTCAGTGTGCAGCCTTTTGTTAGTTAAAAGTACCCACATTTTACCACAAACTGACCATCATAACATAAAGAAACATTCAGAAAGCTGCTGGCCATCAGTATAATGGAGCATGCCCCACGCCTCCCTGGCATCACGCTACAATGTTGCTGAGCACGGGGCAGAACTTTGGTGGCTTTTCAGAACAGGAAGTCCTCCATAACCCGCTTTAATGAAATTACAGGTGTTTTTGCAGAAAAGTCTTGCACTTCATATGGACATGTAGAGCAAGAAAGAGTCTCCTGGAAGTAAGGCTCCCATATATCAGGTGTAATACTATAACTTGGTGAATCTCTTTAATGTCTATTTCAAAACAAAATATTTATGGAGCCTCAGTAATGTTTACTTTGTGTCGGACTCATGATTTGAAGTGTTTTGCAAAAGCATGACTGAGCAGTGCAAGTATGTTGTTAAACTGCATGTATACCATCAGTGTTCTTTACTGTGTGTGCGTACATTGTCCAGCTTCATGCAGACATACATATGGTGTGACTTGTTGCAGTATCTCAAGAATAAAGATAAGAAAGAATATATGACATTTATTTTATTTGCACCATCAGAGTAAGTGATATGATATTTTTTCGGTGGTATCGGGTCACTGTGCACCTCAGTCACTCACTAGCAGCACACATGACTTAGTGGAGATCATAGCACAAAAAACATATGATCTCCTAAAAGTTACGCGCGCAGTATGTGACCAAGGTGCACTCTGGCCAGACATCACTGAAAAAGTATTGTATCACTTAGTCCGCTGCTGATGATGGTGGCAATGAAATATACATTATTCTGCTCATTATTCTTTATACCATAAACACTACAACAAGTTAGCAATATATGTTTGCAAGAAGCTGCACAATGTCTGATGTCTCTCACACACACACACACACACACACACACACACACACACACACACACAACAAAACAACACTGACTGCACACATGCAATTTAACACATCATACTTTGCACTGCTCACACTAGCTTTTCCACAACCATGCACAACAGAAAGTAAATATTACTGAGGCACTGGATTATAACAACAGGTCTATAAGGAGCATGTATAACTATCTGTTAGTAAACATAAAAATCACAAAATACTACAGCAGTGGGGTGGTGTCTGGAAAAATAAGTTAATGGGGATCCCATGGTGCTGAAGCAGCAGATGGAGCATTGACACTATCTGCACCTGTTATTACTCGATCTGTTCCAGCTGCTGCTGCACAGCACCCACCTTTCATTGCTTTCCTCCAGCGCAGCCCACAACAGTGCAATGTCTGCCTGTGTTGCAGGCACTGTGGCAGGTCCACTGGCAGGGGAAAGCCAGGTAGTGGTGGTGGTAAGGGTTGTGCTGGTGGCAGTGGTGGTGGTACTGGTGGAGCAGGTGCTGCTGTGGGCCTCCTCCTGCAATGACAGTGAGGCAAACACTACCAGCACCCTCTGCCACTGCCACAGAAGGGCCAGCAGGTGGAGGCCTGGCCCATTCAGTGGCAGCCTGACACTCCACCTTGTGATGGTTTATCATATGTGTGTGCTGGCCACCAGTCCCCAGATGTGTCCACCAGGGCCAACGCCACCCTCACACCCCAAAACTGACACACCACTAACAGTGCTGTCCCCACACAGTTAAAAACTGCCAGACTGGGGGCTGCGGGGGAACCAGGCACAGGAGGGGCAGATATAGTGCCAGCAGCACTGTCACACACCTGGGGCTCCACCTGCTGCTGAGGAGGTGGTGGTTGTGCTGCTGCTGGAGCCCTGCAGCTGCTACTGGTGGTGGTGGTGGTGGAGTTGGTGGATAAGCTGCCAGTGTCACTGGTGGTGCTGCTGCTTCCAGAGGGGAGAGGCAAGACCAAACAGTTGGAAGTGGTCCAATGACACCTGACAGCCCCCACTTTTGCACACTCCCACTGCCCATGACCACAGGCCACAGACTCTCCCTGGTCCATCGCAAGACAACCCACTACTTCCTCTTCATTGCCTCACACAAAGAAAGACTGCTTCACACACACTCACAGTCTCATACATGCACACACACAGTCACACACACACACACAAAATAAAACTTGCAAAACACACAACTCAGTCACAAAAAGAACTGAAAAACACTACAAAACTAAAGTTTGGCTTTTAAAAAGCTGTTTGTTTTAGACAATTCACACAAGATACTAACAAATATAACACTCCAAACTCTCCTCTTCACCATAATGCTTCCTCCTTCTACCACTGCAAAGGAGGAAGTGAACTATCTGCTTGTGTGACTCACTTCCTTCCTGCCTGGTTAAAGCATGTGACTTACAGTACTGTAAGCCATGTGATGTGGGGGATGCCTATATTGTTGTCACTTTGCCTTACTTCACGTTAAGGAGGAATGACAATGCAAAGTCATACTGACAAGGCAAAGTGAGCACTTTCCAATGGGCACTTCAAGTAGCATTATGATAATATGAAGTGGCCACTTCAAGTCCACTTCAACAGCAGATTTTAAATTTGCTGCATCTCTAACTGTGAGAAAGGGACCTAACCTGAGGAACTGACCAGGATGGGAGAAGCCTTTAAAATAATATCAGGCTGCATGAGATTCAGGAGAATCCAGAGTTGAACAGTATGTCATTGACTGAATTTGTATAAACTTTACTCTAGAGATCCTATCCCTGCCAGCCTTACTCTACCACAAAATGATCAGGCACATTACACTCAGACCCAAAAGCTATGAACCCAGCAACCTAATCCCACTCAAAAGAGCCAAGCTAACATCTCATCAGAGTAAGAAGACTTTCAGAGAAGCTTGGGCACTGAAAGATGTCAAATATGCTAACAAAAGAATTTCAATAGACCATGATTACACCCAGCAGGTACGAGAAAATTATATAGCCTGTGGGAAGCTGTCAATCAGCTCCTGGAAAAGCAACACTGGGCTCAAATGTGCTTCCTGACCCAACTCTATCTCACCACAGAACAGGGTCCTCAATTGTTTTTGTTTTTAATTCAATAAACTTTATTGAAAAGGCAATAAAGTCACAACATGATCAGGCAACAGCCAATAACAATTATTACAACATCCAAGCCCCACTCTCCCCACCCTTATCTCCTGAGTGGAGTGACCATCCAAGTACAATACTTGCCCACAGTAGAATATCCAAGAATTATATCATGAGATAATACTTATTTGGTCATACTTGGTAATACAAGGTAGAAGAAGGCACTAGGCCCACTGAGTCTACTTTCCCATGTCTTGTGCGATATAGGTTTACTGACCCAAAAGATTTTTATCTAGGTTATTCTTAAACTGTTGGGCAGTTACAGAGTCTACTATTTTTTTGGTAGTTTGTTCCATATTTTTACTGATCTTATAGTTGAAAACATTTTCCTTTTATTTGTAAAAGCCCTCGGTACCCCAAGTTGTTTGTTGTGGCATCTCAGGTTTGATGGTTTTTTGGCATAGTTAATGTTATATTCAGCCCTTAAGTGTTCATCCTTCAATATATTGAACAGTAATAAGTGATCACCCTCAGACTTCTAGTTTCCAGGTCAAATAATTTTAACTCATTTAGTCTTTCCTGATAGGGAGGTGACTTATTCTGGTAATGATTTTAGTGGTTTTACGTTGAACACTGTCAATACATTTTTTATCCTTCATCAGAAATGGGGACCAATAAGGGATGCATAATCTAAATGTGGCCTAATATAAGAGCTATACAAAGGTAAATGCACATTTCTTGTCTTGATGTAAATGCCCTTTGATGGAAGACAACAATCTGTTAGCTATCAGTGAAACGTGATGACAGTGAGCTTCAGGTAAAGAAGATTATTAACTAAGACCCTGAGTCTTTTTCTGTTTTAGCTGATTTAATGGGTGGCCATTTAAAATAGTACTGGGTTTGAGGGTTTTAACTCCCAGGTGCATAAAGACACATTTTGTCTTGTTAAATGACATCCTATTGCCCAATTTTCCTGTTGTTTTGTATCTTGCTTTAAACTATTAATTTTTTCTATTGAATTATTGTCCATACAAATCTTAGTACCATCTGCAAAGCTGCTGTGATATCCATTTATCCCATAATGTAAATCTGCTATGCAGTTATTAAAGAGAACTGGACCCAGAACAGATCCCTGAGGCACACCACTAGTAACATCTGTTAGGTCTGAGATGGTATCAGAGGTCCTAATAGCATGGGTTCTGTTGGATAACCAAGCCTTAACCAATTAAATAATGTATAAATCAATTTTCAGAGATGTTAATTTGTTGATTAATATTTTGTGTGACACTTTATCAAAGGCTTTTTAAAGTCTAGATATATTATATCGACAGGAAGACCTTGATCTAAGAAACTAACATGTTCATAAAAACTGATTAGACATGTTGCATAGGATCTACCTGGGCTAAAACCATGCTGTTTCAGATCTGTCAAATTGTTTGAGTTTAATGATTTCTCAGTTCTTATTTTGAGGATTCATTCCATAATTTTGCAAACTATTGAAGTCAGGCTAATCGAGTGGAAATTGTTTACATCATTTTATTCCCAGTTTTGTGAATTGGTACTACAAGTTAGTATCCATTCATCTGGAATTTTGCCATTAGTTAGGAAATTATTATAAAGTAACCTCAGCGGAATTGTGACTGATGACAATGTATTTAAAAAAGTCGGGTTAATTCCATCTGGTCCTGGTGTGGTGTTATATTTAATTAAATTAATTGTTGTAATCACCTCATCTAGGTTTATTTCTTGAATTAGTGATGAACTATTTAAATTTATATTTATTTCCTCCTTACATTAAATACAGACCCAAAATATTTGTTCAAGAAAAATATAGGAAATGTTGGGGCCCTTTGAAGTAAACACTCTTCGCCAAGTTATTGTTCTTCAATATTTCTTTTTATTTCTCTTCCCCTATGTTTCGCTCGACTTGGCACTTGTTCACGGGGTTTATTCTTTGTTACACATCTGTAAATACATTTATTTTATGTCATTGATCAGCATTTTTTTAATATGATATTGTTACATTTTAATTCTTTGGTGTATACATACCATTCAATAAAGATTATTGCTTGTGCACCCTTGTATATATTCTTAATTTTCACAGGGTTAATTTATTTATACTTGTTTAGATCCTAAGTTGCATCCTAAAAGACATACACAGTATGTTAGTGAACACAGCGCAGCTAACAACTTGGAACCAGGTTTAACTACTGCCTGTAAGGCTTGTTCTCTATATTTCTTGGTTTGCAGCATACCTTATATATATTATTTAAAACTTCTTGTCTTTCTTGTAAAGAATAATTTGGGCCTACAATGACATAAACATATTTTT